>OZ005615.1:1395625-2791250 GCA_963930655.1 Myrica gale | reverse complement strand
AGCGCCTTAGCAGAGCGGTAAGAGAGGGCAATACGATAATTCAAATCCCCAAGCCAAATAACTCGACTAGCAAAAAGAGAAAAAAGTCATTAGAACTGGAAACAAAATGTTACTCAACAGAAGGGGTTATCAGCCACCCAGAAACTCAAAGTCCATACCTATTGATGCAGATCCTCAAATTTCTAGGGTGAATCTTAGTTAACAATGAAAAATTACAATACCAATTTGAAAGTACATATTGGTATTTTAGAAATCCACCATAACATATATAATTAATGCAGCATCCAAGGGAAGTGAACAGTTAATACTCTGATCATTTTTAGATCAAATAAGTCTGTGTTTTCCCTTAATGCACCCAACAATTTCTGTTCACAGCAAACTACTGGAGTCCCTCTTAATTGGTGAGCAATGCGCAATAGTCTTACTCATGCTCAAGAATTGTTTCGGGGGACTTCTCATCGCCAGAGCAATGAACCCGTGGAAACCTTGTCTTCCTGAGGATCTCCACAACATCAGAGTTCCTTCTTAGCTCGTCTCCCTCCTTCTGTCCTGAGGTCAAGTGGCTACAGATGAAGCAAAAAGTTGTTTGGTGTAAAGACATGCTGATTGAAATTGATCCCTGCAGATACAAGCACGGATTGCTCGTTTTTCAGTTAATATTCTCAGTAAAAATATTTAAGAAAAAAGCAGATACATATTGCAACTGTCCTGATTAAATAATATGATACCTTATTTCCAAGGTAACCCATCAATCCTCTGCCAACACAAGATACTTTCATGTTCCGAACATGATCCCTCAATTCACTTCTCACCCAAATTGTGAGAAATATGCCAACCATTTGTTTACTTGCAACTAAGCAGTACCTGGAACGCCCTGGCACCCTGTATCCATCTTCACTAGATGCAAAAGCACCATAGGCCATGGGTGAGTATAGTACAGTGCTTGGTGAATCCCCTGGCCCATTATCATCATCTGAAGAACCCCATCTGGAATAGTCACTAGGCCTGGAATAGTCACTTGGCCTGTGACCCCATCTGAAATTGGGATCAAAGTCGCTCTGCCTATGGCCAAAGATTACTCTATCACAAACACTGAATCGTCGATCCAGTCGTGGTTGCGGTATTGAAGGTTCACCGTCCATCCTCCAGCTGTGAGTTGTCTGGAATGATCGGCGATGAAAGAAAGACGAGTTCTTCTGCCTAGCTGATCCCTCAAAATCTGCATTTATTTCTACAATGGGCTCAGGAATTGGAGATGGTGTATAGCATCCACTTACTCCACTGGTCCCAGGAAGATTGTTTAGAGTCTTTCGAATGAGAGCCAGCCATTTTTTGGCAGGGCCATTGTCTTCTGCACCCAGAACATTACCAGCATTCAATGGAACGATTTCTTGAAATCTGTGAGGTAAGAAATACATTGGAATCCATTAGTATACGAGATTTCAAATTTTCTTCAGTAAAGTTGTGGAAATATAAGCCACCAAAACATACCCAAGAACATAAATGTCAGCAGGAGGTGCGGCATGTAGCCAGTCATCTAGATTCAAATTACTTGGTGGGGATCTTCCAGCCACATTCCATGTTGCTACGAATACGCTGCCCTCAAAATTAAAGAGAGAAGCTCCAGCAGTCAACACAAAAACAACCGTAAGGACGAGGAAAATAACAAGAAAAAGTAGGACAATGATACCTATAGTTTTGCACATCTATAATCCGTGGGTGGTCAAGATTCATTCTTCCTCGTCGGACCTGCTCCGGGTTCCGGCAAAATTTTTCTGCACATTAAAATGAGAAAAGCGGTAAGGAGAAATAAGAATGTACGACATATTCGTTGTGAATCAAATTATAGTTAACCTGTTTTGCTTTTTTTGATTGTGCATGGCTCCCTCTCTGATAAGCTGCTCCTATATTCCACATCTCCTCCTGAAAAAGGAATGATCGTTACTGAATCAATCGTACTTCCAAACTTCGAAAACTGGACACGGAGTCCATAGAGAAAACGGATAAAAACTAGAATGGCTTAATTTGGTATTAGATGCAGTACAAACAAACTTGATCGAAGAAAGAGTTAATCCTTTGTTTGGTTGCTGAGGAAGTATGAAATAAAAAGGGAGAAAACTTCGAATCTGAGATAATCACCACAAATGATGATGTGGGAAACATAAGCCTCTACCTATTGAGCCTAATTCAACCATTCGGCTAAGCTCTTTACTCCACAAAGTATTCCGAAAACCGTTAAAATATTACATTTAATTTCCAACATCATTCATCCGCTTTCTCGGCAACCAGTATTGAGGCTCAGAGTAACTCTGACGTCCTGGAAATTACGAAGAAGTAAGAATCCAAAAAGAATAAAGGTACCCACCACCGCTATTAACATCATCTGCCTGAAAATCCTCGGTCTTGCTCTTGATATTGAACCACTTCCTAACCATTTTCTTTGACCATGAGAGCTTAACAAACAACAAACAAAGAATCAGCGAACACCACCCTGATTAGGAAAGAAAAACGAAACCAGAACAAATGCATATTTTTTTTTTCCAAGCAGATAATATCTTTCCAGGCTCCAGCAGAAGAAAGTGAAAAACCTTGCTTGTCTTGGAATTCCCATCTCTCATTGTTTCACTACCACTTCATACAGCTCTCCTAGAATTCTCTGCAATTTCTGGATTTCTGGGTTTTGCTTAGAATCACCAGAGATGTCAGAAACACAAGGACTACAACCTCATTGGCAGAGTTGTACTTAGCCAGTTCCTGGGTTTTCTCTATCTTGAGATTTGGAACAAGAACAAGCTCGGGTTCACCTTCAGTAGTCTCGGTGACTGCCAGGACTATCAAGTGAAGGTCGAGAGCTAAACCAAGGAGCCCAAGCAACAAAATGGGTTTTATTGCTTTCCCCTTCTGGCGCTATTAAATGCACTTATGTGGAAGCGTTAAGGCGCAAAGGAGCAGAAGCAAAGAAAATACGAAACCTCAACGACTGGACAGAGATAGAAAGAGAGACAATGCTTTAATGAGTGGAAGTGAGATGAGATTCTGAAGTAGAACAAGACAATGCGGCAGAGAGAAAAAGAGAAGAAAGTGAGAGAGAGAAGGCTTGCCTGAGCTACTCTCTCCCTCTCTCCTTGAACAAAGGGCCTCGGTCTCAGTAACAATAGCAAACTATAAAATTTTAACAGAATAAAGTGCAGAAGAGAGAGAGAGTTTTCAGTTTTGAGGGTCCTTTTGTTTTTGTTACCAAATCTTTTGCTTTGGTGTGTTAATTTTACCCAAAGCACAAGACATGCCAAAGAATGAAGGGGTACCAACGGGTACATCGTCTGCGCTTTAACTCTGAACCTTAAACGACACGGGCAGCTGGACAAAGGATGCCCCTGGTCAGCAAAGCAAGGTGAGGATGAGATCTCTAGCATACCCTATTTATGTTAGGTTGTGTTTGTATTGTAATATTTTTGGTATGAGAATATGTGTTGGTATTGGGTTTAGTGAAAAGGTGAAGAGAGAGGTAATTTTTTATATTTTTTTTAATTTTTTATATTTTTTATGGTAGAGAGAGAGATTATATTGGAGTATTTTATTAGGAGAGAGATAAAATTTTGGGGAATATTATGAATGCAAAAGCAGCCTTAGTCATCCATCTAAGTAAAAGCAGCTTAAAGACAGGAAAAGGAAAAGGGAATGTATGTCATGTATTAGACTAATAGAACAATAATTTGTTTTTGTTTCTCTTTTCATTTTGTTTCTTCTGCTGTTGGACAAAGGTTTTTTTGCAAGAGAAGGTACAGTGTTTGGCAAAGAAACAATTCCATTATTATCTCTCTCTTTTTTTTTTTTGGCTCTACTAGATATCATTCTTTCTTTTCCTTTTTCAATTGTTTTGGATTTTCCGATGTAGTTATTTCTGCTTTCCTTTAAGATCTTGCATTTTGGTAATGTGACCATATCTGCTCCAAAAACTTCGTTTTTTGTCATGCTTTCCCCTTTTCCAACTTTGGTTTCGGTCGAGCTAGCAATTCGTGTATGTCTGTTCCTATAGAATGAGTATTGGCTGGATGGCATGGAATGTAGGGAATGTTTTAAAACAACTTTGAGTTTTTTTGGGCTCAATCTAGGCTTGTGTCTTTGGAAAAAAAAGGCAGGTGCCCAGTTTCAGGGCGTTGGGGGTTCTTTCCTCCTAGTTTCCTGCTTATCGGAGAAGAAGAAAAGGACTAAACTATCAACTTTGCGCCCATAAACTAACGGGAGCTTTGTACATTTGGAGCTTTCACACCGAAGTTCTTGGGTCAAGGAGCTGTTTTGGTCTCACAAAGCATGCCAATTTTACTTGGATGTGCCCCGTCGCCTGCCGCCCACGCTAGGTCCTCCTCAGGGTCTAAACAAACATTGGATCCCAAACTAAAAACCAATTTAAGACATTAAAAGGCTTTCAGTTTAAGCTCCCAAGTTTTAAAGTCTCAATTGACCACCCTTAAATACAAATGACCATCTCAAATGCCGATTGCCATGTTTGGATTTTCTCCTGTTTCTCATGATTGTTGGGCATCTCAAGCCATCGATTAGGCATACTTTTTTGGGTTTAATTGAGGACAAAAATATTAAGCAGACCGCGGAGCTTTCCAAGTTGGGTCCCAAAAGGGCATAAATCAAACAATTAAATTTAAAAATGGAAATCCCTAACACCTTCATGAACCCCCCAACTAACCAAGTATATTGTAGTTTTAATTGGTAGTATAACTAGTTGGTCCCAATTAGAAATGATTAAGGTTCATAAAAACTATTATCTTCTCCTTGTAATCATCATTTAGAAACGAGAAAAAAAAAACCGTTCCCAAAGCCACGTATGAACTCAAATTCTATAGAATTCAACCCCAAGGCCGCAGAAAAACACCACTCGGTGGACAACCCATCTAGCAAAGGTACATTTAGATAAGTTTTGTGCAAAAATCTTTGATGAATATCATTCGAAATGACAACTCACTCGTGGAGTAGATGGATGTGCGCGCTTATGCATATGGGTATATTCTTTTCATGTAGCAGAACCATAGAGTGTAAAAAAGCTTGGGTTTATGGGAGACCAACTAAAATGCTTTGCCTTGTCTATTTCACAAAACATTTTTATAGTGAGTGGACTTCCATATGGTTCAAATCAAGGTTATCTAATCAGCATAAAATGATTTAGGCTTCATGAAAATGGCAGGTGACGATCGATGTGTTTTTCCTTTTGTATGAGTTTAAGGACGAGATAGATGGCTACCGTTTTTGCTTGATTTTGATGTGGGTCTTTGGGAATGATTCGAAGCAATAAGGAGAAAAAAGCGAACATTGAATAATGCAAAGAAACTTGTAAGAGTGAAGAATTGTATCAAAGGCTAGATAGCAATGGGGGGCCATATCTGGAGATCTAAAGGGTGGCGGTGCACAGTAAATGGCCCTACAACTACGCGGACTAGAATTCGTTTCTCTTTCCCTCTTTGACAAGCTTGATGCGGCATTTCATGAGTGGTATCTAGGGGAACCAATTTGTCTGGATTCAACGAGAACATCATGGGTAAGGAGTTTGGATCCGCATTTTTCTTGAGAAGTCATTGTAAGGAGGAGACAGTTTGTCTGAAAATAATGTTTTTTTTTTCTTAATTAATTTGGTTTTGTCGTATGCATATAAATAAAAAATTTCTAGGAAAAATAGTGGAAATTTCTCCGTAGGTTTGAAGTACTCAAAGGACATATATATATATATATATATACATCATTTATACAACTCAACCCAATAAAAAACAAAATACTTTGAGGGGGCCAAGCAAAAAAAACTAATACTTTCAGCCCGGGGGGGGGGGGGGGGCGTATTTTTTAGTGACACTTGAATTCTTGTGCAATTTGAGAATTGGTAGAAATATAAAAGATAATGGGTCCATTTGGGCAATGACAATGACATCCAAATTGCTAGGGATTGCAAGAGCCGCCTTGAAATGAAAACTTTGATGCATTATTCACGGAACACCGTCCATTGTCGAAGTGGAATATAGGGAACACCGCGTTCATGTGTTCAGTGTACACATAATGAATGTTTTGGAATCTTATTATTTCTCCTCGAGCAAAACAAAAAACAAAAACAAAAACAAAAACAAAATGAGGAATTAAATGGTGTCCAGAATATATTAACTCTAGCTGAAGATACATTCAATTAACCAAAAAAACAAGACAATCGCTAACACCCAGAGTAGCTAGCTTGACAATTATAAGCCAGATGAGTTCTTTTTTCTCTTATAAGCCAGATGAGTTCAATCTTAAAGTACTAGTTTCTAATTTCTATATATAATCCCGAGTCCCTACCAGTTTATGGAGATAATGATAATAAGGACTACAGTACAGGCTACTGGACAGCATTAACAACTATACCAGATAAAGAGTATATGTATCTCTGAGGTCATCCCAAGCAGATAACTATATCGATCCCAACTGCATATAGAAGTACGAGAAGATCTAGACGGAAAACAACCTTGTTTTAGGTAATTATTCTCCTGAAATGTTACGGGATGACTAAAGAATCATGGACCGATGGATCTCCCACGGAATAATATATGAATGATTAAGCTGGTCAAGAACATAAAAGAATTCCCAAGAAGATTTGGTTGCTGCTTTTGCTTTTTGTTTCCCGGACCGCCCTCCTTGGTGAATCTAATAAGGCTAGCTAAACAAGATTTACGAGGCAGTCAAAGGGAGCAGCCAGCATTCTGATTTCTTCCTTGGCAGATTGCTGCTTTTTCCCGGCTTTGAGAGAGACCCCATGGTCTCTTTTTCTTTACTGAGGTTTCTATCCGTTTCAAGGCATGGTTTCGGTTCCTTTGGTTTTCAAAATGCGACAAAGCTTTCCTCACATGTCCTTATCTTTAGCATCTACCACAGTAAAGTAGATTATCTGTCTGTGTCTTTTATGTACTTCATACTATACCCCCCTGATGTAGACCTCTCTTCACATGTACAAAAATACATCTCCTATATGTTGTCCCAGATAAAAGGGATTATGTCTTTTTCCTTTTTCCCTCCCCTTTTTTGGCCCAAAATGAAACCTAACCTGATCAGATAATACCTGCTGTTTGGACTGCTATATCTTTTTCAAGTGATGTTCTAGATTTACATATTTGAGTTCAATGCTTGTCGTGGATCCTCAAACGCATCCCAGAAATGATTAAATCAGAGAAAATGACTTATAATACAAGTGCAGGCCGCATGCAGCTTGTGCTTGATGGTGGCAAATGGAGGTTTCACCTTGCATGATGATGTTTTAGTTGGAGCCCACCTTAAGGATATCCAAGGTGAAAAAAGGTTACTATAATTAATTAATTAGTGAGGGGATGGTGCACCAATTGATGTACGTTGTTTTTATGTTGCTTGCACATGACCTAAAATAACTTGATGATTCTGATCATTTGAGATATTGAATCTGCTCACTGTAAATAACTTAATGATCGCGCTGCAACTTTTGCTGTCATTTCTGTTTTCATATTTCTCTCTCGCGCATGTACTGTAAGGAGGGGAATATCTTTCCCTGTCCCTTTCATTTCCTGGCTTATTCAAGTACTGTAGGACAAGTGCCCCAAGTATATTTTAGGGCACGTAGCATATATAAACAACGATAATTAAGGTCAATCATGTGGGAAATCAACATAATATCTCTTTAATTAATTTAAGTGGGTGTTTGACTAGGCGATCGAGAGACGTGATTTAAGGATTATTTTCTTACCTATCCATCGTTAAACAGTTATAAACATGATATTTTAAAGGTCACTTAGCCCTAGTTCCCTCGTGATCGATCAACTGAATTTATTTCTTTAAGTGGATCTAGTGGATCTTAGGGTTCAAAGCAGTTGTGGAAGTTGGCTATCGTCTTTTCCAGTACTTCAGTCCTCCTGTTTGAATAATATATATCACTGTTTCTCTCATGATTCACCTTGATTCCCGTTGCTTATACATTTTCTTTAAAATGCCCGGATCACATCATATGTACAGTATCATGCCGATTGGTAGGTCTTTCTCCCATCAAAATTAGGTCAAAGCTGATGCATGGTTTATGGTGCTCGAGATTCAATCTCCTGTTAGGACCACATTTTTCTATTTAGAATATTAGAAGAGAAAGGATCGACCCACTACTCCCCGGCCTTGTGATTGGTAATTTGTAGGGAACTCTATTATAAGGAATTTTGGTTCTCTCTCCATTACGATCAAAGGGAGACATTAATGCAACAAATTGACCAAATTAAACTAGTGAACAATTGGCAGGTCAATTGAGATCGATCGGGACCTTCTTCTTCTCTCTCCGGTATGGGTTTCATAAAAGTTAGGCTTGCGGGTCAATGGGATTCATTAATGGTATGGATAAATAAATTATAAATGTTGGACGTAGATAGGACGGAATAATTAGTCCAGAAACTGAGGGAGAATGGCCGGAAGATCCTCCTCACCATTCATTTTCTGTGATGGTGATGATCCTTCACAATTTCCAGGCATTATATATTATATTTCCCCTCCATCCCATGTTGCCTTTCAAATCATGAAAGTGTCTGCCTATCTGTGTCCATGTTTCCGACTTACCATTTAATTATAGGCCGGCCGGCCGGCCGGCCTGTTTTTGATGATACGAAGGGGTTTTATTCCAGGGTCGTGGTGGATATGAAGGTTGTTCTTTGAAACTTATTCCAAGCAATATCGAGTCATTGTCGTGTGTCGGTACAACCAACTTGTGAAGTTACAATAAATCCAACCTCACCAACCCTTTTTTTTTAAAAAAAAAAATTATACACCTGATATAATTTTGTTGAGGCTTAATTGAATTTATTTATCCAAATTAAATGATTTAATTCCTAGAAAGAATTACACACTAAATTAATTTCATAACATTTAATATCGTCTGAGAATTAGGAAAACCTGCATTAAGACAGGATCATGGTAATGGTTGTCACCGTCCTATTATTATTATTATAAATATTATTATTCCTATAATTAATCTTATGAATCTAATGCTACCCACGCACTAATTATGTTCTGATTGCTGGTAGAGGATATAAAAAAACAAAAGGGGCATAACAGTGAAGTCGTACAACGGGTTTTCCTTAGATGAATTATATTCTGTTTCTTGTTAATTTTTTCTCTAATTAGAATATCTTGGATTTTTTTCAGTCTGAATTTATTCGATAATAAAGAAGAATTAAAAATTCAATTTTTTTTTTTTGCTATTTACAATTGTTTGGGGGATCTTGATCCATTTTCAATCCCTTGGTCTTGAGAGTTTGCAAGGCCCAGCTACACGGGGAAGAGGATAATCAACAGACTTTTCATGCCTTGCTCCATTGTTTTCATTGGTTTTGTGGGCGCAAGGGCTGGAGTTGAGCCCAGCTAAAACTGAATTCATTTCTTTTGCCTGCTAAACGACTTGTAGCACACTTGTTCTGGCCTCGTCCCCAACCTCTCTCTTCCCAAAAGACGGGCGCTGGACGCGAAGCCCACGAAGTTTGCGAGTTGCGACCGGAGTGAGGGAGCACCGCATGTTTCCCTTCGAGTACGCTGTGCCTGTTTAACGTTAACACCAATTTATAGACAGTTGGTTTCATCCCAAGTCATTGTCATCAAGAAAAAGTTCCCGTCCAAAAAACAATGGCCTCGTTCTTGCTTCGTCGAAGACCTTCGTCTCTACGCGTTTCTCGTACCCTCCACGGTTTATCCTCCAGTCCCTCGTTTTATTCTCTTTAAAAAGTCTTCCTTTTCTTTCACATTTTCTGTTTTGGTGGTTTACTTTGAGGCTTCTTGGTTAGTAGTAAAGAAAGCAAAAATTTTGGGTCTTTTTCTTTCTAGTGTTCTTTTGTTTCAAAATGGAAGAATCAACCTTTTAAGGAAATCGACTGTAGTGTTGAGCGTAGATTAGTGTTTTCTGAGGTTACTGCAAGATGAAATTCAGGTGATGGGATATTGACTGTAAGGTTGTTCGATCCTAGAAAAAGAAGAAGCTTTTGGTTGTAAAAAACGTAGCTTACAGAGACGTTTTGATCGTGACTCAACATCTTGAGGTTGAAGGAAAGGAGAGAAAACACAATTACACACGTTCTTTTAGGCTGTATGGGTTACTAACCATTTGCTGATTATGTAAGAAACTACTATCTAACAAATCTGCGCTGAACATGGTGGGATATCATTAAAATTGTTCCCAATGATTTGATATTCTACTTTGGTTAGTTTTCATTGAAAGGGAGAGGAGCGGAAAACTTTATTTGTTTGAGAGGTGAATCTAGCTCTGACTAGTAAGTGCTTCGATAACGTAAGATTCGTTACTGTTCACATTGACATCACGTTATCAATCTTGGGATTTCAGTGTTAGATTAGAATATATTACTGTGGGTTTCGTACTAGATGTGTTGTTTTGGAGTTTTGTCACTCTCTTTTATCTCCATCGTTAAGCAGGAGATATGGAGCCCATTTGGCTGCCCGTGGAAATGAGGATTGCAGCTTTATTTACCATTCCTGGTGCAGCGAGAAAGTACAGCACTTGCACTGGTACCACAAAATTTGACTTCACAGATCTCACGTAAGACACGTGGCTCACCAGTACTGGAATGTTTTTTTCACTTGGGAGAAATGATATTGACTTGAACAACATATTGAGTTCTAGCATATCATGACTTGTTCTTTTGCTTTAGTATACCATCCTAAATGATTTTATGTGCCTATCTATTTTTGTGCGGTTGAAATAGAATTGCCATGTTGCTTGGCTGGATTAATCATTCTATTCCTTCTTTTAGTTTCTATACTGATTATATGATACCAAATGATGGGGCTTGAAATCAATTGAAATCAAATCAAATGCATTTGGTGATGCTCTTCAATGTTAGGTTGGTTATATTGTTTACAGAATTTACTAATAATAAGTTCCTCTCTCTCTCTCTCTCTCTCTCTCTCTCTCTCTGTGCGCGCACATGCATGTGGATTTTGAAGTAGCTTTTCTTGTTTTTGGGGGCGGGGTGGAAGTATATTTATTGTTTATGTTCACACTATAAATTTGGATTTTGTTTCAAGCCTTTGTCTGACGTACTAATAACATACTCAAATCTTGTGATCCCAGTAATTCTTGAATCCTCACAACAGGTTTTGTTATTTATTTTTAGTCGTCCTCATACATGGTACCCACATGCTCGGAGGAAACATCGCAAGGTTTTCCTGCATATGGGTCCCACAAATAGTGGTAAAACATACCAGGCTCTGAAGCAACTTGAGTCAAGTTCCTCTGGTAAATTCTTGTTAAATACCCAGCTGAAGAATTAAGAGTGTGAAATAGCGGTTAGTAACCTGCTTAAGTATTGGTTATTTTTATGCAGGCATATACTGTGGTCCATTGAGATTGTTGGCGTGGGAGGTGGCAAAACGGATGAACAAGGCGAAAGTTCCTTGTGATCTTATTACAGGACAAGAGAGAGACGAAGTTGACGGTGCAAAACACAAGGCTGTGACAGTTGAGATGGCTGATGTAACCTCAGACTACCATTGCGCTGTTATTGATGAAATTCAGGCATGCTATTGTTTAATCTGGAGACTTACTTTCTGCATATGTTAGGAAGCTCATTAGAATGTTTGCTGTCAATTTAACTGGTAAGTTGTATCTGGTAGAAATGTGAAATTAGTGGAAGTGCACCTTAATGCCAGTGGTTAACTTCTGTGGTTAGTAGATGGGAATCAGTCAATTCTGAGAGCAATCTAAAGTGTTATGACACCAATCTAAAGCACGTACAATTTTATTTAAAAAATTCCTCTCTTTGGATTTTAATAGGAGTTTGTTCTCATGTCTAAGAAACTGATCCTTTCTTCATGTTATAGCTATGCTTTGATTGAAAACCTTTGCTTATTTTGTTTAAAAAATTGAAAGAAGTGTCTTTGAACACCAGTCAATTGCATGCTTGAATAATCGGCCTAGATGGAACTTATTGGTGAAGTGCTATTGGTCTAGAACTGCGAGTTGGTGGATAGCTTCATCTTTATCAATATTAGTTTATAAACCCCAAGATTGTAGATTTTCTTTATCCCGTTGTTCTTATCATTGGATTCATATTCTCATCATCCCCCTTCCCTCCCACCCCCAAAGATGTTGGGATGTAGGACAAGGGGGTTTTCATTTACTCGTGCTCTATTAGGAATATCTGCCGATGAGCTTCACCTTTGTGGAGATGCAGCTGCTGTTCCCCTTATCCAGGAAATGCTGAAAGTGACTGGTGATGAGGTTGAGGTAGTAATCTCTTTTCATTTAATCTTGACTGAATACCCCCAAGGGTTTGGTGTGGTGGTAAGGCTTCGGCTTGGGTTCTAACATGTCCCAAGTTCGAGCCCCAACATCCCCATTATCGCCCTTGACTTATCTGCTCCCTGGGTTGTGGGGTCGGTCCAGTGGGCCGGGGTTTGTACTTCAGGGTTGGGCCAAAAGGGTCCGGCTTTGGGGAATTTCCTCGTCATCAAAAAAAAAAAAAAATTTAATCTTGACTGAACTCTCCCTTGTTTGTGTTCAGAAGCACTGGCAATGTGACTTTCAGAGGCTCCCCCCTCCCCCTCCCTTCCTCCCCGGCTTCCTGTTCCATCTTTTCCTATGTAATTTTGGCCACAAAACTATTTTCATAATTTATACCAGAAATTTGTTGTTGGTCATGAACTCTTCTTTTCCCCATTTTAAGTGGATCAGTCGTGGTCCTGTTTACCTGCATTGGACTAAAATAAAACTGAAAATTTCTGATGAAACTAAGTTCAGGGAGTTCCACTTTTTGGTTTCTCTGGCAGCTCTTTGTGAAGTGGTTACAACTCTTGTAAACTGTATCTGCTTAAGTACATACTCAGAAATATATGTTTCCGCATGCAAATACTTACATGCCAATATTTGTTCCATTAATTCATAATGCCCCCACCCCATCCACAACAAAAAGAAATGAAGGAAAAAGATTGTTTCATTTGTTATGCAACAGCAATACTGGCATTCTGTAGTTGTAGTTCTATGTTAATTCTGTTACGTCTATATCATGATACTAAATTCTCTCTTGCACACCTTTTTTGGTTGCATATGCCATATGAAAGGTCCAATTTTACGAGAGACTTTCACCTCTAGTTCCATCAAAGGTTCCTCTTGGATCGTTCTCTCATATACAAACAGGCGATTGCATTGTGACCTTTTCACGTCGTGAGATATACAGGTTAAAGGTCAGTAATTATTTCTCTTTTGTTTCTACTTTGGGCCTATAAGTTGTTTTCCTGTTTTCTTGCCTCTTTATGCCCACATAATGTGGCTTTGGTTAGTTTGTCCTGAATCATTCATTTATAACCTAAGTTTTCTCGGGTGTGGTGACAGTTTACAGTGAACGTGAACAATTCTGGCTATCTTGTTATTATTTTTTTGTGCGAATAACTTCAGATGACAATAGGTAAATAGAAGACAAGAAAAAGAAAGAAAAGGACTGACTCATTTTGAATCTTTGTGTCCATGTTGATTTGGTTCTGTTTATGTTAATAAAGCAGTCTTCCTAACTATGGTCAGATCCAATGTCCAATCCCCATGAAGCTCACAAGCTCGGGTAACCTTTAGGCTCAATTATGGTAAGAGCTAGAGTTACCTGGTATGAAATACATGATTTGCGTAACCTGGTTGAATGGAAACAGTAGATCGTTTTGCAATCGTGATCCTAATGGTTTAGTTCATATCGTGGCACATTATTGAAGACAAAATTTTAAAGCAAAGTATATTGTACGGCTCATCATAAGAAGATGCATCAAGTGTTGGGCACTATTAGGATGTTATGTAACTTAGAAACTTAGACAATTGACCTTAGGGAGCCAGAATGCACCACGTTACCTAAGATTGCTCAAGTGAGATGAAGCTTTTTGAACCTATAAGGAAAATACTTTCTGAGAAATTGGACATGCACACTCAAATGGTACTATTCGCAGCAGGGGTATGCATTGGGGTGGGAATCACATATTTCTTACTTCAAACATGTGCGAGATCTCATTCAAACAAGCAGGATCATGCTTGACGTGAAGTTCAAATGCTTTGCCCTGAAATGAAATGGAAACTGTTCATGATGGTGAGTATTCTTTCTACAGTGGAGTGAAAGACACTTTCCTTGGTTGTAATTCCAGAAAGTTAGATGCAATCAAATTTTTCGACTTTTTGTGGTGTGAGATCTGAAGGTGTGATAATAGCATAGAGTGGTCATTGAGGCGCTGAGGCCCAATCTTCTTTCGCTGATAAATGATTGGTGAATGAATACAAGCATTATAACATTCTTCTCTACACAACGACTTGGCTCAAGGTTGTGCTGATGGAGTTTTTCTGGTCAACAAAATCTAATGTGTCATATGTGTGTGATGATTCTATGTGGAATCTATGTAATTGTTGGTCGGTGCAATGCTAATTGAGAACTTCGTCATGCAGACAATTTCTCATTGCATGTGTTGGAAGAGGTGTGTCGCACTTGACCAACAAGGAAATTGATTTTCTGTTTATATATAAGTATCGATTGAGATCAAATCAACTATCACAGAAAGTATTGTAAAATCATTGTTAGTCAATTGGACGTGTTCGCTCCCTCTAGGTCAGGTCTATTGATAGGCTATCTCTGAATTATGGTCATGGGATTGGGGCTGGAATATGCTTCTCGAAATGGGCTTTGTGCTAAACTGGGATATCGATTTTCTCTTATATACTGTAGTTTTCTGGATATTATCTGTAGAGCCTAGGGCTTACGAAGCCCCCAGAGTAAGTTCGAGTTGCAAATGTAAATTAGCTTGGGGAGGAGTTTATGGTTAGATTGCACACGGTGCAAGCTAATTTCAGCAGAGAGGAGGAGACATGGGTCTTTATACTGTATGGGAAATTAGATGACATTTTAGAGGCCTCCTACTATCGGATTCGTATATTGGTCGATAATTTTGATGATCGTAAAGTTGTGATATGTATTAATAGACACAACAATAGAGAACTCTGGCATATAATATTCGAGTAATTTTCAACTTGAAGTCTGGATTTGAATAATTTCAAGTTGAATCAGATATCTAGTACAATAGCTTATCTTACTTCATTCTCTATTGCATTACAAAATTTGGAACCTTTGGTGATATTTTTTAACTTCTTTTGTTGCGTAAAGTATGTTATAGCATACAGACCAAGTACAACTATTACCGCTAGTGGTACTCACAGTTGTTTCCTTGGCGTGGGGTTTGGCGGACTAAGGTACCTATGAGAGTTTCGCTTTTTCATATGGGAGGCTACGCTTACTTGAAACTTGACTATTGATAATCTTCTTCGGAGAGACGTTTATGTGACGGATTGGTGTTATTTATGTAAGAGGGATAGTGAGTCCGTCGACCATGTTCTATTGGATTGTCCTATGGCATGCTCGATTTGGGAGTATGTTTTTCGTATTTCGAATATTCATTGGGTAATGCCGGCGCGGGTGTTTGATGTGTTGCTATGTTGGGGGAGAAAGTTTAAAGATCCTTTGGCTAAGGCCGTTTGGAATATGGTCTCATCTTCTATTTGGTGGTGCCTTTGGAGAGAACGAAATAGTCAGTGTTTTGGGGATATCGCATCTTCGGTGGTTCAGTTGCAGGGTGTTGTTATGCACTCTCTTTTTTGTTGGGTTTCTGCCATGTGGGGGGGCATTTTCTTGATTTTCCAGATTTCATTAGCTTTTTTGTTTGTATGTTCTAAGAGGATTTAGTACAATCTTTGTACTGCTTCCTCTCTTTATTTCTTTCAATAAAATGTTCTTACTTATCAAAAAAAAAAGTTTTTTGAGGCCCAGGGGACGATAGTAACTTCTGATTTGTATCACCATGGCTCTGCTTGGTTGTTTGGAGTTTTATTGGAGTTAAGTGAATACTTTCCTATGGGCTTCGCTTCAAGAGGTTTTAGGTCATCCTCCAAGTATGTGTAAGGCAATATTGGAATGGGCACCGAATTTGGTGTCCAGTGGAGTGAGGATGAGAAAGGAAGAGAAGATGCAACTCCTCAGTAGTTGGAGTCATGGCCAGAAGAGCTCAGGCTGCTTGAAGAAATCAAGCTGGCAGATGTGAATCCATCAAAACCATAATGTACTCATTGATGTTTACACTTCTGCTCTTTTGCTTGCAGAAGAAAGAATATATAGTTTCCATCTATTGCTGTAGATATCCTATGTATTAAGCTCCATCGTCTCCCCTAAGTGAACTTTGTTTCTTCGTCTTATCTGAGTTCTGTTTATACAAAAGACGGTTGACAGTTTTATTTAGTAAAATAATAACTTGTCTAAATGCATTCGTCTTTTCTCCTCAAATGCAGAGTGAAATTGAGAGCGGGGGAAAACATCTTTGTTCTGTAGTTTATGGTTCACTGCCACCAGAAACTCGAACTAGACAGGTATGCCTTCCTCCGTGTCTGAAGAGTTTATGTTTCCTCATTATAGCTTGGGTATACCCATGCTTATTTTGTTGCAGAAGATTTATTCTGCCAATCGACATCAATTACAATATCCACTTTCTATTGGTTTTTCCGTTCATTTCCTGTTATGCATTTCGTATCATTATCTTTTAACTTGAAGTGTTTTTTTTTTTTTTCTTTTGGGATATACTGGTAACAAAATTCCTGTAACACTGGCCATTTCTCATAGTTGACAGGTGATTTTTTTATTATTTTTCTTTGGATGTTTTTTCCACTTTTAAAATTAGTCCTCTCTCTCTCTCTCTCTCTCTCTCTCTCTCCCCACAAAATCCAGTTCTTGTTCTTTGAAGTATGGCTTCTACTTGTTTTACCGTTTTGACTATTAATCTAGCTCCTCTCTCAATTTTCTGTTGATTTGTTTTTCTCTCTCCCATGTTAGTTTTGATGATTAAGGATGACCTGAATTAAAATGTTCTTTTAGGACTGCAGGCAACAATGTTCAATGATGCAAGCAGTGACTTTGATGTGCTTGTGGCTAGTGATGCCATTGGGATGGGTCTCAATCTGAACATTTCCAGGATCATATTTTCAACTATGGAGAAGTTTGATGGGATTGAGATGCGGGATCTTACCATACCCGAAATAAAGCAAATTGCAGGTAGCTTATCCTATGGGAGCTGTAGAAATTTACTTTTAGTACTAATTATGAGCGCGGTTTGTAAGTCAAAGTATTTACTTTATCTCCATATGTCATGGAGGCATAGAGCATATAAACTGAAGAGTAGTAAATTGGTGACAATGGTCGAGTGTTATCTATGTTCTTTTACCTTGCACTGGTATCATCTGTATTTTTTTGGATCCTCCATTAATGCTTCAGATGGCTTATTTGATTTGCGTGTAGGGAGAGCTGGCCGTTATGGATCAAAATTTCCTGTTGGCGAAGTCACTTGTATAGATGCAGAGGATCTACCCTTGCTTCACTCATCACTGAATGCCCCATCGCCCACTCTAGAGGTTATTCTACCAACAATGAAAATGACCACAGCATATCTTGTGCAGTTAGCTACTGAGTTCTTCTCAACTATGATATGTCATGTGGTTCAGTACCATCTCTTTATGTTGGGCCGTCTTTTCTTAATTAAAATAGTTAATGTAATGCAGCGAGCTGGATTGTTTCCTACCTTCGATCTCATGTATCTGTATTCACGTTTACACCAAACAGATGGCCTTTATCAGATATTGGTAGGTTGTTTTTTTATCAGTTATGTTTTCTTTGGTATGTTCTTTATGACTATCAAACTTTTTGCCTGAGTTAATTGAGTAAGCCATTGCAGAGAACTGATGCTAAGGTTGTTGATTCATCCTGTGTTGTGTTATATCTAGAGATTGTTGCATGTTGGAGCTTTACTCTGCTGCCTCTTCCTCTACAATTGAAAACAGTGGCAATAATTCCCCACTTTGCTGAGTCTATATTATTCACCCCCCCCCCACAAAAAAAACCCACAAGCTGGAGGAAAAGAAAGGAAATGGGATATCTGTTGATGACATTTTTAGCTCCCAAGAAAACTCTATTCTTTGATAATTGGCCCTTAATTTCATTGGGCATTAAATGTTGATAATGTTCAGACGCTGGCATCTATCTTGGGCTGCAGAGTGGCAGCGTTGCCTATGTCTTACCTTGGGCTCCCTTTGGGTGCTGGCTTTAAGAGCGTTCGCATTTGGGATGGGATTCTTGAGCGGATGGAGCGGCGGTTGGCGGGGTGGAAGCGGTTGTATTTGTCCAAGGGTGGTCGCCTTACTCTTATTAAGTCGACTCTCTCTTGCCTCCCCACGTATTTTATATCTTTGTTTCCCATTCCGCATGCTGTGGCAAAGAGGTTAGAAAAAATCCAAAGGGACTTCCTTTGGGGAAATGACGGGAATAAGCACAAATTCCACCTTGTGAAGTGGGACTTAGTCTGCTCTCCTTTTCAGAATGGGGGGTTGGGGCTTAGAAACATTATTGTGTTCAACAAGGCTCTTTTATCCAAATGGCTATGGCGCTTTGCGAATGAGAGAGATAGTCTTTGGAGGGTGGTTATTGTTGCGAAATATGGGTGCTCGTTGGGGGGGTGGAGAACTTCTTCGAGTCGGGGGCCTTATGGTGTCAGCCTTTGGAGATTTATTTCGAAGGGGTGGGATGACTTCAGTAAGCATATTAGCTTTGTGGTGGGACGTGGAGGAGGGGTTAGTTTTTGGCATGATTGCTGGTGCGGCGATAGCCCTTTGTCTCTTGCATTCCCGGGTGTGTATTCTTTGTCTACGTGTAAAGAGGCCTCGGTGGCGGATTGTTTGGTGGGGAATGACGGTCATGCCGTGTGGGATGTTCCTTTTCTTAGACCGGCTAATGATTGGGAGTTAGCGGACTTTTCAGCCTTTTTCACCCGTGTGTATGGGCCGGTGATTCGTAGAGGTGTAGATGATAAGTTGGCTTGGATGGGGTCTACGAATGAGGTTTTTTCGGTGAAGTCTATGTATTCTCTCCTTGTGGGTGGGAATGGTTTGGCCTTTCCGTGGAAAGGGGTGTGGAGGTCGAAGTGCCCCATGAGGGTTTCCTTCTTTGTTTGAGAGGCTATGCACGAGAGGATTCTCACTACTGATAATTTGCGTCGACGTGGAGTGTACATTGCGGACTGGTGCTATCTCTGCCGTAGCGAAGGGGAATCAATTAACCACTTGCTTCTTCACTGTCTGGTGGCGCGGGGGCTTTGGACTCATGTTCTCTCTATTGTGAATTTTCCTTGGGTTATGCCGGAAAAGGTGGTGGATGTGCTTTGGAGTTGGGAGAGGAGGTTCTCCAATCCATTTGCTAAGGCTATTTGGAGGATGATACCGGCATGTGTTTGGTGGTGCCTATGGAGGGAGCGTAATAACCGCTGTTTTGAGGATGGTTCCTTGCCTTTACCGGTGTTAAAAGGCTTTTTTATGTTTAATCTTTTTTGTTGGGCTGATGCTCTGTTAGGGTGCCCATTTGTTGATTTTCAGGATTTCCTTAGCTCTCTTGCGTGTTTAGATATGTGATGTCGGTATAGCCCCTTGTACTGTTTTCACATATCAATAAATTTCTTGCTTATCAAAAAAAAAAATTTCATTGGGCATTAAGTGCTGGTTGAAACTGGTAAAAAATAATAAAAGATATCCCGAAAAATAAATAAAAAAGTAATGATTGTTGGAAAAAAAGAGACCACAGTTCCTTGCTGAATGGGTTTGAATATGTAAGACCCATACTCTAAATTAGCTTAGAATTATATCTGATTGTTGAACTTTTTGAGAATCTTTTGAAATTCAACTGTCTTCTGCATTATGATATTAATTTGTTTCCCACCATGTGACACTTATATGCCTTTCTCTCTCAATGCTCTGGCAGGAGCATTTTCTGGAGAACGCCAAATTGTCTGAAAATTATTTTATTGCTGATTGTGAAGAAACCTTGGTAAGTTTCTATCATACTTCCCTCACCATCAATTGGGTAAGCATATCCCAATATGTTGTTCTGTTCTTGGCACCTAAGAATTTAATTTTGTTTATTTGACTTTCTTAAATGTATATTTATCTTGCATCACTATTACTTTGGATGTTAATTAAACAATTGATGTCAGAAAGTTGCTGCTGTTATTGATGAGATGCCCCTCGGGTTGCATGAAAAGTACCTTTTCTGCATCAGGTAAAATACTTCGTCCACATGAAAGGTCACATTTTGGTTTCTTTTGTAGTGTCCCCGAGGTTTATAGTATGTAATTATCTTATTTGTGTACTTCTCCTTCGAATGAAAACTTGGTAGACTGAACAAGCAAGTTAGGCTAGTTCTATTAATTTTTTGGGTTAATTACAAAAAACCCCCATGAACTTGTATTTCAATCTCAAATACCCCTGGACTAAAAATTGTTACAACCCGGCCCCATCTATTACATGGCACGTTGCAATTCGGCTTTTCACCTAGATTTCACGTTAAAGCTCACGTTTTCCGTCACACGTGGAGGGCACGCGACACCCGGAACACGCGAACTTACCATATTGCCCCCGTGCCCTAACTCTTCGACTAAACATCAAAACCAGTCTTTGATGCGGTGCGTTTTGACCCTATGCCCCCTGCCTCTTCCTGGATAGCTCTTCCTGCAATTCCCGACACTTAACTGCAACTTCTGCTGACAAAGCCTTCTCTTTTTGAACCTGTACTTCTAAGGTATCAACTTTTGACGACATGGCCCTTGCTTCTGCTTCCACGCTAATTAGTCTAGACTCAACAACTTGCTTTGTTTCTTTTGTAATATTCAGCTCTTTTTTGCAAATCGTCCAACTGCAGTTCTGCATTTTTCTGGAGTTCAATTTCCTGCCTCTTCCTGGATAGCTCTACCTCCAATTCTCGACACTTAACTGCAATTTCTGCTTACAAAGCCTTCTCTTTTGGTTAGTCCAACAAATCATACCTTCAAGCTCAGCTCTAAGGAAGCTTTCTCCACTAATGGAGGGATTGGAAACCTCTGATAAAGCAGAATGGCTTCCTTTCTTGGCTTCAGGCAGGGCAGCAAGTCGCTCCATCTCAAGAAAATCGTCCATAAGATCAATTCGACCAGAAGAAGCTTGGAGATTTCTATTAACATCCTTTTCATTTTTGAATTGACCAAGCTCAGCCATTAGGGTAGACGCCCACGAATCCGGGCAACTAGCTTCATACTTATTTGTTTCTGAGCTACTTGTCTTGTGGGCATCCATGTCACCCAAGCTAGCCTCTCCCCACTACCTGTCTCAGCTGCTTGGGTACTCAAGTACCTCTCAATCATCCTGATCTCCAACTCTTCAGATTGAGATTGGAGCTCAAGTTTGAGAGCAGAGTTCTTTTCCTCCAAATAGTCAAGTTTACGGTAGAGATCGTAATCAACATTAGAATATATAGATTTGGCAGCTTCTGCTTCATTTTTGTGCTCAGGAAACTGGTTCTCAAGTTTGAGTTTGGTGGTTTCTCACTCGCTGGTCTTCTTCACCACGGCTACGTGGATCTTCTGTTCCTGCTCATCTCTTGCTTGTCTTAGTTGACGAACAAGTTCTTTGAGAGCACCATCAAGATGGCTGACGCGATCTTCAAGTATTGAGTTTTGCTGAACTGCAGACTCGAAAATTACAGAAAGGTTATTGAAGATGAGTAAATGGGGGCATAGGGTCAAAACGCACCGCATCAAAGACTGGTGTTGATGTTTAGTCGAAGAGTTAGGGCACGGGGGGCAATCTGGTTAGTTCGCGTGTTCTGGGTGTCACGTGCCCTGCACGTGTGACGAAAAACGTGAGCTTTAACGCGAAATCTGGGTGAAAAGCCGAATTTCAACGTATCATGAAATAGATGGGGCCAGGTTGTAACGATTTTTAGTCCAGGGGTATTTGAGATTGACATACAAGTTCATGGGGGTTTTTTGTAATTAACCCTAATTTTTTTCTCTAACTTGTGCTGTTTCAGTTTCATTAATATTTATGTTGTGCAGCCCAGTTGACATGGGCGACGAAATTTCATCTCAGGGGCTTACACAGGTAAGACCACATATAGAGGTCTATTGATCTATTGCTGTTCGTTTTAATTATGAACTAATAGGATCTGTCGTGATGGACTAGTTTGCAAAAAATTATGCAACCAAAGGCATAGTTCGGCTGCGAGAAATATTTACACCAGGAACACTTCAGGTGCCGAAAACACAAGCCGCTCTCAAGGAGCTTGAATCCATACACAAGGTATCTTTTTTTTTCTTTATGAGTATCGATATGATCCAGGGGAGCAAAACTTGGTTTCTTTTTAAAATTTCTTTGGCTCAGAAATTCCACAGATATCTGCAAATTCCATATTGAACTTTGCAAAGGACCAATATCTTCTTATTGGCATTGCTTTTCTTTTTTAACAAAAAAAAATTATAGCCACCACTTCCCTGAACCCAGAGAATATCATGGTTAAAATCCATAAATCTCGGTTCTAGCAACAAAATGTAAGCATCAAGAGGATTTTATTGGAGGATATGATTGTCGGAGTTCATGATTATTGGCATTGCACGACCAAAATGGAGGTGAGGGGCATCTTTTGTCTGTTCAGAATTAACTCGATAATGAGAGATCGGTCTTGCATAATTCTAGATGTATATAATTTGATCAAGACGTGATTGTTGTTCGCTGATCCTATATGTGTGAGGTAGAGTAAGGATGGAGGGGGAGCAGCTAACCAATTTATCTTTTCACTTTTGGGGCAGCTTGAGAATTGTGGCCATTGGCGTCTTTGGTTTTAATTATGCCCTGCCTAAATTTATGATTAACTGGAGAGTTTTGCCCGGAAGTGCTAGGGTGCTGTAGGGTGCAGAACATTGCCTCCGTCTAGTGTGAATCAATAAGAAGTATTTGGAAGGAGTACAGTGGTAGAGCTTTTGAGGGTGTTGAGATCTTTTTTTTCTTTTCAATTCTTCAAATTGATTGTTCGTAGCCTCATTTTGAATTCATGATTTCCTAATTGGGAGGTGCCTGTTGCTTCTCTGGTTAGTAGCGAATTCATAATACCCACAACTTCATCGGGTATTAATTCCATGGAACTAATTGAACATCATCCTGGTGAGCTTTATATAAAACATTTTCCATTTAGATTAAATTATGCACACACAGGATGAAGACTATTGGTTTGGCCTTTGATTGAAGCATCCACATCCCACAGCTGATCTCAAAGGTGGATATGTAGACATCTTGTTTCTGTCTGAAGATGATTTCCATACCGTCAGCAGTTCAGAAATTAACACAAATTAATTGCTTCACACAGTCGCTTAGTTCATGATTTCTCAATGGTATTCTCATACCAAAATCTAAAGCTAAATCAAGGTTTTGGCTGACTTTTGAGTTTCTTCATGGACAACATGGTGTGCTGTGGTCGTTTCTTGGGATTATGTGAGGTGAGTCTGCCTCTAAATTTTCTTTTTGGTACCAAAACTGAAGGTGTTGGATCTCTATGTTTGGTTAAGCTTCCGATTGGAGGAATCGTTCCCAGACCGTGGGCTGGCATCATCACAGAAAGCAATTTGCAATGTGTGAGTTTCGCTGGTTTTACATAATTTGTTAATTTACACTTTGCTCACTATCTTATTGTTCTACATTGAATTTGTAGGTTGATTGAGGAGTTTCTGGAAAGACTAGGGGGGCTGAACCCAAGGACAAGGAGGTTACCGACAAGAAGAAGCTTGAGTTCTGTATTCTCAAAAGACATCAGACCGGATTTGTGAGATGGTCCCAGTTTCCCAATATAACCATTTCTTCTCCGAGATCAATGACTTTTTGGATAAAGAAATTCGCTTCTGCTCAACTACTTGTATCTGAAGTATTTACTTCCCCGGTTTGAACGGTTGAACAGAGCAAAAAGCTAACCATTTCTTCTCCCAGATCAATGACTTTTTGGATAAAGAAATTCGCTTCGGCTCAACTACTTGTATCTGCAGTATTTACTTCCCCTGTTTGAACAGTTGAACAGAGCAATAAGCTTCAGCTTTTGCAGAAAATTCCTTTACTTCATTTTTTTCATTCCAATCAATTTTCCTGGCAATAATTTGTACTATTGGCGGTGGATGTAGAAATTTGTTGCAATACGGTGTTATAAATGGAAGAATTTATATCCATTTTTATACTCAAATGATCTGTGGAAGTGAAATAATTTTAACTGGCAAAATACAATACAGAAGAACATGCAAATTCAGCTCTTCAAAATAGAAATTATGCGAGGGAAAAGAAATGTACTCGTTTTTTTTATAAAATTAGCATGAGCAGCAGGGCTTCAAGTTTGCTTGCTTATAGAAACGAAAATGGCATCATCGTCTGGATGTAGCAGCGTCATATTCGCATGACAACAGGAGCACTCAGAAGAGGTCTCAATTCAGTGTCTGATATACTTCCATATTACGTATATGTTTCCAATAGTCATCGCATGTAAAGTTGACAAACGTATGTCAGAATCTGATTGAAAGAGGCATCTTACAATGTAATTTTGAAAAGCTTATGCTGTCAGCTGTCTTTCAATTCTGGAAAACAACCACACATCGCCGATCTTCCAATCCTGTAGATTCAGACTTCCGGATGTACAGTAGTGGCGGTGCTGTATTTTTTTTTTTTCCTAAGTACAGATGAAATTATTTCAAATACAAGTGTTGAATCTAGAACCAACTATAGTCGGAAACTTCAAACGGGCCACAAAGACCCACTACATCATTTTTAGAGTCCCGAAGGGCCAGAAATAACCTAAGGACCATAGGGGTCCTAGCACTACGGGCCATAAGGGTCATACCCAACTAGGTCCACATACCCACCAAACCAACCCAAGTCCATAGATCTGGGGCACCACACAAATCCGCCAAGAACACCATATACCGTCGCCGGAAATGAAGGACCCAAACCAACACCTGTAACAAAAGAGCCCACAGGAGAAACTCGGCCAAAAATGGAGACACCAAGCACGTCAGATCCACGTGCTGTAAGAGTGGCGCGTAGAGATCCGAGAATTGGTGTTGAACTGCCGAACAAGGATTACGTCGTAGATCTGGAGCCGCTAATGTCGACCAAGAGGCGCGTGCTCCCCGAAAAACACCTATCGTCGCCGAGAAAGCTTCACAGGAGCAAAAACCGCCATTGTGTTCACGGAGGTGTTGGCCACTGCACCAACCGCTAACTAACTAAACTGACGTTTTCGAACATCCAAGACAGGGCCGGCTCAAACCAAACGGAGGCCTAAGACAAAATAAATTATTAAGCTTTTTTATATATAAAATATTTGAAATTATCTGAAAATTATTAAATTTAATATAAAATATTCAAAAAATTTATTAATTGTTTTTATGAGGCCCTCGTACATAACATCAAGGCCCCATGACTAAACAATTAAAAAATTTATAAGGCATTTTTTTCTCTGTGACCAAAGTTTAGAAATATCTAAGAAGAGATTAGGAAGCCAAGAAGAAATATATCAGTTCACTCATGATAAAAAAAAATGAAAATATTACATCTTGTCATTTTTTTCCTTAACTCAGTTGTCTTTTTTTTGGTCATCTACATCAAAAAAATAAAAATAAATAAATAATTATTTTTATTCTTTATGGAGCCTTGCTCAGGGTGAGGGCTTAGGCCACCGCCTAAATTGCCTTACCCTTGAGCCGGCCCTGATCCAGGAAAACATCAAACCAACCCGACTTTGTGTTAACGATAACGCCAAGGCTGCGCTGTTCTTTCTAGATTCTTCCGTTTCTTTTCTTTTCTCTGCCTTTCCTTCCTTTCCCCTCCCACCTGTCATGGGCTAGTTAAGAGTCTTAAGACACTGCCATTAGGATCAATATCATATCTCTTTTTTTCCTCTTTTTTTTTAATAAACATAGAAAACCATGTCAATATTCTCCGACCTGAACCTACAAACACAAAACTAATAGACTCGTCTAAAAATAAATAAATAAAATCCAACGTCACAGACCCATCAGAATAAACTCGCTTAACAAGGAATCAATAAACTCCAGACTAATACAACTTTTAAACCCACTTAAGGAATCGATAAATTTCAGACTAATACAACCTCTCAAGTCAATCTCTAAAAAGTAAGCGAACAAACTCATAGATTTCAAGTCTTAATGGCCGAGGCCAACCTTTGAGGTCTCAAACTCCTAAATTTGACAGTCCAGCCCAACCCCATGGAGTAATCGCCTCATATTTTATTAAGAGTATTTTGATAGATATGCGAAAGGAAAAAGATCATTTCCATTTTTTCCGTATGGCTATGTTACATAGCAGCGGAGAGATTCGAAGTGATAGTTAGTGGGCCACGTCTTCTTTTGTTGTTCGTGAAAATATCGGATAATTTTTTCTTCTCAAGCTAACCTTTCTCTTGGAGGAGTTGGATGGAAGGGAGAGAGATGACCTCACATATAACCATTCCCCAAGCTATGTTGTTATTTATGAGATTATACCAGACAAGGAAGTTACAACTCAAAATAGACATTCCCAGCTTGTTTAAAACTTTTGGTGTCATGCAAGTCTGGCGTTCTAGCTCCATATTATTCATTATTTTGCCCCCACAGCATTTGTTCCCTTTCTTGTTTTCTGGTTAGACAATAGCTTTCCTTGTTCGATCTTCTTCATTGCAGAACGAAGGGAACCATAGCAACCAACCACAGGGAACGTAGCCTAGTGTTAAGACTTGAGACCATGCTTTGGGGCGCTTCATCCACTTTAGTTTTTATCAGAGAGTGCCCTGGATATGCCTCTAATGGTTTTGGGAGTAGTCCTGCAGCATCCACCGAAAAGAGAAGCCCCAGCCTCGTGCCACTTTCCTATGTATGAGACAAAATCTTCATCTACGTTCCCACTTGATTTCTGCTAGAAGAGAACATAGAACTTTAGCTCTGGTTGGAAGTACTGAACATTATCACAACCTACCATCTCTGGACCTCAAACATCCATCAATGTGTGAGCCAGGCAGCAGGGAGACGAGGAAAAATTAAGTAGACCGTGCTTAAATTGGTGAGAAGTGGGTTTTAGAAGACTAGAGAACAGACACAGATTGACGTCCCAGGAGTAATGGTATGAGCTACTTCTTTCAAAATATACCATTTCATCTCGTGAAGTATCTACGATGCTTTTTATGATCCTAAATGGTCTGTTACTAGTAGATTGGCCTAGTAAGAGCACTAAGCATTAGAGTAAACCAGGAAGCTCACCACCCATTGCTTGGTCTCGCCATCGTACGTCTCACCACTGTTGGGATATATTAGTATTGGTTTACTTGTTACCTGCAATTGGGAACATCATATCAAAATAAACAGAATGTTAAGCAAGGCAAGTATGAAATGCATCTGTAGCACTATAGTTTGCAATCCAAATGCTTCATTTGTCTCCTCATTTGAAGACACCAACAATATAATTCAAAAACAATTGTATAGGAGTAGAACATAAGCATGATGCGCATAATTTCTGTAACCATGAGAAATTACATCAGACGTGATGGAGGTAATGAAGAATGTTGGGTCGGCTGTAGTACATATAAAATGATCTAGTTTTTTCCACGAGTGTAGGATGCATACCAAGAAATAAACAATATCAGGCACGTGGAGTGATAAACCTTATAAGCCGCAGCTAAAGAAACTGGTAGCAGTACAAGTTATAAGATCTTCAGATAACATTAACCGGGTTAGAGATACATAATCCAGTTCCTTCTCAAGGTCATGAAAACATAAGTAGGTTGAGAACCTCAAAAAGACTTAAAATGAATATCAACCAAAATATTTTACCTGCTGGATAGTCGTAATCAGTCCCTGGATAAATCTAGGAGGAGTACAGTTGATTCCAACAGCAACGACCTGCCTGCATGAATCTCCAATAGAGGCACACTCTGCAATAGGATCACCACTGACAACGTTAATCCCATCCTTGGAATTGAAAGAGAACCACGCTGGAATTTCAATGCCGCCTTCTTCAAGAAGCTCAGCATATGCCTGATTAAATAAGAAAGAATAAATGAAATATTTTCAGCCAGAGCCAGAGGCTATTCTGAAACTGGATATCAGAAAAGAAATAATATCCAACCAGCAAGTTAGATTTCGGAAAATTATACGAGCAACTCTAACTAGACCCGTCAATGAATTGGGAGTCTGAGTTACAATGATGAAATCCACATATTACATTCCATCTTTATTCTTAAGGTATCAGTTAAAACTATACGTGCCTACCACATGATATTGTTCAATATTTAGAACATGACAGGCTTGCCATCGTGACTCCAAAATCTGAGGTACTTTGTTAAATTGAAAAGCAGAATCAATCCGTTTGAATTAAAGCTGTAAACATAATTTTAGATTTACAGATGTTAAGAAACTGTGTCTATTGTCTGCTGATATACTAAATGAATATCACAATATATCGTATGCTCCTTTTCTGTCAACAGAGTAGTCCCTATATGTCTTAAGGAGCTAGAAACTCATTAATGGATGTTGTTCATATGGCACTTGCATGAAAGAACCTCCTGTGGAACCACGAGATAAATAGGATATATGCCAAGACATGTCAGATACTTGTGAGTTGTGACTACTTTAGATTCTATAGATATATATTCCAACCAGATATGGCTCAGTGTCTAGCACATCTCAGAAAGCAAACTACCATGTTACCTTCGCTTCTAGCTTATTTGGAATTGTTTCAAATGCAATTAGGTCAGCACCCGAATTGGCTAGAATCTGTAGCCTCCTCCTGTGAAAATCCTTCAGTGTGGCTAAAGTAATTGCATCACCGTAGTCCCCGCTGTGAAGAGGAAAAAACAAGAACTCATGAAGAGACATGTTGATATACCTCAATAGGCTCACACTCTCAAAGCCAAAAGAAAAAGACATTGAACTACAATCCAAGCCGATCCAACCTGGCCCTGTGAGACACTGTACTTTATTTTTATCCTGGCCAGACACTATACTTGGTTTAAGGACGAACTCTTCCCAAAATTAAGATGGGCATAATCACATACAATTGTTCGATTTCCCCGAAAATAAATGTGCAATTTCCCGTGGTGTATATGTCACAGAGATCTTCAATTCCCACCACATGGTCATTCAAACCAAGCATCCAAGTGTTAGTGACATGTATACATCAGTTAAGTGACAAGTGAAATATGCATGCGCACATATGTTATGATAAGCATTGAGAAATTAGAGATAAGAGCAAAAATCAATAGCGATGAAAATTGAAGTTACTCATGGACACCAAGTTCACACACCTATACTCAGAACCATCAGCGAGATAAGCTCCATAGCTGCCCACAGAAGCTGCAACTAAAATTGGACGTTTCAAATTCCTTCCATTTTCATTTTCTATGAAATCCCACGAATCTTTTGTGCGCCGGTCATAGTAAATTTCCCGTGCCTCGCATGCAATTTCTACACTTTTCCTAAGCAAAGCTTCAGCTTCTTCCCTAGAGGATCCCTTAGCCTCAAATCCTTGAATGGTAGCCTGCGTCAAGTCAAAAGCATGGTAACTTTGATTACCAAGAACAAGTTCTAATGAATGGAAGCAGAGGAAGATAAAAATGTAGGTGTTATACCTGATAAGATGCTGTTAGTATAATATTTGCACCCGCATCAAGGTAATCTAGGTGAACCTATACAATGAAGCAAGACAATTCAGAAGAAATGCATTATTTACACTTTTTTTCCCCTGTTTTGTGTAAATACCAGAATAAATAGGTATTAAGGCTGGAAAGTGGTTAGAGCACTTTTAAGAACAAACAAAAGGCAATGACGGTGGCTTCTAATGGACTAGTGAGAGCACATAACATTTGAGGTAACTTCTTTAGCAGTCAATCCTGTAACCAATCGCAATGTGCAGAGCTACTTTCACAGTTTATCCTTTCTTCTTAAAGGATAATTGTACCGATAACCTTGCAAGAGTCAGGTAAAATTAAGTATTTGTACACGAGCAAGCACCCAGGTTTCAACTATTCTTCAAAACACTTTAACGTACCAAGTCCTCATTCTTGTAATTCTGGTAGAAAAAAGTTAAAAAAACCACAATCTAGTTTCTGCTTGATCACAACAGTAACACTTCAGAATAGTAACTAGTTTAGAAGTGTTCTACGGATGAGATCAGGGCATATTATGCACGTGGAATGATATGGGCAGGCACCTGGTTTCTTTAAAAGAACTTTTATTGCATGAAAGTGACACTTGTCGTGAGAATTCAACACGAGTCCACACATATACCACTCTGGACAGGAAACTTTAGCCACGTCACTTGTCAGTGTCATAAAGTTACATGTACATATTCGCTTCTGCTGGGAACACGGAATATGCTTTAGTTATCCTGTATATATATATACAATTTCCACTGAAGAAGGCGAACTTCATAAGCTCACCTGTGAAGATCCACATTTTGGACTTTACCCGCATGTAGTACGTTTAACGAAATATTAACTCTCCTTTCTCAGGACCCACTTTTAATTTTCTCTTTCGATAAAATCTCAACCAATATGAATCACTTGCTAAAATGAACGACAAGTCAAATTAGAATCCTACAAAAGCCCGTCTCCAATCACGGAAAATAAGAAGTGGGGATGTTCAGAAAAGCAAGAAACGGAACTAATCGTACTCTGTATTAGAAGTTGACAATCCAACATTTATGATGCTATTAACTATAGAAAAGATACTCCATTGATGTTATAAATAGCAGGACAAGAAAATAAAACCAACATATCGTGGAGGAAAATCTCAGAGAGTCAGAGATTAAAGGATGTTCGTGTAATAAACATCTGCTAAAACAGAGTAAAGAGACCGCTCTATTTCCTTCTCAATGAAGACACACTACACTTAAAGGGCATTTTTATTCGTCATATGTTTTATAGTATGCAGAAAAGGAAACGATTTTATGAGAGTTTCGTTCCTTTTATTTTTTGCCTTTTTTTCCCGAGAACCAAACACAAAAACGAGAGAGAGACTGAGAGTGAGAGTGAGTACCCTTCTGACTAGATGAGGGGAATCAATGAGACATTTGGCGCTCCAGAGAGGATCGTTGAGGTCAGCCCCATGTCGTTCGAGCTCGGTAGCAAAGCCGCCATCAATGACAACGTAGCCACCGCACTTCCGAATAAAACCGGACATAAACGACGATGTCTCCTCCTCTGCACTTCCTAAACCCATCCCGTAGATCCCAAAAAGAACGGCGAGATTTCAAGTGAAATAAGACAGCGGATTTCGAGGCGGTCTGAATGCCAAGTCGGGATACGTTTCTTGTCTGTATGAGGTCTTTTGCCACGGGTTCTTCAAACAACTTATATAGAGGGAAGATAATAAGCAAAATTCCGATTATATCCCTATCATAAGATTCTCACGCCAACTGTGATTATCCTTAACCCTTGACGTGTAATCCGACTAATATTTCTTTCTCGCTTAATACTTGTAAGCATTTAATGCACTTTATATACTATCAAAATAAATTATATACATGTATGATATACATGTATATTGCATTAATTAAAAAATATATAATTATTTTGTAGGAGACTATTGGTGCATTAATTTTATATTTTTGTAAGATTTTTGCGTTTGAAATTTCTTTTTATTTTTCTCTTTTTTCGGTCAGAAAATAATAAATTATGAAATTTCAAGATTTAGATTTAACCAAAATGAGGCTGAGCTGTCTCTAAGTTGATCATGGTCCACGTCTTTCTTTTTCTAATATCAAATCTAACATGTCTAGCAAACGTTCGGGATGGACACTAGCTATGAAATAACGTACGAGGAACTTTAAGTGAAAAGAGATACTACGCTTTGCACGAGTTATTGATATATATTGCATGCCTTTTCCTACATTGATGCTTAACAAAATTGTTCATCGAACTAGGATATATACTTTCGAATATCCTAATATCCCAATATTTCTTGTCTTTTTTGGCCTTGGATGATTCAACATATGCAGTAACGAAGCTGAACACCCAGTGGGTATCGAATTGAGGGGAAAAGGGAATTTATGTGGTGCAGTCATAGTCATTAATTTAAGCATAGCACTAAGGAGTTGGTTTGTGAGAGTTGATCGTCTGATTATGACCCATTTGGATGACAATATATTGAAGTAATTTCTTTTGTAAAGTGGGTATTTAATTTTCGATCTGCAACATAAATCAAGAAATCTTGGAAACACCCTTTTTCTTCTGGTTTACTTAAATTGACACTAATCAATTAAAATTCTTAGCTTTTAAACCTAGAAGTGCTCTACTGAGAAGGCATTCAATCATGATAGTCTCTCCACCACTGCCAAAAGTTGGCACTTGAAGTTCTTTAATGTTGTTGTCAATTGTCGATAGAAAGGTGGAGAGGTTCTGGATACGTATCATATTGGCCTAATTCCTATGTTCCGCGCGCGCGCTCTCTCTCTCTCGTCATCATCTGATCTTGCTCTTGGGCTCCGAACAAAACAAAGAGAAAAAAAAGGTAATCGTGTCTTTCAGAAGCATTATCCGATTAAGGTGCATTGCCGCGTGTAAAGCATCCAAAGCAGCATGCTTGTATCCGGTCATGTTAAGGGGCACATTCTTTGGAAAGGAACAGCCAAATTACCCATCTTGAAATTACTTTTGAACCTGACCACCATAGCGTCCAAATTCATTTGTTATTTATTTTTTAAATTTTATCTTATTGTCTTTTTGTGTTTGTTTGGTTCTGTTTTACACCAGATAAGGGAGGAGGTGAAATATGGAATAGGTGGCATTTGATTTTGGGCAAAGAGAGATTTTGGTAATTTTTATCCCTCACGGCTCACGCAACATCAACCTTTTATAGTATATCAGAAAAAATGAAATGATAAGGTTTGCTTGCCTGTCATTATAATAACACTTAAAACAGTACAACTCCACCAAATCCTTCAACGGCAAGTTTTAGTCCTGTCCAACTATATATCTGAGCACAAAGTTCATGACCAGAAGACTATCCCCACTACACCTTATCCCTACACAGCATATTCCCCACCCTTGACGGAAATGAGAGACGTGTCAATCCAATTTGGTACCGACTAGAAATCCACTTGTGGAAAACTATTTGAAGTTACATTTTGCGTAGCATAAGAAAGTAGTCCAATGAGGTCTTAAAAGCTTGGGTGGTGTTTGGCACACTAAATTTTGAGGTATTAGAATTTGTGAAAAAGTAAAGATATCTTATGAGATTTGATAAAAAACTGAAGATGGAAGATTTAAATAAATATTATAATAAAAAAAACATAATTTGACAAGGAAAAAAAAGATTATTTTATCATTTTTTAATCAGTGTAGAAATTTCTACCCCGAATACCACCTTTGAAGTGACTGTTTTCCTGTAGTTAAGTTCATAGCCCTTCACTGTGGACAGCTAGGTCTCAAAGTCATCACAAGTGTATAGAATCTTTTTTTTCCCTAAGCAAGCGTGTATAGAATCTTAGTTATACTGAATATGATTATCCGTTTCTGTCTGTCTATACAGTGTTGATTTCCTAGGCAGAGTTTGCTTCCAACATGTCCCCCCACAGACCATGATCATCCTCCCATATGTATGAGTGACAACCATTGACCAGAATCACCAAGAGCAGAGACAAAAATCAAGTTGGAGTAAAATTCGATTAAATTTCCATAAACCTATCGCTACACGCACTACCGAAACAATTTTCCAGTCCTAAGAGAGAAAACTCTTGAGCGCAATAAACCCAAAGAATAGCGCCATGAATATCTCTGATTTTCCTAGTACCCTTAGTTCAAAATGCATGCATAAAAATGCTCAGGGGCCACGAGCAGGGGCAAAACAGAAACAGCCCCGAGCCTGATCTTCTGGTATCATCCCTCCTCCTTTGCTCGTATCGATTGCTTCTAACATTCTCACCACCTCATCCATTTCAGGACGTTTATCCGCATTTGCATCCCAGCATTTGCGCATGATATTTGCTAGAGAACTTGGACAACATCTGGGGATTTCCGGTCGCAAGTTCTGTCAACAAAATTATGTAGGATTGAAGACTGTCAAATGTTTATGGTATATGTGAATTTCAATATGACAAAAGGAAATTACTATAAACACTCGAGAAAATAAATAAATTCAAAGAGTTCTTTAGGCTATTGGAGATTTAGTTAGTAGTTGCGCAGAGTACAATCTCCATGAAAATAGCATCGTATGAAAGTTAGACAGTCAGTGGATTCCCTCTACAGCGAAGTCAAAGGACCATCTAAAAACACGTAAAAGAAATCAACAAATATAGGTCAGATCAAGATTCTTGTCACTTGTCAGGTTAGCATAGATAGACTAATGAACTTCTTTGCTAGATGTAAGTTACAGTGTCAGGTTAAAAAATTATTCCCAAGGGGAATCACACTTTGCCTTACCGCCCCTTTTGCAATGTAATCCTCAAAGTATCAATTCTTACTTGAGGGTAAAATCTGTGAAGGTTGTTAATTTGTATACCACATTGTGAAGGGGATGTCAGTTGGAAGGCAAAAGTGTCTATGTTTGTTTAATGGTCTTTTTTTTTTTTATGACGAGAAAATTCTCCAAAGCCGGACCCTTTTGGCCCAACCCTGAAGTACAAACCCCGGCCCACTGGACCGACCCCACAACCCAGGGAGCAGATAAGTCAAGGGCGATAATGGGGATGTTGGGGCTCGAACTTGGGACATGTTAGAACCCAAGCCGAAGCCTTACCACCACACCAAACCCTTGGGTATGTTTGTTTAATGGTCTTGAAAACGTTTTTTATTTAAAAAATGTTTTATAATCCAAACATAATTTTTTCGCACAAAAACATTTTAATTTTCAATAAAATTTGCTATCTAATCACTGGCTTCAATTTATGTGAAAAACAATACAAAAACCAAAAAAACTTTTACGAAAATCTTCTTTACAAACGTACTTTTTTACTCTCACATTCTCCAAGAGAATAAATTTCAATAATTTTCTCTTTCCAAACATCTTTTTTATGAGTCACTGTTCTCACACCCAAAAAAAACATATCTCAAAAAAATTTCTTAATCATTACAAAAAAAACATTTCCAAAAACACAAACAAACATAGCCAAACCTCTGATTCCTAACATGAAAAATTGATTCCCATGTTCAGAACTCAAAACGATAATAGCATTCTTCACGTGTTAAAACCAAAAACAGCTTTGAAGGGAAATAAACCCCAAACTTCTCTAGTTGTATAACGTGTACAAGGTAGTCACAAAATTACAGGTACATCATATGACTTCTCAGTGCCATCAGTAGCATCTCAAGGCACAAGTACATGCTTTTGAACATATTAATGTGAAAAACAGATGCAATCAATAAAATATCTAGAGGATAATCCTACAAATGTATTTAATTCTAATCAGCCGATCAATAATACAGAGTTAATTCTGAGCCACTTAATGAGGCTCGAAGGGACAATATTGCAAATATAAACCAACATGTAACTGACAGTGGATTCTAAGCAAAAATTTGGCCAGAAAGATATAACCTATTCAGCAAATGAACTGACCTGTTGAACAACAGCCGATGACACGTCGGCGAAGCTAAGATCTGGGTAAGGCATATCACAGCAATAAATTTCCCATAAGCATATGCCAAAGCTGTACACATCGCATCTTCTGTTATAAGGTTTACCATCAAGAACCTACAGAAAGATCTTGATTAGTTTTATAGCTTACCATGAGAATCTAGACATGTGTTCCCCTCAATTATGTACCAAGAGTATCTGTGTGCGTGGGCAAGTGTGTGTGAGAGAGACAGACAGAGAAAGAGAAAATGCAATTCAACTGAAGCCCAATAATGCAAATCCAAATGCTTTACAATTTCAAATTTTGATTTATGATTTTCTATTCCAGTTCCTTTTTTTTTCGCTTTGCCTTCAAATAAGAACACTACTCTGTGGGTTTAACCAATCAACTCCACCTTTTAGTCTAGAAATCAGTTCTCACCAAGATATATACCGGACACACATCAAGTCAAGTTTGAAGAAACATCATACTAATATAAGGTTTTCTTTTCTACTGTTCCAGGTTCACATTCTGCATTGAAGTAGGAGAATATACCATGTAGTTTTCACGCGCGAGTACTTTCTATAATATTGAAATTTGAGTTGTTGACCACTGTTGCCACACAACTACATTCAAAGTCAGCAGATAACCGTTTTGCATGAATACCTCCGGGGCCATGTATCCAAGGGTACCAGTTTCACCAGTCATGTCCATCGGATTCTGCGCTTCAACACGTGCAACACCAAAGTCAGCAATTTTTAGAGTTCTGTGAGCATTAAGTAACATATTTTCTGTTTTGACATCACGATGAACAATCTTCTTTGAATGTAGATAGCTAAGACTGCAAATAAGAAAAAAGATGCAGTCCTAATCAGTTTGACATCTTTATTTACATACTGTACAGAGAGAGAGAAAAAAACTAATCAAAAGCTAGAGCTCACCCTCTAGAGAGATCCAAAGCAAGTTGGATCACATCCTTAAAGGCAAGTTTCTTTCGCCGATTTCTAATCAAGAACTGTTTCAGTGTCCCACCAGGGAGATACTCCACAACAACACAACATGCCCTTGAAGGAAGGGAATTGTAGCCATCAATTGAAGGGTTTTTAGACGGAATCTTAAGATTTGAAGTTCCCATTGAAGCTCCAACAAACTACAATCAATATACCAAGGGAAAAAAATTAAATAATATGGTGAAAGTAAAAAAGATTAATAAATACAATGAACAAGAAATTTACGTCATTCCACGTTGAGAAACTAAGGAAATACAACTGTATCACATATTACGGAGAAGTAGATAAGAAAGACCCAATAGTGATCATAACGCAACTACTAACAAGTTATATGAAATAGAAATAGTTAAGCCTGCAGCAGCTTCTTTAAACATAATGTTATTCATCATCACCGTCATCAAGATTTAAGTAAATTGATCAAGAAAAAGATCAGGAATTTGGATTTTACTTTTGTAACGTTAGGATGGTCAAGCTTGTGCCAAACAGCAACCTCTTGCTGAAATGATGCCCGCAGAGCAGCAGTCTCAGAAGATGTGGAAATACCATCTTCCCCCCAGTCCAACAGCTTCACTATAATATCAAGCATGACAATGCTGTGAGAATTTGATTGGAACATGAATCCAAGTTCTATAGGGCTATAAGAGACATGGAACCAACGCAATTAGAAATAAATTTAACTAGTGTTCCTCCAAATCAGCGACTAGGAGATGTTGTTCATTACCCATCATTAAGACAAACACCATGACGATAATTGTAATAATCCCCATCTCCTGAGTTACACAAAACTTTAGGCATAAACATCTAAATGTCAACACGTGTACTCAGTGCACCATAGATGTTGACAAATATTGCAACATAAGCTATCTTCCTCCGACAAGCAATGCCCCACCTTCCCCCATCCCTCCCCCCAGTTAAAATTTTCAAGTTCTAGATTCCTTCCCAATCATTTTAACAGCTCAGAAGTTTCTAATTCATTCCTAAAATTTCAGGAAACATGAAATTTACTTCCCAGTAGCAGGAAGTGCAAAGCATAACAATTTGCAACATGCTTACTGGATAACCAGGTTCGTACAGGATTGAACTCGAGTGAAATCATTTTGGTAGACAGCTTATGGTTTCTCCACTGGAACGTAACAGATGAATTGCTCCACAACTATGTGTAAGCTAACAAATTAAGCACAAGCATGCAAATCCATGCATGAAAGACGCATCGCACACTATCTTGTATGGGCAAAGAAAAGCCCAATTTTCAGGGGAAAATATCTCATAAATCAATAGAAAGTTACTTTAAAAACTGCTTGAATAGGAAGCAGACCAAAGCTGGACAAAAATAGGGCAGAATAACACTTTTTTCCAAGATGATAAAAATGCAGCAAAACGTCTGTGCAAAAACCACATGTTTTTTTTTCCTTTGACACCAGCTGGATAAATCAATTCCATAAGGAATTCAGCCCACTCAGTATCCATCAATTGTCCAATTAAAGTTACGAGACTAATGGAAACTTAAATCAGTTAGAATACTCTCATTCAGATACCAAAAGTGCACAATTATTGTTGATTACAACTTATTCCAGCTTTCCATTGATTTTACACTAATTACCCTGGACAATAAGATCATATCCATCATTAAGGCACTCTCCATCCAAGTAAATCAAAAATAAATTAGTAGATTAACCATGACCTATGCCAAACATCATATTCCTCAACGGCTTATTAAGTTTAACAGTTCATGCATCAAGTTTTTCCCAACAAATTTGATCCATGCCATTTTACTATTTCATTAGAAAAATATTTTAAAAAGAAACAATTAGATGATTCAAATGCTTTCCGCACTTTTCTTTCGTCAATCTCAATTCAACATCAGAGGAAGATGTGACTTAGGCTCTAATTCTCAGGGTACACCTTGTGGCCTGATATTGACAACTTATGATAGCCGAAGGTTACCTAAAGGATTGTCCTGAGAATTTACATATTCTTCCAGTATCCATGCATGGAAAGCTAGAACATGATGACAGAGGAACACATAACATGTCAATGAGCAGTCATAGCAAGATGTTCAAGCTTTCAAGCTCCATTATATATATCTATATATATATGATATCTGTACTTGGTCAAGAAGTATGAGGACAAAGGCCTTGCAAAAATACAAATGAGGAGAAAAGAAAGTAGACCTGCAACATCTTGGCTATCATAAGTACCCCTGTATACAGTGCCATATGCCCCACGAGCTAGCTCGTATCTGATGTCCAATTTAGGCTGCGTTTGCGGTGTAAAATTTTACATCCTCTAAAATTTTAACACAATAAAATATTACAATATAATCTCTCTCCTCCCATCAAATCATTACTTTTCACTACAAAAAATATAAAAAATTACCTCTCTCTTCACTTTTTCACTAAATCCAATACCTAAAATTTTAACAACACTAAAATTTTACAAAACAAACCCACCCTTAGACAAATCAATCTCCCATTCTTCTTTGGGCCTTTGGCTATCAATGTTTTTTGACCAAACCCGGTTCAAGTGTTTCTCAAGCTGCATATCCAAGCTTCTCAAATCAATTTTATCTGCTCTGAACATCATACCTTTGCAACTAACACTTCCCATACCCTTCACTTTTGAATTCATGCTTGCTTCTTGGCTATCCATCTTCTTTGGTGTTTTAACAATTCCACCATCCTCACTTGTCATCAAATCCATCAAGAAGAACCCAACAAGAAAACCTTGGCTACCCAATAAGAAGCCTTAAATTCCGAAGAGATCTTTTTTTTTTCAAGGGACAACCAGAAAAGGTTTGTTTGTCTCTCCGTTATCCTTGAAAGTTCTAAATTGAGCCGAAGACCAAATTATTTTCCCAACTCCTTCCAATATCGAGATTCGAGCTGACAACCCAAAATCAATATTTGTAAAAGCTCACCAACGGGGGGGGGGGGGGAAGAGAAAGATTGAGAGAAATAAAAAAACACTTATACCTGGAACAACTACTCCTTTCTAGTTCAAAACCCCATAATTCCTTCTTCACCAACCACCCTTTTATTTTTCCAAATTAAAAAGTACATAGATACAGCAAAATTACAACCCAAGAAAGCGACTCAATTCCCACCATTCTACGACCAAGACCGACGGCCAGAATTTGATAATTAAGAAAAAACAATAAACAATAAGACAAACCTCAAGTACAATGAGAAGTGAGAACCGCGAAATAAATATCACCCGAGACAAGCGCGACTACAAACCCAGAAATCCTTAAAAAGCCCCCAAAACGTAAACAGTGACAAATATATAGAGGGAAGGAGAGACGAAAAAGTTGACATTGAACAGATGGAGCAATCAAGTAATCAACCAATAGCCGGTGGGCAAAACTGTTGTGGGAGTCAAATGAAAAGGTATTGACAGCAAGTAAGAAAGTCGTCAGGGTCCCACGATTCCATCAACGCCATCATGATTATCTTTTGCTATTCCAGGCACAGAAATGGAATTTTCCAGCCGGGTTAGGCCCATAAAATTAAATGGGTATTAGGGTTTTCGTCTGCGTGCGTCTGAAGCCATGAAGGAGTAAGCACGCGGGTTCGGCCAATATAAAAGGCTTTCGGCCTCGGGACGAAACAGACAGGCGGGCTTACAAATCTGTTCTGGGGAGGAGAAAGCACCGTACAAAGAGCAAAACATATATTAGTGTTTGTTCCTCGCCCCGTCTTTTCAACTAATTTACCTGTATTTCTGTACGGACCATCTTGTCCTTCTTTTTTGTGTTTCTATTTTATTTTCCTCTCCCTCTCTCTTGTGAGGCATTGTCGGCCTGTACATCCCACATAGTTCTTACCGAATTTTAGATATGTCAACCTCTCTAGTTTCTATTAGGTATATATTTCAGATGCTATCTGTTTCTCATGACTAGAATATCTAGAGGTGCACGTAGGGGACCCGGACACATGTTTCTTCTTGATTTTTTTTCTATTGTGGCAAGGTTTTATCTACCCTAACATGAGCTTTTCTAGCATATACCTATCCTACAAGATGAATTAACGAGTCATGAATTAAATTTACATGTAGCTTCTATTAGAAAATACAATTCAAATAAAATAGAAATTGATAGTTTTATATGGTATCGTAACTAATATCATAAATTTGAGATCTGATTTCACATTTAACCCCACTTAAACCAATAAATTTTATTTTGTTTTCTATAAATTTAATTTTTTTAAGGAAAAATGAAGGTCATGTTTGGTTAATAATTTTAAAAAACGTTCTTTTATTTTAAATATGTTTTACAATCTAAACATAATTTTTCTCGCACAGAAAAACATTTTAGTATTCAAGACAATTTTATATGTAATCATTGGCCTCAATTCCAATGAAAAAAACATAAAAATAAAATAAAATAAATGTTTGCAAAAACTCATCTCGCATAAATCTTCATCGAAACATATTTTTTTACTCTCACATTTTTTAAGAGAATAAATTTAAAAAATATATTTATAAATATCATTTATGTAGATCCTATTATTCACACAAATACTTTTTAAATTTTTTTCTTAATTATTATACAAAAATATTTTGAAAACCAAAGCCGAAATATTTACGGTTACGAGTACCTTTAGCTTGGGAAGGAATACCCTTTGGATTTCTGCATAATTATTAGGTCCATGCAAATAGAAATGGTCATGGGAACTCTTAACAATTGGGCCAACAGAACAAGTTAACAACCTGAATTCATTTCCCCTTAATTGCTAAGAAAAAAAAAATCGTAAGTCCCACACCGGCGGAGAGTTAAGGGGCTCGTGAACTTATAAGTTGGCACTTCTCTTTTAAATATATACTATTTTAAACGATGTGTAGGTAGACCTTTATAACTTCATTTACTTGTGCCTCCCTTAGCAATTGTGGTATTCCCTTTCCCTTTCAACTTAATTGTTAAGAAAAAAAAAATTAACCTGAATTAGTTGCTTCCGTACAGCACATGGGTAACCCTGATTCGAGCGAGAACTCATTCAGCTGGGCTTTCTGATGTGGGTGGAGTAGTCTAAAGGTAGCACTATATGGGCTTTATGGGTACCGGCCTGACAATGTCTTGGTACCGAGTCAGGGGAGAGCATGAGACTCTCTAGGCTCTCTTTGGAAATAGGAATACATGTATGGCCCGACATGTTTTGTCATTCAAGAAAGATCTAATAAGCAACATACAGAGAAAAACAAAAACATTGGCAAAACCCAAACTCTATAACACGACCAAGCCACGAAAAAACATCCCTGAAAGCCAGAAAAACATTTCCAACACTGACCCATCGCAGATATACGAATCTGCAGAGAAGATTGGCCATATATCTATGTAGTACCTGCACTGCTCTTTCATCATCGCCTCAAACTCTGGCCTTTCTTTTGGTCACTTCCAAACTGACAACCACAAAAGGTCTCGAAGACCTTAATTACTCGTTCCTAAGCCAATAAGTATTTTATCCTTAGACTCCGGTTATTATAATTTATAAAACAAAACAACTATATATATATATATATAGTTTAACTCCGGTGACAGCGTATGTTTCCGGTCACCTTGTCTTTTGTCAGATATATAATATTGTTATAAGACCGAACACTCTTCGCGGCAGAAATGTAACGCTGTCATGTGGCACATGGTTAAAGTACGCATGTAGTAGACAGCATGATTAAGCAGGAACTTCCTCTCAGTAAGAATGTAGGGAGTTGGGAAAGAGCAAAAATTAGTCATTCTCTGGTGAAGTGCTGCTGAGCAGCTTAGCAGGATTGCTTTCGGAGGGAGAACGAAATTAGGTGTGGGTGTATCACGTGACATTTTCCTTTATGCACGAGGGACCACGCAGCCAATTGGACCCCTCGTAATAAAGGGTGATCATGGTAAGAGTACAACTTTGGAAAAGGGAAAAACCTCAAGCTAGTCTGTAGAAATGGGAGGAGTCATAAAGTTAGCCTAATTATTATTATTATTATTATTATTATTATTATATTGAGAAAAACTTATTATAATTTTGTATCCCGTTCGACTTTAAATAGAGAACATATAAAAAAATTACTATAAAACACTCTGAACATACACATTCGATTGCAAGATACGTATGACTAAATAAATTGAGTTGTTTATGACTTTAGATAGAGAACATACTATAACGGGTTAAAAAAAATTGTAAAACACTTTGAACACACATTCGCTTGCAAAATATATAGGACTGTAAATGAATTGAACTGTTCATGACTTTAAATAAAGAACATACTATGATCGGTTAAAAAAGTATTGTAAAACACTCTGAACACACACATTCACTTACAAGATATGTAGGACTGTAAATGAATCGAGATGTTCATAACTTTAAATAGAGAACGTACTATGACCGGTTAAAAGATAATTGTAAAACACTACGAACACACACATTCACTTGCAATACATCAAATATGTATACAATATACTACTTAAGGCTAACTAACTAAGATTCGAATATAGAACGTCCGAGTTTACTAAATTTAGCACTAAGGTATGTATATCTTTATTTGTTTTTTTGGTAATAAGAAAAAACACAGCTCGCCAGATTTATCGAAATAGAACCCACCTAACAGGTTTGTAAACTCTGAACTGGTGCAACCCTCCAAATCATACACCTAAATTCAACTTTGTTGTGATAATGACTATAAATAATTATTTACTCATCAACTAATTTCAATATGATAACTCAAAAAAGCGCACACCGCTATGGCATAACTTTATTTTGATATAACATTTTCCTATCCCATACTCGCTAGTAGGCCTGTCCAAAAAACCGGCCGGACCGGCCAAACCGGACCGGCTCAGACCGTTTTTGACCCAAACCGGTTGACTTTTTTCAACCGGGTTGACCGGATCGGTAAACCGGTGTATTCCGGTCCGGTTTCGGGTTACCCTCATGAAAATCGGGGACCGGACCGGAGTATACCTCTCCAAACCGGCCCAAACCGAAAATTGGCCCAAAATGGCAAGACCCAACCCTAAAACCGGCCCAAAATGGCATGATCCAACCCAAAATCGGCCCAAAATAACATGGCCCAAACCGACCCAAACCGGACTGGATAAACCGGAGACCGGATCAGACCGGACCGGTCATATACTTTCAAAAACTTCCGGTTTGGCCGGCCAAACCGGACCGAACCGGCCCGGACCGGATGTTGGACACCCCTACTCGCTAGTGGGTGAACATTTATTTGGGTCGAGAATGAGTTGGCCTATGAGACCATACACGTGTCCTGATGACTCGTTACTTGATGTTGATCCCTAGGTAGGTCCTGGCACAAAGTTCTCAAAGACTGATGTCTGAAGGGAAACAATACGAAAAGAAAAACCTTGATGTGAACAGCCAACAAAACATAAATTGTCCTGTGCGGATGTCGTCTTGTGTCCAAGAGATGAATAAAACATCTGTGAAGCGTAAACAGAAACACAAGCTGGAATGGGGTCCGTTCCTTGTTAAGGTTGTAAGAGATTATTATTATTCGCATGTTAGAATCTTGTTTTTGTGATGTGGGTTTGGTCTAACCAAAAGGTCAAGATGTTCTGATGAAATATATAATGCTTGTACGTTGGGCGGAGCACCCACTGCCATTGGTGGACCTCAAACGTAGCTTAGCATTTACTTTTCAAAGTCGCCGAGCGCCAAAACTACATGCCTCGTTTGTCATAACGTCTCTCACATGAAAAATCAAGGGTAGGTGCTATATTATACGGTGGAATAATTTCACTGCAGCCGATAAATTAAAAAAGAAATTTTTTAAAAAATGAAAGAGGTGAAAGAGATAAGGGAAGAGTTTTGTCAATTCTATAAAGTAATATTGTGTAACTACTAAAAAATAAGCACTAGTCATATCTGTGCTTTGACTTCAAAATGACTAGTTAATGTTGCTTTGAAGCTCCTTAGATCATTATAAAGGTCAGTTCAACTTAATAAGATCTCAACGTGGGACTTGATCCCTTATAGAATCAATCATTCATTCATTCTCTTCCCCTCTTTTACGTAGGATTCGTATTATCACACTTGTATATACGTTTTGATTTTTTAGACGTTACAACTTACCGGCATGCACTGCTCATCAATATAAAAATCTAGGGATTTCAACTCTTAGCCAACGTTTTGAGCAACTTTGGCGAGTTTCAGTTATGTATTGTAAAAGCTCCTCGATTTAATATTTAGTCATGTCCGGAGCTTCCAATTTCGGAAGTATTAGATGGTCGATTTGTTTGGGAAATTAATTGCAGCTGGGAGAACATTATTATCCCATTTAAATTTGTAAATCAGTTCGTATCACATTAATTGCAGGATACCTGCCAATAGTAGTGGAGGCCAGAAAAATTTCCAAGATTAGTTTTATGGGTTAAGACAGAATCAAAGAAATTACATCCATATTTAAGATAAATTAAACCATGGAAGAAACTGTGATCTTACTGTATCAAGTAGTGTTCAAATTAAGAACAAATACATGGCCAATCCTAACAAATTGACCTAGTAGTTAAGTATCGAGCTTTAGCAGTGCTTATTTTAACGTTTCAAATTCAAAACTTCATAAGTAATACTAATCCTTTGAGATCATTCTCAGAGTTTTTGACTTGATAATTATTCGATTTGTATTTGATAAAAATAATGCACAAATATCGAGATTAATTAAAGTGTGTATATGCACAAACAAATAAATGATTCAACTAACAGAACATTTATCAAGGCGTTAAAACCTCCTTGATCCGTTTGCTCGTTGGCCGGCCGGCTCTTCGGAGTGTCTGGTACGCCTTTTAGAGCCTTCTGAAGTGTTAAAACCTCCTTGATCCTAATTCAATACATATGCTATTTATGCTAAAAAATAAATAAATGATTCAACTAACAGAACATTTATCAAGGCCCCAAGATTATATAAATTGAATTGAAATTGGTTTGTTTATAAATGAAATAACTACGGGCGTTTGTCTCCGGAAATTTTCACCCCTCAAAATTTCCAAACAATCATAAAATAATCTCTCTCTCCTCATTAAATTATAAAATAACATTATACTATTCAATTAAATCTTCTCTTTCCTCACTTTTCCATAAAATATCTATATTTTTCACAAACTCCAATACCCAAAATTTCTAAAACCCCAAAATTTCCACAAACAAACTATATCTTGGAGGGCAACCTGTTATTTAATTTACTTAAGAGTATAATCAATATTTTGTATTAAAAAATAAACTTAATTTTAATATCTAATTTGAGTGGGAAAAATTGTATTTTTTATAAAATAAAAAAGTGCGAAGTTAAAAAAAGAAGGAGCGTTCAACAGAAATTCACTGCGTTGCTTTTTTAAAAGCTATAAAACTGGAACTATTTACTTCACAAAAGGACACGAACAGCCCTATAATAATATAATAGGCGATCCGCGAGAGGGAGTAATGGTGTTTGTGTTTGTAGGGTTGGGGTTTTTGGTAGTGGTAGCCTGGTAGGGTCGGGGTTATCCCCACGAGAAAATCTAACTCTCATTCCCGCCTTCCCGCTTCTTCTCGAATCTCATCAGTAAAAAGTCATAGGAGGAGAGAAGGACAGTGATAGAAAGTAGAGAGAGAGAGAGAGAGTGTGTGAGAGAGAAAGGTACGTGGAAGGGCTTCTTCTCTTATCATGGACACCCCAGATAGGAACCAGATCGGGACGCCCATCTCTAAATTCGAGGTGAGATGCAGGGATCCATTTGTCTTCTGTTCTTGGTTCCTTGAGTTGAGTGGTTTCCGTGAATTGAGTTTGATTTACTGGGGTTTTTCGTAATGAAGAAATTGTACATTTTCCAGGAGGTCGACTTGGTTTTTCTTACATTTGGTTGCTTCTGATTAACTAGGTTTTGTTTTGTGGTTTTCTCGGTGATGACAAGCTTGTGCATTTTCGACGAGGTTGACTTGGTTTCTCTATTTGGTTGCTCTTCATCATTGCATGTGCTTGATTTGGATTGTGAGCAGTTGATCTGTAATCTACAGTGGGATTCGGAATTTTGTCTGTCTAATTGGACATTTTCATCTTCTTTAAGTCCTAGACAGCCCTTTGCAAAACAGGATTTTTGGGGCTTTATGGTTGTTGGGAAAATAAGTTAGTTCGGTTTTGCAATTTTAATGGTCCTTTGCTTGATTTCCGTTTACTGGGCTATTTATGCTTTTGAAGTTTTTTTTAGGTTTATTATGTAACAACCTTTGCTATGCTATACTAGGTTTCTTCAGGTATTTTGAAAGATGATTTGCTTGTGAAACTAAATCCTGTGGAGATTTATTTCAACAAAGCCACCCCTATATAATGTATGTGTTTGTCTTGTGTATTTATATTCAATTTAGGACTTGTTTTTGGGTCATATTTAAATTTCCAAGAGAGAAGGAAAATCATTCCCCCAGAAGGGTTTGAGGTTGAATGAGGTAAAGTTTTGGTGGGACTGCAGGTCTGGTGAAGCTGTCAGACAAATTGTATCCATGTATTACTTGCAGTGTTTGGGAGAACTTCATCTTTTCTAACCCAGATATATTGTTAACTTTTAAAAAAAACTTTCATTTTTCCGTCAGTTTTCCATTTAACTGATGGATGGTGTTCTGCTAGATTTCATCTCCATGGGAAAATCTCTGCTTGATCTAATGCATGTATGTGTGTGTTTCTTTTTCCTACTTGCCTTTTTCCTTCTGATGAGGCAATTTCTGACGCTCATCTCAAGGACATTTGGTTTGGATTGAAGAATGTGGAGTAGGTGGCAATATTTGATGCTTGAGGACATTTAAATGTCTATTGTTTTAAATGGAATTGATTTTCTTTCGCTGCATACTTCTCTGTTTCATGCTCTAAGAAATGTTCTTTTCCACCATGCAGGATTCCCCTGTCTTCAACTTCATCAACAGCCTTTCTCCTATCAAGCCAGTGAAGTCCACACATATCAGTCAGACATTCAACCCGCTTAATTTTGCATCTCTGCCATCTGTTTTCACTTCGCCGCATGTCAATTCCCACAGGGAATCCAGGTTCCTGAAAAGGTGAATCAGTTTTTCTTACATCTTTTGTATTCCTGCCCATTACATCTATTTATCCGAGATTATATTTTATTCACCTGTTTTTGAAATCCTTTTCTCAGGCATAACTGTTCAGATGCATCAAAACCCGGCTTTTCTTCTCAAAATGGGAATAAAATCTCTACAGATGAAGGAAATGGGGATGCGGCTCAGTCGTATGATCACTCTGCTGAGCTACGGGAAAACTTTGATTCAGGGGTCTCACTTGGAGAAGCTTCTGTTCAGCCACCTGCCGAACATTCAAAGTTTGCGATTGAGCTTCCACGTACCTTAAAGTATGATTGTGGTAGCCCTGACTGTGGCCCGACACATCATTGTGGTACTGAGACAGGTTGTGTGTCGGAATTGGGTGGCAAGTCAATGTCATCTGTTCAATATGGCCAAGAGGCATCTGAAAAGGGTTCATCTGAAGGTGAATTGCATCTATCTGAGATGTGCGAAATTGACCCGAAAATAGACGGAGTGGAAAGTGAGTGGGAGAGTTTGATTTCTGATGCCACTGATCTATTAATCTTTAGTTCTCCGAATGAATCTGAAGTTTTTAAGGGGCTGATGCAGAAATCAATGGACCCCATGGCAAGATTTTCTGCTTCTCTTATGATACAACTCCCACTGAATGATGCGGACAAAATGAAAATTGGCGAGGCAGTTGGTTCTGGCGAACAATATGAAACTGACAATCCTTCTGCTGATCCTGGAGAAGCCAGTGAGCTTCAGGAAATAGACCAGAAAAGGGAAAACGTTGCTGATACTTATCTACTTAAGTGTGTGTCTAGCAATACGACCGAGGAAATGGATAGTGAGGTGGCGATGTGTGATCCACATGCTTCTAAGGTAAACAACACCACTAGGGTCTATTCTTAGGCGGCATCAGTTGCAGAGCTGGAGTATTCATATAGTAACCTAAATTTGTATGTTCATTTGTGTATGTATGCTTTCCTTGATTTTGCCTTCTGGTTTTCATCAGTTTTTTAAGTCCTAGCATAAGTAGTATAAAAATAGTAAGTGGTTTACTTGTCCAAGAAAAAAACATCCTATATGGTTTACTTAATAGACAGTACACTGAAAGTACTTCAGAATTTTGAACTCATAATTAGGTTGAGATTTGGACTTGTGTCTACTATATACACCTATATAATTTCCATGTGTGATATCTCAATTTTTGTGTCATATGTAATTACTAGATGTAGTGCTAATTGATGGTAGCCTGTTTACATTAATGTCTAGAAGTTTTCAGGACTTGTTATATTTTTGCTAATCTTAGGCATTCATTTTTTGTTGATTACATAATGTTGTTTCATCATTCAACTTTTTGTTTCGTAATTATAGTTGCTAATGCATTGTACTAGAAACAATTTTGGATGGTCTAATAACACATTTATCTTGTCTTTGTCTAGACTGTCTCTATTTTGCACCGTGGTATGCGAAGGCGCTGCCTTGATTTCGAGATGGTGGGAGCTCGTAAGAAGAACCTAGGTGATGGTTCAAATTGTAGTTCTTCTAAACTATCGCAATCTGATGAGAAGATTGCCTGCTATGATAAGCAGCTGGTCCCAATTCATCCTGGTGGCAACTCGTCTCGGTGCATTCTACCTGGAATTGGTTTGCACCTAAATGCTCTTACAACTTCAAAGGATCACAAAAATGTCAAGCGTGAAAGTTTGACCTCTGGAAGAACTTTATATTTGTCCAACTCCACAGCTTCCTTTCACTCCCCCACGGGCAGTCAAGAACCTCTTCATAAGTCCTTGTCTTCAGCCTCTTATGAGAGAGAGACAGATTTTGCTGAAAATAGGGTTTCTCATGCGGAAGATGCTCCTCAGGCATCGCCTTATTTAGTTAATGATGATTTCAATCAGAGTAGCCCCAAAAAGAAGAGGCATGTGCAACTAATACATATTCGTTGTTTTTACCTTTTTATTTAGTTTGACACATTTTTATCTTTTTTCTGTCCCTTTTTTTTCCTCTGGTAACATTTTATGGGATTTGCAGACGGAAGTTGGATCATGCTGGAGAAACTGAGTCCTGCAAGCGTTGCAACTGTAAGAAATCAAAGTGTTTGAAACTGTAAGTTTTGAAATTTCTCTCTTTAGTCAAACCTGGAATGTATGGTTTTTTTCTTTGAACAAATGTACGATTTAGAATGCTTGCTGATAGATTATAACAGGCTTGCACTCTTTAGTTTTCTCAGTCCCAAGTGTCTGATTGATTGAGCTTGTTTCCTTGTTGATTTTCAAGTATGAGATTTTGTCTAAATTGATAGTACATCAATAAACAAGTCCTTCACTAAACAAGGTGTACCTGGAAGGGGCGGCTCTGTTCAGGGAAAAGTAATGGTCTTTATGTGTTCCCAGATGGCCAGCTTTAAGATTGGGGAGAGGGGGGGGGGGTGTATTTGTGCCTTAATATGCTTGGAAGAAGTTTATTGATTTTTGAAAATAGGGCTGAGTTTTAGGGGGTGAGGGAATAATAGAAAAGGGAGTTGACTAATGAGGCAAAGTGATGAGATGAAAGGTTATCTTTCAACTGTAGTGCAATAATTAGCAGGATCAATGATTTTTGTGGCAACTTATTTTCAGTGCTTCTCTTAGACTAGTAGGAATTTTCCACATGCCCAGTTGACCAACATGTCATGGATGCATGTCTTTCGAACAGCCTCTATGAAAAGTATTGGCTGCAAAGGGGGCAAAGTTAGCTTATCAATAGAAAATATAGGAGATCATGGGCCAAAAATGTTTTCTTCTTCTTTTTCAAAGATTTCACCAACTTTTTTGTTTATTTTTGTGTATGGCCCCTCACGCTTGGACTCCCCCCCTCCCCCCCCAACAAAAAAAAAAGGCAGAAAGAAAAGAAACATGTCTACTGTCTTGGATGTAATACCATAAGGTGGATTATTTGTATGTATCCTTCATGCTTTCCAACGTTTGTTCAAGTCCTTGAGACCATTTCCTCCCACTCTTCTCATCTATAGCTGTATTGTTTATATGTGTACTTGTAGCGGGATTGATGTGTGCCACAAATGTATGGGTTGGACATAAAGTGGTTTCTCCATTGTTATAATTTTGCTCTGCATACTTTCTATTCAGGTATTGTGAATGCTTTGCAGCTGGTGTATACTGCATAGAGCCATGTTCATGTCAAGAATGCTTCAACAAGCCTATTCATGAAGATACTGTTCTTGCCACTCGCAAACAGATTGAGTCCCGCAACCCTCTTGCATTTGCTCCTAAAGTGATTAGGAGCTCTGAATCTTTAACTGAAATTGGGGTCAGATACCAATCCAGATTTCCTCTTTACTTGATGGGTAAGGTGAACTGCAATTTAAACAGCACAAGTTCTTTTCACTTGCAGGAGGAGTCCAGCAAGACCCCAGCTTCGGCACGACATAAAAGGGGATGCAACTGCAAGAAATCAAATTGCCTCAAGAAGTACTGCGAGTGCTATCAGGTTTTTCTCCTCTGGCAAAGTCTGTGTGCTTTAATTTCGTAGATAATCTAATTCACCAACGGCGGTTTTCTTTTTTTAAGGGTGGAGTCGGATGCTCCATTAGCTGCAGATGTGAAGGGTGCAAGAATGCATTTGGTAGAAAGGATGGTTAGTCCTACGATACAAATTTTTGCTTGCTACCGTCAACTTAAAACCTTTTTTCCTATACGTTATCTTTTCTATTGGTGGTCCTATCAAAGTCCTGTAACTGTGGATGCCGATAGTGTTTGACCTTTGTTTGTCCATGTCATTAATTTTTCCCTTTTCATATGCAGGATCTGCTCCAACAGGTACTGAAGCTGAACAAGAAGAAGAAACGGATGCATGTGATAGTGGGTTGGACACGGCTTTACAGAAATCTGACCTTAAGAACAATGAAGAGGAGAATCCTGCTTCCGCTCTTCCAAAAACTCCATTACAACTTGGCAGGTTTAGTTTCTAACATTTTGTTGGCTGATGAAGTTCATATTCAGTTTATGAGATCTAAACTATAGAACTTGTGTGGCAGACCATTCGTTCCATTGTCGTTTTCATCAAATGACAAACCACCAAGATCTTCTTTTCTTGCTGTGGGCACCTCTTCCGGATTTTATTCCAGCCAAAAACTTGGAAAGCCAAATATTCTCCGGTCAATACCCAAGTTCGAGAGGCAATGCCAGACGGTTCCAGAAGATGAAATGCCAGTGATCCTCCGTGGCAATTGCTCTCCCAGTACTGGCGTCAAGTCTGCTTCTCCCAACAGTAAGAGGGTCTCTCCTCCTCACAGCAACTTTGGGTCATCTCCTAGCCGTAGGAGTGGCCGGAAGTTGATATTACAATCTATTCCTTCATTTCCTTCGCTCACTCAGCACTGAAACATTGTGTTAGTAGAAATTTCAAATTATATTCTTCGTTCTGTCCGAAAAAAATGTTATTATGTTCATGCAAATCTTAGCTTGCCTTGCGTACCCGTGTAATAATATGGAATCTCGCCCCAATATATATACCCCCCCCCCTGTATAATACTGTATTGTTTTTGTATGCTTTAGTTTTTCCAAGCTTAATCTGCTAGATTCCAAGAAGCCTCTCGCCATCTCTATGAGAACTTATGAGCAATGCGTAAAGTTTCCATCGAGATGTTACATAAATAGTAGTAGCCTGAGCTTCGTAGGTTTGAGCTACCCTTTCTATATTGATTTATTTTATTTGAGTACATGCTTCACCTAAAAGTTCCAGCCGCGTACAAGTAGTCTTCACTTTGTGAATTGTACTTGTCATTGGCGCAGAAGAGGAAAGCAATCAAAGTAGTTCAAAGTGGATCACAGATCCGAATTCCCCATTGCTGTGCATGATCTTCTTCTTAAACTCTAGGACGTCCTACCCACCATATCGAATTCTATATTTGGGTATTAGTCATCTGTAGCTCGTTCTTCAGTTTTACTCCGTTAGATATGGGATGGATATCACAATCTCATCTGGGTATAGCTTTTATGATATCTTCCATGACGAGCGGCAGAATAGTCTGAGGGGCCAATTAAAATGTAGACCTTGCGTGCCTTGTACATATAATACGCAGACGATGTATTCCTGCAAATTCGAAGAACTCTTGACCAATTTCTGTCAGTCACTCCTAAACTTAACTTGGAACTTGGAAGCGTCCATGATCATTACACCAACCATTAAAATGCTAGAAATTACATAATGCTTTAAGAGCGCTAACAGGATATGTATTTTTTTTTTTTGGGGGGGGGGGAGGTCAAACAATTCAGTATCTCATTCATGCTTCAAAGATTACAATCTTGGTGGTTCTGTTCCTGCATACGGCCGTGTTAACCCGCTCCCCACCGTCGGATGTGGATGCCATCCGGTCGGAGGGAGTGGAGTCGGATGGTTTTGGAGTAGCCAAAACTGTCTCTGTTACAGTGTTATGGATCTTCCACTCCACGCGCTTTGGGAAATTACGGATAGCTTTGATGACACTCTTGAGTCTCCTCCTCTATCGTGATTTTTTTAAGGGGGGATGGAGTCCCATTTTACGTGCCTCCTCGAGACCTTCCTGGCAGATTCAGCTTCAGCTTCTTCCTCCAGGGGGCTAGTTGCCTCAATCTTCGCCAAATTTATGTCCAGAAGTTCACCTTTATGGTTACGCTAATCTAAATTAGCCTCTCACCCACTGTTGCCATGTGAAATAGAGTTACAATAACCTGTCGATAGATGCGTAATGTATGAGAGACAGCTTTTATCTTTTTTCGCATGTCAGTTTCTGGGGAGAAACATATTACCGTTTGAATTCTTCGGGTGCCTAGCACTTTCTAGCAGAAAATCGAGGAAACTCTTATGATAGTGTTGTCAACTTTTCAGTACCTTTCACTAAAACATGGTGGTTGCATAGCTGGTTACGCCACAAAAAAACGAAAACCCAATCTGAATTCTCTCTTGGCTGGGTCCATGCTCCATTGGATCTACTATACTCTCTCTCCACCCCCACATTACTTTTTGGACTTCTGAAGCCAAATGTTATGGTGGTCGTTGGCAAGTATATAAGCTTATACTGCTCTCATCCACTTTTTCTCACCCAATTACTTAATATGGAGAGAGATCACATCAAATGGATCGGTGATTTACATCTCTGGACTCTAGTGTCTTAAAAGCATTCAGGTTTTGGTGGGTAGTACGACACATCGAATCAACGGTACATGGAAAGACAAAGACATGAGCAATACAATTAACCACTAAGGCAAGCTATTCCTTCATCTCAAGGGAATGTGTATCTTAACTTACCCAAAAAAACAGGAAGTCTACGGGATCTTTTGGTGCCAGCAGGCAGCAATATCTTAGCTAATCCTGAAGTTTGTTGAGATTGCACCGCAAAGATAGGTTCTGGGTACACGTCTTTGAGTAACAATATTGCACACCCATACCGCACTTACATCGGCAAGTCCCTCCTAGTCATGCTCGAGATGCGACCTTTGAAAATACCATGTCTGACACGGACGCTAGTCGCTAGAGTCGACAACCCATGAATTTTGCTAAGGAGGTCTATAGACATGTTGAGAAGGTAGAGAGAGAAGAGAACCAGGGAATTGAACCCACTAACAACACGCTATCCCTACGGGTTGCATTCAAACTGAAACTAGAGTGCAACTATCTTTTCGATCGCAGCTTCCATGGTGATCGTCGGTGAGCTGGTTGCTTCAAAAGGCGCCAGAACTTACGGCAGAGGTCCAGGACTGCAGGGGACGCACGATCCATAGGACGAGTCGACGACCCGTGCATTAATCCTGCTTGAGGCATGCACTGTTCAATTGGACTAGGCCGATCACCCACGTCACGTGGTTAGTGGACCCTGCGTGATTTTAATGTCAAAAGAAGTACTGCATGTGCGGGCAGCGGGCGGATCATTAAAATCAACTAGAACATCTTTTTCTTTCGTTGTGTTTTTTTTTTCTACTTTTGTTTTTCGTACGACCAAACCACCTAGAACATAATGACCACTCTTTTAATTTCTGATGCACTGCTTAAACAGCCCAGCTAGTACTGCAAATCATTCAAAAATTAAGGAGTCTCATTGATTAATATTCACTCATCCAAAGTTCTAAAAGGACTTATAATATGATCATAAATAACTGAAAGGATTAGAACTTCTACAACAAAAAGCGCAATGATTTTCTTGAATCTAATGAAGTGGCTAAATTATCATTGGAATTTGGACTGTGGATTCAGATATAAGCGTGATGAATCTCGTTTGATCAGGCTGTGTTATGGGGGACTTGCTTCTTTAGTTACTTGATGGATAAAAAATGAACTGGTGAGCTTCATAAGTATTGTCCCATGCTATTAAAGGATTCCCTTCTCCATTAAGCATGGTTCTTAATTTCTTAACTTTTAACTTCCAAGTCTACAATCATCATGGTTTTCTTGTCCGGGTTGGTAATGGTAAGGATTCTTTTCCATGCCCTTCCTTGAAGGCAATCAGACAAGAACGTCAGCTTAGTTCTTACTTCAAGAAACATATATGATATGCTGCTTCTTCTTTTTTTCTTCCTTCCTCCAGAAAATAGGCAGTGCTGCTTCCTTCTTCTACCCACCCCTCCTTGAGTTAATTAGACAAAAACGTGGACTTTCTGAATCATATATACTTTTTCAAACAGCTACCATAGAGAAAACTCCTGATCGGTGGGCAATGCCTATGCGAATCACTTACTCTATTATAGATCATTTGGTAGTATGAGATATGTTTTATATTGGCGATTCATACTGTTAATGTGGAGTTTATCACTTACGATCTATTATATTCATACTGTTACCGTCCAAACGGCCGACCACCAAAAAATAGGTTACCTGCTCTAAAAAGGTGACTCATATTATTTCTAACCTTTAGCTAAATAAGTTTAGTGTAAACATTTAGAAAAAAGGAATCCCATAGCATGCATGTACAGCACCGACTTGTGACAAAATCGTATAATCTAATAATGCCAAAATCATCAGTACATATGTCATGAAACGTGGATTGAATTGCATGTGGACTGTGCACAATAAGTTAGAAAATCATATTTTCTTAATTCGTTTGTCTAATTATATCTCTTTTTCTGTTGAAAGAATAAACGTTTGATTGAATAAATAATATTATTGGCAATCATTGAGTTTTGCTAATGCACTAAACAATTCTCTTAATTTTTTTTAATTAAAATAAAATAAAAGGAAATGCACGTACCCATTCTCCGATTAGAGATACCATGAAACTGGAATCCATAAACAAACAATTTTATATCCATCTTTATAGTATATATTTTAGAGGCTCATCTGGCATAGCAAGAAAGAAGTCAATGATCATCAACCTGTTCGGATTAGCATAGTACTTCTCTTTCTAGCAGTCGATGTAACCGTAACAATTTACTAGTAAAGATATTCGTCAAAAAACTATACCTTTTTAGTGCACTAATTGCATAATTAACAAGTAATTAACGGCAGACATTCTGGCCAATGTTATCGTTCGAGTCCCACCAAAGGGGAAAAAAAAAGTGGAAGAAAGTGTTTACAGTCTCGTTTCTCAACGTGGAAGTAACAGTCCATGGTTAAAAGACAAAAAAAAAATCAAAAGATTTCAGTTTTATCTATTCAAAATGTGTAAACAACCACCCTTCACGATCTTCATCTTAAGATTTCATATTTTGATTAGTTGGTTAATCCTGATTTGACTTCTCTACTTATTTTTTGGTAAGCTTGCCTATCGTACATTCAATACTAAGCAAATAACGTGTTCAAATTTAGCTTAATTAATATCACTAGAAACATCACTTCATTCTGTAACGTTACCAAGAAACCATAGAAGAAGCAATTACTCATTTTTAATGGCAGTATTTAAAGGAAATAGGATGAGAAAAAGGAAAATCAAAACCATTTTGTTTGGTTCCGTTGCGTGCTCCGACGGACAGATTCACAAATGTCGGCGAGAGAGAGAAAGGGGTATCTCCCAAAATGTCCAAAGTGAAACAAGAACTCGCGAACCAGTAGAAGATGTGTGCTGGAGATTTTAAGGAAGGGTAGGACAGATAAATGGGTCCTAATCAAGGGTGCCTTGGTCATTTGAATTCCCTTGACAACTTTCTACCCACCAAAATCTATACTTGAAAGTAACGACTGAAGACAGCATGAGACCTAAAGAATATGACCGTTTTTCTAAAATCCCATTTACTTAATTCTTCACCACGATATCAACGGCCACAGTCTTTTTCTTGTGGATTTATTGATTCACGTAACTTAAACCCAAAATGCATATATTCAATTTCTGATTTCCATAAAAAGATATATATAAATTTCAAACAGTTGAGGCGTCGTCAAACAGTGATAGTGCAGAATCTCAGAATATAAGCAAAGGACCCAGTAGAAAGAAACAGAGAGACACAGAGAGAGAGAGAGAGAGTGAGCGAGAATTACAAAGAGAAATGGGGTGAGAGGAGTGATAGGCAGCTGGAGTTTTAGCATCAAGCTGCTGGCTAGAACCCCATCACCACTCAACAATTCTCATACTTCTGGTGTGTACTTGATCCAATGGTATCATAAATGACCTTTTTTTTGCAGTTTCGGTTGGGCCCACTTGGTTCAAGTTGTTGATTTTGTGATCCTCTAGATCGTAGCATGGCTTGTTGGATCAGAGCGCATGACCCGATTCCATTCTTTTGGTAAGTTACTGAGATTATGATTCATCAAGGTTCAGGTTTTCCTTCGCTTCTTCTGAGACTCCTCTGTTAGTAATAATTGCTCTTATTTTCCTTTTGAACGGTATTGTTTCGCTCTCTCATCGTAAACCGTCAGCGGAAAGTATTTTCAAAACCATAGTTTAGATTTTTGTCGAGATCCATTTGCATGTATGTGCTCCTTTTAAGTGGTAGTTTAAGTTGCTCGTGAACTGTCGTCTCTCTCTCTCTCTCTCAAAACGATCACTCAATGTATGTAGTTTTTCCCGTTAACTGAGGCTCCATACTATTTGGGCGGGGGGGGGGATCAGCTCAGTTTAGTACTGCGTTTTACTGGGGTGTTTTTGAGGATAATGTTATGCATAACTTGTGTTCAAGTTTCTGGTTCCCAGCATTTCCATGGTTGTTACTCCATGCTGTTCTAGTATTTATCTTTCCCTCTATTGTGATGAAGCTTATATGAACGTAATTGGATCTTGAAGATGAAACTCTAAAATTTGGTTGCATTGACGTTTTTACTTTGTTGATCATGGTGTCTAGGTGCAAGGACTGAGAAACATAGACCTGTAAAGCATCAGATAGAACACAATTGGGTGTGGGATTTATTCAACTGATATTCTGGCCTGGATCTATTGCCTGGGTTTTTATTGCTGGCATAAGGACCAGGGTTTTGCCAAGTCAAAACCAGTTGTGCTATTATTACTTGCTGGAATAATGGCAACCTTGTTAAATTCCGAGACTAGGCGCTTATACTCTTGGTGGTGGGACAGCCACATTAGCCCGAAGAATTCAAAATGGCTTCAGGAAAATCTTACAGGTGTTGATTTTCTCCCTATGGCTTAATTTCCATGCTCTGTGTTCTCAAGATTTTAGTTTCTTACCAGATATGTTCCTATACATGTATGATTGATGTGGTGCCCTGTAATCAATAGAGCCATTTACTTATCTAGGGTCGAGTTGAAGAGGAACCTATTAGACTAATAAAATGAAAGGACCTTACTTTAATTTGTAATGTTTCTTATGAGTGTGCCCAAGAAATTAAACCAGTTTAAATACCTACATGTCTCTTTTCCTGGACTTAAAAGCAATTTATGGCACCTCTTATTCATTTTGTTTTTCTACAAGTGGTACTTTCTGAAATTTTGTACTCCCCCTGATGTTGTTATTGCATCTATGTCATATTCTGCAGTGTTATACATGCCACATAGCCCAGAGTATAAAATAAACATCCTTGAGTTGTGAATGAGAGATATCATAGGCAGTTAATCCACTTTTATGATTTGATGAGGTAGAATTCATTGTGATTCTTCATGGAGCATGTCTAGGAACGTTGCATGACACTATTGACCAGAAAACATTTTAAGATGTCTAAGCAATATGGATGTACTGCCCCATGCGTGTGTATACATATTCATGCATGTGTGTTTAGTGTGCTCATGCATCATCTCTAAGCTATATCATGTTATGTTCTCAATAGACCCTAACTCTGTTGCTACAGACATGGATGCCAAAGTCAAAGCAATGATCAAGCTCATTGAAGAAGATGCAGATTCTTTTGCAAGGAGAGCGGAAATGTACTACAAGAAACGTCCAGAGCTCATGAAATTGGTAGAGGAGTTCTATCGAGCTTACCGTGCATTAGCTGAGAGGTATGATCATGCAACAGTGGAGCTTCGCCAGGCCCATCGAACCATGGCAGAAGCATTTCCAAATGACATTCCTTACGTGCTTGCTGATAATTCACGCTCAGGTTCTTCAGGGCCTGAGGCTGAACCTCATACACCGAAAATGCCGCATCCAATTTGTGCATTGTTAGATCCGGATGACTTGCACAAGGATGCACTGGGTGTCTCTTCTACCAGCTCACATACTATGCAAGCAAGGGGAGGGAATTCAGAAGAATTTGAGTCTCGATTAATAAAAAGTGGTCTGAAGCAGCTCAATGAGCTGTTTGGGTCAAGAGACCTAGCGCCACCACAGTTGAGTGTTGCTGAAGGAAGGATGAGAAAAGGTCTGAGTGTTCATGAACCAGAAAAGAGTGAAGAAAATTTGAAATATATGCTCTCTCAGATATCAAGTGAGAACCAGAAACTCAAGAGCCAGGTGTTTTCCGAGTCTCAGCATCCTGGGAAAACTGAAAATGAAGTTCAGACCTTAAAGAAAGTACTACTCGAGATTCAAGCTGAAAAGGAAGCTGTCCATCATCAATACGGGGAGAGTTTGGAGAAGCTATCCCATCTGGAGAGAGAGCTTGATCATGCACAAAAGGATGCTGGGGGGCTTGATGAAAGAGCAAGCAAAGCCGAAATTGAGATTAAAATATTGAAGGAAGCCCTTGTTGAATTAGAATCTGAGAGGGATGCTGGTCTTCTTCGATACAGTCAGTCTTTGCAGAGTATATCTATCCACAAGAATAACTTATCTGTTGCGCAAGAGGAGGCCAAAGGACTTGATGACCGAGCTGTTACGGCAGAACATGAAAACCAACATCTCAAGCAAGAGCTTTCTAGATTGGAGGCTGAAAAGGAGGCAGGTCTTCTTCAGTACAAACAATATCTTGAGAAGATATCTATTTTGGAGACAAAGATCTCTCTTGCTGAAGAAAATGCTCGAGTTCTAAATGAGCAAATTGAGAGAACAGAAACCGAAGTTAAAGCACTGAAGAAAGCTCTTACAAAACAGAATGAAGAGAAAGAAGAGACAGCACTTCAGTACATGCACTGCCTGGAGATAATAGCTAAGATGGAAAGTGAGCTTTGTCATGCCCAAGAAGATGCCAAACGATTGAATAGTGAAGTTCTGCTCGGAGCTGCAAAGTTGAAGAGTGCAGAAGAACAATGTCTTCTATTGGAGAAATCAAATCAATCTCTCCAATTAGAGGCGAGCAATCTGGTGCAGAAGATTGCCCTGAAGGATCAAGAACTTTCAGAAAAGCATCATGACTTGGAAAAATTACAAACTCTGATGCAAGTGGAGCACTCACGATTTAAGCAAGCTGAAGCCACACTCCAAGCTTTGCAGGCTATACATTCTCAATCTCAAGAGGAGCAGATAGCTCTGACTTTGGAGCTCAAGAATGGGCTTCAGATGTTGAAAGACTTGGAGAACTGCAGACATGGGATGGAAGAACAACTACAGAAGGTCAAGGAAGAAAAAAGGAGCCTGAATGAACTGAACTTCTCTTCCACTATTTCAATCAATAATCTGCAAAATGAAGTCTTTAGCTTGAAGGCGGTGAAAGAGAAACTTGAAGAGGAGGTAGCACTAAAATCAGACCAAAGCAATACCCTTCAGCAGGAGATTTACCACTTGAAGGAGGAACTCAAGGGCTTGAACGGAAGATACCAGGCGATTATGGAGCAAGTGGAGGCAGTAGGTCTGAATCCTGAATGCATTGAGTTATACGTGAAGGACTTGCAAGATGAGAACTCAAAACTGAAAGAGGCATGCAAAATGGAAAGAGACGACAGAGAAGCTCTTCATGAGACATTGAAGCATATGGATAAGCTTATGAAAGAGAATGCTGTTATGGAAAGTTCCCTGTTAGAATTGAGCATTGAGTTGGCAGGGCTGAGAGAGAAGGCTAAGAACTTCCAGGAGTCCTGTCAGTTTCTCCATGAAGATAGATCCACACTTGTTGCTGAAAAAGCTACTCTGTTGTCGCAGTTACAAATCATCACTGAAAATATGCAGAAGCTCTTGGAGAAGAACACCTTGCTGGAGAATTCACTCTCCGGTGCAAAGGTTGAGCTTGAAGGTTTGAGGGAAAAATCTAAGAGCTTAGAGGAATTATGCCAGTTGCTCAGTAATGAGAAGTCCAATCTTCTGAATGAAAGACGCAGTCTGGAATCTCAGTTGGAAAATGTTGAACAGAGACTTGGAGACCTGGAAAAGAGGTTTTCAAGACTGGAAGAAAGATATTCACATGTGGAGAAGGAAAAAGAAGTTACTCTTTTCCAAGTAGTAGAATTGCAGGGATCCCTCTTTGTGGAGAAACAAGAGCGAGCAAGTTATGTGCAGTCATGTGAGGCTCGATTGGCAGATTTAGAAAGCCAAGTCCATATCATGCAAGAAGAAAGTAGGTTGGGAAAGAAGGTATTTGAAGACGAGCTAGATAGAGCTGTCATTGCTCAGGTCGAGATTTTTGTCCTGCAGAGGTTTATAGAAGATTTAGAAGAAAGGAATCTGTCTCTAGTAATTGAATGTCAAAAATGTGTTGAAGCATCCAAAGTTTCGGACCAACTGATTACGGAGTTGGAGTGTGAGAACCTGGAGCAACAGGTAGAAGCGGAATTCTTATTAGATGAAATCCAAAAGTTGAGGATGATAATTCACCAGTTGTTCAGGGCTATTCAAATTGATCCAAATAATAGGTATGCAGGTAAGACCGAGCAGGAGCATATAACTGTGCCAGATATTTTGGTTGGTATCGAGGATTTAAAGGATTCTCTGTTGAGAAGCAAGGATGAGAAGCAGCAGCTGTTGGTTGAGAACTCAGTGGTTCTAACTTTACTTGGGCGATTGGGATTAGAGGGTGCAGAACTCGAGTCAGAGAAAAAGTCCATTGAGAATGAGTTTGAGGTCGTGACAGAGCAGTGTGCTATGCTGCAAAAAAACAACCAGGAGCTTGTAGAGATGAACATGCAGTTGAGGATGGAAATGGGGAAGAGCGGACAACGTGAGGATGTTTTGAAGGAAGAACTGGAAATTCTGTGTGTGAAGCTGAGAAATTTGGAGGTGGCTTACCTGGCATTGCAGGATGAAAATTTCTTGTTGCGTGAAGAGAAGAAAGCTTTGCTCCAGAGATTTTCAAATGTGAACAAGGAAAAGCAAGTTCTCGAAGAGGAAAACAGTTTTATTCTTCATGAAACAGTAGCTCTCAGCAACCTCTCTGTGGTTTTTGAGAGCTTAGCTATTGAGAAATCTGTGGAACTAGAATCACTTGCTGAAAAAATCAGCAGTCTACATATGGTCAACAATGACCTCAAAACGGAGGTTGGAATGTTGTGGAAGAAGATGGAAATGAAAGAAGCAGAAAATCAACATCTGGGTGAGTCTGTAGAGAACTTAGGGAGGGAGCTGAATGAAGCCAAAGACTTGAGTGATCTCTTTTACAATCAAATTTCGATCGGAGAGGATTTTCTGAGACAGAAGGCAACAGAACTTTCAGAAGCAGAACAGAAGCTGAAGGCTGTAGAGAACATGAATGATGAATTGTGCAGAACTGTTGAGGAATTGAAGATGGAATGTGAAGAATCAAGAAGCATCAGAGAAAATATAGAGAGACAAGTTCTTGAAGTATTGGAAGATTGTAAAATTCAGAAAAAAGAGATAGCATCCCTCCGTGAAGAGAATGAAATTTTGGAGTCTGAAGTAGAGACATTACATAAGGAAATTGTAGAACACAGGATCAGAGAAGAGAATTTGAGTTCAGAGCTGCAAGAACAGAGAGATGAGTTTCAACTCTGGGAGGCTGAGGCTGCAACCTTCTATTTTGATCTCCAGATTTCTTCCATTCATGAAGTTCTACTTGAAAATAAGGTTCGGGAGCTTGCTGGAGTTTGTGAGATTCTTGAAGACGAAACTGCTGCAAAAAGCGTGGAGATGGAACAGATGAAAGAAAGAGTTAGCTTCTTAGAAAGTGAAATTTGGGAAGCAAAGACGCAACTGTCTGCATATGTTCCTGTCATAGCTTCATTGGGAGATGATATAGCCTCTCTTGAGCACAATGCGCTTCTTCACACAAAGCTTTTCATTGCAGTAAATCCAGAAGAAAAGGTAGTACTCTTTCCTCTTAGAAAATATCAAGCATCAACTACATAACGTCCTAGCTACAACTTAATGGTTGCAGAGCGTAAAACAATGATATCATTTATTTATTTTTAAATAGAAACCAGACAAAATGTGAGCTGCATTTTTTAGCTTACTTTCTTAATTGGACGTTTTGTTTTGAGGAGGTAGATTTTATACGGCGAAATAGTTTTTGTTGGATTTGATAGGAAATTTTGTTTCGTTATTCTTTTTAACATTTTTGATACCATTGGTATTTTATTTCTGTTTAACATCTTTGTGCTAGTCCATATTTTGTACTCTTTAGTTAGCCACATAGACATACTTGGGATTGTTTCATACTTTGGCACGTGTAATAGTCTCCAACGTTCCATTAATCTGATTTATAATAGGTATAGAGAGGAATCCTTGCTGTAACAATTGTCGCAGTGTTGCGCTCTTGCCCTCATTCCTCTCTTCTCTGTCGTTATCATATATCTCATACATTCTGCTTGTATTTTCCTTTGAGCATTGGGTTGTTTGAGTTCTTAGAGCTGTTCATTCACACGAGACATTTAGGAGGATCATTGTCTTTTTAAGAGGGGATGCTGCAAACCAGTTGAAGAAGGGGGATGATTCTTGTCTTAGGACAGTGCTCTTTTTTCATGCCTTGGTCAATATTTTTCATGCTAATCTATCATGTGCCTCAATTTTTTCCTCTGTTTTATTTGGAAGTACTATTTAACACCTGATTTTTCATTTCCTTTATTGAGTAAAATTCTACATAGTTACTGCACTTTGTATTATTCAAAGCAAACCAGTTGTTGCTTTACTGATTGCTGATTTTCTATTGGCTTGATATTCAAAGTTTATGCACACAACCACGGGTTTTAAACCAAAGTCTACTGCACATGGGTGATCAAATCAACCCGTTTTACATTTTGAGCCGACATTTATTCATATTTAATACTAGTAGAAGAAAATTTGTTCTCTATATATATTCAGATGGGTGGTTCCATGTTTCTTGAATTCATATTTTTTGAATATGACAATGTTAACTGAATATCTCCAGGTAATTAAGACAATAGTCTAAATTTATTACAGATTCTGAGTCTAATTACGGAAAAATTAGAATAAATTTGTAATGTTTGTGGCTGTAGATGCATTACAGCGACGCAGAATCCCTATATCATCAAAGTTCTTGCAGAGTAAATATTTTTGAGACAGTTGCAAACTGAGTTGAGCTTCACATTCTTTGCAGCAAGAGCTTTCTTTATGTTTTCTGTGCTGTCTTGATTCTTTCCCTTACTATAGGGAGTGTGAAACCGAAATTCTACTGTGATAGCACTTCCGCAGTGCTATCAAGATGTTTTGCTTGTACAAATGATCTTCTTCCTGAATCTCATTTTACATCCGTGTGCCTTCAGGACAAGGAAATGGCAATTCATCTTCATGAGAAAACTTGCAGAGAGCTGACAAAAGAACAAGGTACTGTGAAGCCAGATGGAATACCAGATTTGCAGAAGATACAGACTAGGATTAAAGCAGTAGAAAAAGTAGTGATGGAAGAAATGGAAAGGCTTGCAACACAAGAAAGCATAAAAACCAACTTCGAAGAAGAGGATGTAATGAAAAAGACTACAGAGTTTACCTTGAAAAGTACATCACATCAAGAGAAAGACATAGGAAAGGAAGAGATGCCACTTGGGGATGATCTCGCCGGTGGCCTGGTGCCACAGAAGACTACCCCTGAAGATGGGACTTTGTTGAAAGACATTCAGCTTGATCAAGTGTCTGATAGTTCGTTCTATGGGAGAAATAATATAGATAATGGTAGAGCCGATGATCAGATGCTCGAGTTATGGGAAGCTGCAGAGCAGGACGACAGCCACCATCCAACAGTCGATGAGAAACCAAAGCAGGCTTCTCCACCAGTGGAAGGTGTTGAATGCCAGAAGATTGAAGATAAGGAGGAGAAGAGTCAGGGTCCCTCTTCCGAATTACAGGTAGAGAAGGAGTTGGGCATTGACAAGGCAGAGGTATCCACATCTGTTGGAGAGCAAAATCAGGACCGCTTCAAGGGAAAGATCCTGGAGAGACTTACTTCTGATGCTCTGAAATTGACGAGCCTTCAAGCAACTCTGCAAAATCTGAAAAAGAAAATGGAAACGAATAAGAGAAGCAAGAGGGTCAATGAAATTGAATATGAAAATGTCAAAAGACGATTGCAAGATGTCGAGGAGGCTGTTCTGCAGCTAGTGGATCTCCGTGATAATTTGACAAATCAGGTTGAAGAGAGCCCCTCATCTTTCGATGGGATGCCTTCAGAGCTGGAGGCTGGAAATGTCTGCAGAAACAGTGTAACGGAACAGGCACAAAAAGAGTCCGAAAAGATTGGACGTTTACAGTTTGAGTTGCAAAACATCGAGTATGTTCTGTTGAAGTTGGAGGATGGGAAGAAAAATAAAGGAAAATACGGATTTCTGAAGAGCAAAACGGGCATTCTCCTGAGAGACTTTATTCACAATGAAGGGAGAACTAGGCCAAGGAGGAAGAAGGCTCGTTTCTGTGGCTGTACGAGACCTTCAACTAATGGAGACTGAGGTTATTATTAAAAGGAAAGCCTTCTTTCCATGAATATCATGTTTAGTGGGTCATCTCTTGGATTAAGAAGTGCAAAAATTGCCATAGCTGATAGGAACTTCAAGAATCTCGGGACTTCCAATTATAATAAGCTGCTGCTCAGCATTTTCATCTCTTAATCTCATGAGACTATCAATATTAGTTATAATGTCCGCTTATCTCCTCTCCTCTCTTGGCTTATATAAGAAAGGAAGAAAAAAAAAACCAGTCATCCCACGCTTGGCCCGGATTACTTCGTAGTTGCTACTCGTTCTTTCTTTCTTTTGGCCCTTTTCCTACTCTTTCAATTGCAATGATGTCGACCCTCTGATCTTTCTCCTCCAATCATTGTTAAATTGATGATACGGGAAGGAATCATTTGCAAAGATATGAATTGTCTTACTTTGACAGGAGAGGCCTTCTCTTTTCCCATCCCTACATAATTGGCCCCCACAGTTCTTCACCCCTCCCCGCCCCTCCAAAAGCAACCCTTGACCCCATGACAAAAGAATCAAACAGTAAATCAGGCAATTATTCGCTGTCCCGAACCTAAACCTCAACCTGTACGCATTTCAAGAGCGTTCATCTTCTGATCAATCACCACTCGTTCAGTAGAGGACACTGAGCACCTCCACTATCTTCCTACTACCGCCTTTATTTCTCTATCAACCATCATTCCATAGAATTTTGAGCATAACTGAAGCAAATACATAGCTATTTCCAGCATGAAAAAGATCCGCCCAGGAAGAATAACTTCATATGCATTTCATGTCCATTTGCTAAGGATTTGGATAGGGAAGTAACATGCCGACTCAAGTGAACAGACCAAAAATGTATTTTCTTAATGACAAAACCAATCTAATTGTCACGCGGCTAGAACAAAATAAGAGAACTGAGTTATTAATTGTGAAAAAGAAGAGAGAAAGCGCGCAACAAAACTCTGGTAAAAAAAATAAAGCTAAGTGGTAGCTTTAATCCTCCATTCAGATTTCAGGCCCCAACTGGTTCAGAAGGCACCTCCGCCATTGTTTCGTCAGCAGGCCTCTCCACCTTGACACCAACATCATCAGAATAGTCGCCATGAACCTAAATAGACAGACCACAACAGACAAGTTATAAGTGGACTTCCACAGGTACAAAAAATGCAGTGACATGTTCACCAAGCAGAATCCTAAAACTTGAATGAGTTTGAATGAAAGAGACAAAAGAACAAGCAGATGGCAACAAAGAAGCTTCGAGAAGGCAACATCTTTACTCAAAACAACAAATTGAGTCCAACTAAATCTGAAAATCCTGACAACTTCAGAAACAAAACTTAAGAAGCTCTGGCTTCAGACTTAATACGTATGTAAATCATTGATTTCAGATTTGGGAAAAAATCTTCATGGACTCTTCAATGACCTTCAGTGCTTTGAAAATGCTTAAAATTTCTAACATAACACAAATTATACAGCTCCAGGCTGTAATTTCTCAACTTGTTTGTTGATGTAAATGTACTAACAGAGATCTCTTTTTTTGTTCTTTCGCGGGGGAGGGGGAGGGGGAGGGGGCAGAGAGAGAGAGAGAAAGATACTTGCCTCCATCAATTTTCCCAGATCAAATTTTGGTGCTTTCAAGATCTTCACTTTCCGAATAAACACATTTTGTAGAGGATAGATGCCTGAGGTTGCCTTCTCAATCTCTTTGCCAATAGATTCAGGAATGAACTTGCGAACCAACTCCTTAAGATCACAAGATGAAGCCTGGTTTATCATTATCTCCCTCATCTTACGACGGATCTGACAAAACAAAAGCAAAAATAAAGGTAAAATCAGCACCTAGTTAAAACATTTTCAGACAATGAAGCAACCATCACGATATAACTGCAATCCAACCAACTGGAGCATGCCACCAAGACAAAATAAACGGTCAACTTGGCTCAACTACTTCACCTTTTGTATTTTCTTCCATTCATAGATCAAGCAGTATAATGACAAACCAAATCATTTAAACCAAAAAATACAGCTACTCTTTCGCCCAATAGTAAAAATTACCTGTCTAATTTGGCTGGACTGCGCATAACAGGTTCTCTTCACCTGGTTTGCACGCCTCTTGGTGAATCCAATGCAGAACATCCTCAAACTGTAATTGTCAGTGGTCTTCACATCCACATGGGCTTCGATCATTGTCTGCCATTTCCTTACCAAAGACCTCAACTTGTCTGTTGTGAAGTCCATTCCCTGAAATATTCCAAAAAATAAGTAGAGTGCAGATGTGATTCTATATTCCTAAGAAACTCACACAAATAATCAAAGAACGCAGGTGGAACTATAAGATTTCATCATACCCAGAAATTTGTCAGAACATTCCTCCCTTGAACATCTTCAGCTCTCAATCTGATCTTCCTGTATGCATGATCCTCATCATCCTGAAGGTCAGCCATTGATACCTCAAAGACTCTATGCTTGAGCCCTTCGGAAGCAATCTGAAAAAGACAAAGCAGAGGCCATCGTCAACAAGCACAGAAAAATATCACTCATCATAACCAAGCAAGGCAAAAACAAGCACATCAACAAACAAGTAAGAGATAAGCAGAGAGATATTTGTTGACACTTTCACAATCTTAAAAACTTTCATATTACAAAAAATCCCAAAATCTAAAAGCAAAGTTGACCAATAGCATCAAAATTATATACTGCAGAATGTTCTGAACAAAATTCAAGTTGAATAAAAACAATACAAGGTGCACAAAAAATCTTGCTAAAACACAATATGAAAACCAAGACCATGCTCAAGAATCTGTGCCACCGGATATGAGTACGTATCATTACTTATCGATGAAAAAGGGAAGAGCATTTACAAAGTTGAAGCCTTATCTAAGATTTGAATAGCTCAAGAACGAATTCAAATTGTACTCCACGACCAGTTATAAAATTAATTTGTACTAAAAATGAGTATCCTCAGATGTTTTGTAACGGGTAAACGAAAAGTAAAAATTAAACAATGGTGGAAAGTAAATTTAAAATGCTCATCACCTAAGCAAAGAAATAAAAAAAAAATCTCTACTGCGAGAAAAAAATGAAATTGACAATGGGCAGCATAGAAAATTGAAAAGTTTGGCTCTGTCTGTAACCACAGCATATTTCAGAGCCGTTGATCACAAAGAAAACTGTCTTCCGTAAAATCTACCACACTTAATTCAAAACACGCCATGTTATCAGTTAAAAGTGGTGAACTGTGCAGAGAGGGCTCAAAAAGAAAAGCTTGACAGAACAAAGATCCAAAATTCAACAAAACTTTTTATCCTGTTAACCAAGCAGCACAATGAACCGATAATAGAACATAAAATAAATGTCTGAGAAAAATACCTTGGTACCCTGAGTGCGAGTAACGAGGGTCTTACCCACGTTCTTGACAGCGAACACTGAAGGTGCCTTGATGTCGTACCAGTCCTTCTTCGCAAACGGATCAGCCCTACAAGAGCGTATATCCATTTATGTATTGCACAAACACTCGAAACAAAAAATGGAAAAATAGACAATGAAAATCAAATCGGAAGATAATACTCACGCCTTCTTCTTGCCTCCCTTCTTTCCCTTGGAAATCCTCTTGTTCTTTCTGTACCATAAGAACACCAAAAATATCAGCGCCTCCGGGATCTATGGATCTCATTTTACATAAAACATGCAATAACATCTAGAGAGAGAGAGTACCCGACGGCCATGCTTGCAGAATGTAGGAGGAGCTTCAAGAGGTACTCAGTGACTGGGGAGGACGGCTATGCGAGGAAACCCTTGTGACAACACAAAAACCCTAGCTTTGTATGTGAGACTTATATATAGGCCTACGGGTTTGTGGTTTTGGGTGGTGTTGGGAACCGGTTTTGGTTCCGGTTTCCGGGTTCGTTCAAAACCGGTTCCCAATATATATTTTTTAAGCTCGTAAATTACATTAAAATAATGATGAAATTATCAAAATGGTAACATTTAATTTTAAAATTATCAAAATTTATTTTGTTATATAATCTAACCGTTAATATTATGTCATATAATTTTTTTTGTTTGAACCGGTAAATTATATATCAAAACAAATATTGATGTATTTTAATAATAACTAAACAAAACCAAAAAAGCATGTTTCCAATTTTTAAGATGTGGAACTCGGAGGGTGGATGTGTCATTTAGGTGTGTAAGAGGTTGGTTTTATCACACGAGACACGAGTATACGCTGACGCCAGCTGAAGGTAAAAAAAAAAAAGCGCCAACGACGCCGTTTTGTTATTTCCTTTTGTGTCTGAGCAATGTCGCCTTATACCACGGATGACATCGGTCCAATTTAGTGCCTCATTATCTATCTCCAGTATCACATAATTAGCTGATGACGAAGCTGTTGCTTCATTACTATTTAGGCATGCCCAAGGTTTGTAGCTGAGATTGTCCCTAATTCTATTCCCAGAACTGGAAAACAAAGAAGGAATAAAAGCTCCGCCATAGTTTTCACTTTGCCCTCGTAAACTATAGCAAGTTGCAATAGGTTGTGTATAATGGAAAACACAACGTTCAGCCAGTCTCTTTGGGGAAGACAATGTGTTACCAGTTTCATCGGACGTTTCAACTTTCAGAAGAAAATAATTATAGTTCGACCAAACATGTTGTATATCAACTTGTAGGAATACCAGCAGGTGTAAATTGTGTAGGAATTGTAATTTGAGCACTGATTAAAACTCGAAGAAGAAATGAACAAGGGAAAAAAAAGATCCTATGGTATTGAATAATTTGAATCCCTTCCCCACAGATAAAAATGATGTAAAAGGACAACAACAAGATATCTTTTGGGGGAAAACTCTGATTATCTCCACAAATCTTGGTTATGGACGCTCGTACTGCGGCACTGGTTGGGGTAGGGGCCACCGCCAATGTTTCTGTGATGGGGGCGGAGGATGTGGAGGACTTCTGGTTGAGCAGCCAAAGGCACCACAATCCACAGGATGCGCATAGACAGAGGCACATTCCTCTGGTGACCGCTGTATTGGCCTATTTGGAATACAATTCTGCATGTCACTATTCTCCGGTAGCTTCAGACAAACGAGAGGTTCACCACAGAAATAGTTATATGAATACGTGAAGTTATCCAGCTTAGGCAAGGAGCATATACTAGCTGGAATTTCCCCTGACAATTTGTTATGCGCCACGTTCAACTGCTCCAAGCTCTTCATATTGCCTATTGCTTCCGGCAAAGGACCAACCAACCTGTTATAGCTCACATCAAAGACTGTCACACTGGTTAGGGAGCCTATTTCTGAAGGCAGACACCCAGTTAAGCCACTATTCATTAGGATAATCTCATTCAAGGTATTCCCCATGCTCGACAAACTCGAAGGCAGGCAACCTTTGAGGTCGTTGTTCGCTAGAACGATTACTGAAACCGGGGAATTGCCGATGTTTTTTGGTAAAGACGATTGGAAGTTGTTGTTGTTGATGAACAAGGCATCGAGTTTCAACTCAAAAAGGCTGCTGGGAATGTCACCTTGGAATTCGTTAAATCGGATATCAAGGAATTTGAGTGAAGGCAGGCAAAGAACAACCGAAGGGAATGGCCCGGAGAATCGGTTATTACTAATATCAAGCTCATGGAGAAGGTGAAGGTAGCGAAATATACTAGGAAGAGTTCCGGCAAAGCGATTGGAATTTAGATGGAAGAGGGCGAGGTCAGTCAAGAGGCCAAGCTCTTCCGGCAGCGAACCAGCTATGTCAGCATCGTTCAGGTCTATGCCAGCCACTGTTAACGTGTGAGCGTCATCTGGGGCAGGTGCACAGTAGACACCGGTGTAGTTGCAGACGTTTGGGCCACACCAGTTTGACGTAAAATTCTTGGGGTCAGATGTGATTAGGTGTTTCCATGCCTGGAGGGCAGTATAAGCCTTTAGAAGTCTGGGGTTTGCGATTGGTGGAGGAGAGAAAGAAGCTTGGTGAGAGGGTTTGGAGAAGAACGGGATTAAAAGGATGCCCCAGAGGGCTAGTATAGGATATGGGTTCTTCATCTTGCAGGGTCTGCCATCAAAGAGTAATAAGAGGCTTTCGTTCTTGGTCGATGATTGAGGCAACGGGACGGAGACTTATATAAGGGTAAAGAAGTTTGGATGGCGAAACTTCTGATTCACAGCACAATTATTGGGTAGGGTAAAAAATTAATCAAACATCGACTCTTTCACATTTTAGGTTTCCTCCTTTCAAAGAATATAGACATTAGGTAGAGTGAGGACATGTGAGTAATTGAGTACAGAGGTACCACTCTGTTTTATATTTGAATTTTGACTTCATTAAGAAGGTAACAAGAATGTTCTTCTTTTTCTCTTTGTATATTTTATACGCTTTTCTTCTCCCGCCTAGTTCATGGCAACCCACGGGCATGGTAAAGATAGGTCCCCCCCTCTTGTTTCTTGTGGAAAGTTGGAACGACATTTAGTAGCTAATCTCACCAAAAACGCGGTTTTCCCCCTGTTTTGTTTATTTTATTTCGCCAAGCAGGATTGTTAAGCAAATTATAACATATGTATATGGCTCCAGAATTAAATTTTCCGAGCTAGATTACTACACATGGATATCGACCCGACCAGCTAATTAAGAGGATTTATGACTCTGATCGTTAGTTTCCATGGGACTAAGGTGATGAAAAATTGAGGCATCTGCAAGTACCAGAATAGTTTTTTTTAACTCATCTTTTAAATGCTGGTGCTTTCAGCAGTGACTTGGTAAATTGATCTTTAGGTTGATTTGTCGGTCATTAGTCCATGGTTTTAGTAGTTTGCAAAACCAATGCCACCCCAAGCTGAAGTATTCTCTAGGTCCTGCTAGGGAATCTGCCATGGATCATGGTTGGTTCACAAGGGCTTAACCATCCTAGATTATGAACATCACCAATATATAATTCATGGTGGTTGGAAATTCAGAAGGAGATCGTGAACCGTCACCTGAAATGAGCTCCTGGTCAATATATGTCAAAGATATTCGATCTTTGAAGCTAATATTTCACGCATTGAAGAAGTACACGGTTCTGAAAATCTCAGAAATGCATTTTATAGAACAGCTTCTATTCGTTTACTCCATTAATAAGTTGTAAACAGCTTACATGTGAAAGCAAGAAAGAAAGGCCCCAATGAGATAGCTAGCAGTGTTCTGAGTCTGAAGTCTGAACCCGTCAACCTGAACCCACGTTTGAATTCAATGAGTAGGTCACAATCTGCGTTAGCTCACTTATTTGCGCAGAGTTTTGCTTCCCTTAAACCCCAAACCGTTGCAGAGGTCACCGCGGAGGCACAGATACCTAGTGGAAGGTATTAAATTGGGTTCATCATCATTTGGTCCTGTATACTTGATTTGTTTCAGAAATAACCATGAGGCTCCATGACAAAGGGATAAGTCCGAGTTTTCAACACATTTGAACGAGGGCAAATTTTTTTTCTCCCGTGTTCTTGATGGCCTTTTCTTCCAAGTACACACAATACCTGACCTTGTTGAATTGGATGTTAGGATCATAGACCAAGCAGAGCAAAGCTATTAGGATTCGCAGCTGCACGGTCCTTTTCTCTTCTTGGTGATGGGAAATTCAATTCATTGTGGGCGGATAATCATCACAGGGAGAAAGAAGCCACTAAGTTTGGCTGCTAGAAAAAACATGCTAAACTGAAGAAGAAAAAGATGAAGTATTATACAAGTAACAACGCACCGAGACGGAATTTAGATGAGCCAAGAAACCACGAAAGCTGTATTTGCATTTAAGATGTTCACAAACTGAAGAATGCAGACAAAGAACATGAGGAGTGAGGACTAATTAGGAAATAAATCATACGGGCACAGCAACCATATGAAAGCTCTAAGCACATGAACCTAAAGGTCGTTGACAGGTCTAATGTCAAGTTAGCGGAACAATAACTATACCCAAGACAAGATAGGGACAGACTAATACATCAGTTTTGAAATTTGATGGTTGGACAATAGACCACAATATACAAAGTTCTAGAATGTCATCTCCCTAAAGTCAATTGTACTGAACTCGTTGGACCAAATCAGTGCATCAAATAATGTCACCTGTTTTCAACAATATTCTAAACCATGTTGAAAGGGTCGCTTTGCAAAATGATAAATTGGTTCTGGAAACTCAATGGGCACCAAAAGAATATCAGGCACTGAACATGTTTTGGATTATCCCTTAGAGGAAATTAAGGACTCTAAAAGCACAGGGGAAGCGTCAGTAGTCCCCCGAGTCCATTCCTTTCTCTGCATAATTTGTGGGAGATCAGCACAACTGCACAAGGGGGAAGAAAACGAAAACAGAAGGACGAAAGGAGTTAATTTTCAGATGGAGAAAAGAAGTTCAAAAGTATGATGTTCAGAACTCTAATATTTCTCATACTCAAAACAAACTTCAGTGATTTGTTCGATAGGAGGCTCTGACATCATCGGTGCCTCGGCCCTTATTGCGCGAAGGGGGTAGACCTATTCTTGAACTTCTTCAGCTTGTACCGGTCATGAAATTAAAAGTATAGCTAGAATGGCTCTTTTCAGAAGCCTGGTACATGTAAATTATGAAAATAATACGAAACTTAAGGCATCTCGTTACTTTTTGCAATGTTCCTTATAAGCATTTGTTAATTGGCATTACTGATACAATTTGTCAAGACGAGTTTGTCGATTTAATAAATAAAATTGTCGCCGTAACAGTAGTCGCTTTTGTCACAATTTTTAATACCATCTTCATGATTTCAACCAATTTTTTAAAAACTTAAACAACCTTTTACCTACTCAAATAATTTTACAAACTTCAAAATTTTTCATAAATCTTAAAAGAATCTACGCTACATTTAAAGTTTTTTTTGCCCATTCAAACATATTGGGTGTTCTTAAAATTTAGTAACCTTCAGTGCAGTTTATTCCTCTAAGATTACTACCATTTTTTTTTCGGAGTTTTGCGTTTACCCACCAACTCACGTAAACTTTTTTACATATATAACAATTCTAATAAACTATCTTAATTTTCTACCAACTTCCGTAATCAAAATTTTACGCCGTTGGTTTTAATAATAAAGGGAACTCCCTCTCGAGGCCTCGTGGCCAGAAGGACCGCCCGACCGTTTGCTTGGGTTATAGCGCCTTTTTGACGTGGATGCGCTCTCGCACCTCTGAATCCATTCATATTTGTTTTGAGAACGATCGCGAGAGCGGAAAGGTGCCCATCCAGCCTTCCAGGACCCTGGACCCGTAGGTACTTCCTCTACCCTTTATCACCAAAACGCATCGTGTCACTCTCCTTGTTTCTCCACTAGCGAGGCCCCAAATCAAACAGGTGAGCTGCTTGTTAATAGTTCAGCTTTGCCTTGCAATTTTTGTCACATAGCCATAAACCCTAGTACGACGACAACAACAACCCAGAAAGAACCAAAGCATTTGGTTGCTAGCACAATCTCCTCTTTCGGAGTTGAGGAAATACAGCAACAATGACGGAAGCAGCGGAGGGAAAATCAAGTGCGGCTACCTCATTAAAAGGAGGTGGAGGAGGTGGTGCGACTGGTGAGGAGATGTCTCTGAAAGATAAAGGCAATGAATTTTTCAAGGCAGGGAATTATCTCAAAGCCGCTGCTCTCTACACCCAGGCCATCAAGCTTGACTCCTCTAATCCCACTCTTTACAGGTGCACACAAAAAGAAGAGCTTCGTTCTTTTAAGAAAAATTAGCGTTAGTGACTAAAGTTTCGCCATCATGTCCAAATAGGAATTTGATTTCCCTGTTGCACGCCAAACTTGATTTGCCAAATGGGTACCACCTGCTACTCAATTCTAGTCTTCTTTCTTTCTTGTGGGGGTGGGGTGGTGAGGGTATCTGTGTATTAATGTTAGTCTTCTAAACTTTGTCTTACTCTTGGGTATCAGTTTAGGTGCTTTAGGTTTGCTGAAAATTTAAACAGGGTTCTGTTTTTGCTTGGCATGCGTCTGCCCATTTGGACTCTTTTTGGAGTCAATGAAGATTTTGCTACCATATCCTTTTTCATAGCTTTGAGCAACCATTTGCATGATGTTTTGTCTTTGGGTACTTAACATTCTGGTGGATCTTTCCTGGCTGTCGATGAACTTCCAGGCCAGTGTGATAATAATAAAACGCGTTTACACGGATTTATGACAAAAGTAGGGTCAGAATGGAGAGTTGGATTGTTGCAGTTCCATCTCATTCAAGCATGAGAAGCGTTCTATTCCCGTTTGAAATAGTGGATTTTTCTGATTTTTATGCAAGTTAATTTGATATAAGTTAGATGGTGGCATCAACCAACTAATAAGAAGATCTCACGTTGCTTTGGTTTAAAGGGAAAAATATTCAGGACTAGCCCTGTTGATTAATTTGTTATGGGTCCGTGGTTATGAGCAATAAGTCCTAGTTCGGAATTCCAAGAATTGGGTTTTCTTCTTGATACAGACAATCAACTCTAGTATCACACGAAGTGGCCAAGATGATGATTGTATCCCAGACGTAAAATGCGCTCTCTAAACCTTTTGAAGGGGAGAGGGGAGAAGAATCAGGAGGAAATATTTGAAAAGGGTTTTCCCTTTTTTATTGGGTGTGAGTGTAATGATAGGGCATATTACGTGGTTTGGTAGATCCCACATGTATACTTTTTTTAAGAAGCCTGCTTAACCATGTCTATTTCCGGCATGCTGTCAATAGTCCATTATTCATCCACCAAGGCATTCATTTGTCAGGTGAAATTTATGCATTTAATGAGGTACCTATGGTTGGAGTTATAGAGTATGTGAATGGTAGCTAAGATTAGAGTCAGATGGGTAGTCCTGACAATCTGCTCAGGTAGGAAATGGGCATATGCTTGAGCACACGGATGCTGAGATGGCAGATTGTTCATGACAAGTAGGCACCGCCTTGAACTTCCATTGCATCAACAGAATTGGCAATCATGTGCTATATGTTTCATGTGAATGTGGTTATGAATATCGGTTGATTTATTATGTGTTTTTCCCCTTAAAATTACTTCAATAGGAGTTTCACGTAGACCATATTTTCCTGTGTATGCATGTGAATGTGTGTGTTTGTGTGTATTTTGGTCATCGAGATTCTCACTTATAATATTCCACTATTGGACAGCAACCGAGCTGCTGCATTTCTACAGTTGGTAAAGCTTAGCAAAGCTCTTGCTGATGCTGAAATAACGATTGCTCTGAAACCGCAGTGGGAAAAGGTAAACATAATGTATACTCGATGTTATCTGTACTGGAGGCTAATCTCTGCATTAAACAATACTTTTTTATGCACCTCCAGGGTTATTTCAGGAAAGGATGCATTTTAGAGGCTATGGGACAATATGATGATGTAAGTCCTGTCATTGCCTTTTATTTGTTACAATGGACTGACAAGAGCACATGATTATGATGTTCTGCCGCTAATCTCTCCTATTAGCATATTGTAGGCCTTAGCTGCCTTCCAAACAGCTTTGCAATACAATCCACAAAGCTCTGAAGTATCAAGAAAGATCAAGATGATTTCCCAGTTGGCAAGAGACAAAAAGAGAGTTCAAGAAGTGGAGAACAAGAGATCGAATATTGATATGGCAAAGCACTTGGATGCTTTGAAGTCTGAAATGGTGTGTTCAGTGTGTTGAAAAAGTATTCTACACTTTAGATATTTGTACTTGCTTTCTGACAGTTTGCAATGACGGTGATAAACTACTTAACTTATTCTCTTTTTCTTCAATGAATGTACTTTCACAATTCGAATATCTTTATGCTGGCTTTGATCTTCGTGTTCTGCTTTACCATTATTTCCTTCTCTCTTGTACAGCAGTTTTATTAATCTGCTCAACTGTGTAATGCAGGTAAGAATCTGCTAATCATATTCTCGCGACTTCTGTGGAGTCTGTCAGTGGCCCATCTGGGGTAGGATTTGTTTTTTTCCCTAGTAAGGAGGATTAAATTGGTCTTTCCCTTTGCAGTCTTCAAAATATGGATCTGAAGAATGCTGGAAAGACATGTTTTCCTTCCTTGTCGAGACAATGGAGACAGCTGTAAAATCATGGCATGAAAGTTCTAAAGTGGATCCAAGAGTCTCCTTCCTTCTTGATAAGGAGAAGACCGAGACTGATAAATATGCTCCAACTGTAAATATCGATAAGGTTGAATATGGTTTCTGCTCATTTATTTGGTTTTTATGCTGACCTTAAATGTACGCTCAACTTCGATGAAGTTTTAGCTCTTATTGAGCTGTGAATTTCTGACATTTATGTGCACATTCTATGTGGTCCACTATTGCAGCAAATATGAGTAAACTCTAGTGTCCAGCTCTTGTTACTTCTTGTCTCTTATCTATTCTCGCCTGTTGGACTTATCTTGCCCATGTCCCAGGCCTTCGAATCACCCCATATGCACAGCAATTGCATTTCATTTCTCAGGCAATATGCAGATGATTCCTTCTCTAGAGCAGCCTGCTTGGTGACTCCCAAAAGCATCATTTCTTACCCGCAGGTAACTTTTAATTTCTTCAGGGCATGAATTTTGTGCAGACAAGAGATGTTCATTGTGTGACAAGCTGGATACTATCACTATGAATAATTAGCACGTAAATGCTCTCTGGATGCGTTTACCTTAGTTCTGATGATTTCAATTGCTTTCGAAAAACTCCTACGCGTCTATATGTTGCGCATTTTCACTGCAAGGCTTCCTATTTTACGTTTCATAGTTTCGATATCCAGTTGTGCTGTATAGATAGTGCTTTGAATATGTGTGTGTTTGTAACTGAAAATGCCAACTGATTAGTTGGTAACTTCTGCTGAGGTATTTCCAGAAAAGTAGGCCTGTGTAGTCCTAAAAAATTTTGAATTCTGCCTTGCACTACGTACTCATGCAGTTAATGGCTAATAATTGCCTCAATGGGGCAAAGACCCTAGATTGATGTAACATGATGCATTGCAGTTAGGTATCTCTGCATACAATGCGGCTAATAGCTCACTTAGTAAAGTTGGACAAGGTATTTTCCTGAACTAGGAAATTAGAGATGCTCCCCTATCTGAATTTCATAGAAAGGGATAACTTATTCAGTGCCCTAGGAGAAATCAAAAAATTCCAAGAAAAAGATCAGCATAAAATCCTACAGGAAAAAAGAAGGCTTGTTGACAAACAGTACAAAAACACTTCTTTACAGGTCTGGAAAGGACAAGGATCGAGAAAGTGGAAACATGGCCAACATGATGGGTTCTTTGTGCAATTTGAGTCACCTTCCCTGCGGAAGCTGTGGTTTATTCCTAGCGCTCAGGAAATGGGACAAACATTGTGCAGGTCTCTCTCTGTCTCTCTTTCTCTCTCTCTCCTCTCTTCTCTCATGGATTGATTGTTATTCGTGAGTATTGTAGTTAATTGAATTGGTGAAAGCCAAAGTATTTCAAACAGCTAAAATTAGTTTGAAGGATAGAAAAATATTTTAGCAATTGTTGAGCTCTAAATGTCATGGCTGACCCTTTCGGAGGAAGACTCTTTCTTCAAGATTTTACTGTCGGCATACTAGTGATTTCAGGTTCGTGATTCTTCATAGTGATGGAGGTTGGATTTGTTTGAGTTTCAGGATGTCGGATGCTGTAAATTCAAGGAAAAAAGGCACTATGCTTGTTCTGTTCTTTTTTATTGTCATAATTATTCAATGAAATTTCATCTAAAACTTTGCGATTGAACTATTCCATGTCTGACAAAAAGAATGTTAAGATACTCCCTCTGGACTTTGTTGTTGTTGTTGAAACATATGGAACCTTAATGTTGAGTGCATTTCTCAGGGATCCGGAGGTTCTGGACATCGGTGCCCATGAAGTGCTTCCACGCCTATTCAAGGAAAACCTGCTGAATTCTTGAGTCTTTCTTGTCTTGGCTTGGTGTCCATCATCTGATATTTAAGGTCTGCTAAATTAGGAGGGCTTTGCCTTTGAAAGAAAGACAACACTGACTGCATGCCTGTTTTCTTGATCGGTTATGGAAGTTCCTGCTTGGAGATGGTAAATGCTTCCTGGAAAGTGTTTTTGTTCGTCATACCCTGCGAATTTCCAGTTCTCAACGGCTTTTGTTTTGTTTTGTTTTGTTTTCGAGTGGTTTCATTTTGCGAGGTATTCTGTTATATTATTGTTTTTTTTCCTGTATTCCGGTGATTAGGAAGACTTGGGCGCTGATAGGGGGTTATTTATGCTGTTGACTCCATAGTTCTGAAATGAAGGTCTGGAACTCTTTGAAGTAATTGCCGTAAAATTGTTCAAGAGTGGCTAAAATAGATCTAAAAGACGGCCAATATTCTTGACCTACATATGTGTACCATTTATGAGCCCGTTCTCTCCTTCTCCAAGCCTCATTCGAGCTTGTAACGACAGCCTAGAATTAACATGCTTGAAAGGTGCGTTTGACAAATGTTCAATTATCTTCCTGACTCCTGAGGCATGCATGCTCAGTACTCCGTCCATAGTGGCTTTCTTTTCGCAAAACATTGCACACACTAGATACTTGTACTGAAACAAATAGCCAAATATACCATTTCTGGTTTGATAATCTTGTACACTTCCGTCATACACCATTTTACAGAAAAAGGGTCAATTTTTGATCTCTCTACGGTGTCGTATATGCCTTCCATGTAGACAATAACATTTGACCTGCGGTGTAAAATATAAATATACCAAAAAATTCAAAAAATACCGTTCAATAAATCAGAACGCATTAGGCAACCCGAACTCGAGCTGCTCAGAGTCGAACCGTCCTGAACTGTTAGCCATGTGGTTGGATGTAGGGCTGTTCAACCCCATTGTTGATAAAGCTAAAGGAGATAAAAAGAATAAGGGGAATTACACTTTTCACTCTCAAACTACCACGCATTTTTCACTTTGCACCCCAAAGTACCACTTTTGTCAGATTGCACCCTCAAACTATCATGACCCAACAGTTTCTGTCAATTTAGACGGAAAACGTGCGGTCAACCGCTACATGAACCGGTCGACCGCTGAGTGTTACCTTTGTAGCAAGTGGTCAATACTCACGTGAGACGCACATAATGGGTTTTTCGTCTAAATTGACGGAAATTATGGACGGAGGGTACAAACTGTTAGGTCATGGTAGTTTGAGGGTGCAATCTGACAAAAGTGATACTTTGAGGTGCAAAGTGAAAAAGATGTGGTACTTTGAGGGTGAAAAGTATAATTTCCCCAAAGAATAAACTAATCAACTAATCAGGTATGCTACAAGTTGGTCAAATGGATCAACTGGATGACTCGGTGTTGCTTTTATGCTATATCTATCAAATGGATCTCTAAAATTTTCTAAATGCTCTGGTTCATATTCATTTCTCATATAGACCTCTAGCAATGTGGTTAGGCCTTCAACCATTTGTTCACATATTCAATCAGACACCTCTTTTTTTTTTGAAGGGACATTTTATTCCATTTTGATTAAACATAGTGTGAAAAAGTAGTTTGGATAAGTAAAAAGAATAAGATTAGTGGGTCTAACCAAGACTTGTATAATCTCTACGCTTACAGCAGCCGCCACTTACAGGGAATACAACTGTCCCTTTCCAACAAATAATGAGCACCAATTACTGGTTATTCACTGGTTACCAATGAAGGGAAGCAGAATAAGAGTTTCGTATGATACTGATGTAGCTTGTATAGTATAGTTTATTTACCACAGAACCTTAATGATGCAGCTACATCTGAACTAGTGATTGTATTTACTCTGTTGAACAAAAAAGAAAACAAATGATTTAGTCTGTTTATTTACCACAGAATCATGTAGTTACACATTATATATCCACTAAGCTAATCAAAAGGTAAAATTGCAGATTCATGCTCTCCTCCAATCCTACACCTTTCCAAATTTTACTAAATTACAAACCCTAAAAACAAAAAATAATGAGGAAAAAGTTCAGCAATAATATATGTCCTAATAATTTAAATAGAACAAATTAAAATGAACAAATCTATCTCAAGTATTGAGAAAGATGTGGCAGAGGAGATGAGAGATTGACGTGTGAAGGAGGGGAGAAAATGATGTGGTCGGTGACGGGAGGCGCGATAGCCGACAAACGTGGTGGTCGGCATGAGAGGGAGGGGAGGGAGAGAGAGAGGCACAAGGTGGGATGGACAAACGGATTCGGGAATCGGGGGGGTGTGAAATTGTGAAACTGAAACACAAAGAAGCATAGAAATGGGGAGGGGGAAATAAAACGATTTGTTTTGTTTTTAAAAAAAACCCGGTTTTCCGATACTCGGAAACCCGAAACCGAGAATACCACTAGGTTTTTGAAAAAAAAACGAAACCGACACTGGTATCGACAACTCAGTGCCAATACCGGTGGCACTGAACCACCTTAGTTGGATAGTCTTACTCATGCGTAAGATGGTGTTTGGAATCAAAATTTTGTCAAATCTTGGGGTGGTTAAAAATTTGAGTATGAGAGTTGGTGAAAAAATGAAAAAGTTTATGAAATTAATGAAAAAGTTAGGAGATAATTTTTTTTTATAATGATAAAATTTTGGTAATGAACGATCTTTTTAAAGTTGATCCGTTTTATAGTGCTGTTAACCGGTCGTGGTCACTTATGGAGATAAGATTTGAATTCGGAGGAGACAATTCCTTTTCAGAGTGGGTTTTAAGTATGAGTTGTTTCCTTTCTATTCAATGGCCGTAACAAAATGATTAGTCTTAATCAAAATCCAAAAGAGCCACTCACCTCTGCCATGCCATGATGCTCATTTGTTAGGTACTTTGCACTAAAAAGCTGAATCTAACAATTGATGCTGATGATAAGATCGTACATGTGGTTAATTTGGATGTTCTAAGTTTAAACCTTATTTGTGTCCTCCACACTGGCGGAACTAGGAATGCAATCGAAGGGCGTCAAACTCTTAAGAAAAAATGGAGAAAAAAAATTTACTACGTAATGCAAAAAAATGTTTTAAGAGTTAAAATATAAAAAATTAAGGACTAAAAACACTAAAAATATTGAAATACATCTATCATACTATTTGCTAATACTAAAAAGTGTCAATTGGATCCTACGAGATAACATATTCTGAAAACATTGCAAAATAGTTTTCGTTCTTAATGGTTTCAAAAATTCCACTCTCGATGCATACAACTATAATCACAATATCACAACTCAAGCAATGAACAAATTGGACAGTGAGAGGGAGATTTTATAAGGGTATAGACACTAAAATCATAAGCAAATTATATATAGTTAAGAGATAAATATATTTTATACCCTCTAATTTATAAGGGTATAAACATTTAATTTAATATCGGAATTATTATTTTTGTCACATTGTACATGAGCACTAATTATTATTTTTAGATATTTTGCACTCAATTTTTAACACATGAAATGACGATTCTATTTTCATAATTCTTTTGACAGTATTTTTGTGAAGGTAAAATTGTCGTTTTAAAAGTTAAAAAATTAATTTTTATTTAAGTTGAAAGGTGTAATATAAAAAAATAAAAAATTGAAATATAGCGTATCAAGATTTTACAGTGAAAATTATATTTATATTTATAATTTATTAATATACTAAATTAGTTTCCTCCGTGTGCTAGCTATATGGTATATTAGTATAAGGTCAAGAAAGGAACAACGTCTGCTCCCAACTCCCAAACACGTAGAACCCAACAAGGACAGTAACAGCAGCAAAAGTAATCGTATCAAGAACGACGGGGAGGCAGATCATTCTCTCTCATCTCTCTACCACGAAGCTTCTTTAAAGCTACTTGCAAAATATCTATAAAATTTCTGAACACATTTTTCAGGCGAAGGGGGCAGCCCCTGGCTGATTACGCCTCTGGTCCTCCATATGTGTTGCAAGCCACCCAGGAGGGGGTGTATGTGTCTTCACTGAACACTCATTGGGGTCAGGGTCAGGGTCAGGCTATGATTAAGTCCTTGCAAAAGCCCCTACTTACTCTTAGGTCAGCACATATAATCAATCTAGCTAGGCCCTGCCTGAATGGCTCCCTAGCGGGTAGCCAGGTAGAGGGTAGGGGTTATGGTTATGTCGAATTTGGTTGTAAGCTTTGGTCACCCTCTCGTAATCTTTTTTCTTAACTAAAAAAGAAATCACTGTTAGATGCATCGACACACTAGCCTCAAGCATGTGGCCAAGAATGAAACTTCGATTTCAGCACAGAGATTCCCATCAAACCACTTGGCCCAGAAATAATTGTAAGCAGCATTACATTCAGATTTCTTTTTAATATGCAATAATATTACATAAGACTTAATTTGTAAGCACACCAAAAATAAGCTATCTTGCTTTGTCATCACTGGAAAATGTTGGCTAATTAATACTCATGGTTTCATCCACTAATTAAGTAGCTACACTTTGAAGTTTGATCAATTAGAGGGGACCAAAGCTTAGACAGCGTTATCCGGCGCCTGTAATTCCATAGCGGCCGGATTTGGCTTTCCCATGTGTAGCATGAAGTTGCATGCTGTCACGGCCTCTCCTACAGTAAGATAAATCCATTCCTGGCCAATGTTTTCCACGAATCTGGACTTGTCTAGCTTCTTAATCACCTCGCTTCTTGGGTTGGCGAGCACGAGCTAAATTCAAAAACAACATAATACACTAATTAATAACCCAATAGAGTACACTTTTGGACTATATAGTAACAGTGAATTAATACAGATTATGAAATAATAAATATTGAGAAATCGCGGTAATTAAAGTTTCTACCTTGAGACCCTTTCTGTCGGCATTCTTCTTTATCTCTTCAAGCGTGCTGATTCCACTTGTATCAATGCTTCCCACAGCTGTGATCGATAGGAATGGATTGTTAGAAATGAGGATTCTTAATTTAAGGTGGTCTTCAATATTTTAAGACGAACTGCTTGGGGGACGTTTGATTACTTACAGCTAAGGTCTATTATAACATATTGTAAGCTGCTTTGTCCTGAAGATTTTAATCTATCTTCTTCCTCGTATATCCACCTTGAGATCCTGCGAAAAAGGTTGTAATTATAAGCATTATAAATTAGCACGTTCTTGTGCAAAATCTAACAGTTACCTAATAATTAATTGTGCATTTGTGTTTGCTAATAATACCTTTCTCTCAAGTAGTTTGCATTGGCAAAGTAGATGGGCGCATGGATTTGGAGAATGAGAACTCCAGGAACCTTGTTAGCAGTTGGGTATTGATCGACGCTTCTGTAAACAATGGAGTTGGGAATATTGCCCAAGACAACAGTCCGAGGCCTTGCTACAAATAGTAGAACCCTTAGCAAAGATAGTGTGACCTAGCATTAATTGCACATAGAAAACGTCATAAACTTACCTTTAGTCAAGCAAAACAAAGAATTTGTGATGCTCTTAAGTAATGTATAGTACTTACCGCGATGACTAAGCCGACCTCAACACTGCCAAAGACCACACCGACATAGGCCCCCATGCACACCATGAAATCAAACTTGTCGATCTTCCAGAGATGGATGGCAGCTTCATAGTCAATAAGACCAAGCATGGCAGAGATGATTATAGAGGAGAGCACCACTAGGGGTGTGTAGTGGAACAATGGTGTAAGGAATAACAGTGTGAGCATCACCGCTGTTGCCATGATTATGTTCGACACTGCTGTCTTACACCCTGCATTGAAATTCACTGCAGTTCGCGAAAAGGGTCCTGCAATCGGAGTGGATATGTGTATATTAGCAGTTCAGTGATATGAGGAGCGTTTCTTACGTAGTTCTGCAAGTCAGAGGATTTCTTTTGGGGGTACTATGGTGGATTTAAGAACAAAAAGTGTGGCGCAGTGTTCAGTTGGGCTTGGGGGTCTAACAAAATGCCTTCTGGAAGTCCGACTGAATCAAGTAGCCCAAGGCAGACCTACCATTCTCTGATTGGGTTTTGGGTTTTTGAGGTTCGTCCTGACCAAGGTGCAGCCTTAATATTTTGGACATGGAAAGGCATGTACCTGCGGTCAAGTAGCAGGAAGTGCAAGAGCCAACAATATTCATCATCCCAAAAGCGATCATCTCTTTGTTCCCATCAATGTGGTAGTTCTTGAATATGGCGAAGCTTCTCCCTACTGCTACTCCTTCCTGTTTCACATCCACCAGCAACTACTGTTAGCATTTCTTCGGGCATATATATAATAGAACCTACACTGCTTGCGTATATGCATGACGCAGCATTTTCTTTGTCCACACACTTTCATTTATTGTCCAAAAGTAAAGATCTCTAGTCCCAGGGGAGGGGGATTTGAGCAACTGTAAACTAATTACCAGGTAATTACGATCATTATTACTAAAGAGCTTAGATTTTTGAGATACTAGATAATTACTTATAAATTAGAGCGAGTTGTGAATTTGCCTAGGAATGAAAGGCCTAGCTATGACACTGATTACCACAAGAAGCTTTCATTTGTTACGCATTGAATGGACGCAAAAGGAAGGAGGTAGAAGGACTTACAGCAAGGCCTATGACACCAGTGATGATCCCAGTTTTGATGGCTGTTGTCAGATACGGTGACCCAAAAGCCAAATCAGATACAGAAAGTGGATTCAACCCTTTCTTGAGGTTCCCAATCTGGAGGAGCAAGCAAAAATGAATCATGAGTATGCTTCACCCATAACTAATAATGACTGAGAATACGTTGTCGGATATGTATCAGTAGATTTTATTTGTTCTGTGTCCAACTATCTGTCTGATAAAAAGTTTAGTTGATTAGAATATTTAATTGTACGACTGAAGAGATTTGAATGTCGTTGTCAGAGGCTGCAACTTCAGAAGGGGTACAACCACAACATATATAAAGAAAACTGGTCATAAACTCATGGTGGAGGTTTACAGCTGCTAGCTGGTTCGCATCGGCATAGCCTAGTGGGTAGCAGCAGAAGAATCGGGAGAAAGCTTACCACTTGAACACCGTGTTTTTCCGCGTGGGTCAGAAAAACAAGGAGGCTTCCCAAAATAAGAGACGCCAGAGGTGACATCGCGTTTATCCAAAAGAAGGCTGTCCTTTTCTTGCTCTGCAGTTGTCATCAAGTGCAAAATCACCCGAAATAAATAAATATATCAAGCAAACATCAATTTGATCTCCAAAGACTAGAAAGAGATAGACAAAGCTATACAAAGAAAATCAGAACAGTTGTTTGAGGTTCAAATCCATGTACGATTCCATTGTAGAGGATTGTAGAGAGGTTTCTATACAATTTATGCGCTCCATAAGCAAGCTAAAACTAGTGTTTTCTTGAAAATAAAATAAAATATTTAATTAATTAATTGCACCTAAGATGAATTTCCTTGGCTCACCGTTACGTATGCGCTTTGATAGAGCAACGAGACCCCTAATTCTTAAATGCTACGAACTCTTCGACGAAGTATTATTTCTGACAACACCCCATGATGTGCTGCTTGGGCTGTAACACACACTTCCCGCGTGCCCACTCCATTCCGAGTATAAAGGACCACTGAAACCCTCTTCTTTGGGTAAGATGGGATTGCTTTTGCCATTTTTCTTCTCGCCATGATTAGTTTAATTACCATTTGAGACATAGATCTTTGCTTTACCACACCTTAAGAGGTCGCACGGAAGTAATAATGATATAAAAAATGGATGTTTGTTGCGGGTAGGTCGAGGTAGTAGCCTTTCTTTTAAAGAAAAACAGTTTTCATTAGTAATTCCTTGTTGCGGTTGGTGGTGTTATCGGGGGCGATAATTATATTGAAAGCAACTGGTGGGTAAATGACATGAAAGTTTAACAGAGTAATATTATGTTTAATTCTTTTGCAAACTTTGTTTCAGATTATGGTACTAAAAGCCTAAAAGAGATTAGGGTAAAATGTGACTACGACCACTTACGAGGAATCTTGTAAGGAGGAGGAAGAGGAGGAAAGAACAGCCCAACACACCACTTTCCCATCTCCACTGCAATAACGACGATCATAAACGTTTAAGCAAGGAAAATTATGCAAAAGACTAGAACAATATAGCCATAGTTAAAGAAAGCGGATTACCTCGTGTGTTTGGGAAAATATAGAGCGCATGACGGAGACAAGATCAGTTTCATGAGTGAAATGAACCAGCCCAAGTATCCCTTTAAGCTGTTGAAGACAGACAACCGTCGCTGCTCCACCCATGAATCCCACTATCGTCGCATGTGACAGGAAGTCCACGACAAATCCAAGTCTGCAGTTTAAATATATATAATCAGTTCAAAATGAAAATGAAATCTCTGTCCATATCGAAACAATAATACTTTTGGTTTTTAGTTATTCCCTAAAACCGGCACGAGATATACACAAAACCCTAGACATTACGAGCGGCAGACCTTAAGAAGCCGAGAGAAGCTTGAAAGACACCAGCAAAGAACGTAGCGGTGAGAGCCAGTTGAAGATAAAGTTTTGGGTTCTCCTTAGGGTTAACTTCCTTTCCCAGCATAGAAGAAATGAGAAGTGATGCAACAGCCACAGTGCCCACTGCCAAATCTCTAGAGCTCCCCAGCATGGCGTAGACCAATGGCGGGACGAAGCTGGAATCTGCATCAATTTTCAGGGCATGCACTTCGTAAAAACAGATTCCATGACTACTTACCCAAAAATAAAAAATTAAAACAGATTCCTACTAAGCATAAATCCGCTTTGGTTCCAGAATTCGAGACACTTACATAATCCGATAATGGGTGGTAGGTTGGCCAAATTTGCATAGCTTATCCCTTGAGGAACTGCTAGACTGGCAATAGTAATTCCAGCAATAAGATCGGCTTTGAAAAACTCAAAAGTGTAGCGAGGAGCCCATTCCAAGATTGGTACGATGTACTGAAGGCCTAAGACAAGCTTCCTAGACAGACGCTGGTTTTTGAAGTGCCGGAAAGGGTCATCAGGGAAGAAAGTCTCTTTGAGAGACGATTCTAAGGACTGGAATAGAGGTTTGGACGGAGGAATGGAAACAGGGTGTGGACATTCATAGTCCGCGTTACCCATTGGAAAGCTATGTCAGATACTGAGTCGACCCTGCAGCAAAAGAATATATAGTAATTGAGGATGTTTTGTTGGCCTTGTCTCTCTTGTACTATATATGTATATGTATGGCTGATGCAATGAGAGTATCCTTAAGTGTGGTAAACAATGTTACGTCTGTGTTTCTTCAAGGGTAAGACTACAAGTTGGCTAGGCTTGCAGGTGAAAATTGAGAAAGACTGAGAGAGACACCGAGAGAGAGAGAGAATTGCTAGATTTGGGTTTGAGCAGAGAGCTAGCTGTGCAATAACACAAGTGTAAGAAGGGCAGCTATTTAAAGAGGCGAGGGAGTGGGGGATGTTCAAGTGTTTTATGGGACCCATGCACAAATTAATACGATTAACACGTGGCAATTCGTCAAACCTTTGACCTCTTTATTGTTTTGCTATTAGCTAGGCTATGACTAAGCCGACTACCCACCATCTTTCTTTGTTGCTTCCTTGCTCGTTCGCCTACTAGGCTTGGCTTGCTGATTCATTGTTTGTGATCACCCATCACCTGCACTAATCACTATACTTCATGTAAAAAGATAGGCCAAAGATCTATGCTCAAGACGTGCTGAACTAATTCTGTCTTCTTTTTTTCTTGAGACGTGGTGAAGTACTTCTATTGGATGGAGGAATCGAGTACCACAAATGTGCTAGCTAGCTAAAGAAGTTTGGCCGGGATTTGGGGAAAGATATCTCCATTGGCTATCGTTTGTAATTAGCACTTTTTTAAGTGGTCAGTGACTTTATTTCAAATCACTATCTTGATGAAAGGTCCTATGGTTTCCCCAAGATGCCAGTGCCACAAGAAGTGGGAAAACTAGTTTGTTTACGGGTTCGTTTAATTTTTAATGCTTCAAAGTTTGTACCGAACAACACCTACCCAAGTTGATATTTCACTAGAATGATTGAGATAGTGGAAATGATACAATATTCTCCAGATCCGCAGATAGCACCACTGCTCCGATGGTCCACGTACGGAGGCTGGAGGGGGTGTTATTTTTTTACTTAAGTTACAGGTTTGGTCACTGCGCGCCTAAGATCGAAAACATTAGTATATATATTCGCAGTTTTGTCTTACATGGGAGCATTAAGGAGGACAAGTATGAGATCATATATATTTCATCGCAGATTAACGAAAGAAAGTTCACGAGCTTTAGTACCAGTCCATCCTAAAAACGCATGCAGCTTTTGGCTTTCTTCTTAATTTTATGAAAATATATATATGAACAATGACATGATGTAATTGCTTTGATTTCAACCAAAACTGAGGGTATTCTGGGTTACGGATCATTGGTGGTGACGACCTTTTACCTGTCATGTTTGCGGTTTGACGATTAATATGGTTGACATGTGGTCCAACTCCCCAGTTGTTCCTCATCCTTAAAATGGAAAAGTTGACCAAATCCGGTATTTTAGAGGGAACATTTATCGACGGCACGAAGGGTGACAACTGATGCTAAAGTTGCTTCCCATCTCTCAGCTAGCTCTTAATTCTCCCCCTTCCCCAGCCCAAACGTCTTTTTAATCTCTTAGCTTACCCACTTTCGGTCGTTAAGGTCAAATGTACAGTCTACTATCATGGCATGGATCTTATAATACATTGGTCAGTGTGTTTTTCTTCCAAAATAACAAAAAAGGCGACCCCCCAGAAAACAAAAGGGTAAGTAGTCAATCAAAGCAGTACTGAAGCATCCATTGCCAATAAGTGTCGGTTACTCTCCTTGCTCTGGGTCGATATTTTCAAACTACATATATGTCACTCTAGCTCCTTGCTTTTGGTTATTAGGTTTCTATATTTAAGGGCTATTAATGCGAAAAATTAATTATAACTCATGTGCTCACTCAAAGACTAGATACAACTGGTCAAGCCGCATGAGCAATGTCCCCTATCTAGAACCCAACTGTGTGTGTGGGAGAGAGAGAGAGAGGAGATGGAAATGAGAAACACGTTGTGCACGTTTATTTAGGGTGCTATTCATGTAAATGCGAAGTTCCTTGGTGAATTCGTGTTCCGCAGAAGTGTATAAACAGGGCTTTATGTGTTTCATGTGGTTGCTGATGATGTGAAAAAGGATTTTAAGATGAAGTATCCAGTTGACTTCGAAGGAGGCGGGGAGGAGAATTTCCTTCTTTCTTTCAATCTATAATTATAAAGGAAAAGGATGATAGTAATAGCCATTTACCCTTCTAGAGTCACTTCTTCTATGTAGACAGACAAAGCTGATGCTTTATTTTTCTTTTCGGAACATACAGTAATTCTCACCCAATTGTTGTATATTATATTTTACATCTTAAACTATTAAATTATTATATTTAAGACATTGCACTAGAAATTATTTATCGCTAAGACATTGCACCCTCATATTTCTTCTATCAAATTAAACAAAAATTTACTTTAAAAATAATAATGAAATGACAATTATGCCCTTAAATGCAATAAGCTATGTGATTTTTTTAAGAGCATAATCGACATTTCGTATTAAAAAAATAATTTCCTGTTTACGGAAAAAATAAAAGTATGATGCAATGTTTTAGCAATGAGTATTGTATAGGTACAGTATCTCAAATATAGTAGTTTATGATATAAAATATAAAACAGAAAAAATAATTCATGTGTAAAAAGTATATTTTCTCCCTTTCTTTTTAGAATTGAGTAGCATGCGGATACATTCCACAAGCTTAAATAATTGATTTCGCCCGCATGTGAAAGAACCAAAAAGAAAAAGAAAAGATTTCCAAGGTGCTATTGATTATAAGCAAGGCAATCTCTTCGAATATAATAAGCTTTTTACACCTCACCACTCACCTCAACTCTGAGATGAGATTCACCATCATCGATGATGCAGAGAATAGGAAAAGGTATAGATTAATTATACTGAATTATTGCAGAAATTTCCTTGTAGGAGACCAAAGTTCATAAGCCATGAACCTAAACTGCATCGCTTTAATCATGGAAAGGTCGCTAGCTGTAATGCGCGCAAGTAATAATGTAAAGTAAAATTAGGAGCTAGATTATCCTATACATGCAGGGCTTAGGGGACAATGTTGCGTCACCCTAAATCACCGTTCCCTTTGCGCACCTTTCCAATAAGTTCAGGATCTATGGTTAATTAAGCATATATATTAATGAAGTATATATATATAAATTCCTTGTTCAAAGAAGTCAATTACAGGCTAAATTTGCTACTGCCAGAAATAAAGATGATTATAAAAATCAATTGCTCGAAGTTCTGTCCCAGTTGTCACAAGAAGATGAAAATAATGTCACCACGGCATCTTGTTCTGCTCTCAGTCCAATACCACAATATCAAGATGCTCAAGACCCTTATGATGGATACACAGTTTATTTATCCGATGAAGAAATAAATGTTATACACCAACAGTTCCTTTGATGTTGCAAGCATGACGCCAATATATATATATAATAATCCCAATTCCCAAAAGTCATGATCAGGGCCGCCATGATTCTTTTGGATGAGATATATTAATATTGATAATTACATTAATGGTTATAAACAACCACAACATAAAAAAGGATAATATTAATCATGATAACCAGAATAATCAGAATCTGTACAAGTAGAACGACTGTGACACAAATGAAAGTGGGCTAGCTCCATCGATCCTATCCTTAAACTGTACGTACCATATATATTGAGGATTCTAGCTGCGTATATGTGGTGACGTTATTGCTCAAGCATTCATCTGAATACTACCTGTAATCATGTCTTCAAAGAAAATCTCAACTAAATATATATGAATTAAGTGGCCGGCTGCCTGGCTCTTTAAGAGTTTCCAAAGGCGATGACAGATCAAGGTAAATAAATAACTCCATCCATCCCATGCGTCATGAATTTATCTGATCGCCAAAGCTGCTACTAATGGGGACATTATTGAAGACATATTGCTCATGAAATTATTGAACCTATGAGCTATAAAGTCGAATGAAAAAAGAAAAGAAAGATTTTTTGAAGCCTAGCTTTCTGGAAACTCTTCTCGAGATTAGAAATGGTTGAAACTAGAACAGGGTAATGATGGAGTTATTTAAAATCAGTGTGGATTCCTGAGTCCTAAAAGACAGCCAAAGTTAGCAACCTCCCCATATATAACCTCCTCCTAATTAATAGTATACTTACCCTCTATTACACAACTAGTCTAAAGCAATAATATTTTAAGGTCGACGGACAATATTTTTCCATATCCATTTGGAAGTGGAATATCTGATTCAAGGATTACCTAGAGTTTTCTAGTTGAAGCCAGAGATGTAGCGTTTAATTGTCACGCCTCTGTTGTGAATGGCTAGAGAGGAGGGAACTTAATTAGAGTATTCAGTCCACTAGTAACAAAGTGCATAGTTTTATTATGGCTTGGAATTTGAAATTAATTAAAGAGAAGAACATGATATTATGGAGTTTACCGGGCCGTTAGGTGGGTCCACTCCAGTGAATCTATAGAGTGTCGGGTTAGGTTTCTCCTCGTTATCCAAAAAAAAATTAGGATAATAGTAATTACTAATTAATTCTTTTGAAGTCTACTTTTAATCACTCTGTCTTGTAATTAATTAGCTAAGCCCACTAGCATTTTTTCCTATGCAAAGATTTGGAATTTTGGAAAAGCAGATTTGGCTTCCCAGCACTGTTAAAGGGTTTGAAAGGAGCACTGATCGAGACTAATAATTGTAACACTACCACACAGTCCAGGTGATCAGTACTCTAGGCCACCACATATCAATACCTAACTTGACAGAACATGTGGAAGAAAATCCAATTTAATCGTGGGAAGCACTGTAATGAGCATCCCCACGAAATTATTCGATTATAGGATGCATACTAAGGGCCCTGTTACATTATGAATCGTTCAACTTTATTTTGGATGAATTTCATATAAGGAGAATCCCAATCGACACCCATCGATGTGGAACCCTTGTGGTGGTAGATCGCGTACTGCGATCCACAGTTAGTTTGGAGATGCATGCTTCAACTCCTAAGAAAAGAGTGAATAGCCATATCTTGTAGTACCAGGAGAGACATTTATGATGCCATGAAACTGTGAAAGAAACATGTGGCCTCAATTGACCTATACAGGCAACGCGAAGTATTATTTATTATTCATGCGCCCTTCCATGAATATGACGTCCCACTGCAAACTTTGCTTCGGACGGTGGGCAAAGCCAATGCACTTGGATCAATTGATGGTGGTTTACTGGTCTCGGAAACTTGATCAACTCTCTGTATGTTGGGAACTGATTCTTCAATCCCAGTTTCCTATAATCGACGGCAACATGGCATCGCATTATAATAAGAAGAAGAATTCTGATAAACATGCTTAGAGAACTCGTGAACTTTTGGTACAAGGAGACAATCTGTGGTACTTATTTCCGAAAGGAATACGTAGAAGAATAAAGTCACAAAAGCTAACAAAAAGGCCAATGCACATTCGGCTGGTTGGATTCCCTTTGTCTCATCACTGTCAACCGCCGGCCATCCACTCAACTCGCCGCTTGTCTAATCTCTTGTACGTCTTCCTCTTCCGAAATCAGATATTGCTCTTAAAAGAGTTGATTTTGCCAGTCAGCTCTCATGTGCAAGATTCTCTTTCAACCCAAAAGATGTGGGATCACAAGGCGATGCTCGTAAAGCTACTGATATTCAAAATGTGGTTTAGGGATACCATACTCTGGCCACATGTGATGCTTTTGTCAAAAAATGAGGAGATAGGTCTGTTTCCATTATAGTGACTGTACAACTCGATGAGTGAGGGTCCAACTAATGCACAAAGCTAAGATCTTGTTTGATTCTTTGATCGGGAGAAAAAAAAATGGCCACTGTTAGAGTCCCACATTGATTATGGACCAATTAATCTTGTGTTTTGATATCATGTCAAGTTTCATCTCATAACCAATTGGCAATGAGAAGAGGTTAAACTGAACAAAAAGGTAACAGTGTTGAAATTAAGAAAACTAAAGCCAAGGCTGGAACAAAGGCGTACAAAGAAAAAGCAAAAATTGTGGGATTGCTTATTGACAGATAAGGAGACTCATTGACAGAGCACATATAGGCGTTAGAATTACAGCTGTATTTATTTCCTCCTTTGTATCTTTCCATGTACGATTGATAGCATAACATTATATATGGATATACTGCTGTAAGTATACACAATTGAATAAGCAGAAAGTTATTTGCAAATCATCTTTTGGTTGTTTACTTACATGGTATCAAAGTCAACTATTTCTGAGCTTGACCCACTTGTTTGTATTCTTCAGTGTTGTCCACGTGCATGAACCATGTTCATTCAGCTTACACGTGAGGGTGAGTGTTAGAGTCTCATATTGATTAAGGACAATTTAATTTTGTGCTTCATATACCTGTTGAGCCACATCTTCTCATTATCAATTGGTTATGGGATGAAACTTGACAGTCACGACATTAGATTACTGATTTTTTGTTATTTCAACCACTAACAGGCCACCGCATATGATGTAACCTCAGTCCGAATCCAAACTTTGTGATGCAAAAGAGAGGGGAGGTCCTCCTTACACTTGGATGACATGTTTTTCTTCCTGCACCTATTTTTGCCCACTCAACTTCTGTTATAGTTGCGGAAGGGCCAAGAGGTCAGATGGGTGAAATTGGTATAGCTTTTGGCATCTCTGCAGAAACTGAAGATAATGTCAAAACCTGCAAAAATATTTTGGAAGCAACATATTGATCAATCTCTTTCTATAGATTCTACGATGAGATGCACTTAATAATTCTTCACGAACAATTGAATCTATTACCCCCTCCATGCGTGAACAGAAACAAATGGAAAGAAAAACAGAGACTTGATTTTGGCTCCAATTTGAGCAGAAGATTGGAGAGTGTTCCGTCCACATCTTCTTTAGGCGTGGCTGTAGTTTTTGGCATACTGTTGGTCATAGAAAATGATGCTAATGACGGAAAAGTCACATTTTAGCCTCGTAATCAGTAGAAAGCATCAATGTGAAGTTGCGATGAATGCTTCAGGTATATACTCTTATCTCATCAAAGCTTCAGAATCATGTTGTATTGCAGACTTGAAACAACAATCATTATTAGAGTTATTAGAGTCTCACATTGCTTGAGTTATTAGGACTGTTGTAATCAAAGGCTTATAAATAAGCCTCTATGTAATCTCTCAAAAACACATCAGTGAGAATATCAATCTGCCCAGTTGGGCCTTCTCACAGTGGATGTAGGTCTATAGACCGAACCATTTAAATATCGTGTCCCACTTTTCTCTCTTAGTCTAAATAATTATTATCTCTTTTATTTTATTTTAACAATCATTAAAAAGAGCAATAATAAAGGAAAAAAAAGGAGATGCAGAGGAAAAAGTTGGCACCACACAGGGTGCCCTTGCGGTGGACTTTTGCAAATTATTGAAGAAATAGTGGACTTATTCATGAGAAGGAATTTGACTATCTCAATGGCGGCCTTCTTCGATGGATTACGGCCAAAAGAAAACACTGGGGAAAAGAGACACTTTGTATAGGCTTGGGGTCCTGGGGAGATTGGAAATCTCTGTACTGTCAGACCCATGAATAGCTCCGGATATGTATGAAGAATGTGCGCCTGCCGCCTTTTACATGTCGTCTTTTTCTCATTCATTCCATTATATCTTTTAGGAACATGGAGGAATCAGGAATGTCCATGTACTCCTTGAAATTAAAGGCTCAGTATATTGGAGCGTGTCACTTGTAAGAGGTGGGACAAGTTATACGAGGAAAGTCGTAGTAGTTTAGCCTGTTCAGTACTGTTCAGATGGATTTTCCGTAATTTTCTGTATTGCATAGTATTTTCTATAATTTGAAATGAAATATATACATATAGATCACACACCATTTAATTAAATATTATCCATGTAAAATTTAGACAGCATATACATAGGCCTTATAATAGGATTTACATATTATGTTTATTTCTCTTAAAATTGTAGTCTACTTGTTATGTCTCTTTAAATTACACCATATAATTCAAATAGAAAATTACAAATTTGATTCTTTTCTTTTCTTCTTTCTAAATTCCAACATTATAGCTGACATTGGATGGGATGGGATATGGGAGCTGCAACAGCATGGTCATGGAGATATGACATTTCAAGTGGAGGTTGGACTTGGAAATTGAAACAAATGGTCATTTGAGAGATGGAAAATGAAACAAATGGTCACGGAGATATGACATTTCTCGCATCCCATCTGGAGTACAATCCCATGGATTTAATGTGCGAAAAAAAACAAGCCAATCACTAAATTTATAAATGGGAGAAAGAATAAGAAAGCAACTGGTGAAAATTCATATGAGTCGTAACGCTATCTTTTAGCTAAAGTTGTTGCCCCCTGATCCCCCCCACAGCCTGAGTCGTAACGCTATCTTTAGCAAAAGTTGTTGCTTCCTAGTGACATAAGTTAGACATTTTGTATTCATGCAGGGAATTTACGTGAATCCTGTCCAAATAGAATGACATCTACATTTGTATCACAAACTCATTCAAGTGGGTCAAGCCCTGAAATAGTTGGCTCCGATACCATGTCAAGTTTCATCCCAAAACTAATTGACAGTGAGAAGAGGTGACCCAACAGATATATGAAGTACAAGATTAAATGATCTCTAATTAATGTGGGACTCTAACACCCCCTTACGTGCAGGCCGAATGAATATGGTGCATACACATGGACTCTGATATCATATCAAATTTCATCCCAAAATCAATTAGCAATGGGAAGAAGTGACCCAACATGTATATGAAATACAAGATTAAATGACCCCTAATCAATGTAAGACTCTAACAGGAGCTAGGGGTCATGCCCTCATCAGTCACCCCCAAACCAATCACTATGAACTTTTTTTTTTGCATTTGGTCTCCCAAGTTGATTTTTTCTTAAATGACCTCCTAATGTCCAATCCTAACTTCCTTCTTAGGTTTATCCAAAAAGTTTGATTAAATAGATTCATGTAAAATGTTATTTAACAAGTATGTATGATATCAGATCAGGGTCGGATTACAATCCCAATCAACAATCTACCCTTTAGCCCTCACCTTTTTTTTTTAATATATATTTGAAATGAAAAAATAATTTATGTGGCCATCCTAATCACCACGTAATCACCTTTTAATGGACATTAGCAGCAGGGAACTCTGTTCACTTCCCACCACTCTGTAATTTACAATAGAGGTTGACTAGGAGTTTTAGGTTGCAGATTGTATATTTCAAGAGTTTGAAAGATACATGTAACCGGTGCATGAGAAATATATGTTTAGCTCAATAAACTTAAGTTGTCCTTGAGATTAATTGAAGTCAATAATCCAACCCAGGTCGACAAGAGACAAAAAGAACTTAATTTTTAGCTGGAAAATGAACAAATGCGGAAATGTTCAACTCAAGCCAAAAACATTTGCCCTTCTAAAATCAGGGATGAAGAGCAGCCCTGTATGAGGACTGCAGCACAGATTAAATTCCTCAAGTTATTCTAGTATTCGGTACAGAGGTAGTAAAATAGGAGGGTAAAGGGTCGCAGGACCTACATAGAAAGGACAGAATAATCAGATCGATACATTATTACAAGTGTATTTTAAGTGCACACATGGGGCTAAGGTGGATTGTATTTGCGTGTGGAATATTGCTTGATTGAAGGTATATATCGTCTCCCCTCTGTTTGTTTGTACGTGCATCTCTTTCTGTCATGTTTCAAAGCACATGCTTAGGTTTGTTTGCTTTCATATGGCAAGGTAATCTCTCTTTTTGGTTGCTTTCTCATGTGCAATGTCTGTAAACAGAGTTAGGCCCTTGTAGGGAGAAAAAGGAGGGACAAACGAACATAAAACTAAACTGAAGATTAGCACAGTGGACCTGCACATCGACTATGGCCATTTCTACATGCCAATATCACTCTTTTGTCAGCATTTGTCGGCAAAGGGGCCTCACCAAAAACTTGCTTCCACCGTGGGTGTCGAAACGAATAAACCTTCTCCCTGTTTGCAGCCTACGAGACGTATTTAGCATCTCTTGCTTGCTGTATAAACTTTCGGGATTGATAGCAGATAATCTACTTTTTCAATAGTGGATCACTTTGTTATGTGAGAAGGGTAAACGGGTGGATAACGTCAACATCTTCCACCCTTTGCATCACCGATGCTCTTGGATCATGTCGGATTTGCTCTTTAAATGCATATCTTTTATACCTGCTGCCCGTAGGGCCACAAGATTCATTACTTCCTCGGTGAAAAAGTTTTCACTGAACTTTTAATCGACCAAACAACTAAATTGCTTAAAATGAAATTAACTACGTTGTAGCTTTCTCTCCCTTCTCTTCGAGCACGTTGCTCGTGTTGGAGTTTTTGCCCGAATAACATCTGGACGCCTTTCAATCGTTTTCTTGGCTCTATTTCACGGCACCCGTAATCCATATGGGGCTGAAGCTTTCACTTTCCCTGATGATCATTAGCAAATCCAACTGCTGAATTCCATCGCAATCGAACCCGTATACCGATAAGCAGCCAAATAAATTGTTCTCCAGAATGTCCAGGAATTCTAGTGAAAGAAACTGCACACCTGCAAAAATCCCTGTCGTTTCACAATTGGGTAATCAGCGTGTAGAAACCGGTGTTATAGCTCAAGTCGTTTGTCACTCTAACAAGTTGCGCAGGTGAGACCTCTAGCCCACAAGCGCAGTGGGATTTACATTGTTCATTTGAAGACAAAGCCTAGGCCCAGCCCATACTAATGGACCGGAGAATAAGGAAACAAAAGAATGAGAAAATTGGCTAAATTGTCAAACCGTTTGCCAGTTTGGTTAGTTCCTTGACTTTTTTTTAACCTCCTCAATTTTGTGAGCAGCTCCTACAGTTGATTTAAACAGTTCCAAACAGATGAAAACCACGTGCTTGATTTAGGTCGATGCATCAGCGGACGTTGACAAAAACCTGTATTGTGTTCAATGATCAGTAGGAACCGAGATTACAGCTGGGGGAGCAAAAGAAAACCAGGTGCTATGCCAATTGTGAACGCAGAGTCATTGCATAGAGAATAATTGAACCAATCAATTGGCATTATCGAAGAAGTACTCCCGAGGCTCATGAGCTCCTTACAATTCTATTATGGCAACAACTATCAGTCACTCTATGCTCAATCCGTCATGAAGGCTACTTGCATACTTTTTTTCATTCACCCTGTTTATCAGGCTCTTTATTGACCCATCTAGGCCTTTGCCGAAGGGTTCCCTAGTGAATAAGAGTGCTATACTGTGTTGCCCCAATAATTAACATTCGTTTCTGAGTGAACTGTGATTTCAAACCTGACCACCCGTGAATAAATCTTTTATTTAAATAATATTTGGGTTATGATACCGATTCAAATGTTCAAAATTTGTTGCTGCTCTCTTAAATCGGTCAATATATTTTTCAATTGTGTTAGATCTATCCAATCCGGTACATATAGACCCTGGTTTCTCTTGCTACCAAAGCAAAAACAAAAGTACTCCTTTGTTCAATTCCAGCGTATATAAAGGATCACAATCTCTGTCGTTCTCCCTTACTGGCAGAAAAGAAAAGAAAAACAGAAAACTTGAACTATTAAGATGGTGTTTGTACAGTATTCATTGGTAGGTAGTAGAGTAAGATGGTCCTGATTCGATGGCCTGCCAGTCTAGCTTGATTATTTATTGATCTGTACCCAATTGGTCCCAGTTTTATTTTGCATATGTACAGTTTTCCACATCAACTCTGATCAACCCGATTTAGACCCAAATGTGCGGAAAATACCTAGAGGGGGTGAATAGGTATATTAAAAAAATTATCCAATAACTATTCCTTTTTTAATACACAACCTATTCTCAGAAATTTAAACACAAACACACTGTTAACAATATTCAAATATCTATTACCAATCAGATATGAACACATGACAAATAAACAATAAAACTCAAATCTGAAAAACAGGGGAATCCGAAGAAACTGTAAGTGACTCCGAAGAAACTGCAACTGACAGAAACAAGATTTTTCAGATTAACTTCATACAACCGAACCACAATCAATTTATTATTTAAACCTTAAATCAGAAAATCACTAAGGCACAAACAAAAGCACTGATTTACAATATGACAAGATACTGCAATAATCGGCAAAACACTAAGATGTAAATCAACACAACACAGAATATACAATCTGAAAAAACAAAGTATATTGAACTGACTGAAAGAAACTCTGAAGAGACTTGCAGAACCAGAAATTTCCAGATTCACAACATCAATTGAAACCCAATCAATTGAACAACTTACCAATAACCAAGATATTAATCAATCACTTACCAACCACAGATCAGTGAACAGAGGTTGTCAATTCTCAAGAATATAAACTCATAACACAAAGAACAAACTTGGTTAGTAATCAAATCAAAGCAAGAACTATGAAAGAAATGTGACACCGAAGATGGTGACGAAGAGAAAGTCCCTAAGGAACGTCCTTAAGGAGAAAAACTCTCCGGGCCCGTAGGCCATTCGAATCCACTAGCTTCCAAAGATTACAAGGTGATCTATTGAAGACTAACTTAGCCTAACAACAACCCTTAAATCAAACTCGGTTTACCAAACCGAATCACCACTTGAACATAGAACCTCTATGTTCAACACGGAAGCCACGATCAATGAACGGCAATAGATCTCACCGCACAAACCTTGTGCAATCTAGTGCCAAGGTTGAAACCTTCAGCCTCACTGATTCAGAACCTCTGAATCTCCAATCTTCACGAAATCGAATTGGGGGAACACCGGTGATCTTCTAAATCTTTATCTTCAAATCAATCAACACAGAAAGCTCTTCACGAAATCAGCACTCCATCATCAAGAAGGAGACGAATCAGATCACAACACACAAGCTCTCTCAATCTTGGAGTTCACCAAATCTTCAAAGCCCAATATCTGAATATTGCGTTAAAAACCCACCCACTATGTTTTTAGATCTGTTTTTTATCTTCGTGAACTGCCAAAACCAATTCAGCTTCTTCTCACATCTTCTAGAATCCAAGGAAAATGACAAGAAAGCCCTTAATGAGGACTTTTTATCACCAACGGTTCAGCACTACATTTCCATCTTCTAGAATCATTACAAAGGACAAAAGTACCCCTAATACTTATGTTTCACGTGATGCCAATATATGCTGTAACAAACTCAAAAGAGTTGCTCAAATGTCATTTCGTAAATATCTTCCCCTACACTTTGAAGGGTGATGTTTTTTGTTTTTGTTTTTGGGTAGTCAACTGGGACGTGCAAAGGGTGGGGCTTTCAATTCTTGGTACGCTACGTGGCGACTTTGTCTGTTCTAAAGCTGCGTTTGCTAACACGATATTACTCAAAATATTCTCTCTCTCCTAATAAAATACTACAATATAATCTCTCTCTCTTTCCCATCAAAAAATATAAAAAATTACTTCTCTCTTCATTTTTTCACTAAACCCAATACCAACACAAAAGCCAATACCAAAAATATTTCAACACAAACACAACCTAAATTTGACTTTGCTGCCCAGCCCCAAACATCCATGCCCACTGGGAGCTTCAGCTACTTCGTGGATGTGATAAGTTGGGTGGCTAAAAATTTTAAAATTTATATTTTTAATATTATTTTTACACGTATATTAATATAATTTAATATTTTTTTATATACATCAATACAATTTAACAACTTTTACACGTATATCAATGAAATTCAAATATTATCTAAATATTCAGAATAAAAAAAATTTTACAATCAAACATCATTTTTAACATCACATAAAAATAACTACAACACGCATACCAATAAAGTTAACATCACTTAACAATTCTCAAAACACAAAAAATCTTCACAAAACACATTAATCGAACAACCTCTTAGAATTCTTAAAATTTTCTCAAACGAGCATACCCTTTGTCTTCTTTTTTTCCCTAGCCCAATACTTGTCTATTACTGAAAGTGACATGTCAATTAATTGGTAAATTAAAGGAAATTTGTTTTAGTTTAATTATAATGAATAGGAAAGAAATCCCCGTCATTAAGAGTAAAAAAATTTAAAAAAATCATTACAATAATTAAAACGACAATTTAATATAAATTATCAACATTGAACATCCAAATGGGTCTTTTCGGCTTTTTTTAAATCTAAATCTGAAAATTTTATTTCAAAACAATTTACTATTTGTATCTCCTCAATCCATATCACCAGCATCTGTGTTCTGCTTGAACTCCAGCAAATCTCCACATCTGAAGTCTCCAATCAATACAAACAAATCCGTACAAGGACGAACGCCTAGATCACGAGTTCCTTTAAAATGACAAAAAAGGAATGATTATAATAATAAAATTCGGTTTGGATGTAGAGCCTTAAGCAGTGATAATGTTCTGATATGTTATAATTACCGAAATCTCATTGCTTTCTAGTTTTCTCCGGTCATAATAAACCATGCACAGTAAATTCAGAATTTTAGGGAGTTTGGGTTCAACAGTGTAGCATGAAGTGCCTGGAAAAGTGCAACCCCCCCAACATCCAACTACTCAATTTAGCCGTAGTCAAAGAACCCACCGTCATTCCAAAGTCCCACGCCTCTTCCGTTAAATACACAACCCCTCTGCCCAGGGGAACACTCTTTCTCATCTCTTTCTCTCCCTCTGTTTGTCTGTGTCTGTGTGAGACATGGCTGCTACCAGTGTGATTGCATTTCTTGCAGTTCTGCTTATTCTGCAGCCTCGGATTGCTCGAAGCGACTTCTTATCCCCTCTTCTCTCTCCTGTCTTTGGTTTGTTCTCCACCTTGGGCTCTCTCTCTGTAAGGCCTCTAGGCCGTTATTAACCTCGCAAATTTTATAATCGCCGCTTACTTCTTTTGTGTTTGGGATATCATGGAGTTTCCAGCTACTGGACGTTCCATGATTTTCATCTCTGTATGTGAATGGTTGGTGATTGTGAGGAACTTTATCATACTGATTTCCCTTTTTCCCTTTGTCCCTGGTTTTCTTTGTGACCACAGATAATGTCTGCAAAGAAGTGGAATGTGGAAAAGGAACTTGCAAGCCGTCAAGCAATAGCACTTTCATGTTCGACTGTGAATGTGATCCTGGCTGGACGCAGACTCGTTATAAGCATGATGATGGCCTCAAGTTTCTTCCTTGCGTGGTTCCCAATTGTAAGTTTTCCCTTCTGTCTCTCTGTCTCTCACTCTCTCTTCTTTCATTTTGATGCAAATTCGAGTGGATTATTTGTGTGCGAAAGTTTGAGCATAAGACATTTGTTGTGTCTCAAACAAAGCCAAATTGTCTCTATTAGCGGGAAGTCTCCGACAATCTCGGATTGGTGGACAATGGACATTGTGGGTGGTTGTGGACTATATGCCTTGCAAATAGGACGAGAAGGAAAAATCAAGAGAGCACGGTCATCAATATCAGGATTAGACTAGATAAATTATTAACGAAGGATATTATAACATGATTTTCAAGATGCTGACAGATTTGGGATTTTTGTAGGTACCCTGAATTACTCCTGCACGAAAGCCCAGTCACCTGTGCAACAGAAAGCGAGGAAAGCTAATGAGTCAATATTTGATCGTAATAACCTTAAAAGACTTTTAACCTTTGATTCATGTCGTGGCTTCAACATTTTTGCATTATCTATCACCAACTGACCGCAAATTTATTATTGTGATCTTCTTATAGCCTGCCACTGGGTGGACTGTGGAGGCGGCTCCTGCAACAAGACATCAGCTTTCACATACAAATGTGAATGTGCAGAGGGCTATTATAATGTCCTGAATTTTACGGCCTTCCCATGTTATGAGGAATGTAAGAGCTCATATCTAGCTATAAGCTCTGCTGTAGAAAGTTGCAGTTGCTACAGGCAAAGGGAAGGGAACTCCTGACGTGAGTTTTAATCTGTGTGGTTTAGGTGCAATTGGAATGGATTGCATGAACCTTGGGATTCCTGTATCTAACAAATCTACTTCTCCGCCTTCAGCATTGTCCGACAATGGACAGAACCAAGGTGAGCCTGGCAATTCCATAATCTATTTTTGATACATGAAGAAAGCAGTTCATTTTGCTTTAAAAACGAAAACCTCATCTGAATCCCCCTGTTATCTTGATCTGGATTTTATGCCTTTGGTGGCCTTAACATGCTTATTCACTCATCTGTGTTCATGAGATTGATCTTCCGTTGCTGATCCACTATGGTTTGCTTATTTTTTTCAATTACAGCTTCTTCAATTCGACAAGGAAATTCTCTTTGTTTCATAATCCTGATGATGATCATGACTATGGTTCACAGGCAATAGGATGACTTCTGTTTGGATTTTTGAAGGGGCTGCTCCAGCTATAGGCTGGGTAGGCTTTTGCCTAAGGCCCCCAAAATAGGGAGTCTCCAAATTATTTTTTTTAATAGGTATATTTAAAAAATATTAATGATAAGGCCTCAAAAATTTAAAGTTAAAACTATTTGTATAGAATTTTAGTTAACTAATTTGTATTCTATATAAAAGTCTATTAAATCTCTTTGATAAAATAAAACATGAACTCTTCAAAGGGGCCTATTAAATCTCCTTAATTAAAGTAACCATTAATTCTTCAAAAGTCTCTTGCATCATCAACCCTATTACATCTCTCTATTTAAATAAATCCTATAAAATCTCTCAATAAAATAAATCCTATAAAATCTCTTTAATAAAATCTCCTTTATTAAATCATCGATCAACCTATAAAATCTACTTAATTAATTTTTATTTTAAAAAGCGACCTATTAAATCTCTTTGATTGAATGTATTATTAACTCTTCACCCTTTTATTTAAAAAATATTAATTACAATTGATTCAAACGAAATTTCATAAAATAAGTATCTTATAAAATCTCCTTAAAATTGGTTGCCAATTGATTTGAGAAATCCTATAAAATCTCACACCTAATTTATTTAATTTTTTAATGTTACTTGACTAACAAAAATAATTCCTAGCAGTTTATACCATCTAATTTATTTGATATTTTTACCATTGTATGCATTAATTAACAACTAAAATCTAGCTATGATACTAAAACAAATAGTGAAGTAACATGCTTAGCTACATATGAGTTTGAAAATTTTGAATTTTTGTTAGGCATAAATATTTGGTATCATATATTGTTTGTTGTTAATTAATAACTTACAATCTAAGGACATGCATATAGATGTTGCTATTGATCAATTAAAAATGTCTTATTTTTTATTTAAAAATTTACAGAGAAAATGGATTCACTTCTGTTTATTCAACTAAAAAAATTGCAGTTGAAATGAGAATAGAACTTATGTATTTCCTAAAAGGAGAGTAATCCACAGAAAAAAATAGTACGATGAAAATACTAATAATGAAATAATACGATCATTAGAAAAATCTTTTAGAGTTTATATATGTGGTAGATCATGCTCTTTCTTCAATTGAAAATGGATTTGAACAATTTACAGTCTATGAAATATATTTTTGGTTTTTTATTTAATTTGAAAATTTTGAAATCTTTGGATGAAGATGATTTGAAAAAATATTGTTTTGTACTTAAATAATATTTTAAAACATGAAGATCATGCTGATATTGATGGTTTAGAATCTTTAGATTTATTTTCACAATTAAAAGTGTTAAAAGAGATTTTAAAAATAGAGACTTATAATCAAATTGAAACATTAAATTATTTAAAAAGATTAGACTCTTTTCCAAATGCAAGTATTGCTTATAGAATATTATTGACAATACATATAATTGTTGCTCTGCATAAAGAAGTTTTTCAAAACTAAAACTAATAAAATTTTACTTAAGATCAACTATGACGCAAGAAAGATTAAATGGATTGGTCATATTATCAATTGAAAATGATATATTAATAAATTTAGAATATAAAATTTTGATAAGTAATTGTATATAAAAAAGCTAGAAGAACATATTTTAACTAATTTTTTTATTAATAATTTATTTTTTAAATATATTATTTTATAAGAACTCATTTTGAGATTTCGTCTAAAGCCCAAATTACCTTAGAGCTACTCCTAAATTTCCTCTTATACACTTGAGTTTGGTCTTGAAGTTGAGCCTCCCTTGCTTATTTCATTTGTCCATTGGATTTCTATGTACATCTTCGAGTATTATAAATAAAATTAGTTCATGAAATCATGGAGGGCTAGATACTAGATTGAACAGGTATTACTTGGGCATTGGATTCGAAAGGGAAGATTTTTACCGGAGCATATTTGAGGCTTTTATGGGTCAATCTGCTTGTTTCCTTTGAAGGGTGCTAGTTTTCTTTGTTGAGTAGAAAGGAAGAAAAAATAGTAATAATTACACTTTGCACTAATTTGAGGGTCTTAATATTTTTGCATCTTATCTGTTTAATTTTGAACGTTTCACTCAATGTTGATGTAAATTATAATTAACCTAAAAAAAAGTACAAACATATACGTGCAAGGACGAACAACTAGCTCACAAGTTCCTTAATAATGACAAAAAACGAATGATTATTATAATAAAATTCGGTTTGGAAGTAGATCCTTAAGCAGGGATAATGTTCTGATATGGTATAATTACCGAAATCTCATTGCTTTTAGTTTTCTCCACTCATAAAACATGCACATTAAATTGATAATTTCAGGGAGTTTGGATTCAACCGTGTAGAACGAAGTGCCTGGAAAAGTGCAATCCCCACTTTTGTAGAGATTAATGACGAGACCACAACTTCCAACTACTCATTTTAGCCGTAGTCAAAGAACCCACCGCCATTCCAAAGTCCTACGCCTTTTCCATTAAATACACAACCCCTCTGCCCAAGGGAACTTTCTCTCTTATCTCTTTCTCTCGCACTGTTTGCCTGTCTGTGTGAGGATGGCTACCACCAGTGTGATCGTATTTCTTGCAGTTCTGCTTATTCAGCAACCTCGGATTGCTAGGAGCGACTTCTTATCCCCTCTTCTCTCTCCTGTCTTTGGTTTGTTCTCCACCTTGTGCTCTCTCTCTCCTACTTTATTTTCCATCTCTGTAAGGCCTCTGGGTCGTTATTAAGGTCGCAAATTTTATAATCGCCTCTTACTTCTTTTACGTGTGGGGGGTATCATGGAGTTTCCAGCTACTGAACGTTCCATGATTTTCATCTCTGTATGTGTGCGGTTCGTGATTCGTGATTGTGAGGAACTTTATTATACTGATTTCCCTTTTCCCTTTCCCTTTGTTCCTGGTTTTCTTTTTTTACCACAGATAATGTCTGCAAAGAAGTGGAATGTGGAAAAGGAAGTTGCAAGCCGTCAAGCAATAGCACTTTCATGTTCGAATGTAAATGTGATCCTGGCTGGACGCAGACTCGTTCTAAGCTTGACGATGACCTCAAGTTTCTTCCTTGCGTGGTTCCCAATTGTAAGTTATCCCTTCTGTATCTCTCTCGCTCTCTCTTCTTCCATTTCGATGCAAATCCGAGTGGATTATTTGTGTGCGAAAGCTTGACTAGAAGACATTTGTTGTGTCTCTATTAGCGTGAAGTCTCCGACAATCTCGGATTGGTAGACAATGGACATTTGTGGGTGGTTGTGGACTATATTCCTTGCAAATAGGACGAGATGGAAAATTCAAGAGAGCAGTCATCAATATCAGGATTAGACTAGATATGCCCCTTGTGGGCCCTTGTAGGACCTTATGGTCTGTCTGCTCATTGGCCCTCCGGTTCTTTGGCTGGTACGCCCTGTAGAGCTTTCCGAGATTTTTAAACCTCCTTAATCCTATTATCAATACAACCTCTGCTGTTATGCTAAAAAAAATAGTAATAATATTTTAACATATGTTGATCAAGATGGATGTAGATCACACACTAAACTCCTTATAGACCCGTGTCGTGCTAAGATGCGTCCAACCTTCTTGCAGGGGACAAACACATTTAAATATGTGATATCAATTCAATCCATAAGCCAAAGATTAATTTGTTATTGCTAATTTTTCATGAAGCTGACAGATTTTGGGATTTTTGTAGGTACCCTGAATTACTCCTGCACGAAAGGCCACACACCTGTGCAAGAGAAAGCGAGGAAAGCTAATGAGTCAATATTTGATCGTAATAACCTTAAGACTTCTAACCTTTGATTCATGTCGTGGTTTCAACAGTTTTGCATTATCTATCACCAACTGATCGCAAATTTGTTATTTTGATCTTATAGCCTGCCACTGGGCGGACTGTGGAGGCGGTTCCTGCAACAAGACATCAGCTTTCACATACAAATGTGAATGTGCAGAGGGCTATTATAATCTCCTCAATTTTACGGCCTTCCCATGTTATGAAGAATGTAAGAGCTCATATCTAACCTATAAGCTGCTGTAGAAAGTAGCAGTTGAAACCGCAAAGGGAATGGAATTTCTGACGTGAGTTTTAATCTGTGTGTTTAGGTGCAATTGGAATGGATTGCATGAACCTTGGGATTCCTGTATCTAACAAATCTACTTCCCCGCCTTCATCATTATCCGACAATAGTAAGAACCAAGGTGAGCCTGGCAATTCCATGATCTGTTTTTTATCCATGAAGAGAGCAGTTCATTTTGCTTTGCTTTAAAAACAAAACCTCCTCTGAATCCCCCTGTTATCTTGATTAGGATTTTATGCCTTTGGAGGCCTTAACAGCTTATTCACTCATCTGAGTTTTTGAGATTGATCTTCCTTCGCTGATCCCCACTGTTTTGCTTGTTTTTTTTTTCTTTTACAGCTTCTCCGATTCTACAAGGAAATTATCTTTGTTTGATAATCCTGATGATGATCATGGATGTGGTTCACTGGCAATAGGATGACTTTTGTTTGGATCTCACTCTTAATACACTTGAGTTTGGTCTTGAAGATGAGGGTCTGCCGCTTGTATCATTTGGTCATTGGATTGCTATGTACATATTGGAGTATTATAAATAAAATTAGTACATGAATTCAGGGAGGGGTAGCTTGAACTGGTATTTACTCGGGCATGGGATCCGGAAGGGAAGATTTTTACCGGAGCATATTTGAGGCTTTTATGGGTCAATTTGCTTGTTTCTTTTGTAGAACATGATTCGATTCGTGATCTTACTGAGTTTTTATTATTTATCTGTTAGAAACTGAGACTGATGGTGGTTTGATGCCTTAATTTGTTTCTTGGAATAACATCATAATAATTAGGCGTTTCTCGTTATAATAATCCCAGGCAACACTAAGTGTAGTGCCAACTGCCAACTATGTTTCCTTCGCCTGGGCTTCAGGCTGGGTCTTCACCGAGCTTGTACCCCAGAAGGCCTCTTGGATGTAACTCTGGCCTAATAACATGGGGTGGGGTTGGTAGCTGTTTTGTGGCCCAAAATAGCGTGTTCGTGGATAAGACTGAAACTTTCGTTTTCCCGTTTCAACCAGGCAACGGCAAATGGGCTACTGGATTAAATTATTTATCTCTTTCCGAAATAAACAGTAACTTATTAATTTCGATCTTATGTATAGATACCATTTACTTTTGAGGAATCTAAATGAATCAAATTTAGGGGGAGCTTCAACGTTGAATCCACCTACTTACTGAACTGTTAATTTTTTTCCTGACGGAATTGTTGACTTTCCAATGGTCAATTAAATCGCACGCTGCGACAGGAAACTCATCCATCATTAACCGATTATCAGCTATAAACAAAATTAGGATCCAACTTGTTTTTCATGAAATACGAGGATCTAAGACCACCAGCAAAAAGCTGTGCGGGTTTAAACGGAAGTGTAAAGTTCTTCCCTGGTGCTAGCCATGGCTTCGCGTGACTTCAATAAATGAGAGTAGGAAGAAAGAAGACACGGATTTAACATCGACACAACTAATGCGACTGACAAATATCCGTCTCTCCCAGTCCCGCTCAAAGATTTAAGGGTTAATTCCTCAATCAATCCCTCATTAAAGGCTGTGCCTAAAGCGAAAGGCTTTTCTAGCTCCCTCTCTCACAGTGCTACGCTAAGCTGGGCTAAGCTGTCCCATCTTATTAATATATATAAACTGCAACTCCTGCTCATCCCACTCACATAGACACAAACCCAACTTACAAAGTACGGCGCCTCTCTATCGGCGGCGCACGGCCCACATAATAGTCCTGAGGCCGTCACATTTTGTGGCCAGCGTAGACCCTTGACAGATAGCATTATGATTTTGAATAAACTCCACCCCACCTCAAGTCATGGTCCACTTTTACCATTAGTAGCTACTGCGTCTCTGGGTCTCGTCTTTCCCTACGAATATCGTGTGTGAATCGTTGGTGGCTTTACCTCTTCTTCCCTGTTTGCTTTTCCTCGTCTCGAACTTCGTTTCCCATGAAAGCTTTCTTTCTGGTTTAATGTCTCTTCTGAGGACCTTGGAGCGTGACCAACCCACGAACCCGTCTTCTTTATGCAATTGCAGGACCCCATGTGCTTCGTCACTTCCACCTCTCTTTTCCTTCTTTTTCATTCCCTTTAACCTTTTGACACCTTAGCTTGAATCTGTCTTCTTCTTTCTTTCTTTTTTTCTTTTTTTTGTCTTGTAATTTTCAAGTTGAGGACTCTAGTTTTGTCGGGATTCGTCCAGTTTGTACCTAGAGCATGATTTGCATGAAGCTCCACTTTACTATTTATGTCGCAGACCAAACATTTTGGAACACAGAGATCCATGGTCTTTTGGAAATTGGAGCTACAGAATTATGTTTTTTTTGTCATTCCTTAGTAGTAATATCGGCCTAACATTGCTATCTCTGAGGGTGGTGCCCTATTTCCCGGTTCGCTCTCGATCCACGTCTCATCCAGGGATTAATAAGTGATGAATACGAAGGAATGTGAAGAAGGAAAAGAAATTTTACAAAGATAGTAATACATTTCGTCGAAAATAAACAAGAACTGAAACAATGGATTGCCCTTCTTTGTCAATTGGATTCATTATTCACCATGCCATAGAGAGCATGGAAGGAAAACGCAGACGCCAAAAATTAAAAGAAAATAAAATTAAGTAAAAAAGATACAGAGACCTAGAGAGAGATTATATTGAATTGAGTTAGAGACAAGATGGTGGCTTCTTAGGGTAGGTGACTGGTGAGGCCCGCGGTGCACTTGGCTTGTTCATTATAATGACAAACCAATCTTCTTATTTATGTTATAAGATCATGATTGCAAGATTGATGGATTAGTAAGGTATTTTTTTATACTCCTATCATCATTGACAACCTTGAACAGCTCAACTACCCCCACCTTTCGTATGCAAACCCTAATTGCATGGTATATGCTGGTGGGACTGTCACCCACTAACTATAAGGAATCTGGTTTTGCTAACTCAACAAGGATATACGCATGGTTTATTCCTGGTCTTTTCCCCCGAATTCACTCCAATGCTTTGCGTCCAGAAGCATAAACAAACCTAGAAGGGGAAATGCTTGAAAATACACATTTACATGCAGGCTGCTAATTTTTTCTGCAGAATGGTGTATTTTCCGGTTCCATGAAATGTCAACCACTAGTAATTACTTTATTATTAAGGCTGAAATATGCATGGATTAGGCTGGGTTAGCCACTAAGCGTGAAACAGGTTTATTTTTGGAAATTGTTTTGTCAAGTCATCAGTCTATTTCAGATTCTGATCTCATCATAGCGTGGAGGTTCTCTAGTCATGTCCAGGAAGGTTGTCGAGGAAAGATCAAATGGTGGTGCCTGAAGTTGGTGGTAATACTCGAAGATTCCACTCATGAGATTCGTGTTGAAAATTTAAGGATGGAGCTGTATGGCTAGAGTGGATCGAGTGGCATCTTCATACTTAGTAGGGAACCATGTCCTCCACACGTCGAAGTCCATACAAACTTGGCTCCTACATCATGACCTGCAGAACTTTTGAAAGTTGGTGTGGAAGATTTTAACCCTCTCCTTCTTTCTAGCTAGCTATTTTTAGTCGTCTCATAGTTTCTTGATTTATCTTTGAAGAATAATTATCATATATATAACCTGCTTCCAAAAGTATAATTCATTTTAAGTGTTGTAGGGGGCGGATACTTGCATTAATGAATCGAAAGGAAGAGCTCCGTCAATGCATTCAAGTTAACCATTAAAGAAGTTTGTTGAAAAAATATCATAGTACACCTTATATGTGTGGACAAAAATACAAAAAATTAACTTAGATCTCATAATTTTTAAATTATTTTTTTTCGTCTCATAATTTTTTTTAAAAAAAATCAGTCATCGTCCTTAGTTTTTTTTTTAAAATTAAGGATATTTTTATAAAATAAAGAATATTATAGGACTAAAATTTAAAAAGTTGATAACGAAGGATTAAATTGAAAAAGTGTTAAAAACTTAAGCCTTAAGATACTAATTGTTCTTTGTATTTATATATTATTTTAAAAAAATCGATATTTGTTGTAAACTATATATTTGAAGAGTATTTTAATCAAATTTTATGTATTTTAACTGTCAAATCGAATCGAGAACGAGGATAAATGTCTTCCAAAATTTATGGAGTGTAAAAAAATTAAAATTTATGGGGCTTAATTTAATTTTCATTACTTTTATGGAGAAAAAAGTTACATACTTTGCCCCAAAAAAAAGTTACCTATAATTTTTCTCTCTTTTTACGGCTTAGAAAAATTAACTATTTTAATTAGTTCTTATGTCAGAAACATATGACAACAAAAATAAAAAGTGATGTTTGGGAGTCGGTGTTTGTACTTCAAAAAAAAAAAATTGGTGTTTGTACTGGCATTAGCAAAAGGTCCGGATAGGCGCGGCCGGGGGCTCCAAACGCAAACTAGGGTTTATAGATCTCCGGGGTTACACGTAGTATCTTATTCTTAATGTTGACAAGGAGATCCTCCTGTCCCACCAACCCACGCACCCCACCGCTTTTAATCTCTTCTTTTTCACCCTCACTGACTCTGTCTCCCGTTATTTTATACTTTAACATTAATGTGTGTTTAGCGAAGATTTGTGTGGCTTAATTAATTTTCTATCCTACAAATTGATATACATGGCTTCCCCCAAGTCCCAATCATCGAACCCATCATTTTTTCTCTTTACGAGCTTTCCATAGAAAGGGCTTCTAAGTTCTACACAGAGAGCCTCTGAGCGAGATGTAATTCCCAATAGGCTAACGCGGCAACGAGTACATGGACTGGCAATATTACAAGCTAATATCTTCAAGGCCTCTTGATTTTGTTCCTCTGGTGAATCAAACCCAACATCTTGTTTACCCAGTAAGTAGAAACAATAAATGGAGAGAATTTACGTTCCATTGATTACTTTTTTTCACTGTCTTACCTAATCCGAGCAACCTCAGGGAGTCGGGTACTCCTTGTTAGCAGAGGAAATTGATGAAGCAGCATCTGACTCCTTGTTCTGAACGAGGAGGCATCGATCGCTTAAATTTCAATGGCACCAGCACTTCCTCGTTATCTTCGAGTCGAATTAATTACCTATATTGCAGTAAATGTGCTTACCGAAGAGAAAAATCATAAAATGCTGCACACCCTTGCTGCAATTAATTCTCCTCTGCTTCGCGTACGATATTTGCACATTATTTTAACGTGTCCTCTTCTTACATACATTTGATGATTTTCCCTTACACAAACGTCCATACACTTGTTTGAATCTGGACACATTTTCCTCTTTTATCTATTTTATAATTGTTTGACAAGGAACAGAGTGTTGGCATTTAGATAAACAAAAGTACAAACATTCTCCGGTGATTCAAAGTTTCAAACAGCCCCACTAACCATGCAGCCCCATATCTTTGACCGTATGCGATATAACCTTTGGGCTTTTTGTGTTTTCCACATTACGCACCTAGTGGTCTAAAGCTAAATAAAGGAAAATGACAAAGCCCGTTGAACTCTTTTGGTCTAGTGTGCGATAGCAGATATAATATTTTACTCAAGGATTATTTACTCTTATGACACGATGCAATATCTCATGCAAAGAAAATTCTTGACCTTTTCCCGATCACTCCCGAGAGCATGGATTACTTTTTGCAAATTATAGTCCAATACAGGGAAATACTTGGAAATCCGGTGGGGAAATTAGCTGCCTAGCTGCTGCATCTTACTTTGTTCCGCGACATGATCAATTCCCTTCTCCATGCTACTTCTGATTATTCATCGCTAATTTGATGCAACTTGTTGCTGCTATTGCTGTAGAAGGAACAGAGACGTTCAAGATTTAAAAGACAAATGCCAGACGTTCAGGGTTATTTTCTTTGTTTTTTAAGCTTTTGGTCTGAGAGGAGAATGTAAGAAAACCAAGAGAGGGGGATGATGACGTAGCCAGGCACGCCTCCATGCGCACCTTATCAGACGTCCCGCGCCTTGGGGCCCTAACACGAGCAACAAAAATTACAGACACCGCCAAAAACTATGCTGACTCTGAGCGATCGAAAAAAGAACTGGCTGGGTTTTGTCAGGCCCTCTCTTTGTGTATGTCGGGTTGAAACATGGCCAAGACCTGAGGGATTTGTTGGATGAACAGTGGAACCCAGTCATCTGCTGGGGGTTTGCTCTCCATTCCAGCATGCAGCATTTCGTTTTTGTCTGACGTGGTGTCCGCGTATAGGCTATTGCGTGAGCATGTTCCTATTTAAGAGAGGATAGATGCTCCTAACCACAAAAAGCGAAAATTTTGAGCTGGGGGTGGGGGCTTTATCCCTTAATAATCTCTATCACTCGTAAAGTGTAGATCTCGCCTATAGCATTGTGAGCTGAGACGTCTCCGGCACGAGAGTTGGCAGAACGTACCGCAGGTGTTCCAATAAATCTCATTGGACCACAAGACGAAAGCTGAAGTCGTTGCCAGCTAAAGGTTTATGGCGTAGCTTGATTTAAGTTGACACCACAAAATGTCCTTTTCTACATATTATTGTCTTGAATTCCCTTCAAGTGCATGCAATTGATTCTTTAGTAGTGATCGCAAGCAGCCGGGGGCCAAGTACTGAAACTTACATTTCAATTATATTAAGATCAATAGTTCGAATCAGGTCCATAGAGGAATGATACGTTGATTTTTCCCTTCTTTTTTTCTTCAAAAAAATAATAATATTAAGCATGGTTGGCTGATTTATTTGATAGCAAATATACATGTCAGCTTTTAATCATTGTTTCTAATTACCCAAAAGAATAAAAAAAAATCAATTTCAAGTTGATGAAGGCATGGATTATGTTGTCGGTAGGAGAAGGATATACACAACAATTACCCAATAATAAGAAAATGGTGTACTTTAATCTAAGATAGTGATTATACATTGTCATGTGGCAGAAAAATCATGTCCACAATTTGAAACCGAGACCGAGGTGGATATACTGATATAGATCAAGTACTCCATGGCCAACACGTGGAAATTGTAACTCCCAATAATTTAGCTGCTCGGCTATACCATTAATTGGAGGCTTACGTCCTTCTAAGGGCGTTATAGGCCAGTCAGTGGCCACCCATAGGGTTGCCCCATCTCACTAAATGCTCCAATGGATCCAGTTTGTCCCACATCCGCCGTTCCGCGTATGATATTTTAATTGGGTGTATTTTTGTCTTCTTATTTCCGGACAGGGAATTGAAATTAATAAATTGAGAAACTTTATAATGTGATGAAATTATAAGTTCAGACCGAAAAATAAGATTTCAGTAATAATTTGATTTTTTTAAAAAAAATTGTGTTAAATAAAATAATGTGTGGCATAACAATACCGAAATCTGAAACCTAGTCCGAGGTGGGTATATATGCCGATATAGATCACGTCCATGTAGCATTGGCCAAACACGTGTAAATTGGAACTCCCAATAATTTAGATTCATTGGTGGCTTACGTCCTTCGAAGGTTGTTACAGGGCAACAAGATAATCGTCTTTTTTTTTTTTTTGGGTTGATTCTTCACTCCATTGTAGGATATTGTGTTGTGTTGTGTTTTGAAAATTTTCAAGTGATGTCAAAGCGTTTTATAGTTATTTTTATATGATATTAAAAATGATGTTTGGTTGTAAAAAAATTTATATCGTAAGAATTCAAAAAAATCCTTTTTTTTTAAGCGAACCGCACCGTATTCTTGAACGAATCATAAAATTATATCCTCACTCTTTGCTTGTCCTTTCAGGTTATGGGGCAGACTGTCCATCAGTATTTAAGTTTGCTTTTGTTTTGTTTCGATAGTCTCAAAAACGTCTTTGCTACATGAAATGGGGTAACTTGTTTTATTTTTTTTTGACAATAGTGTGTCCAGGCTAATTTAAGCACGTTTGTACTAATTTTAGAACATATAGTGCCCTCACCGTTAGATAATTATTAAATCACCTGTCATGAGAGTGACCAAAAGAATAGACAATACCTACGCCGCTACCTAATTCTTTAAAATTAAATGTTAGAATTAAACTCACAATTTTCAAAACTTTAATCGCCAAGCGAATCTCAGAATTAGGAAATGAAATCGGAGGCCCCATTCGAAACACCGGGGACCACACGCACGAATGGAAAGACGAAAAGTGTCACCTTCAGTCTCATCAGTCCTCACATTATCGTCTAAGCTAACCTGTTGTTCGTCTGAGTGAAAATTTTAAACTATCTATTTTAAAAAAAATTAATTGATATTAGTAGATAATGCGTTGATTTGTATTAATATTTATGTAGGAGTAATATTGTGAGTTTAATGTTAAAAGGTTTCATATAAATTTTTTAAATTTTTAATAAAGAATATGCCATTAAATAATCCAAATTAATAAACACGCTGCTCCAAAGTGAAACGAAACGAACAAAATAGCGCGCACAGTACGACTCTTAGGGGCTATTCGGTTGTATAGTATTTTGATGATTTTTTTGTGTTTTGAAAATTTTTATGTGATGTTAATTTTATTGGTGTGCGTGTTGTAATTATTTTTATATAGGGTTAAAAATGATGTTTGATTGTGAATATTTTATATTAAAAAAATCCTTGAAATTTTTTGTGCCGAACAGGGTCTTAGCCATAATATTCACTTTTCTACTTTTGTATTTTCCATTTCAACTATTTGGTTTTTAATAACAGACTAATATTTCGGCCGCTTAGTGCGTGTCTCTCTCTCTCTCACGCCGTCACACACAGTGCCACTCGCCACTATAAGGCACCGAACCGCTACTTCAGCTTAAGAAACTCTCTCTTAACCTGCGCGCGCGCCCTTTCACAGACTAGAACAGAGAGTCAGACTCTGGCATGGACAAGGCAGCAACCGAGCCATGGAGACCCGACCCGGTCCAATACGCGATGTTTAGACCACCGGAGACCCCACAGGAGCCCATGGAGTTTCTCTCCCGCTCGTGGAGCATTTCGGCTCTAGAGGTCTCCAAGGCTCTCGCCCCACCACACATGGTGGCATTGTCAAAGACCTCCAGTGGCGCTGCTGGTGGTAATGGCGGACCTATTCTGGAGGACTTGGCCGCAGAGTTGGAGGAGGCTGCGGCGATCTCTGGGAACCCGTTTTCGTTTGCTTCATCCGAGACCTCTCAGATGGTCATGGAGAGGATTATGTCCCAGTCGGTGAGTGTTGGTGGAAACTAGAGTGTGTTTGGACAAACTGAGGAATCTTTACTTTGTCCCAGTTGATTAAAACTTTGGTTTTTGCTCGCCTTCTCTTTTTGTTTTTGTTTTCTTTCTCTTAAAGGGTATATCTCACCCTGGTTTCTGCTCAGAATTTGACTGGTTTCTTGTTTTGTTCTCTCTTTTGGTGTTTTTTCTTGCGTTTGCGTTTGCTTCTGTTTTTTGGTTTATACGTATCATACTTCGTTTTTGTTGTTCTTATTTGCCCATTCTTTGATTGATGTTGCTTTCTATTATGCAATTATATCTGCATCAATCTTACAGAGGTTTCGTACAATTATGTTCTGCTTCTGACCCTCTCTTTGGGTTTTTCATCGCATACCATTTTTAATTTGTTCATTTTTTGGTTTCAAATATACCTTTCACTTAAATAGTATCCCACATCCACATACAAAACCAGTATGATTCCGCTTTCACTCTCCCAGTCTTTTCATAAACGACGCTAACACCAATACATCCCATGATCTCTCTTCCTTTACAGCAGGAGGTATCGCCACGCACCTCAGGCAGGCTCTCACACAGCAGTGGCCCTCTCAACGGCACACAGAGCTGCGGCTCCTTGACGGACAGCCCACCAGTGTCTCCCTCCGAAATCGACGATGTCAAGGTTTCTTTCTGATTCTGTTGCCGGCGACAAACTTACACGGTCGCCGGAATCTTAATACACACGGACACTCGACCAACCAAAGGGTCAGACATACTAGCCGTACTTTGCTTCGCTGCGCTTTGCTCCTTTTGGATACGAAGGCACGAATACTCCGGTCTTTTCAGAGACATGACCACTCTAAGAGCGAACATAGTCCAGGCTTTTTCTGTAATCAAAGAGCGTTGGTTACAGAAAAAGAGTTGTTTCGCTCTCTTCAATGCAAAAGTTAATGGCAGTGTGGGAATTAGGAATTTCCTCCGGAAAAAAAAACTTTCGTTAATCTTACTAATATTACTATTTCAACATCCTTAATTGTCACGCATCGGTCCAATGCACAGACAATTGGGCCAATATGCCAGCTGATTTACTGGACTGCCACCGAAAAATGGGTTCCCACTTCCTTCCCACTTCCCAGCTCTGCATTAAACGAATTGGTTAGAGACGTGACATCGCCAGTACACAGTGCATGTCACCCAAATCTGTCCTCTCATGATTCGTAGCAACAAACTCACCTCTCCATGCTCAGTCTTCGGTGTTGGGTTGTGCGTTGGGATTGTGGGTTTGTTAGTGAGGGAAAGTCTTACCTCTTGAGCTAATTTCTAATATTGAGAAGGCCTAAAATCACTTAACATTGATATAGGAGTCCAGGTTTACTAACAAGTCTCAGACCCAATAGTCTATGGGAGAAACAGATTGTCTGCATCCAACCCAGGACTCGATATGTGAGGGGAGGAGATTATTAGGATTATCTCAGTTGTGGAAGAAATTAGTAGTCAATTTATAAGGGGAGGAGATTATTAGGATTATCTCAGTTGTGGAAGAAATTGGTAGTCAATTTATAAGTGTGAGAAAAAATTTCACGTATTGAACTGACTTTTAGAGTTGAGAAAGCACAGCTACCACCAAACACTAAGTGCCCCTCCACTCGGCTGCGTTAATTTCTCGTGGACCCCAATATTATATTCCAATTCTGATCTTCGGTCCGATAACTCGGATAGGAAATTCTTCCAATTACTTCTCATTATCCAAACAATTGGGATGTTTGTTTGCCAAAAAATTGGGGAATATTTCTGAAATTTTGGAAATCTTTACTTTATTGAGATTTATTGGGGTTCGTGAAATGTGAAGTGTGTAGGTGTAAAAGTTAAAAATTTTGGAATTTGTTTGGTTTGTTCGATTTGTTGAGACCCCAAATATTTGGGGTCTCAAACATGCCCATTATTACGTTTCTAATTTGTTTTAACCAAAAAAAAGCTTAACTGTAGTTTATTATTTTTATTGTATGTGGTGCACATAGTTTCGCACGATGCCAATATAGCGGCAAGCTCGTGACCCCACACGCACTCATTCGTATTCCTTTATTGCAGTTTTGCAGCTCGAACCACGCCCACAACACCCAATTCCGAACCGCCGCCACACCAGGAGCCTTGGGAGTTGGCGGAGCCGCTGGTGGAGGCGGAAAGACCGTGGGGAGATGGCTGAAGGACAGGAAGGAGAAGAAGAAGGAGGAGACGAGGGCCCAAAATGCCCAGCTCCATGCTGCTGTTTCGGTGGCTGGAGTGGCTGCTGCCGTGGCAGCTATAGCTGCCGCCACTGCTGCATCCTCTGGTGCTGGCAAGGACGAGCACATGGCTGTGGCGTCGGCTGCAACACTGGTCGCCGCCCAATGCGTGGAGGCGGCGGAGGCCATGGGGGCTGAACGCGAGCACCTTACTTCGGTGGTGAGCTCCGCCGTGAATGTCAGGTCGGCTGGGGACATAATGACTTTAACCGCCGCCGCAGCAACAGGTAAAATTAGGCAAAAATTTTAGGTAATTCTTCTCCGTGGGAATGTGGTGATTTTTTATTGACGAGATTGTTCCTCAGCATTACGTGGGGCGGCCACATTGAAGGCAAGGGCATTGAAGGAAGTGTGGAACATAGCCGCGGTTATACCCGTGGAGAAGGGGATGGGAGTTGGCGGTAACGGTAGCAACGGAAGTATCGGTAACTCCAACAGTAGTTTCAGTGGTGAGCTTGTTCCTGAAGAGAATTTTCTTGGCATCTGCAGTAGGGAATTGCTTGCTAGAGGATGTGAGCTTCTCAAGCGCACCCGCAAAGGTAAAAGTCTCTCTGTGTGTCTTTTTATTTCAAGTGGCCGCCATCTGAATTTTTGCTTGGAAATTGTTTCTGAAATTTCTTCTTCTGGAAGCAGAGGTGGTGTATGTCTATTGTTGAGTAAATATGAGTCTGGAGAATAGGCATTACGGTGTGTTATGTGTAATTGAGCCGATTTGAGGGAGTGAGTTTGATGGTTACCATTTTTCTGATTAGCGCAGGTGATCTTCATTGGAAAATTGTGTCTGTTTACATCAACAGGATGAACCAGGTAATCTCTCTATGCTAAAAGCTGTTGATTTTCCTCAGAAGAACCAGATCACGTTTTTGTTTGGTGCCAAGTGTCTAATCACGTAATTATTTGGGAATGAGAGACTTCTGGTTTGAGTGTGAACATAATGAGTAAAAGTTGGGAGTGGTAGCTCAAAAACTGAGCGTGACGCAGTATAAGGAGATGTACTACTTTCTTCTTGTCTTGCTTCTTTGGAATCTTTTACATCTTTCAAACATCTTTTTGTGCAGGTTATGTTGAAGATGAAGAGCAGGCATGTTGCTGGGACCGTCACAAAAAAGAAAAAGAGTAAGTTATAGCCTCTGTGCTTCTCTAATAATTTGAACAGAATTGGAGGTGGGTCTTCTCATATTTGGGGATTTGTGAAAGCAATTGGCACTAAAGTGGGATAGATATCGAAAGGTGATTCGATCTCTTTTGAATTTACAGATGTGGTGCTGGAGGTGATTAAAGACATGCCAGCGTGGCCTGGCCGCCACTTGCTGGAAGGTGGTGAGCACCGCCGCTACTTTGGATTGAAGACAGTACTACGTGGAATCGTAGAGTTTGAGTGCAGGAACCAAAGAGAGTATGATATATGGACTCAAGGTGTCTCAAGGCTTATCTCTATTGCTGGGGAAAGGAACCATAGACATAGAGTTTGAAGTATGCTCTTTACATGAGGGGAGAATTTTGGCAAATGGAAAAGTTGGAACTGGGATTCATGGCCCGCTGAATATAGCAGATATCCTAGTGTTGGTGGGGCTGGATTTTGGGTTCCTCTTGTTAAAAAGTAGAAATTAAAAGGAAAAGTTGATATCCCAATGGTTCACTTTAATCTTGGGGGAATATGTATTGAGCTTTTCTTTTTGTTTCTGAATGGAAAAGTAAAGTGATCTAAATCAAAGGAACACCATGTGATCCGAGTCTTTGTTGTTTCACTGCTCATAAAAGAAAAGGAGTATCTTGTACTGGGGCAGTCAAAAAGAGAAGGAGCTGTTCCCATTTGGAGGAAAGCAGATCGTATTAGAAGAAGATGAAGACATGGGCTCGATTCTGTGCTTTATTTTATATATGTGGATTTGGCTTGTCCCTTGATTGTATTTGGCTCTTTGGTTATTACTTTAAGGTTTCTGCTTCGGTGGAACCGTGGAACCATGATTGTCTTCTTCTATAATCTTCTGCTTTAATATAATATTTTAGATTGGATTAAGTGAATCTAGCTCTGGGGTAAATATTCTATTCGAGTAAAGCGGAGTGCCAACTAGCTTGCAAGAAGACTGCGGAATAGAATAGAATAATGTTGAAGGGGGTTCAAAAGTACATCCAAACGTGGGCAAATTATAAAGAAGCAATGTTCCACTGGTAGCTGATGGTAACTCCGTTGGTTTCGTAGTTCCAGATACTACGAACAAAACAAAGAGAATTGGATAGATGTGTGATTTAGAAAGCAATTCGAGCTGCTACTCGTAACTCACAGGACAGGTAACATGACAATGATTAGCACGAGCACTAGTACATTAATCACGAAAACGAATATGACGAAGAAGGTTGAGATTTGGATAAGAGGATATCTCAGGATCATCCTATTATTATAGTGGGGGTGGTGCGAACAATGATTAGCTCGGGCTACCACATTGAGCACGGGTGAAGCCGAAGTTTCGCTTGACACAATACTTTCATTCTTATCTCAAGAAGCTACTGATGAAATCTTTATATAGAGGTTTAGCTACACTTTATTAAGATACAAATCATAGCACTAATTATTATTCTTAAAATAGTGCATGATTCCAACAACTTAAGGAATGATTCATAAATCAAGATCATGAAGGGAAATATTACAAGAAAGAAATCCCCAAGGCCTGATTTGCTCTACCCCTCATCAAAACAACCACGTATAGAAAGATTCATATAATTGTGGATGTCGTCTCCTCTTTCAATCGTGCCTTAATCCATAGAACATGCCTTTCCTTCAATCGTGCCTTAATCCATGGAATATGTTTTCCTTCTTGACATGGTGCTGATATGCCTTGTTGGTGCCGCCCCTATGACTCCTGGTAGGTGTCCATCAGTAGCCCAAAGGACTATTTCTTACTCACATGCAGTGATGCCGAGGCAAATCTTCCCACTAACAATTCGTAAAACATAAAGAAAAAGCTTCTTTCCCTTGGAATGAACTAAATTTTTACATACGTACTGCCCCGTTAAGCTTTGGGGTTCAAAGCTCCATTGAGATGGAAGGGGATAAGGGGTAGGCCTGTAATGAGCTAGTAGATCTGTCGGTGGAATGTTGGGTAGGTCCACAAACACAAAGCTGATTTGGATTCTCTCGTAATGGGCCCAATGACATCAAATCATTACCCAGTCAATACCTTCGATGCGTACAGCATGATTTGAGGGAGGTTTGATGGATACACATCAGGGCAACATCCTTTCTGCAAGATATTTTATTAGCATAAAGGAACAACAAATGGGGGTAAATTCGAGCCGATTTCCAGTCTACGGAATTGCACTAGGAAAGAATGCTTTAATGTCTGAATGGTTTAGGTTGAGTTACTGCTTGGAAATTATGGCTTTATATAATCCATGACATCCAAACAGAGGCCCAGACGAGAAAATGATTACATCACTACAATTTACAAAGCTTGCCGAGAATCAAGATATGATCAACAGAACAGACTCACGTATTTTTTACTTTACTTACCCACACAACTAGAGGGGTTTCCTTGGCGGATTTACTTGCAAACTCTACTTCTTTCCAATGCCTGCAGAAGGCTGAAGATTACTAAGACAATGTGAAGCCTAAAAAGATAGGAGACTCAAGAGGGAGAATAGAAGGCTTCTAGCTGTCAGCAATCCCAAGCAAAGTGAGGAGGCTAAGAAAGAGGTTGATGATATCTAGATAAAGGGAAACCGAAGCCCAGACATAGTCGTCGTAGCTGAAGCGCTTGATCAGATTGTTGGTGTCATACACAATATAACCGCAGAATAAAAGTGCTGCCAAACCGCTATAGATTGCCGTAGTTATTTTCCCCAGAGGGAAGAAGATCTGTTCATTGAAAAATTGTTCTCAAGTCCAGATACGTATGAGGTGAAAGACAGCAACAGAAACAAGATGGAAAGTAGTGCATACCTGAATGAGGCCAAAACATATTAGCATCAGAAGAGAAGCAAACAGAAAGGGCCCTAGGAAACTGAAATCGTGACCTCTCTTTACTGCCCAGAATGTGTAAAGGGTTAGGCTGACAACTACAACAGACGTGAGAATAGCAGCCTCCAATATAATCTTCCCTGTTGGCCACAAAATTAAGAATTCCCATTAAGTCAAAAGGAAACAACTACCATCAAAAGTTCTGGTTCTCAAAGTACATCTTTACCTGCCCATGTAAAAAGCTTACAACCAGATGATGTTGCATGATAATGGGAATTTCATTGACATTACGAATGACACTTGTATGATCTAATCTAGTGTTTCTTTTGAACCTATCCAAACTTAAGTATGTCAGGTTGTCCAGGAATCCAGGATATATCAGAATACCAACCTACTTGTTTCTACAAATTACAATTGCAGGAATTCGTGCCACATTTCTGCAAAAGCTTCAATATTGATAACTATTTTCTTCTTATTTTTCCCAATTCAATAAAGCAGGTCCGGAGCTTTATGTATGTCAGACCGGAAGATTCTGGCTTCTACTGAGTCAAGGATCCTCAAACAAGTTTAATTATGCATACAATAGCAATCTAGTGATAATTGGTTAATGTGGTGAAGAAGTGGGGTACATATTGCACCAGTGATACTTGGTTATTAAGTGGAGCATTGGGGTAGATACTTTTATCCACTTTGATTCATCTGTGGTTATCTAACAGGGGAGATAATTGTTTCCAATCCGTATGAGAAATGTCCCTCCCAAATGGAAAGTGCACACTCGGGTGATATTGCACCAGATGTGAGCTTCTGGCTCCTACTTGCATCAAAATTCTTGTGAACTGTGACTGAATATTAAATCATTTACCTAATGAGAAAGGATTGACAGTCAACAAAGGGACTGACTGCGAGGCATTTCGAAATTTGAACTTTTAGATCATACGTTCATACAATAATCATAGATGTTATGGCTATAGGAAGAGAGTCTCAGAATAAAACAAACAGGGGGGCTGGATCGGAACCCCAGAGGCCAGAAGGAAAAATGCTCGAGCCAGTGCACTTGGAGAGCATGTTCAATAAGTTTTGCTTAGAAGATCCTAAACAAGCCCCTGTTTCACAACGTATCTCACATCAAATCAGAGAAGAACCCAGGGATACTTACGAAATTACCATTTTAATTAAGCTTCCACCAAGGTTAATTAAGGATCATTCTTACTCTTTATTTGTAACCATAAGGGAATTTCTTGACAAGTCTGGAAAACCGAGATTATGGTTTGTCCCTCTAGTCAAACTCCCCTGAAATTTTCGTTTTTGTATCATCAATATTTATCGTGATATATGCCAACTTAGAAAAAAAAATTAAAAAAAAAATATCTCCCTCCGAATGAATTCTATTTGGCTTTTAGAAAAGATTTTGTTAGGATTGTTTTTTTTTTCTTTTTGGTTTGTGACGCTGAAGCAAAGAAAAGAGAAGAAACGACGTGTTTCTTTTGTCAAGTAGGTGAAAACAAACCGAAAATCCCCTCAAATTTGCCCAGTATAATCAAAACATCATTTAACTTCAATTCTTGTCCATTTTCTCTACAGCGAACCGAGGGTTACTGTTTCAAGTCAAGATTCAAATAACCAATCCCAAGATCGAAAATTTCATATTCATCCCAACTTCCCAAGATAAACAAATAAGGCTAGTACCCCGACCTAACTATTGACACCCTGTTCTTCCACAAATACGACAACGTGAGGAATATAGCTGCAACCCAAGCAATGTACAGACACCAAAACCAGAATCATATGAGAACAAAATGAAGGGGAATCTTGTCCCTTTACCTTACAAAGAAAACAATGAAACCAGGATTCGTACGCAAAACATATATACCCAAGAAAAAGGAGATACCTTTGGTGAAAGCACAAGCAAGTCCCACGATCAATGCAATCGAAATCGTGAACAGCATGAGAAGGAACATGTTCAGAGGGTGACGCTTGTGGTAACAGTACAATGGGCACAAAACTACATACAATAAACAACATGTACAGATAAGTGTCAAGAAGAATGCGCCAAAACCCACAAATAATCTCCTGAAGTACGGATTTTTTTTTAAAAATAATAATCATAATCATAATAAAAAAATGGGTGGGGGTGTTGGGGTGGGGAGGTCAAGATGATTATAGAAAGTTACGAATGAAGGGAAGGATGCAGATGACGATGTACACGGGGAGGCCAGCTCTGGTGTGGACAAGGAAGTCCGGCATGGGGCGGAAGAAGACGACGGTGGCGGCGACGGCAGTGGAGAGAAGCATTTGCATGCACAATATAACGTATACTTTCCGGATGAATGCCCAACGGAGCTGAGGGGTCTCAAGCATCATGGGGTAAAGTTGGTCATCGTTGGGGTGGTTGTGGTTGTTTGCCCAGGCAGACTCAACGTCACCTTTGTTGCCGCGGCCCATGTTTGTGATCACAAATTAGAATTTTGATGCGATCACCATATTGGGTTTTTGGAGAATAGGAATTAGGAAGAAGAGTGCTATGGTTTTGTTTGGGGCAAGGAAAATTATGAGAATCGGAGGGGAAATATGGCGGGGGTAAAGGAAGGATCTGATTGAATTCTTTTGGGTTTTGGGGTTTAGATGCAGTTCTTTGCCTTATTGGTGCTTATATTTTGAAGCAAGTTTTGGTTGGGTGGGCATGCTGGGGCACGCAGTCATGACACGTTCAAGAAACAGCCACAAACAGCACATGGATCTAAAAATAACGGTTCAGATTTCTCAAATAGAAAAGTTAAAAACTCAAAAGGGATCTTGGTGCCATTACAAAGGGCATAAGCATGCAGTTTTATGGCTTTTAGAGCTGAATCATACATATTCTATATAGGTATTTTTGTAATAATAAGAGAGATGGTATCTTTTTCTCCTTTGCCAAAAAGAAATATTGTTTTAAGATTAAGTTATAGGAAATTCATTCAGCATAAATTGAATTTTCCTTGTAAAAAACTTTAAAGCTTAATCATTAAAAAATGCCATGTTGATCGGCAAGGCTTCAATCTATATTCATGACAATAATAAGTCTTCCACCGCGTGGATTCAAGGAAATGCCCAACGTTTTGCATCATTCACCAATAAATCATAGGTCCATAGAAAATCTGACGAGGGTGACTATGGAAGGTAGCATTTCTATATATAACTTTTGTGGATGTCGTGGATTAGCAAAAAGACGGGGAGGGAAGATGCTAGGAACTTCAGCATACATAAATATATAACATATAGAAATATAAACATATATATCACTTTGTATTTTAATAGATGCTGACCAGTACATGCCAATTCGAGAATGAAATTATTTGAGTAGTATTGTTAGACTGATTGTATAGCAAATAGGGATCCATTTGATCCCAAACTGAAAGTCAATGAATCCTCCTCACTCTTAAAAAGAAAGAATATCTACTCCGGCATGTTCGATTCCTACATTTTTGTAGGATTCACATCCTACTTTTTTTTTACAATTCAAATATCACAAAACACACGCATTTCAATACAACACTTTATTACTTTTTTTACAAACAACAATCACTTTTAACAACTTCTACACGCATTCCAATACAACTTTAATATCACCTAAAAATTCTCAAAACATTCAACATCCTACAAATATTTTGAAAATGAACATGCCCCGAGGCATCAAAGTTAATTGTTGGCCCTTGGCTACATGACTCTAGTACTTACAGAAAAGACACATGTATCATAATGTGACAGAAGAAAATAAGAGGGAGCTCACGTTGAAGCTTTAGATTCACTTGAGCTATGGTGCACCGTGCATGGGGGCAGCATGAGGCCGATTTCGAGCACCTGAGAATACGGGGTGGACAAAAACCCGACGATCTGACCTTACGATTGACTTAGTCTGAACGAGTTGATTTCAGGTTTGGAAACATAAACTTGAGAAAACAAAAATTAGGTTCGTTCCCTAACACTCTTTTTTCTCTCTCTTATACAATATACCTCTAGTGAAACGACACCATTTTGCTCAATTTCCTTGTCAATGAAAAGTTGTTCTCTTTTTTCCTCTTCCTCACTCCTATCTATATATGATCAAACCTGCACAAAGTCACCTGTTCTGGCCCAAACTGTTACCGAGATCAGGTTTTGGAGATTTGAGCCCAAAATCAGATTAAACTCTGTTCTAGCCCAAACTGTAACGGAGGTTTGGACCATGGTCCACTTGCCAACTATTCCTAGTACCTACCACAGCTTTTTTTGGGGTAAGTATTCCTACAACAGGTGGGAATATCTAACACATTTTTTTCGCTGAGATTGAAATTTGAGGCTATAAATGCCCCAACTGTTCTTATCCCGGTGGGCATCAACTTGATACAATAGCTAGGTTTCAGAAAACAAAGGATACAATAGCTTGGAAATTTCGTACCGGGACGAGGTCATGCCTTCTGCTTCTACTTCTGCTTCAGTTGCTACTACTGCTCCTACCAAAGCTAATGTTTTTGACTTGGGGAACTACACTCCGGTGCTTCAAACAGTTGAAACTGGGTCTACACTCCCAGTCCCACCCCCAAAGCCGCTCTTGATTGCTACGCCAAGTGAAGCCGGAGAATTCCCAGTCATAATCGTCCTCCATGGTTACTTGCTTTACAACTCGTTTTACACTCAGCTTATCCAACACTTCGCTTCCTACGGATTCATTGTTATCGCCCCACAGGCTAGTCTCTCTCTCTCACTCACTCGTGCATATATAGGAAGTTGTTCGTATTCGTTTTGCACAGATTTCATGTAAAATTAAGTACGTACAAAGGGCATAGCTTGTTCAATTCAATGGTTTTGATGTTGGTCAGATTGGAATTATATCTGTCCCCTAGCTAGGCTCGGACTGTAACTATGCAACTGGTTATTGCCTTGCCCATTTAAGGTTTAGGACTATTCCTTAAATCACATTTGCTATTTAATTGTAGTTCCACTCATTGGTCTACGTGGTTTTACAGTCGAAGCGATTGTATAAGGCCTTTGCATTATCCAATCTTTTAGGACTTCTGTCCCTTTGCAGCTCATAGTGCCAAGAAGGACCCACGGTCTTGAAGAGGAAAATGCAGGATGTTCAGAATGGTTATGAAAAAATACATGGATAAATACCCTTTTTATCCATCAGACTATTGGGTATTTGACCCATTATACCTTAAATTACTAACTTTGTCACATTAAACCTTCAAACTATCAATGTTAAAACACTTTATTATAAACTACTCACTTTGACATATTGTTCCACGAAACTATCAATATTAAACACTTTTCACCTTTCCTCTGAAAATAATATCTCAAGACTTTAATGAATTGACAACAAAATCTTCAATATATGTAAAGTGAGTCAAGAGTATTATCATTATTTTAGTCTAAAATTTTGTACACTTAATAGAAGATGGGTGAAAATTGTATTTCTTCTAAAATTAAAAGTAAAAAAGGGTGAAAACTATATTTATGCCGAAAGTTAAGGAAAAAGATGGGGGGGGGGGGGGGTTCGGAGCCATTATCTGCAAGGTTTCTTATCCTATCTCTTTGATGGCCTTAAGTTTATTCGAGGGTGTTGATATTCATAGTGGATCTTCCGTCCCTTTGTTAGGTACTACTTCTCAAAGGCAAAACGTGTAAATAACTGAGCTATTCTTTTCACCACGCGAAAAATGCATGCTGCGGATCTTTCTCTGTTCTTTACATGCCGGAAACGTTGCATTGAAATGTCGTATCACGTGGTTATACCCTTGCCCCTCCGGCTGTCCAGCCATCCTCTTTTGATTAAAAACTAAAATTGTCAAATTTCCTCCTCCATTCTGATGTTTAACCACGATTTTCCAACCACATGATCCACCTTCATTTGTTTTTCTCTATTCTTTTATCCACTCAAATATCTTGTCAGCAGCATCTGAAAATGAGTTACTGTTCCGGTATAGGCAATTGTTTGGAAAGCAGGTGCAGATAACTGCTTCCCTTCCACAGAAGGAAGACGTATCACTTGAGCCAAAGGTTGAATGCAGATGATTTTCCTGTTGAAACATATAGCTCATTTTCCTCAACATCTTGTAACTATTCTACTACCCGAGTGTCCTTGTGCCTGTGTGCATGTCATCCTCATTGTGGTCTGTACTTCTTCTGTTGATTTGACAGCTGTACACCTATGCTGGAGAAGATGCTACAGTGGACATTGATGCTGCAGCAGCAGTAACAGATTGGCTATCCGAAGGACTCCATTACTCGCTTCCAGCAGAAGTACAGCCAGATCTAACAAAGCTTGGACTCGCTGGCCACAGCCGTGGAGGCAAGGCAGCGTTTGCACTTGCACTTGGGAAAGCAGCAACTTCCCTGAAGTTCTCTGCCTTAGTAGGCATTGACCCAGTTGATGGAAAGGACGAAGGGAAACAAACCCCTCCAAAAGTACTCACCTACTTTCCTCATTCGTTTCAGCTTGATATGGCTGCGATGGTTATTGGTACCGGCTTGGGTGAAGTGAAAAAGTGTCATCTGTTTCCCGCTTGTGCTCCCAAGGGTGTCAACCATGAGGAGTTCTTTAAGGAGTGTCAAGAACCTGCCTGTTATTTTGTTGTGAAGAACTACGGTCACCTTGATATGCTAAATGATGATACCACTGGGATCAGAGGGATAGCTACATACTGTTTGTGTGAGAATGGCAAGTCAAGGGAACCCATGAGAAGGTTTGTTGGAGGAATTGTTGTTGCGTTCATGAAAGCTTATTTGCTAGGTGATAAAAGTGACCTAACGGCTATTAGAGACGGCCATGAGACTGCACCGGTCGAGCTTACAACCATTGAATTTCTAGGATGAAACTCAGACGCAGAGGCTGCTATCTTTTTTAGATATATATATATAAAGGTATCTGCTATGAAGTGAACAAAAGTTTGAGAATAATTGGAGATTTATTTGTATCTCTTTTGTATTTTAATGGATGCTGACCAGTAGATGCCAATTCGAGAATGAAATTATTTGAGTACTGTTAGACTCATTGTATAGCAAATAGGGATCCATTTGATTCCAAGCTGAAAGTCAATGACTCCTCGTCACTCTCAAAAGAAAGAATATCTACTTACACATCAAAGTTAATTATGGGTCATTTGCAGAAAAGACGTGTATGGTGCACCGTGCTTGGCAGCAGAAAACAAGTGGGGGCTCTCGTTGAAGCAGACCGGTTTTGAGCACCAGAGAACATGGGTGGGCAAAACCCAACGACTTGACCTCTTGGGCTGATTGAACCCGAAATGAGTCGATTTCAGGTCTCGAAACATACACTTGAAGAAAATTGAGTTCCAAGTCTCTTAACATACTATTTTTTTCTTTCTCTTATGCCTCTAGTGAGGCGACACCGTTTTGCTCCATTTTAATGTTTTCTTTTGTAACTCTACTCTGACGCTTTTAGCTGAAATCACTCCGAACCCGACTTTGCCCACCCCAAACCAATAACGTGGGAAAGTACATAAGAAAGCAAGAGCATTATCTCAAGCAAAGTTAATTAAGGGCGGTTGTGATCAATCCGACGAAACATCTTCTCACCAAATCTTTTAGAGGCCTTCGAATCTATTTTGATTGCTCAGGATTCCGGAATATATATATGTTCTTCTTATATGCGCTAATTTACGAGGGATTGGATGCAGCAGTAATCACTTCAAAGTGGGTAATATTTTTCAAAAAAGGCAATAGAATATTATTATATGATCACACATGAAAAGTGTAGATATAATCACTTCATATTGCGGAGAGTTTCAGGTTACTTGGACAAGGAAAAGCTGTTTTCTTTTCCTTCTTCCCCACTCCTATCTATATATGATCAATCCTGCACAAAGTCACCTTGCATTTGATAAAAAGTCTGCTCTGGCCCAAACTGTGACCGTGATCAGGTTTTGAACCATGGTCCACTTACCTACTATTCCTAGTACCTACCACAGTTTTTTTGGTGCATGCATTCCTACAACAGGTGGGAATATCTCACAGACATTACTCAGATCAAGGCTATAAATGCCCCAACTGAACTTATCCCGTTGGGCATCAACTTGATACAATAGCTAAGAAATTTCATACCGGGACGAGGTCATGCCTTCTACTTCTGTTTCAGCTTTAGCTGCTACTGCTGCTCCTACCAAAGCTAATGTTTTTGACATGGGGAACTACACACCGGTGCTTCAAACAGTTGAAACTGGGTCTACACTCCCAGTCCTACCCCCAAAGCCGCTCTTGATTGCTACGCCAAGTGAAGCCGGAGAATTTCCAGTCATAATCGTCCTCCATGGTTGGATGCTTTACAACTCTTTTTACAGTCAGCTTATCCAACACATCGCTTCCTACGGATTCATTGTTGTCGCCCCACAGGCTAGTCTTTCTCTCTCTCTCACTCGTGCATATATAGGAGGTTGTTCGTATTCGTTTTGCACATATTTGTAAAATTAAGTACGTACAAAGGGCATAGCTTGTTTCAATGGTTTTGATGTGGGTCAGATTTGAATTATATCTGTCCCCTAGCTAGGCTCGGACTGTAACCCCGCAGCTGGTTCTTGCCTTGCCCATTTAAGGTTTAGGACTATTCCTTAAATCACATGTGCTATTTAATTGTAGTTCCACTCATTGGTCTACGAGGTTTTACAGTCGAAGCAATTGTATAAGGCCTTTGCATTATCCAATCTTTTAGGATTTCTGTCCCTTCACAGCTCATAGTGTAACCGTCATAAAGAGGAAAATGCAGGATGTTTATAACGGTTACGAAAAAGTAAAGGGATGAATATACATTTTGGGTTAAACTCATAGTTAGCCCCTTATGTTTGGGCAAAAATCATAGTTAGCCCCATATTTTTGAATCCAACAATTTGATACCCATAACTTTCACAACCTATCAAACTTAGCCCCCCGTCTAAATCAGATGTTAAGTCCGACGGAAATTCATGCAAAATGACCAAAATGCCCCTCCAAAGCTAAAATTTAGAATAAAATATAAATTTAAGAAATAAATTAAAATAAATATATTATTGAAATAGAGTTTCAATATAGTTTTATTTAAAAAATATTAATTTTTGAAAAATATCATTTTTTATTTTTAATGAATTTTTTTTATTTTTTTAATAATTTTATTTTGGAGGGGCATTTTGGTCATTTTTCATGCTTTTTCGTCTGATTTAACGTCTAATTTAGACGGGGGCGAAGATTGATAGGTTTTGAAAGTTATGAACATCAAATTGTTGGATTCAAAAATATAGGGCTAACTATGATTTTTGCCCAAACATAAGGGGCTAACTATGAGTTTACCCCATACATTTTACTCATTAAATTACGGAATCTACTGCACATTACATTCTAAATTAATAAGTTTACACATTGCTCCTTCCAAACTATCAATGTTACAGTTTGCATCATCAAACTATTAATTTTTACATTTTACATATATGTTTCACAATAATACCATGAGAACTTAATAAATTGTTAATAATATTTTTAATATATGCAAAATATGTCAAGGTAAAAAAGTGATAAAAAGTGTATTTAAGCCAAAAGTAAAAGAAAAATAAAAAGAGAAAGATGAAGGGGGTTCACATTCTTCGGAGCCCTTATTTGCAAGGGTTCTTATCCTATCTCTTTGATGGCCTTAAGTTTATAAAGGATGTGTCCCTCTGCTGGGCACTACTTCTCAGAGGCAAAACGCGTAAAATAATTGAGCTATTCTTTTCACCACGCGAAAAATGTATGCTGCGGATCTTTCTCTGCTCTTTACATGCTGGAAACGTTGCATTGAGATGTCACATCACGTGGTTATACCCTTGTCCCTCCGTTTGTCCCAGCCATCCTCTTTTGATTAAAAACTAAAATTATCAAATTTTCCTACTCCATCTTCTGATATTTAACCACGATTTTCCAACCACACGATCCACCTTCATTTGTTTTTCTCTATTCTTTTATCCACCCAAATATCTTGTCGGCGATATCTTGGAGTTTGATTACTGGGCTAACCACTATTGTGTTGAGCATGCTGAGTGATGGTTAAAATTAAAAGCTTCAAAATTTAAAGGTCTAGATCGTGGCACATTAATTAAAATGTTTTGAATATTTTAAATGATGTGTTTAACCACAGTCATCGAATCTCTAGCTTTAAATTTCAACAATCGCTCAGCACAATAGTACTTATCACATTAACCAAACTCATATGCCAATGAGTTATTGTTTCGGTGTCGGCAATTGTTGGAAAGCATGACAAAACCGGCAGATAACTCCTTCCCTTCCACAGAAGGAAGACGTATCACTTGAGCCAAAGGTTCAATGCAGATGATTTTCCTGTTGAAACATATGGCTCATTTTCCTCAACATCTTGTAACTATTCTACTACCCGAGTTACCTTAGTGCCTGTGTGTCATCTTCATTGTGGTCTGTACTTCTTCTTTTGATTTGACAGCTGTACACCTGTGCTGGAGTAGATGCTACTGGGGACATTGATGCTGCAGCAGCAGTAACAGATTGGCTATCCGAAGGACTCCATTACTCGCTTCCAGCAGAAGTACAGCCAGATCTAACAAAGCTTGGACTCGCTGGCCACAGCCGTGGAGGCAAGGCAGCTTTTGCACTTGCACTTGGGAAAACAGCAACTTCCCTGAAGTTCTCTGCCTTAGTAGGCATTGACCCAGTTGATGGAGATGCCACAGGGAAACAAACCCCTCCAAAAGTACTCACCTACGTTCCTCATTCGTTTCAGCTTGGTATGGCTGCGATGGTTATTGGTACCGGCTTGGGTGAAGTGAAAAAGTGTCTTCTGTTACCGGCTTGTGCTCCCAAGGGTGTCAACCATGAGGAGTTCTTTAACGAGTGTCAAGAACCTGCCTGTTATTTTGTTGTGAAGGACTACGGTCACCTTGATATGCTAAATGATCGTACCCCTGGGATTAGAGGGCTAACTACGTACTGTATGTGTAAGAGTGGCAAGTCAAGGGAACCCATGAGGAGGTTTGTTGGAGGAATTGTTGTTGCGTTCATGAAAGCTTATTTGCTAGGTGATAAAAGTGACCTAACGGCTATTAGAGACGGCCATGAGACTGCACCGGTGGAGCTCACAACCATTGAATTTCTAGGATGAAACTCAGACGCAGAGGCTGCTATCTTTGTTTGATAAAACAAAAGGTATCTGCTATGAAGAGAACACAAGTTTGAGAATAATTGGAGGATTTATTTGTATGTCTTAATAAATAAAGTATGTGGTATGATTTGTTGGGCAAAATGTTTGTTATGCGAAGAAAATTGAATAAAAACATCTATTGAATTTGTTGCGTGAAAACGGTGATTATATGAAGAAAAAAAAGTTATAGAAAATGAAGAAAGATAAAATTTTGATTTAATTTATATATTTTATATTTTGAGTGCTTGAAAGAAAAAAAGAGAAGTTAATTAATTACGTATTCTATATAGGTATTTTTGTAATAATAAGAAAAATGGTGTCTTTTTCTCCTTCGCTAAAAAGAAATATTGTTTTAAGATTAAGTTATAAGAAATTCATTCAGAATTAATCATTAAAAATTGTAATTATTTATTCCTTCATTTACAACTGCCAAGTGTTTACAATTATTAATATTGGGATGTTTGTTTGCCAATATTTTGGAAAATATTTTTAAAATTTTATAAATTTTATAAATATTAAGATTTATTGAGATTTGTGAAAATTTTGGAATGTATATGTAAATGTTAAAAATTATAAGCTAAATTTTGGCCTTACTTATTAAAAATTTGTGTATAAATGTTGTAAATTTTAAAATATATTTAATTTGCTCGAAATTTCGATAGCCAAAACATTAGGTATTCTACATCACCATTGTCTGCTCAGCGGAAAAAAATTACACAAATTTTCTCTTTCCTAAAGAAAACCCCTTACTGAAAAGTTAGAGCAGGTTCAATTTGGCGAGATTTTAATGATTTAAAAGCTATGTTTGGACAGTGGTTTAAAACTTTTTCAAACTCTTCTCGTATTCATTTTTTTATCAATTTCAATACATTTTCACCTATCTTAATAAATTTTACAAATTTCAATAAATTTTAACACATTTTTCACTAATCCCAAGAGAATATACACTATTTTCAAAAAAATAATAACAAAAAAACTGTTTTGAGATATAAACTAAACATAGTATCGAGTATTTTGAAAATTTTTAGGTGATGTTTGAGTTTTATTGATATTTTTGTAAATGATATTGACTGTATTAATGTTTGTAAAAAAATATTGAGTTACATGAGTATTCGTGTATCGTTGAGATAATTCTTTAAGAAAGTTGAATGCAATTTTTCACGATTTTGACAAAAACCACGTGTCCCTACTTTGTCCCATCCTCGCTTGGCAGTTGGCCCGTGCTTATTTATCCTCGGAAGCTCTTCGCCGCCTCCTCCACGATCGTATCGAACCCACGCATTTTCTGGGCCTGTTCTCTTCTCGACCATCCGAGCTATTCCTACTCCACACCAACAAGGGAGGGCGATCGAAAGCAGAAGAAACTTCTCGCAATCGAAGCACAGTCTCCCACTTTTCTTCTGCGTTTGGGTGAAAAGTCCTCGTTTTTGGACATGAAGAGGTATGAGGTTATCCTTTTACTGGGTCATCCTGCGTTTGCCATTGGTAATTGGGCATCTTTTTACAATCCTTATAGATTACAAACCTTTCAAGCCTTTTCTCTCTCTTTTTTTTTTTGTTTTTTTGCTCCCGTTCTATTTTATTTCCTTTTGCGAGTCTATGAGCGTAAAGATTTCTCAACGATTTTTCAGTTTAGAGGCCAATGCTGGTGCTCGTACCAATTTTGAAGTACTTGACTTTCTGCGGTCTAAAGGGGCTGAAAGCGATTCTACTCGGGTTCTCGCTAAAGTGGCACCTTCCGAATACAAGGTTGGATTTTATTCTTCTAGATGTCCTTGCAAGGTTTATATTGGGTTTTCTTTATATCGGAATTGAGTGGTGCGAACTTTTGTGGCGATGCCTTTGTTTTTTCTCTAGGTTTATGATTATTTGGCTCAGACTCCTGCTTGCAAGCAAACCAGAGAGAATATCAGTGAGTTCTTGGAAAGGTGTAAAAAGTACGACCTTGCAAAGGCTGAGGTGCTAAATATTATCAACGTTAGACCATCTTCTGCGGTTGAAATTTATCCGGTAAATATAAAACCTTCTCTTCTCTGGGAGCGTCTTTTTTTTTTAATCTACATATCTCGACATTATGTCCCACTGTGTAACACATTATGTATGTGAGAGGCGAGAATGTCTCATTCTGTTCTCTTTCTGGGCGTGTGAGAACCTTATTCTAAAGAGGGTGAGAGCGTTCAAAGCGGGGAATATGATGTGCAGAATATTAGATAGGGAGCGTGACAGTGTATCTTTCAAGTGGGCAAGTGGGACTGAGCAGTAAAGCGGAAAAGATAGCTAATGAAAAAAGAGGTACATGTGATTTTGTGAATTAGCAGTGAGCGGAAAAGGATTTGACACATGGTGAGTAGAAACGGGGAGAAGAGAGAAACGGGAAGAGAGAGCACTTCTTGCTCCTAGAGTGGTCCCAAGTTGGTTATCCAGTTTAATTTCACTGGCGATCACTTATATCTGTGCTTGAAAAATCCGCCCACTTAATCTCCGAACATAATGGCATTGAAAAGAAACCAAACGAAAGAGAAGAATAAGTGAAAGAGTAGGTCTTGCATTTGCATTGTAAAAGTCTTAAATCACCATTTCTGTAGTTTGAAAATCCATCTGATTGAATCGTATTGGGATGCTTAAAGCAAATGGTTTGCATGCTTTTGGCATTCAAACCTGATGACATTCAGATTCCCCCCCCCCCTTTCTATCTGATACAGTATATTTGTGATCTTCTCATTTCAGGTTTTTTTCTTAGTTTATGCTAAGCCATAGACACTTGTTATTGGTACCAACTGGTCGTGTTAAGAAATTAAATCCATTCCGAGTATTAGCGATCTCTCTTCTGCTAAGGAAGGAGGTGGACTTCTACTCTCGACTGCTAAAAATGGTACCAGAAAAAAGTTTGTTTGTATTCTCCCACAATTGGTGTTATGGTGGCATGAGCTTCATATTTTTCACAAGGCAACATATTGGTATTTTCTGACTGATGGCAGAGATTATTGCGCAATGGAATCAAAGAACTACATGGCTGACTAATGTAAACAAAATTTTTAGATGTAGTGCACTTTTGGGCGACTGCCGATTGGTGCAAGTGTAAATATTGTATCCCGGTGAAGTATGAACTTTTTTGTTATTCATCTTCTCAAGTTTCATAATAAATACCCTGCCATCCATCTACAGCTAACCTCATTTGAGATTGATAAGTTCACTTTCACCGTAAGAAGACTGGGCTAGCAGAACATTTCAGAAGAGAATAACGGAAAGCACAAATAGCTTCTAAAAATACTATACCTTCTCAGGCTGCTTCTTCAGGGTCGAAAAAAAATTGTCTTTTGGAAAAAGTTCATTCAAGTTCCTATGACCAGTGTCAGCTATTCGGCTGGCATGTGATCATGTATTGCGATCCCTTGAAGACAAGGGATTATCTTTCCTAGAGACCTTAATCATAGTAGAGTTCTGCAATCTGAGGATTTGGGGACGCAAGAAGCTTATTTTGATAAGAGTATCATCGGAGATTGTTCTGATAAGATGTTAATCCTTTATACTTGTATATGAATTGGGTTTTAATGCTTGCAATGTATAATTACCAGAGATTGTTTTGGAGGTGGATAACTCTGTAATTTGTTTAGAATATTTTATGATATTATGGTTTATGCAAACCAATGCCCCTAGATTTTGTGTAATACCATGTGAAAGAATGGTTGCATTAATCCTAAAAAGATCTAGCTTCTACCACAGGTACTCAAGTCGTTATACGAAAGGTGTTGTCCCTTTGGGATTGCACGCTTAGACGTAGGTTGAAGTAGAACTATCTGGATTCTCTGCTTTATCTCTTTCTCCTTTCTCTCCAATGTATTCTTCGCTGTATTTTCTATTCAATCCGAACAATTGGCATGTATTTCCAATCTCTCACTTTTTATGTTACTTTTTGACAGATTTTTTTTTCTCGCAGATTATAGAGGAATGTGAGAAGCGCTTTGGAGATGCAATTGAAGAGCTAGTAGAGTTGGTTGAAAACGTGTTGCCACCACCTCCGTCTCAACAGGAAACTATTGCTGAAGGTAAAGAAGAAACAGCAAATACGAAACAAAGTAACGAAGGGGAGAATGTTGTAAATGAATAAACCGCAGTTAGGGAACAAATGGAGACTAACTTGAGGCAGTATGTGTCCACCTGCTAAACTAGTTACAATCAACAGGTAGTGGAACTCTGCTCAATTTGATACCATGTAGCTTCGTGTTCTTCTTGTATTATTGATAAACAATTCTACTGAATGAGCTTTAACAGTCATTGCTTCCTTAGCATTGAGTTCCAGCTTACAGATGAACCCTGCATTAGCAACTATTGGTTTAAGTCCCCCCCGCCAGCCCATGCTAGTTTTGGGGCAGTTTATGACACCTAAATCGCATAACTCCATTACCGCACTAATAAAATCATCTGTTTTTGCTGTTGATTTTTTTTTCCACATTATTTAATCGCCGTCTCAATTGGAAGATCTGAAAAAGGCTATTTTGCATGGAAGAAATGGAAATCCCGGAATATCTCTCAAAAGCTTCTTCTTTTTGGGGGGGGGGGGGGATTCTTGAAGATAAAGAACTTGCCAGTGTTTTTCTTCTCTGTAAATAGTATTCAGTTAGTTCAAAGTCAGTTTTAAAAGTTTACTCTTCAGTTAGTTCACTAATACTAACAATAAAAGATAACTAATAATATAACTAAGAGATAATTTTTGGACTCGATAGATGTGATCGTAAAACAGGTGAGCTACCCTGTTGGCTTAGATTTTCCCCCCCGGATGGGAATCGCTCTTAAGGTTGTGTGTACGAAACCGGTCCACAATCCTACGCTAAATCTGGGACTCGCCCAACAACAGAAGTATCAAACTCACACTGACTCGAGTGATTCGATTCGAAATTGATATATATAGACCCGTGAAAGGAGTCACATGTCCTGAAGAGTGTCAGCCTTAGAAAAACAGAACTTTCAAGTAATATTCAAGATTCGAAGCTGCTTTCAATGAAGATTTTAAGTTGGTTAAAACTTTATAAACAGGCCAGGCTCATTAACCTCCTTAATTATCTGCTAACATTTAGAAAGACAGCTTGAAACGTTAAACACATCAAGTACCGCTGAATTATATCTGTCAGCCAAATGTTTTGTCTGAGACTCTTACGCAAGAAGAATAACCTGAGCTCACAAATTCACAATCGAGTGACATAATTAAGCACAGAAAAAAAAACCGGAGGCTGGCCCCCCTTACCGTACTAACGCCACGTTAAAGCTAGTAGAATAATTAAGCTAAGAGAGGGGACACGAGAGAGGGGACACGAGTCTCATATCTACACCACCTAGATCAGAGGCTAGCACCAACATTACTGTCAAATCAAATATCACTTCGCAAAAGAAGACTATCTCTCTCTTTCTTTTGAAAAATCAAAGCGCCCTGGCGTGGTGTGTGTCATGTGTGGGGAATAGGGCGAACTGATTAGACCTTTTTAGGGGCTTAAATTATATATATTTTTGGACCCAACGTCCCACCCTTCTCACCTCATTGTCAAGTTGCCTCACCTAAATCCAGAATTTAACACTTTTTCAAGGGACGAATAATTGTTAGTAAAATAGAAATGGTTAGAATTGAAAATGTCAGAGCCTCGTGAAGAGACGGCTGAGGAAATATCATACACACCCTACATGCTGTTCTCACTTCTATCTGGTAAAAGGAATTTTGGGTTCGTTCAAAGGAGGAGAGGGTGACAGAGGGAACTTTTCTTTTTACAGTACTCTTTTTACCGCCATTAAAATACAAAGAATAGAAAAAGAACACTGCAATGGAAAAGTTTTCAACGTCAAAAGATAGCAACAAGAGCTCATCATCCCTTGTGCGGTGCACTGAAATTATTTGATACATCTGTTTCACAGAAATGGAGTGGAGAGCGACTACATGATCAGGGAAAGAAACTGCAGGGCTGGCAATAACTAAAAAGTGCATTTTTGGGCTACCACAACTTACTGCGACAATCCTCTCCTTGACAACGAAGGAACTGTTCTTTCTTAAACTGAGAGCAAAATAGTGGCGTGGACGCGTTCGATCAAATGAGGAGTTGGAATGAGGCTGGCCTGCACTGATTACAAGGCCTTTTCTTCAAAAAGAAAATCACCACCAGGAGTCTTTTCTTGTTTTCGTTACCCAAATAAAAGATTTCTCTTGGTTTTACCGTCTCCGAGTTACTGGGAAAATACAGTTTACTTGCTTATATGTTTATCTTGGTGGGAATTGAAATTTTTTAACAGAATCAATGCGAGTGGATCGATGGATGGACTGACCAAGAGGACTGATGATGACAGGATGGATTGACCGTCGACATTCTTCTGTAAAATAATTAATGCATAAGATGAAAAGCTAAAGAAAATTACACTCATTCCCACGGCCATGAGAACGATGGCAACAAGCTGAGTAGGGAAGTTTGAAGGGAAGAAATAAGAGAGTACAGCAGAAAACACAAAAGAAGATTGTACTGGTTAGAAGAGGAGCATTAAATTCTTCTCTGTCTTCAAAATTTTTGGAATAAATTATAACTGGTGGAAAACAGCGTAACCTAACTCCTGGGAACACAACAACTTCGGAATGGCTTAACCTAAATTTAGTCATTGTTGTTACTAGAGGTTTTACTCAATCCTTGAATTGCCAGAAAATTACTGATTCAAATTTGGGTAGACCTCTCTTCTTTTTCTGGTCTGAGCGTCGGCAATGCATTGAGAATGATCGAAAAAGTCCAGCTAATTATCAGTTTAAGTGAAGAATTAGAGCAACTCATTGGTTATGGGGTCTTCAGCACCAATCCTCTAGCCAAACGCTGAGGTCAGGAAACGGTAGTCTACCTGCTTTATAGTGGATTTCTGATGGCCTAACTAGCAACACCTAATGAAGATATGTGTTCGAATTTCTTAAGCTTTGTGAAAATCATGAGAAAAAGTGCATGATCCTAAGCGCTCGAATGGGAGCAGAGAAGGAAATATTATATTATTTTGTTTTGGCAATCCAAGAGGGCAAGTTTGGAAATAAGTTATAATGAGACTTTTGAGGTACAATACGGAAAAAATAATCGATTCCCGCAGAGAAATGAATGCTGTCGTATCTCTCCACGGCGAGAGAGACCTTACAGAAAGAAAGAAAAGGAAAAAGGAGGGGCACAGTATGAAACCCAGGCCCAGCTATCAGAATGAAGAAGAACAACAAAACAAACAAACGTCATGTCTTGTTTTCCTCCTGGGATGCTCTTTCTCAATAGCAGCCAACGATACTCTTGTGTAATAGAATGGAAACCCTTGTTTGATTCACATGGACAGAGTGCTTCTTGTTTTTTATTAAAAATATCCCCTCTGAATTCACCCCATTTTCCTGCACTGCAGTTGCCCATCTGCGTGCCACAGCCAGATTCATTATTCATCACTATTAACTGTGTGAGCCGCTGAGCTGGGAGAGTGCAGTAATGCCCAGTACATAGACCATACTGAGAAATACTAAGGATAAAATCTCAGGCACTTAAATAGCATATGGTACGCGGTAGCTCTTCATTAATTACCTAAGATAAGCATTCATATCTATGTGCGATGAGCATCCAAAACCTTGAACCAGAAACTAATTAAGCTCTTTCCAGACTCTTTCTTCTTCCCTGAGGCGGGCTAGCTACATAAAAACTTAGTAAGTGAAGAAGTCAATAAGCAACTCTGTGGGAAAAGCTTGAAACGTTCTTAATTAATTACACCTTTAACTTCCACTTTGTCTCATAAAGAACTCGCATTAATGCAAGTTAAAAAAAAAGGAAAAGAAATATCATCATAATTAAACTACGGGAGGCCGGCCCTTGGGGAGGGAGAGATCCCTCTCGAAAATATCACCTAAATTCTTAGGTTCCCAACGTTCCCCCTTGTCCCTCAACAGTAAACCAAAGCTAGGCAATTTAGACAAAAAAAAAATCCAAATCTAGGCAATGACAACAGCAACAATAATATTACCCTAAAAAGGAAACGCCAAAACGGGCAGCCCGCGACTAAGACGGTTAAACTATTACTAAAAATGATGTCTACTACTTGTTTCTCTTCGCTGTGCCTGTTGCTCTGGTTTTCTTGTTCCTTTCTTTCAAGGCATAAAGAGCTTATTCCCGCACTGGCATCGCCATGCTTCAGGATAGTACTCCAGCGGAGTGCTAAGACCCGGGTGAATGGGCATATGGACCGGCCAACAGGGCGAGCACCCCCCGCACTTGGATCTGCAAGTGGGTGGTGAAGACCCCAAGCCCAGAGCCCTCCGAGTCGGTCCAAACCGCTCAAATATTGCTCTTGATCCTGCTCCACGTTTCTCTCCACTCTCCGGCTGCCGTAGCGCCTCGCTTCCTGGCCAAAAAGGAGCAGAATGAGTCACTGCATTAAGAATGTTGAAAAGTACTGTTTGCTGCTGGGGTTTGTGTGCTTACCGAGTTGGGAGAGAGAGATGACTGTGGCAGAGGCAAAGAAGAGAAATGCGAAGGCTGCGAGAGTTTGTAGAGTGTGACAGCGAGAGTGGTGGTGGTAGTTGGGGCGATGGAGTTGTACGCCCATAGCCGAGCTGGAGCCGCGCAGGTTGTCGACAAGCACTGCTGAAGACCAATAAATATGGCGCAGGAGTGATAAAAAGATAACGCACTTGAAAGAGGTCGATGCTATCATTGTAGATTTTGCGTGTGAGCGTGTGCTTGTGACTCTAGGAGATAGCAAGTCCAAGTCAAAAGACAGATAACCAAAGGAAGAGAGACAGAAAAAAAATTTTGTTTTATTGTTTGGCCAAGCCTTGGGGTGTGCCCCTGAACGATTGTGACGGTCTTGGGATGGAATGCGGGGTCTTACTGGTACCCTGTGAGGTGCTATAGTTACGAAAATGCCCTTTTCAGTGATGGGAGAGATTTGCGCTTAGATCAAACTTAGGATTCCTTTGTTCGGCGAACTAAGGCTACGTTTGCGTCCTAAAATTTTACTCAACACAAACACACCCTAAGATTTTTTTAGGATACTTATGCTCTGTTTGGTTTAATTTTCAAAACAGTTTTTTTGTTTGTGTTTTTTTGAAAATATTGTAGATTCTCATAGGATGGGGTGGAAAGTTAATTAAAAGTTGTTGAAATTTATAAAAAGTTATTGGAATTGATGAAAAAATTATTGGGATTGATGAAAATATATTAAAATTGATAAAAAAGTAAGTGAGTAGTTTTTTAAAACTTTCTTAGATATTAAACAAACATAGCCAAGTGTTTATTTTCAAATTTGTCCGGAATATATTTAAACAAAATTAATAAGCTACACTACACTCATGTGTTAGTTAAAAAAACGAAGGGTAAAACTGATTTTTAAAGTGTGATTTGGTCATTTTCCCCTCTCATGCATCCGGCCTGCAGCAAAGCTACTTTGTCTTCTGTCATGTCCTCTGTGTTGTCCCTTGTCCCAGCTGCCTTTCGTTGCATTGTTTTGTCATTTTTTGTTTTTTTTTAAATAACTTTTAAATATTCAAATTTTAATAAAAAAAATTAATAAATTTGAAATATTAAAAAAAAGGAATTTGACAACTTGGTTCTTGGGTTTATACCCCTTTGCCAAATGAGTCATTGGATTTCAAATTTTAGTCATTGGGTTTTCGTTGTTTGACGAAATGGTCATTCCGTTAGTCTGTCGTTCATATACTTAACGGATTTGAAGCATCGACCGCTACACGTCAGCAAATTTGGACTGGTCGTCCGCTACATGAAGCGGTCGGCCGCTTCATGTAGCGGACGACTGTTCACTTGTTACACGTATATCCGGTCGACCGTTTCAAATCCGTTAAGTATATGGACGACAAACTAACGGAATGACCATTTCGTCAAACAACGAAAATCCAAAGACTAAAATTTTGAAATTTGAAGTCCAATGACCCATTTGATAAATGAGTATAAACCCAAGGACTAAAATGTCAAATTTCCTAAAAAAACAACTTTAAACATCATAGTTAATTTTTTTACACTTCAACAACTTTTACACAAATACCAATACAACTCTAACATTATCTAAAAATTCTAAAGACACTCCAAATCTTACAAAAAAAAAAAATCTTCAAACCCAACATAACCCATAACCCAAGGTTTCTGGTTTTGGATGAACAAAATGTGAAGATTAGATAAGAGAATATTAAGTAAGCTGCATGAGTCAGGCGTCGACTTACTCTCGAGGCCGGCTCCTGTTTTCAATCTTTTTTTTTTTTCTAAGTTCAATCTTATTTACGAGCTTTCGCATCATCTAAGCATCTTATTACAGGACTGTCTCCTGTCATTTCCCCCTTTGAATATAATCTTTTGGACACTACTTGCAGAATGCTACGAATGTGAAGATTGCATTTTGGGAGAAAGGGAGAAAGTTATGCAATATGTTTCGGCTCAGCGACAAAACTGTGCAATTCTAACCGCAAGTTACTAATGTGATCTCATATTACAATCTTCTTGCATGCATGATACAATTGAAGCTACTATATTTTTATGTGACCCAATAAAATCAAAATAATCTCTCCCTATTAAATTATTTATTTATACTATGATAATATATAAAAAATTCATTTAAATTTTTTACTTCTTCATTTTCTTACCAATGATCATATTTTAAAATTCTAACACACAAATATCATCTTAATGTTGCACATATAAAGTTTTGGATGGTGTGAATTCTATAGTAGTTCATATCTATTGTATCTATCTTAATTGCATCATATAATTGAGACTGTAAATATCCCAATTCACTTTGATCACGCCATAAGAACTTATATTGTTCAGATAATAGTTATGATCGCACGGAAACAATGTATACTGTTCACACAATAGTCAACATGGACCAATAGTTTTTACTATAAATAAATATACTTTACACCTTATAGCTAATAGAATCTTGACACTTTACAAAATATATATTATTTTTGTCACATTTTAATAATTAACTATTAATTGTAGGCACTTTATATTATTAGTTAAAAAAATTTCTCAATTTTGAAGGAAGTTGAACTTTTAACCTCTCAAATTAAGATTTTTATCCTCCGTAAAATGATCATCCTTAAAAAATATATAGAGACAAAATTATAAATTCTATAAACTAAAAAAATCATTAATTAATTAATAGAATGTAATAAAAATAAAAGGTAAAATATCAAGAACCCATGATCGGAAGTAGAATATATCTATCTGTTTTTTGCATTATTATTGGCTTCTTCCCTACCTGCACAAAAAAAGCCCGTAACTTTACATGTTAACGATGAAAAACGAAATGCAACACGAAAAGAAAGAACGCACGGTTGTTTTTCGCGAGGAATGACGAACTTGGAAATAGAGACGAAAGTGTAAATATTTCCAGAAGTAGGGGGTGTTGTCTTGATGTAGACGGGAACAACACTCGTGCGGTTTGGTACGTGTGGGAGAATAGAGGGAGCTGTCTCGTACGAGACGAATATGAATCAAGCTCCAAACTCCGAACCCGCCATTATTGCCCTCCCCTAACGTGGTGTGTAAGATCCCCTTATAAACATTAGAAAGGAGGGGGGGGACCCAGTCCCAGGCTCCCGTCGTCGTTTATTCACTGGAATATATTTTGCTACTTTATCATTCTGTAATCTGTATCGTTACTGGCTCGGTGATTGACGGTTTTAGGGGTTCGGTAGCATTTAAGGAGAGGCCTGAGAACTGGGAGTGGCTGGCAGGTTCTGGTTCTGGTTCTGGTTCTGGCTGGACAATGGCTAATCAACGACGTGGAGCTTGCAGCTTTGTTTAACACGCCAAAAATCTCCCCTTGTGTGACAGACAAAGTGAGACGAAAGCGCCAATGACTATAGTCCAGTACTAGTCGTTGGAAGAATAGTAAATAGATGGTCCATGTTAGTTTGAATCCGACGACTATTAGGATAAAGACTCAGAGAATCTCAACTTATCCAAAATGGGTAAAAAAATATTATCTATATTTTTGTTGAATTTGACAGGAAAATAATTAATAACTAATCTAAAATTAATAATTAGTGTTTAATGTTTACTAAAACTCTTATATTTGATAATTGACGCTAAGCCATCATGCTCACGACAATTGGACAATAATATGAAGGTTAACAGCTCAACCTTCATGGGGGCCTGAATGCAATAAGGATATATACATGGCCTTCCGATTGGAGATGAACAGGACCTTGATTTAAATAGCAGACTGCTGTACGGAAGCTATGGCAGGAAGCTTACTCTGTTTTGGGTAGAGACATATATTATTATCGAGTGCAAAACGACACTTCGGTATGGTCCTATGCGCTGCCAACATTACAAATAAATATTGCTAAACGCAAAGCCCCGTAATTTTAGTATTATATATTAGGGGAATTTTATTTTTGTTCACTACGTTTTTTTTTGCCTTTTTTTTTTACTAATTAGTCATTACGAATATTTTTTTCAATTTTCAGTCACTTACTTTAGGCCCCGTGACGATTTAGTCTTTCTATCAGTTGACCGCCTATTTGACTAACTAGTGTCATGTCCACGTCGGCAGCTCTTCTTAGTCAACCAACAATTTTTCACGTCACCCTCAATCAATCTAAAATGTCATATCCTTGCCTTCTTTATTATTGAGTTCCAAACCGCACCATTTTAAACCAATGCTCTTGTGCTTGCGCGAAATGCTCCAATACTTCCCAATTTTTGACTCGTTGGCATCTTAGCCCCCAATCTCAAACCTCACATCCCTCAAAATTTCGGACCTTTCCAACAACTCATTTTTTGTTCCATTCTATTAGAGTCTCAGATTGATTAAGAACTATTTAATCTTCTGCTTCATATAACTGTTTGGCCAATCTATTATATTAGTGTGCTCTTGTGAAATTTTGAGCAGCAAACAATCAAGCAAAAAAATTTACAGGCAACCTATTCAATCTATTTTTGTCGTCTAATAATCTGCATTCTAAATGTGATATTCCTATTAATGTTGCCTAAATTTAAGCTGCTACCATACTGTTCAAGGGGATTTTTTTTTTTAAAAAATTCTGTAATCTTTTTTTAGGGTTTTCTTATACCATGACCCACTTGACTTGACGGACTCCAAAATGTGACCCGCCCGCGTAAAGTAAAACTTCTGCTCGCATGTGACTTGCGTCACATTCTACAGACGAGAAGTCACATAATAGTTGGCCTTAGAGAGAAAAAAGAGTTTACTGGGCCTGGAGGGAGAGCTAGCACGAAGATGGAAGGCCGGGCCCTGATTTTTGGAGAGATTCTCTTAAGGCCCCAGAACGATTCAGGAGTACGCTACAAAGCTAATAAACTGATTGTGTTTGTGTTGTAAAATTTTAGTGTTGTTAAAATTTTAGGTATTGGGTTTAGTGAAAAAGTGAAGAGAGATAATTTTTTATATTTTTTTGTAGTAAATAGTAATGATTTGATGGGGAAAGAGAGATTATATTGTAATATTTAATTGTGTTAAAATTAATTTTGTTACACAAACTCACCATGAGAAAGTTACTCTTTTTTGTTTAAACTATTTTCAGGCATTCTAGCGAGCCACGTGCGGGTGAAAAATAAGAGATTATACGCAACTAATCTTGTCGGATCAACTGGAAGAAGAAGAGAATTCCATTGTTCTATTTATAAATGCCTCTGACTGTTTTAATTTGCCCGTACTAGTAAGCTGATTGTTTAGGGCCTTTGTAATCTCACATTAAATAATTTAAATGGGAATGCTCGATCACCCTTATTCTAATAGGGAAGTGTCATCCTACCGGCTATAACATTACTGTTCCCTAAAAATAATAATACAAAAAACACTAAAAGCGTTAAATCAGGGAATTATGGTTTTGTTAAATAAATAATTCCACAGTTTAGAATATAATAATTGAGACAGAACATTACGTGGCAGCCTAGGGTGAATCCTGGCTTCTGAAAAGCCCCGACCAAAAGAGGAGAGACGCCGCGACCTCTCTCTCCCTCTCTGAAACCCACACACGCTCTCATCCCAACACAATAACCCCCACGACGACCCAAAATTTACGAGAACTGTACAGATCAGTGCCACACCCGCGAGCCCCGGCGGATTTATCGCCATGAACGCCGCAACGACGACGTTCCGGTCCATACTCGACAAGCCCCTCAACCAGCTCACCGAGGAAGACATTTCCCAGCTCACCCGCGAGGACTGCCGCAAATACCTCAAAGAAAAAGGTTATTTTCCCCTATCCTTCCGGTTTTGCCCTTCCTCTCTCCCTCCATATTTTCCGCTACCGCTAGCCAAGAAACTCAGCTCCTACAGTCACACTCTCGCTCTCGCTCTCGCTCTCTGAAACTATATACCACCCAAATACTGATATTGTTCTTTTTTTCTTTTTCCTTTTTTAAAAGAGTATAAATAATGTCAAGTGTCCGTACAGGAATGCGCAGGCCTTCTTGGAACAAATCGCAGGCGATCCAGCAGGTGATTTCCCTCAAAGCTCTGCTTGAGCCGTGTGACGACGATTCTGGCGCGGGAGCTCTAAGAAAGGCCGTCGTTTCGCAGCCGCGCGTGAGTGTCACACGCACTTGCCCTCTCCGTTTGATCGTCGAGAGAATCTAGGAAAAAAGAAATGAAAAATCTTAACGAATTTGCGGTGAAGAATCCTTTCTGTTTTTTGGGGACAGTTAGTCGCGGCATTAGTTTCAAGTAAAAGTGGTATAGTTTGACTCAAATGTTGAAAAGCCGCTGACTCATGACCTTGCTCTCCTTTTGTAATATACCACACATTTTCTCAACCACCAAACGGATAATTTTTTTTCTGTCTTTCTAGTTGTCCTTCACATTTTAACGTAAATAAATTCTTGGTTACAAATTTTCTTGAATAAATGAATCACGTATGTGTAGGTGACTTCGAATTCGGTTGATTCGGTTGAGGAGCCGAGTCCTGATGTCCAGGCTGCCGTTTCGGCGGAGGAACCGCATGGGAGAAGGGAACCACCGAAACGGACTCCTTTGGGTGAGCGAGCGGCTGATATGGATAGCAATGCCGTTAGTCCCAGGTCTGTGTTTTCAACCCATGTATGTGATTATTGTGTATGTTACCGAATTGACATTGGGAATTTCTTTGACGTTACTCGATGGTTTTAATTTACTACCAATGTTTTTTACTTCAATGTGGTTGTCAATTAGTGTTCTGTTTTGGCTGCTAAAATTCATGCTCACTGAGTTAGTGTGTTTGCCCGCTAATGGTGGTTATATGTAGGATGGTTTTAAACCAGAGCCAAATGATGAATGACATAGAGTTGAGGTGTTTTAACTTAACAACATAAGCTCAATAATAGGTCGAACCCTAGCAAAACACAAATCTAGGCGCTGGGACCTAGGCAAGGACATGATAAAGGAATGAGGCGTTTTAACCTAGCATGAGTTATTGGAACTTATAGTTGGTCGAGTTTCTGGATAAAGAAATTGGAGTCAAAGGCTTTGAAATGGGTATTTCGACAAAGAAATGGTAGATAGAGGAAGCAATTAGGTTTCAGTACTCAATAAGGTAGAAAATCAGCCAGTGCCCAGTGGATGAGATTTAGAAGCAGAGGCTTGTTGCCTTGCTTACCTTTGTAACATAAAGAATGGTGAATTTATGGATTTTTAAATTGATGGAAGTCTAGTGTTCATTTATTATCTGGGAGGATGAAAATACCAGACCCGAAAATCGCCTCGTAGTTTACTTGATCAGCATCATGTTATTGTGACCAGTGCTTTGCAATTTCAGATTAGATTGTAAAACTTTTCTCGGTTACATAACAAGGTTCATATTACTATGTACTTAGTTTGATTGTTTGATTTAATAGGTGGAAATTCTGTAGCTTCTTTCCATAACAGAGTAGACGATCTGGACTATCGGCCATGTTTTCATAGACTATGAATTGATGGAATTCATGTGGCTGCAGGAGTCCATGTGTAACAAATGGTTCAATGGGGCAAATGACCATTTTCTACTGTGGCAAGGTGAATGTGTATGAGGGAGTGCCAACCGATAAGGTAATGATGCTGGGATACCTGGAGGTAACTCCAATCACATGTTGCTCTTACAATACAGAAATATCTGGATTTGCAGGCACAAGCAATCATGCAACTTGCAGCAAGTCCAATTCAATTTCCTCAAGATGATACGCCTGGTAGGGCTGCAGCTCTTTGGTCCTTTCCATGCCATTTACAGACAGCAAGTGACAAAGATCGGCTTATTCCGCCTAGTGCCGCAGTCTCTCAAATCATGCAAACAGGTAACTTTGGGGACAATTTCGGAGCTTACTTTTTGAGTACTGTAATAGTGGAAGGCTATGTATTAGTTTATCTCAGGATTGCTTCAGCTGTACTTGGAACAATGCATTTGCTGAACAGAGAAGTAGATCCATTATGTGGGGTTGGCATCTCTCCTTTCATAGTTGGAAATCCATAAACCTCACTAACTTCTTTGTTTACCTCACATTTTTTATAACTATTCCAATCAGATGTCAAAAGGTGATTACTTTCAATGATATAGGCTTGCTGTGCTCGTCTTTTCCATTACATATATTCCTAGTATGCATGCCAATGGCACAAAAAGAAGACATTTTAGAGATCTGTAGATCAATTTGCTGGAACTTCTTTTCAAGAGTTCTGAAAACTGCCTGAAGGTTCATTGAGTTTTGCATGTGTTAGTGATGAGTCAAGTTGGCAAAGCTGACAGAACAGCTGAATGTCTTAGGCCATTAGCATCGTGATGGGGCAAACTCTTTTGCTGTGACAATGTTGAAATACTTGGACTAAAAATTGCAACTTTTGAGATATGGGTAACTTTTGATTTGATTTTACAGAGAAGATGACAGAATATTCTCAGCAGTATGGGGACAAGGGGAACATTACTCGTGACCCTGGTAAGAAGCTCCAGTTTGTAATTTTATGGCACGCTACAATTTGCATAAAGCTATCCTGGCTCTCATTCAATGTTTATGGTTGAACATGAACAAATTGTTGTTGTGGGGATATTAAGTTGACCTTAATAGGGTGGCCAAGGGTACATATGTTGTCAGTGATATACTTGGATAGCCAAGTACTAAGCACTTGCATGCTTAGATGGAACATATAAAAAAAGCAAAACTTGGGCGATTCTGTAAATTTTTAAAGCCCATTAATTGTGAAGCATATTTCCTCGCCTGAGACCAATTTTGTATAGTCACGAATTGTAGTGGTTTTCTCTAGACCTTGCCAATGCCCATAGGCCAATTCACACCCCAAATTGCTGCCTGAGTGGGGTGCTGCCACCAAATTGAGGTGAAGGAAATACTGTTATACACCAATATCCTCCTCCAAGGGACATGATGAGTACATTAAAGGTTTTATCATGGAACCGACGGCTCAAAACATTTGATCTTAATGTGCCATTTGCTCTAGAATTTTAATCTTTGGGTATGACGGGAGAACTGCGTGGTGCATAGGCCGAGCTTGAAATCTTTTATTTTGGGGCCAAGATTTGGTTTTGAAGCTAGAATAGAGTGCTGAGGAAATTGCTCTTAAGAAACTTCGACAGGCCCCTATAGAATTCGTATATTTTATCTGTGTGCAAACAATTGGTGCTTTGGTTTTCTACTGCGCATAAACTGTTAATGCTAGTGCTGCTACCTCCTCCATCTCTCCTATTACTGAGTTTATAGTTACCACCCGTTTCTTCATTACGTGCCCACACATTTGCTCCCGCTGATTTTTCACCTTCAACTGTTTTTGGACTGTCTTTAGATGGTGAGGGTAAAGTGAACAGAAAAGTTTTACTGCAGAGATATCGTGAAAAGCGGAAAGACAGGTAGCTAATGTGAGTAGCTTTCGTTCTGGATTCTTCTCAAGCCTTCAATCTCACCATATGCCATTTCCTTCATTTTTTCTGCTGATGTTCCTTCAAGGGGAAGATTAAAGACCAAGAAACATATGGGAGTGACAAGTTCAAGCTTTGAGATGTATTTAAACCATCAAGTGAGGACACATGCCCCAAATGGGAAATCAAGCCGTAGTAGCACGAGCTCCCCTCCAAATGGACTACCACAAGCCTTAGCTAGCCCTGTAGACAATCAGCTAAAGACTGCTGGTCTTGCTGTTGATTTCAATGACAAACGTAAGCTACCTAGACCTTTCTCTGCATGTTTCATGGCCTGATAACGGGCATAACATGTTTACACAACTTATAGAGGTCATCAGTATTTTCTCTTGTACGTACTTTGTCTTTTCTTCTTTTTAATAAAATTGGCTTAATTATCAAAAAAAAGACAAATAATGTCACAAAACAGCTTCCATGTGAGCATAGCTATTTACGTAGGGCCACTGAGAAATATAATCATTGTGATAGCAACCTGGTATTATTGGAATTTCTCCATGTTGACAGACAATATGACTAGTAACCATCTGGAAGTGGTGATCAAAATAAAATTAGTTCAGCATGAGCTGATCATCCGACAATTACGGGTAATACATTGTCTGCATTGCAGATGTCCAGGAATGATACCTCGGAGTCCCTCTTTAGGCCAGACGAAGTTGGCATGAGACCGCTTATTGGACAAGCACTTTGCGAGAAAAGTAAGGGAAAGAGGGAACCAAATTGAGTGTCCTCCAAGGCCTGCGTTTTGCATGTTGTGGGCAGGCTCAACGGGCAGCAAAGGTTTTTTACTTTCTATTTCTGGAGACGACGCTGCTTGGAGAATCCTCTGTTCGGAATTAGGTGAACAATTTTGTAATGTAAGAATCATTTCGCCGTGCTTAGGAATTTCTCTTGAAATTTCGAGTGTAAGATTTCTTTGTTGAGATCAGAGCCGCAAGCAGCCTCCTTTTTCACATCTTTATGTAAAAAATGTATGGGATCTCTAGCTGACTGTATAAGTTAAAGTAGTTATATTCTTTCCCAAATGGTAGTAGTGGCTATGGAGATCCAATCAGGCTGGTGCAAATTGGCAATCGAAACGTTTCGCGAAACTCCCTACTGTCTAAAAAGAAAAACACACGAGAGAAGATTTTTGCTTGCCATGATAATGATCTAAATTACCCGATAATGGTTTGTTGTTGGAGAAACAGAACTTGAAGGTTAAAAGAAAGTGGGAAATACGTCAGAGAATTGTGACCAGAAAAATTATGGTCGAGAGAGCTCGGGCCGGCAGTAAATGCCAATAATGACAAATTTTCTCTCTAAAGGCATAAACCACAAATATAACTAGAGAGAACGAAGCAATACACGTGGCAGACAGCTACATATGTAGCAAGAAAATCTAATGATATAAAAACCAAATTAAAGACAAGCTTACCTTTGTGTTCATATTTTCTGACGTACATTGAGAAGAAGCTGAGTCGAAGGGCGAGTCGGCAATGGCAATCGAGGTGAGTTCGATAATTAGTAATAATTCCTACTATATTTCAATCAATGCCTTTTTCTTTTCGAGCTATCTTTTTAACCGCCGAGGAAGGAGTACACCAAGAATTTGACCGATAAAGTTGGGGTGGCATTGGAGGCTCACTAATAAGTGTTCTGTGGTGCTGTATAGTATATGTACTTAAATGGGTCATTACTATTATTCGGTCATTTGGATCAAAGTGTCACTAAAGAGTCACGGTTTGTTTACTTTGTGTTGGTGTTAATAGAGTCTCTCTCGACTATCTACTCTGAGAGTAATAATGGGCTCAACTTTCATGAGCATTTTCAGCTAACGTGGAAGCAACTCCATTTTACAAATTTGCAATGGGGGAATTTGAAGGATTGTAATAAAATTTTATGTATGGGCATGGCTCTCAAAACAAATTAAAATATGCCGCTATGAAACTCGCACATAATGGGAAGGAAGGAAGGAAGGAAGAGATAGTTTTCTTAGGGATTTTTGTTTGTATGGGCAAAATTTCTTTTATTTATTTATTAGTGTAGATTGTTGAAATTTGTAAAAAAAAAAAAAGTTAGGATTTTGTAAAACAGTGATCGGTCCAATCAGGGGAAGGCAGGCTCAACCCATATAGATAGGTTTAAAGCTACGAGAAAAACCCATTCCAGGTCCATATTCCAAACCAAGGGCCAGTTTTGGCCCATAATAGCGACGATCGAAGATAAAGATTTTTCAAAACCTTAAAGTCAACTGGCCTTTCATGTGACAAAATGAAATTCGACCCTTCGGCCTTTCAAAATGACCGTCATACCCTCATTCCTGCGGAAAGTCACGAATCTCACCAAATAACAGTCAATTAACTTTTTTTTTTCTTTTCTTTCAGGCAATGCAGGCCATGCAAGGAAACGGGGTGGAGTATTCGAACCCAGATCAGGACGCTTCTATACGGAGGAGGTGTCACTTGAGCCATAGCTGATTGGCAATTAACCTGGACATTGTACAAGGCGCGAATGGATAAGGTCCGAGGCTAAAACCGAACTCAATCCCCCATAAATACCATACTAAGTAAGGGAAAGGCATTTTGGTCTTTCTGATTCCCACACAGACAATTTATAATGCCTCCCTCAGTTCTTGCGTTCACACCCTCGCGTGGCCTCAAAGCTGTCTTTCTCGGTGTATTGACGTCCGACGGATTCGAACGATGGTTGCCCCGGAGAAGGTACGCGGGTGTCTGTTGTCTCTCGGTTTTATTTTTTTTCCAATGGTTCCCTGGAAAAGAAAATTCCTTGGTTACTTTTCCCGGGAATTTTATTTTGTTTGTGTATTTTTTATTCATCCGGGTGAAACCTTAGAGAGATTTTTGCCTTATTTTGATATAAGGTAAATGGTTAGGTTATTGGGGTTTTAAAAAAATCCAGAATTGTACGGGTTCTATTTAGTTTAGCTACCGCTATTAATTTAAAAGATTAATTGATTCTTCATAGTGCTTCGACTATTGTATCGGGATCACTTGCTTTATTTCTGCTTGATATTCCGAGGAAAGTGTTTTACCGGAGGTGGGATTTTGGCTTCCTTGTGGGATGGTTTCGAGTGAACAGCTTGGATCAGTTTGATAGGTTTGTGGTTAGAATAGGAAAAGTTAAATTGGGTAAACATTGATGGAGCATGCGTGGTTAGTTCCTTAAAAGAAATTATGACGGATTAATCTCATGGATTGCGGAGAAAGTGAAAAAGTAACATGTTTCTTTCACATGCGTGATGATTAGGACTGCTTACTGATCACAACCGATGTGGCTAGGTGCCGAGTTAAGTTAACTGTGAGTGCTCACTTCATATTATTTAGGTGTCTGGTTTTGCTTCTGGTTCTTTCAGCTTCAGGTGATTTGGACTTAGAAACTCTTCACTTCTATGTGTAGAAATCAGGAGTTAGGTCATCCCAAATGAAAATTTTCGTAGATATTGTCATTCTAGAAGTGGAATTCGCTTCTGCTATTTTTTGTCTATGAAAAATTGCGTTCTCTCTGTGTTGAGATGAGGGGTGTAATGTTGATATGGCCGATTATCAAAGAAGGTTTATTCTCTAAGTATTTTATTTTTTGACATTAGCGATTTAGCTCTGATTGCCAACCTTGTTGACCAATATACCAGTTAAGGTTTACATGTGTGACGCTATCCTCAGTCACTTAAGTTATCTGGACCTAATGGACAGAACGCATCAGATTAGAATAGGTGTGCTCTGGGATGTTTGATGCATATTTATGATCAACGGTGGCATATGCTGCAAGTTCGTGTAAAAGCAATTTCAGTCTCTTTAACTTTAGAATTTTGATTACAGTGTAAAGCCTTAGTGTACGATTCCTTCAAGGTCATAAGCTGCTGGTATGGTTTGTCTACAGTTCTTTAAATCTTGGAGTCGAGGTTAGTTCAGTAATTGTCAGCTCTGCTGGTATGGGATCTACCATTATCCGAGTATCACCATTTTATTAGCTGATTCCTTCTTTGTAGGAGCTTATTCCTATCAGGAAAAGGATTTTGCCCGGAGCTTACATAAATGTCTGTAATCTTTCACTTCGTTAGGCATTTACTGAACAAGATTTCCAGCATGGTTGTTTTACCTTCTTAGTGATGGGTTGAATTCATTGTTCTACCTTCGTAGCGATCATAATAAAAGTTGCAATTTGCAGTCGTGGGTTATCTTCTCAAACTCTTATTTTCTACAGGATTCTAGAGAGGAAGTCATTCAAGCGTGGTACATGGATGATAGTGTTGAAGATCAGAGACTCGCCCATCACAAGGAACCAAAGGAGTTTGTATCCTTGGATCAACTTGCTGGTGAGCATCTTTAGAAAATATGTTACGAGCTATTGATCAACAAATGTTGGGATCTCTAACTTTGTGTGAGTCATTATATTGAAACTTTGTGTGAGTCATTATATTGACATGTAGAACTTGGAGTACTCAGTTGGCGACTGGATGCTGATAACTATGAAACTGATGAGGAGTTAAAGAAGATTCGCGAAGACCGTGGTTATTCCTACATGGTTCGTCAAACAAAGAAAAACTGATGTCTATATAGTTCTTGACATTTTATGGTTCTTGGGTTGAATGGTCTTGTTAAGAGGGAATAAAGAAAGTCTCTCTATATATTGATTAGCTAAACGTTGAAAGCTGTTACAGCATTTAAGAATCTGTTGGGCCCAGTAACAAAGGAACTAGATCTCAAATGGCACCTCTCTGTATAAGTATAGAATAGAAAGTGAGCGTTTGGCTTCAAAGCCCGTTGGATGTGTGTAGCATGCCAATCAAAAGGAATCTGTCGAGGGTTTTTTAATGTGTCTCATTCATTCATCTCTTTAAAAGCTCTTAATCAGGTCTTGGTAACTAAAAGGTTGCAAACTGAAAAATGAGTTGCTCTCATCTAGCTCATACCTTAATTTTAATCAGAGGTACCTTTCTTCAGGACTTCTGTGAGGTTTGTCCAGAAAAGCTGCTTAATTATGAAGAGAAGATCAAAAGCTTTTTCGAGGAACATCTTCACACTGATGAGGAGATACGCTACTGTGTGGCAGGAAGTGGTTAGTTACCCTTAATTTGTTTCGGTGTTAACCACTTTACCAAGAAAATTCCGTCTGTTGACTGCTTGGTTTTTGCTGAAGGTTATTTTGACGTGAGGGATCATGCAGACAAGTGGATTCGTGTTTTGGTGAGGAAGGGGGGAATGATTGTATTGCCGGCTGGAATCTATCATCGGTTTACTCTGGATTCAAACAACTACATCAAGGTATGATGTTACACATGCCTGAGCATAAAAGCAGTTTGTCTTTGTGCTGACAACACAACTGTTTGGAACATGTTGATTCCTAACTGTCAAGCACTTCCCTTCCGGATTCTCCTCTTTGTCAAGACACCTTGGACCAGTTTTTAAGATATGATTATTCATGCTAATTTGTTTCTTTCAATACGCTATTACATTAGGACTTGGGCTATCCACAATGGTTGTCGATATTAACACGTGTCCAGGGACTTTTGTCTTACATGGTATGGATGCCTGTGGGGAGGACGCCTGTTGTCTTAACTTCTTATGCGTCACTTGTATAAGATATTTCGGAAAAATTGATTGCTAAGCTTTGTATATACAGGTTTTCTAGTACCACAACTCCATATTCATTTAATTATTTCCTACTCCTCGTCCAAGCGGCACAGGCATGCCTACATTGGATACGCACACATGCTGGGCATCTATTCTGACTTGTTTGAAAAGTAGGATTGATTGTACCTTGGTCGCCGTAAGGCATTGGTTTCACATGCCTTGAACTTGTTATTGTGGTCCAATGTGCTAACTTTGTTTTAAGAGTCCCACCAATGTTTCTAGCAGTATGCTATTATATTATGACGTAAGAGATGTTTCTCATGAATTTATTTATTCAGGCTATGCGGCTTTTTGTTGGTGATCCAGTTTGGACTCCATTTAATCGTCCTCACGATCATCTACCTGCAAGGTTTGTGTTCCCCGATTCCCTATATTTTGGACATTCCTGGCGCGTTGGAGCCTAGTGGGCATTTAATTTAATAGGCTTCCTTACTGCTTCCATGCAGGAAGGAGTATATTAAGGCTTTGGTGGAAAAGGAAGTTGGTGATCACGCTGTTGATGCTGCCGCCTGAAATATTCATTTTGCTTCTAAAGTAAAACTGAGACAAAAATGTGTTGGCTTAAATAAGGATTGTATGGTCAGAAATCCCTTTGTGGTTCCTCCGGGCTTGCCTGTATTTCTTACTATGCTGTGTAGATACTCTTTTCAGTCCGTTACAAAACTTATCTGCCGTATGCGGATGAAAAAAAAACTTAGTAGACGTTTTCTTTACATTTTATAACCATATTATATTCTTGGTTGTAATCCTAATCGTATGCTCTTTTTCTTGTGAACCTTCTGCTTGTGAGCCGACTTCGACGTACCCGTGCGCCGATACCTGATGCAAATTGGACCGAATGAGGTGCAAACCGTGCTTTTATGTATCGGTAGCATACTTTTGTGGAATGGGGTGTGATTTTCTGTGTTCGGAAAAATACATTCCGTGAATGGAAGGGGTTGGCTGGTTAAGACTTGGAGTTATAAGGATTTGTCAAATAATTTTTTGGAGCTATTTCTTGTTAAAGTTAGACTAATTTAGCCTGGTGGTTTAGCAAGCCTGTCTGGAGTTTATTGGCTTGTGAGGTGAATTTTAATTAGTGGGTTCGCTGGGTTAAATTTTGTCATCGTTGCTAAAAAAATTATGATTGTTGTTAAAAAAGAAGCATTATGTGGGAGATTTCTAGTGCCTTCCTCGGCCGCTGCTGGGTCAGCCAAAAGTCGTATTAGGCGACAAATACTAGAGGCCTGACCTATAATGCTTTCCAGATCCCGAAAATAATTTTGCTCAAAAAAGTCCCAGTACACTGGCCAGTCAAAAAGAAAACGGGTCATCAATCGGACGAAACATGTGATTAGATTGGGGCCCAAGTCGCTCTTTCCCACTCTGGTTACCTTTTGAAACTTTCTTCCTGTCGTACATATTCTCTGCGGTGGTTCTACACTCTTCCTGAAGGCCATTAAAATATAAACTCGCCCTGTTCAGGTCAAGCGCCAGTGTCCTCCAATGAATGGGAGTGTGTTGGCGGTCCGGCTTGCAAATCATTATAACACACTGCACAGCCTCCAAAGGTGTCTTCGGTGCCCCCCGCGCCTTTGGATCAACTAGGCGGCAGTACACATACTTCTGGTTCTGGGCCCCCTTTCTTAATAAACTATCCCATATGCAGCATAAATATCACTTGTTTAGTGACCAACGAATAAGAAAGTAAAATATAGAACCATAATTGTTTTTTGGCCTTGAAGGAATCATAGTCAGTGACAGGATTGACATGTTTGGACGTGCACGTTGGCCCCGCAATGTTGCCTTACTAGAATGCCCTCGACCCAATCTTTCTCTTTTCTTTTCGTCCCAAAAACACAATAATCCCCGCAACTTGATTTGGTCAATGAATGTAATCATACCCCTTCCGTACCTGATATTCGAGACTCCACCCACCTTTAAAAAAATTAAATTAAAAAGAAACTGCTCTAATATTCCGAGACCGCGCTTGATCACAGGGTAGATTTCTTTCATGTCATTCTCTAATTACCAAGGTCCCAAAAGAGGAAAAGAAGATCCCAAAAATGCTCAGAAAAATGGTCAAAAGAAGGACCAATAGATATTACCACGTTCGTTTACAAAGTATTCTCAGGATTTTTTGAATCCTCAGGATTCTACAACCAAACATCATTTTTCACACTACATAAATATAATTACAACACGCATATCAATAAAGTTAACATTACATAAAAATTTTCAAAACACAAAAAATTCTCACAAAACACCTTAACCGAACACACTCTAGGACTATCTGCTGAGTGCTGAGAGGAAACCACTCTTAACACTCAGCAATGGGGTGAGATCTACTCTTAAACACCATTACTACCACTCCGGGGGAATTCCAGAACCTTCTGAAACCCCACTTTAGTCCCCAAAAATATAACTACAACACGCATATCAATAAAGTTAACATTACATAAAAATTCTCAAAACACAAAAAATTCTCACAAAACACCTTAACCGAACATATTCTAGGACTATCTGCTGAGTGCTGAGAGGAGACCACTCTTAACACTCAACAATGGGGTGGGATCTACTCTTAAACACCATTACTACCACTCCGGGGGAATTCCAGAACCTTCTGAAACCCCACTTTAGTCCCCAAAAACAAACACGCCTATGAAAAAAAAAAACAAAACCGAAGGAGAACCGATTCCCCTGCCATTTGAGGAAAGACAAACTTGCAGATTTGCTCTAGAACCTTCTGCAATACTTATTGCCCAATGAATTGATTATTGTCTTCCATTTATGTTATGTTTGTTCTCAATGCTTTGAGTATGAAAATTTTCAACAAAACAAACATACTTTAAAACGTGAGTGTTAAGGATCTGTTTAGGGTATCTTTGTTTGCTAAAATTTTGTGTAATATTTTCAAAATTTTAAGAATTTTTACTTTATTGATATTTATTGAGATTTGTAAAAAGTAAAATGTGAAGACAAGATAATCAATTTATTATGATTGGTGAAAATGTATTAAAATTGATAAAAAAATAAAGGATAATTTTTTGAAAACGTTTTAAGATCTCATCCAAACATAACCTTAATTTTTACACATACACATTTTACTTTTTACAAATTCTAGTAAATATCAATAAAATAAATTTCTTAAAATTTCAAAAATATTACTCAAAATTTTACCAAACAAAAATAGATCCTTAACACTCGCTCTATAAACGTTGCTCCCCCCCCCCCCAAAAAAAAAACTCTACACACCGTTTTTTTGTCCTTTAGGTGGGACTAGACAAATATAAGCGTGTTCGTAGTTCCTCTTCAAATGATAGACCCTTTTGAAAGTGTGTTCGACTGACCGCTGTGAGTTGAGTTCACTCTCTCCCAGCGAAGCAATAGTGATTGTGTCTCTCTCCCTTTCTTCTTTCCCCCCATAGAAAAAGAAACGAAAAGTCTCTATCCCACACCGCTACTGGATAGAGAGGGAGCTCGACTCATAAGTTGGTAGTTCCCCTTCAAAGGATAGGCCCTTTTGAAGGTGTGTTCGACTGACCGCTATGAGTTGAGTTCACTCTCTCCCAGCGAAGCAATAGTGGTTGTGTCTCTCTCCCTTTCTTCTTTCCCCTATAGAAAAAAAAAACAAAAACAAATATAAGCGTGCCGAGTGGCTTTCCCAAAGGAGAAAGGAATGGATTGAATTGAAGAGAGAGAAAAATATCTCATGGCGGATTAGGTTTTCTTTTGATCACCACTCTCATGACTAATCATATTCCCTAAATAGGAAAAGAAAAGAGAAAAAACCCACCAAAAAGAGCAAAAAGGTTAGACAACACTGCCAGCTATTAGAAATTGATATCCTTTTCACATTTCCCTGTGATTCCTTTGTTCTTCCCAAGCCCCTCTTCCCTGCTTGACCTCCCGCATCCGCCGGAGCTCCTCTTACCTCTGACCCTTCTCTCTCCGATCTTAGAGCTTGTTTGGTTTACCTGTATTCTCAGGATTTTTTGAATCCTGAGAATACACAAACCGAACATGTTTTTTAACATCACTTAAAAATACTTCTGCACGCATGCCAATAAAGTTAACATCACCTAAAAATTTTCAAAACACAAAAAATCCTCAAAATACTTTATAACCGAACAGACTCTTAGTCGTGTATCTTGTTCATGTTGTTTGATTATTGTCCTGTGGAATATATAGTTGCTCTTTAAAGTAAAGAGCAAGTCTTGCAGATAGCCTATTTGGAGAAACTTCTATTATCAATAGCTATAGCCGCTCATGGAAAGGTGAAGGTTCAACTGCATTATTCCAGCTTAGGTCTGCATAGCTATTAGGCACCTTATCTGCTCAAAAACGAATCAGCTAGATCACTGTTTCTCTTAGCAACCCAGATCGCAGTTAATCTACTTTGTGCCTTTTTGGCAACCATGAATCCTCGAGGACGAGTGAAGGAGGAGTTTCCAGGAGCAAGTTCGTCCTTTTCCGGCACAGCGTCGTCTATGAGTATTCCTCGTACTCAACTAATGGAGGGACTTCATGACGCAGGCGCTCCACCATGGGAATTATGGGGTTGTTTGCTTATTTATCCGAATAAGAAACTGACAACATATTTCGGAAAGTACTTTAATTGACCCCACTGACGAATAACTTACATTAGATGTTTGAAATATCAAAGTTAGTCCGTTACATCAGCAATATTATCCAAGTTGAAAAATCAATGGGAGGGTTTGGTAGTAAAACTTTCCAAGCAGCCCATAAATTAGTGGCGAAATGGGACCTAACGCATTCTCAGCCTCCAAGTCTGATCTTTAGCCACCCACAGCTGAACTCCCCATCTCGATCCACCTAGCTAGAAAGACAACTCTGTCCCGTTTATGCATCTCTCTTCTATATATATATGCCTTCCTATTTGATCTAAACAACTCAAGAAATTGCGTTTAATTTGTTCAAAATGACTCGAAATTAAAAGTTGTTCAAAATGACTCTTAATTAAATCTTCCAAGTCAATGCTAGCTAGCTAGTGAAACAGGCCGTGGTGCGCATACACAATTATTTGGTAGCACGTAGATATATATATAGAACTTCCCAACAAATTTTATCAGATCTCTATATATCCATAGTATATAATACTAATTTTGCTATATTCCCCAGCCCCATGAACAGCTGGATTAATTGACAAATAACAAAATAAAAAGACTTTGGGTGGGTCAAAATTAATTATTTTTTGCATTGAAAATTGTTGGAAATTAATTGTAGTGGTGGAAGATTGTGTCCACAAGTGCTTGTAAAACCACGTACGTACCCATGGAAATTGCACAGGATCGTGATGCATGCTCGTTTCTTAAAGCCTACTTGAGAGGAGCTCACGTTTTAGTCACTCTAATAATAAAGAAAGGGACTCGCACAATTTTGCTATTAGCTCTAACGTCCGCTTGGTGGTTTAGAAAATTGACTAAGCAGCACTTCCACTAATTGGCTGCTGCTGCTTCCCCACTAAGCTACAATTAGCAGTTGGACATGACAAGAAACCCGCCATATATTAATTAATTAGCAGGGAAACTAACTCTACCTTCCAAAGCTAGCAAAGGCTATACTACCTTTATATACCTCTAGAAAATTCACGTCTCCCATTTTATTTGGCCCCAACAAATCAGCCCCAAAAATAATTATACGTCTTATCTCCATTTTTATTATCCAATAATGCAATATTTTATGGAAATCACTTAATAATATCTCACTTAAAATAATAGTTTATGCTTCTACTTATAATAACAATAATTGCATGTATCACATATGAATTTATATATTATTTTTTATCTTTATGCACATCTTTTTTTTTCAAATTTTATTTTGATATTGCCACAGCCACTTTATATTAGAAAAATAATATAGAATAAAATATTTATTTATTATAATCAATAATAACAGTCTTAGTTTTTTCTTCAATTTCTTTTTTATAAAGAAACTTTACATTATTTATTAATATGAGATTCACCAATTATATCTATTTTTTCTAAATTAAAATTTAAATAAAATAATTACAGAAAATAATAATCGATTTTTCAACTGCTCTACAGTGAGTTATTATTTAGGGACAACGATGACTAAAAGTCTAAATACATATTATTATATGCCGTGGAATTTATATACAATCCCGAGGCCAATTTCGTCCACGAGCGGAACTAAACGAGGAACGAGGGATCATCGTCCCGTCCCCAAAAATACTCCGAAGTCGTCTACCTCTCTGTAAAGTCCCTAAAGCCTTCGTTAAGAAGCTGTTTGTCTCCCCAACATAAAGAACTGCATTTCCAATCTCTATAGAAGCCAACCGATCCAACGCCCCCGAACCTCATCTCTGCTGTGCCTTTCTTCATTGCCATTGATGTCAACCAGTCAAGACGGCTCGGATATCCGCCGGCTCGGCTTTTGATTGAGAGTCGAATCAGTGACTATCAACGACTTGTGAATGGGGTCGGTGCCTTCAACGCCTCGCAAGAGCAGCGGCGCGCGGCCTCAGGAGACTGCGGAGTACCTGATCGGAACCTTCGTTGGCGAGAAGTCGTTTCCTATTTCCTCCGATTTCTGGCAGAAACTCCTCGAGCTCCCTCTCAACCTTCAGTGGCCATCTCATCGTGTTCTCCAAGCCTGCGAGCTCTTCGGTGAGCAGTTCTTTCGTATATTTCTTACAATCACGATTAATTTTCATTCATGTGTTTACAGAGCATATATATGGTTCAATTAGGTAATACTTTATGCGGTTAGAATTTGAAGCTGTAATTGACTAATTTTGTGCTCCAGTGAACTTCCCTACATCTAGAATCTTGCTTCTATCATATGCTCATTCATCATTTTCTTTTTGTTTTCTGTTGACAAGTAATATGTGATCGTTACTTTTTGACGCTGGGCGTGTTGTTTTTATTTTTCTTTTGTTTCCTCGCTTTGTGCAGCTCGAAACAACCAATACACGAGGCATCTTGCAAAGATTTTGATTCACCTTTCGTGGTGCTTGCAAGATTGTATTTCAGCTTCTGGTGCTCCGTCCAATGTCTACAATAAGGCCGTTAATGCTGTCTACGTCTCTTCTGTTTTCTTAAAGCACTTGATTGAAAGTGCCAAAAGCGAAGACCTTGGGGAGTTGTATCTCTCCCTAGATGAAAAAGAACCCCTACCAGGGGATTTTATTCAAGGTAATTGGTCTGTACTCTGCTATGATATTTGGTTGTGACATAAAGAATCTGTGTGTTTCTTGAAAAATATGTGAGGTTAACACGAGTTTTATGCATTTTGCAACAACTGAAAAAAAGAGTTTATCATTTAGTATACAGATACTAGGGATCGAATATACACTCTTTAGGGATCGAATATACTTTTTTTGTGTCTGTATGTTGCGGGGTTGCTTGGTGGAGATTTTCATTTGTTTGGCTATAAGACTTTGTCAAAGCTTTACATTTGTGATGCTCAGGTATCTGTGTCACCTGATTGAGTCAGGGCCTAGATGGGTGATTGTAGCTTAGTTGTTGCCCTTATATTGCACCTTTAATTGCTAGGGTATGGCTAGTTTAGCTGGCATTGCTGTTCAAACTATCCACTCCTGTGAGGAGCTTCTGTATGATATTTGTCACACAAATGATTTATGTGTTGGGGAGGAGGTTGGATTGCAAAGATGATTCCTTGAGGATTTTGATGAATTGGGGAGCGAAATTGTGAATAACTTGCTATTTTCCCATTTCTTTGGGAGCGATGGGTTTTTTTTGCCACTCTTTGTAAAAGCAGAATGTTTGAAGGAAACATTTGATCTGTGAAGACTATAGTATGTGGTCAATGTTATTTTGTATTATTTTGTTGAACCTATCTTTTGTCATTTGTGTTGGGGCTTTCTTGGCTTGGTTTGGTTATTGGAACTCTGTAGGTTCTCTCCGAGTCTCCGTTGTGTTTCGGGAGTTGTCTTCTGTACTGTAGCAGCTTTTTTTTTACCTATGTCTTCTATCTGTTAATAAAAAGCATTAAGGACCTCAAGTTAATGTTTCCAATATGCAGATGAAAACATTGAGAATCTGGTAATGCATAGAGTGCTTAGCTTTATCAGCTCCGTAGATGTGAGGTACATATTAGTCCAGTCTAATTGGTTTTATTGTTGAGAACTGTATATGTTGATCCCTGATTATTCTTTTATCTTTTTACAAGGCCCAACACATACCTCCTACATTTGGAGCTTGTTAATTTCATGCTGATTGCAATGTCGACCCAGCTTCTTTGTGGACCATCTCCAGGACCCAAAGACGTCAATCCATTTATTGATGCAACAACAGTTCAGGTTGCCCAATTAAACTCTAGCTTGCTGATTTCCATATCTTTCCAATATCTTGTCTGTGTCTTAAATTGCTAGTACTATTTCAGGATAGCTCTTTGGTTAGTTTTGTTGTGAGAAAACTGCTGCTCAATTACATCTCACAACCTGGCATGCCCTTCAAAAGCACATCTTACTCCATATTTTATGAAGGAAGTGAGCCAAGTGTCCTACAAAGAGTTGGTTCTGCAGCTGGTATGGTGGTTCTCTTTGATGCTCATATTCTGTCTAATTTTCTCTTATGTGCATTCACTGGGAGTGTTGCTGATAATAGACCTAATAGCATTATTTTATGCTTTGTTGACCTTCATTTTCCCCAATCTTTCACATTTTTATGCTTCTTTAGAATATAAACACCTCTCTTTCATCACTGCAAGATAATTTCTTTGGCCACATTCGAGGATTACATCACTGACAAAAGCTTCTCTGGACATTGTATTCTTTTTTCTTGCAGCAAATTTTGTCTTATTGCCATTGAGTTTTTTGGGCAGTGCAAGAGGTGAAGGCTCAAGAAGTCCATTGGCAGAGTGCAGTCTCCTTGTTCTTCTTGTTCTCATTCATTATCATAAGTGTGTGGTGAGCAAGGAGGCCATGACAGATAGGAGTGTTGATAGTGCTACATCAGATTCTCTGCCGAAAGAAAATACATATTTTTCTGACAACCCTTACTGCAATGCCTTGGAAAATGTGACGGATATTGAATGTAGGGATAATAAATCTCAGGATATCTTTATTTTTGTGTTTTTTTATCGTAAAGGTTGGGTTTGGTAAATCAGTGTCCTGCTTGCAGTTGACCGTATGGATGTTGAGGGGAATACTCATAGTGGTCCAATTGTGAGGTTGCCTTTTGCTTCTCTGTTTGACACTCTTGGCATGTAAGTGTATGCTCGTCTTTCTCTATCAGTAATTGGAGTTGTGACATATTACTTGAGCTATTTCATTTGAGGGTACTGAAAGAAGTTTTGCTGAACCTAACCTGATAAAGATAGGTTTCTTGTAAAATCACAAATCTCATTCAATTTAGCAACAGGAAGAGGGTACAATATTTGGTATTACTTGGCTGCTTTTACAGCTTGGTGTACCTAGATCTTTTGTGGCTAAGAAAATGAAGCTTGGAAGTATTGCTACTTATATTATGTAATTTTGTATGTTGTTTATTCCAAAGAAAAAGAGGTTTCGCAACTTGTACGGATAAAAGTTATACTATTGGCGTTTAGTTATAATTTTGTTTGCATTTTGGTTGTCTCTTTTTTGTTTATAAGTGCATTTTGGTTGTCTCTAGGAGTCATATCTAGTAGTTCTTTCCTGCCTTGCTATAGTATTAATTGAAAGTGAAAGCATAAGCTCGCTGCTAGTTTCTCTATCTCATTAAAGAGATGAGACATTATCTGATTATAATAACTCATTTTCCCCCATAACCCTTTCTTTTGCTGTTATCTTTCATATTGAGTGATCCATGATGGTCCTACCTCTGTAGGTGCTTGGCTGATGAGGCTGCTGTCCTGTTGCTTTATTCATTGCTGCAGGGGAACTCTGACTTTTTGGAGTATGTTTTGGTGCGGACTGATATGGACACATTGGTACGAAGCAGCAATTTTAAGTATTTTTCTTTGGACAAAAGGAAATAAGCATATTTCTGTATTGGATACGACGGGTGCAAAAAGCTTCTTACCCATGAACTTGATTAAGTTTTTATTATTTGTTTTTGATCAAGCCATCTGATGTGCCATACTTGCTACTGATTTGGCTTAGCCCCTCCATGGCCTAATTCTGATCTGTGTTTGCATGATGAAATTTTGCAGTTGATGCCCATTTTGGAGGCATTGTATAATGCTCCTAGGAGGACACCTAATCAGATCTACATGTTGCTGATTATACTTCTCATCCTAAGTCAGGATTCTTCATTTAATGCTAGCATTCATAAGCTGGTAAGGGTTGCACCTGTTTGCCATATATCTTAAAGGATATTTTTAACATGGATAATGCGGACAGATACTGCCTGGTGTTCCATGGTACAAAGAACGCCTCCTTCATCAAACATCTCTTGGCTCCCTGATGGTCATTATTCTCATAAGGACTGTGCAATATAATTTGTCTAAGTTGCGGGTAAGACTTTAGTCATCCATATTGATAATCTGCTTTTGTTCTATTTACTGTGACTTTGTATGACTTGCCAGACAAGATTGCTATAACAGGTTGCGTATTTAACTCACAATTGATTCCAATTATGTAAAAATCCGTCAATCTACATTACACCATCAGTGCCTGGGATCTTAGCTTGTAATTTAGTTTTGTTATTCTATATGCCAATCCCCAGACAGAAATTATTTTTGATTACTATGTATATGTCGAACACGTGTATGAAATTGAATCTGTGACCTCTCCCTTATCTATGGTGGCAGTAGATGTCCTTTAGTTCAAGGGCTATTGAAATACAAGTGAATTGATGGGTGTGTCAATTTTGATGATTTTTCTAAGGATGATGGTGGGGCCTCAACCGGAACCTGATCCCCTTGAAAAGGGCCCGACCAAAAGCCCAAATCTGGATCGGATATCTGTAATTTCACCTTAACTTGCCATAACCTGGTTATTTCCACGCAGACCTATGGCTAGAGGCTAAGACAGGATGAGTTGCTCGATTAAGGGCATCATGTGTGGTATATAATTAGAGTTTATACGTACCTATGTGGACTATTTACATATAAAAGGTAGGGCTGCACAACTGGAAATCCGGTCAGACTGGATTTTCGGTTGTGCTTATATGGAGGACCGGACCGGACCACTTATAAGTGGTCCGGTCCGGTCCAGCCAAATGCGGTTCGGACCGGTTTTATTTTTTTAGGTTAATCTCGAAGGGACAAGGACATATAAAAATGTAGAGTTTTAGTTTAGATTAAAATTAAATTTTTTAAGTTTGTAATTTGTATTAAAAAATATAAAAAAAACATTTTTTATTTATATTAATAAATCCGGTCCGGACTGGTTTGTCAAAAGGCATGGACCGGACCGGACCGCATTTAAAAAAAAAAGACAGGACTGGACCGGACCTCCGGTCCGGTTTTGTTCAGCCCTAATAAAAGGGCACAAAAACAGCCTATCTACTGCTTACCCACCCAGAACCTGTTACAGGGTTCAAAATCTTGATTCTGAAGCAAGTCCTATGCTATTAAAATTCAGTCTGTCACTTTTTCCTTCAAGTAAGTATCTCGATCCCACCCTCCGACCCTTATTGGCCAGTGGTCGCATGGCCCCCTTCCCTCCCAGAAGGCGAAAATAAGGTCTGGAGGGTGAGTTCATTGGTTGGTGAATAAACCACTGAACACATCGGTTAGTTTACTGACAATAGATGTTTCATAACACAGTTCAAAACTAGTTTCCATCAATGTTCGACATGCATTTTTACATTGACGACCTTAATCTTTGTTGCTGGATATCTACTTTTAGCAAACTTCTTCCCGTGATAAATTTTGAAGTGTTCAATCATACAGGACGTTTATCTTCATACAACTTGTCTAGCAACATTGGCAAACTTGGCTCCTCATGCCCACCGTTTGAGTGCATATGCAGCACAAAGGCTGGTCAGCCTTTTCTTTATGCTCTCACGCAAGTAGGTTGCTCCTATTGATTTTATTTTCCTGACCCTCATACCTTGCTTCTTCATGTTCATGTGTCATGATCTTATGATTGCTGGCCTTAATCCAAATTGAGTATAGGTATAACAAATTAGCAGAGCTAAGAGATAACAAGGTGCATCTAGCCAAAGGCAACTCAATGAACAGCCTTTCTGAAGATATGGTCTGTGATGCTTTTTGTTGCCAAAATCATGCTATCTGGTTGCTGGCCCTCCATATATTAATTTTTTTTTTGTTTTGGCTAAGCTAGATTGTTTTTGTTGCAGTCAACAGAGTTGCATATATATACTGACTTCCTGAGACTAGTTCTTGAAATTCTAAATGCAATTTTGACTTATGCCCTACCACGGAATCCTGAGGTATCATCTTCTCCGCTAATAATGATTCAAGGTGGATACATTTAATATCACAGCAGCGCCTTTCAGGTTTTCTGAATTCCTCCTTGTGTTTGATTGGGGCAGGTAGTATATGCGATAATGCATAGACAGGAGGTCTTTCAGCCATTCAAGACTCATCCACGCTTCAACGAGCTGCTTGAAAACATCTATACTGTATGCCCGAGTATTTATTAAAAACTTTTCATTTAATTCTGTGTCTTAGCAATCTTGCAATTTGTTATAAGGCAAGGGTAGGTTGCTGGTTGAGTATCTGTAAGGTTCTCTCATATTGTATGTTTACTTGAGTGCATTTGACTTTTATGGTTCTTCTGCCTCCCTAGGTATTAGATTTTTTCAACAGTCGAGTGGATGCCCACACAATGGATGGTGAATGGTCAGTGGAGAAGGTATTGCAAGTCATTATTCTTAACTGCCGATCTTGGCGGGGTGAGGGCATGAAGGTAAAAGATGGACGGCAGACTCTATAAGTTAGATATCCAGTTAGAATGGGAAATATTATCTGGAGGATTAACACGCCGTTTCTCTTACAGATGTTTACTCAGCTACGCTTCACGTACGAACAAGAGAGTCATCCTGAAGAGTTCTTTATTCCATACGTGTGGCAGCTAGTTTTATCTCGTTGGTATGTTCCTGCGTCCCCCCTCTCCAAGCCTTATTTCATAAAACTCTGCTCAATCAAACCATTATCCAACTTTTGCATCGGATGTTTGATCATTTTAGTTTTTGAGTTTCGTAACATATCTAAGTAATGATTTCAGAGATTCAGTTTATATTGCTTATAAACTGGACTTCACATTCCCATTTCAACTAATCTTTTTGTTACTGATTTCTGCTTTTATTTTCTCCTTTGCCTTTGATTTTTAATTCCCTGTATGTGTCACTTATTCCTTTGTACTGTTATTCACTCTTCCTTCAGTGGATTCAGCTTCGATTCGGGAGCCATAAACTTGTTTCCCGTTGACCCGCAAGTAGAAGTAAGTATCAGAATGCATTTTGTTCAGTGAACTCTGATAAATGATGTTCTGAGATACTTTTTCTAGTGCACTTTTACTAAGAAATTGTTTTTTTCTCTTTTGAGATGTGGAATGTGCACACTTCAATATATGCACCTTTTTTTTCAAATCGACATGAGGATTTTGTAGTTGTCACCAACTTTTTTGGGCAAATGTACTGGCACTGGATTTATTGTCATTTTTTACTTGTAACCCTTCTTGATTTCAGATGTCTAGCTTATTAAAAAATTGACTAATACTAGTACATAAGCGAATGGATCTCTTAGCATGTGCAGTTTACTGAAAAGCCCAAGTATCTAATAAACTTCAACTCCTTAGCAAGGAGGTTTTGGGATCCATTGACATTTCTGTTAGTTTCTGGGCTTTCTATTAGTATGCACCTATCTACATATATTATTTTCATAACGAAATTCAATTCCAGCTTTTTACTGGTACCAAATATTTCGAACTTACTGTGGAAGCAGATGGCCCTCATGTGAGGATATGTTGTCCAATAACACAACTCTGTGCTTGGTTGCAGGAACAAGAGAGTGATGGAGTGACAACCAGTAAGCTCCAAAATGGTCAGCTGAGCATGCACGGACTTCTTCTTGATCCATAGTGGACGCGTCATATATTTCCTCGGCCAGAAAGATTCGTGGTTCTTAGTGAATATGTACATATATGAGATAGTAGAGCCTATATTCTCATTCTTTCTGTTCATATATTTTCTGCAACATAGAAGAAAGCCCTTCCCCCCACAGTTAAATTGGAGATAATTAATGTAATATGAATAAGAGACACCAGTAGCAGCTTCGAATAGATCATATATGAATTCACTTTCTCTGAAAATATAAAAGAAAGGAGTTTGTGCACCAATATCTGCCATAAAAGGTCCGAGCCATAAGAGATGAGAAGCTATACGACTCAATTCCAACATGATTACTCTGATATAACTGGCTCTTTTAGGAAGCACTTGAATATTTCCTAACCGTTCTGGCCCATATACAGTTATTGCTTCTGTGAACATAGTAGCTAAACGAGTTACGTAAGGCAGATACTGTATAATTGTTCGGTTTTTGGCTCACAGTCAATAACATCTTTGACTATCCTGAGTAGTGGATTATGCCCACTTCCATTTTACCTACTTTTATAGTCGGAGTTAAATCTGAAACTTTACTCCAGCTGGGGCTGGGTAATCTCTTCGCTATGTTACAATACGGCGTGCTGGAGGGTGATGACGCAGAAGCTGGATTTTGGAATTTTTTTTTTTGCTAAGCTGGGGATTTTGGAATATGTATATACTTTTGGAAGAGTGATTTACTGAAAGATATTGGTTAGTATTATGGTAATTCCCACGATGTTCACGTTCATGGCACTGAAATAACAGTGAAATTTGAGAAGAAAAAATAATAAATAAGGCAAGTTGGATAATGTTCATGTGACTTGGGTAGGTTTGAAGTCGCATTACATGAAATTTGCCATGCTTTCGAAATTTTCTTTTGCTAGGCATAAGGGATGAGTTTCGAATTTTCGATGAACGTCTCGGATTTTTCGTAGCCTATTAGGCTATTTCTCTACACGAGGGTCACGCAAGGGTAACAATTATAAATACTGAAATTTGAAGAAATTTTTCTTTCTACTGAAATTGGACTATATTCCTGTACTTTCTGAATTACATGGTGTTGCGCATTTTATTTATAGGCCAAAAGTCAGCGAATCGGAGACCTAAACAATGGTTCCGCCCTTCACATACTCGGTAAATGCCAGGGCAACTAAACCCAACATGGCAAACCGCCCATTCCACATCTCGGCATCTGAGGTAAACAGCCCCTTTGATTTGGACTCCACACTGACCCCTTTCAACAGAGGAATCAGAGATGCAAGTGACAGCACAATGGTGGTTCCAAGGAACCATGGGACCCCTCCGTCTGATATCTGAGCCAGCAAGTCCTGCCCCTTCGATAGCTCCACCGCCATCGCGGCAACGAAGCCGATCATTGCTAGTCTGCCGTTGATCCTCTCCGGTGCGGGCCCACTAAAGGCCAGCAAGTCAGAAAAGTTCGGGCTAGCCTGGTCACAGCAAAACACGTGTCAACATTCTGTTAACAATGGGGACAAGCGCGTATTAAATTCCAGAACCCCAGTGGTATTCTTGGAATCAATTGTCAGGTACCTTGGCCTTGGGTTGTAGTGGTGAAGAAGCCACAGGCTCAGTTGGCAGCTTCTGCTTGTCCTCCTGCAATAATGGTGAATGGGAAGGTCAGGATTATTCGTCGGACATCAATAAGCATTTGATCAAGAATAAGGTAAGCTACAAACTAGTTTCATCACGCTCGAGAATTCCACTGAAAGAAAAGCAATTAGTTGAAACTTCAGTGTCTTTTACCAAATTACCTCAGCCATGCACCTCACTCTCATGCCGACGTTCTTCGGCAAACGTGACACATAAGTGCTTGGGAGAAATTGATTCACCCATGATCTGTTTGTCACAGTACTACTGGCCAAGGATGTAGTGAAGATTGACTGCATTGTAGCTGAGGTTGCCATGATGAAGGGCTGGCGGAGCGAGGTTGAACTTTTTCACTTTAAGGGTCGCAGAGGCACTTCGTAGTTTTCGTAGTTGTATTCACGTCTACCTACCCATTTATATAGTGTGAGAGGGCAAGCAGGGTGGTGGATATTTTGCGTCCACGTCTACCATATATTTTTCTCCAAAAGGTCATTGGTCATGATAGTTTACGCGACGTGGCCCCTGCTTGCACCGCAACACTCCACGGGTCTAGATTCCCCCACTGGTGAGTGTGAGGCCATCGTTGTTCAAGGTTTTCTGTTTCGTAGAAGGACTATATCATTCCAGATCTGGATTCACCCTTCTCCTAGTGTGCCACGGTTTACAGAGAAAAGTTTGATAGGTAAAGAAGTAAAGATCTTGACTCACCCGTCTCCAAGTGTGCCACGGTTTACAAAGAAAAGTTTGATAGGCACAGATATTGATTCACCCGTCTCTAAGTGAGCCACGGTTTTAAATAAAAGTTTCGTAGGTACAGAACTACAGATCTGTCTTCATTTGGGTATATACGTAGACGACAAACTTTCACGAAGAAGGAAAAGTTAAAGAACACTGGCCCACTGTCTCTTACCTGTATTCGTGGTGGAGGCTTCTGGGTAGTGTGTCCTTTCAATAAAGTTGAAGGATGGAGCTTATTACCTTTTTTTGGGTAATTACGGATTAGAGGAAAGAAAAGTTCAATTAATTATCTGGATGCTAGTTAGTGCGTCTCTTCATGATTAAAGTTGGGAATGGAGCGCATTACCCTACCAAACAAAAAGGTCAGGTATGGAGCCAAATCTATGTGAATACCGAATAGATGCCCAAACACTGCAAAAAAGTTCATCATTAGAACAGAGGAGACATTGTGCCAAAGCAATGCATTGAGGTTCCGAAATGATGCTGGTAACGCGAGGATAACAACTGATTATCTGATAAAACAAATCTGACGGCCTGTGTAAAAAGCATGTTGATAAATCTAGCTCTAGGTTATAGACACGGCCAGAAAAAAGGACCAACTGCAGTTTCTCCATTCTAAATATATTAAGAAAAGAAATACATCAAACAAGATACATAATTGTGATTCAAATATGGATGAACTTGGTTAATTTAATAGCAGCCAATATGTACAATAAAGAACGAAAGCAGTGAAGAGAGTCAATGAGTACCAGGGATTGGGACAATGTCTTCACCCTGATGAAGAAGCCATGCCAAAGCTAGTTGAGTAGTACAGGCATGCTTCTCAGCCACAATGGCAAGTTTGCGGTAAGAATTTTTTTCTTCTCTAAATTCTCCCCACTAAACCTCGGAAACATAGGCTGTGAGAAGAAGATGAACATTATTTTTCAAAAGAAGCACATTCCAGTCACAAAGAAGAGATTCGCCCAAAGATAGCAAGGGTTAGACGCAGTGCCTTCCTTGCCTAAGTTCACACACAATATGAAAAAATGACACCACAAATTATTGTTGTATCTGTGGACAAGTTATTTGCTAGCAGCTCTGGTTTATATCTTGTGGAGAGAAAGGAATTTGAGGTTGTATGGTGGTGAGAGCGAAAGCTGGTTCTTGTTTTGAAGGAAGTCTCTTTCCTTGTTCAAACTAAAATCAACCTGCTGCAAAACATCCCATTTTCAGCTGCTAATCGTGATATTGCAGCAAGATGGGGTATCTCAGACTTGGTTTTCAGGAGTGGTTGTACTGATTAATTTATTTTGCTGAATGTATACTCTTGCTGACTTCTGTTTTGGCATTTGGTATTTTTTTCTGTATTGAACCTGGCTAGGTTCTTCTGTTAGTTTTGTTTGGTTGGCTTGCTCTTGTGCACCATACCTGTGGTGGGGTTGTTCCCCGTGTATCTTCTGTTTTTTTTTTATCAATACAAGATCTTACTCAATTACCCAAAAAAAAAAAACCAATTCCATGAAGACAACAAGCTGTTAAGATTACCTATTGCTCATGTCCAGTATGCAAGACAATCTCATTCACTAAAAGCAGAAATTCGTGATTGCATATTTCCATTTGTATACTCCCAGCGGGTAAGCTCTCAGTAGCTGCCTTCCCACCAAAGAAACCACGACCAAGGGGGCTGTATGCAACAATTCCAATGCCAAGCTCCCTGTAAGTAAACAAATATGTAGCAACCTGATGAAACAACTATAGTCATTGATTCTTTGTGAGATCTTGTAATACTGTCCATGTAGCTAATTCTTCAGAATCTTAAGATCGTGAAGGCAACAATTTCCACCTAGTTATGAACCAAGAAAAGACAATGGATCTAGATGTTAACAAACCCGCAAACAGCAACTATCTCATCTTCGATGTCTCGGGCCCAAAGGGAATACTCCATTTGTAAGGCAGTGATGGGATGAACTGCATGGGCTCTCCTTATTGTGTCCACACTAGCTTCCGATAACCCAATATATTTTATCTTTCCTTCATCCACCATCTTTTTAAGTTCACCCATCTTCCTTGTTGAAGTTAAAGGCAGAGAACACAGCCATCAAGATTGAATGCAGCCTTGAAAATCCAAATAATGTATAGGAACTGGCTCAATAAGTAAACCAAGGAAAAGTGTTTTGATGCTTACAGTATCCTCGATTGGCACTGTAACATCAATATGATGTGGATAGTAAAGATCAATGTAATCGACCTCAAGCCTCTTAAGACTAGCTTCGCAGGATTCCCGAACATATTCAGGACTGCCCCTTACACCATACTGACCATACCGATCCCCCTCTAACTTGACCACCCCAAATTTGGTAGCAAGTTGAACTTTGTCTCGAGGAAGCTGCTTCAAGGCCTGGGAATGAGAACTGACAATGATCATAAACACAAATTTCTAAGCAATATAACAATGTGAACTTTCCACCAGATATTGTCACCAAAAGATGCATTTTTGAATTTGTTGGGCGACTAGAATAAACATATCTATGGCTCGAGGAAGCTGTTTCAAGGCCTGGGAATGAGAACTGACAATGATCATAAACACAAATTTCTAAGCAATATAACAATGTGAACTTTCCACCAGATATTGTCACCAAAAGATGCATTTTTGAATTTGTTGGGCGACTAGAATAAATATATCTTTGGATAAGTGAAGCATAAGCGTAACCAGTAACTCATGTCAAGAAGGCTATTCTGCTTTACTGATTTTTGCCTTTATTCATATTCTTGCTCATTTGCCATGTCAGGAGTGTTTCTCAGTAAGTTCAGACAGGAGTTCCTCCGAGGAAGGTGGTGGGTTTGAATATAATAAGAAAGATCAAACATAGAAGATATATATTTTGTCTCTGATCCCACTCTGAAACAATTTATCATAATCCAGGTTCAAACTTCAGTGTGAATACCAAATGTTACCTTGCCAACCATGATTTCATTATGGTACTCATGCCCATAGAGATCTGAGGTATCGAAGAAGGTGATGCCCCTATCGAATGCTTCCTTGATAACATGAAATTCAGTTTCAGGAGTAAGAGGAGTGTTGTATAGTCCCGATAGTCCAGCGTATCCATACGCCAGTCTAGAAACCTGCTCAAAGGAAAGGAACCCGTGAGGAAAATTTGCACCTGCCGCACGGAATGTGTCTTTTTCTTTTTTAAGCTGGAAAAAACCTCGTAACATAGAAAACTCCAAAGTCAGAGTTGCATATCACAAACCCAGATGTGCTCGGGGATACTAGAAATGGGAACAAAACCAGAAATACCAAAAGGAGCTGCCCACTAGCTAATGAGTGCGCATACACATTACATCTTCTCGGAACCCAAGCCACCTTCCACTCCCTATTCTCGTCAAGGCCTTTCCGATTATGCTCCACCAAAACAGCAGCAGCCCAGAAGTTAGATGGCTCCATAGAAAGCACATCTTTAGATAAAACAAGAGCCGCAAGGAATGTATCTACTTCTTAGACATAGGATTTCTAGCACTTTGGTTTTCTGTTCACGCACGAGTCCAGTTATAATCCTATTGTCAAGTCTTGGATGATTCTCTTGGAATGAACAAATTAAGTAAGCTATTTTAGACTCTCCATCAAGTCTCAGACGCGATTATGCCTAGAAAGGGTTTGCAGAACGTAACAATGAAGGGGTAAAGAGTAAACACCCAATTAGCCATCTACCATAAATGACTGTCTCTATATGGGTGGAGGTAGAAAAAGGAAGTGGGAGGAAACAAGCTCACCTCCAATCCCTGACTGCCCAATTTCACTCTTGGGATTTGGATCTGGTGCCTCTCCTCCATTATTCTCAACGTACCACTGCTTAGTCTGCTCAAAGCCATGCGAGCTTCGCTACACAGAAACAGATTCTTTCTTCTGCAAACGCTTTCCACCTGGGAAAATGAATTCCAACATCCAAGTCAATAGCTTCATCTATTTCTCGACCCTTTTTGTTCAATACTACATGTTTCGAGTAGGAGAAGCACGAGACTTCTTATAAAAAAAGGGAGACATGTGAGCACCGGCAAAAGTTATACTGCAAGTGAGCTTATTCTGTGAGTCAGCTTATTCTGTGAGTGTGTGAGTAGATGAGTGAGATTACAAGTTGAGAAATCTAATGGCTGAAAAAATGTCACGTCATTTAATAAACTCGACCCGTGAAACCGACCCAGTTTCATTAAATGATGTGACATTTTTTCAGCTATTAGATTTCTCAACTTCTAATCTCACCCGTCCACTCACACACTCAGACAGTAAGCTCACTCACACTATAACCAGCGCCGATGAGCACCCGCCTATTAATTGCATTTTTAAAATACTCAAGTTAAGGATAATTTTATAATTTCGAATATGAATAAATAAGGGTTTAATAGTGAATTAAATATTAGTATTTATTCATATTGATATTTATTAATGAAGGCTTTATTTTTATTTGGGACTCGGTAATTGGTGGAGGCCACACAAGGTACGACGCCGTCTAGCTGGCTATCTTGACTTCTTTTTATTTTGGTAAGTGGCTATCTTGTCATTTAGTGGAAAAGGAAAACAAAACACAAAATCACAAACGACCTCGTTTTCAGGTCGAGCTGAAAAAATACGGTGTCGTATCGAGATTCGAAACGCCCACCGTGTGGCGTGTGAAAACGTAAAACCGAGAGAGTCCTCCTGCTTGTACTTCGCCTTCACCCCAGCCTTCCCAAATATCTCCGAAGCCAATTGCAGAAGTCTCAAAAACATAAACAGACTTTTCAGTTTGAAAGGAGAAAATGGAGAGGAGGCAGACACATAGAAGCGTAGGGATCTGCATGTCAATGGTTCTTCTGGTCCTGTTTAGCTCCGTTGGCAGGATCTCATCGCTGTCCGTGACGGTAAACGATGTTGAGTGCGTGTATGAATACGTGCTATACGAGGGTGACACCGTCACTGGAAACTTCGTTGTGGTCGATCATGACATCTTCTGGAACTCCGATCACCCTGGCATCGATTTCACGGTTAGCAATTTTGTTTGGATCTCTCCGTGCGGGGTGTTGTTAGGGATTGTTCTCTTTGCTCAATGTTTGATTGTTTGGTTTAGTTATTTACTGTTTGGGTGTGGAAAAAGGAATTTATCGCACCACAAGGAAGAGCTTACATATTTATAGAGCCAACTCATTGGGCTCCTAAACAATTGAAAAATCTTTTTGAATTTAAATGAACAACAACTAGATAGAGATAAAGATCTGTTAGAAAGGTGTATTGGCGTAACTCAGTGTTGTTCTTTCGAAAAGGAAATTTCACTCACTTTCTTGCAGTGTGATTTGAATCTAATGATGGAAATTCGCTAGTGAATTTATTTTTGAATGTTGATCTGGGTAGGTAATATTTGAGTTGATGTTATTGAAGTAAGGGATGACTTTTGAGTCCTAGGAATTTAGTGACTCGACATCTTGGTCAGAGAGAAACTCGTAGCTTAGTAGTAGATAGAAGAAAGGTTCATATTTGTTGAAGCTGTATGCTTCAATAGCCATAATACAATGACTACTTGTGAAGTTTTGGATCAGTTTCATCTGTGTTGTCCTCCTATAGTTTGAAGCTTTGGTTTGGGTGCATTCGTCTGGATGTTGTATTTGCCTGATATCATTCCATGATAAATGTGCACGTGTAACGTAAGACTTAAAATATCCAATAGTGCTTGATTATTGAAGGATGCTTTGCTCACTTATAAACAACTAAAACAAAATAGGGAGGAAAGGTATAAATATTTCTAACCATAATTCAAGGAAGTAAGAAACAAAAATGAGGTGTAAAGTGATCCCGGGAATGAATAGAAACATTTGAATGGGAAGTAGTTGCCATTTCATATGAGCGCGAGATCTGTTTAGCATATATCAGTTTTCCAAATTACCTGTCTGGAGTTGCTGATAATTTGATATCTAGTCTCCAAGTAGTCATCCATGCATTCCAACTATTGTGTTTTGTGTAGGTGACATCTCCTGCAGGTAATACAGTACAGACTTTGAAGGGAACATCTGGGGACAAGTTTGACTTCAAGGCCCCACGAAGCGGAATGTACAAATTTTGTTTCCATAATCCGTACTCAACACCAGAGACTGTTTCTTTCTACATACATGTTGGTCATATTCCCAATGAACATGACCTGGCCAAAGATGGTTTGTTTAACTCTCTGTCTGTATGTTGCTATTAGCAGTTTCTGATATTGCGTCATCATCTAATTGTAATCAAATCTAAATCATTAGGAGAAATCGCTTCAATATGTATCTAAATACAAGCTCTGTTAGCCCTTGCAACATTTTTGAGATCGATATATGCTCCCTATCTGTGATTATATGCTCCCTATCTGTGATTCGATCCACTTTTTTAACTTTAAACGGGGGCTTTTTCAGAACATTTGAACCCAATAAATGTCAAAATTGCTGAGCTGAGGGAGGCATTGGAGTCTGTTACAGCAGAGCAGAAGTTCTTGAAAGCGCGTGATGCTCGGCACCGTCGTAGTAAGTAGTTTTCTTTTACATGAGTTTAGCTGATGATGGTGATTTATTTGGTACGATGATCCCCCCCCCCCCAACACACACACTGAATAACTTTTGGTTAACTCCACATGCTAAACATATTTCATGCTATTTAGGTATTAAACTATCTGCAAAGTGTTCCAAATTATATAGTTTTTGCATTTATAGATATACTTAACGGAGAAGGTTTTGGATTTGAGAGCAAGTGACATCTAATGGTTGTAAGTTTTGCATTCTTGATAAACCTATAGAGAATGTTTAATCTAATGGTAGGTTCCGCAAAATGTTGATTTGACAAAAAAAAACTTATCCAATGGTTTAAATGTTGGTAAAGTTTTACCAGGGGTAATATTGCTATTGAATTCTATGTGTACAAGCACGTGGTAGTGTTTAGTAAACTTATGTAGAATAATGTTTCCAACATCAGTGCAGAATAAAACAGTTAGTATCGCAGATAGATTTTTTCTTGGGGTTGTATAAAAATGAAGAATTCACATGCCCTTTAAGGTTTTTAGGTGAAATCACTTCTAAGTCAAACTGGTGTCAAATGGGTAGGCACTGGTCTTTTGTAGATAATTTTTTACGCTTCAATTGGTGGTCAGTATGATCATCCTATAAATTAGGATCATTTCCAAATTAGGGCCGCATGATGGTCTCTGATGAATTGCTTTATAACGGTACCTTCTCTCTAGAATGTCCATCTTTCAAGAACATCCATCAATGAATCACCAATCTGTAACATCTTTAATGTGCTTCTTGTTTGCCATTTCTGCATCTACTCCTATGTTAGAAGAAGATTGAAATTCCTTCATGATTTATGATGTTGGGGAAGATGACAAACTGTATACTCAGTACTTAACACTCTGTTTCTGCCTCAGCAAATGAGAGCACGCGAAAGCGTGTTGTCTTCTACACTCTCGGAGAATACCTTGTGCTGGCTGCTGCAAGCGCTCTACAAGTCATATACATACGTCAGCTGTTCAGCAAATCAGTGGCATACAACCGAGTTTGAGCTGCATGATTAATGTTAATTTGTCTGCTTTGCAGCACGACGAGGCTTATAGATGAGTTCCTTTTGTAACATGGGCTGGTTTATACTGTTAAATTATTGCTTTTCCAGTGCGAGTTTTAAACCAAATGAAATGATTTAGCTCTCCTTGATTGCAGAATTTTTTACAATCAAACTCTCAAAATTCTCTACTCCTTTTGATTTGCTTGGAAAAATGAAAATAGGACGTGCTGTTCAAAGAGGCAACACTTAAATACATAGTTTAAAACAAGGAAATAAAAGTTTAGCATTTGTCCTTTTTCTTGTTGTTGATAATGAAGATAGCTAGGAGTAGGATAAGAAGATTGTTGAGTAGGCATGAAAAGGGTTAAGTTACTTGTTGAAAAGTAAATAAAATATAACATAAATTTTGAATTAAATCTTTAATCTTTCAACAAGTTCTTGCCATCGTTGGAAGGGGGTCCATAAGAATTTTATAAAAAGGTTTCAATTGAAGTGAGTATAGGGAAAGAATCCCAATGATTTTGTATTGCTCCACTAAGGACATATTGCTTTGAAAGTTCCAAAGTAGTGTGTAAAATAATTAATACCCAAAATTATAAATTCCCACTATAAATATTAAATAAAACTACGTTTGGTTCTCTCTCATACAAGAAAACCTAAACTGGGCAATTTATTCAACGGTTCAAAAAGAAAGAGAATCATATAACACAGCAGAGAAGTCACTTATTTTAGAGCATCAAAAAACAAAATCAGCCGGGGCAGTTTCTATTTATGTAACCTAATTGTCTATAAAATCCCATATTAAGTATACGTATGTGGTTGGCATCACATTATAAAAACGAAAATACTCTCAAACTTTTTGTTGAAAAGCCATGCACGCTGCGGTTGTGGATATTCGGACCATTATAATCTCGGGAAATGCTTAGTGTACTTCCTGTGTTCTTCTCAAGTTATTTTTAGAAAGAATCTAACGATTCAGAATCTCTAGGTATGTAGGGTTCACTTCTGAACTATCAAATTCTTCTCAAAATAATCCAAAAAGAGCATCAAGTATTTATCTTATAACCTCAATCCTATTACGACAATAACCCTTAATCATATCGTCGGAACGGAATCTTCCTTACTCTCATAGATGTCTAAGAGGAAGCATAAGAGATGTCAGAAAATCACATTTAAAAATATCTCCAAATATATATATATATTAAAAAAAGGAGAAAAATAATTACGGGACACGTCACCGACCTTCGGCCATTTTCACCCTTAATCCCTCTTTTTGTGACTTATCTTTCTTATAGTTTTGGCCTCTTTTTATGCCTCTGATTTTTCAGATTATTATGATTGTGACCACCGCCACTTGGTACCACAATCTGCCTTTTGAAATAAGGATAAGCTTAACTTTTTTTTTAGACTGTGTTTGTGTGGTTGAAATTCTAGTGTATTAAATTTGGTAAAAAGATGAAGAGAGATTATTTTTAATATTTATTAGAGTGAAAAATAATAATGTGATGGGAAATGAGATATTGTATTATAATTTTTTATTATATTAAAATTTTTAGAAGTGTAAAATTTTATATAACAAACCCGTATCCTTAATCTTTTAATTTTTCGTCTTTTAGAGCGCTCGAACTTCGTCTAATGAAGCCGTGGGGCGGGGAGATTGGAACATAATAACCGCAGGACACGCTTAATGAAATATGCTTCGTTGCTAGTGCTTGTATTGCCTTTAATTACGTATACCATGCGCTTTTTTTTTTTCCTAAGCGTATATCATGTGCTTCTTACCTCCTAGTAAATGTAACATTTTCCATAATTACCCTACTTTTATTCTCTAATCAGGAATTTGCAAAAGTTAGTTAAGCTCATGTATTGGTCAACTTATCTCTATCGCTTTAAATATATATTGTGAAAGTACAAATAGACCACTTCTTTTAGCTAATATCTCACAAGGTTTTTTTTTGCATATTTTTTTTAGTTTTGTTAAAATTTGGTTTAGATGATTAATAAATTTTGTGAATCAAAGACATGAAAATATCATCTTTTATAATTAATATCTCATATGTTTCTTTGTAAAATCATTTTTGTTTATTTGTTGAGCTTAAAATTAGAAAAAAAAACGGCATATTATTGTAAAAGAAAAAGAAATCTGTAACCCCAATATATTGGTTTAGTGGATAAGATTTATTACTTTGTGAGTTTGTTTATTTAAATGTCCCAAGTTTAAAATGGAATAGGAGCTATTGACTTTTTGAAGTTACTTAAGTGGCGTATGGGGTTTTAATCCTTTAAAATTTTCAAATAATCATAAAATAGTCTATTTTTTCTTCTTAAATTATAAAATAATATTATAATATTTAATTAAATATTATCTCTTCACTTTTTTATAAAATATCTATATTTTTTCACAAACCTCGATACCCAATATTTGCACGACCCTAAAATTTTTCACAAACAAACACTACCTTAGTATTATTAATCAGATTTTTGTAAACTGATCCAGATAATGATTATAATAAAATAAAATATTTATTTAAAATTTTAAAATTAACCATTAGACGGTTTAGGTTGAGTTTGTGTTGTAAAATTTTAGTGTTGTTAAAATTTTAGGTATTGGGTTTAGTGAAAAAGTGAAGAGAGAGATAATTTTTTATATTTTTTTTGTATTAAATAGTAATGATTTGATGGGGAGAGAGAGATTATATTGTAATATTTAATTGTGTTAAAATTTTAGAGGGGGTAAAATTTTGGTACACAAACGCACCCTAAGTTGTATGAGAAGAAACGCCTTGAAAATAGAATTATCAAATTACGCCAACGGTTATAAGCATATGGAGGTTGTCGGCACATAGAAATGAATGGCCTGATCCGCTGTACTCCAGTTAGTTATTATTATTTTTCTAAGTGTAATGCAGTTAGTTAACTCGTCTAATTTACGGAATACGGCTTTCTATTCGTATTGCAGTACATATGATTCTTTAGGCAACAAGCGAGAATTCGTCCAAGAGGCAAGGGCAATATCGAGAACTAACGGTTTGCTCATTCAACGAATCGTATTTAACCACCTCTAAAGGTCCTGGATTTATTCTACTTTTCTCTCTCGCCCTTTCTCTGTCTGACGTGTTCTGTATCTGTCACTCTCTCTTTTCTCTGTGTTTGATCGCGATCAAGAAAGAAGAAAATGCTGGCAGTTTTTAACAAATCGGTGGCAAAGAGCCCCGAGGCTTTGCAGAGCCCTCACTCGGACTCGGCATCGGCTCTGAAAGATGGGGTTCTGGCACAGCACTTCTGCTCCGTGCACCCTGGCTCTGTCACTGTCAACCTAGGCTCTGCCGGCGTCGTGGCCTACTCGCTCGAAAAAAAGAATCCATTCCTCCCCAGGTTCAACGAGATGATATTCATTTCTTATATTTACTACCAAAGAATGGAAAAAGGAAAAACCCACAAGACTGATTTTTGTTGTTTTGCTTTCTGATTTGGAGTTGATCCGCTTTTCTTGATTGGTTCGTTTCTTGTTGGGCTTATGCGATGTTTGGTTGGCGAGAAATGGGTGGAAAAGGAAAAGAAAACTTTGGGTTTTTATTGCAGGATCCCCAAGTTTATCTTCTAAGCACATGCTAGTTGTATTTTCTTGGTATTTATATGTGGTCCTTGTTTGACTTGTTAAAAATAATAAATAAAGTGGTTCTTATCTGTAGCCTAAAAAATGACATTCTATTTTCTTGGGTAGAAGAATATTTGAGACTTTTGGATATCAAGTTGACGTTTTTGCTCCTAGCACATGTATTTCTTTACCGAATTGGATAATCTTTAGGCTTATTGGTTTAGAAAAACCCAACTTTAAGTAGTTATTTAACCGATCTTGGTGTGATCTTGTTGGCTTATTTGATTGGTTAACCACAGTCGCGGGTGCAAGTGTTAATGCCTCGTATGGTTTGTAAGAAGTAGTAGGAACGAAGAACAATATTTTTGGGTTTGCGATGAGAAAGTTTTGGCAAACAGGGTCTGCCTGCGAAACTCACAACCAAGGGGTCATAAAAGTCTCGTCGCATCGATGTTTCTATCTTCCTGTTCAATTGACTCTTATCTCCATATATTTTTTGCGAGTCGTGTTCATTATTGGGATATGTTCATCCAAATATAAAGATCTTACTTGTGTCCTTATTGGTTTGATATAAGACAAAAGACAGGTTCATGTAGTTGGTGATTCTCATTTTTTTCAAGTCTAATATATTGGTAGTGATTTTGGACAATTGAATGTTGCTGGGAGAAATTTGTCCCATATATGTTCTTTATTAAATTTGAATGAACACATTCTTTCCTAGCGAATCAAGTTGTTTCTGTTGTAGGAGATATTCGTGTGAATTTTGCAAAAAAAAAAAATCTTCTCTCTCTCTTAAGGCTTTCATTCACTGGTTTTGTTGACTTATTTTGCGAGATTCGAGGCAATGGAGTTGTATGCCTTCGTTTTCCATGGAACAACACCATGGATAAATTTTCTTCTGGACTGCCATCGCTCTTATTTCTCACAGATTCTTTTTCACCATTCTATTTTCGCATCATTTTCTAATAATGGTCTCTTTTCTTTCTTTTTGTTGGCTCATCAAGTTCTAACTTCTTATATTTTCCATTTTTCACTGTTAGATTGTTCGCCGTGGTGGATGACATATTCTGCTTGTTTCAAGGCCACATTGAAAATGTCGCTCTCCTGAAGCAACAATATGGGCTGAACAAAACAGCGAATGAGGTTGTCATTGTTATTGAAGCTTACAGAACTCTGAGGGACCGCGGTCCTTATCCTGCTGATCAGGTTGTGAGAGATATCCAGGGGAAGTTTGCATTTATTCTCTACGACAGCGCATCTAAAGCCATATTTACAGCTGCTGTGAGTATACCTATTTCTTCCTAAAATTTTATGCTCCTCTGTTATGGGCTCCTCTTAAATCAAATCCATTTCTTTCTACTGATCATTATCTGCTTTACTTAAGCCAAATCTGCCTTCTCCTTATGCAGGATGCTGATGGAAATGTTCCCTTCTTCTGGGGTAATGATTCTGAAGGCCATCTTGTTCTTTCAGATGATGATGACATTGTGAAGAAGGGCTGCGGGAAATCTTTTGCACCATTTCCTAAAGGTATGTCTATAACCGTGTGGATGTGTTCTAATCCTTGGTGGGAAAATCTTTGAAGTTGATTTAGGACCACAATGAGAAACATAGCAATGCGGGTGATTTCAAATTGTTGTACTAAGATGAGCATCAAAATCTATTTTTTTTTCTACTACATTGGTTTGAAGTCTGAGAATTGTTTCCTGTTTTTGCCGTGTGCTAATTTCTATGAACGTTTGGTTACTACAATCTTTCTTAGGAAGTCAATTACCCAAAACAAAAAATCTTTTGTGGTAAAGTCTGATTGACCATCACTTCCTGATTGCTAATTTATGCCTTTTTCTTGTTACCGAAAGGATGCTTTTTCACATCCACTGGAGGCTTGAGGAGTTTTGAACACCCCCTTAATGAGGTGAAGCCGGTGCCAAGGGTGGACAGTTCGGGCCAGGTGTGTGGTGCAACTTTCACCGTGGATGCAGAGACTAAGAGGGAAACTAGTGGCATGCCCAGAGTTGGGAGTGCTGCCAACTGGTCCTCTAACTATTGATTTCATTTCAATCTCCCCTTGTGGCACAGCTGTTTTTGTTAGCTCGCGTTTGTTGCTTTTGATCTGTCTTTTCCTGATCAAATACTCCCATCTTGATGCGTTTAGCTTTGTATCGCTCTTAGAACTTTCAGAACTAAGACCTGGCATTATGCCCCACCATACATGCTGCTTATCGTCAAAACTGAGCAAGGAACTCTTAGCTTATGATATGAAATAATATAGCGGCTCTTCAAGTGGGATGTATTGTGGTTTTGCTATTTGCTGTATTTCTCTCTTTCAATGACAGTTTTTTGTACTTCAGTATGATAGCTTTGGCTTTTGAACACGGGACGAGTTTCCTGTTTTCACAGTGATCACAATTGATATGAAGTAATGAAGTCCGCTGAATTCTTAAGACATGCTGCTATTGTGTTATAGAACAACGTCCCACATTTACAGCTAGTTGTTATATATCTAGAGCATAGGCCGGAGAAGTTAAAATTGCGTAGATGCAAATGTCATGTAAATGGATATACTGAACTACTAGTAGATATTGAAAAGATGTCAAATGCCTCTGTTTTGTGATCAATTGATTCTCTTAAAGACCTTGAGCTTAGTCCTTCGCATCTGCAATGCCCCCTGGTGTTATCTGAAATACGTGCTTCAGTCAAGAAGAACTTGTCAACAGTGAAATGTCGTATCTAACAATTTACTTGGAAGATTGAATTCGTGGGTGCTGAGTGCTGGGTTTTAATTCTGAATCACATGAAACTGAAAGCACTGTTTATTTGGTCATCCACTTGGTTTGATAAATATAACCAGCTTAATGAGAAATTTGGCGGTTTTGGTTTTGATCGAGCAAAATGGGTTGGATTTTCTGAAAATAAGAGACAGGCAATTGGAGACTGCAATGATGCAATTATAATAAAGTTTGGAAGGATATTGCTTCAGCCTCGGGCAGATTTGGTGCGTCAAACACCTTACAAACGCGCTGTTCACCTTTGCCTTTCCTGAACATTAGCCTTATTGTAGCCGCATGGGCAAGCACATGCCCCCCCGCTGGTTTCTTTGGATCAGATATGAACACTCCACCACCCGGGTCAGATATTACTGCAACCAGCAATCCAACGATTGGGCTCAGCCCTAAACCTCCAGTGTGTCACGTGATATTAACTTGAGCCGCGCAATGGTTGGACTACAAACTTATATACTACTCGTTAAGGCTTCTACACAAATTCGGGGCAATTCGGGGCAAGGACACCAAGATTAAAAACTGAAGTCAAATGGCCTCACGTTAAGAAAGCCAGTACGATTCTTGTGCATTTGAGATTGCATCAAGTTTTGCCTACATGATACTAATTAGGGACATATGAGCATACGAGAAGGTCTCTCAAACTTATTAGGAAGTACCTTGGTTCGTCATGTAGACTGCAACATTGAATTCCTCAGCTATTTTTGTCATTCGGGAGAGCATCTGCGCCAGTTTTTGCTGCAAATGGCCACTGGCTCATGTCACTAAGGAGGCATTGTAAGAAAATCCAAGCAATCACTATGGGCAAACCTAAGAAGTCTCTGGAGTTCACCTGGCGCTCTGCAAGTTCTCCTCTTCCCGTGAAGTCCACTCGAAAGAGAGCAATCACTGAATCCACGATCTAACATACAATAAATTCCTGCAAACATCAACCCTCCAGGCCTCATAATAATGGTACCATAGGATAGTTCTCGTAGCGAATACTCACCAGAAGTCTGAATGGTTCTTCAGACATCTTTGCAGCCAGACCAAGAAGGAGGTTGTACTGATGCTCGTATGTATATGCGCGAGCATAAATGATCTTACAAAATTTCAAAAGACACAATTAGCTCCTAGATATGTCTTCCTAGTTCTATTGCGAGATAGTGGACTAGATGGTGCTTACATTGTCAAGGACAGCTCCAGGCTCCATGCCAAATCTTTCAGCTATGGGAACTATTCGATCAGGTCGGCTGCAGGTGGTTTTAGTTTAGAGAAAACATACTAAAATCTGGATGGGCAATTTTGATGATATTCTTGGTTAGATACGCATTGACACTAAGCACAAAAACCAGATTTGGTTGAAAGGCAAACACAAAGGATACAAAGTGCCTTCAGTATCAATGTAAGCAACCTTTCCATTCCCTCCCCTCATGTTGGTAGGAAGCTGCCACATTTAAAGGTAAATTAATAGGATACAAAATCAGCAAACTTAGTATTACACCAAGTGATTATTGGATAAAGATTTGGATGATTGCTTGTTATTTAAGGCCAGCGACACAAAAACAATATTCTGCAGTAGCTAACTTTTGATTTACCAGCTGCGGGAGCACAAATTGAGACATTAAGTTGCAACTCAACTTTGCACCCATACTTGACATGTTGCAGTCTGTAAACCATTATTATCAAAATTTTCCAGAACACAATGTGAAAGCGCCATCTCCAACTTGACTGATCTCTACTAGAATATGCTCGAGATGATCGAACAGGGACCATGAACATAGAATTCGTCAGACAAGGGGTACGTGCTAGTTGAGATAGGAACCTGGGTGGAAACGCATAGAGTATGTGCAAGCTGTGTTTTGCCAGACCTGAAAGAGAAGCCGCACCAATTAGCTATGTGGTACATAGGCAATGAGTACTTCCAAGTTTCACGAGGAACAACAGTAATTCTTTGTAGGAAATATGCCATGTTCTCACCGGAATTCCCCAAAAGCTTCAGTAATCGCCAGGGTTTCAATTCCACCTTTTCAAATATTACGCACAAATAAATTACAGCAAATCTTTTTACATACAAAAAGCAATAACATAAAAAGCGAAGGAACATGCCGGAAGAAAAAAAAATTACCTCCTAAGAGTTCATCGAGGGCTTGGCTTCCGGTTGTGATGTGGATCACCGACTTTCTCTATCAACAGAAAAGAGACAGATTCTAGGATTACTCTCAAATGTAATTGAACGCACCAGCTAATGAAAATGTAACTTTGCGCGGGAAATGAAACTTGAGAGAGGGGAATATTTATATCATGGAACGGCTCGGATCTTGTGGATCTAATTCCAATTCAATATCAAACAGAAATATGTACTTACTCTGAGGAGAGCGTCACTTCCAGTGATATACCCAAAATTCTGAAAAGAAAAGACGAAGAAAAATGAAAATGAAAGTCACTGAAGCCAAAGCTAGCATACATGAAGGTTCATGAGATTGATACAATATGAGAAGAAAATTAAAGGCGCAATCGCAGAGATTTATCGAAAATTGGAACGCTAACCACAATCTTCTCCGCAGCTTCACAGATCTTGTCGACCTTGGCCTCAGATAAGCCTTTGATTCCAGTCAAGTTCTGCAGATTGGAGAGGTCGGAGTAATATCACCGAAACCTTCAGAGTGATATAAAAATCACATACATACCTTCTTTGTATGCATCATCAACCCATTGCAGGTGTAGATTCCCGCGTCTTGAAGCTTCTTCACGTCTCCGGCATTGATTCCCTGGGCAATCACTGTAAGAAATGCATAGATTGTGAAATGGGAACTAAAAAGGGGTGACAAATAGTAATAGGAGCTCAATTTCAGTATCAATACAGGCGAAACACTCTTAACGACTTCAAATGCTTTGGAACTCAAATTTTCGGAGCAATATTCTTGGTGAATATGGTAAAAGACACTTATAATTTCGTCGAAGGTAGAGAACGAGCAAATTTTATCTCTACTGGACATTAACATTGAAGCATGAAACAAGTAGTAATATTTGATGGTACGTCACACCTTCTGAACACTCACAAACAGGTACTGAATAATCAATACCGAAATAGAGCGAGATGAACTCTATCGAGAAACAGCAAACAAACAAACCGAAACAGGACAGGAGATCATCTGAATGCAGCAGAACTCAACATTAAGGTTCAGAGCTTGTGAACAAATACAATTTCGAGTGGACAACTCGGAATCAGTGCCAATAAATATGGAAAACCGAGAATCAAAGAGGCTAGAGGAATCAAATAGAGATCAAGGACTGCAGAGCATACGTTTGTCGATCGCTTCGAACAGGTCTTCTTCGTCGTCGATATCTTCTCGTTCAACGAGCTGTAATTGGCTCTGATCCTCGGCTCTATAGAAAAAATCAGAACAAAGTCGATCAACATGCTGACTAGGCTTTCCATAACGTCCAATGCAACGGAATTCGAACGATAAACGAATGAGTAATAAGTGTACTGCTCTGTAGCTTACTTGAGAGTCGCAATCATCTTCGTTGCGGTGGAGGACGTCTCTGGAACAGAATTTGCCGAATGCCGAGTACGTGTCTGTATGAGAGAGAGAGAGAGAGAGAGAGATTTGAAATTTGATTAACCTGCAACGGAATGTATTTATTGGCGGGAATTAGGATCGGATATCGGCAAAGTTCGTTGAGGTGGGTGAGATCCGGATTGCAGATTTGGACTACTTGACGGAAACGTTATAGGTTGCAACAGTAGCGGCTCCAATCTCGCCCTGCCGATAATTGGACCACGAACTGGTGGGCCACTCCTATTGGAGGAATTGGGCCAAATTGGCAATTAAAAATGTATTATATGTATTTGTCTAAATACAAATTTATTGTCTATTAGCACAGCAAAATCCAATGGAGAAGTTCGGACCAGATTAGTTCTCTCGCAACATTTAAACTCTCTAGCCGTCTAGCGCATCATTTAGCTAGCTAGGCTGCTCTCTCTTTTTGTGGGGATGTAATTTTACTCTCATGAATTTTTCCGTAATTATCTTTAAATTTATGTTGAATTTGACCCCATAAGTGAAACCGGTTCCTTTAATTTTATATATTAGTAGTGTTATTTAAAAAAATGGGACTAATTATGTTTGTAAGCCAAGAATATAGATTTTGAGAGTAAGATAAATTATTTTGAAATCTTTTATTTGATGAAAATTTTGATTTAGTTATGTTTGTAAACCAAAAATAGAGATTTGGTCCAAAATTGTATTGCGCTCATTGTTTTGATCGAATATTTTGAATGTTGAACAGCTAAAATGTTAAAATATTTAACATAAATTCTAATAATTTTTTTTTAAAAAAATAACAACTTTTCACGATATTTTTGTTTAATTCAATCAGATATTTGTATATACTTTTCATTAAATTTAAATATTATTTTATCAAAATATTCCATCAAATCATTTATTTTTATATTTTTTATAAACTTCAGTAAAAGTTAATTTACATTTTTTTAAAAATAATTAACTTTTTACAAACTACCAATATACTAAAATATTAATATCATTATAACTGTGTTTTTAGAAATTTTAAATATTATTTGCAACCTAACTTTGAAGGTGATATGAATAGATATTGTATATTTAAATTATTTCAATAGTTAAGTATCATTTTTTATAACGTGAAAATTCCCCAAAGTCGGATCAGTTTGACCCAACTATGAAGTACAAACCACGACCCACTAGACCGACTCAACAACTCAAGGAGCAGAAAAGTTTAGAACTCGCACAACAATAGGAAATTTTATCTCACACCCTTAAAACTCGAACTTGGTACGTCGAGCCCTAAGGAGTATGTCCCTCCTAACCATTGAGTTATCGCCCTTCGAGGTAATAGCCAAGTGACATACAAGCTTAAGGGATTCCAACTCTCATCAACACTCTTAGAGCAAGGTGAAATCAGAAATGATACTCTATTTTTGTGGGAGAGATATACCTACTTAATAGTTAAAGTTGACCCATTTGATTATATATACATAAATATAAACTACAATAATAAATAAATTTTAGGACCCAAGAAAAAAAAAAGAGATAAATTTTTAAGATCTTGGGGATGTTCGTTTGGAAGAAAATGATAGGATTCTGATAAAATTGTGAATATTTAGGTGAGATTAAAGTTGTATTGATATGCGTGTAAAAGTTGTTAAAAAAGATTTATGTTTGTAAAAAAAGTAATAAAGTGTTGTATTAAAATACATATTTTTTTGTGATGTTTAGATTATAAATATAAAAATAAAATATAAATCTTAAAAATTTGATTGAAACTAACGTAACCCCAAATCCTAGAGCTGTGTACACCATTGCAATATTCTATATTTAAGAAACCTTAATAAAAAAAAAAAAAAAAAGAGAGGAGGGAGGGCAATCAGCGTGACTGAACTACTTTTGGACATGACCCATCCGCTGCGGATAAACGTTTTGGGTAAAGCACAAGCGATTTCATTACATTGACCGGAGAGGGCCTTTTATCTTTTGCATGGGCCCCTTTATCCTGCATTGAATACAGCGTCTTTTCTCCTGCCCAAAATGGTCTTTTTCTCCTGTTAAACACGGAAGCGGCACCGAGGAGTTTCTAGGGTTTCTCTCGCTCTTTCTCGTCTGTTACTCCCGATTCGCACTCACTTTTTGTATACAATCTTTCGTCCCTATTTTCCCTCCATCAGCCGTACTTATAGTTTTATGATACCTCCCAAACAGATCTCTACCGTGAAACCGCTGGTAGTTCTTAGCAAGTTATAACAATTCGATTTCGGCTTTTAACAAGCCCCTTATTCATTCTTCTTTTCATTCCGTCCTCACCTCCTATGCAGCTCGCCGATTCGGACCAGATTGTCCTTAAATCCCCTGAAAGCCCTGAAAAGTCTGAAACTTCAAAATCGACAAAGTCCTCTTTGATTGACGATGGCAACAACAGTAATGTCGAGGATGAGGCTGTACTTGACGTGTCCAGGAAAAGCTTGGAGTTTTCGACATTGGAGAGCACCAATGAAGCTGTGGAGGGGCTGTATTTGTACAAGAATGTATTTAATTTGATACCCAAATCTCTGGGCCGTCTCGGGGGGCTGAGGAGGTTGAAGTTCTTTGGGAATGAGATTAATTTGTTTCCAGCGGAGTGTGGGAACTTGTTTGGGTTGGAGTCTTTGCAGGTGAAGATATCATCGCCGGGTTTTGGTGGGTTGCCGCTGAGTAAGCTCCATGATCTAAAGGTGCTCGAGCTGTCCAAAGTGCCGCCTAGGCCTTCGGCATTCCCCATACTGAGCGAGATCGCTGGTCTCAAGTACCTTACCAAGCTCTCCGTTTGCCATTTTTCCATACGGTAAGCCTTGTACATGACGCAGTATTCAGCTTTTCTCAAGTGTCGTTGCTGAGATGAAAAATGAATTTGAAAGTTTAAAATTTTGGTTGTCCGTGTTAGCCTTCATATGAGCATAGTACGAGTATTTGATTGGGTGAGATCAGATATCTGTAGCTGGGTCTTTCTTGTTTAGCAGTTATTATGCTTTATCTAGTGTCAGATACTGGGAAAGATAATTGATGTCTACATGTACTACATGCTGTTGTCAAGCTTTTATTTTGGTAGATAATTAGCTAACCAGCGCGTCTATTTGGGAGTAATGTCTACACTCTTGTAGAAGTGCATTATTTGTTTTCGTTTTTTCACTTTTTACATGAGTGTAATGACACACAACTGCCAATAAATAATGCACAAAAAAATTCAGAGAATGTGAAATTATTGGGAACAGGCATATAGGCCGCTAGGAAGACATTGACACCGAACCTATGTATCATACTAGGATATTTTGTATCCTTAAAAGAAAAATGGGATTTATTGAAAACATTCATGAGGACTATAGTTTCTGGAAGCGGCAGATCTGATTATGGACTGCTTTGGGCGCTGCAAGTTCAAGTTCCGATGGATCCAAATTGTTGGGCCTTAATAATGGCAGCAGTGTCTGCTATAAAAGTGATTGAATCTCTTGCTATCTCTCTCCCACTCACAGATAGCAGTAAATCACCTCACTAAATCTCTGCTGGAATACTTGTTCTTTTTGAATGAAACTATCGAGTTACAATGCTCCAAATGATAAAGGCCTGAAGTGCTTGAGGGCTATTGTGATTTTCAGTTCAATGGCACGTAGAGAAATAGTTTTACTGTCTTCACTTTATCAGACTTTAACCAACTGAATTGTGGCCAATTTCTTGCTGCAGATACCTTCCTCCAGAAATTGGCAGCTTAAGTAATTTGGAGCATCTAGATCTTTCATTCAATAAGATGAAGACTTTGCCAACTGAAATAAGTTGTCTGAATGCGTTGATATCATTAAAAGTTGCTAATAATAAATTGGTGGAACTCCCTTCGGGTTTGTCCTCTCTGCAGAGGTTGGAGAACTTGGACCTCTCGAACAATAGGCTGACATCAGTAGGATCACTTGAACTTGGTTCAATGCATAACCTTAAAAACTTAAATCTCCAGGTACTTATCACTGACTGTTATCTAGGGTCAGCGACGTGTCAAGTTGCCTTCATTTATACTCATTGTGTTTACTATATAGTACTTCATGTTGACCGTTCAAAGATACTGGACTTTACATTTCTTGCCTTTTGGAGTTCATCACAATTTTAGTTTCTTTTTGGTTGTAAAGTATTATATGTTTGCCCTCCAACAAAAAAAAAATTATAACATTGCTACTATCTCAAAGAGGCCACATCCTAATTTTATGTTCAACCACTTTTGCCTGTAATTTGTTATTGTGTACACTGTTCAAATAATAGGCCATCACATAATGTTTTTCAATGTTAGCTTTCAGTCTGTTTATCCATGCATTCTACTTTATGTGCTATAAGTGCGTTATTGAAATTGTGGTGTATGCTTTCATCTCTTAAATAATTATGTCAGTTCTTCTCTCGCTTGTTTTGTGATTTCTTGGCATGTTATGATCTCTTTTACTTTGAGATCTAGAATTGTTTGCTTTCTAAATGAATATACAAACTCATCCATACCTCGGTCATTAAATTTAGATCAGAACTATCGATCCTTGTCAACTAAGGAGTCACCTACATGTATTTTCGCGCTGCTTTTAATTTCTATCCAAAACTATACACTGGATCTTCTCTACTTCTACGCATAGTCACATATTATCTCAGGACTCCTTGACTCCTTTTCACTATTACTCAGTTTCCATTGCACCTGGCCAGCCGTCTAAGCAACTTTTTCCCATCTTTTTCTCATTGGTAGCCACCTTAGTTTTGAATAGATGACTTTATTCCTAGTCTTAGCTGTTCTAGTATTTCCACTCATACACGTTAAAATTCTCAGTTCAGACACTCTAATCTATGGACATGTTACATGCATACCTATGTAATGTTTGCTGTTGATAATTTTTGGGTATCTATTTCCAACTTTATGTTGGGATTCAATGATTCAGTTGTTTAGAATTAAATCCTTGTTCAATGTCGGGCGTCAGAAGCCTAATATGTTTCTTTGTCTCCTGATTCTTCTTTATCTTTCAAGTACAACAAGCTTCTCAGTTATTGTCAAATACCTTCATGGATATGCTGCAATTTGGAAGGAAATGGTAGAGATGCATCCAATGATGATTTCATTAGTTCTTCAGTTGAAATGGATGTGTATGAAACTGCCACTGAAAATGACAGAAGTCCTTGTAATGGTGAGCACTGTGGATTCAATTATTTTTACTGATTTCTGGATGCTGCTTTTTCTTTCTTTAAGTCAAGTGTACTTCTTTTGTCTCCAATTCTCTTCACATATGTGAAACCTGCTTCATGTAAATAGATGCAGGCACTTGTCATGCCTCATCAACCCTATTAACTGTATCATCATCAAACAGTAGATGTTTCGCCGCTCGTAGGTCAGGTAAACGGTGGAAACGCAGGTATTATTTCCAGCAGAAAGCTCGTCAAGAACGTTTGAACAACAGCAGAAAGTGGAAAGTTGTAGATTGTGACAAGCTGTTAACTATGAAAGCAGATGTAAATGTCAAATCAAGCGACCAAGATGTCCTTGATTCCGAAACTTCCGTAGATGATGCTTCAAATGTTTTAGGCGTGGATACTGATAATAATAAGCAACTCGTTTCTGGAGAAGCTGGAAGCGAGAATTTGCCTAGTGGTGCCAAGGATAGTGAGATTAGTTTAGAAAAGGGGTCTCATGCAGAAAATTGCTCGTGTGTTTGCCTGGACTCTGCTGCAAAAATAAACGGAGGTGAAAATGAATGCTGCAAGCATGATGCATCTCTGGCCTCCACACCGAATGGAGCTGGGGAGGGAGATGAAGGTTCACCTTTAGAAACATTGAAAAGTGTATCGAAGTCAAAGAGGCAGTGTGATAAGGATCTTGATAACCCCAAACCATGCAAGTATCGGAAGCCAACTGATGATAGCTCAAATTTGTCTCAGAGATACAGTAATATCTCATTTTGTAGCATTGAGGATTGTCTACCAGATGGTTTCTATGATGCAGGACGGGACCGGCCATTTATGTCACTGAGTAGTTATGAGCAAAAATTTCATCTTGATTCTCGTGAAGTCATTCTTCTGGACAGGTAATTTGTTCATGAATTTTATGTTTATGTAGACATTGATTTCCCTATTTGGTTTCTGGGTTGGAATATAAGTTTCTCCAATGATGAAATGACTATTTTTATTTTATTTCAACCTTCAGGGAGAGGGATGAAGAGTTAGATGCAATTACACTTTCGGCTCACGCATTGGTGTTTCATTTGAAGCAGTTAAATGGTTTAAGCAGTAATAGGGATGCTGCTGTTGATTTCCTGCAGATTGCATCATTGCTTGCTCTTTTCGTATCAGATCATTTTGGCGGTAGTGACAGAGGTGCTATTGTTGAAAGGACTAGAAAAGCTGTATCTGGTTCAAACTATAGGAAGCCTTTTGTTTGTACATGTTCAACTGGAAACAGCAACATTGTTGGTACAGCCAGCAAAACTGTTGTGGATACTGTTGAGGATGTTATTTTTTCTGATCTCTGTGAGAAATCCATTCGTGCTATGAAAGTAAGACGAAATTCCCTTGTAGTTCCTATAGGGAGTTTGCAGTTTGGTGTGTGCAGGCATAGAGCATTGCTTATGAAGGTGATTCTTTCGCTCTTTTTCTCATAAGATCAATTGTTTTGAATCTGTTTAACATTTTGCCCGTTATGATCTGATAAATTTTTACTTTCTCCAGTATTTATGTGACCGGATGGAGCCTCCTGTACCTTGTGAGCTTGTAAGGGGTTACCTGGATTTCTTGCCACATGCCTGGAATATTGTTCCCATCAAGAGAGGTGATTCATGGGTTCGCATGGTGGTTGATGCATGTCGTCCAAATGATATAAGAGAAGAGACAGACCCAGAATATTTTTGCAGGTAGCACTTTTGCAGATGCTTAGGGAAAAATAGAGAAAACGAAACTGAGTCTTTGACTGCTCAGGGTTGGCTGTGTAGAATTTGAATCTTGTTCAATGGTGCCTCCAGCTTGACTTTGTATGCTATGAAGCAACTTGCTAAAAGCTTGGGTTAGGCCTTGTTTATGTGGGTTGTAAACTTAAGCCAGCTCCAGTGGTACTGTGATGCCTTGACCTTTAACTAGTGCCTGTTATTGTGTGCCCTTTGCCAACGAGTAACCATGTCATTACCAACAATGTTCAAACGTAAATAAGAAAAAATTACATACCCTGAGTAATATCTGCTTGTGTTCATGCCAATATAGGAGTTGAGGCTTGGGCACTTGACCTACACGTATTTAACATTAGAAATATTAAATTGGACTTGGACTTGCTTGCTTCTAATCTTAGCAATCTTGAGAAAGCTTCTTATAATGACCAGCCCAAGTTTGTAAGTTGCCAGCTTGGTTTGAGTGAAGCCTATAGGAGGCTTGATATCTTTGGCTTTTGTTTAAACTAGTTCAAATGTCACCTCATCTCTCAGTTAAGCATGGGATCCCCAAGCTCTGTTCCACCATATTTGCCATTTCATTTCATTTTTCTAATTTGGGTTGTATGTGAAACTGGTGTTATGGGTTTCATGTAACAATTACGATCTTCTTCATGATCCCCCCCCCCCCCAACAAAAAAAAAATTCTCTTTTCCTCTCAGAAATGAGATACTTCTGCTGACTGGGACTATTATTAATGTGGTTCTATGTGGAAGTCCTGTCTTCCTTACAACACAACCTACATTACTATGAAGCAGTGTCCCAATAATGCTTCAGGTTTGGAATTGGTAAAATGTTACCCTGAATATATACAAGCCTCTCAGTCTATCATTTATGTTCGAGATCTTGTCTAATGTCTATGTTGTGATCTTCCTATGGTGACAATGTCATCTGGTACTGTTATCTTCTTCTCATTTGAGATATTACGTGTTGGATTTAAACTAATGTTTTTTTGGTTTTCTTTTACTTAAGATTTGTGTGTATTTCCTTTTTTTTTCCTGATGAATTTGATTTGTGTCACAGATACATTCCTCTCAGGCGCACTCGAGTTCCTATATCAAGTGAAAACCAATTAGATGCTGATTGTTTGTTTCCATCTACGTCTACTTGTGATGAAGTTGAAAGGGCAGCTTCCCGTTCCCTCATACGATGCAAGTTTGGATCTATTGATGCTGTGGCAAAGGTGCGTGCTCTGGATAGTCTTCTCAGGTTTAACTTATAGCTGACTGGAAAATGTTGTCATTTTTCTTCAATATTGTATTTGATTATTGCTTGTAATTCTTGTATATGAACCTTCTAAGATTTCCGTAGATTGTTAGTATTGTTGCAAATACTCATGTTATTATTTTTTAGACCTTAACTTTTCTGCAAGCTGCAGTATGAAGAGTTTATGGTGTTTAATTACTTGTAGTTTAGATGCTTTTCTTGTGGCTTTTTTTGGTTCATATGTGCTTGTAATGATTGATTAGCTTGATATTTATGGTTAATATTTGCTTATAATGATTGATTATTTCCCTTGTAAAGCCGTTCCATATTATTTCTTAGTATGCATTCACATTTGGATGTTGCAGGTTCGTACATTGGAAGTTTGTGGGACTTCAGTGGATGAATTAAGAAATTTTGAGTACAGTTGTTTAGGGGAAGTAAGAATTTTAGGTTCTTTGAAACACTCCTGCATTGTAGAAATGTATGGACATCAAATGTCTTGTCAGTGGGTACCTTCAGTGGATGGAAGTCCAGAGCACCGTATATTGAAGTCTGCAATCTTCTTAGAGTACATAGAAGGAGGATCATTAAAGGTAAATTTTTATAGTTAACAACTTATCACTTTTTTTTATATAGTTTACCACCTTTATGTATTAGCTTTTTAAATTCTTGTCTTAGTGGTTTCCTGCATGTTATGTGACAGAGTTACTTGGAGAAGCTATCAAAAGCTGGTGAAAAGCATGTCCCGGGGGAGTTGGCATTGTGCATTGCTAGAGACGTTGCTTGTGCATTGGCAGAACTGCATTCAAAACACATCATTCATCGTGACATAAAAAGTGAAAACATATTGGTTGATTTGGATAGGAAGAGAGCTGATGGGATGCCTGTTGTGAAGCTCTGCGATTTTGATAGAGCAGTGCCTCTTCGGTCTTTCTTGCATACCTGCTGTATTGCTCATATTGGAGTACCTTCTCCTGATGTTTGTGTTGGAACACCTCGCTGGATGGCTCCAGAGGTTCTGCGGGCGATGCACAAATGCAACCCTTATGGACTGGTGAGATTTTCTCCAATCAGTTTTTAAGTAAAGAGTTCATAGCATCTAATTTGTATGATTGTTCCCAATTTTGTATTCGTTGCCATTCAAGCAGTGTCTTGACGTGCATCAACTTGCGTATGGTGTGAAGTTTGGGTTTATATGGTGTGAAGTTGTATTTGTATTTGTATCTGTATTTATTTTGTTTTTGGATAGTTAGGATTTATATTGTATAAAGTTTTTCTCTTTGGTCATTGATGTTCAGGTCTGTTTAAAGGAGATCAAGAATTCTCATCTACACTAACCTACAAGAGTAGAAATTTCATTTGGTCTCTCTTTTCTTAAAAGTTGACGTTCAAAAAATACCCTTTTTTGGTGTCTTCATTAGTAGGTTGGTTTGTAATGTCATGAGTAAGGTGAAGACAGCTGTTAGAAAGTCAGTGTTGCTGCCAGCTGTACCAAGTTCCATGACATTTCTGTATTCATGTGTTTGTATGTTTCAAACAAGAAGGAAAAGAAGGTTAGCGCGTGCCATCACATAAAGCGTAGTGCATATGTGATAGATGGAGTCTGGGATCATTACCTGTTCAGTTATTTAAAATAAAAAATTCATAATTATTTTTTGTTTTCTTGGATGTTGCAAGGAAATTTACTGGCTCAGTCGTAGATAGGTAATCCATCATCTGGAGTCATTGTGGAAGAATATGTGAGAAACACCAAAGAATGACACTGTTATAGAATCAGCTTTGGTTTTTACTTTCAAAAATATCTTGATTAAGTCCATTAACTTATGTGCAAGTGTGTTTGTGCAAACATACTCCTAGTTTATCCGAGCCGAGGGAGTCACTGTTCTTGGGCTTTTGAACTTGCAATAAATATGTTCAGGCCCATTATGTGTCATGCTGCTTCTTATCCTTCATGTAATGTGTTTTGGTTATTTGGTGTCTGAAAGTCTTTGTTATCTTGTTGCAGGAAGTTGATATTTGGTCATTTGGCTGCCTGATTTTGGAATTGTTGACACTGGAAGTCCCCTATCTTGGCTTGTCTGAATTAGAAATGCATGACCTTCTTCAGGTAAATTGCTCTCTCTCTCTCTCACATGCGCGCGCATGCGCAGCTGAAACTTCCTGAGCTTTAATAGATTGATTCTGTTCTACAGGGATTTGTTTGTATGATAAATATTGTATGCTCAAAGGAATTGTAAATGTTCTCTAATGGAAATCCATATGTAATATATTTGGGTTGCAGCATTCTAGGATACTATTCAACTCAACAGAATTGTAACTCTGGCATCTATCATAGATTTGATTTGACGGGCTCCTTGTATTAGAATGAATTGATTTTCGACCCTGTAATGTGATCATTTAGCTGTCTCTGAATTGAAAATAGGTGGGCAAGCGACCACGATTGACAGACGAACTGGAGGTGCTAGGGTCATTTTCCGAGCCTGAAATGGCTCAATCTGGTGCTGAGCTGGTGGCATCAGAGGCCGAACTAGAAACATTGAGATTCCTTGTTGACTTATTCCGCCAGTGTACCGAGGAAAATCCTAAAAGCCGCCCCACAGCTGATCACCTCTATGAAATGTTGGTTCTACGCACAAGGAATTTCACCAGTTCCAGAGGTCAGGAACCGGAGTAGGTTGGCCATAGGTGATAGTCTACCTCTGCTTCTTAAGTTTTGTAGCACAAGGATGTCTCGAGTATTTTTTTTATCTTCCAGGATCAAATACTTAGGGTTTCCAAGAAATTTTATGGTAGTTTTAGGGGTTAGGTTTAGCAGCCCACTGATTTGTGTATCTCTATCAGTGACATCTAGACTCCAGGGTTGCTTACATGATCATCGGCAACCTTTCTTCTTTTTGTTTGTTGTTATTGCCGGCATCATGTAATCTGATTGAGAGCTGTAAATCTTGTTGGCAGTTCCCTTTTTGGGTTGTTCACTCCTTGTAACTGTTTCATATGTAATTAGACCACATTTATTGATAAAGGCAAGAGCATATTTATTCGGCAGATATTCAGATGAAAATTGCTATAAGAAGGGTGCACTATTTATTGCGGAAAACTAGCAGCACCAAACTAGCAAGTTCGTCACGACATCCGAATCTTGTGAGTCAAAATCGTGCTGTGTTATAAATAGGTCATGCGGTACAATTTTGATGATTGGATCTTATTTGAAGGCCTATATTTATGAATTTTGATAGTTAGCGTGCTTGACATTCACTCAGCAGTAGTTTGGAGATCCTTGACATTAAGACCCAATTTCCTTTATCAGGTGAGTTTGATCAAATTGCAATGGAAAAATGTCACATTAAAACTCTAGAATTATGTATTTTCTTTGGACTGTTGATGGTGAATCATAAACCTCCTTGCCTTACATAAGCCCTTTCATTTTGGTGAGCAAGCTGCATCATGTGATTGATCAATAATACTGGCCGTTGCCTAAGAAATGGGTTAAGGATGAAACCCAAAGGAGCATTGGATGTAACTGAACAGTCTGAACTTTAGAATATTATAACTAAAAACCAACTGGGGACTTTTCTTGAAAAGAAGAAATTTCATGAGGTTCTAGAAGCCATTCTGGAAAACGTTGCTGTAATGATGTCCTAAGATCAGTCAAAAGATTTCATGAAACATTTTATTCTTCATGACATTACTAGAATCGATTCCTTCAAAAGGACGAACAAGCTAGGACGTACAAAATGCACCGTAATTTCCACTTCTCCAGGATACATGGTTCTCATGCTCTCTCTCTCTCTCTCGGTGGCAGGAACATGGCTAGTCAACCTCCTCATGAAAAGAAGCAGAGGCAACTGGGTTTTTTTTTTCTTCTTAAACTTCGTTTAAAAGCCACCCACCCTCCAGCCGTTGGACTTGTCTCCTGTTTTGACTTGTTGTGACGCCACATGCAGCAGGTGTGTTAAAAATTAACCCTCTACCGAAAGCCATAAAAGGTGCTGAACTTTTGCTTCCAACCATAAACTATTCAAAAAGAGAGAGAGAGAGAAAAAGAAAGAGGAAGCATAAATGGAAAACGACTTGCATGAAATCCCAGTAACACCCTCGGAGTGGGAGAGCTAAAGATTAACTACTTAGGACGCAAACGCAGCCTTAGTTGAATTATTTGAATGGGGTTCAGCTGCTTTATTCCCCCACTGCCTCGCGCTGTGCTACCTTTTATGTGACCATCTAAGTGTGATGTTTGAGAGGAAAGAGTAAATACTTGCCTCCTCATAGCACACGGTGCATGCAGTGCTAGCTAGCAGCGTAATGCAGTACAACGGGACCACGCTACTCTCCCGCTGGTACTTATCTCCAAATTTCTGCGGCTCTGCCATCGACCTGCGTTTTTATTAATGATCTACCCTATATCATTTTGTCTTTAGGGAACACACCCTCCAAAAAGAACCTCTCTCCCCCCCCCCCCCCCCCCTCTCTCTCTCTCTCAAATAAAGTGCTTCCTGCCACTTGCCAGTGGGCACAAGGATAAACAATTGTTTACAGGAAGGTGCAGTGAGCCCCAAACCCTTGAGAAACTCTCACGTGGGTAGTTACACGCGTGTCAAGGCACATCGTCCTGACATCATGCTAGCCAAATCCCATACCGGCCCACAGGACAATATGCCCTCTTGTTGAGGGTACTGTTTATGCGAATGACATCATCATCACTTTGGCTGTAGTTTTTTCTGCAAGCCAAAAGTCAAACAGGAACACGGAGTATGAACTATGAAGGGTGAACGAAAAAAAAAAATGAAAGAACTCCGCAGAAAAGTTTTTGGCCGGGGCAAAAAAAAGAACTACTAATTGGTCCCTAGACAACTCTGATTCTGCAGAAAATCCCTTCAATTTTTTTTTTAAAAAATCATGTACAAGCAGAGAAATTAAAGAGATTGATTGATATATTGAATCAAATGAAGAAATCATCAGAGCCGATATCATGATTTCCGCAGACAGTTGAAATGCCTTTCGTGTTCTCGTGTTCGAAAACTCACGGGAGAAAATATCTATCAACCAAAAGGCAAAAATATGTAGTTTTTTTAATATTTGTCCCTTAAAAGTTGGCATAAATTGAATCAGAGCCTGTTCACCTGTTGCATCTTCTCTCTCGACTGTCTCTTCCGTTAATATATTTGGTAGTTTTCTTTTTTCTAGTTCTAATTCTTCATTAGGCTAACTAAAACCCTGAAGATAGATTGCTTTGGGCAGTGCATGGTAACAGCCTTACCTTTGCATGGAACGGGATTCTAGTTGGACATCTGAGGTGCATCGATCTTTTCCCCCCCGGTTCTTCTCCTTTCTTTTGGGTGTCTGTGGCATATTGTTCTATTACAGTGGTCTAGCTTGAAAAACTGACCAACTTGCGGCACGCTTCTGTTCGGCGATTGGACCACATTTATGTTGCAAAGTCTGAGGCACCTACCTACTACAGTTAGCTATGTGGCCCAGATACTTAGGCCGACTTGCCATTAAGAGCAAGAACCACAATTTCAGACCAGAGCAATACAACTGATCCACATGACCAACCTAATAAAATGCTTCAAATTTAGGAGGAGCTCGGCTCGACCCAAAAATAAACAAGTATATATATATAAGAAAGATTAGCTTGGCTGTGGGTTCGGCTTGGAACTAAAGCTCTCTCTCTAAAACTTTGTAGGAAAAGTTAGACTTACATCATTCCAATTGACGTACTCTAACCTATGATGTGCTCATAAAACTTATGGGGAATGCTGGGCATCCCGCCCACGTCCCGCCTGCGGGACCCCAGCATTTCCCAAAACTTATAATGTGAAATTTATTCTTTGGTATTGGACCTCATTAATAATAATAATAATAATAATAATAAAAAGACTTTTAATGTCATGAAAGGGACTACTGAACAACTCTCTTCCTAGGTATATAAACAAAATGCACTTTTGGTGTCAGTTTCTAGAAGATATGAAGGTAATTTGCAGTTGTATCCGAGTATTACACAATGGCAAATGTAATATATCCAAATCATTTTTATGCATGCTTGACAGGGACCCATAAATAATATGAAAGAATCCGAACCAACAACTTAATTATAATTACCTCACCGTAACGGCCCAGAACAAGGCATTAAAGACCTTAAACCTTATACACACACACACATAATATATCAAATTCTAGTCAGTAAGTGATCATGGCCAAAAGGAAAAGAAAAGGAAGAATGCAAAGCTATGATCGAGTAACAGTTTATATTTGATTTGGTATATTCTCTTCCTCAAGAAAAAGTGTAAGATCAATTATTTTAACTAGGTAGGCATTTAGTATATATCCAGCGATCTTTTTATTGGTGGGCTAAAGAGGAAAAACGAACCATAGCAGAGGAAAACATGCATTGGGTAAGAAGGAATACAGCCATTAATATAGCGAGCAGGAGAGCATATTAATGGAAGGATCGAGCATAGAAAGATCGGCCCTGCAGACACGGCTTCCTCCGAAAGTTTGAACTTTTCATACTAAATAAAACAGCACTTAAACAGCTAAGAAGAGAAAAACATGCGCAACATAAACAAACGAAAGCAGTTCAAATTTAGATGAACAGGTACAGCACTAATTCTTCCTCAGTGGTTGTTTTTAGGAGCAATAAACTATTTTTGCTTCCGGGCATATAGAATATTAGATGTGTGGAGAATATCAGACACCCGTTCTAGAACAAGATAGACCCTACGGCCTATGACCATAGTATGTTCTGCGAGGCTTTCTGAGGGTTCCATCCTTATTCGCCATCTGCAATTTACATATACGATGAAGCGTCTTATAATGGGATCGATCAGCGTAGAATTCGGTGGATATATCAACCAAACGAATATGTTCGGAGTGAGAGAATTTTCAAACAAGAGAGAGAAGCAATTTGTTAGGAAAAGAAAATGATTCCATATGGTTTTCGAGACCAGCAAATTAATGAACGAATTATTCTAAAAAAGTTGAGGCAAATCCCATGGGAGTCTCAGATATTCAATACCATACATTATCTTGCCATTCCAAAACGTACATATCATTTCAACTTTCAAAAGCTTTATTTATTCTTGAGAGTGATTTGCCTAATTTGGTTCAATCATCAGACCTTGTATATATATATATATATATATATATATATATATATATATAATGAAAAGGAACCCAGATTTCTAAATTGGAAGAACTTTTTAAGAAACAAGTCACTTTCCTGATTGTCAGTATCAACTGCTGCGTGTAATAACTATTATGTGCAGCTGGCACTAACCAAATGCAGCACCTCCAAGTATTCAACAAATGAAAATTTGCAAAGAAAAAGGCTATATGAATGCTCAAAGAAAAGATGCGTATATGGAATATAGATTGAATGCGCATCACATGAATATATAATCAGAGAGAGAGAGAGAGATGGAGATATACTGGCCATGATTTTCTTTGGGTTGGGATGCTTTCTCCTTTTCTTCTTTATGTGTCATGGACCTTATGCACCACCTAGGTAGAAAACCATGCAGAATGGTCCCCTCTTATATACACCCTTTTTCTCCTTTGGCTCATGGTTGATGGTAATTTGATGCCAGCTTCCTTCTCACAGGGAGAGATCTAGAGAGAGAGAGATGTGAATGTTAAAGGTCCCCCACCCTCTCAAGCTCCAGCCTAAAAGTTATTAAATGCTGTTACAATATATATAGAAACACTCACTAACCTGTCTGCAAACTGCATGGTGGTAATCTTGGCGTGACAATATTCAATTTACACCACATGGGGGACCACTAATTACATCTTTTGTTTTGTTTTTATCATATATTTTATTTTCCACTCCTCAAATAAAGCCATAATTTCGATTGGTTTCCCCCCAGTCCCCCCCTCCTCACTCTTCTATTTATACCCTTCTTGATCCTCTTTTCTCCATGAAACCCTAGCAGAATCAGCCAGTTATGGTGTCTAACCAGGACCTCCCCTTCTCTATATTCCACACTAATGGCTGTGAACGTTTCCGTATCACGTACGTGCATCACCATCAGTTGAAGCTGCCAGCATGATCTTAACCTTTCTCATTTGCCGAGGAAAGATCAGATCATGGGGCAGTTTCACCTGTTGTTGGCCGCACCAGAAACCCTAATCCCTCACAAATCCAATTGTTTCCATTCCTTTGTCATTCCATGCCCATTCTATAGGTTCCATTAACCAATGTCTCAATCCCTAGAAAAAAAGGTACAGGTGTAATCTTTTTGTGATCTATGATTTGAAATCATCCGGCTTCTCGGGTTTTTCCAATTTCTGATGTACAAGTAGTTGAACTGGATGGTACATTTGATTTTGTGCTCCATTTTCTTTATTTTCTGAGATATGCAAGGAACCTGTTAAGTACTATGCTACTCTTGTTAGGGTTTCCAGCGACAGGAATTGCTGCTTGCGGGGGCTGTTAGGAATTTGGCTGACAGAATCCCCGCTGCTCTGTGCCCTTAGATGGTTTGCAGACAATCCCCCCCCTCCCCCCTCTTCTCCCTCTTGATGCTTTGGTGATTGAGCTTTGATGCCGCACTGCTTTTTTGAAATAATTGGCTTAGCATGATCTGTTGTTTCAGGTATATGCCATGGAGCTGATCTCATTATCTGTTTGTTTTAGGTTTGTTAAAATACCTGCGTTCAGGGTCATATAAACCTCTTCTTTACCCTATTTAATGTCTCTATCTGGTTCTCTATCTGATTGGTGGTCCAATCGTACCTTATCAGTTCAGCTAGGGTTTCTGTGAAGTGGGTAATTTTCTGAGTGAGAATGAGAGAGAGATCTTAAAATTCTGTTCTCGTGGCCAGAGATTTTGGGGACTCGATTTTCTTCTCTCCGGTTAATTCCATCAAGGTATTCCATTCTAAAATCCGGATAACGTAAATATCAAAATCCACAGGTCAGATGAAGAGAGTATGCGAGAGAGAGACTTAAGTTTCCGTACGAAATAACTGAGACGGCGTACATATATATCACTGATACAGATACGGTCAGATGGATTATTCTTGATCGGTTAAGCATCTACGTTCCTAGTTGATCCGTTGTGGATATCCACACTTTCTAGATATTGGCCTTGGCGTTTACAATATGATGACATTACTGTGCCTCTACAGTTTCTTTTCAGATATTAATTCCAGTACCGCGATCCTCTTGTATACCCTTCAAGTCCCCTGGATATGAAAAGAATAAGAGGATGAAGTTGGATGATAATGAAAAATTAAACTTCCGCTTTAAGTGCTAAACATTTGGTTACTTCTTTGATTTAATTTGTTCTTGCCGGTGCTTATGTTGGCCGTATATATGGTGACAAGTTGCGTTAAATTACAATGTAGAGACACAAGACATGAGCCATATATATGAATCATGCTTTCTCAGTGTGGAGAGCCAAATGGAGACCGTCTGATTAATTGAGCTTTGAGTTATCCGTCTCAGCCCTTCAAGGCTCCAAAGGATCGATACTGAACTCTAGACTTACTTTGTTAAGCTAATCAGAAACATTGCATATGTATTTTGGCTGAACCATAGCTTTAAGTTAATTTGTTGACAAGAAAGGTTGAACTAGCTTAATTTGCTCTGGAACCTGCCAATCTTCTCGTGATATAGGAAACATAACAGACTATCATTGATGAAATTTTCTGAATAACTTGCTAAACGTTTCAGTTCCCCACAAGTTTCCATCTCTCTCACATCCTCCCCCCCCCCCCCCCCAAAAAAAAATCATGAAGTCCGGTTTCTGTTCAGGATGGTCGTTGTATTATCTTTACAGGAATCCCACCTGGAGAAGACAAATATATATGCTAATTTCTCCCATCGTACCAAATGATAGAAACGTCACGATTGTGACTCTTTCAACTCTTTCCAGTGCTTTCCTATGTCAATTATCATTCATGAAGCCTTAAGGACAGTAGGTGGAGGCCAGATATTCATTAGCCCCAAGATTTGTCCCATACCATATATGGAGGGTCCTGGGAAAAGCTTTATTGATGGGCACTGGAGTTACAGCGACTTGCTGCCTTCACGAAGAAGGGGGTTGGCCCAATGACTGAGTGAGAAAGATCACTGAAGGAAGCTGTACGTGACTGTCTTCTCTTTGGTAAGCTAGATTAATACCTATATCTGCTAGCTGTACCTCTGTGACTATATTTGCTGGAAGTAATCCAGGCTAAAATTTTATAGCTGGATGCATCTTTCTCTTTACAGTTTGGTACCTGTGTGGAAAGTGATCTCGTTTTATCTCTAGGCCTTATTTGGATTCAGATGAAAAGTGAGAAAAGTTCTGACTTTCATTTATGAGACAGGCCGTAATATTTAAGCTCTTAACCGGATCAGACAAATCACCCAACAACTTGAAGAGGAGCTTCTAATGTTAACACTTAAGCTGCCTTGAACCTATAACTACATATTTCCTGTGAGAAAGTACCAATTTTGACAGAAATCTATATCTGCGTATTCCGGGGCTGTTATGTCGAAATATATATACAGAACGTACATTCTCATATGATCGGCTAATCAACTAACATTTAAAAAATAAATAAATTGCTATATATACTTCAATTGATGTGTTTCTTGGTGTCCAGGGACCAGGGGTGTGTTTTGACTAACTGTGCGCAGGGATTTCATCGCTTGAAACTCCATAACCAACAAAAGAGGAAAATATGATTTCTATCTTTTTCAAAAACCTATAGTACGTTGTTGTTTATATTACAAACTTCACAACGAAAGAGTTGCAAGAATCATAACGAAGATAATTGATATACGGTATCGATTGATCATATATATACACTCTCTTCATTAATGTCTTCGCGACTTATAACGGCTAATATCCATAGCTTTTAGCTCGCTTATTTCTGAAAATCTTCCTATAGGTGTTTCATATATATATATATAGAAGTTATATATAAAATGTGCTTTATGAGAATTTCATGGAGTTTCCTTACGCAACCATCTGAGAAACCTATAGTGCATCCGGAATTATATATATACATGTTTCCTTCTTATATGCTTACACAGGAGACGTCCAGACAGAGATCAATTCAATAGAGGACAGCGACACTAGTGATGTCTTCTGTAGTAATCCAGAGATCATATTAATTAGCCATATTTGTCCTCTACTCCAAATGACTATATAGTATAGAAGTGGAGTAATTAATTTCTTTCAATCGCGCACTAATTATACATAGAGAATTACAAACAATTAATTGCCCTTCTCTGGAAACTCCAACTGGTGACATCTACTCCAATTAATATATGGCTAGTTGAAGAACTTTTTATTGGAGTTTCATTAAAGTAATATTTATCTATTTTTGCATGACCAGGTTGTACAATTCATTCAGCTAATTAGAGTACTATATATATGTTTTTGAAACTCGCGCAAGATCATGACTCTTTGCGTCTAATATTATACCACGCTTAATCTTTGGCTTCTCCCCATAATGCATGTACGGGTCCATGATTTGTGATAGCCTTAAATCACCATCCTTTAAATTTGGCCGCTAATTACCAGGAGGAATTAGGCTATGCAAGTGATTCCAAGATCTAATTTAATTGGGTCTTCAGTAAATTCTTTTTGGTATTGCCATACACCGGTCGTCTAGTACTAGATGAAATTATTGGACCTTATAAATAATTAAGGATCGATCTCCAACTCTAATTTTGGCCCAACCCTTTTGGCATAAAATTGCATAATTGTAATAAGCGCTTCCTTAATTAGATCGTAACCACATTCTAGATCAGTCACCAGCCTACCCACGCCCTTTCTTGTCTCTCCCAGCTTAGTCCCTCACCCTCCATTTGCCTCTTCGCGCTCATCACCCATCCTCCAGGTCCACCTCAGCCGTTCTCTAAGAGTCTCCTAATTACAAAGCCGTGTATCAGATGAGCGTGATCTAGTCACCCCCATCCGAGTGTTGCACCCAAATAGCATATCTATATGTTTCGTGAAATTTCGTCTAAAGAGAATTCCATTTACATTGGCATGCAGTTTTAACCTTAAATCAAATCATGTCAACACCAAATCCAAGCACATGCCTAGCGTTAATCAAGCCTGGCCTGAGTAATCGTACGCAATTGAAAATTGAGATACGGGCTTGGGACTGTGGCTTATAAACTTCCAATTAGCATCTTGATGACAACCGTTCATCCGTCTGTAACAAAACCTCTCTCCAGACTATATAGCTATGGAGCTTCCTCTGTGACGAGCAATAGGCACTGCATGGGTTTAATAATATTCCAAAATCTCAAAGCTGCTGCATGCAAGATTTTTCAAAGAAATGAACGAGTAAAATATAATATCCCTTCCAAGCAACGTCCTTTAAATAAAACCTTTGTCCCACGCCTTCACATGCATCTTTGACCCATTTTTGAGGCCCAGCGAGGCTCGACTTTCAAAGCGTCGAAGCTCGCTTTACAGGGTTCAGTACCGTAGAAGTTAAAATTCCCACGTGCATGTACTTAATTAGGAACCAAACTAAGGACGACATATGTGCCGTGGAATATTCCAGGCAGCCTCATCATGCAGCAAAGCCAATGTATCCCAAATGATCGGAAGGTCCAGCCCGGACATTCAGCAAATCCACAGCAGCAACAGCCACCGATATTTAGGTACGTATGCCTGCTTTTAAACGGATCGGAGTAAACGAAACACAACCCTTTGTACCTTTGCCTTACGACTGACATTACGCAGCTGTTTCATACTCAAAAGTTAACCATCTTCATGCTCAGAGGTTTTAGTGTGATTATCAAACAAGTAAATGACTGCAAGGAAACTGGGGCGGAGTGGATTCTTGGGCCATTTTAGTTGGATATGAAAAAAGCTATGAAAATGGCAACTTCTACTCACAAGGTTGCCTTATTAAATGGGATGTTTGAGGGTGAAAATTTTGGGTATTGGGGTTTGAGAAATATTATAAAGTAAAGATATGTTATGGGAGTCGGTGAAAAAGTGAAGAGATAGAATATTTTTAATAAATATTATAATAATAATAAATTATGCGATGAATTTTTTATTATTAAACTTAAATTTTTGGATCCAAATTTTTGGGGCTCAAACAAGACATTTATAGCGATCTTTTGCACAAATTCCAATGCGAGGACAGGATGCTAAAGGTCAATTCTGTATATATATATATATATTTTCTAAGTAGTCAATATATACAATTCTGTATATATGAAATCCTAAAATGTCACGCTACGAGGCTCAAAGAGTGAACATTTTTCCTGATCTCCTGTTCAATATGTTTGGCCTATCAATTTAATAACTTGGCTGGTGCCTAGAAACACATAATTGTTACTCTAAACGGTTGTTCCCCTAGATTCCTTTTACTGTCTGGTGGGTTTCCAATAGGGAAAAGAGAACGGAATGGCTAGAATGGGGTCCCATATGCTTTCTGCTACTGAACAATGAGCAGAGACCGTTTTATACTCTGAATTAGTACCAGCAACTCGCAGATATCGAAGCTTTTTAATGGAAAAAGGGCTACAAAAATGACTAGTTACTGATTCCTCCTATGCAGAACCCATTTGGCCTGACAAGGAATGGACCGCATAGATTCAAGCGATCGAATTGATACAGATACAATGGCCTTGATGAGATGGCCTTCTTCCTATCTAGTTATGACCTGTAGCATGGAGATGGGAACGCTAAGCTTTGCTTCCTTGTATTCAGTAAAAGGACCCACCTATAGATTGTTTCGAGCTCACTAACTTGACCACTTCAGTACAAAGATTGTAACAGATGCTTTTGGCTCTATCTTTATAATAATTTCTCATACTAAACAGCTATCTCTTCGAATATTATCGCCCTTGGCAGTATGCCCATCAGACGCATCGACGTATCAGCGACAGCCTGTAGAAGTTCAAGAGTTGAGACCGGTAAAGAACAGCTACGGGCCCTTGAGCTCTCGAGTTCCAAAGGTACTATTTTCACTATCTTCGATATTGTGATCCATATTGATATAATTAGTCCCCAGCATGTCACTATCTTGGGTGATTGATGCTACAGAAAACGGGAGATTCAATCAAAAAATTTCAATCAAGTAGCGGGGAAAATTTTGCTAAACATGGATAATGGATTGATAATCGAACATTTATACATGGGCTAATTTGACATTCTTCACATTATCGGTGGACAATACAGGAGCAAGACCTGATATCTACGATGGGTGTACTTCCCATGTTCTTCTCTAGCATGTACCAAGAATGAACCATAAACTAAACCTCTACTGCTCTGGCTCTAAATCACTAATGAAGAACTTGTAACTATGCTGGATTACTCATACATGTACAAAGGAGAAACTCAGGCTAAAGAGAATAGCAATTCACGGTTGCTATATCTTCTGGCTAGTGCTGGGCCACCATCAAAGATTCAAACTTCTCCAGGGTCTCTAACAGTAGAACATCACTCTTTTCACATTCTCCTTTAAGGCTGGCAATGGCCTGACAACAGACTCTCCAGCTGCTCGTGTTCCCTTAGCACAATGATTGGCACCACCGCCTGTTGAGCCATTCTCCTGCATTTCTGGTTCCATGTAGAATCGGGCACGAAAAGCAGCTAAATGTGCATAATAGGCCGGAGGAACTGCACAGAAGAAATAAATTCAGCCACTTGGTAACAACCATGTACTACCATTGGTTAGAGCGAAATTCTTGGGACAATATGAACAAAGTGATAGTAAGAATCTAGTCCCTCCCCCTATTATCTTCCCCCTTAAATTCATGCAAGTTATAGTTATAGGCCAAGTACAAGTATTTAAGATGATCTTCGCAGGAACTTGATAGATTCCAGGCATGAATTAGGAAAAGGGAGTCATCTTGAGTGCTTTCAATGAATAATTAAGCTTAAAGGGCTAACCTAAAACTTCCCTTGACAATGATCTCGGCACGGCTATTATAGCTTTCGCCACTAAGGTTAAAAATGATTTTGTTGAACTCTGCCAATACATTTCTTTAACACTTCAATTTGGAATCCACCATAGCCCTTTTGCACAAGTGCCGAGTTAATCTTCAAAATCATTTATCATCCTCCCAAAGAGAGAGAGAGAGAGAGCGGGGGGGTTGTACTGAATACATCACACACCATTCTAAGTTCTTCAGGGGAATGACTACGTTTTCCAAGGAATAAACCAAACTAGCAAATAATGTGGACTAGCTGAGGAAAAATAATTTGTAGAAAACAGTGCAAGGAACAATATTGCTTACCGACAGAGACGGAGCGTGTACATCTTGCATATGTATAACACAGATTGTTCGTCAATGACTGAATTCCGTCTGCTGTAAAATTGTTCTCATCCCATAGAACATGGTAGTGAGCTGGCCGACTTGTCCCCTGTCAGATAAAGAGTAGAATATTCAAAGTTTACACCTGGATGGATTTGTCACTATTGGATTATAACAATGATCTTCCGGTTTAGATGTTGCTATGGTTTCATAATGACAATCATTTTCGTGACATTATACAAATATAATTTAAGACCCCATGCAAATTTTGGTCCTTGATAAAGGGGGAAAAAAAACATCTCCCGCAACTTCCTAAATATATCCAAAACAGGATGGTACTCCAATAACTTGGCAAAAAAAAGTTATGGTGCAAATCATCTTGTTTTTTTTTTTTTTGTCTTTTTCCTTTGCCGTTGTCTATACACCATTTCCTCCACTGCCTCAGTTGAGAACCAAGCAGAACAGTTTGGAGGCGTCTTATCATTTCTGGACCAATATTAAAGTATAGTTATAATAGTTACAACTGTAGTAACAAATCTATCAAGTGGCTTAGGACAAACACAATATTTGCTTTTATATGACCAACCAAACAAAAAAGATAACTAAGATTCCTCCTTGTTTGCAGTGCATTGCTAATCATCACTCTCTCTAGTATCTTAGTAATAATGCTTCGCAATTGCAGATTATTTTCAACAAATGTCCTACCTGAATACCAGCATGGCTGCAGAGATAAAAATCAAATTCTGTTGGATGACAAATTTTAGTATCAACCACAGTGCCTGAGAAAACAGATTTGATGTCATTATTCAAGCATGAAAAAATCAAAGATGGTTTACATTTGTACATATGAATGCAAAGCAAGGTAGTTTTAATTTTTGAAGAAATTTAAATTTCACCAGGCAAGATGTTCCCACTCTTGTCCGTGCTGCTCCTGTCCCTATGGTTGTTGGGAAACAACCGAGTGTGATGTCGTTTTTGCACCACAATGAAAGTCACTGGCGGTTGATAGTTTGGTTCTAAAGACGCACAAGCCTATGTAGTGATTGTCCATAAGAACCACGTAAGTTTCTGTATTTTTTCTAAATCTTTTGATCCAGCGAAAAACATAACAGGTATAAATTTTCACCTTCCGGATTGCATCTAGCTCATAAAGCAGAACTTGATAAAACTGCCCTTCACTCACACCGTCCCTGTTCAACATATTTTTTTTATCACGACAAGATCTATCAGTATACAATTAACTCTGTTATGCGTTCATTAAACACAATCTATGGATGCATGTGTCTCCACAAATTCCATTATAAGCAGATAATGTAAACCTGGAATGAAGCATGACAAAATTACTAATGAATGTTATCCCTCTATAGGTATCACTTAATATCAAAATCCCATTGCTCTACCACTTTCTGAGGGTCAATTTTACATGTTGGACAAGAGAGACACTTTGCTCCCTAGCTCCGAAACAACAATCAGATTCACAGTTTTTTCGTTTTTCCCTTTTTCTTTTTTTCTGAAAAATTATCTGGTAATATGAGAGCGTGCATATCTGTACCATATATCTGCAGGTAGATATTTGTTCCTTTCACTGAAAAGGAAGAACCTACTTCTCTTGCATTGGCATCAGATGGTCTCTCAACCACAATACTACAACTAGCTAACGTCCAGAATGTCCCAAAGGTGTCAATAGGTTTGGTGATTGAATCTCCACACAGTAACAGTACCAACTCAACATGTGATAATGCACATAGCAATCATGCCTAAAACTGAACCAGCAGGGTCCAATGTTTTCCAAAAAATGAAAAGAGACGTCTTCTAACTTCGTACTTAACTTTTGACATGCTCCATTTAGAGTCAACTTTGAGGTCAACAGTTATGATCAGTTTAGACCTCGCTACACAAACACCACTTTTAGACTTTGCGGTTGGATTGATAATATGAGAACATTCTTCTTTCTCCTCTAAATTCAGCAGCCAATATGACAGAGGTTTAGAAAACAACTTCAGGGAAACGGGAAAAGGTAAGTATTTTCCAAATATGTTTTCAACAAAGCAATAGCCTAGACCATGTCAGGTTATAACCTGTTAGATCATGGCTGAGCAAGAAAGCAGACTCTCTCCGGAAGGAAGCTTTCGAATGCTCACCGCCAACTACCAGACCAGCTGAGGAGAGAACGCACACTTCAACGTAAACTAAACTATAGGGTCAGAAAGCATTACTTCTGAGTGGTAGAAAATGTTCATGGAACATTCGAAATATGAAAGGTGGTGATGGTGATGGTTATGTAGCTCTCGGTGATTAAGAGAGCCATAGGGATAATGCTCATTGTGGCCTAATCTGCAGTAGCTATTGGAGAGCTTGTGATGGTCTGTATGGTACTGATGTCAACAAAGGTATGGAGAGAAAGAGATGTTTTTGGAGTCGAAAGTTCTAATTTCCTTCACTCTAGAACATCACATCAATCTTTAGCCAAATATCGAGCATATTCAAAGTCTGACTTTTCCAACAATAATAAAGTGCCTAAGTAATCTATCCTATCCATCGTCTCTGTAAGAAGACAAGAGGTCAAGCCACTGAAAAAATGTGTTTTACCAACTTTCATAAGATATGTGAATGATCCTTCCGTCTAAAGTTACATTTCAATAAGCACACAGCAACCCAAATTGTCACACTTCAATGGAGCAAAGTAACTAGCAAATGCTGTGTTAAATTGTGTCATTATTAAAATTTGGAAGCAATATTAGAAAGAGAATAGGGTCTAAAAAACTGTAAATAAAACTGCATTACAGAAAAATTTTGACCTGTAAAAAATAATCCTCAGTGGCTTCTGCCCAGTTGCCTTCCTGAAAGAAACAAGGAGATCCCTGCATGAAAGAGCATTAATACAGATATGAAATTCCGACATAAAGACGTTAATAAAGAATGTAACCAAGATAAAAAAAAATAAGTCCAGCTTAATAGATGAAGAGTCCCATACCGGATCATGCCACCACTAACCGTGCCACGAACAGGATCATGCCATGTTTTGTACAAGTCTTGTATGAGTTCCTGTCTGTGAGCTTGAGCACAAACTAGTCCAGCATATTTTGTCACTTCAGGCCAATCCTGGGAAGCTACTACCTACAGATGGACCGGAATCAATCAGCAAACAAAGTCTCAATAATCCTTGCAATGAAAGGAACATAGGGCACTATAATAATTTGGGAAATCATACAGCAGCTATAGAGGGACTAGAGTCTTCTCCATTCTCTGGGTGCGTCACGTCAGCTCCAAATATTATGGTAGGCATGTCACTCACTAATGGTATTCTGCAGCTGATAGCATCCAGAAGAACAGTGTTTCTACCACCCATCTGAGCACAAGAATTGGGAAATATATAGGATTCAGTTATCTGGAACCAAAAATTTTCTAAAAAATGAACAGATACTCAAAAAATATCGTGAGAAGAGTGGGCACAACGATACAAATCACTGCATGTGCATATATACTTCAACAATCTTCAAGAACGAGTAAATAGCAAGCATGCATTACCATCATCAGAAAAGCTAATGGAGTTCGAGCATTAAAAATCAAGTTACAATGCTTATAGAATAAGACATTGGTAGCCTGATGCATCTTCAAATACTAAGTGAAATTTCGTCCAGGTCAATGATGAACGCAACAGAATAGAATGTGTTAGAGGAAAGTCCTCAGGTGTAATCTCATAATAACATGATAATTAACTAAACCTTAACGTTGATCTTCAGAGACACATTGGCTAAGTACTGCTTGCTGATCTTGAAAACATGCTTTGTAAGGCAGCATTGTGAGATCAAGCCAAGATCAGTTTCACATATCCGTTTGAGATCACCTGAAATAAGAATCATATAGATAAAACACATTGAACTTTTCTTTCAACTCAAGTAGATCAAGGTAGTCCCAGCTTCATGGATCATAACCATCAAATATTTGAAGAGATGAATACCATAGAGGGACCCATTGTTGTCTGGCAAAACAGCTAAAAGAAGCTCTAATTCTTTTCCTTTCATCTTGTTCATAGCTGCATTATAGACATGCTTCAAGGCTTTCTCTACTTGTTCAGGCCTCGCATTATAGATTGGAATGACGGGCTCTGGATTAAATTCCTAGAAAACGGAAAAGAATTAAAGCTCTGCTTAGGAGAAAGTGTGATATTGAAACATGAAGAATGAAACAGAAGACTACCATGCCAGACACTTGACACATTTGGGCAAGCTCATTACAAAACCCACGAGCAACACTCTCCTGAACACTCCTTGAGAAATTTATACATGCCCACCGGCTTACAGTCATCCCGTTGATCATTTTCTGCATTGTATGAGCAGGAAACCAAGAGATAAGTATTTGAATGAATAACAGAAATAGAGGTAACTCAACGAAAATGATAAACCCCAAGCATTGGAATAAAGAACTTAATAAAAGGAATTTGTAACACTGACACCTACATTGAAGATTCAAATTCAAGATATGAAGAGAGAGAACAAATGTTTAAAGTTTCTGCACCTTTCTAAACAATTTATCGACTTGATAGGAGTTTCTTCACTTACAAACACTTTATTAACAAATCGTTTTATGCCTGAAAACGCTGATAATATCTATCAGAAATTAGGGTAATCCACAATATAAATACCTTGTCATTTACTTATCAAAATAAATAAATACCTTGTTCATCATGTTCCACTGACCAATCTGTGGCAAGCAGTCCTTTTCTTTTCCAGCTTCATGATACTTCAACTGCAGTTGAGTGCCATGATAGTGAAGTGTTAGTATACTACCACATTGCCTTGTTCTAAAACATATCATAGAAATAGGAGGAACACATTACCCAAGGAGCAGGAAGAATTCGTGCCTCAACTGAAGCTAGCTTTTCGCTGATTTTGATCCCAAACTCCTTTGCATAAGGGTCTTGATCGTAGGCATTATGTTGAACTGTCTGCTTATATCCAACAACAATAACATGTCACTTATATGAATAAATTCAAGACCCAGCAATCTAATTCTTATTTACATGGCTTGCAATGTCCCACTACTCTCTTATTGAAATGCAGGCAACTAAATTTGAGCCCCTTCATAAGCTGATAGACCAATTACTCCGAGCATATCTATTTTCCTCCTAGTTTATTAGCCAAAACCACAGTATGTAATGAGTGTCTATGCAGAATAACATGGCCATAAGAAGGTGGAAGTTGATTAACTTGAATCAACCCTACTAGTTGTCACCTAGTCTCAAGGAACACCCCCCCTGCCATGGGTACATGAAATGTATTTGCTTGTCGCTTGGCATCCAATAAAAACACAATGTTTTGATCATTTGTTTTAGCAAAAGACGTTTTAGGCGGGGCGGGGCAGGGGGATGGACAGTTCAAGATTTCAGACTATCTTCCATTTCTGAGAAATAATAACCGAGGGAAGCGAAAGAGATATATGAATAAAGTTCAGTCCAAAAATCATCTCGTAAAGTTTATACATTGACTAGATTAAGTAATTTGAGGAATAGACCATGAGAAAGGCCACAAGAACCTGCAAAATATCATTTTCCCGATCTCTGGGTCTTTGGCAAGTAACTCTAAGGAGAGCAGTAATTTGCCTCTCATTAAGTCTTTTCGTATATCGTTGCCCCTCAACAATTTTGCAAGCCTACAACATCAAAAGCGTTGAGATTACATGTTGGGCAAAAGAAAAACAGAAATAAAATCAACCTGGAAGAGGGGAATACTTTATTAACCACTACTCCATACCTCCATAGGTAAATAGTTAGCCTTCTTTTGGTTTCCTACTTGAAGACAAGGAAGGTGTGTATGTTGAATGGTGAAGCCATACATCTCTTGGAAGTATTCAACAACTGACTTCATGGTTGAGTTGTCATCAACAGGAAACCTGGTCAAATATTCCTTACTTGATGAACGTATGGACAAATATTTACCAAGAGCTTTAAGATTGCATCAAACAGAACAAGTTTATCTTCGCCTTTATGAAATACTCCTAAGGTCTAGTTATATAATTTCCATTTTTCATGATGCAGGAACTCTCACCAACTCAAAAGCCCATAGATAATGAAATGCGAATAAAAATAAGGTATATCAAAACTTACACTAGTTCTCTCGTAGGTTGAGATGTCAATCCTGAAACTCGGTACTTCCTTCGTACATTTCCCCTGTGTGTTACTTCAACTTTCACTCCCCTCAGTGCCTTCTTGATCTGGTAAATGTATCCATTTGACATTCTAAAATAAATGAAATACAAAGAAAAGGAAATTGGACCGCATAACCGTATATATTAAAGTACCTTAACACGGTCAGAATCAGACAAAGGCCTTGACAAAACATCTTTGCCCAGAAGCTGGGCAACAAACTCTATCACTGGGAGAGGCTCAATAAATGCAGCTGAAGCCATGTCTGTTAAATGTGATTGACCATTGAGAGCAGAAATGAGAGATAGGCCGCTTGAGAAAGATCTGAAGCAATGTCCATTAGAAAATTCAAATAATTACCAATATTCAAGGACAGACCCATCTGGGTGGGCCTTATGCTCTGGTAAAATCCACACCAGGACTCCAAGCCATCACCAAGCCGTTGTGGTGTTCTAATATCAGGTGAAAAGAAGGATCTCCCTATGGGGCAATACCTTTACAAAATGCAGAATTTGTAAGATGACAAGAACAAATTGTATGAGGGTCACCATTCCCGAACAATTCCAACATGAAAACAATCATATGATAAAACTCTTACCTCTTCGTCGAAAGCTCCCTTAATACTATGTCAAGAATTTGAAGAGCTTCCTGTGGAGCATCAGCACGCTTGCCAGATAGAAACTGACCCAAATGATGCATGTTTGCCCGTGCAACAAACTTAATCACCACTTTATATTCTCTTTCCCTTCTACAAATTGTAAGCAGATCATTATAAGGTACTCCCATTGCAATATAAGAGAGAGAGGGTGGGGGGGGGGGGGGGGGAACACCCAAAGCAAAGACCAATACATCTCGGATCGGAAGTCCTAATCCAAACTAAGCAGAGTTTTTTTTTTTTGCTTTTCATCTTCATTTTTCTTATCTCGAATGCTATAAAAGAGTGGAATGAAAAACTTCGACTGAACAAAACGAGAAAAACTCAGATGGCAAAAGGAAAATAAAGAAAGAACAATAAAACGAGTTAAATGGTAACAGGATTACGCAGGCAGTAAATTCTTACTTGGGACCCTTGATTCCATCTTCTTCATCTACAAGCTTAATTTTGAACTCCTTCCACACAAAGGGAAGCTCCCCAGCTGTGTACAGACTCTTTCTGCCATCATAAGCCGGCAGTCTCGTTCCTAAGTCAGAATCTCTGTACAACCTCACCAGTTCTGCCATGATAGCTCTGTTCAGAGTTCTTGATGACACTTCGGGAGATATGGTCACCTGCATGCAGCAGGAAAACGGATGGTGAAAAGGCAGACAAACAATAAGAACAAATTAGCGGCCAGATTTAGAACTCACAAATCGGATAAGAAGAAAAGGTCAGCGCAGAAAAAGGAAACCTATTCAATTCCATATACAACTTAACAGCATATATTAGAGAAACCACACCATAATCTTGTTGAATGTCAGATTAAAGGGACCCAATTATAATAGAACGAGGCAGAAGGCAATTCAATTTTTGCAGTAGCATATTAATAGATAGTTTTAGAACTAAATCCATCAAAGAAAGGAGCATACATCATACTGGTTCAAGTCCTTCTCTGGTAACTCTGCAAAGAAATGGTTGGCCTTTACAATACACTTGGTCCCAACTTGCCCATACCCAGGCCTAGGTGCAAAACTCAAAGACTTGCTTGACGTGGGAAAACCCATCTCCATTTCACACGGGCTGCCACCATTTTCAACTGAACCATTCGGAGGACGTGCCACAAGAGGTCCAGGCGGATCCTCTGAGACTGGTTTGTGCGCCACGGTGCAGTGCCGGGAACTCGGACGCATACAGATATCTCCTTGATCGAATTTTCGACCACCTCCACCCCTTCTTCTTCCTTTGTTTTTTGAAGGTGGTGAAGTTTGGTTGTGGGATTTGGTGTTGTGGGGTTCTTGGGGTGGTGGACCTTTGCCATTTTGAGCAGTTTTGGGTGCCTTCTGCACTTGGTTCATTGAGTTCTGCAAGTGGGTTTTAATGACGAGGTGTTGCTCTGAACTCTCTTTCATCTGTCTTATAGGCATGCTGGTTCCGCTAATTTTGCTGACTGAAGGAGGTGATACAACGAAACCCAAACACTTGTTGAGAAGAGAGAAGCTCCACCAAATGACACACAAACACACTGCCTTCTCCTCTAGTCTTCGCTACTCTCTCACAGATTTGAGACTATTTCAGCTGAAAAAAAGAAAGGGAAAAATGCAGGTCAGCGAGATAGCAAAGATTGCAGACGAGTAAACAAATGGAGATAATGACGAGAAATGCAACATGGTTTTGTACGCAAAGTAAAAAGGTAAGCGTAAAAGTCCAGTATTCCGTTGAACATTACAAGCATTACTATTCCTTTGCTAAACTGAAAGCCAACCATTCACATCTGTCTCAGGCGGTAAATTGACTCCTAAGGATACATAGAAGCAAACAAGAGCCAAAATCAAATAAACAAATATGTTTCTGTCAGACTGGAAACTGAAGAGCCTTGGAGAAGACAAATGATAGCTCAATCACATCCAGAGAGATCTTTTACGTTTTCACGTTTGCAGATATGTTTCTTCGTTTCTGCTCAAAATCCCATAGGGACATCAATATGGGAAGCAACGTAAAACACGAAAGCCTCAACAAAACTTGCAGCCAAAAAATGAGGTTTGCGGATCGGAAATAGCTAATGAAGAGACAAACCAACCATAGACCAAAACCCAACCCTTCTTCAGATGCTTCTATTAGCAACCCAATGAACGGGAAGACAGAGCGTAGAATAAATAAATGTAATTAGACAAACAAATAGAAAGCCGAGAAACAAATACCCAGGAGGCAAAACAATTTCCGTAGGCCTGTCCCGTACCCGAAAACGAAAATCAAACAGAAGATGAATAGACCAAGAAGATGAAAACATTATTGAGGCATAAGAAATAAATAAATATTGTCGACAGATATTGAAACTGTGAAGCTGCTATAGGAAGAAAATAAAAACACCAGGAAGAAAACAAAAATTGAGAACATATCCAAAGGGAAGGAATAAACATTGAAAAGGGGAGTGTAATCACTATCTGTAGGATACCCAAAATTAATGCGGAAGAGGAAGTGCACCCCCGTTAAATACCATCAAGTCCAAAGAAACAATAAACAAAAAATTGAAGCCTCACCAACTAACCAACCCACCTCACTCAGACCATGGGAGTGGAGGAGCACTAAAACAAGAAGCTTTGCACTTGAATGAAATTACAACCAAGAAGAAGAAAGGAAAGCCGGGAGCTTCAGACGGATGGGTGGCAAAGAACGTGAAGGGAGATTAAAAGGGGAGCCAAAAGCTGACTACATATAAAAGATGGGTTTTGGTGGAGGATTCAGATATCAAAGAGAGTGAGAGCAAGATGATGATGATAAATGAATCTTCATACACGCATGCAAGCGCTTTTGGTGTTTTTCTTTATCACGTGTAGAGGCTTGTGAGGACCTTGCCCCCCTTTGCTTTTAAAATTACTCTCTCTCTCTCTCTGTGTTTCCGTTCTGGACTGGCCGCGCAGCCTCGGGGACGTACCATTACCATATTTATATGCTTAGAAAACAAAACATAGAGAGAGACAGAGAAAGAGAGTGGAAAGTGGTGAATATGAGTCCAAAAGAGCTACTGAGGATTATAAAAGCAATCATACACAGAAGAAGAATAATTCGAACTTGCAGTCTCCCTCTCAGCCTCCCTTGCAGACTTGTCCATTTCTCCTCTCTCTGTTCCCTATGAAGTGTATTATTATTTTTTTTCTAAGCCTATGAAGTGTATTATGTAATGACTCAAACTCTCCCCTTTCTTTTCCTTTTTTTTTGGGTGGCTTTGTTAAAGCCTTTAACGGTCGATTGAAAGGGGATAAGTCTTACTTAGAAAAAAAAAAAAGGGACAAGTCTTGGGGGTCCACTTTCCTCGTGTGGCTTTATCTGCTTTTTGGACCCTTTGTCTTGATCTAGTACACTTAGGTCTACCGTATTACGCTCTTCGACAACCTCGGCCCACCGGATCCAGTAGTTTCCTTCTTAATTGTGACTACATAGAGTCATAGACAACAGAGAATATATATTGCAGATAAAGATATTGAGCTGAGAAAATATGGAATTCCCATTCGAAGTGACTAGTTTCTATAAGTCCTGTCGCAAAATGATCCCAACAGGCTACAAATGCTGAAGATTCTTATACACTAAAGGATCAGCGGGTTGAAATGGGTTAGGACCACGATCCGGGTATGTTGGTGAGTATCTTATGTTCGTCCCTGGTGCATGGAGCATGAGGGTTTAATCAATAGGAAGCAAAACCAGAAGGGGGGGGGGGGGAAGAGGTAGTGATTGTCTATGATGAGAACCTAGACTTCAAGCGAAATGGGTCCCATAACAGACATCTTCATGTTTGGATATCAACTGGACTTTATGAGATCCCACTCATTGTAATTTGGATGGTTGTCAATGGTGGAGCTGCTGGGAGCATCAGGAATTATTGCTTGTTGACCATGTCCAGAGAGCTTTGAGGGGCTTTGGTATTTTAACTCAATGCAGCTACCATCTTACAAAACTTGATGGCAGTTGGATTAGTCATGTATGATCGAAAAAGTTGTGATTTGTATACGGAGTGGAGTTTCTCTGATTACATTAAAAAAACAAAAAAAACAAATCCACGGCTTCATATCATGTAAATGCTGCGCAAGAAATCCTGTCTCTTTACTTCGCTCAAGAAAAATGAACCATAAATCTATTTTTCATTGAGTTACCAGGTTTAAGTGACCAAGGAGTGACAATATATCTTTGACAAAAAGGGAAAACGCAGTGCTAGCTTGAGGTCATTGAAGACGAAAGAACAGGACCACTTTCGATTTTCAAGTCTACGGACTGTAGGGCAAGCAATAGATTAGGATCATCGACAGAAGATCTTTTGTGATGTGAGAAACATGGTCCAAAGAACAACATAAATGACCAAGTACGTTGTTGTTGGACGGTTCTGAAGGCATGCATCCAAAATCAGAAAATCTCCATGATGCAATTATTGCACCAAATCATTACTCCAACAAACAAACAAAGAAGAAATGGGGAAATGGGTTTGTGGGGAAGCGATGGGCCAGTTTTGATGTGGCGGAAGTTTGTTTGGATTTTTGCACTTTCGATCACCAAAAGAAAATAGTTGATTAGGGACAACTTAGCATATAGCAGATGGGCAAGTTTTGTTTTGATTTGGGTCAAGTAAAGATATGTTCACTGTGTTTTGGTTGTGGACAAGGAAGAGTGATATTTGAGGGCAGAGACGAAGCGGGGGCCAGTGGGGGCCATGGCAAACTTTTTGCAATTTTTTTTATATATAGTCAAAATTTAAATTTTTTTTAATATACAGATAAAACTGGTAGTAATTTTTGTAAAGGCCTTCCAAATTTTTTTAAAGAAATAAACATCAGAGTGAATAATTACTTTATACGTGTGATCTCTAATAATTCTTTTTATAAAAATAATACTAAGAGTTTATCTTTTTATTTTTCTCTCTCAATTTTTCTAAAATTCCTCTCCTTCCATTTTTTTTCCAAAATTCCTCTCCCTACCTCTTTTCTAGAGTGTGTATTTATCTCCTTTTTTCTTTCTCTCAATTCTTGCTTCTCAATGGCCTCTCTAGATTTTTCAGATTTTCTCTCGATGACCTCTTTTCTCTCTCTCCCACTATTTTATCTCATATATAGAAAATAACAAAATTCATACACAAATCTTGGAGTACAACAAACGTTTTGCTTTGCACACAAAAAAATCCTCTTCAAAGTTAGAATTTTAAATGTTATTATGTTTAATTATTATTGTTTAATTAAAATATTATTACTCTACTATTTGTGTGTGTCTATGTTATTTTGGCTAAAATTTAACATTACTGTGTGGCTTGTTAATAATTTATGAGCTATTTATTCTAAAAATTTTAAACTTTTGATTGCATTCGGCCGTTTTAATACTAATATTATAATTGACGATTTTTACTCGAACTTCAAGTTCAAATAGCATAATTGCTGAAAATTTGGCTTTAACAATTAAGTTAAAGTTTATAATTTTTTTCTTTTTTAAGTTTAAGAATATGTTTGACTATGCTTATTTTGTTATAATGAAATTTTGAAGATCATGAGATTAGTCAAGGTACACGTAAGATGATCTCGACACCCGAGTAGAAAAAAATTTCAAGCAGTTAAAAGTTATATTTAGCCCCCTAAGAGCAAATCTTAGCTTCGTCGCTGTCCGAGGGTGGTGGTGATGGTGGCGTTGGGGAAGTTTTCTCAAGCGAGAAGAATGCATGCTGTGGGGCACAATCTCCACAAAATTTAACACACCCCAACATGGCACATTTTGCACTGCTACAATATTGCTTCCTATGATTCCACCCATCTCCATGTTGGGTGCTTTATTGTGGACATTGTGCTTCCTCTCTGAGATGAGAGAGAGAAGGAGAGGCCATAAACTGATATAATACAAGCACCCTTAGCAACTTTGAAAGTGCGAATTGAGTTATGGAGGAACACAGCCACACATGCAGACCTGTGTGCTTACAACACCCTTCACGTGAGCGCCATTGACGGTAAGACTCAAAAAGAGTATACTTTAAACAAAGAAAAAGATCTTGGACCCTTACCTATCATGTCAGCAACTACCTCTCATTCTTACCTATCATGTCAGCAACTACCTCTCATTTGTGAATTATTTATTAGCACTCTCAAAGTTAAATTTGCATGGAATATCATCCGATAAACATGGGTGAAACTTATATATAAACCATATGGTATGCATTTTCCAGATCATTATATACGGATAAAAACATACCATATATTTGACAAACTATATTTTGAAATACACGGTTCATTCACCAAATTACATGCCACAAACTCTGTCATGTGCTATGTTATATTTGATGCATGTATAGTTCTCTTCTGTTTTTTGTTGGCCGGGGCCGGGGGCTAAAATAACACTGTAGCTTCTCATAGCTTCCATAAGGCGTACGTTAGAGCAACTGGGATATGCAGGGAAAGAAACTAATAAGAAATAGTTATCGAATTGGTAGTCATGCAAATAGGTCATGGTTAAACCAATATTTAAAACAAAAAATATAGAATAACCCAATATTTAAAACACAAATTAAATGCCATATCGCAAAATTTAAATATTAGTAAATAAATAAAAAGACAAACCTAGCTATCTATGATAACAAGGACATATTATGTCGAGCATTCGTGGTTTTCGATCCTGTTAATTAGATTATGTTTTTATATGTATATTGTAGTTAGTAATTGAATATTGTCGGCCAGCGCACGCGTTCATCTTTTGTTGCTTATTATTATGGACCCAATTCACATTCCTATATAACAATTATATTCTTAAGTGTTGGCGGTCTATGTCGACTCGCAAGATGGCAAACAGTACTCCTATTTCTTAATTATTGTCCAAACAAGAATAATCGGGACTCGGCCACAACGTGATATGCCCACAATGAAACCACTCATGGCTACGTGTAGGTTGAAACACTAGAGTTGCGAATTGCTTAGAACCCTTCCATATATACAATTAGTCGCAATCACCCCCTTTCACAGTGGACCAATAGTTACCGTTTTAGGCATTCATTAAAAGAATTCAAATGGCTTTAGTACTCAGTGGTTCCTGAGTTCGATCCATGTTCAAATGATTAAGGTACTTAAAAGTACACATTAGAGCTAATTATATATTGGATTTGCTAAATTTTATAATTCATTTATGATAAGATGTATAACAAATGTGGTATGACTAGAACAGGTACTCTTTTAGTCACTACATTGTTATTTCTTGTGCATTCATCTTCCGAAGATTTAGACTATTAAACATTAAGGCAATGAATCGGAATCTCATGCACATTGAAACTCTTCACTTGGCTCTTGAAGTCACGTCATAATAAAGCTGTTGGTCTTCATTTATTTTTGGGTGTCTTTGGATTCCTTAGGAAAGGAGAATGAAATGGAAAACCGTCAAAGAAGGAAAAATCTTTGGCGTTTGGTGGTGTCAGTTTTCCCTTCAAACAGTGCGAGAAATCTGAGGTGCTGCTACAAACCAGTGTCCCTCCTTGTGTGGAAAAAGTCCAATGTCATTGACTCATTGCAGAACCCTTTAGCTCTCCAATCTCCATGCTTGCATATCTAAATCAGGGTGATGTTCGGTTTTAAGGAAAAGACAAGATTCGAACCCTGTGGCTTTTATGTTGGGCAAATAGTTAAAAAAAGGGTCAATTGCTCCGTAAGTCCCTAGGTATAGCGTTTTCCCAATTTCATCCTCAGGGTATGTTTTTCCCTACACAAGACCTTGGAGTTTGGCCCTATTCCCCGAAGAGTCCTGCCGTCAACTAAATGGACGAAAATGCACACGTGGAAATTGACTTTTCGATTAAAAAAAAATCACCCAATCGATGAGTGACACGTGTCAATAAAATAAAAAATTTAATTTTTTTAAAAAAAAAACAAATGAGAGAGGAAAGCCGATCCTTCCCCGGTGGAGGGATCACCGGGACCTCCCCCAGCCCCGGGCGCGCCCGTGGAAATGGGATGGGGGAGGTCCCAGCTGCCCCAAACCACCGCCCAGTGAAGGAAGGCTCCCTCCGCTGGCCGCCCATGCCTCCTCCACCGGGCGGTGGTATGGGGCGGGATGGGAAGATAACCGAGGTGTCCCCAAGGCCGCCGTGCCGCTTGTATCCCACACTCCCAAAACCCACGTGGAGTCCAACCAACAGGAGAGTAATGGGAGAATGACGGTTTTAAATTTGATTATCTCAAATAAGTTTACATATATTACTAGTGGAGTGCACATAAGCAAGCATTGGGAGCTTGCAATCCAAAGATTTTTGTTAAGGAAAGTACAATTTTTCACCTCCTAAAAGTTATAGGCAGTGAAACTTTGCACACGCGTCTTTTTTTTATTATCGTGATATTAAGTTTATTATTTCTTTCAATTTTATCAATTTGAACTCATTCCTTAAATCTACTGTCAAAACTAACATAAAATAATAACAAAAAATAATATTTATGTCTTCAATTAGTCAACAAAGCATAAACGACACTTTCTACAAAGTTGAGAGCAAAAATAAGTTTAGTTAGTTTTAATTGTCAATTTAACGAAATGGTGTAAATTGAAGGGTTCAATGTTACGAATATAAAAGGATGAGGGTACAAAGTCTGACTAAATTGGTGATTAAATTTAGAAAAATATATGGAAATTGGAGAAGGTTGACGCATTTATTTCTCAATTATTCCACCCCTCGATATTTACAAATAATCATAAAATAATTTATCTCCTTATTAAATTATAAAATAATATTATATTATTCAATTAAATCTTCTCTCACCTCACTTTTTTATAAAATACTATACTTTTTTACAAATCTCAATACCCAAAATTTTTAAAGCCCTAATATTGCTTCAAACAAACACTACAAACATGTCATCTAGATAGGACTAAGGGAATTCGGTGCTTGTCATTTGTCTGAATATTCGTTCTAATCTTAATAGCCTCGATAATTCTTGTCCTTTTTCATTTTTCAGATGTGGATGTCATTTTAGTCTTTTTAAAGTCGATGTTGAGAAAACGCAACATCGACTTTAAAAGGCACCCGAAAAAACACTTTCATCAGTCGACCGAAAAGCAAACCGGTCAGAACTCAAAACAAAGCCAAAGTACTTTCACGTCTCCTCCTTTAATCATTATCTAGGGGTGTCCAAAATACCGGCCGGACCGGCCAAACCGGCCGAACCGGACCGAACCGGACCGGGTTTTATTCAAACCGGTGAAATTTTGTGCAACCGGGTTGACCGGACCGGAGAACCGGTGTACTCCGGTCCGGTCCCGGGTTACACCCATGAAAACCCGGGACCGGACCGGAGTATACTTCTCCAACCCGGTCCTTACCGGGAAAAAAAAAAAAAAAAAAAAAAAAAAAAACACAACACCCGCCAGTCGCCAAAGCCCTAATGTTTTTACTTTTTAGTTTTACCTCAAAGTCAAAACGTGCGTTTTACTCAATTCCCCATTTCCCCTGTTGTGGCTGCTTAGACAAAAAAAAAAAAAGTTAGGGCTTTTTTGTCTCCTCTCTTATCTCTCTCCCCGTCTCCATTCTTTTCTCTCCCCATCTCCCGCCGCACCTCTCATTCTCCCTCCCGCAGCCCCGCACGCCAGCCCCGCACGCCCCTTACCTCGCGCAGCCCCTTACCTTGCCCCGCACGCCAGCCCCGCACGCCCCTTACCTCGCGCACGCCAGCCCCGCACGCCAGCCACGCCAGCCCCGCACGCCCCTTACCTCGCGCAGCCCCTTACCTCGCGCCCACGCCAGCCCCGCACGCCAGCCACGCCAGCCCCGCACGCCCCTTCTGCATGTAAACGGGTTTTGTAGTTCATCCAATTTCTGCATGTAAACGGGTATATTCTTGGATAAATCAATAATGTGATTCTGTATAATACTTAGTTTCTTGGTTAATGGTTATCATTATGCTGAGATTCACAATTATTCCTTCCAGTACAGATTCCGAATTTAGCTCAGATCTATCTTATTGGTTTCTATGAGGAACGTGAGTTTGCGTTATACGCGTCCTCCATTTCTAATGAGCTCAAAGTCCCTGTTAGGTAACTTTGTTTCTTTCCTATTAAATAATGGGAAATATTTCTCCTAAATTGTCGTCTGGATTTGATTTGTGGATGTTGCTATGTATTCTTGTTTTTGCCGTGCATATCAGATACTTGAGAGAAGACAAGCCACATGGTTCAGCTGGTGGGCTTTATAATTTTAGAGATCTGATCATGGAAGACAACCCGGTATTAGTCTTTGTTGTTGTCTTTGTCATAATTGCAAATATTTCTATTTAAATTTGTCTTTTCTCGTCTTTGGGATTGTAATTTCAACCTTTAACGGTCACCCATTATGTACTACTGTACCCAAACTTACCTATGAGGTTATATGTAGGAAAATAGAGTTTTAATGGTGGTGCTTGAATTTTATTTGGCAGTCGCATCTTTTCTTGCTCAACTGTGATGTCTGCTGTAGTTTTCCGCTACCAGAAATGCTTGGTAATGAATTTCTTCTTGCTGAGATTTGTGTTCTTTTTGCTTCTTGTAACTATCTAACAGATTTTGATGGTTTTGTAGTTCTTTCTGAATGGTATGATCTGTTATATGCAATGCATAGGTCTTTAATAAAGAAAAAGATTATGCTATATCACTCAGTTTCCACCGTTTGCTAAAAAGCTTCTTGAATTTTCTAAAAACTGCTTGTACAGCCAGGACACATGCTATTTTGTTGTTTTTTTTCACATTTGATTGATTAATTTGTAACATTCTCTAGGTTTATCTTTTCAGTTGCATGAACTCTCTTAATCTGTTCTTCGACATCATTGGTCAGTAGGCAAAAAGTAACAGCACAGTGGAGCTAGCATCTGCACATGTTTGAGCCTTGAAGTCAGTGCATTGCATTGAGGTAAAAATTTGCTTACTTATTTAGTTAATTATTTAGTATAGTTACTTAGTTAATTTAGTATTTTACAGTATAGGTTAGGTTGTGAAACTGTGGAGGATGGGCTTGATTGGATCATTGAAGGATTTGGTGTTTGTGAAAATGTGGAGGATGGGCTTGATTGGATCATTGAAGATTGATTGAATATTTGCTATTTGCTATTTATGTATTAGTAATTTATTATATATTGTGAATTTGTGACATTGTAGTATATATTTTGATGCATTGTTTTTTCACATTTGCTAGATGGATAATCAATCTGAACCAACCAATATGTCTCCTGTAATTGACTTAGAGTCTGGCCAAGATTTCATTACTAGTCCTACTCCTACTCATTCCAACCAAAGTCGGCCTCCCAAACGTAAAGCATCTATGGTATGGGATCACATGACAAAGAAGACAGATTGTGATCCCAATTACCCCATGTGTTATTGTAATTACTGTAAGAAAGAGTATCTCTGTGACAGTAACAAAATTGGTACCTCGACCCTTAAGAATCATGTCTTGAAGTGTGAGAAAAATCCTATGAATAGGAGAAGAGGTACAATGGATAAAGGTCAAACACAGTTGTCTGGTAATACAGCCACTGAAGGAGAGAGTGAAAATGTTGGGCCTAGTTTGATAGTCCATAAGTATAATCCAGCGGTTTCAAGGCAAAAGCTTGCAGAGATGTGTATAATTGATGAGATGCCATTCAGGGTAGTGGACGGTCAAGGTTTTCAAGCCTTTATTAAGTCATTTATGCCTAGTTTCCAAATTCCTTCTCGTCAAACTGTGCAAAGAGATGTTCTAAAGACTTATGAAGATGAGAAGGAGAAGTTGAAAGGACTTTTTAAATCATGTGATTGCAGAGTTAGTTTGACTACCGACACATGGACCTCAGTGCAGAACTTAAATTACATGACTCTCACAGCGCACTTTGTTGATAATAATTGGAAGTTGTGCAAAAGGATTCTAAACTTTTGTCAAGTTCCTAATCATAAGGGGGAAACAATTGGGAAGTATGTGGAGGCTTGCTTACTAGATTGGGGTATTGATAGAATCTTTTCTGTTACAGTTGACAATGCCTCTTCTAATGATGGTGCAATTCGTTTTCTGAGAAGGTTTTTGAAGGATAATTTATTAGATGGCATGTATCTTCATATGAGATGTTGTGCGCACATTCTTAACCTTGTTGTTTGTGAGGGATTAAAGGATTGTGATGAGTCTATTGTGAAAGTCCGGAACGCAGTGAGGTATGTGAGATCATCTCCATCAAGGTTGGAGAAATTTAAGGTTTGTGCTGATTATATGAAGATTGGTACAAAGAAATTGGTTTCTCTTGATGTGCCAACTAGATGGAATTCAACATATCTCATGTTGGAGAGTGCAGAAAAGTTTCAAGCAGCTTTTCTAAGACTAGAGACTGATGATTCTTCCTTTAGTCGTGCAATGTGTGCGGGAGATGGACTTGGACCTCCCACGAGGGAGGATTGGGAGAAGATAAGAGTTTTTGTTATGTTTTTGAAGGTCTTCTTTGATGCTACTGTCAAACTTTCTGGGTCATTGTATGTGACATCAAACATATTCTTCCCTGAGCTTTGTCAAATTCAGTCACATTTGATTAGAATGTCTAATAATGACAACGCAATAGTTCGTAACATGGCAATAGAGATGAAGACAAAGTATGATAAGTATTGGGGCAATGTGGAGAAACTGAACATGATGATATTCGTTGCAAGTGTGCTTGATCCTAGAGGCAAATTGGGTGCAGTAGAGTATTGGTTGAAAAAAATATATACACTGGATATGGCAAATCTTTTGATATCATCTACAAAGCATTTGTTGGAGGCTTTATTTGATGAGTACAACATGATATATGGAGAGTCAAGCACGACATCTTCACAGCCACAGGTATATGATATTGTAGCATCTAATGTATTTCTTTTAATTATTCGTAACTTATAATTTATTCTTATTAATTATTTCTAATTTTGTACATAGGGTTTTGAGCCTCCATCTGCTAGTGTTTATTTTACCATGGATGATGCATCTGGCATTAGTGGCATAGAAGATGTCCCATATTTTGAGATGTATGCGCAAGATAATGAAATTGAGTATGTCAAGTCTGAAATTGAAGCATATCTAATAGATAGGTGTGAATCACGTAATATCCAATCTTTTGATATTTTGGCTTGGTGGGGGAGCAATAAATCCAAATATCCAATACTTGCGAGGGTGGCAAGGGATCTACTAGCCATGCCTGTTTCTACAGTTGCTAGTGAGTCGGCATTTAGCACGGGGGGTCGTGTGCTTGATCCTTTTCGCAGTTCTTTGTCTCCAGTCACAGTTGAGGCTATTGTGTGTTCTCAAAATTGGTTGAAGAATCCAATTAAGTTAGATATTCGGGATTCACTGGACGAAGTTGAGGTCTTTGAGGCGTTAGAATCAGGTAATACTATTATATTTTGTTTCTATGTTGGTTAATTTTTTTAATTTTGTAAGTTCTAGTTTTTTTATGAAGATTTGAACATGTTTTTGTCAAAAATTATTAGGAATAATGTTTAACTCACGAGTGGCTCGGCTTGAGATAACTGAAGAGTGAAGACTAATTTGATTTGATTTCATGGTAAGTAATATTATTTATCTCTTTTTTATAATAATGCCAACTATATTGTTTATTAGTTTATTATCTCACGTCTAAATTTTTTTCCTTTTACAGCTTCCATGAGACTTGAGAGATGGACAATTCACAACCGGACAATGGATTGGAGTATTTTGTTGTTTGTTATGGCTTGTAATAGAGTAGTGTAGTTAGTAATTACTAATTAGTTTTACTTTTGTTATGGCTTGTAATAGAGTAGTGTAGTTAGTAATTACTAATTAGTTTTACTTGCAATTCTATTATCTTAAAAAACTAGGATTTATAACTCTTTAGTCTTTATCTTATGAGTTATGATAAATGATAATTATTAATTTATGATTTATTAACTTAAAAAACTAGGATTAGAACTCTTTAATTAGATCTTATTATTTTCTTCAAATGATAATGTAACAATTTTTATAAAATTTGGTTGAATATGAAGCCAAAGATTTCATGTAAAAATGGGCCAAAAAATTGAGGTAAAGAAATCCAAAACAATGGTCTCAAAACGTTCAAAAGAAAACAAGAAAACCAAAATACTAAATTTTAGGAGGCCTAAACAGGAAAAGGCCTAAAAATTTTAGGCCCAAACCGGCCCAACCCGGCTAACCCGGACCGGTGAAACCGGAGACCGGTCCTCCGGTAGAATAAGATTTCCGGACCGGTCCGGTCCGGTTTATATACATAATATTTTGACCGGTTTGACCGGTCAAACCGGACCGAACCGGACCGAACCGGAGATTGGACAGGCCTATCATTATCCCACCAACCCTTACTTTTCTGTCAAGAAGCACCTATGAGGGCATTTCCGTCTAAAATTTACCAGACAATTTTATTTTTAAAAAAAAAAAGAGAGGAAGAAAAAGACATTTTGTCTTCTAGGTGTCTTAATGGCCCCCACCGGAGATCCAGAGTCCATGGGCTGATCAACATGTCTGTGGGGGCCCATGAAATCCCCACTTCCGTACAGTGAGATGGGGTAGTTAGTCTGTACCTCCCTCTCACGCACGCTCGGAATATCTCGGGTAATTTTAAACTTTTCGGGTTTTGATCGAATTCCCCATTAGAAATAGTGAAAAAAAAAACACTTCCTAAAATTCTGAAAGCGAAATCTTGGTATATTGTTGTGGCCTGTGGGAGAGGAGGGAGGGAAAATGCCTTTGCCTATAGGTTACAAGTACTCAATCTGTCAATCATGGAGGTTAAAGATTTGGAAACATCATTTTCGTCCAAACCAAACAAAAGAAAAAAGAGAGAGAAAGGAATTGAAGTCGAAAGCGATTTACTTCTTTTTTTTTTCGCTTTATCATTGGAGATGACAAAAGGTTTTGTGGGTGGTGTTGGGACCTATGGGGCTTTGTGCTACCTGATGTGAACAAGACTGTGTGACCAAACATTATCCTTTTGCTTTCTTTGACTCTGCCACTATGCATTTGTGTGCTAAGCAGTATCCTCTGAAGAAACTCTTTTGTTTACGCAGCTTTTGGCTGTAAATTTGTACTTCGACTACCCTCTACTTTCGTATTTATTCTACTAAAAAAAACCTCTAATTACGATAATCGAGCCCTTTTGATACTCAGCCAACCATCTCTCTTTTTTTCTGCCTTCCAAATCTAGTTTTTTAGTTTTTTTTTTGTTATACCCAAGAAGAATCACCTCTTTAAGTCCCCATAGAACCCACAATGCTTGGATTCCTTTAGGAACCTCAACACTTCAGTTCCTTAGCAACTTCAAAGAGTTTTTGAGCAAATATTGTTATCTTTCTTTCTCTGCTGGGTTGAGAAATGATCACCTGATAAGTTTGGCGAGCAAAGATCCTATGATCTTATATGAACTCCGCCCACCACGAAGGAGTTTGTTATATTGAGAAGAAGACGGACTTCAGAGGTCCAACGAATAGAGCAGTTAATGGAGTTTGGGTAGACGGGCTCTCGGCCCAGTTGGCCCAGTTGATTGTATTTCGTTATTGAAAGGTCTAGGCGGGACGATCATTGTCGCCGTAGAAACCTTAGTAGGTAGTTTCGCTCTCCCTCTCTAAGACCATATAGATGACACGTCCGACAAAACTTTTGGTTCCATGAAGTCCCAAAACCCAATTTTCGACCACCCAACTCTACAACTCTTACAAAAATGCCAGACTCCGGGCACCATGAAGCAGGTCCATGCCCATATGCTCACAACCGGTCTCGCCCTCCACACTTTCCCTCTCAGCAAACTTCTCCTAGTATCTTCCACCCTCACCGTTTCTTATTCACTCTCAGTCTTCAATCAAATCCGAAACCCAACAATCTTCCTCTTCAACACTCTCATTTCCTCGCTCATCACCAATCACGACCACCTCACCCACATAGCCTTCTCAATCTATCACCGTGTGCTTTCCCACAAGACCCTCAGACCCAATTGCTTCACCTTCCCTTCTCTCTTTAAAGCATGTGGGTCTGACCCCTGGTTCCACCACGGTCCAGCTCTCCACACCCATGTCTTGAAATTCCTTGGACCCCCATATGACCGCTTTGTCCAAGCCTCATTGATCAATTTCTATGCCAAGTGCGGCAAAGTCAGTGTGTCTAGGTATTTGTTCAATCAAATTGTGGAACCGGATTTGGCCACTTGGAACTCTATTTTAGCCGCATATGCGCATAGTTCTAGTTCTGGCAGGCAGCAGCGGTAGCATAAGTGGTTGGGATGCTAGTTTGTCCTTAGAGGCTTTGTGGTTGTTCAACGGGATGCAAAATTCGTCAATCGGGCCTAATGAAGTTAGCATAGTTGCTTTAGTGAGTGCTTGTGCTAATTTGGGAGCTCTTAGTCAAGGTACATGGGCCCACACTTACGTGTTGAGGAATGATCTTAAGCTGAACCGCTTTGTGGGAACTGCGCTAATAGATATGTATGCAAAATGTGGGTGTCTGGATTTAGCTTGCCAGTCGTTTGATCAATTGCATGCAAGGGACACATTGTGTTACAATGCGATAATCGGTGGACTTGCAATTCATGGTTATGGGAGTCGGGCACTTGACCTTTATGAGAAAATGAAATTTGAGGGGTTAACTCCGGATGATGTAACGTTTGTGGTAACCATGTGTGCTTGCTCACATGTAGGTTTGGTAGAGAAGGGCTGCAGGGTTTTCGAGTCTATAAAGGAGGTTTATGGGATGGAGCCAAAACTTGAGCATTATGGGTGCCTAGTGGACCTTCTAGGACGAGCCGGGAGGCTAAAGGACGCTGAGGAAAGGGTTCGGACCATGCCCATGAAACCAAATGCTATTTTGTGGAGGTCTTTACTTGGGGCAGCAAAGGTTCACGGAAATTTGGAGATAGGGGAAGCTGCCCTGAAAAACTTGATAAAACTAGAACCAGAAACTAGCGGGAACCATGTGCTTTTGTCAAATATTTATGCCAGTGTAGATAGATGGGATGATGTCAATAGAGTTAGAAAGCTGATGAAGGATCAAGGTATCGACAAAGTGCCTGGAAGTAGCTTGGTCGAGATTGGCGGTGCAATGCACGAGTTCCTCGTGGGAGACAAAACACACCCACATTTAAAAGAGGTTTACTTTAAGCTAGAAGAGATGAACAAAAGATTCTCAGAATATGGTCACAAGCTAAGAACAAGAGAAGTGTTATTCGACATTGAAGAGGAAGAAAAGGAAGATGCCCTCTCTTACCATAGCGAGAGGCTAGCAATAGCTTTTGCTCTCATTGCATCTCATTCGAGTGCCCCTATCCGAATCATTAAAAATCTTCGAGTTTGTCTTGATTGCCATGTGAGTACCAAGCTTATTTCTTCGATATATGAACGAGAAATTATAGTAAGGGATCGACATCGCTTCCATCATTTCAAAGATGGAACTTGTTCATGTTCGGATTATTGGTGACAATAGTTTAAATTGATTTGAATGTCTATTACTTGCTTCTGAGAACCAAAAAGAAAGAAGATTTGAATCTGTAATGCCTGTTCTGTTCTCGGACACTGTATTTATAATGGGTTATAGATTCGATACTAGTATGTATTGTTGCAATGTGGAGCCTACATCTTGTTGCAATGTGGATCTTAGCAAGTCGGCATGGGATAAGGCTGAACACACTGAAAAATTCATCCGAAAAATTGATGCTATATATATCTATTTATATCTATTATGTAATTATATATACTCAAACTCAATTATGTCCTCACATATACTCACTTAGCTATACTATTTTATATAATTAGATATGAATTATAATGATTATACGATACACATTATCTGCTGGCCCTTCGTCCCCTAATTCTTTCCATTCTACCTACAAATTCTCTTTAATAATTTGCAAATCTAAGTCGGCTAATTGTTCTCGGATAGCACCCGCTCCGGTAGAAATTTCTCGATTTCTAAATGTATCGAAGCCCTGTGTAGTAAAGAAAAGTGAGATGTTGTATTTCCGAGATTGGATTTCATATTCGAATGAACCTTGTAATAGTAAGAAAGTAGGTTTTTTAGCTACGTGCTTGGCAAAGAAAAAATTTGGGTAGGATCCCACAGGATATCTCATTCAAAATCGGACGTGAAAGTTTTCTTTCATCCTGCTTAAGTATATATATATATATATTATTTTGTCTTTTTCCAATTAGTAGTAGTTGCCCAAGTCTATTTCCATATCAATCAACATAGATGACATCTTGGTTGGTAAATAATGGATTAGAATTTCTTATTCAAATTGTATAGTACAATTTTTTTAAAAAAAAAATAGACACAATTGACCCTATTATAAGATTATGTTATTATACCATACAATTCGAACAAGAAATTACAAAAAAAATCTTATTCCGCAAATAACCCATCTTTCTTTATTGTCACATACACCTCTAAATTCCAATAACCCATGATATCAGTTGTTCTGTCATAAGTATTCCGATTAACATACTTCACATCCTCATGAGAAGGTGGATGCCTATCTAGCAAAAGATATCTTCTCTACCAAACCAAACCAAACAAAATCACAGCAACAAGTCGATCAGCACAACAAAAAGGGAGACTATACAGTAACTGAAAATTAATTTTAACGAAGTGACCACGAATCAGTCTAATCACCTCCGATCGCCATGATCTGGAAAGCTGGATCTACTATTTAGTTATCGTCTTCTGGTGTCGGTGTCCTCGGACATTTATTCCACTAACCAAACCACGTTGGTCAAAATTAAATAAATAAATAAATAAGTAACGTCCCGTAGTCTTCTTCTTTCCTCGATATTTTGACAGAGCGCATTACGCCGCCTCCAATTGCCCAGTGGCCAGTGCCCACCACCATCCTTATATTATCATTCTTTTTAGTAAAAGCAACAATGCCGTTCTCCCTTTTTAATTACGTATTCAAGTGCGTCGCAGATGAAAAAAGATTATTGTTTTTCACGGTGTTGTCCAATTTTCTTTTCGAAAGGAAATAAAAAGTAAAAAAATTGAATTAAATTAAAAATTTTCTCTCTGTGCGTGGCCATCCATCACATTCAATTGAAGAGTGCGATTTACTTTTAAATAGAATCATTTTTCTGAGAATTTTGTCCTGAGGCTGAGAAAGTAATTAATATAAGGTTGAAAAAAAATGTTATTTAGTCCTACTGTTTTAAGAAAGAAAGAAAAAAAAATAGAGAAATTTTATTTTTTATCACTTGATTTTTGCCTCTTTTACGAATTAGTCACTAAGAATTTTTTTTTTCAACTTTAGGCCCCTGTGACGATTTAGTCATTCTGTAAGTTGTCCGCCTATTTGACTAGCAGGAGCCATGTTCACGTCATCTGCTATGTTTCGTCACCCAACAATTTTTCACGTGTGAAATGCTCCAATGCTTCCCAATTTTGGACTCATTGGCATCTTAGTCCCCCAACTCTCAAACCTCACATCCCTCAAAATTCTGGACCTTTCCGACAACTCATTTTTTTGTTCCGTTCCTTTAGAGTTTGGTCGGCTGTCTAACATTTAGGTTATGTTTCTTCCAGGAAACCACGACATCAACGACATAATTCCTCCTGAATTGGGCGATCTTCTCACATTGAGCGTCCCGTGTATTTGACGCGATAATGAAATTAACTACAAAAAACAAAAACTAGAGCCCAGCCAGCGAACTAGCTTAAACGTATCTCTGTTGCTCTGTACCCCGGTTTGTCTGAGAAACAAAGATCGGATATTCTTATGATGTGGCAGGCAACAGTGCAATTCTTGCATGCAGTTAAAATTACGATGATGATATTTTGTTTTTTGGGCTTTCAAGTTCGAGCGCATTGCTATTGGCAGACAACTTGTTTAGCGATTCTCTACCCATGGAAGTCAGAAACTTGAAACATCTTGAATTCTTGGATGTTTCCACAAACCAGATATCTGGAAATATCACAACGGAGATCCGTAGATGCTGGAGTCTGCGCCATCTGAGCATGGCAGGAAACAACCTAACTGAGCCAATACTGAGGTCACTCGGATAATTAGCAGCACCGGACAGCCTGGATCTTTTGTCGAACTTAATAATAGAGAAGGCATTTCGCACAGGCACAAGAACATTGGTTTAAACAGTGCGGTTTGGAACTCAATAATAGATAAGGCAAGGGTCAGTCGTTTTAGACTGATTGAGGAGTGACCTGAAAACTTATTGGACGACTAAGCATAGTTGCTGACGTGGATGACTCCAGTTAGTCAAACAGACGAACTGACAGAATGAATAAATCATCACAGGGGCCTAAAGTCAATTATTGAAAATTGAAAAAAAAATTCTAAGTGACCAATTGGATTACAAATTAGGGACCAAAAATTGAATTTCCCAAAAGAGTATACGGGTCAGGCGATGACAGTATACGGGTCAGACGATGACAGTGTATAAATATGGACTATAAGGTACTAATTAACACGAAAAAATTAAATTTTAGGCTAAATTATTAATACAGTCTCTATAATATTCACTTTAAATAAAAATCAATCTTTCAACTATTATTTTGAATGGACTGATCCTTATAGTCCATATTTATACGAGTTTACTAACCAAAATGGGGTCCGGAATATATTATCTGATATCAAAAATAGACATCACGACCCTAAATTTATGTCAGACTTCTGTTAGTCGATTAATTTTTTGTAGACAAAAAGAACATATGTTTAAAAAATTAGACCAAAAAAACTGGCATGTTCCAAGTTGTATCCCACAGAAACTGTATAGATAATTAAACGGTTAAACCTAAATTTTATATCACATGTTTTTTATTTCACTCAGCACACAGTGGTCGCTGAGATACCGGAACTCGGCGTGAAACTTGAGGCTTGGCGTACCACTTGACTATAATGTGCCGGTTTCGCCTACTACCTAACAAGTCATTTAATGGTATTTTCGGTGTTTCCCCGTCACATATCCTATTTCGCATATAGTACTTGCTTCTCTTATTCCTATTCATTCTAATTGTGCTACATATTTTTCCAACTATTTGATGGTAAATCAATTTTGCTATTTAGTATGATATCAAGTATATAAATACTTTACATTATTATTAAATATATAGTACTTATTTTTAACTATTTAGTATAAAGCTCATCACCACTTAAATTCGAAAATTATACATAGCACAGAAACTACCAAAAACATAATATAGCTGGACTGATTTGAACCTTAGTTGAAAACAGACTTTGTAATGGTAATATATAGCTCCATCTTTGGCTAGACGATAATGGAGTTATATAAACATTTTGTTGCATTACTCTAACATCACTAAAAAATTACCTCTTCACTTTTTCACTAAACCCAATACCTAAAATTTTAACAATACAAAAATTTTACAATACAAACTAACCCTTATTCCACTAACCAAACCACATTGGTCAAAATTAAATAAAAATAAATAAAAGAAAAGTAACGTCCGTAGTCTTCTTCTATTTTTTTTTAAGTAACGTCCATAGTCGAGGACAACTTTTTCCTCATATTTTTGACAGAGCGCATTACGCCGCCTCCAACTGCCCAGTGCCCACCACCATCCTTATATTTTTTACTAAAAGCAACAATGCCGTTCTCGCTTTTTAATTACGTATTCAAGTACGTTTTTTTTTAAAAAAACTATATTAGAGGTTTTTCTTTACGTTTTTTTCTCCAACTGGAAATCCCCGGACCCCAATCAGTCGATTATGAAAAAAGATTATTGTTTTTCACGGTGTTGTCTATTTTCATTTCGAAAGGAAATAAAAACTAAAAAAAATAAAAAATATAATCTTATAGTTTAGATTCCACCTACTCTTCTAAAAAAGAAAGAAAGAAAGAAAAAAAGTATATAGTTAGGCGATGATATAGTACTTTAATCTTTAGAAATTGATACCGATGATGACAAAACGTGGGATTAGAAAAACCGGAAGAAAGTTTGTGTTGGGACACTACTCCCTCTGAAAGGTACATTTTGAACAAGGCCGTGAAGTGGGCAATGTTCAAATCAGTGTCTGGGCATGAGAATGAGATCATGCCTCTTTTTGTTTGCACAATATTTTTGGACAAACATTAGTATGTGAAATTCATATGTTAGTCATTATCCTACTCTAGTTTGGACGGCGGGGGTGTCTTTGATTTTTTTTTTTTGGTTAAGTACGTCTCTGAATTCAAATAAAGAGAAAGATTCGCAAAACACATGATTAGGATATTTACCAACATACCCACAGCCACCGCACCTCTATCCATATATACAAATGCAATCTTTCTTATATGATTGCCAGTCGGCTAAAGATATTGGCGGGATTGCTTCCATGATCCTAAGGTTATATTTGTTTAACTTCTCAAAAAAATTTCAAAAACTTCTCACTCATTTTTTCATCAATTCCAATACATTTTTACCGATTCCAATAATTTTTTCATCAATTTCAATATATTTTCACCGATCCCAAAAACTTTTTACAAATTTCAATAACTTTTAACTAACTTTTCACCAATCCCAAGAGTATTTACACTATTTCAAAAAAACATAAAAACACAAACAATTTTAAAAACTAAATCAAATATAACCTAAGATTCTGGTTTTGCATGGTAAGAGGGACGAAGATTTCCTGCAATTTAGGTGATAAGAGAGAGAGAGGGAGAAAAGGGTGTGGGTCTTGATCGGGACCTACACTATCATAACAATAGGTATAGAAGAGGATTCCGATTTTAAAGAGAACGTTATCCTGACTTTCTTTTACTAGTCAAAGTCAATCCTGAATTCTTTTTTGGGTATACACATATTCTTTGGATGCTAAAGTTTTTTTTTTTTCCCACATGGTATAGTTGTTCCAAGGGAGACATTTGTATTTACAATTACCCCTCTAGTATTGGAACGTGGCGTGAAATAAATTGCGTTATTTTCTGATCAAATGAAAATAGTAAACAAGATTTCACGCTTTTCTGAAAGACTAATGAATGCTCAGCGTGTGCTTGTTATTCCATATAAACCATAGAATTTATTCGATAACTTTATCAAAATAATTAAATACCGAAATCCCAAAAAAAAGGAAGAGAAGCTGATTATACCTCACGATGGTTTTATTATTCCGAAAGATTATTATGTACCCATTTAATTCTCTGTTTTTTTTAATAATAAAAGATCAACTATATCCAATGGGTATTGGAAGGGATCCAAAGCGTGCTGCATAGTAAAATATTAAGCATAAGCTTAATTATCTAATTCAGAGGAGGTAATTTTTGTTGTTTGAATTAGGAAGAGGACCATTCAACGATGCTGTGGGTGCCCAAATTGGTTTTTAATTAGTAGTACCTTAAGGAAATAAGCAGGAAGAAGAAGAAGACGGCATGGAAAAAGAAAGAGGAAAAAAGGTGTCCAGATTCATCCCCCTTTCGGGCCCCCCAAACAGGTTTTTTTTTTTTTGAGTAATTCCCCCAAACATGTTCTCCCTCTGTCTCTCCTATTTTCCTATAAAATCCACGTTTGTGTTCCACCTCATTGTTCCAAAGCAGTCCAATTTCAAATACCGAATATTCCCGGACTGCCCTTCTCCACCCCCAACTGATGCCCACAGCTGACAGCAGAGCACTAGCTCTTCCTTGTGGGGCATTATTAGTATTATTATTAACGTCCAAATAAACAAAAGCTTGCACCCCCCGACACGGCGCCATTTGTTTTGGTCTGGTCTCCACCTTCAATGGCTTCCATGGCCGCCCTCTTCGTCAAAACTCCGTACCCATCCCACTCTCTCAACAAGATTCCCACTGCCCATTTTGCCCCGGCGCTCAAAGTCTCCATATCTCTTCCCTCCGGCCGAAAGGCCCACCTGAGGTTTCGTGTTTCGTCCGGCTTGATCGAACCGGACGGTGGAAGGCTTGTGGAGCTTCTGGTGGACAAGCCTCTGAGAGATGCGAAGAAGGGAGAGGCTTTTGCTCTTCCGACAATTAAGCTCTCCACGATTGATCTCCAATGGGTCCACGTGCTCAGCGAAGGGTGGGCAAGCCCGCTCCGTGGGTTCATGAGAGAGTCTGAGTTCCTCCAAACGCTTCATTTTAACGCGCTCCGGCTCGAGAACGGGTCGGTCGTGAACATGTCGGTGCCGATCGTTTTGGCAATCGACGACTCGCAGAAACATCGGATCGGCGGGTCCACCGAAGTCGCTCTGTTCGACTCGGACAACAATCCGGTCGCTATTCTCAGAGAGTAAAGACTCTATTTTTATCTACTTTACTAGTTTTGTTATTTCGAGCTCCATTTTTCGTTTCTATGTTTAAATTGAATTATGTCGTTGTAGTTGTAGTTGTGGGGCTTGCTATGCTCTGAGTTTAGATGAGGTAATTGATTTTCGGTTTTCTTGATTATATGCTTGTTCCTGTAGTTATGCTCAGTTTTAAGTCCGGATGGTGCGAAGTTTGTTAATATCTGTTGGATTTTAGTCTAAGTTAAAGAACATAGATTTTGGTTTTGGTCGAGTATGGAGGTCTGCTGTTTTTTACCAATAGTTGTTCGATTAATTTTTGATTTATTTTGGATGTTAAAAGAAACCAGTCATTCGTGAAGCTTAAAATGTATTGGTGCTCAGTTTTTCCTGCAAAAGCATTATTTACTAGACAAAAATAAGGTAAAAAAAATCATGCTCAAGAGAGAAACAAATCATAGACTTGTATTGCCTCTATCTTTGCCCTTTTGTATAGTCCCAAAAGCCAGGGATCGGTGGTGGTGCTGTGATCAGTATGACAGTCCGAATGACCATGTTTCTGATGGCACATTGATGGTCTTCCACTGCCCCCCCCCCTCCCGGCGCAATTTCTTTCATTACATCATTAATTGTGGTGATCCTAAGTCTAATTATTAGTTTACTCAAACTGGGAAAAATCCAAACTACACTATTTAAATTCTGTTTCATGTACTATGGTCTAACAGGTACAGTGTCGGAAAATATAATGGTAATTGGATATATGCTGTTCTTTTTTTCTTTTAAATTGCTTTCTGAGGTCCCACTGGATTGTCTATGAACCTAGACGTGCTGACTAAGAAAGATAATCAAATTAAAAAATTTCGACCATGCACCTAGGCGGTAAAGTATCATTGGTCAAACATTTTCAAGTTACTCTTTATATATTCTAAGCAAGAATATAAGCAATTTAGAAAGTTTCAGTCATGGGTCTGGCGGTCATGGGTCTGGCGGGGAACGTTGACTTGCATTGTCCGCAAATGTAGTATCCTCTTTTCGGCGTCTTTGTAATTGCCTCCAAGGTTTCCCCATCAACATGAGTGATTTGATTGGTTTCTGAAGCGGGTATATAACTTTCCATAATTTATTAAAGTCTTCATAATATTTTTTATGTCAGCATTGAGATCTACAAGCACCCCAAAGAAGAAAGGATTGCCAGAACATGGGGAACCACTGCCCCTGGCCTACCTTATGCTGATGAAGCTATAACCCATGCTGGGGACTGGCTCATTGGAGGTGACTTGGAGGTTATAGAGCCGATCAAGTACCATGATGGTCTCGATCGTTTTCGATTGTCTCCTGCAGAACTCCGTGAGGAATTCACAAAGCGGAATGCAGATGCAGTATTTGCTTTCCAGCTTCGGAATCCTGTGCACAATGGCCATGCTTTGCTGATGACTGATACTCGCCGTAAACTACTTGAGATGGGATACAAGAACCCTATACTCTTGCTTCATCCATTAGGAGGCCATACAAAGGCAGATGACATTCCACTTAGTTGGCGAATGAAGCAACATGAGAAGGTATGTGTACTCAACACTGTAGCTTCCATAAGCTTGGAACTACTCAGATCGCTTCTTTATTAGCAATTCTAGCCAAGGAGTCGAGATGCAGCACTAGAATTGTGGTTATGTTTCTTTAAGATCAGAATGATTCTGGAATAGCTTCACTTTAGATGTACGTGGCAACCCCACATTATTAGTTGGCAAGGAAATGTTGTTGCTTAGCTGATATGATCGTTAGTTTAGTGGCAATTTGTTTTGATTAGCTGATCTGGGGTTGGTAGATTAGGGGCAATTTATTTTTCGGCTATACCAAAAGATACACACACAATTTCCTAACCTCAGCCAGTGCTGATGTAGTTTGATATTACCAAACATTGTTCAGGTGCTTGAAGATGGCGTTCTCGATCCAAAGACAACTGTGGTTTCTATATTCCCGTCTCCCATGCATTACGCTGGCCCAACTGAAGTGCAGTGGCATGCAAAGGCTAGGATCAATGCAGGGGCTAACTTTTACATTGTTGGTCGGGACCCAGCTGGCATGGGCCATCCTGTTGAAAAGAGAGATCTATATGAGGCTGACCATGGTAAACTAGTATTGAGCATGGCACCTGGATTGGAGCGGCTGAACATCCTTCCTTTCAAGGTATGTAAATCACCTGGCTACCTGCTCGTAATGCCTACTTGTGTGTATTTGGAATCCTTTGTCACCATCACCTGTTTGCAATTGCAGGTTGCTGCATATGATAAAACTCAGGGTAGAATGGCATTTTTTGATCCCTCAAGACCTCAGGATTTCCTTTTCATCTCGGGCACCAAGGTAAATTATCTTGTCAGTAATGCCGCTAACGTTACTCTGCAATAGGCATTCAAAACTGCGAACGTATGCCTTACACACATGTATTTGTATATTATTGCTCATTAAAAAACTTGCTATGCAATTTACAGATGCGTACGCTTGCAAAGAGCAAAGAAACCCCACCCGATGGATTCATGTGCCCAGGTGGTTGGAAAGTACTGGTTGAATACTATGACAGTTTGACTCAGGCGAGCAGTGGCACAGTCCCAGAAGCTGTTGCAGCTTAGATTTTGTGGTATCATAATATGTGGCTTTCTGATTGGGGAAAACGTTAAACCTAGTATTCTCTTCGTGTGGTCCTGACCCTGTAAAAACTCTGCCCAGATCTCTAATAAATTGATGTGAGGCACTGGAACAGAGACACAAAAATTGCCTCCATCTGTAATTAAAGCGCCCGTCCCTGCATGTTGCACTGTTGCATTTGTGCATTGCGGGTGCTATGTATTATATTCTAAGTGTGCTTGGAAGTGACATTGTTGGATACCTTTTTGTCTTCAAGGAATCAATCTCATCATACGCATTGATACAAGAGAAGCGAAAAATCAGTAAGCTTACGGAAACGCAAATTGTCAAAACTGTTTTTTCATGTTTATGAGGAGCAATAACACAAATAGAAGCGATCTGTCGTTTGTTTAATTTTTTTCAGCTAGTTCTCTATATTATTATGACTTTTCATTCGTGATGGATCCAAAGAAATCCAGTTATTTCTGGCAATTAAGCAGTCGTTAAGGTTTGATTAATTGAAATTAATTAGAAATTGATGTATTTTGCCGACCAAAAGCGGCACCACTTGTCTCTCTTATTGCCTCGCGGGCATACTTCATATCACATTCACAGGCATTGCCAAATAGAGATACGGACGGCTATTGACAATCGGTTTTGATCCGGGCAGAGACCAGCTGCATCCGTGGTGCTTTGGAATTGAATCAACTTTTCGTGGATCTTTACGGCTTGGTGCTTGTCTAAGCCCCGAAAGCTATATAGATTAGAAAATTAACCTGGGCTTTGTCCCACAACACTTGCAGTTTCCGAGAATGTCTCTTTCCTAAATTTGATGTTCCAGATTTAAAGTCGCATTTGGCCCAGAAAAAGAAAATTTAGAAGTATCATTTAAAATATTCTCTAATATAATATTCTGATTTTTTTTAATAAAGGAGTACTGTTCCGATAAACTAGTGGCCAAATATTATCTACTTCCCCCAGAGCACTCGGCATACTTGGACGATGGAGGCTAAATTATCATCTAAGATGATAATATCTGAGCTCTCTTTGGCAACCTCACAGCCCTGAATGCCCATGGAAATTCCTATATCTGCTTTAAGCAGAGCAGGTGCATCATTTATGCCATTGCCAGTGACGGCAACCACATGACCTTTCTGTCTCAAGCATTCTACCATCAGAAGTTTATCAGAGGGAGAGGATCTTGCCATCACTCTAATTCTGTCAACTTTCTTCTTTCTTTCCTCAGGCGTGTAGTTCCGAAATTCTGCACCTTCTATTACTGCATCAGGGAACATCTCTTGAACAGGTTGAAGTATCCCACATTCAAAGTCTATAGCTTTTGCAGTGAAGAGATTATCACCAGTGATCATTTTGATGTTCAACCCAGCATTTTGGCAAGCTTGCACTGATTTTAGCATGCCAGGACGACATGGGTCCTTCAAAACCTACAAGGCCCAGTAGAGTCAAGCAATCTTCTTTTAGTATATTGTCTTTGTTTTCATCTGCACGCTCTTCTTTTGTAATTTGTTTATGTGCAAAAGCAATGCACCGGAGACTGCTTGCTGCCATACCTTCAATAATTTGCTCAAATCGATCCTTTCATCATCATTCAGATCCCGTGTCATTCCATAAGCATCATAGTAACTCGAGCACATTGCTAGTATAATTTCTGCTGCCCCTTTCCAATGAACATGGATTGTGTTGTCAGTCTTATTCCTCATCAAAACTCCGCTGTGTTTCTTCTGCGAGTTAAAAGCTTCATGAAGAATAATGTTACAACTCTGCCTTGATTCGGTCATCTCCATCTTTAGCTCTCGAACGGCCCATGAAAGTATTGCTGTTTCGGTGGGACTACCGGAGAACTCAAACTCAGAAACCGAAGTACTCCTGTCAACTCTACCCGTTGTGTTAAGAGCAACTCCTTGTCTGATCAAATCCAGAACAGACGGAGCGATTTATGAGTAAGCAGCACCCACCTTCACAAAGTCCTGATCTTGCCAAAACTTCATAACTTTCATCTTGTTCAGTGTTAGGGTGCCTGTTTTGGCAGCACAAATGGTGGTGGCAGCACCCATAGTTTCACAGGCAGAAAGCTTCCTAACAAGCACCTGATCAGCCATCATTTTCTTCACGGAATAAGCAAGTGAAAGTGTGATAGCCAGTGACAAACCTTCTGGAATTGCAACAACAATTATAGTAATTGCAGCAGCTACAATCGTCAACACAGCATTCACTTTATCATCAACCTTGGTCTTGCTGCCATTGAACTCCTATTTCCATTCACATCTTTTGTATTTCCTGTGAAGTAGTACACCAACAAGACTATGAAAACTCCTTAATTAATGAGGTTAGCTTATTAAGCAGTGTTTGTAAAGGCGTCTGTTCGCGACAATCAGGTGTAGTTGAGCTCCAACTTTCAACCCAAGAAGTATTCATGCCAACTGAAGTGACGAGCATTTGAGCGTATCCATCAACCACCTTGGTGCCTGAGAACAAAAAGGGATTCTCATTACAGTTAACATCTATGAAAGCACTCTCCCCAGTGATGCTTGATTCTTCAACTAGTAATGAATACCCACGTAAGAACAATCCGTCTGCAGGAATTTCCCCAATCGCTAAGCAAAAAACATCTCCAACAACAATATGGATATGGATATCTTCTGGAGCTGCCCGCCTCTCACAACATTAACTTGGGTACGGTTTGTGACTCTAGACAACTTGTTGAATTGTCTCTCATGTTGGAGATTACTCAGTGCAACGAACGACACGAGAAGAAAGACAGCAAAAAAGATGCTTCCGCCTTCATACCATCCTTGTTTTAATCCATGCTGTTTAATGCCAAGGCCAAGAGAGAGAGCAGCGCAGACTATAAGAACCACAATGGTGAAATCTGTTGTGGCTCCAACCATAAAATGGAAGAAGCTCTTGGCAAGCGGCTTCTTAAATGTGTTGGAGCCAAATGCTTCACGTCGTTGAGCAATGTCTTCATCATCATCATCAATTCCATTCTCCACATTACTTCCAATAGCGGAAGCCACACCATGGACCCCTCCCAGATTTTGGAGCTGGTATACATCTTTGTACTTCACAAGTTCCATGCAATGTGTTTGGCCAATCTTGATAGAATGGGGCAAATCCCCTCCTCCTATCTTTTTCTTTATTTCTTGATAGGAAACCCATTTACACTGATTTCCAACTGGAAATAGATTCTTTGTGACAAATAAGCCACACAAACACAATTCTTTTCTCCTAGATGATGATGCCCACTCTGCAAGGAAGAAAACTTAGATTGGTGGTCTGGAAAAAAAAAAAAACAACAGCAACAGCATAACAAGAAAGAATAGAAAGTGAAATTTCAGTACATTGGAAAAGTTAAATGAGTCTAGCAGAGATGAGGATCTTGACATTAAACATGTGGAAATATTAGGAAAGAGAGAATAAGAGACAAAATTAATTGTGATAAAAAGTGAGATGGCATCAATTAAAGATAAATGAGGGAGAGTCATTTCGGTTGCTTTGGACGTGTGCAACAAAGAGTGACTACCATTCATGTCAAACGAGTTAACAAAAAAAAAGAGACAAAAATTTGTCGTGGTTAGAAATTTAAGGGAATAAAGAATTTGTCAAAAAGGTACATGGAGACTTCATCCCAAATACAGCCAAAGAGGATCTATATATTCGAGCTCAACTAGTCATGACTAAGGCGTAATTGAGTTGAGTTATGAATAGCAGTAATCATGATGATGATGTACTCGAAGTACTGGATTCGTAACAAGGTTGATATTGAGGCCTCATTACTTTGTGCATTTTGCTTATGAGCATATATAGGTATTAGATTCATCCTAAAACATCTTGCTGAGGACACAATCTTAATTGAACAACATGTGACTATCAATCTACTTAGCTTGATTCTAAATATAAAATGTAATAAAAAATTTATAACGGATAACCAACAGGAGAGGCAAGCACAATGAGTATACCCATTGCCAAGATTTAAGAAGTACCAACTACGAGTCAAAATGGGAAGCAATAGCCATGTTTCTAATCCTCCAATATATCAAAAAAATAAGTATACAGCATTTGATTCCTTTATCAGCCAAAAATCGTAAGGCACGTATATAGGAAATTTATCAGTTCCAAATAGTATCTTCACAAAAAAACAGAATTCAGTTATAAATGATAAAAAATAACATAACAAATCAGAAAATTTAAGAAAAAAGATTTAAAGAAGCAAAAGTGGAGCTCCTTCTTACAGGATGCGCGGACAGCACCAAGATTTTTCACCAGTACTCAGCTAGTGCTGTCGTTGGGACGACTTCGATCTATACCTATATGAACTCCCTGCTCTGAGAACCCTACCCACCGGTATCTCCGAAGGTGGGACAGGAAGGAGCCTCTGAGCAACCTGATGAATCTTTGGATTTATGTTATGAACCACTTCTGACAGTCATGCTCTGCAGGATTTTCGGCCGGTTGTCGTTGGTAGAAGGGAGGACCAATGGCTTCTTTAGCTCCTCTCCCATGCGACGACGAGGGATAGATTATCAGGAAAATTACGACAAAAGTTCGACAACCATGTCTATTGATGATCCAAAAAAAACGTGGGAAAGAATGGCTGCCTGAAATGGAGAAATGCTGCAAAGGCAAGTGGATTGAAATTACTTGGATAGACACTATACTATCAAGGATGTGAATGAGCAACAAAGGGTTCGTGGACGAAGGGAGCAAATAAAAGTAAGGGAGCAAACAATGCCAAATGGGATGAAGCGACTTGGAAACAACAAACTTGGTGCCCTGTGCTTCCTTTAATAGTCCTGGTATGAATCCTGCGGGCAAGATTGACGTCATGACGGTACGCCGGGATATATGGACCGACTTCCCTGCTGGAAAAAGGCATAAAGAGGCCTACTCGAAGGGAAGAATGGACTTTTTTTTTTTTCTGATAAATCATAACTTATCACATTTCATAAAAAAATAATTTTTTAATTTTTAATTTCAAATTTAATTTATATATATTTTTAATTTTTATAACATATGACGAGTTGTGATTGAAAAAAAAATTAAATCACCAAAAACTCAATGAGTAAATATAAATTGTTTTAAAAGAAAGGAAAAAACTTATTTTCCACAAGTGCCTAAATAAACAATATTTAGGTGCCAGTTTAAGAATTTATTTTATTAAGGTGCAATTTACAAACCGTGGGGCAATTAGAGGGTGTTAATTATACTTTTTCCCAAGTAAAGTTATATTATTTTAATTTTATCAACTAGAAAAAACACTTGAAAGAGTAAAAAAAACGAAGAAGAAAAAATCAAATGTTAGTGAGTAAGAAAAAAAAAATCGAGGAATTAATGGATTTAAGTATCAACTTTCTCTTCTCCCCCCAATTCACCCACTTTGATGCCCGTGGCCGAGACAGGAAGCTGTCTCGAAAGAGCCAGATTTCTATCTTTTACTCGCAAAAGTTGGACAAGACCCACTTTATTATTACGAGCTGAAAGAGACTGATACTGGAATGTTCATGTGCTATACGTAAAAATCGATTTAGTTCTTGTGATATGAAAATTATCGATTTAGTCCCTGTGATTTCAGAAAGTGATAAAATCAGTCCCTGATTGATGACCAATAACAAACGAAAATAGAATCACAGAGACTAAATCAATATTTTTTATATCACAGGGACTAAATCTATTTTTGCGTATAACACAATTTTGCATTTATCCCTAATAATAAAAGCAAGTGAGGGTTCATGCTTAATCATTTAATTTGAAAAATGTTATGTCAGAAATAGTGCAGATGTAGTTATTTAGCCCTCGCTTGCTGAATCGAAGTATGAGTTTTTCGATCCGTTCGAGGTTCAAGGGCCTGCTGTGATTTAGGGACCCAGATTCTTGAGGAATTCAGAGTAGGAATACATTTGGGTTTGGTGAATTTTGTCATTATCAAATTTGCAGAATTCTGTCCATAATCCGTGTCTTCCGAAATAGTACAATTGCTTTAAACTCATTAGGTAAAAAGATAAGTGAACTCGGTTGCTTTACTAAATGGGATTCATATTTATGCTACCAGATGGCCATACAAAGAAATTCAGACAACAATATCAGTGCTTATACAAAGAGAACTAAAGCATTGTTATAAGAACAGATGCTGGGATAGGAACCCAGAGAATTGACACTACAGAGAATGGGGGAAAAGCCAATGGCAGACCCACGGTTGGAAGACTATAGTACTATACTGTCGTAAAATCCACTTCTGAAGTACTTTCATCCTTCAGCTTATTGGATCTCCAAAAAGACTGAACTTGTTAGTGGAAGTCCATGTTAACTTTATTCATCTTTTTTCAGGTTTAGATAGATGAAAAATGGTCTCTGTGGAACAGGTAAGCACTTCACAAGGACAAGACAGTACTGCAACTCCGATGCATGCACCCCAGTGCACCCAATTCAACCTTTCTGTGTCTACAAACTTCTTCAAGAATTCTGCCATAACCACCTGAGGGACTTTTGTTATCCCGATGATTCCAAGACACAACTTGTTCCTGTGTATCCCCTCGAAGACGTTCTTCTTCTCGATCTTCCTTGCATTAAATTCATTAAAGACTTGGCAAAGAACAAAAATATTAAAGATCAAGGTGTCATTTACCTTCACCGTCACACCAAAGATTGTTTCGCCTCTGAATTTCAGGGTCAAGAGGATGACTAACTGATATAAAGCTTGGGCTAGGAGATTTATCCACATGGTGTTGGTAATAAGTGGCTCAGTCCGGCCCACGGGTGGTTTTTCCATCAACTCCATGGTGGGCTGCTCTGTTGCAAGAGCCAGCTCGCAATGTGTCCATGGTCAGGTTCACCCACAATAATTGAACTGCCGTTAATGGGACTTCACCAGCTGAAACGGCTGCCACAAAGTTCAAAGTTGATCGCTAGAGCGGCAACATTTACGGTGAGTTGGAATTGGATGAACTTCTGGATGTTGTTGTAGACACATCTTCCCCACCTTAGAACTGTGGCCACGGAAGCAAAGTTATCATCTAGAATCACAATGTCTGAGCTTTCCTTGGCCACCTCGGTACCTTGAATCCCCACTGAAAGCCCTATATCGGCTTCCTTTAATGCTGGTGCATCATTTGTGCCATCGCCAGTGACTGCAATCACATGGCCTTTTTGTTTCAAGCACTGTACCATTAAAAGTTTGTCGAAAGGAGAGCATCTAGCCATCACACAAATTTTATCAACTTTCTCCAATCTCTTCTCTGGTGTGTAGTTTCTGAATTCCACGCCTTCTACTACTGCTCCACCAGACACGTCATGGCCCGGCCTGAGGATCCCACATTCAGTGGCTATAGCTGTTGCTGTGAAAATATTGTCTCCAGTGATCAGTTTGATGTTCACACCAGCATATTGGCAATCTTCCACTGCCTTCTTCAACCCTGGACGACATGGGTCCTCAAGTCCCATGGCAAGAAAGGTTACGACCAATAGCCATCGAGACATGGCGGTTTCGGCAGATTAAATGCACTTGTAGCTATTTACCAGACTACTGAGAATTTTGTTTCTTTTTTTTTTGTCTGATTAAAAATAGCAATGCATCACTTTAATGACTGAGATTAACTTGCTTTTAAAAAATGAGATTAATTATAAGGCAATTCTTTCTTTTCTTTTTTTAGTAAAAACAAGAAGTTCTTGTTAAGATCAATGATTTTTGAAAATCTCAATTACATGCTCTAAGGGGCATGTCATACCTTTCGAAGAGGCGACGGACCAACAAGCAAATGGGCATAACGACCTTACAAACTCAAGCCCAAAAGGGCGAGAAGAAACTCAACGGATGGAAAGCCACGAAGGGTAGCAAGCGGAAAAGATCAGTGTAAAAAGGAAATTCGATTGCGGAAGATGGTGGTATGACTAACGGCTGGAGGCGAGGAGTCGGCCAGAAGGGAAAATGGGGTGGCGCGTGAGATCCTTGTCCCGGCCGGCCGGTTGTCGGAGAATAACACGAGGAGCGCCTGGACGTCCAGATGCTAGCCATATGGCGCATGCATACCGAAAAGGACTAGTCACAGAAGGCAAGGCAAAGGAAGAGACGAGGTGACAAGAGCTCCCCTCGCGAATAGGCGTGGGCTTGAATTCTAACGCAATTCTTTCAATCAAACAAGAGAGTGTTTAATCAGTTGAACCAACGAGTTAACACTAATTATTGAAGGGTTGCAACAACTAAACATTGTCTAATTTGCTCAGTTCCCCATATTTGGCTCTTCTAGTAGCAGACAAAATATGATGAGTGAAATTCTCCTGATTATAATGTAACCCTTATTTGATACGCCAAATGGCATGGCCAAACATGTCAAATTAACGAGGTCAAGAAAAAGGACAAAAAAAAGAAAGAAAGGGGCGTCCAGCAAGCAGCAACAACAGTTGCAACACTTTCAACTCGCAATGAAGCTGGGCGGGAAAATAAAGCTGCTTTAGTGCTGTCAGAGTTGAAAGCTCTCCATGCTCGTTTCTTGGGCAAGGACCAAAAGGGTTGAGATGCCTTCATCTCCCAGTAGTTGAGCCCGCTGGAAACTAGGTCCATGGAAAGCAGCCTACATTCATTATGCATGCGAGAAAATTTGCACAAGATGTGTTCGTCCAAACTACTGGTAAAGTTTCTCTTTTCTCTTTTTATTTTTTCGCATAGTGAGCCGGCCCCGCTTTTCGACGCCTGCGTCTCGCAGTCTCTGGAGCGACGAAAATTATCGTTAGACTTTGATTGTACCAGCCTACCAGGATTCGTGAAATGGTCTCGATTGGTTTTTTCTGGAACAATCTTTTCCGTCTTTTAGCTTTCTATGTTTCGGATAATGGTTGAGTCGCGCAGAGCTGATTCTCACAATTAATCGCCGGTGGTTGTGAGGTTTTGCAGGCAAGGCAGAAGAAGGGAGTAGAGACTTGGAGCCGCTGGAGGCGGTCAGGATGTAGAGGCCGAGAAGGGACGTATCAAAGCCCTTGCATATAGAATCGAAGTATGAGGTTTTTTTCTACAAACGTTGACTTTTGAGGGTCTGATGGTTGATTTTGGGACCTCGGTTTTCGAGGAATTGAGTGGAGGAATAGATTTGGGACTTTGGGTTGTTCAAGTAATTTTTCCCGAATAATATTATAATGGCTTTAAGTTACTAGACAAAGAGGTAAGTTAACATGGTCGCTTTGCTAAATTAAACCCTTTTAGTTGTATATAAGCTAATGTTTGGTCAAAACATTAGGCATTATATTAAAACCTAGGCAATGTTCGTTTCGTTAAAAAACGCAGGAATCGAATCCCGAAGACGTATGTTCGGCAGAGTCTTCGTATAACTCAAGGATTCGACATTTTGTTTTACTTTTTTGCCCTTAAAAAGTTAATATTGAATTACTAAAATACACTCCATCACAACCTAATAACAAAAAACACATAAGGGCAAAATTGGCATTTTTCAAAATAACCTGCATGTCGCCTGCCAAAGTCCACGGAAAGCTGCGCCTGACATGTCGCCTGCCCTCCTCTTTTCACGCCTTTATTGTCGGATTGGAGTATAAAATTCGTTTGTTCTTTAATTTTTTATTAAAAATATTATTACTTTAATAAAAATAATAATAAAGTCGAAAAAAAAAACTATAAACATCATCATTCATTTTTTTACACCTCACCAACTTCTACACAAACACCAACACAACTTTAATATCACCTAAAAATTCACAAAATTCTCCAAATCTTACAAAAACCTTCAAAACGAACATCACCCTAGTAAACCAAAAAAAAAAATTAAAACTCCGTAATTGAAAAAATATCAATGTTTATGGTACACAATAAGAGAAATAAAGAATGATAACGAAAACAGGCTGGGATGGGAACCTAGACAATCGATGCTAAAACTATCTGAGACAGTCGCAAATTCTACTATACAAGTACGTTTAGTGGAAGTCCTTGGTATCTTTTTTCATCTTTAGATAGCTCAAAAATGGTCTCTCTGTAACAGGTATGTACTTGACAATCCAAGCAAGTGGCCAGGATACTGCTGCAGCTCCGATGCATGCACCCCACTGTACCCAGTTCAACCTTTCTGTATCTGCAAACTTCTTCAAAAATTCGACCATGACCACCTGAAGGACTATTGTTATCGCAATGATTCCAAGAAACAACTTGTTTCTGTGTATACCCTCAAAGACGTTCTTCTTCTCCAGCTTCCTTGCGTTGAATTCATTAAATACTTGGCAAAGAACAAAAGTATTAAAGATCAAGGTTTCATTTACCTTCTTGGTCACACCAAAGATCTTTTCACCTTTGAATTGCAGGGTCAGGAGGATGGCTATCTGATATAAAGCTTGGGCTAAGAGGTTTCTCCACATAATGTTGGTGATTAGGGGCCCAGTCCGACCGACAGGGGGTTTTTCCATCAGCTCCTTAGTTGGTTTCTCTGTTGCAAGAGCCAGAGCACCCAACGTGTCCATGATCAGATTCACCCACAGCAATTGCACGGCTGTTAATGGGACTTCACCGGCTGAAATTGCTGCCACAAAGTTGATCACAAGAGCTGCAACATTTACGGTGAGTTGGAATTGGATGAACTTCTGGATGTTGTTGTAGACGCATCTTCCCCACCTTAGAACTGTGGCCACAGAAGCAAAATTATCATCCAGAATCACAATGTCGGAGCTTTCCTTGGCCACCTCGGTACCTTGAATTCCCATTGAAAGCCCTATATCGGCTTCTTTTAGTGCCGGTGCATCATTTGTGCCATCACCAGTAACTGCTACCACATGGCCTTTTTGTTTCAGGCATTCTACCATCAGAAGTTTGTCGAAAGGGGAGGATCTTGCCATCACACAAATTTTATCAACTTTCTCCAACCTCTCCTCTGGGGTGTAGTTTCTGAATTCCACGCCTTCTACTACTGCTCCACCAGACACGTCATGGCCCGGCCTGAGTATCCCACATTCAGTGGCTATAGCTGTTGCTGTAAAAATATTGTCTCCAGTGATCATTTTGATGTTCACACCAGCATATTGGCAATCTTCCACAGCTTTCTTCACCCCTGGACGACAGGGGTCCTTAATTCCCACGATTCCTAACAGGGTCAAACCATCTTCTTTCACCTCTTTATGTGCTTTGTCATCTGCGTTCTCTTCTTCTGAAACTTGCTTATGCGCAAAAGCAATGCATCGGAGGCTGCTAGCTGCCATACCTTGGATAATTTGCTCAAATTTGATCTTTTCATCATCATCCAACGCCTTCGTGATTCCAGAAGCGTCATAGTAATTTGAACACATTTTCAGTATCATCTCTGCAGCTCCTTTCCAGTGTACGTGGGTTGTTTGGTCTTCGTTTCTTCTCATCAGGACCCCACTTCGTTTCTTCTTCGAATTGAATGCTTCAACATAAAGAATCGTACAACTCCGCTTCAGTTGCTCAATTTCCATGTTTTGCTCCAGAACAGCCCATGAAAGAATTGCTTTTTCTGTGGGACTACCTGAGAACTCAATTTCGGATTCTAAAGCAGGCCTGTAAACACTACCAGTTGTGTTCAGAGCAACTCCTTCATGGACCAAGCGAATGATATGTGGAGCAATTGATGAGTTAGCACCTGCTGCAAAAGCTTCTTTACCTAGCCAATACGTTGTCACCTTCATCTGGTTCAGCGTGAGAGTGCCTGTTTTATCCGTACAGATGGTGGTGGCGGAGCCCATGGTCTCACAGGCAGAGAGCTTCCGCACCATTGCGTGATCGGCCATCATTCTCTTCATGGAATAAGCTAGTGTAAGCGTGACAGCCAGTGGCAAACCTTCTGGAATGGCAACAACTACTATGGTAACTGCTGCAGCTACAATCCCCACGACGGAATTCACTATATCGTCAACGTTGGTCTTGCTGCCATTGAACTCCCTATTTCCATTCTCATCCTCTGTATTTCCTGTGAAGTAGCGAACCAACAGGACTACGAGAACTAGGAAAGCAACTGCCAAACCAACCTGACCTATTGATGAAGTTAGCTTGTTTAGGCGAGCTTGTAGAGGTGTCTGTTCGTTGGTGTCACGGCTGATCGAGCTCATCATAGCCCCCCATGTTGTGTTCATGCCGACCGAAGTGACGAGCATTCGAGCATAGCCATCGGCAACCTTAGTTCCGGACACCAAAAATGGATGAGTGTGATCAACTTTTACGTGGTCACTCTCCCCTGTCATGCTGGATTCGTCCACTTGCAATGAATGCCCGTTTAAAAAGAGCCCATCTGCTGGAACCTGATCTCCAATCTTTAAGCAAACGACATCTCCAACAACAATTTCGAAGACTGAAATCTGTTGACGTCGCCCAGCTCTCACAACATCGACTTGGATATTGTTGCTGACTTTGGATAACTTATCAAATTGTCTATTTTGCTTGAAGTTACTTATGGCAGTAACAGCAATGACAAGAAATATAGCAACAAATATGCTTCCACCGTCATACCATCCTTCTTTTATTCCATTCTCTTTGATGCCAAACGCCAGAGAAAGTGCAGCACAACCTAAAAGGATGAGAATCGTAAGATCCTTGAAGGCTTCCAATACAAATTGGAAGAAGCTCTTTGTAGGCGGTCTTTTGTAGGTGTTTGAGCCGAAAGCCTCCTGTCGGCGATCAATATCCTCAGCATCACCACGAATCCCGACGTCAACATCGGTTTCCAGATTGGACGCTATTCCATCAACCCCTCCACTATTTTGGAGCGTGTCAACACTTTTCTCTTTGATAAGTTGAACTAGAGTCTTTTGGTCAATTTTGAACTGGTTGTCGGGGTTGAGATCCACAAGGATGAAAGACGGAGAGCGTGAAACGTCCGTATCTTTTTTAGCAGGTAGGGAATCTCGGAAGAAAGAAAGTATGGCTCTTGAACAGTAAATGGTAACGAAAGCCGAGTGCCATCGTTTGTTGGGTTTGCCAAGGGTGGTAGGTGCATGGAGTAAAGACTCAATGCGGTCCATGTTGGCTAAGAGACTTGTAGACATTCGTTTAGAGAGCAAAAGAGAAAAGGAAGAGAAGTAGATGATTTGTAGGAAAGTAAGGAATTGGCGAAGTAGTTATTACAGCGACGAGAAAAATAACTAGGAGCGACAAAAGGTTATTGAGAGAGAATCTGGGGACAGAGCAAGTGTAATGGAGATATACTCCCCAATGCCAAATGGGTAATAGCCACTTACACTACAATATCACTGATGTATATTAGCTTTTGTCAAAGACTGAGCAACAAAGACTTGGAGCAACAAAACTGCTCTTCTAGGACGTTGGAGAAAGATGAAATGGCAATGCGAAAGGAGTCGAGGAATCGGTGTCGGGTATTTAACTTTATAGTCGCGGATGTCGGTTGAGAAAAGAAGCCCAATTACACTTATCCTACGGCTACGGGCCGAGTAGTTCATTTTGGTACATTTCCGGGAAGTTGCTAATGGACTGTATCTTCCCTCCTCCCTTCCCTTTTTACTTCTCGTGCACGTGACTTGGAGAGCAAATATCTTAACCCGAAAATGAGGCTAGACGTGTCGACGCGTCACAACCACAGAGGATTGGGCCTCGTGTTTTTATGTCTATCTCACTTGCTGTCAAGTTTGCTATATGAATCTATGATATTTGGATTATGGGCTATGGCGGTTTCCCTCCTTCCATTAATGGATGACAGTATTTGGACGCAAAATAAACAATGAAGACGCGTTTCTGCTCAAAGAAGTTTTGCAGCTGGTTGACTGATCCGCGTTGATCTAACTTTGAAAACAAGGAAAACATGATGAGCTAAGTAAGCGGAAGATGATGAGGATGAAACCTCAATGCCAAAGTTTGAATGTCTGATTATTCTTGAATCTTCATGAGGATGTTACCTCCGATGGAATTAAGTCAAAGTATTGTTTCCATTTAGGAACTCGATTCAGTTTAAATTAATAAAAACTAATAACTTTAGTTGTACGTTCCTCAATTGTGAATACACAAGTGTAGCGATCAGAATCTCTTCTTTTCCTACAGAAGTTAGAATGGGACACCCGTATTCGATAGATGAACGTGAGTTTATATATTAATAATACATGTCATTGAGTCATTAACTATATGCGAGTGGTGTCAGCTTATCAGCTTAAGAGCATGGAAGAATAAATGACCTCAAAATCATGAACTCCAACCAATCTCCTCCGAGACCACCAGAATATGATTTTCACTCGCTCCAGCAATAAAATTGTCGAAATTCCATATCGATGATCGAGATAGTGTTTCTGAACGAGAATTTGATTGTTCCTCCTAAGCACGAACTTATTGGCAAAGAGTCAAGCTTTGCGGCTGCAAAGCTTGACATATTTCAACAAGCAAATTTTGGCGTGAGACTTTCGCGTTTTCTTTTCGTGATTCCATACTTAAACCAAGCTACCGAAGTCAAGATTTGCAGGCGGCAAATCTCGCAATGCAGCAACCACCCACTTCAGTTAATGGAGTCAGGCGTGCAGTGCATTAACTGCAGCAGCTCAACAAGAAACCGAATGTTAAATTAAAACTTCTCTTATTCCTTTATAAATCAATAACGTGAATGAGAGAATTGCCGAACCACGTTAAGTATTGACCTCCTTGTGTTTGGTGTTTTACGTTCTGTGCTCAACAAAACTTGTAAGATCGTGCTAAAAAATCGTAAGAGAATTATCACGTACGAAGAAAGAATTGTGACAATCGAGCCTTCTCACAAAATTTTGGTCGCCCGGCCCTTGTGCAAAGCCTGTGCAAAGTCATATAAAAGGGACGACTGTAGACCACTCATTAAATGATGTAGCTAACTTTAGACCGTCGGATTTGTTTATTTGTTTTTTTTTTCTAAGCGTCGGATTTGCTTATTTAAATTAAATCACGATTGTCACTTTGTATAGCTTTTCACAAAATCGTTTACTAACCACCCAAGTTGTAATTTTATAGTTGGATGTTATCGTTTAGGCTACCATTCCACCAATTACTCTCAATTCATTTCCTCTAAACTAAAGGAAGATCATCTATAGATACTTTAAACTTTTAAACGCTCAGAAAACTATGGCAGTCTGGGTATTGTAACGGCTGAACAATGCAGGATATATTGAGATAAAATATGGAAACTCTCCTGAATCTTAGGCTCCGTCAAAGACAGCTGGGCCTCCGGGATGCAGAAAGGGAAAGGCAGTTTCAGAGTCTGAAACCTAGGAACGTACTTACCAAAAAAAAAAACCTAGAAAGCCGACTTGAGGCTTCACGGAACATTCCCAAGTCCTGAAAACACCTGTCATCCTTCACATAATTTATGAGGCGCATGGCATGATGCATGTATAGCCGCGTATGATGTGATCATCTATACAACTGGGGATATAGACACTACAACCTTTATTACAATTTTTTTATTCAGTCAAACCTGAAGACAAATGAACAAATTGGCCAGCTCTGTTACCTGTAATATCTCCGTTGAATGTTCTTACGTTATGGTCCTCCCGTATGTCCATCCATTGGGTAACCAAGCACATCCATGATCTCTCTCCTCAACCTCCATTCTTTACCATCTCTTTTGAGAGAGTAGAGAATTAGGCTGCTTAAAAGAAAGTCAGTGCTTCATATGGATGCAATATGGTCTAATCATTCCCTGAGCCGATTTTTAAGTTCAAAAGAAGGCGCAATGGATTTCCACCAACCTCTCTTTTATGTTTCTCTAACGAGGAAAGGGAGAGAGAGGGTCCATGTAGTTAACTTTTGAGCAGCTAGACAGGTAGAGAGTTCCAAAGAAGAATGCGCTGCTATGATGACGTTAGGCACCTCTGCTTCCAGCTGCCCAACATCTGGAATAGACCTTCGAGACCAAGAAATCCTAAAGGAGAGGGCCACTTCTGTTCATGGCCTTATCAAAACCATTATTCCAAAACCACATCGGAAGAAAGAATAATTAGACCCGTCTGCTATGAAAGACCTCAACGTGGCCAATTTTTCTACATGCGGCTCAGCCCAACTTCAAATGATAGAGACCTTCTAGGCTGCATTCAACTAGACCAAAGGAGTTGCATTATCTTGTTACATTTTCTGGATATGTTTGAGATCCCATCCATATTCGATGACCCTTTTTGATCCTCTGGTCTGTTATGTCGGTCCTCTTCCTAAAGTCGTATGGATATTTACATTCAAATTGGGACCATTTTCTGCAGCACTTCCCCATATCCCTGAACAAAAACAAAGCCTTTTATGGACCAGCTGCATAATGTTCACTGTCCCGGGTTTAAAAAATTCAAATACAGTACCATCGGAACACCTCATAGGTGGCTGTGCGGCGCATGTGAAAAATGGGGTGCTTTAAAATTCTTTCAGGGATGCTCGGCCTTCTGCAATATTGAGTTGTTAGGGTTTGTCTCACATCGGTTGTGGAAGAGGTTAGTGGTTAGTTTATAAGTGTGAGGAAAAACCTCACCTCTTGAGCTAGCTTTTGGGGTTGAGAAGACCCAAAACCACCTAACACTGGTATCTGAGCTCAGGTTTACCAACAAATCTTAAACTCAATAGTCCATTGGAGAAACGAGTTGTCTGCACTCAACCCAAGACCCAAATGAAGTCTCAGACCCAATAGTCCATGGGAGAAATAGGTTTTTTGTTCCCAACCCAAGGCCCGATGTGTGAAAGGAAGATTGTTGGGGTTTGTCCCACATCGGTTGTGGAAGGGGTTGGTGGTCAGTTTATAAATGTGAGGGAAATCCTCACTTTTTGAGCTAGCTTTTGGGGTTGAGAAGACCCAAGACCACCTAACATTGGTATCGGAGTTCAGGTTTACCAACAAGTCTCAGACCCAATAGTCTATGGGAGAAACAAGTTGTATGTTCCCAACCCAAGGCCCGATGTGTGAGGAAGAGATTGTTTAGGTTTGTCTCACATCGGTTGTGGAAGGAGCTGATGATTAGTTTATAAGTGTGATGAAAAACCTCACATTTTGAGCTAGTTTTTTGGGGTTGAGAAGACCCACGACCACTCAACATTGGTATCAGAGCACAGGTTTACCAACAAATCTCAGACCCAATAGTCTCACATTGGTTGTGGAAGGGGTTGGTGATTAGTTTATAAGTGTGAGGAAAAATCTCACCTCTTGAGCTAGCTTTTGGGGTTGAAAAGGCCCAAGACCACCTAACATGAGTTGGAGTTCAGAAAGACTGTCAAAGAGTCGCAAACAGATTGCTTAATTTAGTTAACAAGGTCCTAATTGGATAGTATAAAATTCTTGACAGAAAGAAGGGGAATGTAGATATTCCACTACTTTTAGAGGTAATCATGTTTGGCTGAGAATTGAACCAGTGAGGCTTATGCTTTAAGCAATAACAGTGACGTAGACGATCTAATCTAGTATTAATGCTCTGGCAGCCTCAGAAGAATGAAGTTGTCCTCAAAATGTTTATAGCTATCTGCATGTGAACACCATCATCATCGACATGGTATGGAGATCTAGACTAGCAAATTTTGAAATTTGAGCCCTCTTTAAGTATGGACTGCTACTGAAAGACGCCCTCGTAGTTGGTTTCTCTTATGAGTCTCGATCGTTTTGCTTTTCTCTGATATTGCAGGAGTTGGGAAAATAGACATGGGAAATGAGATGGGTAACAATAACACGTCCGGTTTGAAAGGTAAGCAATTCTTAAGATTATACGTAGTTTGTTTATCCTGAATAAGTTGCCGAATTATTTCACTCTCGTACAAATGCAGAAGATAACACCGATGCTATTGATTCCAAAAACTTGTTGCAAGAAGCTGCTGATGCAGATGATGTCCAGGAAGCATATCAAACAGTTCCCATACCTGAAGCCAAAGGTGAAGATAAGAAAGTCACAAGGCTGACTTCTGATGATCCAACAGGAGCAGAAGATCCTCATATGGAAAAAGAGACGTTAGGTGGAAGAGGTTCATGATTTCCTACTTCTCAACGATTACTTAAATTCATTAAGCTTACCTACTCTCGATTAATTCATGTGTCCGTTAGACTTAAAAACGTCAGCCTCCTTGCTTCTATAGAGCAAAAAGAGAGCGAAGCATATTCTCCCACTGGATCTCCAAAAGCACTAATGGAACCAATTGGAGCAAGCGGCGAAGACAGCAAATTCAGGCCAGCTTCTTGTGAGAAAGACACGGAATATCGTGAGAAGGCAATAGAGTCAGATTTGGAGGAGAATCTATTGGTAACAAGTAATGATCAGCTTCAGAAGGAAGCTTCCAGAAATCAAGGTTAGCTTACTCGATCGATCTAACTAGTTTAAAGAACTTGATTCCAATGACATAATTTTTTTGGGGGGCAAGTGGTAAGTATCATTAAGATCAATCAGCAAGTTCTGTACAAAAAGGGTGGGGGTAGCATTCATCCCCTTCATACACACAGAACCAATAAACATAAACTGTGCCCTTTTTAGCAACAGTATCAGCAAGTTTCCATCTTTCCACCAATGACAGAGTTCACTGTGCCCTTTTCTACTGTAGAGCAAGAAGAAAGTGAGACTCAACAACCCGCTGAATCTTTAAGAACAGTATTAAAATCAATTGAAGCAAGTGGCGAAGGCAGCGAACTAAAACCAGCTTCTTCACCATACTGTTTAGAAGTTCACGAGAGGACAACAGAGTCAAATTTGGAGGAGAATCTATTGGGAGCAAGTGATCATCAGCTTGAGAAGCAGGCTTCCATCAGTGAAGGTCAGCAAACTTAGTCCACTGGTTTTATTTGACTGTACGCAAATCATTCATGATAGATGTGAATTAAGACATTTTCGTTTGTTTGCTATAACTGCGACAGGGGGCACTGCAAATTCAACTTTCAATGTTATATCTCCGCCACATGATTCAGAACCTCGAGAATTTCCAGATTTGAAGTCTTCTCAACATGAACTGGAGAAAGTTAATGCTAACCTATCTGAAGAAGATGACAGAGATTTACTGCAAGGAATTAAGGATTTTGTAGAATCAAGTTTAGAAGGTGCTCGTGAGGAGAACTTGTCAAACAACCCGTGTGACAATCCTAATGTGGAAAAGGAAATAGCTAACTCAATAGCAAAAGAAGCACCATCCGAAGAAGAAAATATGCCAGACAAAGGCAAAATTGAGAAAACCAACAGAGAAGACGTAGGGTTTGGTTTGGGCGAATTGACGACAAGAAAATCCGATGATCCTGAAAGTAGTCGGATCAAATGCAATGGGGAGTTCTCTACTGGGGTCAATTCAATTAAGAATGATTCCTTAAATCCACAAGTCGAAACTGGTCTGCTGGATAAGCCATTAAACTCCCACAAAGAAGTGTCTGAACCCGAGGACAAATGCGTGGTTCTTACCGAAGAAACCAAAATAGCAGGAAGTGGATCAGAAACTGAAGAGAACCGGCATGAGTATAACGCAACTCAGATCTTTGAAGAGCCAGCGGAAGAATCAAAGATCGACGGGGCAAATGGATCCCAATCGGATTTAAGTAAGATCGCGCCTGAAAATGAGGACTATCAACTGCGAAATGTGGCAGATGTTCCTAGTAATTTCAGGGATACCAAAGACTGTCCAATTGAGGAGGCAAAGTTCACTGAGAATGCTTGCCAAGTTGATGTGCTGGTTATGAACCAGAACAAGGCTTCTGACGGACGCCGCAAGGACTCAGAACAAGAGCCTCTAGTGGTTTCTGAAAATGGAACGGTTCCTGTTCCAGCGGGGTTGATTGTCAAGGATCACAGATGGGAAGAGGAGAGGACAGAGGAGAAGGAAATTGTGGAAGAATCTGAGAAAAAAGCAGAAACTTCACACGCCTCGGTGAATGACACAGACGGAGGCGAAACCGCAAAACGACTTACAATTCAACCATCTATAGTTGAACACGCAGAAGCTTTTCTCCCACTGTCTTCTTCCTCCATAATCCAGTCTCAAGTTCACAACCGGATCACTACAATGGCACCTCAAACCATTCGAAGCACCTATGAGCTAAGTGCTGAACTGAAGCAAGAAAGCTGCGATGATTCCATTGTTGCAAGCTCCTCCACATTCGGCTCCACTACAACTGCAGCTAGAAAGTCCTGTGTACGATACGTCGAAGGTGAAGTATCTGTATATGCAAACGGTAGGACTGAAGCACGTGAAAGTCTGGGAAAGCTTAGCACTGAATCAAACCCCGATAACATGAACACCCATGTTCCGATGCGAAAATCCCCTAGCTTTGATCTCGAGCTTCGAAGTGAAGAAAGAGGCGATGACTCAGATCAAACTCCACTACTGTTTCAGGAAAAGGCTACAATGGAGAGCTCATCGAGCAAGGCTGAATTTACTCTCGGAAACTCTGTTGCGAATCTTCTGTACAACCAACACCTGTTACCGTCCCAGTCAATGGCCGTGGAGGAGAAAGTCATCACGTTGGAAATAAGTGATTGTGAGAAGTCAAGGGTTCCGTTTCTAGGCTTCTTGAAAGAGGAAGAAGAAGCTAAAATGGCGGTCATACCACAGAAACAGGAGAACAGTGCTGCAGCCAAGAAGGCAACCCAAGAATTGTGTAACTCGTATACTAAGGAAGCTGTATCAACCCCACACGAAGGTAGAGAGAAGCGCAAGCCCAAGACTTCCTTCTTTGGAATTTGCATGTGTTGTGCAACTGTGATGAATTAAGTACCTGAAGAAAGTAATCCTTTTTCCAGTTTCTTTTCTGATTTGTTGTGGTATGATTCCGTTTCTGATTTAAGTTCTTAGAAAATGGAGTTTTGATCCAGAACTCTGTTGGTCTGTTTGGAGAGTGAGAAAGAACCAGCAAAGACCTCCCCTCATCTGTGGACTCATATTTATTGTGATGTACTCATCCCTGGCGTAATACTTTAAAAATTCTGTTTTTTGTGTTGAGGAAAGAACTGGTGTGGTCTGAGGAAGAGAGATTTTATCTTGCATAATGTAATTCTTTGTTTTTTTTGTTTCCCCCTTTGCTATATAGGCAGCTTTCCTGCCTTTGGTTGTAAGTTAAGATTTATAGTGCAATAAAATTGAGAGCTTAAACATGAAACTTCATGGGCTTGGTTGTGTTTGTGTTGTAATATTTTTGGTATGAGAATATGTGTTGGTATTGGGTTTAGTGAAAAGGTGAAGAGAGAGGTAATTTTTTATATTTTTTATATTTTTTTATGGTAGAGAGAGAGATTATATTGGAGTATTTTATTAGGAGAGAAATAAAATTTTAGAAAACATTAGGAATGCAAACGCAGCCGTACATGACACGCCACGATGTGGGTTTGGGTTGATTCCCTCAAGCCTATTGATGAACGGGTCGAGAGCTTTGGGCTCAACTCTTGAAGCCCACATGACACGCCAATCTCGAGCCTATGCACTGAGGGAGGTGACATTCTGTAATCTTCCTTCTAATTGCATTGCAAGCCGACAACTTGGAGGACTTGCCAAAGTCTAAATCTAAATATAGCCTGATTCTTTGGTAGGTCATATGCTAGGATTACCTCATATCAATGTCTACCATTTGATCTCGATTATTTCAAAAATAATTTTTTTATTACAAGAATCTCATGCCATTGATTTTATAATCTGTTGTCAGAGGCGTTCATCTTGTAGAATTTTCATGCCGTTGATTTTGTAACATAAAATAAATAAGAAATTACTCAACTAAATATTTAGATTTAGTTCTTTTTTTCTTCTTTGATAAAAGAGGTATTTCATTTGTTAGGGTCTTGCTTGGAGGCAGGGGAGTTGGGCGACAACCTAAGCCGCCGCCGCGGTGTCTTTATATCAGAGAGGTGTGAATGCCGCTGCCCATAGGGCCACGGCCCACCTGCCCTAGCAAGAGATGTCGGAATGGTTCAAGAAAAATGTGCATGCTTCCATGCTTTCTTTCTCAGGCTCGTGGCAAGAAGAATATCAATTGTTCCACGCGGTTTGGCAGACTTGTAGAAGTGGACTTTTATGCCCACAAAACGGAGCAGGTTCTCACCAAAACGAGAAAACCATACAATAAAATCTCAAAAAAAGTTAATCTGAAAGAGACAGCCGAACTGACCACCTTTCCAACAAGAAAGAGAATGGATGGATGATCCTTATATATGTTTCACGGACCATTCTTCATGGTAAAGTCTACATTCATCTCCCCTCCCAAAGATTGATCCCCAGTCAAAGTCAAACCTCAGGACTTGAAAGTTGGAGAAATTTCACACCAGGACAGCAAGCTAGTATGAGTTGGAGGATAAGGCAGTTTAATGGAACATATTTTTATTTTGATTTGGACCACATAACATCAACATCAACTTGACCTAGAAATTAAAGAATACATTAAACTAGACTTGAACGAATCAAATGGCGAGTGTAAAAATCATTCTAATTTTGGGGTAATCGGCTACAACCACAATAAAAACCTTTATAAAGTCACTCTTCTTATTTCTTTGGGCAAGTAAAATCACAGGGCTGAAAAATAATGAATTTGAATAAGAAATTTCTTCGATCCAATTGCTGAAACTGCTTATCCAATGGTCATCATCATTTTGACGAATTCTTCATAGTTGACTTGTCCATCACCATCCAAGTCTGCTTCCCTGATCATCTGCTCCACCTCTTCATCAGTCAATTTTTCACCTAGATTGATCATGACATGCCTCAACTGCACAGAAACAGAGAGAATAACCTCTTTTTTAATTGTTTTGGGGACTCAAATGTCGAGCTTATATGCAATGCATGTCTAATTACACATTTTGCAAGCTACTGTTCATTGCATACATAACAGAAAAGTACAATGTACTGTCACGTAGATACCCATATGAAGTAATCTAAAAAAGGTTGAAACAGAGGAGATGCTTTTACAGAAACGTTTAATGTAGTTGCCACACGGCCGGACTTGAGAGTTGAGACATGATCGTTATCGTATATGCAGCAGATCCGTGCCGGCAATCGATTCCAGCAATGTCTGAAATCCACTGGCAGGATATTTTTAGTTGAAGCTTACAGTAATTTCGCCATGAAAAAAGCTTTTTCAATGATACAGATATTGAGAGTTCTATTAAGAAAGGGAGACGCGTCTTTCGTGACAACTTTTTGGGGTCAGATGTAAAACTTGTCTTGGCACAGCACCTTGGCCTAAGCTGTAGTTTGAAGGGTATAAAACTCTCAACTTGTCAAGGTCAACACACGCGAGAACATGGAACAAAAGCGTCAATTTTAGTAGTGGGAATGAGGTTTTCACGCTTACATCCCTAAATTTTGACGCGTTAATTTCGTTAAGAATATTGACAAGGCAAAGAGATACTGATTTAATACCTCACTAGCTGATATATACCCATTTTGGTCCTTGTCAAATACTTTGAAAGCCTCTTTGAGCTCCTCCTCTGCATCAGTCTCCTACATATAACAGAGCACAGACATATACAAGCTTAAGCACGTTTATTTGTTAAAAACTTCTGTTTTTCTGGGCAGGCAAGCAGTCAGAACAAAATCCCTTTGGGTGTTACTGCAGGTGGATATCTCTGGTTAATCGGCGCACAATGGTATAGTTTTAAAGTAATTTCAACCAGTTACCTTCATTTTCTTGGCCATCAAGTTCAAGAACTCTGCAAACTCTATAGTCCCATTTCCATCCGCGTCGACTTCGCTTATCATGTCCTGCAGCTCCTCCTCGGTCGGATTCTGATCTATTGACCGGATAACAGTCGCCAATTCTTCAACAGTGATGCAACCTACACGATCAAATATCCGACCCTTACGTGAATATGCAATTTCCGCTTAAATATCTTCTTGGAAAACATGTTTTATAGGCAGTGATAAACATGAGAAATAAGATGGACCCAGTAATAATAAGCATAAGAGAGACCGCTCACCATCTCCGTCTTTGTCAAATAGACAAAAAGCTTCTTTAAACTCAATAATCTGTTCTTCGCTCAGTACCTCAGCCATGGTGTGTGTCATGGACCCTCAAGAGCAAACTAGGAGCTTTACACGCAGAGCAAGTCAGAGAGACAGAGAGGGAGGGATGGAGAGAGAGAGGGAGAGTATGTTGAGTATAGCTCAAGCTTAGCTGGGCTTTATGTAGAACTTTATCGTGGCAAGTGTAGCACAACTTCTATTCAATTTACTAGTAAACTAAGCCCCAGATTAAGTCAAATCTAGCTTATGACTATAATTTGGAGCTATAGTCCTTGGCTGTATTGTTAGATAAGAATGGTATGACCTTTTTATTTCTAAATGGAATTTATTTTTGTGAGGGAAAATCACCAAAAGATGAAATAATAATTCTTTAATTGAAGTTTTATCTGGTTTTCTGTTTGCTTGTGAGTAATATAATCTACTAAAACTTGAACAGCTGTAAGGGTTTGGCATTTAGGAGACAGAGAGCATTCAAAGACTAAGACGGACTGAGAGGGTATGGGAAGTTGTGTACTTTGCTTTCAAAATTTCAAGCCCTAAGAGCACGCTGCGTTGCTTGCACGAGATGAGAGATTATGTGCAAATTTTATACATTATTAAGCACTCTCTACGCGCTTTTGTAAAGTCAGTGATGTACAGAAGGTTTATTTACAATCTTTCGTACGGTTTTTAGGTCCTAGTAGCTAAAACTTAAAGGTACATTTTTAATCCAATTATAAATGTGAAGGTGCTTTCAAGATCCATAAGATAATTGTATGTTTTTCTTGTTCTCTTTCTTCGGTAGTCTTTATTTGGGTGAACAAGAACTGTGGTCTGTCTCTCCAAGTAAAAGAAGGCAGGCATGTTTGCCTAAACACACAAGTTGGGCAAATCACTATGCGAACAATCAAATAGGGCTAAGAACAGGGCATACCAAAGAAGACTATTAGAGTCTCCTCTAGCTACATTAAATGGTGCAGACAGAAGATATTAATGTGGTCTGCTGTCTACGCGTTTTCCTTTTCTGTTGATTCACTTATTGGCTGGTCACATCCCCCACTCTTTATTCAATCAAACTGTACGGATGCACACTTTCGGTTTTGGAGGAAGTGATTAATGTCGAACTTGGGGTTATTTTAGAGGCGGTTCGGTAATGGTGTTTTTTGAGAATTTTTTGTGTTTTGAGAATTTTTAGGTGATATTAAATTTATTGGTATGCGTGTTGTAGTTATTTTTAGGTGAGGTTAAAAAACATGTTCGGTTTAAAAAATCCTGAGAATACTAAATAGCCGAACAAGCCCTTAGACAACTCTCTGATCATTACAGCAAGGACAAATCTTCTTGAATGCGGCTGTGTAGGCTTTGTGGGAGGACAGGAATGCCAGAGTCCATGGGAAAGCACCCAGAGGAATAGTTTTTGTCCTCCTTGAAATTGACTCACTGGTTACTTTTTGATACTTTAGCCTCCTCAGAGGTTTTCCCTCCTCTGTTTTTAATAAGAGCTTAGTTGTAAACTGGGAATTACCAACTCAGTTTAAAATGAGTTGTGGGATCAGGGATGAGCTTGTATTAATCCAGGCTTTGTGTTTTGTAACGGGTCTTAACTGGAGAGCTTGCCTCCACCTTTGGAGTTTGGGGTGTTACAAATTACAATGAAACTCTTCTTGCTGATAATCTGTTTTGAGTCGTGGTCCATGAACTGGACTTTCAACCTTCAAAAGGAGACCGGGAATTAGAGGAATTGACTTGCAAAATTTGAAGGAAGCTCGAGTCCACCCTGATGCCCCCCCCCCCCCCCCCCCCATTTTTCGCCAAGTCCAAACCACAACTTACAAACTTAGACAATTCCAGATGGATTTGTTATTTTCTTTTCTGAAAGGCCCTGGACTGCGTGTATCAAGTTAAGATTCTCACCGAGACTTTCTTCGAGTCAATTAGAAATTTTTTTGCTTTCAACCCATTGGAACTAATCAACATCTGATCATGTTCATGTTTTGATGGAATTCTAAGAACGTTTCAAACGTCATATGTTCTTGACTCCTTTAGACGCGTTGATTTTCATTCCTTTTGCCTGCTTGTGTCGGCAAGAGCTGAATTGTGTTCTAGAGTTGCAGAGTTCTATTGCAGGATTTTTTTCTTAGCTCTTATTTACACCTTACAAAATAATCAATGAAATATTACACCGGATAACTTGCTTCATATGGTGGTCACGTTACAAATTTTCTATTGTTCTTTGGACATTCATTTGATATTATTGCCTTGCTTCATGTTATCTAATTATATCAGCGGACATAGTACAAGTTTCCTTGTCATCGTATTGTATTCAATAGATTATGTCGACCTGCTTGTATTGGCAACAACTGAATTGTCTCCTGGAATTGTAGAGTTCTCTGCAGGACTTCCTTACTTTTTTCTTGTTTACACCTTTCAGGATCAATGAGATACATAAAGCGCGTATACCGAAAAACATTTCGTCTTTTTTCCTGAAAATTCTATAACTGAAGATAAGTCGGAAATCTTGTTAAAGATAAGTCGGAAATTCTATAACCGAAGAAAGTTGAAAATTATTGGGATATGTGAAAAGATATTGAAATTGATGAAAAAATAGTTTTGAAATTTTTTTGAAACCGTTTTGAGAACTAAACAAATATAGCCTTAAGTTTCTTGAGAAAAAGTCTACTGAGGAAAAAATTTTAAAATTAGAGAAATTGACATTTTAGTCCCTAGGTTTTGGGCACTTTTTCATTTTAGTAATTCAGTTTCAACTTTCAAATTTTTAGTCCTTGAGTTTTCATTGTTTGACAAAATGGTCCTTCTGTCAGTCTGTCGTCCATATGCTTAACGGCACATGAAGCGGTTGACTGGATATATGTGTAGAAAGTGAGCGGTCGACCGCTACATGAAGCGGTCGACCGCTATATGAAGCGGTCGACCTCTTCATGTAGCGGTCGATCGGGTCAAAATTGCTGACGTGTCAGAGAGCTTTGTTAAGTATATGAACGGTAGACTGACGGAAGGACCATTTTGTAAAACAATGAAAACTGAAGGACTAAAATGAAAAAGTACCCAAAACCTAGGGACTAAAAAGTGAATTTCCCTTAAAATTATTCATACATTCGAGCATGAAAATGGTCTATGGATTGGTTTCACTCATTGTTTAAGGTAGAATTAAGATTTAAAATATCCTTGTGCAGAACAAGAATGAGTTGTTGGCTAGCTTGGATGAACGAGGACCGACATTTTCACACATGGTCTGCATCTGCTGCACTCTCCTCAAGCTCTAGCCAGCAGTAGATATCCGAACTCGCGTGGTGGTCCATTACAAGCATATCGTTCTTTCTTTGGACATTCATTGGTTGCTGAAGATTATGTTACCTTGCTTTTTGTTCTCCAATATCAGTGTGTACAAAGTACAAGTTTCCTGTCGTGAGAAGCTGCAATTACGAAGACATCTTCTGGAATTGGTAGAAGAGCAATAGAACGCAAACAATGATTCACAAACATCGTCATTTACACTGTTGATTATACAAATCTAATAGAAAAACGAAGTGCATTCATCGGAGTCTCGAGTGGACAACTTCATATCAAAGTTACAGAGAATATTATTATAGTACTGTCGACTTTATGCATGCTTCTCTTGTCCTAATGAGCCAATGGCATTTCGAAGTCAGGAAACATAAACATCCTTAAAGTATTCTCTCCCTCAGCAGTAGCACTTGGCTCCTATTTCCCAAAAGAAAAACCTTTTCCATGCCTTGAATGTTGAAAGAACACAAGAACCATTCCTTACCTTGTCAAGGTTTAATGTTGAAAGAACACTAGAACCATTCCATGCCTTGAATGTGGAAAGAACACTAGAACCATTCGTTGAAAGAATTTTCTTTTTTAATTATCCTTTGAAATGAGAGTTCAGGTAAGAAATAAATAAATCAATGACTAGCATCGCAACGCGTGCTATTTTGCCACCAAATGTCATTGCAATTACCTTGTCAAGGCTTTTTTTGCTCAGTCAAACAAAGAAAAAAGACGAGGACCTAGATAACCACATTGGGTCATACCCCAAATCAGCGTTAAGCTGTGAAATATGTATGCCCAACTAGACGGCTAAGATGTCTCATAGTCGCTTCGAGATAAAATGAAAGTACGATAATACTTCCCATTTTCGATAGACATTAGAAAATATCATCTGAAAATTACTCGTCGTGGAAAACATTTTAAGTTTCTTCGTAAAACATTTTTAATTGAAAATTTGTTGTCTTAGAAAATGTTTTACTTCGATGAAAATTATTTTTGATTTTTTAGAAAATGTATTCTTTGTAATATTTTATATTCAATCATGAAAAATGTCTATGGAAATGGTTTCCCTCATTTTTTACCGAGGAATTAAAAATCTAAAGTATCCTTCTGCACAAGTACGAGTTATTGGCTTCGATGAATCTGAAATAATAATGCTCTGCTATCAAAGTCATAGGGAATATTATTATAGTAGTCTTTTTTTCTAGGCAAACGTGAAAATTTCATTTCACCGGAAACATTACAACAGTGCTGGCATACAACCAAGCCACCAAGGCCATTTGCAAAGAACATGGGCAACAAGCCCATAACGGCAATATGAACGGCCCGAAGGGCCTTACATTGAACGACCTCAAAGGCCTGAAACCAACTGGTCATAAAGGCCTCACACATATGGGTCAAAAGACCCATATTTTTGAAACAGGTCGAAAGACCTGAAGTAAACTCCTCCCCGATCGAAGGACACAAACGCCGACGACCCCATGAACTTGTCCGAAACAATACGAGGGAAAAAATCCTGAACAGCCAACGAGTGTCGAACTGCCACTTCAAAAAGGAACCAACATCCAGCAGATTCATATTTGCAAACAGACTCCTCGACACTAAAGATGCTGCAAGATCCTTCCTACCAAAATCCAGAGAAAAGAAATTATTAGCACCAAGAAAAAAACAAAACACACAACAAAAGAACCCAGAAACTGTCGTTCATAACACAGGCTCTTAAAAAACCACACATAACAGCCCAAACAAATCATAGAAATGGTGGGCACGTGAGATCCACGCGCCACCGCACTAACTCCAGAAGGATGGAAAAGGAATCACCTAGAGTGGAGAAGGTCTGTCGAACTGCGCGTGGCCACCAAAAAACCTCCAACCGTGCTAGATCTAGACATGAAGAACTTCAAAAGGAAAGAGCAAAAACCAACAGAAATGAAGGATGGACATGGGCAAACAGGCAATGGGGGGACCACCAGGGGAAGGGAAGGGAGAGACGGGAGGAGCAAGAGCTCCTCCCGCCGCCGACGAAGATGATGAGAAAGGGTCAGGCGACGAAGGGAGAAAAGTCTAGAGAGAGGGCAGACGCTCTCTCTCTCGAAAAGGGACGTTGGGCTCGTTAAGGGGGGTCCAAATGTTTTCTTATTATAGTACTGTCGTCGTCATGCATTATTCTAGTCTTAATAGCATTTACAAAGTCATAAACCTCATAAGCGGAGCATTCTTCATAAGCACTTGGCTCCCTATTTCCAAAAATAAAACTTCTCCCATACCTAGAATGTTGAAAAACATACTCGAACCATTCCTAATACCTAAAAGACTTTAAATTTATAAGAATATGATATGGGCCTTCGTCCATTTTTTGACAAAACTCTCGACGAGACCGCTCCAACTTTGCCGGTGAGTTGGCGGGCTCTCTAAATTCCTTCACCCCTCTGGGCAAATCATCCATCCAAGGGAAAATAGACATTTTCCTGTTTTCAACTACTCTTCCGACAGTTCCGAGTGAGAGTTCATGCAAGAAATAAGTATATAACTAGCATCCAAAAGTCTGGTTATTTCCACTAAATGCATTGCAACTACCTTATCGGTTTTATTTTTGCTCATTCAAACGAAGAAGAAAGAAAAGGACCTAAACAACCACATTGGCGTCATAGCACATGTTTGTCCAAACTGGACCTCTTGGAAGATTTTAAGAGCAGAAAAGGGCACAGTAACCATCTTGAGCTGTCTCAAGCTGTCTCATAGTCACTTGGAGATGAAATAGGAGCACGATGACACTCTCCAATCCTTCCTCCCATTTCAAATAGGCATTCCTTTTGGAACAATTTGATCTTTGATCCACATGTAAATTGGAACCAGAACAAAGTACGTTGCAGCTATTGTACCAATAATGAACCGGAGGAGAAAACCAAATGGATTCACAGGCTTCTTTACATCCTCTGCCTTTGGACCAAGCTGCATGAAAAGCACATACATCATAAGTCTTGGGAGAGAGAGAGAGAGAGAGAGAGAGAGAGAACTTGTACAATCGTATTTCAATCTCAATGTTGTATTGATGACTTGGATATTAAAATCAAGAAAAATAATAATGGCTAACAGCAACTAGTTCAATAGCTCCTGGCCACATAGCAGAGTTATGAGGGACTAAAGACATCCACAAGGCAGAGTTTGAGTTTGGGATTTGATTCTTATTTGAACAAAAAACAAACATGTAATGAACAAGGACATTAGTAATGAGAAAAAAATGACAAGATCCAGGGTTTCTTAGTGTTTCATCTCACTTCAAATATATAAGGCATGCCTAATTATACTACCTGTAGGGGGGAGTCCCCAGATGAGGGCTTAACGCCTGTTACAGAGCAACCCATGATCAAACCATGCCGGCGGACTCCACGGTACCATTTTGGTCCAATCCTCTTTAGTTTAATATCTTTGAACCCAGCCTTTTCAAACCATTCAATGTACTCTTCCTCCTTAGGGAAGAGCATCCACACGTCTGCAAAGAAACGAGACAACCAAAAGGTCGGGTACACAGGACCTATAACACAGGCTTTCCCTCCTATCTTAAGCACTCTGTATGCTTCCTTGATCCCACGCTGTGGATCTGGCCAATATTCGATGCTGAGATTTAATTTAAGAACACTTCGTAAGATATTACCTCTAGAAAGAAACACAGATGCTGTGGCAGAAACTTAATATCAGATTCAATTTGTAAAGAAGTTATTTTTCAAATCTATAAGATGAGAGTGAAAAGCTTCCTTTGTTCTTTGACTCCTCACAGTTAGATTTTCTGAACGATATTACTTCCTATATAGTGGAATCTACGACAGGACTAGTGAGACTGCCATTTTACATTCTTTTTCTAAAATAAATTTAGGTAAACAGTCGTCTATGTCTATTCTCATAGACTTTAAAAACCCATTTTTAAAGTTGGTAATTTCAAGAACTCAGTCGAAGACTCCTTGAATTATTAGACTGAGTCGTTCAAGCGATAAGGTGAAAAGGCACTAGAGCCATAGGATGAGAAAACTCAAAACAAAAGAAAGAAAGAAAAGCAGGGGAGGGATCCCCCTCCCCAGCACCTTGGAGGCAGGGTGGGAAGCGAATCCCCCGCCACTCCACCACTTCACAGTGGGAAGGATCACTCTGCAGGTTGGGAGGACTCATCACTTCAGAAGGGAGGGGCAGGGTAGGTTGGGGAATCAGCACGATGGGGCAGACCATTGGGCGGGGTGAGAGGGATCCCTCCACCCCCACCACCATGCCAGGAATTCTGGTTTTCTTTTCTTCTACTAGTTTGTTTTTTTATTTTTTTCAACTTTCATGTATCTGAAATATACATCAAATGTCAGCTGGATTTGATACAGCTCACGCCTTCAGAAGATCAATGTCTTTTGACTGATTAAAGACAAATAATCTCTGCATCGAAACTTCAGCTGCAACAGGGTGAGTACCTCTACAATTTAAGAAAATTATAACAAAGTAAATTCAGTTCAATATACTCTAGATATTACCTTCCAGCGGAGACATATCGATCCGCATAATCAGTTCTGAATGGAAGATCCTCCGCATCTCCTTCAATTATCTTGCATTCCTTCAAGGGCTCCTTCTGCTTAGCCTTGGCAAGCTGGTGGGGTGACTGGTCAAGAATTGTGACATTTTTGGCATCTACATGCTTAACTATACCAAGTGTGGTAAACCCAGTTCCACCCCCGACATCCACCACTACCATATTGCGATCATAGAGATCGGCAGGCTCAAGCGCCTCGTCTCGCATATCCTCGGTCCAGTGTCCAGGGTTTATGATGTGATCATACACTATAGATAAGAACCTATAGAACCAGAATGCTTCTTGTTTGTGTTGTATGAACCTTGGCTGCGAAGCTGGCCGTGGGGATGATAGACTGCATCGGGTGGTTGGAGTTCTGGCCTTGTAATTTCTAACAAAAGACACTAAATTCTTACTGGCCAACCGCCTGTCCTGGAAATTTGATCCCACAAAGCCAAACCTAGTTGGGGCTATGCCACTTATGAGCTTGAGATTCTCGGCTCCACTGAGCACCGAAGAAGCCATGCAATCACAACAGAGAAATCCACAAACAAGAATTCTATGCTATGTCTCAGTGACAAATTAAGGACTTGTAAGCGAACCCTCGAAAGAAAAGATTAAAAGCAGATAGTCGCTACAACGTTAAGAGCTCCGGTTAAACGGTCCAGTTTTCACAACTGTGTATGGAAAGAAAGCATGGCTTACCAATTACCCCAGAGAACATGGCTCACCGATGTAACGGAGATGCACCCAGACAGAGAATTGAGAAATGCTAGGATTTATACCATGAGAGGGGGAGGGGGCCTTAAGACTTGAGAGCTTGGCAGCAGATTGCTAATTGTGAGAAGGAGAGAGAGGGTTTCTAAAGAACTATAGCCGATAGGACAACAAGACCAGCCACGTGTGCCCAGTTGATATGGTACTCTATCAATTTGGCCGTTCGAACTAATGAAACGGAACCACAAGATAATAAGACAAGCGAGACGGGCGCAGCATAGAAAATGGCAGTGAAGCGATTAAGAAAACGCCAGTTTTGATGAGCGGGCTTGAGCATTGAGTGGGCTTCTTTGTGCTGTGGAGAACAAAAAGAAACAGCACGTGGCCACCATGCAAAAGGTTGGTCTTGACTGGTGGATTTCTCTCCAGTGGGCTTCTGGTGTTGGAGAAAAGTACTCTGAATTTCTTCCTTAAATGGGGGTCGGAATAATCCGGCTGGACGGGCTTCAGCCCGCGAGAGCAGGCCCGAGGTGCTGATGATTCTTAGCTGAATACTGGATTGGCACCGGCACCACATGCTATGGCGGCACTACTTGTCGCGGGGTGTGGTATTTGGCTGTGTCTCTTGGGGCACACCTGATCATTGAGGAATTTCTTTGGAATTCAAGGAAAATTCATAGACTGGCAATTCAAAATGAAACAAGCATGTATACTTTTGATGTTTCTTGCGGAAGTACTTCTCATCACGGAACTTTTTAAGTTGAAACAATGGATAGGTGAAAATATTTCAATTTTGGCAAGCAAATTAACCAGTAATTATGGCAAACCATTCTCGTCATGAAATTTTTGTGATCGGCTTCGATGTCTACTACTTTCAATCATGAAAGTCGTTTATGAAAATGGTTTCCCGAGGAATTAAAAATTTTAAAATATCATTCTCAAGCTCCAGCAGGCGTAGAAATCCAAGTTGAAGTTGGCATTGTCGCCCATTACAACCAGATTTTTCTTTGGATATTCATTTGTTTCTGAAAATTATCTTCCCCTGCTTCATGTTCTCCCGGATCAATGGTCAAAGTACAAGCTTTCTCGTCAATAACTAATTTCTACTTTATTGCTCAAACAAATTCAAGAGCCACATGAAAAGCTGCAGAATCAGGGAAAAAAAAGGCTCAGGCATCGGCAGAAGAGCAATAGAACACGAACAATGAGTCACGAATATCGGTGATTACTGTGTTTATTAGATAGATAGCCTTCATGATAGGGAAATATTATAATGCTCAGCTATCAAAGTCATTGTTCTAGTCTTAATAGCATTTTCCGAGTCATAAACTTCAGGAAACATGAACAGCAAAAAGTATTCTTCATATTTCCAAAAAGGAAAAACTCTCCCCACACCTAGAATGTTGAAAAACATACTTGGAACCATTCCTAATACCTAAAAGGTTTTAATTTCTAAGAACATGATGAAAAACATACTTTAACCATTCCTAATACCTGAAAGGTTGAAAATTTCTAAGAACATGATGTGGATCTTTGTCGATTGGTGGGTTTTCTAAATTCCTTCACCTATCGGGGCAAATCATCCATTCAAGGGAATATAGAGATTTTTCTGTTTTCAACTACCCTTCAGAGTGAGTGTTTATATAAGAAACAAGTATATATAACTAGTATCGAAAAGTCGGTTATTTCCACTAAGTGTCATTGCAACTAAAGTCGGTTATCGGGTCTTATTTTTGCTCATTCAAACGAAGAAGAAAGAAAATGACCTAAACAACCACATTGGGGTCATAGCACAAAACAGCACTAAGCTACGAAGCATGTTTGTCCAACTGGACCGCTAAGATGTCTCATCTGGCTTGTTCTAAGAAGGGTTTAACTTGAGCAGACACACACAGTAACCATCTTGAGCTGTCTCATGGTCGCTTGGAGATAAAATAGGAGTACGACTATACTCTCCAATCCTTCCCCCCATTTCAGATAGGCATTCCTTTCGGAACAATTTGGTAAATTGGAACCAGCACATAGTAAGTTGCAGCCATTGTACCAAGAATGAACCGAAGGAGAAAACCAAACGGATTCACAGGCTTCTTTATATCCTCTACCTTTGGACCAAGCTGCATGAAAAGCACATACATCATAAGTCTTGGGAGAGAGAGAGAGAGAGAGAACGTGTACAATCGTATTTCTGTCTCAATGGTGTATTGATAACACAGATGTTAAAATCAAGAAAATAACAATGGCTAACAGCAACTATTTCAATAGCTCCTAGGCTCATAGCAGAGTATGAGGGACAAAAGACATCCACAAGGCAGAGCTTGAGGTTGGGATTTCATTTTTATTTGAACAAAAAAACATACATGTAATGAAAAAGGGCATTACTGTAGTGAGAGACAAATGACAAGATCCAGGGTCTCTATAGTGTTTCATCTCCCTTCAAATATATTCAAATATGTAAGGCATGAAGAATTATACTACCTGTAGGGGGGAAGTCCCCAGATGAGGGCTTAACACCTGTTACAGAGCAACCCATGATCAAACCATGCCGGCGGACTCCACGGTACCATTTTGGTCCAATTCTCTTTAGTTTAATGTCTTTGAACCCAGCCTTTTCAAATCATTCAATGTACTCTTCCTCCTTAGGGAAGAGGATCCACATGTCTGCAAAGAAACGAGACAACCAAAAGGTCGGGTACACAGGACCTATAACACAGGCTTTCCCTCCTAGCTTAAGCACTCTGTATGCTTCCCTGATCCCACGCTGTGGATCTGGCCAATACTCGATGCTGAGAGTTAATTTAAGAACACTTCGTAAGATATTACCTCTAGAAAGAAACACAGAGATGCTATGGCAGAAACTTAATATCAGATTCAATTTGTAAAGAATTTATTTTTCAAATCTTTAACATGAGCGTCAAACGCATATTTTGTTCTTTGACTCCTCACAGTCAGATTTTCTGAACGATATTACTTCTTATACAGTGGAATCTACGACAGGACTAGTGCCACTGCCATTTTACATTCTTTTTCTAAAATGATATTTAGGTAAACAGTCTTCTATGATTTTTCTCTTAGACTTTAAAAAACTCAGATTTAAAGTTGGTAATTTCAAGAACTCAGTCGAGTACTCCTATTTTTAGACGGTGAGTTGTTCAAGTGAACCCACTGATAAGGTGAAACAGCACTAGTGCCATAGGATGAGAAAGCTTGGAAAAAAAAACAGAAGAAAGAAAGAAAAGCAGGGGAGGGATGTCCCTCCCCAGCACCTTGGAGTCAGGGTGGGAAGCGGATCCTCTCCCCTCCACCACTTCACAGTGGGAAGGATCACTCCGAAGGTGGGGAGGACTCATCACTTCAGCAGGGAGGGCCAGGGTAGGCTGGGAATTGCCTCCGCTTCAACTCAGCACCATAGGGCAGGCAATTGGGCAGGGTGAGAGGGATCCCTCCACTCCCACTACCGTGCCAGGAATTCTGGTTTTCCTTTTTCTTTACTTCTACTAGTTTTTTTTTTCAACTTTTTTCCATTCCAATGCCGCAGTGCCTTTTTCCCTAGTCAAAGAGCGTGCGTGAACAAAGTGCCTATTCTAACGCATCTCAAAATCCGGATCATATATAACCACAGAACTAAAAATTACTGGGTCTTTAAAGTCAAACAAGGATGGTTTTTGATTCCTGAATTTCCCTGAAAGGATAATACTAACCCAAGGTTTACATTGAAAACCTTGTCCAAAGAGTATCTGAACTATGAATCAAATATCGGCTGGATTTGACATAGCTCACGTCTTCAGAAGATCAATCTCTTTAAACTAATTAAAGACAAATAATCTGCATCAAAACTTCAGCTGCAACACGATGAGTACCTCTACAACTAAAGAAAATTATAACATAGCAAATTCAGATCACTATACTCTAGATATTACCTTCCAGCGGAGACATATCGATCCGCATAATCAGTTCTGAATGGAAGATCCTCCGCATCTCCTTCAATTATCTTGCATTATTCCTTCAAGGGCTCCTTCTGCTTAGCCTTAGCAAGCTGGTGGGGTGACTGGTCAAGAATTGTAACATTTTTGGCATCTACATGCTTAACTATACCAAGTGTGGTAAACCCGGTTCCACCCCCGACATCTACTACTATCATATTGCGATCAGAGAGATCGGCAGGCTCAAGGGCCTCGTCCCGCATATCCTCGGTCCAGTGTCCAGGGTTTATGATGTGATCATACACGATAGATAAGAACCTATAGAACCAGAATGCTTCTTGTTTGTGCTGTATGAACCTTGGCTGTGAAGCTGGCCGTGGGAATGATATACTGCATCGGGTGGTTGTAGTTCTGGCCTTGTAATTTCTGACAAAAGACACTAAATTCTTACTGGCCAACCGCTTGTCCTAGAAATTTGATCCCACAAAGCCAAACCTAGTTGGGGCTATGCCACTTATGAGCTTGAGATTCTCGGCTCCATTGAGCACTGAAGAAGCCATGCAATCACACCAGAGAAATCCACAAACAAGAATTCTATGCTATTTCTCAGTGACAATTGAAGACTTGTAAGCGAACCCTAGAAGGCAAGACTAAAAGCAGATAGGCGTTACAAAGTTAAGAGCTCCGATTAAAAGGTACAGTTTTCACAACTATGTATGGAAAGAAAGCATGGCTTACAATTACCCCACCCCCCTGATCACAATAAATGGAAGCTTTTGGAACGCTACTCGCTAATGACGGGGAAGATGCTAATTGCCAACCCGAATGAATGGTGACACAAAGATGTTATTACCAGTATCAAACACCTTAGGTATTCATGTTTTGTCTTTTTTTGCAAACGAAGGAGGCTGTTCTATACAAAGGCTTCTTTCCAGCCCTTGGAGATAATCCTGAATCGTGCTTATACCAATTTACTTCTAGACACTATTCTAATTCGCTCAGGGCATTAGATTGAGAGTTGCTGCCCAGCTTGTGCATAGTTTCTCAGTTGTGCCTATTTCATCCCTCACAGCTCACGGTTTTTACAACAACACTGACATGAAATTACCATGTTCGACTGTATGTAAGATAATACATCAGCGCACTAGCGTGTTGGAAGCAAGAACAACAAAAGGAAATCGATGAGCCCAAAATAAATTCTCCAGGCTTTTTTACTGATGTTTGAATGTGAATACACAAAACTGAAACATCATGCATGGGCTTGTTTGGATGCGGGCTTTGGTTCTGGTTCCACGAATTGGACCCATGCTCAACTTACAGCATGACCCTTTTTGCGGCTCATCGTGCCAGACCATACACCGCTGCACTATAATCTGACACATGCATTAATTGTATTGACAGTCTCACAAAAACATGGAGATGCCGCCACCCGTTTAGCACAACTGTACACAGCTTTGTTGGGCCTTCGGCTAGGAGACTCCGTGAGCGACCTCACGTTTGCTCGTCAGGGATCTCCCGGATGCTATTTGTTCCATTCACATTGGATTCTTAGGCAGTTGCGTGTCTTCCCTTCTGTGCTTTTTCTATATAGTTGCCAGTGCTGTACATGTGGCCCATATATAAATTTATGGTTCTAACTTCTAAGATGTATGCAGAAACTAAGTTAGTAAATTTATGTGGTTTTTTGTGATTTGCTTGTATTTTTATGCATTAAAATATCTGCAGTTTTATTTTTCGATCTATTATCTTTTAAAATATTATCATTCTATATATTTTTTAGGGATAAATGTAAATTTGGTCCTTCTAATATAAGCGAAAATAGATTTAGTCCCCGTGGTATGAAAATAATAAATTTAGCCCCTGTGATTTTATTTTCGTTTGTTATTGGACCTCTATTAGTGACTGATTTTATCACTTTCTGAAATCACAGGGACTAAATTTATGATTTTCATATCACGGGGACTAAATCGATTTTTACGTATAGCACAGGAACCAATTTTACATTTATCCCTATTTTTTATTTGAAGTTTTATGTTTATTTTTTTCTGTTCTATAAGCTTTATTATTTATACTTTTTGTTCTACGTTTAATGATTATTTTTTCTTTAGTGAGAAACATTACAAAATTATACATACATTGTTAAAAACATGTGTTTAAAGTCATTAGCAACCAAAAAATATTTTTCATCAGCGAAAAAATTGGATGTAGCTAATAACGCTTTTTAGGGACAAATGTAGAATTCGTCACAAAAAAATAAAAAGTTTTTAAGTCTTAACAAGGAAACAATATTTTCGCCGCAATAATTGTTTTTAAGTCTTTAGCAAGGAAACAATGCCCACGTTCGCTCGTGGACACGGAATTTGCGCTCTCTACTTGTGGGAAGTGGGAATTCGCGCGACGATCGTTAGCGAGCTCGCGCAAGCGCACACGTTACGCGTGATTTCTTTCTCTCCAGTAGCTCGCGCAAGCGCACACGTTACGCGTGATTTCTTTCTCTCCAGTAGGAATTCGTGCAACGGACATGGGCAAGCCTACACAAGCAAAGACGATATGCAGAATTTCAATACTCAAAAGTGCTTGCTCGCGCTCGCAGATGCATGAACGATTTGATCACTATGATTTAAACGATAGCGAGCGTGGAACAAGGGCGATCAGTGCAAGCTTCCACTCGAAGAGTAACGATTACAATCGTTTTGGACAAGACAATATATTTTTGTCTTTGTCCTGTACTGAAGTATGGCAAAGTGCGGACATCAATTAACGGCTTCTGTATGCGTAGCAGGCAAACCTTGAAATGCTTTTGAGAAGAACACGCCAATTAGCAGGTGACATGTGACAGCATTCCTAGTAGCAGGTTCTGGTTATGTTTGTGTTGTAAAATTTTTGGTATTGGGTTTAGTGTTGGTATTGGGCTTAGTGAAAAAGTGAAGAGAGAGGTAATTTTTTATATTTTTTGTAATTTTTTATATTTTTTATGGGAGGAAGAGAGATTATATTATAGTATTTTATTAGGAGTTGGTGAAATATTTTGTACAAACGCACCCTCTATATTCTAACATTTAGATTAGAATAAAGAACTAATTTAATAATAAAAAATTAAAAAACACTCATCAACATCTTATCTAATTTAACAAAAAAAAATTTTAACATGTGACCCGTTTTAGATAACTAATGTTCACTCCACTATCTTAAAAATAATATTTTTTTCTTTTTTTCTTTTTTTTTTCTTCCGTCCACGTTCTCCCTCTCTTTCTTTCTTTTTTCTTTTCTTCCTCCCAGCATGAGTTCCTCCCAGCTCTCACACTCTCCCTCTCTGGTCTCCCATCTCATGTTCGTCTCTCTCTCCCTCTCCCTCATATTGTAGGGTTTTTTTCTTTGTTCGACTATTGTTTCATGCCTTTTAGGTTTTTATTCTTGTTGTTTACTAATTCTTTGTCTTTTTAAATTTCATTGTTTTTGTCTTTTATGTGAAAGCAATGACTATTGGTTTCTTTGTATGCTTTGGTACTTTGTGTCCAATTGAAAGTTTTGTTTTGAGTTGCATGTTTTCTGTTTGAATAAATGTCATAAAAAATGATTCTCATGCTTTCTGATCCTAAAGTGAAACCTGGTCCGATAAATTGTTTCTATTGTGTAGGTGTGAATGTGTGTGTGAGAGAGGAGGACAATGTGTCGTTGGGTACCAAAGTAGACTTTGAGAGACTAATAGGCAGGAAAGCCGAGAAAGCAAAAAGAAAGATAAATAGATGGTCCGTCCGAAGATGTTGTGGAATTGATGGAGAATAAAACGGAAAGTCTTGAGGATGTGCATATCTAAGGAGAAGAACTAGTTCGCTTGGAACAAGAAAGAGTGCAGATTGAAAGGAGAAAGCTTCATTTGCAAGAGTTTGATCGAGAAGAGAAATTGTAGATTAAAAGGAGGAAGCTTCCGTTGGAAGAGTTGGATCGCGATGAGAGAAAAATGATGATAGATACAACTACGATGTCCGACTTGCAAAAGCAATATTTGAATGCACTCCAAAAGGAAAATCATCGAGAGTACATAATCAAAAAAAGTATGCACGATTTGCTATTGTATTCTAAGTATTGGACTTTAATGTTTAGTTTTTTATATGTACATTTTTTTATTAGGTATTGGACTTAAAGGTTTACTCATTAGTTCTGCACTTTTGATTAGGTATTGCATTTTTTTTGTGCACTTGCTTTTATTGAACATTTTAGGAAGAAAAGAGCAACTCTTGAAGAAAAGACAAGCCATGAGAGAAAAAATAGAGATAGAATGAAAATAAACCTTGGTTGAGGTGAATAACTATTGGAAAACAAATTGTCTTATTTATATTGAAAGCATAAAGGCATTTTTTTTAAAAAAAATATTATAGTTGGGAAAATGACAAATTTCAAATAATATGACCTTTAGGATAAGAATTTTTTTAAAATTCCGACTTTAAAAAATTAACATTTTTAGGATAAGATAAATATTCAAAAATATGACCGTTACGATAAAACGAATATTCAAAAATGTAAATGTTAGAGAAAAAATAAATAAATATTTTAAAAATAATATTTAAATGGACTAGTAAAAGTATATGGTTAAAATAGAGAAGCGGTTGAGAATATTTTTAAAAAGTTAGTAGTTAAAATAGAGAAGTGTGTTTTTTTGTTAAAATATAGATCTAAATTTGAAGAAGCTACTAGAAATGCTCTGAATGCATCACAGTAGCAGTAAATCAAGCCAAAAACTGATTCTTAAAATTAGGTTCAAATCATGGTTTTGAACCTCATAACCATAACCAAAGCCCGCATCCAAACATACTACAAAAGGGCACTAATGCTAGGCTTAGGGGATGTTCGTGTGTATGATTTTTTAAATTTTTGAATCCAACTTCTTAAAAATACAATATGAACAAATTTGAGCCTCAATTACAAAAAAATGATTTTTCAATTTTACCTGCCCTTGAGGTTTGCAAATTACTAACGTATCATCTATTAATTCGTGAGATATATAAATAAGGAGAGCAAAACGAAATTTTAAAAAACATGTCACTACTTATTCTGACGATATTAATTACAGAACATGCGAATGGACAAAATAGCCATCACTTATCTTTATACACGTTAAGGAGTTGTTAAGGCCCATTTAGGAATTTCACCAAACCAAAGCTGACATCAACAGTGTTCTTCGATTTCTCCCCTCTGTATTTGGCAACCGTATTCCAACTCCACTCATTTGTCTTTTTTTTACCTATTCAATACTTTTCAGATAATATCACAATAAAAATAGAAAACAAAAGAAAATTTTAAAATTATAATAAATATTATTTTATATTTTATATTCTTCACTCATCTCAATAAAGGTAATCTACAAACAACCTTAAAAATCATCATTACTTTTTTCACAAACATAAATACAACTCAACAACTTATACACAAACACCAATAAAACTCCAACATCACCTAAATATTCACATCACTTTCAATTCGTAAAACATCCCCTTAATGTGGCCAAAGGGCGCTAATGCTACTCTGAATATTACTCTTTTCGCTGCTTATTTTGAACACTTTGATCCGACAAAAGGAACATGAACCATGTAATGCCTATTGCAATCATTTGCAGCAACAAAGTGAAATTAAAGAAACAATACGAATCATATGACAAGAAAACAAATGGATAGTTTATGACGTCTCAGATGGCTTCTGAACTTCCCGCAGCTGGACTGAGTTGTCAAGACAGTGATAAAATCCAAAGTGAGGGTACCTTTCATACCATGTATCTTGTTGCACGTGTGTGTCCCAATGCTCTCCACTGCTGCTCTTCCCATATTTGTGAACCCATCCAGAGCAATTGTGGTGCTCACCCCAAGTTCGATTCCACCTCTCTCCATGCTTACCTTCCCACCAAGTCTCTCCCTGTTTGACACCATGCCCATTGAGATCAAAGTTTTCATCCCATTTGTCACCCCACTTGGTCCAACCATCACCCTCGCAGCGTTCAGCCCATTTATCAGTGTACTTGATGCTGCCTCCATGTCCGTCGTACTTCTCACCCCACCTGTTAATTGTACATAAATTCAACAGTCATGGGAACAATTTTATCTGGAAAGAAGGAAAAGGTGTAGTTGTGATCTCTTGAGAAGCATTCTTATGTTGGCAGATTTTGAATCAACAAGCGACCATGAACTCTGTATATGAGAATTATTTCAAGATGGGAAGACAATGAAACTTGACTACTGTGATCGCAAGTCAACATCTCAACAAAAGACGGATGAAACTAGTTAACGCAGCTGTCTCCCATGCATGCATGTCATGCCCTCTACAAAAGGTATCGGAACCAACACTATTTAGTAAAAATTTAATTACGACCCTTTTGAAGCCCCCAGAAAAACCAATTCCAAGAGAATGAAGCTCCAATACTTCGTGAATTCTCACAGATCTATCTACTTAAAAGTACTGCAGATTATCCAATTCTCTGTGGAGAGAACAAGAGAAAAACCCATGCACAACGGGTCAACAACTAGATGTTTTCAAGTTTCATCCAAATGCAATCCCTTTTACCTCAAAAGGATCTTCAAAGAGTTGAAAATTTTTGTTCACTCTATTGTAATTTTTTACAGTTGCATAGAATGATAGAAGAGAGGACCAGTGCAAAAACTTTATGACACTTTATAACCCAATTAGAGATGAGGTTTCGTACCTTTCATGCCAAACATGGGCATGACCAGCCTCTAGGTCTGTGTTAGGATCAATGCTACACCACTTGTGTGCCCATTTCTCTGCTTCGCCAGAGGCATTGTAATGTTCCCACCATTTCTCTTGCCACTCATCACCTTTTCCATTCTTTCCCCACTTGTCTGCAGTTTTCTCAAGATGAACAAGGCCACAATCCTGAACAATTAAGAGTTCAAATTAGGTCTCTCTTGACTATTTTGCTACAGTTAAAATAAATGTACAAACAAAAGCATCAAAACAGTCTCGTCATTTGGAGCACAGAATTTTTTTCACAAGTAAAAAAAAAAATTGAGCACAAAATGAAAGGTATTAGTTGAAGAAAGTGTTTTAAGGATGCAACCTATAACAGGCAACTTATGATTGGAAGTTCAAGACTACTCATAATAATAAAGAAAAAACATAAACATAGAAAAAAAAAAGTTAATGGACTTGGGTTGAATGGGCACTAGGTATGGTTTCCTCAACCGACTCAACTCATAAGCTTAATACCAACAAAAACTTGGATCCGCCCTACAGATACTCCTCGCCTGATCCCAGAATCAACTACATACATGGATATCTACACAAAAACTAAATTTTTGATGCTGCACACTATACAAAGGGCCTCAATTTTAGCATTACATGCTTCTCATGGCCCATGAAACTGCAGACCCTTTCTGAAAGCTGACCCCCAGGAACCACCGTCTAACTTTAAGTATATCACCTAGCTACCATGAATCAGACATGCAAGTGCAAAGGATAATACTATACGTCCTTGGGATACATTGAAACCAAGAGACTTCTGAGAGGAGAGCCTTACAAACCTGCCACATTGATTCTCTCCAATATTCACGCCAAACATTTCCAGTTGAATCACGTCCTGATTTCTCTGATCCAAGTTCCTTGCAGCCAAACTCGTCTGCAGCCTCCCAGAACTTTTCCTGCCACTCAACAACTTGGTCAGCACTAACACCTCGGGTCACTGTCCACCTGCAAATCACACCATCAGATCTTTGCTCAACTCCTGTCTCCCTCCACCACCTTGACCCATCAGCATTCACTCCATCCGATGATGGTTCATCCACCTTACGAAGAGCATGAGCTGCTTCCGCTGCATGTGCTGAAAACTGAACACCAAGTTCATGTTCCTCCTTTGAGGAAGGCATTTCCAGACTGGACTCCAAAACTTCCACTTCTTCGACCTCAAGCAATGACTGAAGGGGTGGAAGAGGAGGGTTGTAGTTGCTTTCAGAAAGTTTACTCTCAAATGGAATAGAGAGGGAACCCACAGACCATTCTTTCTCAATGACTGGGTTGGTTGAAGTTGGATACACAGAAGATCTTCCAGCCACCTGAGCATCATTAACACCATTCGAAGGGGGAGTCCACGACCAAAAATCTGGACCTGGAATTCCAGTTACAGAATTGTCTGACCGAGTCACGGGTATGCTCCTACTCCAAGCACCTGGTTAAATTAACAAAAAAAAAACTCATGACTCGGATTCTGTAGAGCATTGTGACATATAGTTGCACATAATGATAACTAGCATGCCACGTCTGTTTAATTGTCTGCAATAAAGAGTAACCGGGAAGTAAAATTGCCAAGAAATGGGGACCAGCTAATTTGTGACCAGCTTGGCCTATAGCCTGCATCAACGTTTTCTTCAGAAAATATTCTAATTTTAAAGTAGAAAGAGCCAAGTAAATTGCCTCCTATGAAGGCCAGCCATAGATTGGTGACACAGTTTCAAAGCGGCGCCCAGATGTGCCACAAATGATGTCATGACTCGTCACAATGTCATTGCTTCTTACGTATCCGCAATTGCAATCAAAACACACACTGAGATCGCCCCTGCTTGCGGTCATAAGCAGCAGGAGAGTTCCACGGTATAATTAATCACTCACTTGTGCAGTTCTTAGCCAACCTATTTGAAGTAGAAATAAGAGTAAAAGAATGAAAAAAATGAAATTGAATATGGATTGTCCAAATACCTTTTTCATCAGTACTCTTCGAATCTCCAGCCCCCGAAGACCCGGACTCGACCGGACCCGCGGACTCCGGCCTCGATCCGCTTTCGTCAAGAATGGCACGCGCAGCGGAAATGGCGGCTGCGGCCCGATCGATCACCTGCATTCGCTGGACCCGGTCCCGCTCCTCTCTAGGTACTTCCAGAATCTTCTGGAACTCCTCGCTTTTCTTCTCCAACCCCTCCACGCTCTGGTCACTAGTCTCAGAGGTGTTCTGGGCGATCTTCTGGAACTCGATCTCCTTCCTCTCTCTATCCACTGCATTCTTCCACATGTCCAAGTACGAGTCCCCGCCATCTGAAACCCTAGCTATCAACCGTCCTATGCTCCTAGTCCTTGTTCTCGCTGTCAGTATTGCTTTCTCCACTGCCAGCACTTGAACGGCTGTGTGTCTGAGCTCCTGTTTGCACGGAAAGAGGCGTGCAGGCAGCGCAGTGCCTGGGGTGGCTCCGGTATAGGACGCCATTTTTGCTGGAGGAAAGGAAATGTGAGGACGCGAGAAGTGGAGGAAATGGCAGTGGGAATTTTTAACATTGTGAACTGTGAAGTTAAAGGGACGCGGGGAGTCTTGAGCTGTGCTGCTGTACTAAATTGGTCTTCCGAGAATCTTCTTTTATTCCTCTTTTTCCTCGGCTAAAATAATACACTTTACTTTGGCTAAAAATTTAAAATTTGAACTTAATTTTTTAAATATATACTATTAATATTATTTTTATCCGTATATCAATACAATCTAATATTATTATTTTTTTATATATTCATACAACTTAACAATTTTTACAACATATTAATAAAACTCAAATATCACCTAAATATTCACATATTTTTATAATTATTAAAAAAATTCAAACTAACATGCTCTTTTTTTTCCGTCAGTTTTTGTTGGGCGAAGCTGGCGTTTTGGTTGGTCTTCGATGGGCACGCTCTCCTGGAGTTGTTCTGTCGGTGTGTGCACTCCCACGAGCTCTCACATGCCCGCTGCTGCCTCCTTTAATTCCGATCGATTTTGGTGGTTTCGACGACCCCGCCCCCTACTGCGAGTTACCGCGCCCCCTAGCGCTGGTTTCTGCTCTTATTCGGCGAGTCCTGGACATCGCACTTCTGACCTGTTTGACCGTCTGTTCTCGACTTTTTCTTGTTCTGTTTGTTTTATGTCTTTCATTGCCTCTATGTTTATGACTTGTTGTGGTTTTTTGTTGTTTGTTTCCCATTTTTAGACATAATAACTTGCTGTCACTTGTGACTTTTTTTTCCCGTCTGTGACTTATCTGTCACTTGTGGAATTTTATAAGACCTTTCGATCTGTCTGCTCGTTAGCCCATCGACTCTTCAGAGTATATAATACATCTTTTAGAGCTTATCGAGGTTTTTAAATATTCTTGATCTTATTCTTAATCAGCATGCTATTAAGCTAAAAAAAAAGTATATGCAGAAAAAAAAAACTACTAAAAAAATTAAAGGAAAAAGGTCGGGATGTGGATGCACGCCGATGATATTGGCACCTGGGCCACAGATGTACCTGATTTATTTTCGTCGGCTGTTTATTGGATCAAGGAAGATATAGAGAGAATGGAGTTCGGACGCATGTCATTGAGTATCAGAAAAGGGAGACATATAATTAGATTTGACGGTTGTCAGTTGTCACACGGGGCAACTACCCTATTCCCGATAGAGAAATGATAGACGTCCCGAAAAATTTATCCCGAATCCGTCCCGAATGCTGACGTGGCTATATTTTATCTTTTTAAATCTCTCTTCATGCGTGTGCGGGTGAATCTTGTACTTAAAAGTGGTATTCCACTAACTGGTATTTGCACTCTGTACTTCTCTGACAATTGGGTTTCACCTCCACGTCTTCCAGATACCGACGAGAAGGTTCCCCTACGCATCCTCATCCTCCACCTCATTTTTCCCAACATATCATGCTTTTTCTCTGTCGATAATCTGGGGTTTTTTTATATTCCGGGTTAGTTGGGTAGTTCTGGAGTTGTGTTCGTTCTAAAGTGTAATTTAGGAGACTGCATTAATTCAAAGTTTGCTAATTTGTTAGGTGAGATACACTTATTAAACTTGCAGGATTGAGTTTTCCGTGAGTGTTTTTCCATCCACCGAATGCGATCCAAAGTTTGAGAATTAATGGGAGATTTGATAGACAACACTTTGGGTAATAGAGTGCGCGGTGGGCCAATGGAAGATGCATGCACTTTTTCTTCTGCTATATTTGAAAATGACACTTAAATTGTTAATTGATATTTATGGCGCCATCTCATTCACGTCCCGTTCCTTGGTTTGTTTATCCTGAAGTGTTTTCCTGGCTCCTTTAGTGTGAATCTTGTAAGTGAATGAAAAGGTTGGAAAAGTTTATGTAAAGGTTAAACTTATATTAATCAAAATGTCATCTTTCTAAGCAGGCAATTCAGATTTGGTACCGGACTTTCTAAGGCCAAGTACACGAACTGAGTGTAGAGATTTTTCTTATTAAAAAGAACCTTCTTCTATCAATCCCGTAATAATTTATACATAATAAAGTATAATTATAAATTTAAAACGATGATGAAAGGAGTCCATGAACTAATCAGAAGGTGTTTGTATGTCAATATTTTTGGAGTTTTAAAATTTTTATTTATAAGAAATCGATGAAAAAATAAGAGAAATAATTTGATAGAAAGAAATATTATTTTATAATTATTTAATTAATTATAAATATTCAACGATGGTCTCAGAAACAGTATCCTGCCTTTAAGATTTGTCCAGTTTACCGGTGTAGGATACTTAGAGCAACCTTAGAGAGGAGGATGGTTATTTTGGTTGAATTTTGAACGTGGGATTGGACCACAGATTCCAAGAGGACGGAAAAGAGGGGCTAGACTGTAGATAAAAAGGGTGAGAACCAAAGCCGTCAGCATACGAACAACGCGCCTCATCTCCCAACAACGACAAAATGACGTCGTCCAATAAAGCGAACTTATGAAGAGAGATTTAAAAAGAGAAAATATGACCACGTCAGCATTCGGGACGGATTCGGGACAAATTTTTTGGGACGTCTATCATTTCTCTTCCCGATAATAATAAAATCTTAAAAGTATTTTCGGGTCGAGTCAAAATTGTTGGCCATCTTGGGCTAGTATGTTCTCTCTACGTCCATAAGCAATGTCAGACGGGGCCGACCTATATGCACGCCGGTTGAGCCCAGAGACTTGTGAAAGGTAGTTGGTTCGGCCTATGGACATTATCGTCGGGCCAAGTTTTCTGCGTCGCTTGAATGTATAGTTTGAAGTCTTCGGGAAAAAAAAAAATTATAGTTTGAAGTCATGGCGCTCAGCCGCTCACACCCGCAGAGAGGAAGAGATAATTTAACCGATCCCGGCCCGTCCGAAGCGAAGGGGCTTCAACAACAGGTCAAGAATTTGACAAATTAAATTCGTTACTTATTAACTTGATTTCTTTTTCTAATCACACAAAAACGTTGATATTCCAGTCATCAAACATAGAGAAAGTAGATAATCAAATCAAATTATTCGGATGCCAAAGACACAGGCTTTCTCCGGGGTGCTCCTGCGGGCTGCGAGGGTCATCGGCAAGCAACCGAGCGGAGAGGCACAGAGACACAGGCTTTCTTTTGGGACATATTGGGCGGTAAGAAAGCAACGATGGCGGAGCTTTTGATCTCACCGAGTTGAAAGAACAAAACGGGATGCTCCTTTTCATTAGGTTCGATGAAATTACAGAGATTGTAGCGGACATTTTTGCTCTGTGGGCTTTCAAAGGTCTTTAACAATCTTGACAGCACATAGTGAGATATATATAGCACGGATCAAACGTGTGTGTATCAGAGCTTGTAAGGACGAAGGAAATGCATGGGGTTTTGACACGTGGACATGGGTGGCAGTCTGAACGTGCGACACCCGTATGTCATGCGAGAGTAGACAATGTACGAAACTCTCAGTTCATTAACCCCAGTTGAACACGCGTCCATCAGATTCGGACTAATGTACAAAACGCAGATACTCCTGTTACTTCTGCCACTCTCTCATCACTCTGGTTGCTACTCGGATTTTACTTCACCATCTGCCTTTAAATTTTGTTTTATTTTTAGATTATAGCACGGAATATGCACAATTATCTCATTATTCATGTCTTATGACTCTTTATAATAATATATTATTATAGCCAAGTAAGGAAATGAACCAGTTTAAGAAAAAAAATTATTATTATTTTCATGTATTAGGGAATGTTAATTACTATTTTAATGGAAATAAAAAAAAATTATTTGTGTATTTTACTCTGTTTGACTGTTAGAAAGCATAAAGCTTTATCAATTTGCACAGAAGTAAATCTGTAAAATGGAAAGCAGGCAGGAAAATTTAAAAAGCATAATATGTTTTGGCATATCTTTCATTCTTAAAATTTTCATTCTCCAAACGTAAATATGTGTCGACCAGTTTTGTTTACCGCTGCGACAACGGCAACTTGAAGCGGTCGACCGCGTTCAATTCCGTTAAAAATTAACAGAGGTTTTACGGATGGAGTGAAAAGTCACCGCTACATATTTTCAGTGACCAACAAGTAAAAAAAAAATTAGTGACCATTTTGTCAACGGTACTAAAACTTAGTGACCGAATTTTTAATTTCCCTTTTATTTTTCAACAAACAAATGCTAAAACACATGGTCAGTTGTCAGCAAGATTAATGCTAAACCACGGGATCCAAAAGAAACAACAAAAGTTTTATATTAATCGGTTTATATTCAACAGTTTTATAAACATTGTTTTGTCCAAATATTACTTACTATCTGTGGACAAAATTCAAAGATACTGTAGTTTTTTAATTAATTCATCGTACTTGTATTGAGTTTGACGAATCTAACACAATTGATTTGCAAATTCATATACTTGCATTGAGCTTTTGACATAATTTGTTAGCAGTCAATGAACTTATATCCATTGTAAATTTCAAATACATGTAATAGTCTCTTACCACACTTATCTAGTAAGTCACGAGAGTTTGTTATTACAGACTCTACCAATTAATATGGGTTACCTCCAATTCAATTAAGATATATCAATTAACAAAGATTACCTCAGACTAATTCATTTATATCTTCGGACTTTTCATAGTTTAAGATCAAACCTAATTTTCTCTTATGTTTTGATTCGGACTACGACGTTGTCTTGTTCTTTATATGTGGTTCAACCATCACAGTTATAGGTGCAACTTTACTCGTGAATTTGGCAGAGAACGAAAAAGTTAAAGGTCTCTATTTTATCAAGCAATTCCATCACGGGGCGTTTGTTTGTGGAAATATTGAGATTTTGGAAATTTTGGGTATTTGAGTTTGTGAAAAAGTATAGTATTTTATAGAAAAGTGAGGAGAGAGAAGATTTAATTGAATAGTATAATATTATTTTATAATTTAATGACGAGAGATAATATTATTTTATGATTGTTTGGAAATGTTGGGGGTTGGAAAAATTGGGAAACAAACGCCCCTATGGAGGTAATTTGTGTTTGAGTGTTAAAATTTTGGAGTATTGAATTTGGTGAAAAAGTGAAGAGAGATGATTTTAAATATTTATTATAGTGAAAAGTAATGATGCGATGAAGAGAGAGATTATATAGTAATTTTTATTGTGTTAAAATTTTAGAAAGTGTAACATTTTAGAAGCAAACTTAGGTCAATGCCCGAAGATGGAAGGTAATAAAATAAATGCTCAACTACCACAATTTAATCGTGGACTTGTCTTCATATTTAAACAAAAATAATAAGTTGTTGAATTATTGTATCTCATTTCCTAGATTCTATGGTGTTAATTATAGACTTATAGTAGGAAACTATTAATTATTAATTGATTTTTTTTTATCATCGCATTGTATCAGTTTTCAGAATTTAAATCTGACTCACAATTAATTAGCTATTTATTTTACAGAGAATTTTTGGGTGTTTATAATGTTTGCGTTCCAAAACTTTCGAATAATTTTGCTTAATATTATTCTTCCGAGCTAATTATTCTCATTAATTAAAGTAATTAAGGCTATATTTAGTTTGGTTTTGAAACCATTTTTTGTGTTTCATTTTTTTGAGTTAATGTAAATTTTTTTGGATTTGATGAAAAATTTGTTAAAAGTTGACTGTATTTATAAAAAGTTTGTTACAAATTGTTGCAATTTATAAAAAATTAATTAAATTTATAAAAATATTTTAAAATTGATAAAAAATAAATATATAAATTTTAAAAATATTTTGAAAACATATCCAATAGCCCCAATTATTTAAATTTAATAATAAAAAATTTATAACATAATTTTATTATTATAATATTTATTAAAAATCTTCTTTCTTCAACTTTTTACCAACTACTCTAACTAATTTTTAAAAGTTCGATTCCAAAAATTTCAACGATGAAACATCCGATTGGCACTCTGTCCACTGTCGAAGTCACCCTTACGGGGAACATCGCGTGGTGCTGCACAAAGTCTGAAACCAGAGAAACCCATCGAGTCATAGAGAGACAAAACAGACACAGAATATGAGAATTGCAAAAGATAGCCGGCTTTCACACAAAACACTACCCAACAGCACCACCAACATCAAGAAAATTTTCTCTTTCCCTGCTCGTTTCCTTGAAAAGTTGAGCTAAAACGGCCAAATAGTAAGCCCAACCTGTCTGTCTGTCTCTCTCTTTAATCTTTTCAGTCATAGATCACCGTCTTTGTGAAAGGGCTTTGCCGCTTTAATGAAGGAGCTAATTGTGGGATCCATGAAGATTCCTGGGTCGTACTTGTTTTCCTGTCTAATGGGGTCTCTTTGGTGAATCACTTCATTTCTTGGTTGGTTTTTTTTTCTTGGCATTTCTTGGTTGGTTTTGGTTGGTGGGTTTTTGTTCGAAAAGCTAGGGCTGTTGTAATCCTTTAGTGGTTGTTGTATGCCTGAGATGCAATCGGACAGGTCCGAATCTGCGAGTCCGATTACCCGCCGGGTTCAGTCTTTCACAGCCACTGATACGAGAGGAAAACATCGGATACAGGCTGAACTGAAACGGCTAGAGCAGGAAGCTAGGTTCCTAGAGGTAAGTTTTTTTTTTTTCCTGTTAAAGTTATTGTTTCCGGGACTTTGTTTATTCTAGTGATGTCGTGTGGTTGTGCTATTCAATGTTTAGTTGTCTATTGAATTATTGTCTTAGTTGTTTTGGGTTAGCTTACGAACGAGGCACTTGTAACCTATGCAATTTTGTATTCCATTGTTCTCTGTAAAATCACCAACTTGATTGGTAGTTTCAAATTTCATCGTTGATTCTTTTTTTTAGAACTTTGATTTAAGAATCTGGTGGAAGTAGGATCATGTTTAAATTTAGCAGAGGTTTGAATACTAGCCGCAATTGGGTCATGTTTAAAGCTTGCTACTTGTCATCCCGTTTTGCTGAATTAGGGTTCTGATGACACTGGAAGTTCAATGCGAACGTTTTATGGGTATTCCTGTTGACATGATATCGCTGTCATTGCCAATTGTGCATTATACGATGGGGTGCGGACGATCTTTCTTACAAAAGTGGTAACCATATCCTTCTGCAAACTCAGAAAATTCTGCAATAACTGGGGTCGACCAATTAGTTATACGTCATTTTTTGCAAAATTGAACATCTGGCAATCTTGTAAAGAGAGGTGACGCTTGCTTATAGTTATGCAGAGTAAAGAAGTTTAATTCCAATTGCACTAGATATGATAGTAGAGCTATGGGATAATGGATGTATGGGTGTATTTCATTGTCTCATCAAGTTGTTTGTATTCCATGTTCTCTAGGCAAATAATGATTGTGGTTTTCGAAAATTTTGGACTGATGGGACCATAGGTACAATTGAATGAGGGGCAGGACAATTCTTCATTTTCTGGTTAGTACACCTACAAGATTGAGCCATGAGGAGGGCTTCTTTTTTGTTTCCTTCCACAAGAAGTCACATGTAGGTTCAGAAAGAGTAGATTTAAGTATGAACATAATTGGACTGAAGGAGCTCGAGCATCTTGGCGATGGAAACTAGATACCACAGACACTCAGCCTCAGATAGGGTAAGTTACAGTTTCCCAGGAGTTCTTCACAATTTCGAGAATTTATTACAGGTTATTAACTGGAAGGAATCATATAGAACAACTTGGCTATGGGAATTGAATGAGTGGCTGCTTGAAGCAGGTTTTTAGTGCAGTGCTCACTGCTCAAGGCTTCAATGGGCTTTATCACCAGTTCATAGGGGTATATACATATGGAACTGTAGTTTCTTAGGTAAGCAATATGTCTGAGAACTTTTTGAGAAGTTTCTGCAAGCATTTGTGTACAACCTCGAAATGAGCCTGAGGTATATGCTCAGAACACCTTAGAAGTTGTAGAAAAAGTAATCTAAAAGAAAACATTTGCATCTAAACAAGGTGAGTTAATTTGTTACATATCTCATAATGAGCTATAGTTTCAACTCCCACTACTCTTCCTTGTTGTTCCTTTGAAAGAGATCAAAGTTGTGTCACTTTGGTTGTCTCTTTTTCTGTCAAGCTATACTCATTGCCAGGTTGCCCAAGTATGCCAGCTGGAAACTAGTCTATTTGCCTTTATGTCATCAATTCCTTCCGTTTCTTTGAATAGAATTGCCATCAACTACTTCCCAAAAAAAAAATTGCCATCAACTAGGATTGAGCTCATGGGAAGTTCCAGTCAGATACACCTTTGAATAGACATGTAGCCTATATCCTCTTCCTTGGTGCGAGCCATGAGGCTAACAGAGTTGAAGCTGTGCGACTCAGACTTGCACCAACCGGGTTGGCCACTTGGGAAAGAGACGGGGAGGAACTCAATCTTGGGAACGTATTATGTATCTGTCATGTTGCTTTGGAAACAGGTGAAGGATGGCTACATAAATTATATGGGAGTTGATTGGAAGCTTAGAAGATTTCACAAAACCACATACGAAAATTTCTTAGCTATGATAAAGAAGTTTCTTCAGTATGGAAACTACTCTGCATTATTGACATCCAAACCCTTTGGATATAAAGACCAAAAACAAAATTCCAATGAACTTATTTTGAGTCTTGTCAAATGGTCAAAAACTATTATGATATTGAATGTTTAGGACACATTAGGCTAGAAAGGCCACACCAAAGGGAAAAACACAAAAAGAGAGAAAAAGAAAGTAAAGAAAAGAATGCTTGTTTATAGAAGGAAAATGAAAAAGGAGAGATTTTATTGTATATTTCTGGAAAACTTCATCGCCATGTCCGATCCTTCTCGTACTGGGTTTCTTTTTTGAACTTATTCACCTTCTCAAACAATGTACTTGTATTACATCTCACATCCTTCATTTCTTGCTGCCTATGTTGCTCTACACAGTCTGTGCTTCTGATATTGGCTAACCTTCAATTTCCTGGTGCTTTCCAATAATTTTTTTTCCCAGCATCTGACTTGTATGTGGTTATAGGAAACAAATGTGGGGTTTAGATGGCCTATTCCCATTAAGTTTCTGTGGGTTATTGGATAGGTTTTCACCCGGAGGACTGGCCTACTGAGATAGTGGTTCTTTGGCACCTTTTTGTTTATGAACGTTCTCAGAGTTTAATGTTTCACGGCGTTCACTGAAAAATACAACTTCCCTTCTTGCTGTCTTCTAGGTTTCTGTCCGAATTGCTGCATGCTGCAGATTACTCTGTTTTGTTTGGCACCCTTCTGTTTCTGAATGACCTCGCAGTTTAGTATTTTGGGGTGTTCCCTGATAAGAAAACTTCCCTTCTTGCTATCGTGTAGGTTTTTGTCCAAATTGCTGCATGCTACAGATGATTCTGCTTTGATTATATTTTTGGCCATTAGCATGACTGGATTTTCTATACAAGCAGGAGGAGCTGGAACAGCTTGAAAAGATGGAGAAGGCCTCAGCTGCATCCAAGGAGTAAGAACGGGAAAATCAGTAGAGTACTTATTGACTTTCTATCTAACATTTACGTTTACTGTCATCGATTCACAAGCTGAAGTTTATAATGCATATGCCAGAATGCTGAGCAATGTGGAAACAAAACCTGATCCTTTGCTTCCAGTGTAATACTTCTTTGCCAACCATATGTTTTCATTGCTTCCAAATTTTCCCCAAAACAGCTTTCGACCTTTTTATGCGAAATCATATTTCTTCTGGTTTGCCAGGACAAATGGCCCAATAATTCCATTTTGGGATCGATGGTTTGAAGGTCCACAAGAGTCGAAAGGCTGCAGATGCTGGATACTCTGATGGCTATTCCTATTTTTCGAGAATGAACTTCAATTACCAGATAACGGCAGAGGCTTCATCATACAGACATTACTGTCATAGAAGATTTCTTTTTCAACTAGTTTGTTACAGATCAAGAACACTATCACTGGCGAATGTTAAGTGGAATGCTTCCTTTGTGCATATGAGGATTTTATAGTAAAACTTTCTTACTGGCGAAAGATTCATGAAGCGCTTATTGTTATAGAGCACAATTGTATTGCATTTTTCCTCACCAACAAAGGTTCTTTCTATGTATTTCAAAGTGAAATCATGAAACTCCCGTATGTTCCATGGCATGTTTCAACATGACAATTGTGTTCAGTAGGACGCTCCATTGTGCAGAACAAAACAATTCCTTGGGCAAATCAGAACTGAAAAATCTACAATTTTGTTTCGGAGTACTGAGATGATACAGAAAAGAAGCTTTTATACCGCTTATCCTTCAAACCCATGAATGAATGGATAATTGCATATTTTTGAACCCACCGTCCCGTCTTAATTTCTTCCTTTCCTTGTTCAACTTGGTGCTTTCCCAGTAACCCGCTGAGCGATCCAACCTAGACCGTCATAGAGCCCTTCTCCAGTGAGGGCACAACAGGCTTGAATGTGCCAATCGTGATTCTTGATGCTGTGAAGAGAAAGACAATCGGTGATTTCGGCAGGGGTCATGGCATCCTTCAGGTCTTGTTTGTTTGCAAAAACTAAGATAACAGAATGTTGAAGATCGTCATGTCCCAGCAACCCGAAGAGTTCGTCCTTCATAATAGAGATCCTGGCTCTATCAGTGCTGTCTATCACCACTATTATTGCATGAGTTCCACGGTAATACGTTGCCCATGATGTCCTGAGTCTTTCTTGTCCACCAAGATCCCAAACCTGAATGAACAACATTGGAACGCTTGATTTAGCTGCTAAGAAGTAACTAAACAGGTTGACACTAGTATGTCAAAAAATAAAAGCTATAGATAAACATAAAAGCCATAGCTACTATTGATAATGCTAGAAGGCAACTATCCAACTTCGTCTGCACCATCTAGTAAATACTGAATCTAACATAGGCAACAATTCATTTTTCCCAAACGGAATAGAAAAACTCGAAACAGTCTCAAAAGTGCGAATAACAAAATCTATACCCAAAAATTATAACATTAAACAATATACTACAAAGAAACTTGTTGCATATGCTATTTGATTTGTTTCATGCATTCGAAACCAATTGCAATAAAAAGTCGCAATACAAATTTTCAGTTACATCCTTTTGTGTTCATGAAAATGTACAGTTGATGATTACTCTGCATGTAAAATAGACAAATTTGTGGTACAAATGATGAAGAAGAGGGTATGCAAAATTTCTGAGTTGATTATAAATCACTCCTAAGCACAGAAAAGAAACATCCTAAGCAAAAAACTGTCCAGGGTATAATATTCTAAAATCTAGAATAAATCCTACCATCACCTTCAGCCCAATTGACTGGAAAAAGTTTTACATCCTATCATTAGAAGAATAACATTATCAATGGTGAGATAAAGCATAAGCAACCTAAATTTATAAGACCTTATCTTAACAAGCAGACAGCACTTTGATTATCATTATCTCTACAACCACAAAATCTTTAAAGCTCTAGATAATTCAGCTTGCTGTAGAAAATTCAACTACAAAAAAGCAGCAGTCACGGCAACAACTCCCAATGAATAAAAATTGCAATGGCCTGAGTGTCCAAACATGTCATTGCACAATCTGAGGACCCAATTCTAAGGGACCTACATATTGTTCCATAAGCAAGGTATTTTGCCTACTTGGCATGACTCCATATGACCTCCTTACATATGCAAACAAAAGTATGAGGAGACCTAGTTAAACAAACAGATACATTCCCTGTCATAGCAAGATGTGCATAGAGCAAAGACAATGTACAAAAGACAGTGAGATCCAACTTGAATCTGTCTAAGCCAAAAAATTATACTGAAAACATGGCGAATGGGATACAGATTTTGACCGTGTAAGATTGCAGTTTCTTAAGGATAAGATATTTCAATTCATCGAAAAAAAGAACAATAATACGGTAGAATAATTGTGTTGGAAACCTCTTCGTTTACTATTAGCCAAGAAAATACACACAGGTAGGCTTTCAACAAGTTGGCAATGTAACAACATTCATTCAGTCATAAACAGAAATGACGAATTCCACTATTCCTCAGACTAAAAACCAAGGCCTACGAACTCAATGAACTAAATCTAACATGCTAGTTGAGACTTTCACGATCTAAATCAAAGCCGCCACACTTCACTTTTCTTTATACAAATACACAATAATTCCACACAAAAAGTTCCAGACACTGAGATAACCATCACCACACTCATACCTACTACCCCCATTTATCTACTTAACTTAAATACACTTCCGATATATTAAGGAAAAATAGAATTAAAATCGAAAAAAAACTTTCCTAAGCCCTCAACGGTCATGGATATGCAATAAACATAGATGAAAAACGAACCGCACCTCGAAGCGAATGTTCTTATAGACAAGCTCTTCGACGTTGCTCCCGACAGTAGGGTGCGTAGTGACAACCTCACCCAGGTGTAATTTGTAAAGGGTGGTGGTCTTTCCAGCATTATCCAACCCAACTACCACAATCTTGTACTCCTTCGCGGGGAATAACATGAACCAAAATTTCGATATAAAGGCACCCATTTTATACTAAGAAATAATCACCTGCAAGATCGAAGTAAATTTACAGCACAGATTATTCTCCTAATTTGGTTTCCAATAATAAGCGATAAAAACTGAACTAAGATTTCCTTACAAATTTCAACAACGTGAAAAGATGCGTTCTTTAGTTCATTTAGATCCAACACGAAAACTACGAAACCAAAGTAGGAAAGAAACGGAAACGACCGAACCTGGGCTGAGAGAGATTGGGAGTTGCTTTACCCAGAGAAACCCTAATGAATTTTGGGATGTCAAAGTTACGCGATCGATTCAATGGCGTAAGGTACAGAGGTTAGTGCTTTATATAAATTTCCTGTGGTTGTTCCTCGTGGCTTTTCGGTCCACTATAGCAGGTGACGTGTTCCTGGTGGGTAAGAGCAAATGAAAACCCGTTGCTCCGTTGGCTCGGGAGAGAGAGAGGAGAGAGAAAACTAGACAAAATTTTGATACGCGTGGAAGGAGATTCTAGCGGCCAGGTATATGCTCTCACTTTTCACATTTGCCCTTTTCACATTTGCCCTGTAAATTATAAAAAGGATAAATATAAAATCAGTAGTACACGTGGTATACGCAAAAATCGCTTTAATCTATGTGATATGAAAAATATCTATTTAGTTCCTGTGATTCTATTTTCGTTTGTTATTGGTCCTTCATCAGAGACTGATTTTATCACTTTTTGAAATCACAGGGACTAAATCGATGATTTTCATATCATAGAGACTAAATCGATTTTTGCGTATAGCACAAGGACCAATTTTACATTTATCACAATTATAAGTATCTTCATTGGGACCCATAAGACCGTGATTCTAAGGTCTCCTGAAATATAAATTATTAAGGAATTAAAAAAATTTCTGAAAATTTCTTGTGAAGGGATAAAATTTTAAGAAGTGATATAATATTTAACCTTAATAACAATTATAGTCCTTGAATTAAAAGAAAATTTGTTGTTGTTTAATTGAAGTCAAAACGACATGACCTTTGCTACTTCTTCACCTTCCGACTCCAACCATTCATCGCCTAACACGTCACTAGTCTCAATTCACAGTCATTTTGAGCCACTCTCTTCCTCTTTCACTGGGCAACATATTCGAAGCTCATGACACTTCCTCACTTCGCTACCTCCGCCTATCTCTTCAAATTGCTCCACTCTTGTCTCTCCCCTGCATTTGGGCCCAAACCCTCTTTCTCTCTCTCTATCAGCCGCCGTTTTCAGCCACCGGGGAATCCCGGTCATCATGGCACAGCCTCTGCACCTCTTCAACCCATCCACCCGGTCACCGAACCTCATTCCTTCCCCTTCAAAGCAATGCTGCTCCTATCCGAAACCCTCCCACTCCATATCCTGTCGCGGGTTCCCCGTCGCCTTCGTTAAGCTTTCCGTCAGAGCCTCATCCTCCTCAGATCTCGACCCCGCCCCCTACTCTTCCTCCCAAGTCCTCCTAGCCTCCGATAACGGGAAATGCGTCGCCGGAGGGGTTTTATCGTCTGCTAGATATGCGGCGCCGCAGGATTCGGGCACTATAGAGGTGGACACGGTGACCGAGGTGGAGCTGAAGGAGAACGGGTTCCGGAGCACTCGCCGTACGAAACTGGTGTGCACGATCGGCCCCGCCACGTGCGGGTTTGACCAGCTGGAGGCCCTGGCCGTGGGCGGCATGAACGTGGCGCGCATCAACATGTGCCACGGCACCCGTGAGTGGCACTGTGGCGTCATCGAGAGAGTCAAAAGGCTCAACGAAGAGAAGGGCTATGCCGTCGCCATCATGATGGACACAGAGGGCAGTGAGATTCACATGGGAGATTTTGGCGGTGCTCCTTCCGCCAGAGCCGAGGTGTAGTTTCTACTATTATTAATTATTAGTATTCTACGTTCTTCTTTTATCTATCAGTCAATGTTCAATTTGGAGAATTATGTCTATTGTAAAATGGAAACAATTTAAAATAAGATAATCACGATGAAGTTTCAAAGGGGCCTCTGTTATAGCGTGTTGGACGCCCACCATCTTCACCCAAAAGCTAAGGCGTTGTGTTTGCCCACTCAGTTTTGTTGTTATTACTCACTGGGGAATTCCAGTGAATTATTATTACTAGTTTCTATTGTTCACTATGTGGTTGTCTTATATAGGCAGGTCTACTTTGACACAATGGGGCTCATTGTGATTGGTTATTCAATATTTGCAGGACGGTGAGATCTGGACCTTTAGTGTCAGAGCTTTCGATTCAGCTCTCCCAGAGCGCACCATCAATGTGAACTATGATGGTTTTGCCGAAGGTTATAACTAGTAAAGATAGAATCTTTTCGGTTTGAAACTATGATATCAATTTTTGAGAAATGATGTTCATTATACGCATTGACGAACATGTTGCAGACGTGAAAGTGGGGGATGAACTCCTTGTGGATGGTGGAATGGTGAGGTTTGAGGTGATAGAGAAAATTGGTCCAGATGTCAAGTGCCGGTGCACCGATCCTGGACTGTTGCTGCCTCGAGCTAATTTAACTTTCTGGAGAGATGGAAGCCTGGTTCGAGAACGTAATGCCATGCTTCCAACAATTTCTTCTAAGGTTAGAATCAATTTCTGCACCTTAATACAGTTACGTAATATATCTGATGTTAGTAGACAGAGAAGGGAAACAGGTACTGCCACTAAGTACCAAAGCTTAATAGACACTATTTTCTTTGGCGGCTTCCTCATTATATCCCAATAACTGGATTAAGGAAAACGTATGAAGCAGCATTGACTGTTACATGATCCTTAGTTGATAATACCAGATACATCTTTCTCAGTTCACAAATTATAATGGGGCAGTTACTGAGTCTTCCTTTTTCAGCTCTAACATGTACATTGGGATCTATGGGCATTTTGATTTTTTACCTTCTCTCCATAGATTTCTTTAAAACCTTCTGCTAATTGCCTTTTACATACAGGGCAAATAGTTGTATTCTTTGCAGCCATTTCTCCCTAAATTTCAGAAATTTCATTTGGAAAACTCCCTATTGGGTGTGCTGTATAAACATTAAGTAAAGCTTTGGTCATTCTTAAGTAACTGTTCTTTCTGAACATATGGAGTTGGGGAAATACTAGGAGGTTTCTGGATAAAGGCAGAGTGATTTGAGTTTCCTGTGTCCCATGTGTAGGCATCTATTTCTTGATGTTTTGATTATATGCCCTAAGACGCCGTTTGACCTGTGAAAGCATGAACCAGCCTTAATGAGATGCAAGACTCGGGAGTTTCTTACAGAATGTTGATCACGTGAATTCAGTTTCAGCACGCGCACACACCCCCAAAACAGAGGGGGAAAGAGAGAGAGAGAACTTAGCTATATACCACTATTACCCATTTTGGGTATAGAAACAGAAACATGTTCAATAATTTGTTTCTTTATTGATGAATTTTTCCATGTGTGCGTATATCAGTGACTCTTAACAGAATGCTTTTCACAATAATGTTTTCTTGTAAAATTGACAATCTACATGCTTGATTTCAGTATTCTAGGAGGCAGTTTTTTTCAATGCAGAACTAGTGTAATTTTATCTTACGCTTAAGCTCTTTATATGTTCAGGATTGGTTGGATATCGATTTTGGTATTGCAGAGGGTGTTGATTTTATTGCCATATCATTTGTCAAGTCTGCTGAGGTGATTAATCATCTTAAAAGCTATGTTGCTGCACGGGCTCATGATAGGTAAGTGAGTCGATTTGTACATGTTTTATTTTCGCCTCAATTATTATAAAGTCCTCATTCAAACTGTTTGCCCCTCCCAGTTCTCTTTTACTTTCTTGCTTTTTTACTGCAGTGTCGGCTTGTAATAGACTGCTCATTGTTGGCAGTCATACTGTTTAGAAACGGAAGATATTTGAACTTTTAGTTAGCTGTAGAAAGAGTAGTTAAAATTTTCAACTTGGATCCGAGTTGCATAGAGGAATATCACTGCTGTTGTTTCATGCCCTCTATTCTATTAGCTGCCTTTAGTTTTATGACAAGTGAGATATCATCAATTTTTAGGCTGACTAGTTGATGTTCTTGCGGTAATGCAGTGACATTGCTGTCATTGCAAAGATAGAGAGTATTGACTCATTGAAGAACTTGGAAGAGATCATTCAAGCATCGGATGGAGCTATGGTAGCAAGAGGAGATCTAGGTGCACAGATACCACTGGAACAGGTCCCAGCAGCCCAACAAAAGATTGTTCAAGTATGCAGGCAGCTGAATAAGCCAGTCATTGTTGCCTCTCAGCTACTTGATTCAATGATTGAATACCCTACACCCACCAGAGCTGAAGTGGCTGATGTTTCTGAAGCAGTTAGGCAGCGAGCAGATGCGTTGATGCTATCTGGTGAGTCAGCCATGGGTCAGTACCCAGAGAAGGCATTGACTGTTCTGAGAAGTGTCAGTCTTAGGATTGAGAGGTGGTGGAGGGAGGAGAAACGCCATGAGGCTATGGAACTCTCTGCCGTTGGATCTTCCTTTTCTGACAGTATTTCTGAAGAGATTTGCATGTCTGCTGCTAAGATGGGTGAGCATCCTCTGTATGTCCATTTATGAATTTGGTAAATCGAGGACTTTTGCAGATGATCTATTCTTTTTGCATTGTGTTTGCTTGTAGTATAAAATCCTTAGTGACTGGAGAATGTGGATACAGGCGCATTTCTAATTATTTTGCAACAAAATACTGACTTATTTTTCTCATGGGCATGTGATCTTGGCTGGTGGTTCTGCTTGCTTTAGTTAGATATGGTTATGAAACATTAAACATGCATGCTGTTGTCCAATGTAATCTTTCTGGTTATTGTCATGCCTTGTCTATAAGCTTGGACCACAACCAACACACAATTAATTTATCATCATTTGTCAAAGTCGGCGGGTTTATGCGGATTGTGAATTGTGATTTTGCAGCTAATAATTTGGAGGTGGATGCAATTTTTGTCTATACAAAGACAGGCCACATGGCATCTCTCCTCTCACGTTGCAGACCTGACTGTCCAATCTTTGCTTTTACGACCACAACATCCCTGCGGAGGCGTCTGAACCTACAGTGGGGCCTGATACCTTTCCGTCTGAGCTTCTCTGATGACATGGAAAGCAACCTTAATAAGACTTTCTCATTGCTCAAGGCCAGGAATTTAATCAAATCAGGTGACCTCGTCATTGCTGTCTCAGACATGTTACAGTCTATCCAAGTTATGAATGTTCCTTGAATAATTCATCTAGTTTCCAAGCGTTGATCCATACTTCTAGATGGTATTATCGGTCTGAACTGCTATATCTTCGCTATTGGTTCCACAATTTGGTTGGAAACAGAAAGAAAGAGTTAGCAATCACAAGTTTAAGTTATCTCCTCTCTCGGATTCCACCTGGCTTGCTTCCAGTGGCGGCAACTATAGATTCAGTAGAATCTGATTAGCTTCATCAGTTTATGCCACTTGAGTTTCTCTAATCTTATGCTGCCATCACTCTTGTAACCTGCGACAATGTTGCACGTACTATTTGTCACAAAATGCTCCCTTTGTATGGCAAGATAAATCCCCTGAATGTCATTCTTTTCCTTGTCGGTTTGTGTGAAAATTGTAGCAGTTTTATTTATATTCTTATTCAGCTTGATAGTTATATTTTGGCAAAAACGATTAGGATATGGATGGAGAATTTCCTGGGATTGAACTTTGAGGAATACTGTTCATTGCTAAGGCGTGGATAAGGACTAAGTTTCTGTCAGGAATTGGATCCTCTTTGGGCTGGTAAGATTGCAGCAGTCTAATAGAAAGCAAAGATTTTGCCTCAAACCATTCGTTCGAGAATGACCAGAATAAAAAAGAGCAAACTTGGTGGTGTAGCTTCCATGTCAAATTGTTAATCAGTAACTGATGCTTTTCACTGGATATTTAAAAATAAAAATAAAAGTAAAAAACTAAAGACGGACAGTACGTCCAAGTTTTATTTTAATTTTTACTGGATATGAAGAGAGAGCCACACCACTGGCACTCTCTCAAACCATTTTTTGCTTGTCATCACCCCTTTGGGCCTTTTCTGTGGGAAACGGCCTCGAGTCTGGATCTGCAAGTTCAAATGCTGTGCTTTTTGGACTCAGTCATACGGACCACGTACGCTGCCGTCATGATATTTCTTTTGACTCAGAGAGTTACTCAAGACTTATTCATCTTTTTCGCTTTTTCGTTTTTGTTTTGATTACTCAGTTACCAATCTTATAGCTCCGAAATACATATAATAAGTAGAGAAACTCTATCTTGATTCCAGCTATATCCAACTTGGCTGCTCTCAGATAATCCCCAAACCTGAGAAGTCAGCTAAACCAAATGTCGACATAAAGCAGCTTAATCCTCTTTTATGATTGCTGAATCAATAAAAGAACAGAGTAATGTTTCAATTCATACCCTATTGCCTCCTAAAAGGTTAGAAAAGAAGAAACCAGAGAGAGAGAGACATGCTGTGCCTGTACATCTGATCTGACCCTAATTCCGAGGAGCTTTTTAGTTACCTTGGCTACTTGGCAATAGACGAGCAGTGTCCCAGGTGGGCACCAGAACACCACTCCGAGAAGTCAACAAACCCTATGAGTTTGAGGAGCTGCTCAACCTTTTTCCACTTAAATCTGCAAAACATCTATCATAACTTGTGTTGTTTCTTCTTGTTTTGTTCTTTTCTCTCGGCCCCTCTCTTTTCTTGATCACCACCTGCAACTACTCCTAAGTTAAAATCAAAATCGTGGAGATACCTTGATCATCCTTGAGTTTTCGAATATTCTTCTGTGTACCTTGATAATATATACTTTGTTTGAGGTTATTCCGGGAACCATCAAAGACATGAACCTCCCAAACCTCCTAATTTTGCCTTTCTCCCCCACTTGTACATTATATTTTCTTGGTTATTTTGGGGAAGGAGAAAGAAACCCACTTGTACTTCCGACTTTATTAAAAATCATGCGCTTGCCCCGAACATAATAATAACAGAAAGCAAAGGTCACACAAAAAAAAAAACTTTGTAATCCCCCACTTGACATTGATCCTGAGAATTCTAGACAAACAAGCACCAAATAAAAGCAAATGGGTTTTACTATGCGGGACAGGGTCTAAATGGATAGGCCATAAACAAGAAATGACTCGTAACCACACACTCCCTGCCTCCCTGGGGTCCTTGCTTGCAGCTTTCTTCACAGTGCAAGCCACAGGGGGGCTCAGCTCAGGTCATCACCTCCAAGGACCAAAGCCATAATTCAGTGGGGCCATTGGTGATGACCAGTTGCCAATATAACTTGGAAAAGGTTCTGAATGAGACTTTTGAGAGACCACACCTGCTACACTGGCAACCAAGAAAGCATAATCCCTTGTATTTTCAAGTTTTAGTTGCACTGGAAATCCCTCTTAGAACATAAAAACAGTTTTCAGAGATAAATCTCTTCCTTGGCTTCTATTTCATAAATCAAATCCAAAAGAAAATTCTATAAACACCCTTCTTAGATATTTTGGTAAATTATAGCCTCATAATGAATGAAAGTACTGATGGGACTAACCATATGAAAGTAGATGATAAATTGACTGCTGGATCGCCAATATGTGTTACCTAATCTTCTTTGTTTTTTTTTCTTTTTCCTTTTTCCTGAAGATAATTTTGTTGTTAATTCACCTAATCTCTTCTTTGCTTCATATGAGCAATTCCGTAATCTGAGGAAATTTGTGATGGATTGGAGCTGCTACTTGTTGATATGTTAGAATTGCCATCAACATCAGCTCTACCCACAGGTGGCCCATTGATTCATTAATCCGGACTTCTTCAGACCCCATATACTACTAAAATATCACCATGTATTCTGCAATTAACTATTTCACTTGAGGAAAAAGAAATGGAGATAATCATGAAAACTCATAATCATGCAATTATTTTAATACAAATATGACTTGAACCAGTTTTAGTAAGAGGGGGAGAAAAAGGAAAAACAAGAAGCAAACAATCCAAACAGAACAGTACTAGAGAGGGGGTTGTGGTTTTAGAGGGACAAAGACAGCCATCATTTCATTTATATATATATCTGTATAGCTTTCTCCATCAAATGGCTTTATGTCCTCATCAGTCATCATTTCCAATTTTTTATATACCTAAAATTAATAGTTGAGACACCAACTTTGTTGTAATTGATGCAAACAAAGTGGGTAAAAACCTTTTCTGATTATCATTATTCTTTCTTTGATCTGGAAAATCTTCTTTAAAGAAAGCCTACCGTGAAGCAGCTCTTCCCTCATGGATCACGGTCTAAAACAGCTACCTGCACAGCTTAAAGTCGGAAGATAAACAGAGACGAGTGGGTAAATGCCCCCTTTTGTACCACTATGTTCTTCTTGGCAATGTTTCTATCAAATCACCATCATATTTACCCCTCAATGATCAAGTGGTGATCAGTTAAGGAGGACTGGTTCGACATGATTTCCAGCCAATTAGTAGACTTAAAAATGGATGGTACACCGACTACGGTGCGGCTTTATCCACCGGATAAAATCGTTCGCTTTCATTAGACCCTTAATTTAAAATTAAAAGCACCAACTAGAATTAATTAAGATGATATACTATAAGAAAGAGGACCGAGAAGATTATCTTTTAGGCTCTATAGATGTGCCTAAAGAATATAGGCATTAACAAGGCAAAGCAACGAAGAGCATATCATATTTCTGTAAAGAAACTAAACATCTTAATCTTTTGTGGGACCAGACCCATGTGGAGTACTATGGGAGGTATGCAAGGTTGCATTATTATATAGATATGTGAGGTAAGAAGATACAGACTTGACTAGGTTTATAAGAAACTAGGCGTTTGGTAGGCCAACAGTTGGATCTTTTAGAGGAAGATATGGCAATGACACTAGTATCTGCACCTATTTGGTACAAGTGGTTATGTAGTAGATGGCCTTTCATAAAGAAAAGCCTAAACAACTTCCCATGACACCCCCAAAAGCCTCACGAAAAGAAGATAGAACGATTCACTTTCATCATGTTAAGATTTTACCTGAAAATCATGAAGTCAGTGCAGATCATATTTTGGCTGAGACCCACGCTTGTGATTACCTTGCTTGGATCCAGGTGGAGAATGATCAAAGAAAGCTGTTTCTAAATCCTAAATTTGCTACTCTGATAAGATTGTCATATTTGTGTACTGTCATTACTGTAGCGGGTCCTCATAATTCACTAGGATTTTGACCCCTCATCTACCAGGGGGATATAACCTCAAAAGGCCCACTTCATCCAACACTCATTTGTAAAGCTCCATCAATTGTAATGACTTCGATGGAAAATGAAACACATCTACTTTAGTTTCATGCCCCATTGTTCCTGACTTCATTTGGCAATTTATGGTCTCCAAACAGAGCCAGAGAGAGAGAGATCTTTATTTTCTAGAGGCTCTCAGGGATCTTGGCCTCTCTAAATCAGTTCAAACCAGTATTTGCTCCTTCCTATGCTAGCATTAAAGAAAAGCTAAGGATTCATTTAGGTGGAGTGATTTTAGGAAGAACCTATTCGATAAGGTTTCTGAGGCATTGCATCTGCATAATGTACTTGTTGAAGAATTTTCAACATCGCAATTAAAGTAGGGCAGAAAGTTGATGGGAAATCCAAAGTGTTATTTTCCAAGAGTTGCTTAGCTTATAGGAGAATAACTTGTTGAGTGAACTAGCACCAATAAGCTTTGAACAAAAGCTTATTATATAAAATTGAAACAAAGTTATTACAAGTAAGACAAAATAGCAAGGACCCACACAAACTTCACAGACACAATTCACTAGTTCACTTTTTCTCTACACTTTCTTCGTCACACACACTTTCACTTCTACGGACACCACTTTTCACCTCACCAATTCACACACCTTTTCTGCTCTGATACACGGTCTTCTCCGTCCATTTACCAGTTGGCAGCAAGTGACGATCTTCTAGAAAATTCTGTTGTCCTCTAGAATTTTCAACTATTTGTTTGCTTCTTCACTTTTCTACAATGCGGTCAGAAATCTCTAGAGAAGTATGTGCTGATTTTTAACATAACTTTGTGCCATCACTTTGGTTTTGGGATGATAATTGGTCTGAACTTTCCCTCGTCTCTTTCCTTTTTATTTCTGTAATCCATTACATAATTTAATGTCAAGAGTTTGGCATGGCAAGGATTCTGTGATAGAGTACACAGCCAATGGCTGTTATCTTGGGCGGATGCCTAGCATTGGCTATTTAGTGGGAAATGCTTGGTGCAAACCACTGCCATCGCAATCAACCGTAGCCCACACCAGAGTACTGGAAGAAATTTAATATGTCATAGTGATTTAAGTAGATCCTTATTCAATAAAAAAGTTGGAGTTAGACAGAAATTGTCAACAAGTTTAACAGCTTGATTGAAAAAAAAAACAGAAAAAAAAAAACAAAAGCTGCACTAAACAAGCTGGAAAAAAGAATGGGAAAACAGCTGATAAACAGTGTTAACTGTTTGCCCAACCAAAAAAAACAAAAAGTCTTCTGTTTATGGGGTATCTGTCTTGTTAGGATAACTTAGATTAAATTTAAAAAGAAACATTCCTTTTCCCAGGCGATGTATGTTAATACGACTTGATGTAAACTGTTGGGTTCAAGAGAGTTGGGTCCTTAATGATGGAGTTCTGGGGAATAAGACTGGTAAAAACAACTGAGATGAGGTTCTCAGGAAACCCAGATGGCTCTTTCGGAATTAGGAAGGTAGGACCTCTTAACACGATTCTTAAAGTCTTTCACCGAACACCGAACTCTTAAAAAGCGTTCAACTTTTTCCCAAGTCACGAAAAGCAACTTTTTTTTTTCTAAATACGAAAAGCAACTCATTTGTAAATGGGAAGCATTTGAGTCTCAAAAGCTAGCATCAAGCCCATGCTCCCAAAGGCTTTAAAGAGAGCATGATGAACGATGAGGTTTTAAATAAGAAATCCAATAATTTCAATAGATATCATCAAAAGACGCTCACTAAAGTGGCCTCTGTATTCTTGCCATATTAAAGTTATAGCAATGAAAGATATTAAAACCAGCGGATTATGGACAAATTTGTAACCCATCAGAACATCATTCTGTTCTACTCATTGCACAGCTTTGGCTTTTCATCATCCAAAGCACAAAAGTAGGAAAAAGATGCATGCAGTATTTTGACAAGCCAAGAATTTTAATGTATAGTTAGGCACTTGGCCTTGATGTTTGGGAAAAGACGAAAAGTAGATGCTGTTCATTTGAAAAACTGGTTACCCCCCCCCCCCCCCCCCCCCAGTTACTTGCGCAACAATATAGGTTACGTTTGCAAATATTTTTTTACAGCTTTCCTAAATGATGTCAAAACGCTACAGCACTCTATCTATGGGATCCCACTTCTGCTGGGGCAGGGCTAGATTGTCACTCATTATGCATGATGTTCAGTATCATGGATATTGGATAGCTAATGTTAAACACTCATGATCCTACTCCCATCCATTTTTGTGCAGGGACATGCTGCTTTCTGCAATAAACATGTTAAAAACCTGGTTGCAATCTGTTCATGTTCTTTTTTCTTTTTTCTTTCTTCTTTTTTTTGGTCTGTTTGGTTCTGAGCATTAAGACCCATATGTTTAATTGACACGTAGAAAAGCTCTTTGAAAATGGGTTATAAATCTTTGACATGAAGAGGGCAAGAAAGGACATGGTAGGGGAGTCAGAGGACTCTGCTGCACAGAGCTTATAAATCCAACAGTCCTGGTCTTCAAGTTTTGAACATTCACTAATTTTGGTTGCCTTTAATTCGTATTGGCCAGGCTTGTTGATTTTGTTTTGTCCATTTCGTTTTAGTAGGATGACATGTTCTTAGGTAAATATACCTCAACACTGTACAAAAAATTGTAACCTGGGTGTCCTCATTGTGCCAGACAAGCGTACCGATGAAGAGTCATCCCCAGTGCATGCCCTTTTTTTATTAACTCTTTTCTACCATAATAAAGCAGACCCATTTGGCCATTTTCGATTATTTCAAATGTGGGGTAGAACTAACGGTCCACTTCTTGTAGGTGTTGACTGGTCATGCTGCCTCGTAAACTCTTTAACACTTCATTATTGCATCATTTATTGTATTGATTAAGCATGCATAGTGTTTACTTAGTCATCAATTGAGTTCCTTTTTACCTATAAAACAACAAGACCTCCCTTATTTTTTTAAGTTTTTCCCCCCTGCATCAAATACCTATTTCATTAATGTGCCCGTAAACAGTTGAGCAGTGAACTATGACTAAATTTATTGTGGGTGTCTCGACTGAGTCTCTTAAAATCGAATCCTAAGAATGTACCTAGATTGTGACTTAATTATTTTCACACAAATGGATTAGAGAGTAAAGCATGCAACACAAAAAAAGACACAGAAAAGATGACCAGGTCTATTGATTGATCCAGAATAAAGGGGAAAATTATTCAATTAGAGTTAAAATAACAGGAATTCCATAAGGCACATTCTTAGGATTCCTTTCGGACTTCCCTATCTTATCACAAATTGAAACTCAATAATATAGACATATTTGTTTGTCCAAAATTTCGAGGCCCAAAATTTTCAACTTTTACACATACACTTCAAACTTTTCACAAATCCCAAAAAAACTTCAACATTCAAAAGATTCTCAAAATTTTAAGAATATTCCCTAAAGTTACTGTAAACAAACATACCCATTGCCTAATCTCCTCCCGGTTCCCTCGGCACACCCAAAACTTTAAAAGAAATATTGCAAATTTCTTTGTAATAGAACTGTAATCGAACCGAGTAAGATCTGATGCCAATGAAAGTGAGTGGAAGGTTGAAGGAAAACTGCAGTGACAGTTTCAAGCAAAACAATCCATAATTTTCTTCCACCAAATGGGGGACCCCCTTTGATTACATGTGCACTGATAATCTTCTTTTAAGTGTGTTAATCAAACACAGCAAATGGGTCATAATTGTTTTTTGTCCTCCTCTGCATGTGCAAGCCACTGCCAGAAGAATAATTAATCCCTTCCACTATAATATCTAATTAAGACAAAGTTGTCCTAATTGTACGGATTATAAAATTTTCACCAGAAAAAGACAACCCCTGTTTATTACTCCTTCTGATGTGGCAGCCCTTTGTTTGTATTTTTTTTAAGGAGGAAATATATTTTTCACCTACAAACTACCATAGTTTTTACACTTTGCACCCTAAATTACCAATTTTGATACATTGCACCCTCTAACTACCAATTTTTGACACTTTGCACCCTATGTCAAATTTGTAGACTAAAATGACGATAATACCCTTGACCAATTTTACATATATTAAAGATATTTTTGTCAATTCATTAATTTATTAAGGGTATTATTGTCAAATTGAGGGTGCAAAGTGTTTAATATTAGTAGTTTGAGAGTGTAATGTGTCAAAATTTGTAGTTTAGGGTGTAAAATGTCTAAAATTGGTAGTTTGAGGATGCAATGTCTTAAAAATAGTAGTTTAAGGTACAATGCGTCATTACCCTTATAGTTTGTGGGTGAAACTTATATTTTTTTATTATTATTATTATTTGCATCCTGCGTCACGCCTAAGACCAATAATTGTCAGGTCTATAGGACGACATTTATTAAAAAACTTAGAAGAGAAGGGAAAAAAAGGGAAATTGCATACCAGGACAAAAATCAGTTGTTTTTAAAAGATGGCCCTAACGGGTAAATTGATTAAGAAACAACCGCCTTGGTTATAATTAGATTATCCGTGGAAGTGGGTCGGTTGAACCTTGTAGCCCAATATCACTAATTTAATATGAAAATGGAGTTCGTGTGGCTCTGCTTCTGTAATTATTATAATCTTGATATTTTAATCTATGGGATTAAAATATATTAAACTTATTAGCCTTTGCCTGAAATCTATTATAATAATTATTATAAATTTACCTGCTATCCACCCTTATCTGTTCCTAGGATGAGTTTTGAAAGCAATTGGGTTATACACATCATAACTCCAGCCTGCACAATTATAAAAATCTTCGGAAGAACATTTGTGATTCTTGTGCTAGGTTTAAGGTTAATGTCAATATGTACACATTATGTCACTTTTGAAAAATAAATTATACATTCTTACCCATATTTTTCTCATCTATCTAGATGGATGGTAACTATACATTTTATTATCTTTTTCAATATCTTTAAGCTATGTTATTATTTTCATTCTAAATTGGATAGTCTAAATTTAGGGGTGGTTAATGTTAATGTAAGTGACGGTTCGGTAAAAATCGTCACCGTCACCGCAATTAACGGAATCGCATAATTGACACCGTCACTGCACCGCTAAGGCACAATAACCGCTCTTACAGGTGACGATATTAACGGTAACGGTTATACGATAACCGTATATACGTTGTGCAAAAAAATGGCTTTTTCATTTTTTTTACTGTTTTGAGCTGTTTAAATTTATAACATAATATCATAATCAATAATCATATCAAATGGACAAATATCATAACATATTCAAACATAATATCATAATCATTATAATAATAACAAATATAATAAGTTGTCCAAAAGTCCAACATAATATCATATTCAAACATAAAGACTAAAGTCTAATAAAAGTGTCCAACAATGTGACATAAACCAACTAATATATTCCAACAAAAGCTCAACAAAAGTATGTCACATAATCAATAATCATCTTAAGTCTCAACAATGGGTGGTTAACGGTATTGTAGATGACGGTTTAGCGAAAACAGTCACCGTCATTGCAATTGAAGGAATCACATATTTGACACCATCACCGCACCGCTAAGGCACAATAACAGCCCTTACCGATTACGGGTACCGGTAGCGGTGACGGTTTTAGCGGTTAAAACGACCACCGCCGGTGCAAATGAACACTCCTAAGTCTAATTTTGAGTGAGAGATACTATGCATTGTTATAAGGTTCATAGTGTCTGGTAATTAATGTGAACAACATTGAATATAGTAAGATCCACGCGCTAGGTGTATTTAATTAGATCATCCAATTTAGCTAATAAATTAAAGAAGATATTTAATTGTGTTATATATACCTTCCATGTCAAGAATTTGTAATATTTTATAATGTTGCTAATGAAAAAAAATTAAAATATACACTCGAAAATAAAAATGTTACTATGAGGAAAAATGTTCATAGATAATTGTGAAGTTAAATCCATGGGTAAAGTCACTTTGAGCCTTTAAACTATCAGATAAATTACAAATAAGATCTTAAACTATCAATCTTGACACATTGAGCACACGAACTATCAAATTTTATCAAATGATACTCTGAACTAAAATTTGACGGTCAAAATCGTGTCATATGAATCCAATATGACGATTTTGACCATCATATTTTAGTTTAGAGCACAAATTGATAATTTGTAAACTCAATGTGTCAAGATTGATAATTTAAGATCTTATTTATAATTTATTTGATAATTTAAGTGCTCAAAATAATTTTTCCCTTACATCAAATATTATCGCTGGTTATAAGAGAAGAAAATACATATTAGCTAATTCAAGCAACAGATGCTCCGGCAACATAATACGCGTCTCACAATGCTAGGCGCACATTTCCCTAGAGCGTGCGAGCATATACACACTAATTAAACTTTAGATTTCCGGTTTATCAAGTCTCAACCCCCAGCGGTTCACTACAAAAATCTTTTTTCAAAATTTGCACAATTATCACGATCCCGGATTCCCCTCGAAGACGGTTTTCAATATCCCCGGAATACGAGGGGCATCCACCCCGAAAGGCGAAAATCCATACTAGTGTGGAGGGTAGTTCAGTAATTTGCTACCAAGACGAGCCAATCGAGACCGCCCACGATCGCCAATCTCAACAGGTGTCGCCCATCTTAAATGTCCACAAACTGAAACTACGAGCGACCCCTGCCACGTGAGCAAACAATGCGTTTTCAGGATAACTCACGCCACGTGGGAAACTACGTGGCGCGGGACTCCCAGTCAGCACTCATACACCTATCTAGCTCCCCCTATATAAACGCCCGCTCCACCACCTCCTACTCCACGAGTCGCCATCGAAAACCAGAGCCATTTACGCAGAAAAAAAGAAAACCAGAGCCATTTTTCTTACCTTCACCGGCAAAGATAGTTTCGCCGGAAATGAATATTCCGGCGGCCATCACATCCCTTCAAATACCCACTGTACGTATTTCGGACCATCGCCGTCATGTTTTCCTCGAAAAACCCTGACCGGAAGCAACTCGTTGTGCCAAAAGTTATTCCATTCTTCCTAGCTAAGATACTTCCAGAAGAAGGTACACCGATTTTCCGATCGTTAAGAAATTTTGGTAGATTATTTTGCTTCCTTTCTCTAGATTAGGTTGGGACCGAATTGACCTGATGATCTGACAGAATTAACAATCGGCCAGTAATTTTTGCTTTTGCTGCGGAGAAACCTTTGAAAAGAAAAAGCGTTTGGAGAATGTGTATGAATTTGTGGAGCCAGTAGAGGCATTGAATTAAAGTTTTATGGGATTTTTGAGTCGTTCATGTATTCTGTGAATATTTAGAAGTGAGGGAGGCACATTTGGACTTCAGGTGCGGTTTCTTTGTTTACAATTCTTTGCTGCTGTGATGCTGTGTATTTCAAAGCGAATTAGTTCATTGAGCTCTGAAAATGGACCAGAACTGACAGAGCGGTTGTCTGAGTCTCGGTCGAAGTATTGTTAAGTGGTATCAAAATACACAGAACCAGAGAGCGTACCTTTTAACACCTCTAAAATTCTCTCTACCTCGCCATTCCATTTCCGATGAAGATCCAGCCTATTGATATTGATTATTCTCAAGCGGCAGTGAGGGAACCGGCTGTTCGAATCGATACGTCTAAGCCGGCGCTGAAATCGCGGCTGAGGAAGCTCTTCGATCGGCAATTCCCTAGCGTTCTGAGAATTTCGACGGCGGAGAAGCCGAGTGGTGGCGAGCCACAGTCGAGCAATAAAGATGCTGGAGGGGCAGAGTTCGAGCCGAGCTCGGTTTTCTTGGCGAGGATGGTACAGAACTTCATCGAGCAGGATAGCAACGAGAAGCAATCCTCCACGGCAGCCAAGGTTGGCCGAAACCGCTGCAATTGCTTCAACGGCAACAGCAATGACAGCTCAGACGACGAGTTTGACGTTTTCACTGGTTTCGGCGGCGAATCTATGACCCCCGGATCATCGTTTGGCGGTGACTCCTTCGATATACTCAAGGTAAAATGTGGCTTCAATTTCTGCCCCCATAAAAGTCTAAATTTTGGCATTTTTAGAGCTTCTCACGGTTTCTCAGCTCTCCGAACGGGGCAAATGCAGAGCGTTGCTTAAATATTTGAAAGGACCAAAAAAAAATTCCCATGAGCTCAAATTAACCTCGAACACTTTTGTCTGTTCTCTTGCAACAGAGTCTGACTCCTTGCGCTAGCGTTGCCGAGAGAAACCTTTTAGCAGACGTAGCAAAGATCATCGAGAAGAACAGCAAAATTCACAAACGAAAAGATGATCTGAGAAAAGTCGCGACGGACTCTCTTTCATCTCTCGGCTACGATTCCTCGATTTGCAAATCCAAATGGGACAAGTCGCCCTCTTACCCAGCTGGTATTTTATTCCTCTATCTCTAATTTACTAATTTAGTGTTCTTAGCTCAATTTCTTTTACTGAGAAAGGAAACTTGAAAAATCTGTTTAGATGCTAAAGAAATAAATATTTCGCTTTGATTCAGGGGAATATGAATACATAGATGTTATAGTGGACGGGGAGAGATTGTTGATTGACATCGATTTTCGATCGGAGTTCGAGGTAGCCCGATCAACCGGGACCTACAAAGCGATCCTGCAATCTCTGCCGTACATTTTCGTAGGGAAGACGGATCGGCTGGGACAAATCGTCTCGATCGTGGCGGAGGCAGCGAAGCAGAGCTTGAAGAAGAAGGGAATGCATTTTCCGCCATGGAGGAAGGCGGAGTACATGCAGGCCAAGTGGCTTTCCCCCTATACCAGAGCCGCAGAGCCCCGATCGTCCGCCACTCTCAGTGACAGCCTTTCGGTGACCGAGAACGAGGATTCTTCCGTCACTAGCGACAGTGATTGCGGCGAATTGGAGCTGATATTCAGCGAGAAAACGGTGCCGTCGGAGGCTAGTCCTGGCGCTTCAGCGTCCTCACGCCCGACGAGAATTTCCGGCGAGGACGAGGAAGCAAAAGAGATGGTGAGGCCCACGTGGCAGCCACCGGCGGTGAAGCCGAAGAGCATCGCGAGAGGGGCAAAGATGGTCACCGGATTAGCCTATCTTCTCAGAGAGAAACCTTAAAAAAAAAAAATTCTCACCTAAAATTTTCAGGTATAAAAATTACTAGATATAAATAATATAATCGTAACTCGGATGATAGTACAGTCTTCTTTTATCAACCCTTTTTTTGTGGTTTATGTAAGAAGCAGCAAATCTTATGGAGAAAAGAGAGTCCGGAACGGAGAAAAGAAAAGAAAAGAAAAAAAATTGGAAACGTTTCCAAAATCCTGTAAATTAAAAACACCTGGGACTGAGAATAGATGAGATATATATATCTTTATCCACTTTTACCATCGATTTCCTTACTGTCAGTGCTGTGTTCATCGGAGTACCTTTAATTTGTAAATTTTACTTCCTCCTCATAGTGCGTGCGAGAAGTGATAATGTGACGTTGGGTGTTGGTTTTTTTCTTGAAGGAACCGTGGGTGCAGCGACGGTTTCTTGCAAGGGAACAGAGGGGGATGAAACGTTCCCCTTTCTTAAATTTATCGTATTTTCAGAGGCCATTCGTTTTTTGTGCTTGAGCTCTGTACGATTCGTCGTTTCGAATAATTATTCTTTTACGACGGCAGCTAGAGCTAGAGAAGGAGGTCCCGTGGCGTCTCGAACGCTGTGAGGCGGTGGCAAATGCCGTCTTCTCTCTCACTTGAACTGCGTGATATTCCCACGCACTATTTTAGTTCTTTTTATTTTTTATGAGAAACGCGCTTCTTGTGTTGAACGAACCCAAGCCCGTGAAACCCATTTGTTAAAAGTTTCACGGCCACCGGGAAACTTCCTTGGTTTGACCTTGGAATGCATAGGGTCTTAATAATACGTGTGAGAATTTTGACTGGTTTGAAAAATTTATCGAGTTTGACAAACTGCAATGACCTTCCACTGTTCCGACTTTCGAGCCCTGAGGTTGTGTTTGTGTTGTAATATTTTTGGTTTGAAAATATGTGTTGGTATTGGGTTTAGTGAAAAGGTGAAGAGAGAGGTAATTTTTTATATTTTTTATATTTTTTTGTAGGAGGGAGAGAGTATATTGGACTATTTTATTAGAAGTGAGATAATATTTTAGAAATTATTAGGTTGGTAAACGCAGCCTGAATCGGTCCACAGATCACTCAGACCTCCTGATCATCAGTTAATGCACTGTATGTGGGTCGATTGGAGTTTTTGCAACATGGGTCCCCCTATAAATTATCTAGAGCAAAAACTTCTTTACCGTTGAGATATCTACGTGGGTTTTCCAAATTTTTTATTTTTATTTTTAAAATATATCTGACAATCATTGTAGTGGGGGCACTTTGCAATCCACTGTGCTTTGTATTTAGAAATTAGAAGAAGGGTATGGAGTATAATTTTATAGAGGAGTGGGGTAGGGGTTGTGTTGCGGGGTCTTGTCCTTTTTTCTTATCTTGTGGGTGATAAGACTGGGACTGGGGTATCTCTCCTGTACAAAGCAAAAACAATAAAAGCAATTTGCCCAAAGTTTGACAATAATAATGCCCCTGAAAGCAACCTCTCACCTAGCCCCTCTCTCTCTCTCTTACTCTCTTGGAGATTGCTTGCTTGTGAGGTGTCCCAATTCAATTTCACTGAGTTTTGCCCAGCCCATACGGAATCAGAAACCCATATTAGAGGAGGGAAATTATTAACATGCACCCAGTTTTGTGTCAAGGATGGTGAGCTCTATCTATCTCCTGTCTGGATCAGCATATTCTTCTACATATGCGGTTTTCGGGGCCTTTATGCTACGTCTAGAAGAGACCTTAATCCTTATCCAATCCTGACTTGACATGTCGGATGTCTGCTTTACTATCCCTCCCCGTATAACATGGACTCCAAACAAGGTGACAGGTCGACGGTGTTACTGTTTGGGCCATTCTTCTTTTCTCTTGCTATTCCTTTCGTCATCTTTTTTACACTTTTTTCCTTCCTCTTTTCTTCCCCCCCCCCCCCCAACTTGTCCTTTTTCTTTTGTTTTCTCTAAGTCGGTGTGTCCACTGTGTTGGGATTTCATGTAGTGGCCACAAGACAAGGCATTGTCCAATTAAAAACAGACCAAAAGTGGGTAATACTTAAGCTGCTTGAACCGTGGATCATGTCAATTGGACTATATTTTTTTAGTATATCTTGAAGAGTTTACATCAATTTTGGGATTTAACAGTTTAATTAATTAATGACCCTATTTAATCTATTTCCATGCTAGATTCAAACTTCCATTTGGACCCATTGAAAATAGTAAATCTAATAAGTTAATTAGGATTCTTTTAATCTTTTTTTTAAAGAATAATGTCAATAGATTACAACATCCACAGCAAATCTCCAAAGGCCCATCTATACTAAACTATTTCCTTGTTTTGCAGGCGTCAATATGCGTAAAATGATTTCCAAGAGTTTTAAATAAAGGAAAAAAAAACCAAAATCACTTCCCCTTTTTAAAAAAGTTAATCTATTTTGTTAGATTACCTGTAGGATTGTTAGGCCAACCCCCACTAAGGTGCAGCCCATTGACTAACAAAAACTATGGACGCAAGGGAACTGCAGCGCTTGGAAGCTGACCAATTCCTACATCTACAAGCTAAAATCCCCTAAGCTGCGTCCAAAACAGGTTTATGTGGGGAAAATACCATAAACAAAACTGGCCGGAAGGACCAAACGACAAATAAAGTCATCCTTCTCAACCTTTGATATAGGACATCTTTAAATTGATTTCGATTTCTAGAATATGGGCTTCTGCCAATACTTTCAATAAATGTCTTCCGGGTCAGACTCGAATTCAATTTGACATGGGTGAAAGTACATGGTTAATGCTCTGAATATTTATCTTGCTGAGGAAGATTCAATTTAAGTAAGGAGTAAAAGGAATAGATCCCAATAAATCCTTCACAAGAAAACCAGCTCTCGGGACTGCTTCAGGAAGGCCTTAACAGTCAGAAAAGAGAAACCCAGAAGAGGTAAAGAGAGGACATGAAATAGCCCATCCCGCAGATTTACGAATTCCTGTATTTGCCAGCCTCGAAGTTCAGCTACTCTAGCAGTCTAGCGAAGCCTGAAGCCATCCCTTATGAGCACAGAGAGGATAGTGATCCTGGCACCATTAATGTTATCTGCAGATACCCACTTATATATATATATATATATATATATATATATATATATCTTTCTCATATCCGATTGCTTTATACGATGGGGTGAGAAATATTACAGGTCACATGTGCCTGCCAGTTTCTTTTTGGTACTTCATGAGGATGCTCAATGGGATTTTAGAAAACCATGCATTTGCTCCAGAAAAAGGTGCACGACTTGAACGGTATCAGTAATTCTAAGATCGAGCAAAGAAAAATCAACCTACCGGATGATGCAAATCTTTACTTTTTCAAACGTCACAAGCATGAATAGAGAGGGACACATAGGGGTGAGTTCCGCACGGGATCCACACCTGCTCGGGCAGGTGAGCTCTATTCGGGTAATGTGGGTCCCGAGCGGAACTCACTTTCCTATGTCCCTTTCTTTCGGAATTGCAGAGGATTCTCGTTCCATCCATCGGACCATCACATCACTTCAATTGTAGATGGGTTTTCTTTGGGATTTTATTTACAACCCAACTAATACTCAAAAGTCGGACAATTCGCCGCGAATCTCCTCTTAATTGACAAGAATATGTGCGAATGCGGTAATGTCATTCGTGGAGCTTTGGAATTCCACTTTGTAATGTATATCGTTGTCAGGCAGTCCTCCCGGTACATGCAGGGCCACAAAGCTGCAGACGGTAAAAGATAGACAACTACAAAGACGTGGACATCTTTGAGTCCACGAAATGACCTTCTTCGACTCCGAGGATAAGTGGTTTATAAATAGAAGCAATGGGTAAATACTTTTTTTATTGGTGTCTTTATTCGTGTTAGAAAATTGAAGCAGAACCTTCACGAGGGCCTAATGTGCATCATTTTGATTTGTTCTGCTGTTTGACCTGCAGGATTTTCTCAGAAACTGCTCCCGTGAGTATCTTGTCTACATATTATAATGCTTGGAGTTGCAGATGCTTGTTTTTGGGGTTAACATCAAGGTTTGAAAGCTTCGCCAAATGCCAGACTCTGTAATAGTTGCAGTGAATATGGCTGTGCGTCACCAGAAGTAATGGCAACGATCGAAGTTGAAGCTCCACGAAACCGAGTTGACGTTTCAAGAGAGCAATGGCTCATTAAAAATTTGCAATAGGGTTGATACAACAACAGCTAGTAGGCTGTCCCTAACAGGCAACCGCTGACGCTCTGGTGTGAACTTGATAGAATTGGTGTTGGATTGTTTTTTCAAGCGTCAATATCAAATAAACTCTAGAGAAATAGATCTTAATTAATAGAGATCTTCCTAACCACCCCAACCCCACCAGGCACCAGCATAAAAATATTGATCAGAAAATGACCTCTGTCCAATGATTAAGAATGATCAACTGCAGAATAAGATCAGTCGATTTTTAGGCTTCTGTAATCGCCATTAATATCCAACATCAAGCATATACAGCTCGTTAATCTTCGTATTATTCGTATCCGAAGCACATATATATTTTATCAGCATTGACTTGTTTATAAGATTGGAGGAGAAAAAACTAATAGATTTTATTGGGATCATCTTGTCTCTCTCTGTCAAGATTCGTCATAAGTTTTGGATCTTCAATGAATGCTGACAGATGGGTGATCTTACAAAGTTACAAATCCTCCTAGGGAATAGGACATGGAGTTCAAACAAAGCAATAGGCATGTTTGTAATGAGCCTCTCGTGGATCATATGCCAGCCTCTCACGGATTCTGCATTCAGAAAACGGATTTGGTTACTGCACAAGAAAGAACCAAATTATGCATGCCATAGGAAGAACTTAGAAGAGTCTTCTTGATTCGTACTCTTCACCAAGTTCAATGAAAACAAAGAAAAAATTGGAGCGGAAAGGCAGGAAAAGAGAAGAGACTTTTAATCAATTGGGTATATCTTATTCCCAGTATATCCCGTGGGTGAAATTGAAGATTGTAGGAGACTCAACCCAGACTTAAAAAAATAGGAAAAATTGGTGGCTCCCTTATCTAATTTTTGTGCTCGCTTTTGCTTCATAGGAGAAGCATGATAGAGACCGTACACCCAACTTTAATTTCCAAATTTAATGCAGATAATGAGAACAAAGATTAACGTATTGAAGCAATTGGTTTTACCTATTCTAATATTCTACTTTTCGCCGAAGCACATCAATACGTATCCGAAGGCCAATTTGAATCTCATAAGTTTTCGACGCCTATGGGAATAAAATGGCCATAGAAAACCTCCTATTGAATAAACTAACGTTCATGTTACTTAGAAAGAAAGAAAGAAAAAAGAGTAAACTTTAAATGAGCGAAGAAAAAGGAAGTAAACTTTAAATGTGTCGTACCTGATCCACCTCCATCTGAAGGGCTTTTCCTGGTGCAACCACGTCGTTATGGCCTGGGGTCTCATGTCCGCACATGGGCCAGAACATTCATATGCATAAAGACTGATCCATTAAAATTAGCTGCGGACAACAAGGAAAGAGCAGCTCCCAGCTGGGCCTCTTTCTCCTGTCCTAACAACTAAAATTTCCCTTATTCATAAGCCAGCTTACATCTTCTGAACAAGAAACCCAAACGCCGGTTACCTTAATTGACATTTGAGAAACACAATGCTTTCTGGAGACTAACTCGCATAGAAGTTTGATCTAAAATACGAGAAGTTAGAAAAGACTCGCCTACTCGGAATACATAGGGGCACAACATGGTGGAGAAAGTTTTCTGCTTCAAAATATTTCAGAGCCATAGAACAAAGGCCCATTATTTGCGAAGCAAGAAAATTCAAGGATATGCACATCTTGTTCATATAAGAGCTCATGATCTAATAAGTTAGCCATACCCATATCCTCCATACCAACAAAAGACGGTGCCATTGATAATATGACTTGTAACCATCTTCATTCTTTGTCATCAGCAGCAGCACGCAGAGAGCCCAGCTGTACAGGTGCTTGAGTTCCCACAACTTTTGATGACCCATAAACTGATAAACCCCATACCTTGAGCCTTCTCTTTCTCTATTTGCTCTTTTATCCAAAAGTATATGATCCTCAGTCCATCCTGCAAAAATCAAGAAAAAAAATCATATCTAAATTAAGTAAGAAATTGCAGACTGTAGTGATTCAACAGAAAAGCCAAATTTCTCAGTGTACCTTCAACTTCATAGTAGGGGCCCAGCCAAGCTTCTCCTTAATAAGAGAGTTATCCGAGTTTCGTCCACGTACACCCTCTGGGCCAGGAATATGATGAATGGGAAGTTTCTTGTTCTCAAAGCTGAGGATTATCTCAGCCATCTCATTCATGCTAACCATCTCGTCACTTCCAATATTAACTGGCTCCAGGAAGTCAGACTTTGTCAATCTGAATACACAGACAATCACAAACAGAATCAGTTTATTCTCATAATATCTTTCACAATTCGAGTTCTTGCAAATGTTAAACAGTTCAAGAAGTGGTATTTCTTTTTTATTGTAAGGCTCTTTAAAGACCACGCATGGTAATTGTTAGGAATATTTTAGTTGGCTTTACTTCGTATGTAATTTTGATGTATTTATTCAGAAAGTCAAGTTAGCTTGAAGTCAAATGCAAGTCAGAAGGAAACGTGAATTAAAGAACGGTTGAAACAGAAATTGGTTAGTCCGTTTCTAACTAAATGAGTGACATCATGACTGACCCAAGAAGCCCAGAACCTTCTACTTCTAACTGAAAAATACCCGTAGCATATAACCCCAATTGTTTTTGAAGGTTCGATACTTAGAAATATTTTCATATTGTGCCTCCAACGAAATACTCTCTCAAGAAACTTGATCCCCTGTTTTCTAAGTCCTTGATTGTGTGAGAACTGAGAATGGAGCCTTGAATAGTGAAACACCTCTCTTAGAACTCTCAGTTCGAGTGTATTGATCACCATCGTTATTTCCTCCCAAAGAAATTCAAGACTTTCGGAGTTTGCTGGAAATCTTGAAGGCCTAAGTGAAGAGTTTGTGCGGTTGCTGGTTTGCAATGGAGAATGACAAGGCATGAATAGCTAGGTTAACAGAGTTAGCTTTTCGAATGGACGAGAGGTTCTCGATCCCTGCATAGGAGCAGATCCGGACAGTAAGTTTCGGGTAAGAAATCAAGTGTGTTAGACTAGGATTGTGGTTAGTCTTGAGTCTAAAGATCACCTTGTATTTCGAGTTTGAAAAGCTAGTGGAATTGTTACCTGGCCTACGGGTCCGGAGAGTTTTTATCTCTTGAAATTTGTTTCCAAGAGATTTTCTCTTCTTCACCAGATTGGGTCTTTGTGTGGTGAATGTTCTTTTAATTGTGTTCTTGTTTAAAAGTACTTCTTAGTATAACATACAAACTACATTGTTAGATGTTCTTGGATTAAAGATCTTGGATATAGATTCTAAATATTTTAATCTGATCTTTGAGTGGTTATTTACATTGCTTTAAATGTGTGTACTGAACTTTCTAATCTGATTTGGTGTAGTTTGTGCAGAAAAAGAGTTGTACATTTTGTATAGTTTTTAAAGTTTAAATTCGGAACCTATTCAACCTCCTTCTAGGTTCGATTGAGTGTTAAACCAGTCTGTTAAGTAATAGAACAACATAAAAGTCCTTTTAGTTGTTTAACAGATCATTCCTAATTTAGTTGTTTTCTCAGTTGTGGCAGTGACAGATACCATTCATTTGAAACTCCATGCTTGAAAGTTTAGAGCATGTGACCATTTTGATACAAAGCTCCTGTGCAACCTACAGTTACCCTAAAATGATGGCAATGCAAATGACTCTTTGCAGAATCCTCCACCGAGCGCCTGCTGCTCATGTTTTGAGCACAAGATAGCATGGATGATGCTTTTCAAAGTCCAAAGTGCAGAGGTTAGTGAAGACTCAAAAAACCACATCTAAGAAAGAAATTGGCAAGAAACTGTTCATTTGATGACCACGGTTACCTTAGGACACCTTCTACACATTCATCAATGAAGGTAAAAGACCGGGTTTGCAGCCCATCTCCCCACATCTCAAACCTATCCGTTGAAGTAACGGCTTTTCTACAAAACGCAGCAGGGGCCTTCTCCCTCCCACCTGATGTGAAGAAGAGACGAGCAGAATGCATTGAAAAATGTGCCAAAAAAGGAAAAGAATCAAATTTCTCCAGTCATATAAGAATTTACAAGCAGGAACGGACCTTTCCATGTTCCGTAGGGTCCATATATGTTGTGGAACTGCCCAACCCGACGCTCAATTCCAAAGTCCTTAGTGTAGTGCTTGTATAGTTCCTCAGTCATCAGCTTCTCCAAGCAATAAGCATCTTGAGGCTATTATGAAAATAAGACAGAGTCCCTTTGATCTAAAAAACTCCAAATCTATATAAGTACATGCAAGTGCTTTAACTAGTGAAAAGCAAAAACCTCAGCAGGCCAAGCATCGGACTCCTTCAAGCTCACATTAGTTTCCAACTGCTTGAATTCAGGGTATGCAAGCACTAGAGGCATAAAAGAACCTACACACCATAATGGATAAGTTAATATTTACATCGAGCACATAACTGCATAGAGGCAGCCCCAACCAGGATGACACCAGTCAAACGCAATTCAGGAGATAGAAAAAATAAGCTTTCCTACAACCAAAATCTGACCGAAGGGATTGAAAGGGTTGGGTTTTCTTTTTCCCTTTTTGGGATAAATTGGAAGAGTTGACTTTTTATCCAACGTAGCAAGACAAAATACTGAACTTTTTCTTTGAATACATTAAAACCATGAGAAAAGAAGATTGGTTTCTGTATGTAGCAAAGTGGTTTTGTTTCACATGACAGAAAAAGTTCCTAAAGCCATTACAGATCAGTTGCAAGAGAATGGAACAGGAGGACTTTGGTGCAGAGTGGTTTTGATAGACCGCTAATTTTCTGCTCATATGCTATAATCAGACGAAATAAAAATGAAAAATCTATAGGCTAAATCCAAGGGAACAAACCTCTTAACTCCATTGATTCTTGCCGCCTCAAGCATGTTAAAGCTGATCATTGTGTTGTTATACATAATGACTGAGTGGTTGGACTGAATAAAGCCCATACCTCCCATGTCAGCAGCAAGGTCGAACACATAAGCCCAAATCAACTTCATATGATCCCCATTAGGTTCTGAACGGCATGAGCCCGATCCCTTTCAATTTATGTAGTTGATTTATGGGCTGAAGAGCTTACAAGATTGAGGGTTTTGAGATTGCTTCTTTAGGTGAATTCTCGCTGATAATAAGAATATATTATTATTATTTTGCATTCTTTTGATTATTCTACCTTATTGTTCTACTAATCGAGTAGTTTATGCACTTCGTATTTTTTTCAGTCTATTTATCGGGCAACAATATTATCCTTATTTTGCTGGTTTTTCTATTCCTTTATACGTGTCAGTTAGTGATAATTGGCTTTTACGTTCAATTATTTGCGTCATGCATTAAATAACTGACCATAAATATAGAAAACAAGATCTTGTAGATCTGCCTCAGAGGAGAATTTACATAAGCCTCAAGAATCTAGTCAGATATTCTGGAGTAGCACTAAGATTCACAATCAATTGCTATGAGTTTTAAGTGAGAACCTACCGTTTAGCCAAAGTAACTGGGCATATGACACAGTATAAGCATTTTTTGCGCATAAGAGATTGCACATCTTTTTTTGAAACTTATTGCCTGTTATGAACTAGCGATAAATAGTAAGACTTTGATGATATCATTTCAGCATTGCTAGGTCAATGCAATTAACAATTTTAATACATATAAATTTATCAGGTCTTTGTATTTTATTTGATAGTATTTATATAGGAGGGTTAAAGTATGATTTGTTACCTTTGAAACTAGAGTTGCACAGAATTTTGTGATCATCAATTCACATGTTAGAATATCTGGAAAATTTGGAAGCAGTAAAATCATTGCCCCGCATATCAATGAACATCAAAAGAAAGGGCTTGGGGATGAAAAACGGGAAAAATTGCAATAGTTAATATGGTTTTGTAATTAATTGTTGGCATTTATATTCACTGTTTTGACATGTATGTTTGGTTCCCTTCGTCCGGTTCTCACTCTTACTTTTATATCTACTTTGTCACAGTAATTTAACACGTCCCTCAATTTGAATATTTTGTAGCTAGTGTGAATCTTTATGATTATGTCCAAGAGGGTTGATCACAATGAATGCCTACTCCCACCTTTTTGCTTAGAAGAAAAAATAAAAATTAAGACACGTCACTCATTATTGTTTTGGTGATATAAAAATGATCTTAATTATGAATAGTCAATTGATACTTTTTTTTTCTAGGCAAAGCAGGCTAAGTCTGCAAGAGAAAGGGGGTAAGGGGATACGATTCCCGGAAGCAACCCTCCCCAAAGGGAGGACGTGCCACTTGAACTAGAGCTCACTGTCATCCAATTGATACTTCATATGTCTTTCAAACCCATCATTAACGTTTTTTATTTTTAATTGCAATTGATGGATTTCATTTTTCAAAAGATAACAAAAAGCATGAAAAATTCAGATAGAAACCCCGTTCTTTTCCGCTTGAACATCATAATCAACCACTAGGACGAAAACAGTACCCAGCCCATAATTGGCTAGGACCCAACTCTACCGCCCGTTTCGGGCTTGTGGGTACTCCTTTGGTCCAAGATCGTAGTAAGGGACCCGTCCATTTAAAAAGAATTGAAAATTTGATTAATAAAATAAATTAAAAATAATCTCTTTATAAAAAAATAAAAAGATTCACTTCAAATAATCCCTTCAATTTTTTTTTTCTTCCAATTTCTATACTAACAATTTTAAACTCCCCAAATTTTGGAATCAAGCTAGCAGATCTGGTGAGGAAATCTATTTTTCTTTTTTGTTTTTTGCGCCCTGAATCAGGAAAATTCGCCTGCCCTAAGTCCAAATCGGACTTCTAATTTACCACGTCGCCATTGCAGAATCCAAAGAGGGAGCGAGAGAGAGCGCGCAATGCAGAAGAGAGAACAGGGCAAGTCGGCTGGATCTGCTGGTGGCACTGCTGCTCCAGCGCCGAAGAGAGGCCGCCCATTCGGAAGCAGCAACAGCAGCGCGGCAGCAGCCAACGCAGCTGAAACGGCGGCTCCTTCGAACCTCCTCGGCCCCTCTCTCCATGTTCACAGTTCCTTTGCAGGTTAGTTTTTTTTTAAAACCTGTCTCTCACAGTGCAAGTCGAGTTCATATGCCAAAATTCAGGTTGTCTTCTACTTATAACGAGGCCCTACACATGGACTAAGCTTCGAAAAGATATCGACTTTGGACTTATATCCAAATATGCTACTGGTAGTGTTTGATAGTGTAAAACGAGCGGTAAAATCGACTAAATACTATGATGTAGTGTAAATTAAAAATTGATTTATTTGTGGATGTACGCGAACTGTGATATCGTGTATCTTGTACGATTCAACATGTTTTTGGTTTGAGTGCAATTATGATACCCCTAAAATCAACATGGTCGAGTGGAGCGGGGTCGTATCGTAGCAATAAGTTATCTTTTGTGTGTTCACGTTGGCCAGTAGATTGTTTAACGTCAGACCTTAGGGGATTTCTTACGATGAATTGATTTCATGTGAATAATCTTCTCGATGACTGGTTAGCTCAACTTGATGCATTGTGGGTATTGCGGCACTTGTTACTTAGCAAGGCTATGTTGAGATGAATGTATACAGAAGCAATGGTTACACTGCATAGTTATGCCTACAGCTGGGAAGGTGAGGCTTGGTATCGTGGTATGTATGGCAGCAGTGCAGGTAGGAGGTGGGAATACAAATGGTAAAGTGTGTATGAATTATGGTAAAGTGGGCAGGGTCGGCTCAATAAAAAATGAGGCCTAAGGCCATACTAAAAATTAGGCCTTTTATATAAAATATATTTAAAATTTTATTTAAAAATATTTTTTCTAAATTTTTGAGATATAAAATTACTAACAAAGTGGGCTTACATCTCATTTATTTTTAATTTATTTGTTCATCATGCATTTAAGGGTTTTTTTATTTTTTATTTTTTTTAAATTATGGGGCCTCTTACTTAAAATGGGGCCTTAGGCAATTGCCTAAGTTGGCTAAGGGTTGAGCCGGCCCTGAAAGTGGGTAATGTGATATGGGAAATATTTGGATTCTCGGTAGAACGCATTGGTTCTGCAGATGGGATTATCAAGAATTCATGAAATTTCATGTTTGGTAAACTGAAATATGAATTGTCAAAGATATAGAGAGATTAGTGTAATGTATTAGTCTGAAATTTTGGTATATAGTGTAAATGAGTTGAATGAAGTTTTGGTGCGAAATGTAATGCAAATATAATTTTTTTTATAAGTAAAATGTAATGCAAAGATAACATTCTATTAATTCATTCATAATGAATTACATGCAACTTTTTGTACTACCTATCAGCAGTTACAGTCTTTGTCCGAGATATTTGGGAGATCCTCCATATTTTTATTTTTTATTTGTAAACAAGTTGAATCAAAATTTTCTTGCATCGAGGACTTTGATATATGTTGCTGGATCTCTTGCTTTCATTCACACCTCTTATGCAGTATCCTGGCTCTCCAAGATTTTTGTTTACCTAGCATCCAATTTTAAACTATTGTTCACCTCTTGAGAATGTTATAATGTTATGCTCTTTCTAGATCAAAACAATAAAAGGATAGTTCTGGCTCTTCAAAGTGGATTAAAGAGTGAGCTGACCTGGGCGTTAAATACTCTCACATTGCTATCTTTTAAGGAAAAGGATGACATGCGCAAAGATGCAACCCCTCTTGCAAAAATACCTGGTTTGCTGGATGCTCTTCTCCAAGTTGTACGTGTTGTCATTCATCTATCCTTTTGCTTATTTTCATCATACGACACAAGTAGTGATTGCACATAAAATAAACAGATTGATGACTGGCGTGATATAGCCCTTCCAAAAGAACTCGTAAGGACACCGAGGGTCAGAACACTGGGTTCAAGTTCCATTGTAACAGGATTTGGGAATGAGTTTGGGGCATGGGGCAATGGCACTCCTCTGCATCCTGGGTAAGCTTGATCTAGTTTTGTCTTTTTGTTTTTTGTTTTTCCAGTTCCAAGTGTTGAATGCATTAAGGTCACTTTTGAGTAATTGGATTACAAGTGTGGGATGGTGTTGATATGGCAGCCTGGGATCTGGTTCTTCTGTCACTGAAGCAGCAGTGCAGAACCACGTGTCCAAATCTCGTCCTTCAAATTGGTGGCTTGATGAAGATGGTCTTTTTAATCTAGATGAAGAAGGGCGAGCTGAAAAACAGCAGTGTGCTGTTGCTGCTTCAAACATCATGCGAAACTTTTCTTTCATGCCAGAAAATGAAATTATTATGGCCCAGCATCGACATTGTTTGGAAACAGTGTTCCAGTGCATAGAAGATCATATAACAGGTGGGACATATATTATCTCATCTAGGATGAGAAGCTGATTGCTTTTCAACTTGGTACTTTTCAAAGTGCAATATCTGCTATCTTTCATTACATAGATCAAAAAGAAAAGAGCTTTGACCGTTTCTGTGTTTATGTTTTGATGTAAAATATCTCTTAAGAGTTCCCATTGTTAACAGAGGAGGAGGAACTTGTCACAAATGCCCTTGAGACAATTGTAAACTTGGCTCCATTGCTTGATCTTCGCATATTTAGCTCATCAAAGCCATCCTACATCAAAATAATGTGAGAAATCTGGCCTGCTTTTTTATTTTTTGGCCATAACTCTTGTTTGATTTCTAACTTATGGTTCACGAGTTTGTAAATTATTTCCATTGACAGAGAGAAACGTGCAGTTCAAGCCATCATGGGTATGCTGGGATCTGCAGTCAAAGCATGGCATTGTGCTGCTGCTGAATTACTTGGGCGTTTGATAATCAATCCTGATAATGAGCCTTTTCTTCTTCCCTTTGTTCCACAGGTAAATAATTTGTTACATGAGTAAGTGGATTGAACATGGACCATATCTGCATTAGGTCATACTGAGGCTAAAATGAACAATGCAGATACACAAGCGTTTAGTTGATCTTATGAGCTTACCCGCATTAGATGCTCAAGCAGCTGCTGTTGGTGCACTCTATAACCTTGCAGAAGTTAATATGGATTGCAGATTGAAGCTTGCCAGCGAGCGATGGTGATTTTCTTTTGTTCTCTTAAATACAGACATCTCAGTACGAGGGTTTTTCCTATCCTTGAAATTTTTGCTGCTGAAATTTTGTAATAGTTTCTGTTTACAATTCATCAAATTCAGGGCAATTGACCGACTACTAAAAGTGATCAAGACACCGCATCCTGTTCCAGAAATTTGCAGGAAAGCTGCAATGATACTTGAGAGCCTCGTCTCTGAACCACAGAACAGGGCCTTGCTGCTAGCTTATGAGAATGCCTTTGCAGAGATACTTTTCGCAGATGGCAGGTATTCTGATACATTTGCAAGGATATTGTATGAGCTGACTTCTAGGCCAAACAACAAAGTGTCAGCAGCTCGTGGTGTTTGGGGCATGTAACTGGAAACCCAATGTCTTTGCGTGATTGGAATCATATTGAGGTTATGACTATGCCTGGCATATCTGTTGACTTGATTATCAACCAGGAGAATTTTTAGTTCGTCAACATTCAATCCCCTGTTTATAGTTCTAGGTTTACACTTTCGTTGTAACCTTACGTATATTGTAAGACAGTCACTTAATACTTATTTGGTTGCTGCTGTTTGGCTGTCTTTCAGATTGCACTCGTTATTCTTGAAGAAAATGGCAAGTCGAATTACTTCTAGGATATATATATGTTTTTTTTTGTTTTTCTGTTTAAAGTTCTCGGGTTTACAATACCTGGGAATTTGTGCAATCAACAGATTGCAGCATTTCACTGTCATCTGTACTTCCAGTGAGAAGTTATTAATCCGTTTTCTTTGATCTACGCTTGGCCATGCATGAATCGGGAACAATTTATAAGCTTGGGCATCCATTGACTGCAAGCTGTACAGTCTTTCCGTTTCTCTATGCCCTGTTTTTGTTGTTGTTAAACTCTTGCATAAACCAACCCTAAACCAGGACTATGGCTAAATTGGTGGCGACAAACATTCTACTATATGTTTCTCTCTTCCTCTGACATTGCTCTGGCTTACCTTCACAGAAGTCGCCAACTAACAGCAGACACAAATTCCAAATCGCCAACTTGATCTCTAGCAGGAGAAGGGTTTCTTCCACGGACCACGGCGCTTTAGCCTCTACTTTCGGGGGACCCATTAAGTGGATAAACACGAACTCGATTTCTTATTATGTCCTAGCAAATTCTCTCTACATATTCAAGCATGAATTGCATGAGTCAACAAGTGTTGGTGGATTCATGTTGTTGTTGAAATAACCTGAAGCTATAAAGGTGGTAACTCTTGAAGATGGTTTTAACACTGAGAACTGAGAAGTAGATATTTTGTCTGTCACTGAAGATTAGTCAAAATGGTATGATGTTACCTAGATCTACAAACGGAGATCAGGGGCCTTATATCTGGTTTTGGACATAGAACTATTGCCATCTCCCATTGCTTCCCGTGCCTGCGGATGTGCCGGGTTCTTCTCCTTTTAGCAACAGTGGAGGAGTGTATTTTTTGCTGCAGCAACATAATTGCCACTTTTCACCATAATCGTGTAACACTTGCACTATCAGGGCAAACTAATTATTATAACCCACCAGGAAAGAAACCCCGATTGGTAAACTATCTCACCCACATAGATGGGCAGGCCAATTTTATTCTTAAAGAAACTAGTGTCCAAACCTTGCTTGGCCCATATTTTCCATCTTTTGAGAAGAAAAGTGTAACAAGAAACGTCATGGGGAAAAGGTTAGGTAAGCATTTGATGAAAAAAGTGAGAAGCTTTTTTTCAAAAGTAACGACAAAGATGAAAGAGATCACAAAAGACTCGTTTTCGTAAGGCTTTGATTGGACTTTTGGCCAGCTGCTAGCTAGGAAACGTGTAGCGAATAGAGCATTTGCCTTTGTACTCGTTGCAACTTTTGCTCCTAATTGGTTTTGAGATGCTTTGTTTCAAGTCTATGAATGGAAGAGTAATTGGAGAGATAAATTAGTTACAATAGACGATACGCGGGTTTGAATTTTGTATTTTTCCATATATACATTTTATGAGTCGCCAATATAAAGATGACAGAAGCTAAAAACTATCTTATATAAGATTTGTTAAAAATACAAATGTGCCAAAAACCCTACCGAGTATCAGATAGCAAATGATTCTGATTCATGTGAAATTTGTGTTGATAATGGCCTGAAGAACATTAATCCTTAATTTGAAAGTTGAATATTGGTTAGTTCGTAGGATCAGAAAGAGTTGCACAGATCATGCAAATTAATTATATATTATGCAATTGATTCCTATAAATCACATACGTTAATTAAGACAATCTTAGCCCAAAAATAAGAAATAAATGAGGGAGTGATGTTTTGCACTTCAAAGTAGACACAAATCCCTCCATTTCCAAGAAGAAAATATCAAGAAACTGATAATACAGGTCTGAAAAACTTCAAGAAACATTAATGGATGCCACTTTCGGCACGTGAACTGGGAAGTCGTGAATCTCATTCATCCAAGGATTCTTCTCCTCAGCCGGATCGATTGTCTTTAATGCACGCCATACAGCACTGTTGCACTTGAATCCCGAACCGAAAGCAATCTGCCATGTCCGGTCACCCTTTCTAATCCTCCCCTTGGCCTCAGTGTAAGCCAACTCATACCACAAAGAGCTGCTAGAAGTGTTCCCAAATCTGTAAAGGGTCATTCTGGATGGCTCCATATGCCAGTCAGTAAGCTCAAGGTTCTTCTCTAGCTCATCTAGTACTGCTCTTCCTCCAGCATGAATGCAGAAGTGCTCGAAAGCGAGCTTAAAGTCTGGAATATAGGGTTTTATTTTCATTTTAATAATTTTTCTTCCCACCAAAGTAGCGAAAAAGAGGAGCTGTTCGGACATGGGAAGGACCAATGGGCCAAGCGTGGTGATGTTGGTTTTCAGGGCTTCTCCAGCGACCGCCATTAGGTCTTTGGAGAGCGAGACACCAATTCTTTTTGTGTCGTCCTCCCTCTGTAAGACGCAGTTGTAACACTTATCATCGGCACCCTTGTGGGTGCGGACGGTGTGGATGAGCTGGTACTTTGAGCGGCGGCGATCAGAGGATCGGTTGGATAGGAGGATCGCTGCGCCACCCATGCGGAAGAGGCAGTTCGAGACGAGCATTGACCGGTCATTGCCAAAGTACCAGTTGAGAGTGATGTTCTCCATGCTCATTACTAGGGCATAAGAATTGGGATGCACCTGGTAAAGTGAGGTAATTAAAGATTAGATATGTACGTATAGTTTTGAAATTAAGCTCCACGCTTACCCAAAAAAGAAGAAGAAGCTCCACATGCACCATAAACAAGCTGGATTCTATATCTTGAAGGGTATTTGATGTTATGGTTTATGGTAATTATATGACACAGCCCTTCCCTTCATTTCAAGGTAGAGGAGTTGAAATCAGTTCCTTAATACAAAAAATTTCCTTCTGCTACCATGCTTAATTAACTTGCCTATTTGGAGCCAATAATCTAATTATTAACTACAAACATTATTAATGTGGCCATGTTGGAGCTCTATGCTCATTGGGATTTGGGACCATGTTGGTTTAGCTGATGGAAACTTATGTCAGAGTGCGTTGGAACATTTATTATAGAATGTAGGGGGAGGGGAGGTTGTTTAATGCGTTGCGGACCTAGCGCCCTTTAAAATAGGCGGTACCCCCACCCAGCCGGATTGTCTCCAAACCAGCTGGACATGACAGCAAGTGCTGCCAAAAGTTTAGTCAAAAAAGACGTCACTTGAACTTAATCTGTGTGATATTAACGTGGCAGATGAAGCTGATGAAAGAAACATATATAGATTAATGTTTTCAAATAAAACTATCGACATCTTATGTAATTCCCCGTATTCTGCTCATCCATCGCTAGCTTGATCGACGTTTTTTTTTTAGTCCAATGCATCACAGGAATGTTATGGGATTTATATAACACAATCATGCATCGGTAGATGATTAGTAAGATAAAGATAACAAACCTGTAATAGCTGTTTAGCAAGGTCAATAGAAATAAGACCAGCACTGCATCCCATACCGCCAAGATTATAGCTTAAAATGTTCCCTCTGAGCTTGTAGTGGTTCACAATCATGGCCGAGAGGGACGGAGTTGGATTGAACAAGCTACAGTTCACCACGAGGATCCCTATATCCTTAGCCTTCACCCCGGTCTTTGCCAAGAGCTCATCAATGGCTCCGAACATCACAAGCTCAGCCTCCTTCCTTGCCTCGTCCATACATGGGTTGGGTGGTACTCGCAGGATGGCCTCAGGCAAGTAAGTCTTTTGGCCCAACCCGGACCTCTCCAAAATCTTCTTCTGAAAGGCCAAGTTCTGCTCTGTGAAAGTCCCGATTAGACCAGATCTTTCCATGAAAATCTCCCTAGTGCATATTCGCTCCGGTTCGGGCTTGTAACACGCAAAGTTTACCAGGTAAACTTTTCTCGGACGGATCATGAAGTAAAGGGTGGCAAAGAAAACCATCAGACTTGAGCATACAGTCACCAAAACAAGATTAAACTTGAGGTTCTGCCATAACTGGACGAAATCTTTGACAGTGAGTGTTGAGAGATGAGCCGAAGCTATGCCAAGTAGTGGCACAAGCAAGAGGTACATGGCGTTGGAGATTACGTAGTGGTACCCAAGCTTAACATACTTAAGTCTAACAGACAAGAGAAAGTCAGGAAGCTTATTTTTACTTCTCTCCGGCAGAGTTTGAACAGAGACCGTTTCAGTTTCCGGGTTTTCCTTTCTCCCATCTGCCATAATCTATCAAACAATATACACACGTGAAAATCCCTGGAATTAAGCTTTCGGGCAAAAGAATGAGCAATACCCAGAAGGTAAAGCAAGGGAATTAGAGGCCAAAGAAAGAGGAGCCTGGAGCTAGCTGCCGCTAGCTTTGAGGGTCTAGAGTTTTGGGAAGAAGAATTTGGGATGAGAGAAGTAAACCCAAACCAGGATTGCAGTGAAAAGAACACGTGAGCAAGATCTAAATGGAATTGAGTTTGAGAGAGAGATGCCTTGCAAAGATGGATGGGAAGAATATTTAAAGCACTGGAAGTGAGACACAGAGATAAGAGAGAGGAGAGGGGGAGGAATCGGAGGATACAACTACCCCAACGAACTTTTGATTGTTAACCCGCCGGGGCATTCAATTTGCCAACCAGGAGAATACAGGGGCTTTCGTGGCGAACAGTTTACATCTGGCCTACTTGACACCTAGTAATTGCTATTTTGCCACTCTGTGACAGCGTGGCACTCGGTGGTACGTGTCACGTGGTGAATGAGTTGTATAAACGTTTTTTTTTAGGCATAAGTAGCATATATATTGATAATAAGATCAAGGAGGTTTTAACACCTCTGGAGGCTCTAAAAGGCGAACCAGACACTCCGAAGAGCCGGCGGGCCAACGAGCAAACGGACCGTAAGGCCCTACAAAGTCCCCGAATTACATCTGGCCTACTTGACACCTAGTAATTGCTATTTTGCCACTCTGTGACAGCGTGGCACTCGGTGGTACGTGTCACGTGGTGAATGAGTTGTATAAACGTTTTTTTTTAGGCATAAGTAGCATATATATTGATAATAAGATCAAGGAGGTTTTAACACCTCTGGAGGCTCTAAAAGGCGAACCAGACACTCCGAAGAGCCGGCGGGCCAACGAGCAAACGGACCGTAAGGCCCTACAAAGTCCCCGAAGGGACGGATATGCCACGAATGGCAGAAAGGCCTCAGAAGGCAGCAAATACAAACTAATATGCCTAAAAACATAAAATAGACAACACTAAAAACAGCACAAGCCGTAAACACATCGGCAAACAAAAAACACATAATTATAACACAACAAGCCCTAAACAAGTGGGCAGGCCCTAATGGGATTATTGTGGTTCGGACCGGCGGCGGCGGCGGCGGCGGAGGAGGCGGCGCATGGTGGCGGGAAGATGAGATCCACGGCCCAGGAGAGACGGAACAAGCCACAGAGGCGAGATCCGGGGAGAAAAATGAAGGCGGAGCAGCGGAGGGCGCCTCACGCGCGGCCCCAAGCGCCAGCGCGTCAGATTCACGCGCCGCGCGTGGGGCGCGTGTGAGGCCACGCTCCGGCGTTTCGACACCGGAGGAGCGGCGTCGCAACGGCCACGACGAGCTGATTGCACCCAGCAGGTGCGTGTGTGCTGAAAGCCGATGAAAAACGCCGTCCGCCGCTTGGAAGCAACCTGCCAAAAAAAACCAAAAACCAAACCAAAGGGCCACCAACACCGGCCAAACCAACCAGAGGGGAAGAGAGGGGAGGGGGATGGAGGAGAGAAAAAGGAAAAAGGAGGAGGGGGGTTGAGGGAGCCGGAGCTTCCCCCCTCCTCCGTAAGGATACTGGCGGTGAGGAGAGAACTGAGAGAGGCTGGGGGGGAGAGAAAAGCTGTCTTGACGTAGGTTAGATGGATATTGTATAGACGTTTTAACATCACATGTTGGGTACGTAAACTACTATTATTCAATAAGAAAATATAATTTAATTAATTGCAGCAACACATCTACACAATTGTAAATTAAAATCCCATATTATTTTGAAGTGCTACAAGTTATCTGTTTATCAGATTTGTACCCTTTAATTAATTGATAAAGTTAATTTTTAACTTCTCTACTGAGAATGGTTCTGATAATTTAATTAGTCCACAAGTGATATATTTTGAAAATAATAATGTAAAAAATAAGTGATTTATTTATAACATGCAGATGTGGTGGTGAGAGAGAAAAATATTAAATATAATTTTTACTATTTTAATATTAAATAAATACATTTTATACTTTACACCATAAACTATCACAATTGAGACATTACATTTATAAACTATCGATCTATAAAAACATTGTACACTTCGTCTATTTTTTTTCTCAAATTAGAAGGAAAATAACTTTTTATTTTAAACGAAATGACGATTACACCCTTACATATTAAATATAACTTGCTATTTTAACTTTTTTAACTGCATAATTTATATTTCGTATTAAAAAAAATTAAATTTTTATTTAATTTAATGAGGATGGGGGATGAAATCATCCCAACGTCCGCACATTCTAAGAGCTGACTCTAGATTACGTGAAAGGTCAACAATAATGGGCTTCTATTATAGGAGGAACGCACCGGCGGCTTGAATAGTAGTGAAATTTTTGCCTAGACATATTTATGTAGGAACCTTCTGGCCTTCTCCTAACTTCTGTAAATCATGATCAGAGGCAAGCTGTAAGTTTTTTCCTCAATGTGATGTTTGGGTAGTACCTTGTTGCTTTGCTGGTTCAATACCCTTCCAAACCCATTGCTTAGTTCGAAAAACCAATAGAATACCAATTAGCCGTTTGTCCAATTAACAAAAGACGACTCGTCCCCCATTGCCCCCTCTTGCCCTCTTGCCTTTGTGCCCATCCCACCAGTGCCTCTCTCTCTCCTCCCTCTCTTGCCGACCACCGTTCCACAACGCCTGCAGCTGTCGCGCCTCTCGTCGCCGACCACAGGTCCCCTCCTCCATGCGTCAAGCTCCCATCTCTTCTGTTGTCTGTTACATCTCTCTCAAGGGCCAAGTGAGATTCGTTTAGGTATGTTAAAAATAAATGGATTTGTTAATTGTAATGTATTATATTGAAAATATTAAAACATATATTATTGTTGAACGTTTTTCCCATTATTTGTTGTTTTTAGGGTTTCTAATTTAATAAATTTGGAAATTTTAAGAAAACAACAAATGAACAAAGTGAATCTACAAAAGTAGCTAATAATCACCCAAATTAGCTACAGGAGTTGATGAAGTTTAAGAAATACAAGCAAGCTCTTGAGGTAAAACAATTGATAACAATAAAGAATAAAAGCAGTGGATGATAATTCGGCCTTTTATTTTATGTGTCTGTCTTGCCTAATGGGTACTGCTATCTTTTGGCAGAAAACCCAAGCTCTTGAGTTATAACAAAAGAAAAAAGTGAGTTGTATGATTGTTTGACGTGTTTTGCTTAACGGGTATGTGCTATTTTCGGTAGAAATTTGTTAAATTGGCTGGTTGGGTTTGTGGGGTTGTGATAACTTGTAGCATTTTTGCTCTCTGTTGCTGTGATCCTGCTGCTTAGGAAAAATCTGATTTTGAATTTTGGTACTGCATTTTTTATTTTCAGTGTGTTTTGCTTAATGGTTATATGTTGCTATTAGTTCAATTCCTCTGAAATGATGTGCAGGTTGGACGGGGTTGCGAGTTTGTCCATAGTTTATGTTTCTCTTTTTTAATATAATTACTCCTTGGGTAGAAAATGTTTAATTTCTTAATTTGGGTGAAATGCTAAAAAAATGGTCCAATATGATTGTAGGATAACCAAAAATCGTCACCGCTAAGGGCCGATTTTTACCCTTAATGGTGTAGGTATATATGAGAATTATTTAAAAATCGGTGTATTAGGTGTAGGTGCCGATTTTGACCAAAACCGGCACCTACACCAGGGTTGAACAACCCTATTTTGTGGGGTATCTCCCTCCACTGTACCGATTAGGGGTTCCCAGGATGTTCCCTACCCACTTGTCTTACTAAGTACTTTTTTTTTCTAAGTGTCTTACTTACAACTTACTCCTTTGTTTCTGGGTATTAAAGTTAGAAGTACAAAACATAAAAACAACATGAAGACCAGTGAAAAATCTAAACGAACCGAAAGACCCTAAAATAAGCTGGATCCAACAATCCAGAAGCCAAATCGGACTACAAAGTCGGAACCACCTACAACCACAAGGGTCGTAGCACAAATTCCAGAACCAACCGACCATAAGGATCCACAAACAATACAACACAAACTGACCACAAGAGCCAGTACATAATACAAACACAAACTGGCCACAAGGGCCGGGACACAACACACAACACGATATGTGATGGCGGCTTCCGCTAGAAGAAGGGTGATCAAAGCAGTGATCTGACTCCTTCGAAGTAATCGTCATGCAAAGACTGGTTGCACAAGGGGGAGAAGGAGAGGAGACAACTTCGAGCGACACAAAATGACGGCGGTAACGAGAGCCACCAGAGAAAAACGGCCAGATCTGTCCACCATACGGGGGAAGGAGGCATAGACGTGAAACAAGCTAAACAAACCGACCATGGGCGTCACGAAGCAAAATGCCATGCGTATAGGCGGCATAGGCACACAAGGCAGCGCGTGGCCTACACACACAGGCAAAGAAAGGCTGAATCGAGGCAAAAGAGACCGTCAGGAGCTGAGCACGAATGGGCATCGCAAAACCTCCGAAAAACAGACAAAACAGCCAGTAGTGAGGCAATAGAGCGCGGACGCGTGGTTGCACGTGAGATCTCACGCGCTGGCAAGTGGGGGAAGGTTTTTTCAGACAATGGAGAGGGGATTCTAGAGAGAGGGAGGAGTCTCTCTCTAAAATGAACTTGATGGCTCGCTTATATATGTATTTAATTGCTTGAAACGATGGAAAGATTCACGAAGTTCTATTAGTAAATCCGTCTGAGATATCCCTATTCCCTAGAGTGGATGGATTAGTTTTCTTGGTGGCTTCCTCCCTCTTCGTCTCCCTTCATTTTCCGCCTCGACCAAAAGGGAGCTAGGGCTTCCAGTACTGTGTAATTAAGAATTTTGATTGCAGTAGGTGTTAGCTCACCGCTTAATGAGTACTTCATTAATTAGAGGGCTGAGTTTGGTTGAGCTAGCTTCCGTATACGGCCCGAGTCACAAAGGATATACGAACGAAGTTTTTTATTAGGGAATTAAAAAATAGCAAGAGAAGTCTCATGAACTTCCATCAAACGTTGAAGAGATGAATTTAGTGGTGCTTTCATCTCTTATGTTTCTTGTACGAAAACGTTGAAGAGATGCAGGTTGATCAGTATTACTAAGTCCTTAATCATTCAGAAAGTTTGAATTGTTTAAGCGGAATTATGTACAGAAAATCCACCATATTCGAAGCAAATCTTCTTTTTTGTGCTTTCTAAATTATGAACGGCCACCATTTTCGGAAGGGAAACACTTATAATATGAACTTCCTTCCCGGCGTCCCCCTCTCTCTCTCTCCTTCTGTCTCTTGTCCGTTCGGAGATCAATAGACAGCTAACGTGATGGTGCTTCTCCTTTTCCAATTAACCATTAATATTCATTGGCAAAGATTGAGAGTTCATTAATTAAATGTGTCAACCACTTTGAAAAGCTACATGTTCTGTCTGTGGTTAGCAATAGCTAAACCAAACTTGCAATAATGAGCATGTAATTAATTTATATTTGCTAGCTACTTGAATGGTCCCTATACGACCAATTGTCTGTCACATTTTGAGGACTACATGCTCAATGGCTTATGTTTGGGAGATGAGTAATATTTGAGAAATAAAAATTTCCTTTCTTCTGTTAGCTTCTTTAAACAGATGTTGACTGCATACCTGATCTCTTAAATTTCATGTCATTATAATGTTTGAATTGTACCGTAGATTTTACACTGATTCATGGAACTTGGACTTAGGATCTCAAAGAGGTACCTTAATTGTCAACTGAGGTGACCTTTGACTGAGATCTTTGACTCCAAAGGTCACCTCACCTGGGCAATGTTCGGTTTCATATAAAAGAAAGAGGATTTGAATCCTCATTTACTGTGTTCGGCTAAAAAGCAAACGAAAAGGAGAATTCTCTTCCCCCTACTCTGCAGTCCCTGCCCCATGTCCCCCGCTTGTCTCCGGCGGCATTCATTGTTTTTTTTTGTCTTTTATTGATTATTTTATTTTATTTTTTTAAAATATCTTTAAAATATTCTATTTTTAATAAAAAAAAATTAAAATATAAAACAAACAAATTTAAACATCATCATTACTTTTTTACACCTCAACATCTTTTACACAAACACCAATACAACTTTATCACCACCTAAAAATTCACAAAATTCTCCAAATCCTACAAAAACCTTCAAAACGAACATCACCCTAATCTTTCTGATGCTTTGGGAAAGCCCACTTATTAAAAGTTGATGTTAGAATAGTGGCCATTAAAATTTAACTCCATTATTTCTTCACACCCTTTTTTGTATTAAATATTTCAAAATATAAGCGCTCAGTTATAATAGGGAGTATTCATACTTGTATGTGAGAGAGAGCATTGGTATAATTATTGAATGAGTAGATCTGCCTCTTCCTTCTTCATTATTTATTAAAATTTGTAATATATGGTCAGACGTATATGTAGTTAATGATCACTTGTTTACGGAATCTGGTTCTTTTGGGGTTATAGTTGATGGTTGCTTCTCAATTCATTCCATCTTTGTACAAGAATCTCTAATTCAAATTGAAACGTACAACGATTCAGTACTAGCTATTTATTTTCTTAAAAAAAATAAAAATTATGCCCATATGTCCCAGCATTCTTGAAAAATATTATATTCATTTTTTCAGAGCAAGTTTAATTATATGTTACATAGATAAGCCTAGTCTTTTATTATAATGAAATATATTTATTTAAGAGTGATCCGTAGAAGTGATATAATAGTAAGTTTCATACAAGATGTAACTCGTAAAAACAGACGTGTATAAAAATAAACAAAATATTTTAAGAGATAAATAATTTATTTGACCTCGAGAAATAAAGAGAAGATGCGTGCGAACGACATAACCCGCAACAAGAAGGAAAATGATTGAATGTATAGCTTTATGTTACGATCGCATATGTGGGTCCAAAAAATTATGTCGTCGACTCGTCGTAGTTAATATATATATATATATATAGCTATTGTGATAATTGTTGAATTAACATAGGTATTATTTTGAATAAAATCCTTATCAAGATTAACTTAGATATTTATTGATTTTTAGAGTTTGTGATCTATAACCATAAATGTATATAGCTGAATATCAATAAAATCATTGATAATTATTTTTCATTATTGTAGGCTATGTTTGTTTCATATCTCAGAAAATTTTAAAAAAATTTCACTCACTTTTTCATCAATTCCAATAATTTTTTATCAATTTCAATACTTTTTCAACAATCCCAATAAATTTTTAGAAATTTCAATAATTTTTAATACACTTTTCACCAATCCCAAAAGAATCTACGCTACTTCTAAAAAAAGCAAAAAACAAAAACTGTTTTGAGATCTAAACTAAACATAGCCGTAATATTTGTTGTATTAGGAAGCTTTACTCCTTCAGAGAGCTATACAAATTTTCTTTTCTCTTTTCTCGCTCGTGCCTGTAAGTTTCAAGAGTGAGAAAGTTTCCACGAACACGAGGGAAGAGCTAAACGTCAACATGAGGACTTCAGCTCGAGGTACGTAAGTGCATGCAGAAGTACTAATGGGCTTTGGGGTGCAAAAGTTCATGTCAGATAGTATACGCAGAACTCCTTTTGACGAAAGGTGGGCTAGTCATTCCGGGGAGAATTACGTATGAGAAGTATGGCATAGCTAAGGCAAAGAACATAACATCTAGAGGAGAGGGTAGCAGGATATGGCCCATGATTGAAACAAATTAATGAATCAACGAAAGCCATATATTTGACCGAGAACCATTTACAGAATACCCGATTCCTTGGAAAAGCCAACATGACAAGAAAAAAAAAATGAAGTGCACTCTGTATATTGACGCAATACCGCCATCCTCGTGACGATCTTGAATAGCGTTCCAAGAGGGCCAAGACTTTGGCAGCCTTCCTTCCAATACCGCCATCCTCGTGAGCATTTCTGCCAGTCAGACCAACAAGAAGCAATCTACCTGTTGATCCGTAGTAATCCACCATTTCTTTTGACACAAAAACTTTCTCCAAGAGCCCCAAGGTCTCCTCCTTTAGAGAATTTGTTCCCCACGTCAAAGTATCTAATAGGGGTTTTATGGCATCAGCCCCATGCAAGACATTGGCCCCTCTCTGAGGAGAGTCATCCAGAACCAGAGTGGAAAGTGTCTGAATTGATTCATAAGCAGTTGCATGAACCTCTCCATGTAGGAGCTTTACCAAGTCGGGCAAAGCTTTTGCGTCTATCAGACAGAATGTAGTTGGCACACTGCAGATACCGCCATGTGCAATGCATAAAGGGGCACGTGATGGCTGAAAGCACCAACAGGTAGTTGATTTGGGGACAACAGTTAGCTTTGGACTGCTCGTGGAAAGATTACCTATGAGTGCTGCTGCTCTGGCCTTCGCTGTTGCTGAATCGGCCCTGAGGAAGTTAACGAGCAAAGGGTATGCTCCTTTTTCAACTAAAATAAGCTGCGACTCGAGATTTGTGGGATCTGAGAACCGGAAAAGTGCACCTAGAGCATTTTCTTTGGCTTCCATTGTCCCAGTTCTCAGAATGTTTAAAATAGCATCAATTCCATCCAATTCGATTAACTTCATGGTTAGTGATCGCTCTGCTTTTGGTAAGTTGGCTAATAAACCAGCAGCAGCCATCTGGACATCACGCTATCATCATTCTCAAGAAACCCAACTAAGGCCTCCAGTCTTCGTGGCTTGAGAAGGTATTCCACTACCCCTTATGGCTCGTGCTGGGAGAATAGGAAAAGCAAATTGATAGCAGTCTCCCGAATTTCAGAGTCAGAGTCATCAAGAAGCGGAAGAACTAGAGATACACCATTGGCAGTGAGAACCGCCTTCTTAACCAACCCTGCTTCAAATCTACAAATTCCAAGCAGTGCACGCAAGGCAGGCCTCCGGAAATTGGGTGCTGAGTTAGATTTCTGCTGCAAAGCAAACAAATTGACGATGATTGGCTCTAAATCAAGTTGTGCCCCTTCTTCATCAACAAAGAATTTAATTCCATCACCTTCAAAAGAAAGTTTCTCAAGTATTTCGCAGCATTTCACAACAGTAATCGTGCGCACATGGGGAGAGAACACTAGTTTCAGAACAAGTGTTACTCCACCAGCACCAGCAACGAGCTCTTTATTGGCACGGCAACCTGATAATTTAGTCAGGGCTGATAGGGATAACTCTTTCGACTCTATGTTCCCAGATGTCATCTCAAGCAAAGGAGGTATAACCCCTTCCTCGCCAAGGAGCTTCAAATTCAAATCAACCAATTGTGTATTAACAATTGTTCGCACCATTGACATCCTTGAAGATTCAGGCCCTGAAAATTTTAGAATGACCAAATTACGTGACAAACACTGCATCTAAAGAATTCTACTCAGTCAGGCATAGCAGCTTAACTGTGGTGACTAGGACCCAGAACATTTCATATCATATTCTGTTAATGAGAATACAAACAGACAATAAGACTGAAGGGGGCACACTGGATGTCCCATGGAGTGAAATCATTCAGGAGTGTCCTCTGTAGAATTTCAAATTAGACCATCATATTATGGATCCTATTTGGCTGTGTGGCTTCTTCCTTATATATTCATCAGGATCATGAAATGATGTTCTTAAAAGTTTGGCATTAGAACTTGTAGTCTTGGCTTCACTTTATAACAGAGGTTGGTCCCATCAAATGCTATCGGAAGTATGAAACCGCTATAACAAGCCGTGAAACAATGTTGTGTGCATTGTGTGGCAAGACGCTAATGAATCTGATAATATATTCTCTTTTGTATCCTTGCACAAAAATAATTCACCAAACTGGCCTTCAGAAAAGATGTCCTCTTTTTCTTTTCAATAAAGTAACTAAAAGGACATGTTATTTCGAAGCCCAAAGTAATCAGATCTTCATACCTTGAACTATGCGGTCAATAAGTGGTTTATACCAGCCAGACTTAGCAGCAAGAGAAATGTTCTCCTCATCTATCTCAAATAGCTTCATCAAGATTTTTTCAGCAATCTCAGCTGACTCCCTCTGACCCTTTAACAGTGTAACAAGAAAAAGAATGGCGCTGCAATGCTGAGAGAGTTTCCTGCAAACAGACACGTTCCAACCAGATCTATCTTGCAACAACTCATACAGTAATTCAACCGCAGCCTTTGAGATGCTGGAATCACGCCCTAAACAAGGAAGAATGTGATCCCATCCTGGGGATTCAACGACTTTTTCCTATGAAATTTGATTCAACAGTTCAAGTTAGAACATTGTGAAGCATTTTAGTACTTCGCTTCTCAATTTTTTTGGTAATTAAAACCATGAACCAATTTTGAAAATTCAAATATTGATGAAAAGGTAGAAGAACAAAGAATCAGATAGGATTCCAGATCAAAAAATCTATGCAGTGCCAAAGCTGGTTCAATAGTGAGTAGGAAATTCAAAATTTTCTGTTCTAACACAAAAAATTAGAGCTAATAAAAATTGAGAAAAAAATAGTTTACCCATACCCAAAACACTACTATCCAACGTTTAGCAGCAATTGACATTAATATCCATGCCGAAAAACTAAGAATTGCAGGAGATCCACAATCAGCAATGCATTATTATCTTCTTCTGTTTTCCCTTTTCAATCCATGAGGGTTATGCAAGCTTCTTACCTTATTTCTTGCATGCCCTTCTACAACATCTTTCAAGGTAATCAAAATCTTTCTCTTCACATCTTTGTTGTGTGAGCTCCCTAAGATAGAGACAATAATATCTGTAAGCCCTCCGATGGAAATCCAGTCTTTGTTAATAGAACTCTCTCTCATAAGGTCCTGCATTTGGCTCAGGGCCTCTTCCACAGATGAGTCAACACCTGATAACAACTTTGCTTTGGAAGATTGTATATTGAGGCAATAATTAAGTTCTCGCCACTCCAATATTGATTGTTTTAGCGGAAGGTTAGACCTTAGAGTAGTATCTTCAAGAACCTCACCGGTTTCAGGGTCCGTTATCCCCCCTCTGTCTAACCAAGCTTCGATGGCAGCTCGCTCACATGTAGTACCAGTGCAAAGGCTGACAGGATCAACCATCACCTTTCTGCAGATACGACAAAGAAAAGAATTGAGGGGTGGAATATGCTTTTCCCTGGGATCATATCGCTCTATAACCTGAACCCTTCGGAGATACTGCTTTTTGACTTCTTCGTAATCCCTCGCAGCATCAGCTCGAGAGAGGAGCTCAATAACCTGCTCCAAGAAAAGAACTTCAGCTCTTTCTTTCAAGTTGGCAGCTTCTTCTTTATCCCTTCTGAAGCTTGCTAGCTCCTTGCTTATCTCAGAAGGCTCCACAGGTACCCCAACTGCCCTTGCTATTTCTTCAAGCATATCATTTGCAAAACCCTGGTCCAGCTTCTGGTCTCTAAGACCTTGGTTTAACTTGTCAACAATTTGGAGCTGGGAATTTGAAGCCTCAAATTCCACTCTTTGCATCTCATTCTGTAACCTATTCACCTGATCAGATATCCTTGAAAGAACTTCTGCGTTTGCGAGGGATAATGCAGCCAAAGACCTTCCAATGTCCCTTGTCACGTCTTGTACCTCCTTGACAATGTACCGGCACCTGACCAGTAAGTAGAAGCGGGCTCGATTCTTATACTTCTCCACCAAATTATTAGCCCTTTTAACATCTGATTCAAGAGACTCGAGAGCGAGCCTTGCAGCTTGAGAATCATTTAATTCTCGAAGCTGCAGTTCCTTTAATACTGGTTCAATGTCAATCAAGTGCTTTGACAGGACCTTGAAACTCTCCTTCTCAATAATGACATCCTTTGCGGCATTAGCTGTTTTGATGACCTGGTTTGTTAGCACGGCCAAGATGGTCCCTATGGGTATGAGCTCCAACGCCATTACAGGAACTCTAAGCCGGAGCTTCCATTGAAGCCCAAGAGTGATAGTTGCTTCCACCACATAGATATTGAATATCATATACCACAGCGCAGATCCTCCCCCTTCAGGCACTTTCCTCCATTTCATCCCCCTTTTTGAGCTATTTCCTCCATTTCAAAAGTATCCCATGCCTTCTGACCAATTAAAAAACAAAAATTACTAGAATAAGCCTTTACCCAGGGAAAGAGTTAAACCACTGAATATTACTTATACAGCACCGATAGAGTTAGATGCCTATCTTTGAAACAAAACAAAATGATAAATCAAGTTCGATTACTGAAGCCAATGTTCAATAGGAAAGGCAAAGTGGTAAATTCTCAGAAATCGGAGAAAGTTCAAGAGGAAAGGACTATTTTTTTTTTAAAGAAAGCTTCAAAAAAGTCATACTCACGCATCCAACAAGTTGGGTGTAAACCTCGGCAAAACTATATCGTTCGAAATTCTAGGAGAGGAACATTCACATCAACCCAATTTTACTGTCCACATAACAAGCTATAGTGACAGAGCTGGAATCTAAATAACCTCATAGGCCAAGTAAGGGGGACAGAAAAAAGGCCAGAGTATAGCCTTCATATCAAATAATTATATAAGAAGGGAATACGTAACTTCTCAAGTTCATCTAGTTGACAAAACCGGACCTTTGAAAGTGCAAATAAAACACTACTGCTGGAAAACCATAATCGTTTTTTTTTGGCTCCATAGAAAGGGTCTCCAGAACTCAGAAGAAGTTTAACTGGTTCAAGGTCCAAGGCTAACCATAAGTAATGCAACCGAGACTGAAACAACCATTTGGCTTTTGAACATTTCCAGTCCATAGGAACGAAAACAACATGGGAACCGCAATTTTCTTTCCTTTCTGCGTCAGGTTGCTCATCGGGAGCCTAGAGGGTAATACTCATCAATATTACATACAAGAAAATACAACAAAGGCCATACTTAGCCGACTATCTTCAATTCCTTCCCAGCAAGAACTATAAGAAAGCAAAAGAAAGAAAGTTTAAATATGGGTGAGAAAAGTTACCTGATCCAAAATGCATTAAATCCTCCTTGTTTTGTATGTTTGCCACTTTCGGACTTGAGCTTTGGCTCTGGGAATAGGCGCGCGGCCTTCTTCTCTCTCTCTCTTCTTATCCCTACCAACGCTCGAACAACTGACCCGTCGGGGAATTCACAACCCACATACCTCCCACTCCCAGGCACCGAGGTCCGAGGACGTCGCTAATAGGAGCGCGACCTTGTCATTAGTACAATAATATCCTGACGTTGGGTACGAGGCGAGATGACTTAAAGCTAAGTCAACGTTCTCCAGGGAAATTTCAGGACAAGATTCTGTGCGCGATCAACTACGCAGCGTGGAAAAAGTGTCTGAATATTTCTAAAAAAATTCCACGTGGAGTGCCAGCTAATCATTACCTACTTTTTTTCCCGTGTCTGGATTTTTCCTGGAAAGAGTTGATTTGACTGTTGCTCTGCCGAGGAGGTCCATTCTGCCTCCGATACAAATGGAATCCAGTAGTTTCTTTGAAAATACCTTTTCTTTGATTATTATTTGAGGAATGAGGAAGACGAAAGTCCACACAATTTAAAGAGTTTAAAGAAATGAGTTTATTGGGCCAACTCAAAGAACATCTCTAAACGAGTCTAGTTAAAGCTCAGATCACCTTCCTCGGCTTTTGTTTTTCTCTCTCTTTCTCGTGAGCAGACGTATAGGCTTCTTTGTTCCTTGATAGTATTTATATGAATGTATAAATATGTCTCATATTTTACTGTTGAAGTCAATTCATGCCTTTTAAGTGTCCTAAGAAAAGTCCATTCAATGGTAAGAGATTAAATAATTTATTCAAAGATATTAATTTAAAATTATTTTAAGAGTTAAATACAATTTTTCGTCCTTTAAAAACACTTTGCACCCGACTAAACTTGCTATTTTAGTTCAATAAAATGACAATTTTACCCTCATTTTTTTATAATTATATTTTATGCGGAGGTAGATTCGTCATTTATTGAATTCAATAATAATTTACGTTCAAATTAACAGTTAAAAATGTCAAGTGTAAATGGTTAATAACTAATAGATGAAATATAACGAAACTTAATAACCCGGAATGCAAAGTGTCGAGAATTTGAATAGTCGGGCGAAATGGATAGTCCAACATTTAAGAATCGACAACTTCAAAAGAAAATATAACCAAAAATAGTTGTGAAAAAATGGGAAAGAAAAAATAATGGTGATATGGGGTCAGCTCGTTCTACAATAATCCCTGGCCCAGTCACACGACAGAGGAAGGAGGCGACGATCCACCTCATCGCAAAACAGATCATTGCGCCTCGGGGCCCTCCACCCACCTGAAGCTCGGCTCACGGCCTCCTCACTGGAGTCTGGAGGGAAGAAACTGCGCGCAATATTGGAAGCTAATGAAGCTTTTAACAATGCGAAAACCCAAAAGAATTTAGTTTGTGATCATTGTTCCTCTCTCCTTTCCAGATTGACCTTCTCAATAGCTATCCACATTAAATTTCGACGAGTGCTCATCAGCCAATCAAAAGTTAGTCATCCTTTATCATCGAAGCCTCTTATCTCTTTCACCTCCTAATACCCGGAACTCTTTTGTGGGAATTCACCGCACACTAAATTATGCCTCTCTAACACTGATCATGCCAAACTCATCTGGACCGATTAGTATAGCCGTTCAACAAGAGTTCAATGGCTGTATCCCAATAGGCACATCTCTAAGACCTTGCCCAGAAATAGGGAACTCAAATGGTAAAAACAACCATATGAGTGATTCATAGCTTGACACAAGTGAAGACACCTCTTACTTTAGAGAGGGTAGAGTCTTCATATGCGAGCAATTTTTTCGACAACATCGACAGTATGTTAGACAACAAAATTAGAGACAAACTTCGTAAGAATTAAAAAAAAAAACTGCGTAATGAGACAACTGCATAATATCCAGCGTCCCAATAGAACCATGCAACCTAAAAGCCCACCACATATCCTCACTAACAAGAATTTTACCAGCTGAAGCCTGAAGGATTGAAAAAGTAAAGTTTCGTCTTTTAAAATGTGCTCCCTACCGTTTCAAACTTCTGGGGTCACCGATTACAATCTCGTTACCCAAAGAATTCCGTGTTTCCATGGAGCTTCAGCCTGAAATGGGGTAGAAATTAGGCAGATCTTCCACTTATAAGATTGAAAGTTAATTGTTTAGTTTATCTATTGTGTTGGTGCAAAAGGCAAAATGGAGCATTAAATACTCCGCAACCAAAGAAAGCAATGATGTAACTTTTGACAGTAATTATTCCCACTCGAACCGTAGATAAATACGCATAAACATCATTGTCTTCATCTATGGTATCAGACCAGACATACTGGAGTTGAAACCCAAATACGCACTTGGATTTAACATCCAGTAAGTCTTCGATTTAAGTCCCAAAGCCAAAAACACATAAATAAATGGGAAGGGATCTATAACCATCAATCACACCAAACAAATTATTCGATTTTGATATGAAAGCCATGGATGTTCATTTATGCATGTTACATATATATTGGTTTGCACAGGTAATTAGAACTCAAAACTTACAACCGCGAGGAACATTCAACGGTTGTTGTTCTTGCGAGCCAGCTCACGAGCCATCTCTCTTAGTTCCTCTGGTGACGGAGGCCTAGGCCCCTCTGGGGGATACACAACATAAGAACGCTTCACAACAAAAACAAGCAGTATTAGTTTAGTCCTTTGACCATATATCAAAACAATGATCGGACGATAGCGCGATTAATGGTTCAAAACTGAGAAAAGATTTTTTATTTCAAAAAGAAAAATCAAACCATCGATCACCCATTCCTTAAGAATGTCTGATAACCTAAGATTATAGCAATTCCCAAACATAATGAACCCAATTTAATTTCACCGACAATCTAATCAAATTTCGGATGAAAAAGAGACATATTTACGAGAACATACTGAGAGAGTGAGAGTTAGAGAGAGAGGGGGTTACATTTCCCATGAATTTCTGGATATTCTTAGTATTGTTGGCGAAGGCATACATAAGAACGACTGGAATGGTCACATAGATCCCGAACTTCGCGATCTCCAGGATTCCCTTCGAAGTTCCCACAGATGACATTTTTTCCCCCGCAGATGATTATCTCAAAGCTAAATGGAATGTATTTGTCGAGAAAATTGCAGTTCCAGTCCGCACAACTTAAACCTTAGATACACGTACGCCGACTCGCAGATAGAAGGAGAGGGGTGACCTGCGACTTATGCGACTCTGCGGATGAGGATGAAACCTGGACAACGTCGGAGCTCTCCGAGTTTTACGTGTGTAATTATCGAATTGGGCCGTACTGAAGAGCCCAAACATTCGCCTAGGCTGCATAAGTTGTGGACTGATATTTTAGGAACCTTCGGCCACCGGCCAAGATTTCAAAAGCTATGGGCGGATAATAGATTTCTGAACGATCCGTAATAATCAGGTTTGCATTAGCTAGGCCTATGAATAGATCAGCCCAAGAGGAAGGAGGCTCTGACACTGGGTGCTGTGATCCTCGCTTAAATTTCGCAACGTCTTCACAAGATTGGCCAATTAAGCGTTAAAACACTCTCTAAGCTACCAAACAGCTGTGGTCGGCTTCTGTTTCTTAACAGCTAGCCGAACCCACCTAATGGAGTCTAAATTTTACCAGTTCCAAGTGGCTATAGAGTTGAAGTTCCCATCTGTAGCAGACAGTTTTGTTTCGAGCTGCTGCCTGCTTGTGTGTTGTTTAGCTTGTTTTCTCGTACAAAATCAAGCCTATATGATGCACTAATCCCATTGGTCCAAGGCGGCACACTGACATCTTTTTGCCCCGTCGTTAGTGGTACAAATGATACAACCGTCCAATCAAAAAATGCATTAAAAAAACGAAATTAGGGGTCTATGGCTCAAATTTATAATATTAAAGAATTTCCCACTTGAATTTTACTTATGATTCAGATATTTTTCGCCAATATAAACATAGCTTACATAAGTTAAACAACAACTTCCAAAACCATTGGCCCCTTCGGCAATAAATTAGAGCTTGATTTGCTTGCCTAGTTGTCCCTAGTGGAAGTGAAAAATAATTGATAAGCATGCAATTATAGGTGGATATCCAAGCAGCAGGGTATATTCCCTTAAAGGAACCCTGTCAACTTATCAGAGTGTTTCTGTTTCATCAAACTATGCGGTGGTCGTGTCATAATGTAGCCTACTTAATTTATTGGTAATCTCCTGCTAATTGGCTTATTTTCCTTTATGCAAAAAGATACCCATAGTTTTTTTTAGTAATTTAGGACGGTCGTAAATGCAGCACTAGTCTTTGTCTGAGTAGAAATTATTGATTTGGCTTTTTTCTAAGTTTGGAGTCAAACGTATATATGTACTATTCTCTATGGGCGTATTGTAACTGTCTAAATACAAACACTAGTCATATATATGTTTTTACTTTAAAATAACTAGTTAAAGTATCTCTCGAAATTTCTTGGATCATTATAAAACTCAGTTCAATCTAGTAAGATCTTAATGTAGAATTTGGTCATTATAAAACCAATCACTCATTCATTTTCTTTCCGACCTGGAATTCAGGTCAGCAAACGTATCTATTTTTTCAACTTGCCAAAGAAAAGAAATGCCGCTTTTGTTTATGTTTTGTTTGCTGTTGATTTGGTACGTACCGACAAAATCGATGACAATGATATGATATGGACGCCAAATCCCATTCCACCCTTCTTAGTGGATATGCTGGCCCATTCCCCCCACCCCCCAATTATGAGCCGAATTTGTGGCTTAAATACGACGTTTAATTAATATTTATGAACTAGCTAGAAGCCAATGCTTCCATTAAATCGAAATCATATAGTGATGGTTCAACCTCTAATTCGAGGATGAAATGAATGGGGGACCGGGAACCCACATGGGCACATAGAGAAGGTTAGACCCATGAAGTAGAAGCTTTGCGTGTGAAATCTACCAAACATGACTTTACTCTTCGAGCTACTTTTTGCTCTACAACTGAAAAGAAATAAAGAACAAAAAAATCCTCAATAAATTCAAGAGATAAGACATGGGGGGTAACAATGGATGAAGTCTTGAAGAAAAGCAATTCCCAATCAATCTTCTAAATCATATGCATTGAAGAAAATAATGAACTATATATTTTTCAGATGCATAATAATAAATTTTGATAATTTCATAACTCAATAAGATGAACTATGAACTTAATAATTGCGTAATTTGGAACGCAACATGACTTATAAGGAGCAGCTCACCTCCAATTAATGAGCCTCCCATTTTCAAACCTAAGGATTGACACCTGTACTTAAATAGAAACAAGGCTCAAAGAATGGCACATCAATGTCTTGAGTAATTACACTTTTATGAAACTAAGGTTACGGTCTTAATTGCTCTTGTAAAAGTAGTTTATATCTGGCTCTATACAGGTGTGGCTCCGCTCACCAACTGCAGGGGGCAGCTCGACCAATACCTGGTAAAAGCAATAAGGGGAAACGAAAAACAAGACAACAGTTTTCAACTGTAACGGCGGAACTGCTTTTACATGTGACGCAGAGAATGCGTGCTCACTCTCAGTCTTTACCCAAGTTAGAACCTCCGACTTCATCTGTAGACCCAGTCTTTAACAAAATAGGTAGCCTGTTTCTCCATGTGGCAAGTTTTCCGCCGCAACTGTGATGCAGGCAGGAATCCAAAACTTCTATGATATATTTGTCTACGAGAGAGAGTTGTCTAGTCACTTTGGCATACACTAAATGATCCCAATGGGTCTATTTAAGTGAGAAAATAAAGTAATTGCTTCAAAACTTCTATGATATATTTTCCCCAACAATGGAAATTAATTAAAAACCTTATTAACTACTATTGATGGTGCGATCACTGCGATTGTGCGATGTATAAGGGGGAAGAACACTTGGAAGGACGGAAGAGCCGGGAAGAGCAAATTAGTAGGGGTAATCTCGGAAACACAAGTAGAACAACGCGCCTGGATCTGAATGCCAGTAAGAGCCAACTAGTGCTTCTCTAGTCTCTAACGGCTTTCTGCTATAAAAGCGAACGCTCAACGTTTAGCACCTTGTCCCGGAGCCATGGAACCAGGGGTTCCGCCACCGTCAATTAGCCCACTGCCATCCTCCGGCAGCACCCTCCTTGGAAAATACCAATTGGGCCGCCTATTGGGCCGGGGCAGCTTCGCGAAGGTGTATCATGCACGTTCTATAGAGGACGGCGCAGACGTGGCCGTGAAGATCATCGACAAGTCCAAAACTGTCGATGCCGCCATGGAGCCTCGGATAATCCGTGAGGTCATGGCCATGCGCCGCCTTCAGGACCACTCGAACATCCTCAAAATCCACGAAGTCATGGCCACCAAGACTAAGATCTGCCTCGTCGTGGAGCTCGCCAAGGGGGGCGAGCTCTTCTCCAAGATCTCGCGCCGCGGTAAGATGTCCGAGCCCTCGGCGCGTCTGTATTTTCAGCAGCTGGTTTCGGCGCTGGATTTCTGCCACCGAAACGGCGTCGCCCACCGCGACGTCAAGCCCCAAAACCTCCTCCTGGACAAGGACGGCAACCTGAAGGTATCTGACTTCGGGCTCTCGGCTCTACCCGAACAGCTCCAGAACGGCTTGCTCCACACGGCGTGCGGGACCCCGGCGTATACGGCGCCCGAGGTCGTCCGCCGCCGAGGCTACGACGGCTCCAAAGCCGACGCTTGGTCTTGCGGGGTTATCCTCTTCGTGCTACTCGCCGGTTACCTCCCATTCGACGATAGCAACATCGTGGCCATGTACAAGAAGATTCACCGCCGAGACTATCAGTTCCCTACTTGGTTTTCCAAACCGGCGCGCCACGTGATCTTTCAGCTCCTCGATCCGAACCCCGACACAAGAATGGGCATCGAACCCCTCATGCAAAACGCATGGTTCAAGAAATCGTTGCGAGAGAAACCCCAGAACCAGAGTCTATTCGACTCAGCCAGTAATGGAAGAGACGAGACATTGACAAGCATGAACGCCTTTGATATAATATCGTTGTCGTCGGGGTTAGACTTGTCGGGGCTTTTCGAAACGACGACGTGTAGTAGAAAAGAGAAGAGGTTTACGTCGAAGGTTTCCGGGGAGGGGGTGATAGAGAGAGTGAGGGACGTCGGTAGAAGATTAGGGTACAGAGTAGAGGAAGGGAAGAGTGGAAGTAGACTCGGTTTGGGGAAGGGGAGGGTCGTTTTGGTAGTCGGGGTGTCGGTGATCGCGCCGGAGTTGGTGTTGGTGGTGGTTAAGGTGGTCGAGGGTGGGGTGGAATTTGATGAGCTTAATCAGTGGGGTGACTTGAAGGCTGGGCTGCAAGACATTGTCGTTGATTGGCACAGTGATAATCGAGATGGTTAATTAGTTTGCTGGATGATGAATTGCAGATGTTAGAGCTATACGAGGACGAGGATGGGAACCTCGGTTTAATCTAATGTACATGAATATATGCAGTTAGTGCTCGAGATGCATGATTGGAATGATTCAGTGTAAGGTTTTTCTCTTGGATGAGCTTTGTACATGAAACTCATCATTAGTCCCAGAATAATATTTGTGTTCTCTCTTTTTCTTTAGCCATTTACTTCGGTGATGGCCTTTTTTTCCTACTTTTCAATCCAACACGAATCCATGTATGCTAAGGCTTATGGCCTACGAGATTGTACAAAGATGTTTGCAATGTATATGTATTCCATCTGTTTGATTTTAGAAATCTCACTCCCATCGTAAACGAAACGCAGAAACCTTGTCCACAGTGCAGGAAAGAACAAGGAATTGGGATTTGTCCTCCTTTAGTATTGGAAATGTCCGTGCCAGAGGTTTTATATACGGCAGGCTTTGGTTTAACTCATAATTCGTCCCCCGTGAGATATTACGCCTTGCTAGGAATTATAGGATCCTTCTTGTCCTACAATTGTTTCACTTTGTGAAATAGTATTACGAAAAGATTGAAATCCCTAAAATTACTTGTTTTCAGTGAGCAATCCGTGAAACTATGAGTGAGAGTGTGATACTCTGAATACCCTAACCACGTGGAGTAGGAGAAGATAATGAGTTCTATAAGGACCAAGTTTTACATCAAGATCTTAATATGTTGAAATGAGTTTTATAATGATCCAAGGAGCTTTAATCCAACTTTTATTAATTATTTTAAAGTAAAAACACATATGTGGTACTCTGAATCACACATGGAGTGAGAGAAGATGGTGAATGAGAGATGAATTCAATAAGGGTCTACTCCCACATTGAAACTTTACTAGGTAGAACTGTGCTTTATAATGATCCAAGTTGCGTCAAGATCAACCTTGACTAATTTTCTTGAAGTCAAAAACACAAATGTGGCTAGTCTTGTCTTTGTCTCCTTACAAGGAGACTCGGTAGTAGAGAGTGTGGGCATAAACGAACATCCAAAATATCAAAAAAGCATACACAAATACCAATATTTTAACACAAACTCTAATAAATTTTTTTTAAAAAAATAATAACAAATTTTCTATTTCCATACTTTTTCACCAAACTCCAATATTTTTTTTATTAAAAAATTACATCAAATAATCTGTTTTTACATTTTTTTACAAATTTCAATAAAAATTAAAGATACCAATACAACTCAATATTACATTTTTTACACACACTAATACAACTTTTACAATTTTTACACGCGTGCCAATAAAGCTAAAACATCACTTAAATATTCACACGATTCTTAGAATTCAACAAATTATCTCCAAACGAACATTCCCAAGTGTCCTGTTCAATATTACTTTTTTTACACACACCAATACAATTTTTACACGTGTGCCAATAAAGCTAAAACATCACTTAAATATTTACACGATTCTTAGAATTCAACAAATTTTCTCAAAACGAACATGCCCAAGTGTCCAGTTGGCTTACTGATCTGGATGTTGATAGTATATACATTGAAAGATGGAATAGCCCCGTATCCAATTCCAAATATACAAACGCTTGAAGGAAAACAACGTTACAAGCAGAGCAATGCAGTCGCAAGAACTACTAGGGAAGTAATCTGCTTCCAACCTGTCAAAAGGTGACTTACATCTTAGATTGTGTTTGTATGTTAAAATTTTAAGGTATTAGATTTGATGAAAAAGTGATGCGAGAGATTATTTTTAATATTTGTTACAGTGAAAAGTAATGATGTGATGAGGAGAGAGATTATATTGTAAATTTTTATTGTGTTAAAATTTTAGTAGGCGTAAAATTTTAGTTAGCAAACCCGCCCTTAGAATCGTCTAATACTAAACTTCTGGGCCATAACAATGATAAGAAAATTCGACAGAAACAAATTGTAATACCCTCTGCAACATCATTTGCTTGGCTACCCAAGAGGGTCGTCTCCAGGCCACCACACAAGACTTTCGATCAAGTTACATTCCCCATGTCAATGACATGATCCATAACTGTGAGTTAATCACAGAAATCCTGCTCATATCAGCTAAAGTATGATCATTAAGCATGAAAATAGTAAAGATAGAGATAAATCTGCATCAAGCATCAAATTGGAACAAAAACAAAAAAACAGGGAGATTTCGGAACCAAAATGCAAGCAAGGGAGAGAGAGTCCAGTGCCCTACCCTGCTTAGCACAACCGATTCATTATTAGAGACTATTACAAAATGAGAAGACAGATTTGGTATTCTTAGTTATTCCTGTCATGCGGGCTTCTCATACAAGTGCGTTTACAAAATGTTCAACCAAAAAAAGCTTTACTCTAACTACTCAGGGTCGGCTATACATCTGTGCAGGCAAACAATTCTATACAAGGCCACCAACAAAATAGGCCCTTTGTTTTCCTCCCCAGCCTCGGGAGATGTTCTTGTTGGAAGTCTTTCAGGTCTTTCTAGAACCTTCCGGGAAATCTACACCATACTCACGTTGGATACAAGATCATGGAATATTCTCAACATTACATTGGTTTTTCAGCTTGATAATTACAAAGAATTACAGTGAAGCAGCTCTCGACCAGGTAAGCAAGTGATTTTCATCGATGAACTGCGTCGTGCAATCGTGCAACTTTAAATCATATATGTCACACTCAGAAAGCTGGTTGCATAGAAAATATTTATATGTCATCATGATCATCCAATCCAACCACGGATGATAGAGTTGACATCCATGCCTGCAAACCACTCTGAGCATCCCTCTTCAATGTTACTTCCAGTTTGCCAACAGCTTGCTTTGGAACTCCACACTTGACCAGCAAAACACCAAGTAATTTGAAGGTGCAGTTGTTAGGTTGAATAGCAGCTTTTATCATTCCATTGAACACTTCCACCACCTCCTTGGATCTGCCATCCATAGCATACAACCCAAGGACATTATTATAACTCAACAAATCGGTTAGAAGTCCCAGTTCTCTCATCTGTTTTGCGATGCGAATGGCTTCCTCAAACCTCCCAATTCTCTTATACAAACACAACATCATTGCAAAAGTAAATTCATTTGCATCCCCCTTTCTTTTCAAACTGTTAAAAATATCTTCTGCTTGTTTCACCATAGATCGCTCACTATAAAGATCAATCATACAATTAGAAGAATACACAGCCGGACCCTCCTCTAATGATTGAAGCAGCATTTTGTATGTTTCTTCTGCTTCCTTCAAGTACCCAACTTTGGTATAAAGCTTGATCAAGGAGTTATATATAACTGTATTCCCAGGCAAGCCTGCCTTCTTCATCGCATTAACATAACAGAGAGCTTCTTTTGCACCTCCAACATTGGCAAAAGCATTAATCAGTACCCCATAGACAATAACATCGGGGTGCACATCAAATCTGATCATCTCCTCATATAGCTCCTCGGCCATTTCCAATTGACCTAGTTTTGCAAAACCTGATAGCAGAGAACAATATGGGACACAATCACTTACAAGTCCTGCCTCCTGCATCGTCCTCAGATAGGGTCTTGCTATGTGCGGCATGTCTGCATTAACCAAAATTTGTATTAAAGAGCTATAGCTACATTTGTCCGGGAAAACACCATAACTTGCCATACTATCAAACAATTGACATGCTTTATTATAGCACTTCCCTATACCGTAAGCTTTAATCATCACATTGAACTGAATGACACTCGGCTTCTGCTCTTCTTGGCAACAAATGAAAACTTTTTCAGCTTCCAAAATGTGGCCACGTTCCCCATATGCATCAATATTAGCAGAATAGCACTCAGAACTCATATTTCCTGCAAGATGAAACCTCCTGAACCATAACCATGACTTCTCAAGCATCCCAGCTTCTATATACATTCTAGTCAGAGCCGATTGGGTGTATTCATCAAACTAGAGTCCCCTTCCATCCATCTCCGATACCAGGTCTTCAGCTTGTTGAACCATGTGCCTTATAGAGTACGCATATAAGAGAGTGCGGTAACTCACAATGTCCGGCTCCAGGCAGGCCTCCTTCATCTTCGCAAAGTAGTTTGCTGACATATTTATATCATCATGCCTAGCATGAAGGAAAATGAGAATATTATATGTTCTTGTGTCGAGTGGGCATCGAAGCTCCTCCATTTTATTAATCAGTGAAACCACCTCATCTAGTTGGCCGTGGTTGCCACAAATGTGAATCATTGTATTGAAAGTCACCGTGTTCGGTGCTATCCCTTCCTTGAGCATCTGAGCAAAAGTTTGAGATGCTTCTTTAAGTTGCCCGGCCTTCCCAAAAGTGTCGATCAATGCATTATATGTATGTGAGCTCAAACTTGCATGAGAATGCAAAGCACTCCCCAAATCAGCAGTACTTGTAGCAGTCATACTCTCATGCCTCAAAGCTTCACTGAATGACCACTTCTTGAAAAAGTCCTCGGCCTTTTGAAATTCTCCTGCCTTCTTATACAGTTGGATTACCGTCCCCATAGTAACCTCATCAGGTTCCATCCCTTGTTTGTTCATCCTCTCAAGCCAACGGAGGGCTTCTTCCTTACGCCCGCCTTTGCTATAGACATCAATCAGAGTTCCATAGGTAGAATTTATAGGCGCAGTTCCCTTAACATTCATCTCATCCCACAAACTCTCAACATGGCTCCACTTGCGCGCTTTCCCAAGAATTCGAAGCATAATATTGTAGTGAATTACATTCATCTCATAATAACCCTTTCTCTTGAACCACTGAAAAATCTCCAAGGCCTTCTCCCAACTCCGCTGCTCCTTTAAAATTATGCTCCTTTCCTTCTTACCAATCTTGTCTTCCCATGGTCTCAAAGCCTCGTCCAAATCCTGAAAAGTATCCAAAGCCTGCAATATTGCCGGAATACATCCCCCATAACAGATCCATTTCGTCGAACACCTAGTATGCACTTTTTCCAACAATCCGTTTTCAGTTCCCGACCTGAATTCAACCTCAAAATCCCCGTTTTTCACAATTCGACCACTATCCCGAGTGCTCATCTCTGTTTTCTATCTGGGATTTTCACCGAACTCTGTTTCTTCAGTACAGGTTCATGAATAATACCAGTTCTTTCAAGGAACTGACTGTGAACTCCACCAAAACTTTTGAATTCTCCACTGGGGCATTCAAGCACTCGTTGTACTCTGTGTTTCTTGTTTATGAGCTCAACTTGGTCCACTGGAGAAACTGGCAGTCCAATGCTGGGTGGGGTTCTTAAGGAGCCCAATACGTGAAAGCAATTGTTATCTAAATGCACAAGCATTTCCACTCAGTTGTATGTGCCAAATTGTTTGCAGAAAGGGTTTAGACTTATCGACAACAGCAGTTACAGCACAATTCGGGAAGTGTACGTGGGTTCACTGTTTACTTTCTTGGAATGGTCTTGTGCTCGTTCAGGCCAGTGTTTCAAACAATATATCGAATACCGGGAAGTCCCATCAAGTTAATAATCCGCGGTCAACGCATACTTGTCCCAAGTCCAACTTTGGGGTTTTGAAGTAGCTACTGTTTGACCTTACAGCCTATTTTGGTAACGCCTGACACAACATTTGGTTACGGAAGGAACTTCAACGTCGTGTAGACATGTAAACGGCAGCATTTGTCGCCTTAAGTGCTTTTAAGTATAGAGAGAGAAAAATAAAAGATGAAAGAGAGAATTAAAAAAGGTAAAGGCAACAGCAACAATAAAGTTTCAAGCCTTAGCTTTAAAGTTCTCTTTGGGGTATTTTTATTTTCTGTTTTTAATTTAATTCCCGATTAAATATGAAGGTAGAAGAACTGATGAGATATTAATCATTAGAGGTCAAGAAAGAGATTCGAGCTGAATTTTGTTTCAAAAGGTGAGTACCTGAATAGATGGGCCAATTCCAGCACCCACCAGATTCCAAACATTGATTCCGCTTTTATTTTGGAAAATAATGGAACTCAATCTGAAAATCCCGGTTTAACAGGAGACTAACGGATCCTAGGCCTCTGCAAGTTGGCCTGCTCGGTCCAATTCGCCAACAATCTGCTGCACTGGCGCTTATGGACTATGGTTTCTGATAAAATGGGATACCAAAATTTGAAGCTTGATAGGATTCAGAAATTGCGGCATTGTAGCTAAATTCCGATAGGACTGACTGAAATGGGCAATGACAAGAGAGCACGATTGCAGATGCCAATTGAAAAACGATTCGTTCCATGGGAGAAATTAACGCCCCACATATAATTATTTAATTGGTGGCGATGAAGAAACTTGAGACAAACAATTCTTACCAGATAGAACAGTTAGCATTCATGCAAGGGATCAGGATTTACTATTATTTAGATTGAACAATAGAGTCTAAAAGGAACTAAACCATGATAGCTTAACAACTTGGGTGTCTATTATTATTTTGAATGTATGTCTTGCCATCAAGGAGTTGGGCATAGAACTTCATGAGATTTTAGTCTATAATTTTTTGTCAATAGAAACCCCGACACCCCAAACGCTCTCAGTCGAGTGCCTACCCTCGACAGCAAGTCTTTACGGAGGAGGGGGAGCTCCGGCTCCTTCACCCCCCCTCCTTTTTTTTTTGTTTTTTCCCCTCTCCCTTCTCCTTCTCTCTGGTCCTTGTCGGATGGTGTTTGTTTGGGTGGTTTTTTGATTTTTCCTTGCAAGTGACTTTCAGGCGATGCTCGGCGGTTTCCACCTCCTTTGGACCTGCACGCGCCGGCTGGTTGGACTCCGCATGAAGCGTGCTACGTCGGTCATCCTCAACCGGAGACGCGTCTTGTTCCACGCGCTGCACGTGGATCTGACGCGCTGAAGTTCTTGGCCGCGCTTGGCTGCTCCTTCGTCCCCCAAACCCAGCTCTTTTCCTCCAGCGTGGAATGTGTGTCTCCTGCCCTCCATTTCCCTCTGCGGATCACCTCTTCCCGTTCCCATGCGCCGCCGACATTCTGACCAGAGTTTTCCCGGTCTTTCCCGGGGCTTATGTTATGCTTTAGCCCGTTTGGGCCAGCCTCTATATTTAAGGTTTGTTTAGTTTTAATTATGTGTCTTATGCTAGCCTCTATGTTATCGGCTTGTGTTGGTTTTTCTGCTGTTTATTTCCTATTTTTAGGCATAATAGGTGTATTTGCTGCCTTATGTGGCGTTCATGCCTTCTATGGCTTATCCGTCCCTTGCGAGACTTTGTAGGGCCTTTTGGTCCGCTTGCTCGTTGGCTCGCCGACTCTTCGGAGTGTCTGATACGCCTTTTAGAGCCTCCTGAGGTGTTAAAACCTCATTGATCTTATTCTCAATACATATGCTATTTATGAAAAAAAAAGGAGTTGGGCATAGAAAATGTCCTTTAAGAACAAGGTGAAGAATTTGATTATAAGTGGATTTCATATCCTTTCGAACACCTACAACATTCAATACTTCGCGTTTAGACACCATAGGCACAACCCAGTAAAGCAAGGTCAGCTCATTTACAGTACTTTCTGAACCACACCCCAATATTAAGAAAGGATTCAAAGTCCGACTGTGGCCTGAAATTCAAGGGAGGAAACAGAAGAACTCGTCAGACTGCAAGATATTGTGTAACTTCAGCTTTAATACCCTAGATTGAATGGGACATGTGCATGTAGGACTAATGTTCACCTTTCAATTCCATGAACATCATTGGGAAACACAATAAGTTTCACCTCCACACCTTTCTCTCTGAGTACTCTGGCATACTGCAACATCAACATCATTTAAGCATTCAAACTAACAAAAGGATATATGCATCAAAAGAAACAGGCTCCTAAACACACCCGCTCGTGAAATAGTTGGAAACCATGAAACAGAAAAAGTACCCTTTAAAGGAGAACCAGAATATCTTACTTGCAATCCATTAGAAACTGGAACACGGAGATCCTGTGCACCTAAAAGAAATAGGGTTGGTGTTTTGACCTGCAGATATCATCAACCACAATCATCTTGTGCGAAAAAGAAAAGCACAAAAAATATCACACTTATTTGAGGTACCGTTCTATGATTCCTGATTGAAGAATGTAGACTTGATTCTATAGGGAGTCAACCACGTACAATATGGCACAAATGCTGCCAGAACACTTCTCATTACATAGAATAAACAAAAACTAGCTTTATGATATGGAGGAGCTTTAGATTTTTAACACTTTAGTGGCTTAATCACATTTAGCTTCATACAGTAACGAACAAAAAGCTTGCAAGATTCCTTCACACCTAGCACAGCTGCCATTGTAGATGGCCAGGGCTTTGTTGCTAGTTTTGTTGGCATTAATATTCAAGTAGAATTTCTTTTCCGTTCTAATTGCTTTTATTGATAGCTGTAAATAAGCTTCTAGATACAGCAACAAAAATCAAGCTTCCACCAAGCATACCTTTTTGAGGTGAGAAATTGGAGACTTGTTGTAAAACAGAGTCAAGTCTTCAGCCGGAGGTGCTTCTGTAAAGCTATCTTTCCCTCTGATTCCACAGGCCTCCACATAGCACCAATCAGGGATATCTGTAGTACCAACCATCAATGCAAGGTTACAAACAGGATTCCTCACAGCTGCAGCGACAAACTTATCCGGTGCCTGCATAATTAGAAAATGAGCATTATCCCTCTTTGGTGAGTCATTCACTTGAGAAGACAAAACCAAATGAGAAATCATCACAAACCATAAAGCACAAGTCTATTGAGAACTTGCATGCCACGTGAATTCAATAGAAAGAGAAATGAAGAGAATGCAAACCAAAGAACCAGTAATCCACCTACAAATAAGCAGCCCACTTATTAAGTTTTGACTTGCATCAATCTCTCAATTATCTAATGGCTAATGGGAGAGATCTCGTCATGGAAACCACCAACTTATGGTAGCTGACATTATCAAGCAAATCCGACATTCAAAACAAATCAAACACAAAAGGCACAAGAGATGAATAAAAATTTGCAAATTGAAGAATTAGTGCACCTGGCCAATCAAGTGGGTTGTCAGAAAGCCACCATGGGAACCACCAAGCACAGTGAGTTTTGATGGACTGGCCAGCCCCTTGTCAATGACATGATCTATGGCTGTCAGTACATCATTAACATCCTGTGGACAAGATACATTTGAGATTAGGGTCGATATGAGATGCCCAAACTTGTTTGCTCAACTAGCATAGAGACAATACAGTTTTAGTTATATGAGAGAGAGCATCTATAACAAAATTAGAGAGACAATGTCAATAAGTACCTGAGACCCAACTTTTCCTGGAAGAGATTGCAATGCTTCTTCACCAAATCCCAATGAACCTCTGCAATAAATTAATATGTTAGAAGAAGACAGAATAGACGCCAGCCATTTCTTGATGTAATCTGGTATTTAATTGGTTTTTGATGCTATATTCTTTTGTTACAGATAATGTAACAATGTACTCATCACTTCTGGAGAAACGGTAAAACTTCCAATTAAATCACGTACAATGGAAAGCAAATAACTCTAGACAAAAGCCATAGGAGGCCAAGGAAATTATTTGGACATCAGGGAAATTACAAAGAACATACAGCACAAACACCCACTTTCCTGTTTTACAAGCTATTTATTTAAGACTCTCAAAGGCCTTTCCCATTCTTGTTTTTGAGCCTTGTAGAAAATATGGCCCAGTTTTCTAGAGAATTCTCTTTCAGTCAGATCAGCTAACTTTGATACAAGTGAATAAACCTAAACCTCTTTTATCTATGAAGGAAGATGTAGCCCCACAGATTTGGGTTTCAAAAGCAATTTAGGCTTACACCTAAAGCCAATAAAAATGGTGGCCTCCACCATTTTCTCTGATTTCAACATGAAAATAGTTTAAGGCTTTATTGTAGATCATTCCACTCTTCCACTCAAAATGTAGTGAAATTTTGAAATAGTGAGTCAAAAAGTTGGTCCTGTTTGAGGTGAAAAAATCAATTTCTGTACCGTATTTTCCTCTAGCTTAAAACATTCCCTACCCAGCACTGTCCAGTTCCACCATGGTTTTACAAGCAACTCCAACACAAAAGTTAACAAATTTAATGTTGAATAGAAAAAGCTTTTTTTCAGCTTTTTTTGGGTGTTGGTACGTGAGAGACAGGTCCCCTGCAATCAATCAGATTCTGGTGGATCAATGCAGAATGTGACAGATGCAAACAACCTATATTGGGCATAACGATCCCACCACTTGTTTAAAATATACTGATACTGTTATTACTACTACAACAACGTACCGATAGTTCACGATCAATAAATTGTATCCAATTGAAGAGAGAAATGCCAAGGATTTTGAAAAGCTTGATATTGATACTGAATGCGGGCCTCCATGGAGGATTACAATTAACGGATTGCATGAATCGCTTTCGTTACAGTTAGAAGATACAAATATCGCTTCAAAAGGTTTGCGAGCCCCTGAAATGAATTAGATACACACAGGCTATCAAAATCAATATATGAAAACCAAACTTCTTCGAGACAAGAATGACATCATTCAGATGTCAAGTCAAGGACAACAAACTATAAATATATCTCCTTTCGAAACAAATTCCAAGAAACACAAAATCATTAAGAGCTTTCAATCTAATACCTCTAATACCCAGGTATAGGATAATGTATGGATCAGCCTAGCATGTGAAAAAAGTACCAACATTCCAATGCACATAAAAAAGCATGAATCAAGAATGTGATCTCCAGTTATCATTATCATGCATCTCATCTGAAACATGGCACGTGGCAAATATCTGAAGCTTAAATGCAAGTTGCATCAGCTGTAGTTTCTCAACTACTGTATTCCCTGTACTTAAATATATGCTAATCATAAACTCATGGATTACAGCAAGTTGCATCAGTTATGTGTGCTTCTTAATCATATTCCTTCGGATACATATTTACCAAAAAGAGGTGGTTAAAAGAAAGATAGCTCTGTGTTCTTCCCTACTGTTCTTCAGAAGCACTCCTTCCATTGATCTGAGACAATGATACGTGCTTTTCTCAAAACAAAATTTCACTTCAGTATGTGGATCTAAACCAATAAAAGATATCCATGAAAATCAGCAGGTAAACATGCACAAACATAAGATTTGGGGGCTGGGTGGTAGGATCATAGGCATTTGAATGTCATTATTGACCATCAATATATATTACATCCCTCAATTCAACTGTAAGTATTATACCACAGTAATGGCACCAAAAATAGCATATAAAAGCCATCATCTTCAGTATGGATGATTAGCTTGGCAAAAGAAATCAAAAGTGGCATTTGATACCCTTTGTCAGGCTATCAGAAACATCCCTGACTGGTATCTTCATTATACTGAACTGTTGAGATGAGAGCAAAGATTTAACCTGCAACAATAAGACACACGTTCTCAAACAAGCATTTCTCTAAATCCAAAATGTATGCATGTAAAATGGAAAGAAAATGTAAATAAACCTTCTCAGAGCATTTAAATATAGGGCTTGACATGTTTAACCAACTCCAGGAATCAGCTTTAGGTGCTTTCTCAACGATACAACCATACTTGATTTGAGGGACATCTACTGGACTGCTAGACACTTTAAACAATAACACTCAAAGTCAATAGTTTGATTCCAGGATTCTGTGCAATTCACTACTAAAGCCCAGGATATTGTAAAAGATCAACATTTGATTTTTTTTCCTTCAGATAAAAAATCGGCACTTAGATTACCAGCAAGAATGTTGTCCCCATCCAGTGTAAGAACATTCCATGAAAAATTTGAATCAGCTGGGCTGATACGTAACACTTTCCCACTATAATTCGACAGAAGATACCATAAGTGGATTGTACAAGCAACAGCTATAAGGTTTGACAATAGGAGAAAAGATACGTAACCAGCACTTAAAGATACCTCAACACATTCACAGAAAGAACTACTTGGCTGCTGCCCCAGGTGGAAGATATAATCATAGTTCTCCCATCAGAAAGCCATGGATTGCTAAGGAAACTTGAACAGTAAAGCCCCGGGAAGCAACCATCCGTAGCACACATAATAACAGGAATCTTCACATACCATATTGAATGAAACAATTATTAGTGCAGTGGCATAAAAACTACAGAAACCAATTGCATTCCAAGTAAATCTCTTATTGTAACTACTGAAGTGATCAGAAGAAGGTTGGATGATGTACTTTACAAGAGCATCATGCAAAGGATCTCACACTAAGGTCTTGCAAAATGAGAATTTTGGCCAAAATCCTCAATCCCAAACATAACTAACTCAAAAAATTTGTGAAGAAATTTTTCACTTTTCGATTTTCACACCCACAATAATATTCCTTCTCTTTTTATTCCCTTACAAAAAAAACTTCAAAATCATGTCTCTCCCCCATCAAATTATCTGTTTCGATCACAATAAATATAAAAAATTCACTCAAATCTATCTCTTCATTTTTTCACCAACTCTCATAAAACTCCAAAAAAATTTCACCATCTCCCAAACATACTTCAAAATTTTCAATACTTTTCGCAAAATCCAATAGAAATCCAATCTACCTCAATTTTCAAAACACCACCAAAATTTTCTGAAAATCTTGGAATGCAAACATGACCTAAATTATGGGCTGGAAAAGCTGTCCTCATCAAATTGCGGAGCTTTCACAGCCAATCAAAATTCAGCTGTGCAAAAACTGACCAGTTTTTGCTCATTTGGACCTGTCAAATAAATGAGCTCATCATATCTTTTACCTAAATCTAACTAAACCTTTCCATTTAGCACTGAAGGTGCATGCTAGCAACATAAAATGTCAAGCGTGGCATATACTGCTCCCAGTATGGAACATGACTTTCAAAATCTTTCCATATAAACTGAATGACTAAATTCTCCCATCAGTTCATGCTTATGGGAGATATAATGATTGTCACATGGTATCAGAGTAGTTTTTATGAGTTCAAATCATAACGCCAATCTTTAACTCCATTTTGAGCTAAATATTTCATGGGTTAAGCTTACTTATTGACCAGGAATCTGGCCCACATACTGGGGGAGTTTGGCGAATAAAGTGTATGATTAAATTATGCCATTCCTATCAACTGAGGCTTTTAAAACAGAGTGGTAATAGAATACAGTAGAACAAAATCTTGTCCAGTCAGAAGCAGCAGAGCACAAAAAAAAAATCATAATTGGAGCTCCGATTACTTCAGAGCTTGACTATAATAAGTTTCTATCATTTACACGCCAGTTTTATGTACAAGTTCAAGAACTCACCACATCAACAATTTCAGCAGAAGGCCAGAGCTTTATATCGGTTGGCCAATCAATTCTGTGAAGTGAATCTGTCGCCGAATGTGCCCCAGAATCCACAGAACTTTTTGCGCTTAAAAACATTAGGAACTTTCCATCCGGGCTGGAAAAAGGATTATATTTACATACAAACATCAGATTCCAAAGATGTTGTTACCATGTGTACTGGATCCATTCGATAGATTATATAGCTTCAGAATTCACACTTCTCATACTTTTTTTTTTGATAAGTAAGATCTGTATTATTAAAAAAAAGGCGATAACAGTACAATGATTGTACGGATATCACTCAGAACACACTTCTCATACTTTCCAGTTTAGAGACAGACCTCTATACATAACAGCAGTGGATGGGGAGGAAATTTTAATTACTTTACAATCAAAACAAAAGCCAAGAAAATTGAGGAACTTAAGAACAGCAAGGGAGAAAGATTAGAATATTAATTACATCCTTGACCTATTAAACAAGGTCACAATGACAATATTTTAGTCTAAAACTACTTTAAGCTGGGAAGCATAACTGAAATTAATAGCTATGAACTGTTCGCTAAACTTCTGGTTTATCTGAAGATGTGATTTTATCTCTGAAAACACAGAACTATATATCACATACGGAAAGAAACTTTCAGGCCTCATTGTAGGCCACAACCTCATGAGAACTCATCTTGCCTTAAAAAAAAGCAAAAAGGAAATCTTGGAGGCCCTATACAAAACGGAATCTACCTCAAGTAATATAATAGAAGGACTTAGAGCTGAAAGTGGAACTCCTGAAGGCATTTATAATTAATTAAATTCCTCTTCCGTTTACCATAGTTTCTAACTTGAGCGTCAAAGGTTCCCCGAGCCTACGGGGGCTTCAAGTCGTGTTTGTAGGGATAACAGAAGGTCAGGGTTTGTTATTTTACTCAAATTCTCAGGTGCTAGAGATTCAGTGATTTATCAAGTAGCATACCTGAACCGTGGAAAGAAGGCACTGCTTATGTGTTGAGTAAGATTAAGCATGGACCCGTCTTCAGTCAAGCTATCTCTGAAACATTACAATAAATTCATGAGTAAATATATTTTGGCATCTGAGCAAGCAATCAATACATTTAGGTTAGAATACTCCATCTCCGACATGTAATAATTCACAAAAAAAAAATCATAACAATGGGGGAAAAAAGAATAGAGCAACCCACTTGACTTTAAGTCCATCGATTCCTGACTCCCAAAGTGGTGCCCTGATTGTATATAATGCACAGGGCCTATTATAGCAGTACTTTATACCCAACTTTCTTCTACCCGATGACCACCCTACAAAAACCAGATATTGATGCATGCCTTTAGACGATGGAGCCCACACAACTTGGCCAATGCTCAACGACTTGTCAATTCCACGAACAGCCTGTGTCTCTCCACTATACAACACAGATAACTTCCATTTAAGGTCTTCCATTCAAAAAAAAGCTTCTAAAAAATTACTTGGTACTGATAACCAACCTGGTAGTATTGATAACAAAAAGTGCAGGCTGCCTTTTCCCTGCATAGGTTTCTCCCCAGTCCTCCTCCCAATCTCCTTGACCTTTCCAGCTCCCACTGTCCTTATCAGTGGAACCACCTTTCTTATAGCCAAGGTCATTAAATGTGGGCTTGGAGGGAGACGGTTCCTCAGCAACATAAGCGATAAGAGTTTCATCAGAATTCCAAGAAACCCCCTCAAACCTGTACCATTAAGAGACTAGTTCTGTGAGAAAGGGAATAGCATGAGTAGAGCTATATTTGAGAGACAGGAACAACTAAGATTACTATTAACTGCTATAGCCACTGCAACTACAGCTGAGCAGCATTATGACCACAAGTGGACAACTTCCACTACTATAGCAATACACAAACAAAGTCAATAGTAAACCAGATTAACATCAAATGTTGAATAAACAAATCATCAGAAAAACTATGTCCATATTGGTAGTTACCATCCGTCAGTATAAACTGAGCCATGAACAGCTTGGGGAATGTGGAACTCCTTTTCCAACTGGGATGGATCCCAAATTTCCAATTTGCAAGGTGACTCATTTTCAGGGTTGCGAACTACAAGAAGCTTTGAACCTGATGGTGATGGAACAATTGTAGACGCTCCTGTCATCTCCATGGGGAATGGGGCCCATCGGAAGCTTACGGAATTCTTACTTTCTTCGGATATATGAGCGGAAAGAACAAACTTCCTCCTCTTGTTTGCCAAAAGATTTGCTTGGCTAATGGAAAACATTGCCTGAGAACCTATGCCTGCAGCAAAGTTAAATGGGCAAATATTATTGTGAGCCACTCCTGTTGGCTATGTTAGCTTGGGTGAAAGAATCAGACGTTGAAGAAGAGAAAAGATAAAAATGAGCAGTCATACTACCATCAGACTTAAAAATCCAAGCCTTGTCAATGTTGGAGATACTACTGAACTCTTGAAGTAACTTAGACTGTGAAGTATATTCCTCCTCCATTGCTGCATCTAATCCCAGTGGCATTTCTTTCGTTGGGCCAGCTTTAGAATCATCCATGGCTAAAGAGGCTGAAAATCTTTCACAAACAAATTGAACGCCAGAGATAATTAATGAACAGGATAAAAGGCAAGAATGAGACGTAGGAAGATAACAAACTCTAGGATTGAAACATTGAACAACAGCTGAAAAATGAAAATTAAAAAACGTTCTCTGATTGAAATGAAATCTAGTATTCTAGGTATCGTTTTGGCAGAATATAACACTTAGTTTTAATTTCTAGACCCTACTAAAAGCAATCAGCAGAATTCAAAATGCAAAAAATGTATGTTACTACCGCTGTAACATGTTCTTTGGTTGGGGGCAGAACAGATCAATTGCCCTTAAATTTTGATGGAAAGACATCCAAAGATGGAAAAACAAGTTTTTCTAACGGCCATCAAGGTTCACCCACAAAGGGAAGGTTTGTCCACTTACTACTTTTGCTTGTGTTCTTGTCTCTCTCTATATATAAGCCATCAATCTGCTTTCCTAATTCTTCTTTTCTTTTGTCTCAATTGCTAATCTAAAGCTGGCATATTAACACACCTAATAAGTTCGGACCACATAGGCATTGAGGAATTTGAGACTGCAAAACAACTCAAATTGTTAGATTACTGATTTCATTAGACAATCACTTTTAATGCCAAAGATTGGATTCAAACTTTTCTGAATCCCACACTAACATGATTTTTTTTTGGTTTTCAGATAAACAATAAGTTTATCGCACTGTAACTTCTTTTGTGTGTCTTTTCCTGTAAACATGTCTTTTTTTTTCCCTCCTCCTCCAACCTATGGTTTCAAATCCTATGTCTCTTGGCTTTGAGAACATTGACTTCTATATGCTTTCGAGCTTCCCAGTATCAGGGGCAAATAAATTTCGGTGCAATCATTCACATTAACCCTCTCTTCAAACCAGAATCCTATGTGTATATCTCAACACATCACATAGACCAACTTTGATGCAATCATTCTACCCATTAACCTCTACTGTTTTATACTCCTAACTTGAGGGTTTACCTAGAGGTTTAGGATCAACACAGATGGCAACATACTTGCATGATTTTTCAGCCCTGAACATTAGCACTATTGCTAATGCCTACATCCCAACGCAGCAATCCCTTTGAGATGGTGGTGCTTAGCATCTGAATCTAACTCCGTTGCAAAAAGTCCATTAATGAATAAAAAATAACTGGACAAATAAGAAATGGGAATACCAAGGCACAGTTCACAACCCAGTTCAATCATTCAAGTCAACGTGTAACTATATGGTTCATCCATCAGGAAAGAGCATAAGAAGGTCGAGCGCAAAAACAGGAGAGGACCAAAATCATTCAGCAAAAAGTAGTTATTCAGCTTGTCATTAGTGAAATAAAATAGAGGAGCCTAACACGATGCCTGATGAGGGAGAGGAGAGAGCTCTGCACCTTGAGTGAGAAGTGGGTCTTCGTACAGTCGGGCGTGGAAATGAAATGACATGAGGGAATCGAGGGCGAAGCAAGAAGGGGTTGAAGTTCACGCACGAATATGCTGAGGTGGTGGGAATGATGCGTAACGGCCCGGCCATACTAGACTACTAGTCACTTTTTTTTATTCGGCAGCTTCCGAGAGACTGCTTTTTGATGCGTAATGTCCGATGTCGTGGTGATGTCAACGACGCTGTGACCGAGACTATTGCTGAAAATTCGGTAATGTCCATATATCCATACATACAATATACATGGGCAAGGCTTGGGCTGGGCTTTAAGGGGTCAATGGGCTTGGGGCTGGGCTTTAAGGGGTCAATCGGCTTGGGGCTGGGCGCAGGTGGGTGGGCAGGGCTTGGGCTAGGCTTTAAGGGGCCCGACCTGGTTAAATTAGACAAATTAGTTATAATAAAAAAGGAAAATTGTCATTTTAGTCCTTAAGTTTTGACCACTTTTATTTTTTAATCTTTAAATAATTTTTTTTTCATATTTTGGTCCTTAAATTTTATTTTTTTGACGAAATAGTCCTTCCGTCAAGTTCGTCTCTTCCCTTACAGAAGAGCCACATCAATAGCCAAGTTAGAATAGACTATAAACGACAACGTTCTATCCTTTTACTATTTTATCCCAAAATGGCGTCGTTTTTATTTCAGTGCCCACTGTTTAGGATAAGTTTCATGCGCACCATTTAAATCAAACGATGAAAACACTCGCCTTCATCTTCGAAATCACCGGTTCCTCCTCTTTCCTTTGTTACTCTTTCCCTTTCGAGAGAACCCTAAATCCCTGCGTTCAATAGCCGGAAAAAGTGTTGCAAAGTCTTTGCAGATGTTCAGAGACCAGTACTCAATCTTTTTAAGGCGAAATTGAGGTCTCACAGTGCACCAAAGCAAAGATCAGAGCCGGGGCCAAAGAAGAGGCTTTCACTGGACGAAATTATGGCTGCAAGAAACAGCAGTAGCAGCGTAAGAATGCAGCGGTCTTCTTTTCGAGTGGACGAGGAAGATATCTGAGCAATTGGTGCCAAGTGGTCCTCTGTCTATTTTTGTTAGTCAGAAATAGTAAATTTGCCTCTCAAGATCAAACAGGATTAGACCCAAAAAGTCCTGTAAATTCTTCAGAAACAGTTCTTATTGAATTATGCAATATGCAAATGTAATTTGGCTAACACATTGTAACTGTTCTCTTACTAAGATCCTATAATGGGCTTTCAGACCAATTGTAAAATGCTTGATGCAATGACTATTATGTAATCCATTTCTCATTTGTATATATTTTTTCCTTTAAAATGATTGATGTATTATGTAATCTGTTTCTTATTTAAACGAAAACAGGAGCATATTTCACCAAAACAGATGCCCACTTACAGCACCAAGTTTGGTGCTATTTTGACAGCACAAAGTAGCGTTGTTTTTAGGCACCAAAGCAGGTGCTATTTTTAGGCACCAAAGCAGGTGCTTGTTTTCTTACAAACATGTGTTGTTTACAGCACCGAGTTTGGTGCTGTAAAAACAGCACTAAATAACAGGTGCTGTAATTCAGCATCAAATAGAAGTTGACAGCACAAAAATAGGTGTTTTTACAGCACCTTTACAGCACCAAATTTGGACCTAGGCCATTTACAACAAAGTTTCAACGAACATGTTTCTGCTATATCAAGCCATTTACAACATGTTTCAAAAAATTGTCAAGCCATTTACATTTGATTTTCTATTTACAACATTCTAATCCATGATGACAGTCAAAAAAGGCTTCAAACTTCTCAAAAAGTAGCTGCTACTCCACTCAGTCTTGCTGCGACACTCTAGCACCAAAGCCTGGACAATGCTTTCAACAACCCATGCGTGAATGATGGAGGATTTCGAGAGCACCTAGGGCAATAGCACCAAAATCTGGACAATGCTTTTTGTGCTCTGCGTGCATTTTGGGACGACATCATTTGCTTTTTGTGCTCTGCGTGCGTTTTTGTGTTCTGTTTTATTCTTGTTTTTGTATGCTTAATGGGACGACATCGTATGCTTACTGACAATTTCTTTTAGTTTTATTTTTTTTCTCTGCCATGTCAATGCTGAGTTGTACAGTTTCAGAATTGACAAGACAATAAGCTGACGTGGCATGGCCCTTCCGGGAAGAGACGGAATCCTGACGGAAGGATCATTTCGTCAAAAAAATAAAACCAAAGGACCAAAATCTGAAAAAAAAATTATTCAAGGATTAAAAAATAAAAGTGGTCAAAACTCAAGGACTAAAATGACAATTTCCCTAAAAAAAAACTCAAACGTTTTGCAGGGTCCAACTGGTCTAGGCCCCTCTGGATTTTATCTGCATTCTTCGTAATATATCATTTGCTTCCCTGTTTTAGATTTTGTTCATTTCCTTTGTTCGTGGGACGAATAAATCATGGCTGACATTTGTAAATGCTGTCAAAGAAGGAAGTGTTTGGGCGCAAAATCTAGAAGTTCTAGAAAACAATGTCAATGATGCTAATCAGGCCTCTGACTTGAGAAGAAGAAGACTTAAAAATATTGTAAAACGTCCCAACAAATCAGGTTCCAAGGTTTGAATCCCCAAACTCAACTGGAAGTATGCTTTCAAAAGATTCCAATGCCACTTTGATTTTAGTATGAGCAATGCGTTTGGACATGAATGCAGGCATCAGACTGGAATCATGGACCAAAAGAATACATACTTTTGCTTGGGTGGCGCCCAGATGTTGTAGAGATGATAGCAGAATATGATAATTATATTGGACCAGGGAGCGTGTTGGTATGCTTCTATGTTCTGCTGGGAATTGTTGTCTTATGTCTACTATATGCCATGACTTGTACGTTTGTCAGACATAAGTAACTTACTCCAGTTTTGTTCTCAGCGTTAGGAAATAAAAGTTAGTTAGTAACATGCATGGCAGAGAAGCATTTGTTAGTTAAATTATGGAGCTTGCGACACACCCTATCACAATAGTAGTGACGATTTTGATGGTTGGTGATCTAGGATATACTCTCTGTGGTCATTGAGATTTGGTTTTGAAATTCAAGGGCTAGAGTTATTGATGTACGTACAAGTTTCAGGACCTTTAGAATTGCATGATGTGGAGTTTGTACTGGGACAGCATACATGTTGATGCCTTCCACTTGTGTTTAATTATTGCAAGTCATTCTAGAAAGTATCATTTGTCTTAATTTAGATTTCTTGTTTTTCTTTTAGAGATTTCCTAGAACACATTAATATGGAGGATATCTATGAAGATCACTACATTTTGTCTTATGTCACTAATCATGTTGTTCAAATCAAGCATATACATTGGAATATCTAAAATACATTACTGAAGTATCTCACTGGGCCATTGCTATCAGTTTAAGTTTTGGGGGGTAATTAGGAGTTGAAATGGTATCAGCGTAGAGGCCTTGAGTTCAAATGCACATCTGACTCTTTCAACCCTATTTCAGTTAGATATTCCAGGTCGCACTCTGACTGCACTCTTTGGCCCGATTTTAGTTAGATATTCAATAAGGGGGAGTCCGATCCACATTAGAAGAGTGAATATTCAGGAATAAACTAAATGATTCAGTATTTCCTGTCGATTTAAGTTGTTAGAACAAGTGAGGATATGACACCCATCAAAGGTGTTATTTTTTAATTAGAAGCCTGATCACTACGATGCATGCCTTACTTGTTTGGTGTCCATTCAGTCAATAAATGACAATTTGTAGGGATATTATTTCAGGAACCACAATAATAAAACAAATTATTGAACTTGTTGATTAGTGAGGAGGCTTGATGGAGCATTTTAAAATACTAGATCACAGAATTCTGTTAATCTCTTTTTAAGAAATAATTATCTTTACTTATATACATGTAGGAAATATTATCAGATGTGCCAATAGATGACAGAAATAGGGCAAGAAACATTGCTGGTCAAGGCAAACTCAAGAACGTCCTGGTTTCTCAAAAGGTACTGTCCGCTCAGTTAATTTCTTTGTTCTGTTCTTTCTTTTGCTGCTTTCCTTCTAATCCTTTTTTTTGTTTCATCAACTTGCATATGCTGCTGCTGCAGATAGGGAACCCCAGGGACTATGACACATTGAAGGAAACTATAGTACACATTCATAATTCTTTCAACAATGGCAAAGATATTCCGTTGTCCATTGTTGTCATTACTGATGGAGAATGGCTACTTGGAGGTAAGGATGCATGATGTTTCAGTTACTTGAAAGTTGCCTTGCATTGACTATCCTTAATTCAGATACATCCAGGGCAGATAGACATTCTGCATATTCTCTTCTTCTTGCCGAAACTATCTGCAACAAACTTGGCGTGAGGGTGAAAAAAGATCACTTTAATTCACTTTTACTATATGATCCTCATATTCTATTCCCAAAGATAAATTTCTGAAATCTACTCCTTCGCTTATAGTAGTAGATAGCATCATGAAGTTCTGTGAGGCAAGAGAAGTAAGATTGTGAATGATTGTATTTCAGGTTCAAAATCTGGTTGCAGAGATTGTCGACTCAAAATTGGGCAAACAAGTAAATACATTCTCAAACAGACTGTATGTTCTTGTGTATAACTTTGTGATCTTCATATGTATATTCCCACGAGGTTAATATCAGTTAAACCCCCATACTACTACAGATTACAAGAATCAAGCAATTGGTGACATACATAGCAGCAGAGGAAGTAATGAGCCTTGTTACAGCTCAAGGTCTTGAATCCTTATACTCTACCCGCTGTCACATAACAAGTAAGTTCCTACTTCTATATTATAATGTAACTATCAATTTGTTGAAAGCAGTGGTGCAGAACTATGAACTGAATGAGGTGTGGAAAGACATCCTAAATGAAGAGGGTGATGAAATATATGTGAAGGTAATTGTGTCTTCTTCATGTCTTGCTTTAGTTCTAATTAATTCTCTTAAATTGAGGATAATGAGGCAGTTAGGGAAAAATTGAGAGATTGTGACATCACCTTACTGGGCACTGAGTGCTGAGGATGTTTTACTGAATCTGAGGGGTCTTCAAGTAGTCATCCAATAGTTTACCTTATCTTTGATCGAATTGTCTGCTTTATCATTGAATTAAGGGATCTCTCCTCCAGGCCTTCATACAGTGCTCATCAAGAGAGGTTTAGTGGTCAAAAGCTGAGAGGAGGTGAACTTGAAACTCTCAGAAAATTACTCAGAAAAAAGCGTTGCAATCGCAACTAGAAACCTGTACTGGACTGTTAATGTTCCAAGTCATCCAAGTCAAATTTAGGGTTGCTCACATCTAGATGAATGGTTTTCATCCCTGCTATCTCTGATGTATGATGAACAATCATGGCATCTAAGCTTTTCCTTAAACCCCTTGAACCACTGGATATATGGATTGCTATTTTTATTGGGGCGATTGGCATAAAGTGCACCTGTTAGTTTAAAGCAAGTTTTAGAAGTTGAATATTCCTCTGTAACCAGAGGCCTTTCCATAGTAAAAAATCCATTTGGCTACCCATCCCATTTATCCATTGTAGCTGCATATTTGAATCGCCAGTTGTTTTTTTCTGATAGGATATCAGCCTGTACATGAAAGAAGGAGAGAATCCCTCATTCTCGGAGCTCACTGAAAGAGCATATTTACGGGGAGAGGTTGCCATAGGTTATATGAAAAACGACAAGAAGGTATGAAGTCTGAACTTGGTTTGGAAAATACAAATCCTTTTTAGGAAATCTTATTCAACCTTTGTTATTGCAGGTCATTAACCCAATTCCCAAGTCGGAACCCCTTTCCCTTCAATTGACAGACTCATTAATAGTGGTATCTGAACTCGAGGGAGAACAACCCATGATTCTGTAACATGCACAGATGGGCTCTGTTCCTTTCTCCATTGTTTCAGGGACATCATTGTTGCAGTCTTTATGCTCAAGCATCTAACAACCATGATCCTTGAGCAAATAAACGAACACTTTTAATAGGAAAAAAAATAAAAGTAAATGAACACTTATTAAATATCTTCCAAGCCATATTTCATTGTTTTGTTCTTGAAGTTAATCAAATAATTGAATTTTTTATGGATTGATATCTTCTTCAATTTACTATCTGAATACATCTAATGTTGTAAAGTTTATGTTGTCTGATAATTAATATGACCAATTTGAATTATACTATTCAATGCAAATTGAAGAGATGATCTGGACATGCAAATGTTAAAGACATGAATGCTTAAAAATAAAATTTTAAAGTGTATTTAATAAAAATAAAATTTTATTAAAATTTTTATTTAACAAACGGAACCTAACGAAGTCAAAATTTTAGTATATAAAAATTAATAAAAAAATAAAAAATAGATAATTTGAATAATTTTTTATACTAATTTTAATAAAAAGAGACGATAAAAATTATTTTATTATATCAAATATTCGGCACCTAAACGTCACAATCTCGACTCTCGCTATTCTCGCTACCGGTGTCGGAGTTATGCAGGCCCAAGGGGCCAAAAAAATAACCCCCCCCCCCCCCTCCTTTTTCCCTGGGGGCATTCATACAGTCGCCCCAAAAAGCCTCCGAAGAATCGCTCTCTACTCTCTATCCGACCAATTTTGGCGGACGCCATGCCGCATGGTGGCTACGGCAAACGCAGGGTCAAGCCTGCTGGGCGCCGATCGAAGGGCTTGGGCATAGCGAAGAAGCCCAAGTCTGTCTCCCTCAAGAACCAGATTCGATCCGTCGAGCGGTTGCTCAGGAAGGTACTCCTTAGCTTTCAAACTTCGATCCTTAGAAGTATTGTTTTCCTTCATTTATTCGTCTGAATTCACTTGTAGAAGTTTCTGCTCTGTTATTAAGGCTAGGGTTTGTGTAGCTAGGGCATTTTTTGTTCAATGTGTTCCATCGGCTACTCATTAGTACAATTGCAGAGTAAAGTTAATTTGCTTTTGGTTAATGATAAGACGCCGGACGAATTTGGCATTTATATTGTATGTGGTCTGCTCATTAGGTTTTCTAGGTCGAAAACCACTCGGGTTAAGTCTTTGAATCTCTAAGTTCATGTATGCACAAATGGTAGCCTAATGCTCCCCATCTTTGCATTTTTCTAGCACGCAATACTGACAATGTGAATTGCTAGCTGAGGCATCTTATTATTCTTTAACTATAATAACCTGATTGCAATTTAAAGACTCGGCTTCATTCTGTTCCTTCTAATGTACCTGCTATTGACATAGTTGAGATTTTTGGTTGTAAGGATAATTCCATCTAAAGCGTGCTAGTGCATCTTCTAAATTCAAGAGCGCTGCCATTTTTTTTCTGTTTGGTGCATCAAAGTGTGTTATTACCATTTGTCTGGTTTTGTGGGAAAAAAAAAACATCCTCACTAGCTGATACTATTGTAAAGGATTTACCACCTGATGTCCGGGAGGCTCAGAAAAAGAAGTTCGAAGAACTCAAGAAACAGCAGGAGATCCACAATCGTCTTGCTGTTGAACGCAAAATATTCTTGCGAGACAGGAAGATAAAATTTTTTGGTAAGTTTATCTTGGAACTTAGTTCATGTCTGACTGCTTAACTCTACAAGTAAACATGTGCCTTGTTCAGAGAGAAGAAAAATAGAAAGAAGAATTAGACGTCTGGAGAAATCGCAACGTGCTTCTTCTGGTCAGGCACAAGATGCAGAGGTTGCTGACCAGCTTACTAAATTGAAAGAAGATCTTGAATATGTTAGGGTGAGCTATGTACTGAATGCTTTTTTTTTTTTTTGCTTTTTTGTATCTGTTTTTGTGAATAAGATATGTGCCTGTCGCAATAACCTATGGGGCTTAAAAGTTCATGTTTAATTGATTTGCAGTTCTTTCCCAAGACAGAGAAATATTTATCTTTATTTACTGGAGATGAGAATTCTGATATAGTTGAGAGGAGAAATAAATTGCGCAAGCAGATCAAAGCCAACTTAGTTGCTGCTGCAGCTAGTGGGAAGGATTTAGAAGGTATTTACTGTGCTATATCTTGTTTGTCATTTCTGTTCGGGTTATGTGCACATGGAAAGGTTGTGTTCATAAAATTGATCTGAAAGATACTTGCAATGATCCTGTATACATTTTTTGTTAAGCACCAGCGAAAAATACCAGACATAAATTGTTTGTCAGTTTGATACTTGTTTCATGTGTCTTTGTGGAACTTACTGGATCGTGCAGCCTGAGCACTTCTCTAGGATAAAATAAATTTAGAGGCCGTTTGTACTCTTGGCGAATGATTGAGGCTCCATGATCTGGCCTGACAAGCTATTCATGTCAACATTTGGACATTTTTCAAAATAAGTGGATAATTGTATTAGAATATTAAAATTTTGGATCGCTTAACTCAGTTAGGATCCCTGATACATGTGAACATTGACATTGGGTTTGGATTAGACAAGCTTTGTTATCAAACCTGTGATTCATCTCAGCTTTCATTTTGTAATAACTCCTTCAGTTCTGTTATGCTTAGAAGGATGTTTTTTTATTCTTTTCTTTGGGGAGTCAGTAGGATGTTGTCTATACTTGAAATTTTCTCAACAGAGACAGGGAGTGAGGATGATGGGCTTATGGATCTAAGTGAAGACGATTTCTTTCTTGCTGGTAGTTCAAGTGATGAAGCAGACGCAGATGATGAATGGACTGACAAGAGTACAAGGTATTTACAATATGTGTGACAGGAAAGGCTAGCCTGCAGAAATTTTTCTTATTTTGAAAGAAAGTGCTATATCTTCTTTAGTTTTAAGAAGTTAGAACTTTATTTTTGTGTTACCTATTTAAGTTCATCAGTCATATTGAAAAACAGATTAAGTCATGAAGATGGACACACGGGTACAAGTATGCTTAAGTTTCATAATTCATGCTTGAAGAGCCAGTTCCGATACTGGTTTGATAAAATCACTATCCTCTTGATCTTGCGCAAATAGTTTTCGCTTCATATCTTGAATACCCTAATCAAATTGGTTTTGTGTCGATTAAAAGTACATGTATAATTTTTACCGTTGATTTTGCAGGGAACAGGCTTCTAGTGCTTCTGGCAAAGCAGCATCTGGCATGTCCAGTGATGAAAGGAATCAGGTTTTGTGTCTAATTTGCTTGTGCATTGTTATAAGAAACCAATTTCCATTTAGTATCTCTTTTCTTTTCCTCATTTCAATATTTCTGAATAGAGGCAGATTTCTGCTAGAGCGCTAATGCCACCACCCGGCCCAGCCACCACAACAGCCTCAAGTTCAGGTCGCTCTCAATCAAGGTTTGGTCCTTCATCAAGCAAAATGAAATCAATACACAGGACTGAAATGTCGACATCCAGCAATACATCGAATAGTAGAAGTGGTTCGGACTTCAAATTGAGGGGTTCCTCAAATTCAAGGGCAGGTCATAGTAGCAATCTCAGTTCCAACTCTGATGCCCATAAACCCCGAAGAAAAAGAAGGCCAAAGAAGAGACAGCAGCAGGTATTTTACTTGTGTCCGTTTTATATCTGTTGCTGGTATTGCACTGCCCCATTTGCCTTTATGGACAATTATTAGAAAGCTGTCCTAGCCTGCCATCCATTCATACTATTGCCAAACCTGGGAGGTTGGAAACTTTCAATTCTTCTAAACTTGATGCTTGGCAAAGGCTACAGAAGTTTGCCGTTTTACCCTGGGTCATTACCTCTCAAGTCATGCTTCAGGCCATTCGAACCGGAATAAGTTGCTAACCTTATTTTCAATCATAGGACATAATTAGGGGGTCCAACTCCATCAAGTGCATCCAAGCTATGGTATGGGTGCAGTGGATGAGTTCACATGACTGATATGTTAGTTACTGATCACGTGTTTGGTTTGTTCTACTTGCCATGTATGTTGTGGCCTTGCGTCTACCCATGCATCTACCCATGGCATCATGGATTGTCGGTCGATATTTCACAATTAATTAAATTGAGTTACGTGGATAACTATATTGCCACTGGTGGCATCAAGATATACATATAGATATACAAGGATATATTCCCCCATTTTGTCTGTGATTTTTTCCTAAGGTAGAGCTGTTTTTTTTCTCTTTTGTTTTATTAAGTGAGAAATGAAGGGTTATTGGATGTGGGATTATTAGTGTGTGTTTGGTTGGTAAAAGATATTGTCTTCTGTTTCCATCAAGAAGACGACCTTGTTTGGTGTTATGAGAAAGTTGTCTGTTAACATACAATATAGTGTTTTTCAGTATACGTGGTGGCTAGTTTTAGGAGAAACCTTGTATTTAGATGATATGGTGGATGTGACACTGTTAACATGGACCAGTCGTCTAGTCATCTCCTGTTTCATTTCAATAAAAGAAGAGTCGAAATGGATAATGCAGAGATGAGAAAGAATGGAGTGTTGCATTCACGAGAAGGTAGATGTATTAATTGACAAGGAGTTGAAGAGTGAACTGGCAAGATGGCTTGATCATCTGCAATGAAAGCGTTTATTGATTCCATTCTTAGCTTATGTAGAAACTCAATTTATTCTAGCCAGCTTCAAATGGTTGAGATGAGGGTTCTTTGACATATGTCCTGCTGTAAACGATGGATGTGCTTGGATCTTTTTGTTTTTTTTTTTTGGGTAAGCTGGGTCTTTTTTTTTCAATGTTCTATAAAATGTTGAAATTATGTCAATGCTATAGATTTTCCTTATGATTTGATGTAGGAGTCTCTTTTCTCCCGACTCTCTGTTTACAGGTTCTCTAGGGCGTTTGCTTGCTTGATGTCCTTAAGTCAACAATTTCTACATTACATTCTCTCTTGATAGCAGGAGTTGGAATCATCGAAGAAATGTGATTTCTTCTATAGTCTAGTCTGTACTTGCAAAACTATATATGCATCATCCAATTTCAATGCTCAATTTACTCGCATTAGTGCCAATTTTCAATGGGCTTTGCCGGTGGAGCAATATGATTGTCTTCAATTCAAAATAGTTTGTTATAAATAATATAGAGAGTAATTGTAGTATACACGACATTTCCCTTGGGCCTTGAATATGTACTGAATTCTCCTCTTCTGTTGCAGGCATGAATTGGATGGACTTGCTGCTTGCTGGCCAACTGAACCAGTCTGTGCGATGTTAAAGCAAGACTCATACGGCTCAGTTTTTGAACTGTTAATTTTTTCTTTTCTGTCTTTTAAGAATCTGTACTTAATTGTTATCTATAATGACTAGTTGGACACTTAGTTGAAGCCAGGCTAATTGAAGTCACAATTCAAAGGCCCTTGGGGCCCTAGGGGACACCCATAAAATGGAGAAGTGACAATGTTGTGTTCGTGTGAAACTCTTGGCACTCGTTATGTTTAAGTCATGAGAAAGTGACCTTTTCTTTACTTGTAGCGCTGCATTTTTTTATGAGTCTTTTTTTTTATAAGTAATTTCACTGAGATTCAGCTTTTTATGAGTCTTACTTTGATATATGTAGTTCTTTTATTTTTTTTTTATAAGTAAGAACACTTTTATTAAAAACGAAGAGGCGAAACAATATAAAGATTGTACTGAGATCACTTAAAGCTAATAAAATCAAAATAGTCAAGAAAACGCCCCCTCACCCACACAGCAGAAGCCCATAAGAAAAGAAATTGAAACACATCGCTATGCAAACTCCCTAGGGAACGAGCAGAATCTTCAAAGTATATTCTATTCCGCTCCCTCCAAAGACACCATCAGATGCACCTTGGAATCATCCTCCAAATCGACTTGGCAAAAGAGTCCGCAACCTTTCGATCTCAACAAGAAAGCACGTCCACTACCCTCTCTGGCATAACCCAATGAACATTCAAAATACCAAGGACATGCATCTAAAGGCCTTTAGCCACCGGGCAATGCAATAATAGATGATTAACAGATTCACCATCACCCTTACAGAGATAACACCAATCTGTGACACAAGCACCCATTCTTCGGAGGTTGTCAATAGTTAAAATCCGGCCATGAGAAGCATCTCACACAAAAAATGACACACGTGAAGGGACTTTAGCCTTCCACACCCCACGCCAAGGGAAAAGGCTCAGAATTGCCACCACAAGAAATGTAGTCGTAGAAAGACTTAACAGAAAAAAACACCACCTTTAGAGCCTAACCAAATCAGCTTATCCTCTCCGCCATTACGTCACACCTGCTCATATAGTGGAGAAAAATGCAGTGAACTCCTCCACTTCCCAATCATTAGCTTAGCAGATTAAGAAAACTGCATGTTCCACACTAAGGAACTATATATGGATTCCAAACATTCAGCCACCATAGCATCCTTACAACAAGAAAGAGAAAAAACTAAAGGGAAATAATGACTCAAAATCCTCCCACCACTCCAAGTATCATGCCAAAAAGAACCCTCTGATCATTACCCAACACAAACCTAATATGCTCAGAGAAAGAAACCCAACCTTTGCTAATATGTTTCTAAAGGCTCACCCCATAAGAACCACTCGGAGACAAAGGAGGTCCACCCACCCCCGTAGTACCATACTTCTCCGCAATCACACTCCTCCACAATATATCCCTCTCGTTAACGAATCGCCACAACCACTTACCCAACATGACTTTGTTAAACAAAGACAACCTCATAAGCCCCAGACCTCCTGACTGAATAGGAGAACACACATTCTTCCAATTGAGCAAATGAAATTTGTGAACACTATCATCAGTGCCCCACAAAAAATCTTTGTTGTAATTTCTCGAGTCTCAATGCCACCACATTTGGAATAGGGAAAATGGATAAAAATAAGTAGGAAAACTAGAGAGTGTGGATTTTATCAAAGTAATCCTACTACCCTTGGATAAATACATTCGCTTCCAATCCACCAATCTTCTTTTCATCCTTTCCAAAATTCCATCACAAATCTGCACACTTTTGTATCTAGCACCCAAAGGAAGCCACAAGTAAGTCAAAGGCAAAGCAGACACTCTACAACCCAATAAAGAAGCGGGAAATGCTTGGGGTCCCGATGGGATCCCGAGCATTTCCCGATAGAGGCTGGAAATTACATTTCCAGCCTCTATCAATATCATTTAAAAAAAAATGATAGAGGCTGGAAATGTAATTTCCAGCCTCTATCGGGATGGCATCGGGATCCCGAGCCTTTCCCTAAAGAAGCCAACCCCTACACATTCCCAACATTACCAATAGGAATAACCTTCGACTTGGAAAGAGTAACCTTCAAACCGGAAACTGCTTCAAAACATAAAAGTAAACACCGAAGGCTCATAATCTGATCCTCCTCAGCCCCACACAAAATAAGAGTGTCATCAGCAAATAACAAATGAGAAACACAAGTATCCACACCACCAACCTTGAAACCATGAATAGCACCATGCAAAGCTAACTTCGACATCATTCTCGCAAGTCTGCGTTGTTGTCAGAACTATCTTTGCTGGACGAGTTGGATGAGTTAGTGAATCTTGATACTGAGGGGTTAGAAAGAAAGTTGAGGATTACTAGATAGTCGGATCAATTGATTGAGATGGAGGAAGTGAGCTGAAGGCAAAAATCTAGAGCTTTTATGGCTAAATGAGGAGGATAGGTGCACGGAATTCGTTCATTGTGTTGCTAATTCCAATAGAAAGTCTAACTCTATTTCTCTGCTAGAGGTGGATAGGGAAGTGGTGGAAGACCCCGTAGATATCTCGTCGACGATTGTTAGTTTTTTATTCATCTTTGTGCATGAGTATCCGAAGACTTAACGTCTTCTTTCTTCTCCGCACCAATCACGCCATTTCCAAACTCAGCTCCTGGCCTACAGTCATCACCAACCACCAACTTGGCTCCTTCAAAGGCGGTAGAAAAAGAAACATATGGCCGAATGCTTGTGCTCCTCGAAGGAACAACCTTACGATGAAGCGAATTAAAGTGCGAAATCGCCTCCTGGAAGACACGGTTCAAATTTTGCCATCCATCACCGCCCCCACCTTATTCAACAGTCACAACATACCAACCACCTTTGTTAACACACCTTTGGGCCAATAAACCACGTCTGGACTCGTTAAACTTAGAAGAAAAATCAGAACCAGAACCAATATTCAACATCTTTTCAGACATATTCACCATCCAAACCACTCCAAACTTTCCCATCTAAATAGTGTTCAAAGACTTAAAACTTCATTCAGAAAATTTGACCACCCTTTTTTTTCAACGTTTTTTCGGGTCATTATATTAATTAAGATTCATCCCAATCCTCTTCTACCAATCACCATCAGGATGTAAAAAATATGACAGTTGCTTTTTGGTAACAAAAATTATATTAATCACTACTTTTGCATTAGCTCACTGCCAATTATCTTATATTATGATACCTGTTGGGAAAGCTTCATTATTTTTGGGGGGATAAGTTGAAGGGAAAGCACTTGGGGTGGGCAGGCTCTAGTTGGTGCATCCAGTGAGGGCACTTGCAGCACAGAAAAGCAGAACAGACAGAACAAAGCGAAGCAAAGAAAAAGGAACGGAAACGAAACAAAAGTAGATGTTACTGCTCGGTGTTACCCAAGACTGAGTTACAGACAGACTGGAGCAGCGATGGAACCTCCGAGCCCATTCTTTCAATTCCTTTCGCTCTTGTTGCTGGTTTCCGCCTATCCTAACGCTTTCACACACACAGCTCTCGCGGAGGGCGTCACTCCCGAGGAAGCCAAACAGCTCCGAGACGAGGTAACCCAGCTCCGAGACGAGATTAGGGGTTTTTCGTTTCTTAGTTTTAACCGTTTTCACTATCGGAATGCCTTAAATATGTACTTTTCTGTTTCTCTTCTCTGCTGATTCGATCGAACCGTTGGTGGATTGGTGCTCACTGATGCAAGTTCATTTTAGAGGCTTATTTGGCAGTTGCAGATGTGAAAAACATAATTCGATTCGGAAAATCCTTTTTGGAATTTTAATTTGTAAGGCTATTGCAGTCTTAAGCTAGTGATTCTTATAGGCATAAATTTTTGCGCCATTGTAGTCACATTTGAATTCCTCTTGTGCCTTGGCAAACTAAAGAAATTGCTTGAATGGCTGGCTGTACATGTTTTTATGAGTGTCTAAGAAAAATCTGATCTTTTGCTACATGTCCTATGGCCGGACAAATTCGTGGGAGGTAGCCTAACATTAACGTAGGAGGGTTTTTTTTTTAATGTCAGAATATGCTCTTTTGGTGTAGGTGCAAACATTGATTACCGAGGACAGAAATAGCTCAGAATTTGATCTCGTAGATTGTGTTCCTTGTAATTCTCCTCCATTACATGACAGGGGTTCTGATTTATTGTTAACTGGGATGTTGTTGGATCTAACCCTTCAGCTTTTGACTAGTTATCATTGCGTAGAGGCTGTTTGATCTATTAGAGTAGGTGACATATATTTCTCGTCATTCAGGTGCGTGGAATGTTCTATCATGCTTTTGATGGATATATGGAGCATGCTTTTCCACTTGACGAATTAAGACCTTTATCGTGTGGAGGAGAAGACACGCTAGGTGGTTATGCCTTAACTTTGGTATGATAATTTCTGCTTTTCTATTTTTTTTGTCTATATATTTAGGCTTTTGGATGTCATTGGCCATCATTTCATTGTCACAGATTGACTCCTTGGACATGCTGGCTTTACTTGGTGACAGGGAACGCTTTGCTGCCTCTGTTGAATGGATTGGTAAAAACCTTCGGTTTGATATAGTGAGTGATGCTCTTTTATTTTATCTTTTTGGGGATGTGGGGTGGGTGTGCATTCATGTTTCACTGTAACCTATTTATTTATTTTTTGATTAAATCTTTACAAATAATGGAGGCATTTGCAAATGCCAATTTTGTCTTGGAAAAGATACTTAATTTCTTGGGTTGTCAATCTCACGTGTGACTTTATAAACTGACTGTTTCATTACGTTGTTACCACAAATGTTCTCAATGACATGTGAGAAATTTAAACCATGTTAAACTATACCCTTCGTTCGTGAAAACATGGGATTTTGCATTATAAACACATGTTTCGCTAAACATATGAAACATTGTACACTGTATTCAACGAGTATTATGCATGTGCTATATATGTGTTATCTCATCTCTCATATTAAAATATGTTCACAAATAGTTCATGTTGTATAAGCCAGAGTTTTGCATTCTAATACGCTGCCTTAATAACTGACTTCCATTCTGATTCTCTTTTTGCATATGATGGAAGTTTTAAAAGAATTTGAATTGTACATTTGCTGTAAATTTTGTTGCCTTCTGTTGGAATCTTTTTTTATCTTGTTGATTTGCCTTGTTTTGGCTGTGATATACAATCTACGTTTTATTATGAAAGTAAGTTGAAAATTTGTACCCAAAAAAAGAAGAAGTTGAAAATCTAAACCTTGCATTTTTAATATGGCTTTTGCAGAATAAGACAGTATCTGTGTTTGAGACTACTATCCGGGTCCTTGGAGGTTTATTATCTGCTCATCTTATTGCAAGTGATTATGCTACGGTAGGTCGGTTGTACCTGTACTTTTGTGATTTTGTTTCGTTACAATTTTTGTCATTCTAGGCAAAGGATTGGATTTTTTTTTTATGCTATCAGAAAAATAAGATATATTCTTTAAGTTGAGCTAAAATGAATTATGAACCTCATTTGTAGTTTATTACAACAATCTATGTTCTGTATCAATATATATTTTTTCATTTCTTTTTATGAGAGGTTGCCTGTGAGAGGATAAGACAAATGGGGGAAGCCTAAAGATAACCATAAAATTGGTTTGCTGAAGTTGCTTGGTTGAGAAACGATTAAACGGTGGAGTGGTTAGCAACCATTTTTCTGGGTAGAGGGTAATTCTAATGGTGAAAATGTTTTATACGCTCTTGCTTTGTGTTGAATTCTGTGTCTATAATGTTATAGCTGAAAGCTCTTCCAGTGAGCTGAACCTCAATAGTGTTTGTTAGCCTTAGTAATTAGTTGTTACTCTGCTGCCTATCATAAGATAGGACCTTGCCTAAGATCTTCCGATGCTTTTGATTGGCATGGGACACTTTCTGATGTACTGGACCACTGCTAGGACCTCAAGGTGTGCCTTGATTTTGGATTACATCCATCAGGAGAAAAAACGGGGCAAGAAATTTTGCATTAATTAGTCCATATCAAAGTTTATAGCAGCATCTTTACCTTTTGTGATCAGGAAATAAATAGTGAAGAGATTTGGTTTCTGGTATAGATCTTATAATTTTTCTAGGACTGGTGCTTTATTGTGCACTACAATCTGAAGCTTCTTTATTTCCACATGATTACTTCTCAGGGCATGAAAATACAATCCTATGACAATCGGTTACTTAACTTAGCCGAGGATCTGGCCCGGAGATTGTTACCTGCCTTTGACACTCCTACAGGTATTGCTACTTGACTTGCAATAATTATTGCAGGCTAAAGTTAGCTACTTGTCTTGCATTTTTTATCCTTTTAATTGTTCGTAGTTGGTTTTATTGTTTTCCATGCCTATTTGGTGACTTTTGGTTCCTTGATGGTGTATTTTCACCATTTTGCTCAATATCAAAATAAGAATGTATTAGCAGACATAGAAAGATTCCATTAATCTGAAATGACGGATTGCCATGCTTGGCATATCTCTCAAGTTTTGATAGGAGGCTTAGGTTGAAATTACTCAGTCATAAATGAATTTGAAAGCCTAAATTTAAATCTCCAGTTAGATGATTGAGGTGTTTATCATTGAATGCTATCAAATGGTGCATGCACGACTAGCTTTTGTGATACTCGAGCAGTTTGGCTTGAGGGAAGATGGTTTTTAGCAATACGAAGAGTTAAAGCCTTTAGGTAGGGTTGGCGTTGTTGACTGAACCATGATTGAACACCAACACTTTGTTTCTAAATGCTGAAGAAGTATGTATTTCACATATTTGCATTCCATGAATGAATCTGTCATCTTATGACCATTTTCAGATACTATGTGGTGCAGGCATTCCATTTGGATCAGTAAACCTTTTGCATGGAGTTGATGAACACGAAAGCAAGGCAAAGCCTTACTGCATTCACTCTTCTGCATTTCTCCTTATGTCCAAGTTTGTTTTATATTGAGTTTTGGTGAAGCATTCTCTCATTATAGCAGCTAATAACGTTGTAGGGCTACAAATAAATTTCCATATTTTTCTACTTGCTCGCCTTTTGGAGCATATAGGTGCCACATAGAATGGCTGAGGCTTGACGAGTGAAGATGCAAAAGTGTAGCCTAGTATTTAATATTTATAAACTCTCCTCTCTACTGTTCCTTATTTAGCTATCCTGTGTCTTTAATTCTCTGTTATGTGTTATTTACATGGAGCATTAAAATTTCCAGTTTTGGTTTGTTTAGATAACATCAACTGCTGGTGGTGGGACTCTGACTTTGGAATTTGGGGTGCTTAGTCGTTTGACGAATGATCCTAGTAAGTGTTGTTGTTAGATGGGACACTGCTAATTTTCATGTGTATAGACAAAACATGGCCTTGCAGAATTTCCTGATAGATGTCTATGGTAGAAAGTTGTTAAATATATTGCACCTTCTATATGGTCTGAATCTTGGAAGGCGATAAATTGCAAGCAGTTGGTTTTTGTTTAGCTCTAGTTCTCTTATTCTCTGCAGATATTGAAATTTTTGCTTTTGTGATATGTCAGACGCTGGTTAAATTTCCATAGCAGATATAATCTACTTGGGAATTTAGCATTGCACACAGCTTTTTTCTTTCTCTGCAAAGCTGATCTGGAATGCTCTTGGACTTTCATGTGAGGGGATATGCTGGTTGAGTGGCCCCTGGCTTACTGGCTGGCCTATATTCTCAAGCAAGTGTGAATCTTGAAAGTCATAACCGTTTATTACCTTTACTAGGCAGGTGCTATGAGACTAGATGAGATTTTTCTTGTTCACTGGGGGAAATAATTCCTTCTTTGAATTTTACTGGCTACTGGGCTTGGTTTAAACACTGCCTAAGCTTGGCATGTTCTGTTGACAGCAACTTTACTTTTACAACGTTTGTCTTCTACGATTTTGGCTTGACAGACTAGATGCTCAACATAGTGTTTTATACCATCACATTTCCCCTCTTTGTTTCCCTTCTCCTCTGGTTTTATTTTTATGGTTTTTATTTTGCTCTTTCTTTCCCCATCCTTTTTCCTTTCTTACCTTGGGGACACATTCCTTACATATAGACCAACTTCATGAAAATGCAGTTTTTGAACAAGTTACTAAGAATGCAGTTCGTGGAATCTGGGCGCGCCGTTCAAAGCTGAATTTAGTTGGTGCTCATATCAATGTTTTTACTGGTGAATGGACTCAGAAGGTAACATTCCGTTTAACATGATTCCACTGTGAGGGCCATGCTATGAGTTATCAGTATCTCATATCTAATGTACTTTCAGTCCCCCAAAAATAAACTTATAACTTCTGTCGTTTGTAGTTTCTCTACTTTTAACATATCTAGTTCTAAGTCTGGATGAAGGAAGGATGCAAGGCTTACAGCTAACATTTAACTTCTGCTCTCATCTTAGGTGAATCCTTTAGATCTTCTAGGCTTTGTATTTTTTCTTCATTAGATATATCTCCCTGGCCAGTAGTTATAGTGTGTTCGGGGTATGAATAGCATGAATAAGATACTTATATTTAATGTTGTGATCTCTCTCTTTTCCCTGCTTGATGAAGTCTTGAAATGAGAGACATTGACAGCTGCTTTGCGTATGTAATTTTCACCTTGAGGGTCGTAATTTACATATTGTTGTGTCTAATCCCAGTGGAATTGCTTGTCATAACCTCTGTTTTATGCTAAGCTTTTTAGGTTCTCTTCTTTCCTCCTATGTCACTATATTGAACGAAATAGCTAAACTCCATACACTAGGAATGTGGTGCTATGAAGGATTTTATGTCAGAATTCCATGGTCTCTCAAGACCCAAAATTGTTTCCATTCCTTGTGGTTATCTAAAGTTGTGTGTGCTCCTTTTCAGGATGCTGGAATAGGAACTAGTATTGACTCTTTCTATGAGTATCTCCTAAAGGTTAGTGACGTGAATTGGAACTCTGTACTATCAATCAATTAATGTGAATGAGCTTAGTTCTATCCATTGATGCATTTGCGAGGCAAACTTGCAGAAATATAATCATTGAGAGATACAACATACTTCACCAGTAATTTCTTTTTGGGAATGTCCTTGTGCTATCTGGGTAGAGGGGAGACTGCAGATATATTTATTGCTTTTGTGATATGGATGGTGGGAGGTTCGTTGGAGCCTTTGGTGAAATGATGTTCTGCTGAACAGCAAAGAGATAAAGCAGTGAGATGTGTTTTCTTGCTAAATTTGTGTTAAAAACTTTTGAAAATGGTGTACGGTGTTTTTAGATAGAGGCTATTAGGAGTTTAAGGTAGAAGAATACATATTCCTAAGCCTTTATTGATATTTGAGGTGCTAATTAGCAGAAAGACAAAGCACATCCTTGATTTATTCTCTTTTTTTGCATTTTGTTAGTTTCTTTCAGGAAATGGTTTACTCCACTTTCAGTGTTTACTGCTTTCTTTTCAAGTTCAATCCATGTTCTTCTACTGACAAACGAAATGTAGTTTTTCAAATATCTTCACATAATTGAGTGGAGAATAGAAGCCAACAAGATAGTTATGATCAAAGCACATCTCTTTGTTTGTTAAATCTATTTTCTTGCCCACACATGACATTTGTCTCTTTCTGCAGTGAACATCAGAATGCTTCGATAGTGTAACCTATGTGATGGGTTTAATAAAGTCAGCATTTTGATTAGTGCCAGCCTTCGTACGAACTAATAGGAGCTACGTGTAGATGCTCACAATTATAAATATTGCACAAAAAACAAACCTGATGCTAAAAGCTTGTTTTCGTGATGAGTCTGTGTTGTTACATCTCTTTTCAGTTTTTTTGTTTGACAATGTTTCAGGCGTATATATTACTTGGAGACGAAGAGTATTTGTTTATTTTCCAAGAAGCTTACGGGGCTGCTATGCACTATCTTTACAATGACCCTTGGTAACAAGCTTGTTGCCATTATTTGCTGCTATCTAGATACATTTCCTTGCCCTCGTTTTGGCATTGTTTTTTTTTTCAATGTTCTTACTAAGATTTAGCTTTATCGCAGCTTGGTTTTTTTTATTTTGTATTACTGTGTTTGATTTTTGTGCTTGTGCAGGTATGTGGAAGTAAATATGGATTCTGCTACTATTGTCTGGCCATTGTTTAACAGTTTGCAGGCATTCTGGCCAGGCCTTCAGGTTTTCATTCTACTTTTAGTTTATCTTCCATAACATTGTGGGTGACATTGGCTTATTTGAAATTTGTTGATAAGTGTACTTCCTATTACTGATATTGGAAGGTTTTAGCTGGGGACATCAATCCTGCAATTCGAACTCATAGCGCCTTCTTTAGTGTCTGGAAAAGATATGGTTTCACTCCTGAAGGTTTTAATCTTGCTACGCTCAGTGTTCAGGTATCTTACCTATCCTTTGCTGAACCTCAAGGCAGTCATCATTCAAATTGATGTTACTTCTACGACATTTTACTAGGGTGTGGTGGTGTTAGTTGAGGATCTGATATATGTACCTAATGTATCCGCTGATCATTTGGCGAACCAGATTTCCATCTTGGAATCTTTATATTTCCAGTATTCCAGATTAATTTTTAAACTTAAGGGTACCACTTAGACCACTCACCATCTAGGTTAGTCAGGTAGCACCAACTTTAATGAGTGATAACTATCCTGCCATGTAGCCATATCCCTCAAATGCTACGATTTCAGAGTTCATAGAAGCCTTTAGGTTGATAACTCAGTCAGCAGGGAAAGTGTGCTGCTTTCTGGTATTCCATCTTTGTTCTCTTTTTTTTTTTTTTTTTTGATTTTTCTGGATCTGTATTTTCTTTGTTAGCATATGATGCTTATTGGTAGATGGTACATTTGCTTATTCTACTAGATTGGTAGTATTATACAACTATTGAGTGTCTAATTTCTTATCCATGCATCTTTTCAGCAAGGGCAGAAAAGTTACCCACTCCGTCCAGAGTTAATAGAGAGCACGTATTGGCTCTACAAAGCTACCAGAGATCCCAGGTCTGCTCTGATGCATTTAAGTTTCGTGGTGCCTTTTTCATCTTCTGTACTGTACTCAATCAAACCTGAACCCCATTTATAGATCCTCTTCTATAAATTGGGGATGGCCTTGCATATTGCAACTTTGAGAAGAACCATTCAAGTGACTAGGTTTAATGCTGGACATCAACCTACTGTAACCCCCACTCTTTCCCTTCTTGGTGTCTTTTTTTCCCCTACACTAATACTTATTAATTAGAGAGGCGGAGTTTTAAGGTGTCTCCCTCATGGTGTGGCTGTGTGCCTGAGTGCTTCCCTTGTGCTAAATGACTTTGTTGTTTTGACGGCTAAAGAGAAAATAATGCTAAAATTGAAGAAAAATTCTGTTGCATTTTAAATTGCTTACAAGAGGATATCCTAAAGAGTACTACTATGCAAGGGTTAGTTCCTAAGAAAGAGGCATAAGAAACATTATCACAGTTTAGTTGCTGGAAAGACCACATGATTCAACTTCTACATCTGCAAATCGCTTTTGAGACACTGGTTTTGGAACAAATTCTTAAGTTCCACATATTGTTGCATCATGGTGGCATTGTTATGGTCTTTCTGGCCTTGCTATGTACTTCTCCCAAAAGCATCCTGCACAACGCTAAATGCTTGTTTTGCACTTATCTTCCACTAAAACCATGTAGGAAGGATACAGTTGATGTTCTTATATGCACTTCCATGATTTCTTTGCAACTGAGACCATTTTTAAGATTTTTCTTTGTAGATATCTTGATGCTGGTCGGGACATGGTTGCCAGCTTGCAGTATGGGGCCCGATGCCCTTGTGGATACTGCCATATATCAGACGTGGAGTTTCATACACAGGAAGATCACATGGAGAGCTTTTTCCTAGCTGAGACAGTAAGGACCAGTTTTGCATATTATTCTTTTTGGGATCTTGTCAACAGAAGATCATAATTGTCTGTGTCTCTGGGAACAGTTTCTCCTATGGGCTTAACATTTATGGGTTGTCCTTGCCAGTGACTATTGGTGGAAAATGAGTGCAGAAAGAATATCTATTGGAACCAGATTAAGTATATGTAAATGGGAAGGTGCTAGTGATATGGCTATTAGTGGGGTGGTTTTGACCCCTCTTGTTGGCCCCCTGACAGAGGGCCATATTATGCAATGGCTTCAACTCACTCAGTTTGGATTGTGTTGGTCTGTCCTGACCCCACCTAGTCCTTATAGGTCAAAACCTCATTTAAACCAAACTTGAGTCCTGATTGGCTTGCCGGTGCTAAGCCTTAGGGCTTATTTTTCAACATTCGTGTTAGAATCTTCTAGTGGGACTTAAATGGTGGTTGGTCATTTTCTTTGAAACTATCTTACATGGTCATGGAAAGTCCACACACTGCACTACCAAATATTTTGTTTAGATTCTGCCATCATTTCTTTCTTCTGTATTGCATGTTTATTATTTTATTTTTGACTCTATTAGGTTAAATACTTGTGGCTTCTTTTTGATTTCGCTGTTGGTCCAGATAACCTGGTTGAAAATGGGCCATACAAGTAAGTGCTTTATGCTTTATAATATAATCATTACCACTATTGTTTTTCTCTCTTCCTCATCCTCTGAAAATTCTCCATTTACAGGTATATCTTTAGCACTGAAGGCCACTTACTGCCTGCAACCCCTCAGATATCCCTAGTGCAGGAACATTGTTCGTATCTGGGGGCTTTTTGTAAAGGTCTGGGCTTTATACATGAATCTCATACATCAGACATCGCAACTGATCTTCAAGAAACTAATGGTAGTAGATCTGATGGAGGTCAAGGTCACTCTGGAATTCCTTTATACTCCACTTCTTTTGAGACTACCGCTACAGTTGGGATGATTAAGGTCAGTGGTTGTATTTTTTTTCTGAACCTTTTACAATATCTAATTGGGTTTCACCTCATTTATAAATGGTCTGGTCTATTATGTATTCTATTTGTTCTTAACTGGAGTAGTTATGATCTCAATTGCTAAAAAGGTTAACAAATTATGTTCATCCCAGAAAAAGTCGGGTCTCCTTTTATTCTGTCCAAAATTAGAAAAAAGTCTCCTTGTAGTATTTTTCACTAATCTCGAGAAGATCAATAGTTTCACCAATCATACTTGAACTAAGAATGGTGACAAATTGCTTAGAAAAAAAAAAGAATGGTGACAAATTTTCCAACATGATGGGAAATGCTCTTTTTTTCATTGCTTGGGTTCTAATAGTGTCTTACTCCATGTTATATGGGAGTGTCATCTGATTAAACAGAGTCAATTGGGATTTTACCCTTGTTGGAGATATCTTCTTGGGTATATTGAAGGGGATACCCACACCTGCTCCTGCCTATGAGCTCTTTTCTTTTAAGAATGTAAGTAATTTAGAAAACAGTTAAATGATTGAGAAAACATCAAAACTATCTATATACAGAGAGAACAAAGGAAATAAATAAGTAGTCTAATATTGTGCTTTACGGAAATGAGCATGCATAAGACATATGCAAAAACCCTTTAAAATTTCACATGTATTGGCAGGATTGTCCTCCTTCTATCTCCACTACTAAGAAGTCTATTGTCTTGACCTCAGGGATTTTGCCCAGGACTGTCTCATGGGCAGAAGTTTGGGATATCATTCGTGGGTTCAGATACAGCTTACCAATACGAGTCTGCATACAATAGAGAATCAACTATTTCTCAGACTCATTTGGTGGCGGTTGTCCCGAACAAAAGTTCTGACGACTCACTTTCTTACATTGAAAGTGATCATGACAAGTTGCAGGAATCCAGTGAGGGAGGATCAGACAGTGGGGAAAGTCCTGTACCCCATGTATGACGAAGTCCTTTAGGTTGGTAATTGAACGTTTTGAAATCACGATCATTGGATGAAATGCAGCCTTCAAGTCATCAGGATCTCAGCTTCCCACATTCCTCCCCCGCCTTCTCCTCTGCCTTGAGATAGGCTGAATGTTAAATGGGCCTGATATCATGAAGTTTTTTGGGGCCAATTGGAAGCCTAGAACCATTGCAGTTCTCCTCCTTGGACTGTGTAATTTTTTTATCATAGATTCGAGCAATTCGGCATTTATTGATAGAGTGAACTGGAGGAAGTGGGAGAACAAGTAGGTCTATTTGATATAAGTGTTGCTTGTTTTGCTGCCCTGGAATGGAGACGTGGATAGCGGCACTTGGTCAGCTTTAGGCCCCGCTTAACTTTGCAAAACGCAGCTGAATTTTGTACATTCGTTTTCTTTATAGTGGCATGAAAGATTGATTAGTGCGGGGGCTCATCAGCCTACGGGGGAGTTGGTGTACTTGTGCATTTGGAATAACGCCGGTTCAAACTTTGGTAGAACGGGGGAAGAATGTTTACCATAGATTTTGTTTATTTAAAGAAGTCATTGGTGGGCTGACGGGCAGTAAACTTGACATCTTCTCATGCATCTGGGGCTATGATTCTTGCTAGGAAAGGAATATCTTCACGAGGAAAGTTGCCACAAACATGAGTTTATTTGACGGGAGTCAGGTAGTTTCATCTGATTTTCTGAAGTATTTGTAGTTGTCTTTTCCTAATGTCGTTCGCAAGACCGTTCCAAGAAGATTGAGAATTAGGTGTTTTAAACTTGACGAAGACGACTCATTCTTTCGGCCTATGACATCGTTCTTGTGCTTCTCCTCCCTAAGATCATTTACATTGTTCTTGTGCAGGTTTCTTCTAATGGGTGGGTGGTCATTTAAAATAAAAACCCAGCTCTAACCTTTTGCCGGATGCTTTCGGATTGAATAGTAACGAGAACCAGCCAGAAATTACAAAAAAATAATCAAATTGGAGTTGAACTGTTGAAACATATCCAAAAAACCATTTAACGAGAGCTTCTCTTAGGTGCTTTCCATTAAATTCAAACACGTTAGTAAGGTTGAAGATCGGAACAAAAACCAAATAAATTCAATGGGGATTACAAAACAGTTGAATGTGATTTCAGGGCTCATCATGGATAAACAACCTTATGTTTGACGAAAAGGAAAAGATGCATCTCTCTCGCCCGTCCTCATTTCTTGAAACTCTATACCTTTTGGGCCATGCAGATTTTGGGCCTAATGTAAAAGCAACTCTTCAATAGACTCAACTGGGCTGAGCCCATCCTTCCACCCTGTTACAAAACAACTCTAATTAGCCCATTCCTCCGTGGAAGCCCACATCAAGACCTCCTTTTCCTTTGGTACGACGAAATGGATCATCACCTTCTTCAACTTCTCCTTAGGTGCCAATCTCTCAGATCCACGGATACCCGTCTTACAAGTAACGAGTCGTTCGCCTTGCCTGACCCCCCGACTTTTTTAAGAAACTTCTCTGTTTCCTTTCGCTTTGGGGCTGCTGGCGATGCTTCCAGGCAGTTCGACGAAATTACTCCACGAAATGCCTTGCCATGGACAGCCTTGATTCAAGGGCATTCTCAATAAAAGCATATATAGTCAATGAGCCGAGGCCTTTTCTCTGCAAATCCAAATGCGTAATGATCCTGTCCTATCCTTGATCTACGCTATCGTGTTCATGTGTGAGGCTTTAGCTAGTTTTATGTCGTCTATAGACCTTAAATAAGATGCATATAGTTTTTCTCACATTTCCGAAGGTTGATAAAAAAAACATACGCTAGAGAGAAAATAAAATGGGAATCTTAAGGCAAACGACTACGTGATCGCCCATATGGTTGGTCCGCTAATAACTGTAATTGCTCGTGTGTGGTGCAGTTGATACCTCGTGGCAATGGATTTCACTGACAATAGGTTTGAGCCACATCGGCGTGCTACAGCCCACTACTCCATGTGGGTCTTTACTGTGCATCGATGCAAATGCATGTACGTCCTTCCGCCAGATATGGTTAAATGCACCGCTTCAGTTTATATGACTGGCACGAACTCCCACTTTTGTATGACTGCATAACTAGCCTGCTTGTTGGGACTAGGTAATTCCCTGGGATGTTAAACTCGGTGTTGGCATATATATTTACGGATCATGAGGTACCTATGATCACCCATTTATATTTAACTCCACCCTATTCACAGCCCACAAAAAAAAATTCCCTCTATTCATAACAACGGTCAAATATTATATCTGCGCATCACATATATGTATGTATGCGATACCAACATCTGACTAGCTTAGAATTATTGAGTCGAGCCTTGGATCCGTGTCAGACAGCTTGTTTCTCCCTCATGACCCGCCAAAAGAGAGGATAATATTGTGGGTGATGTTAATTTAATTTAAAGCTAAAGACAAACACGACACACACACACACATATATATAGTTTAACGCTAAGATGTGATCATCTCGTAATCGTCACCTGACTAATTATATTTAATATCTGAAATTCAATGAACTGTTACCATTAGTTTCTGAGGGCATGGAAGGGAGCATCACTAATAAGCTTTTTCTAAGTAGGGGTACTGAAAAAAAGATAATTGAATTATTGTATTCATAAGAAAAAAAGTATTCATAAAGTCCATCTTTTAGCCCCCGAAAGAAAATTAAAGTATAGTTTTTATATGTATACGTCTGCTCTACCGCGTGGGGCTCCCAACTGATCAGCCTTTTACTAATACAATATTAATTAATTAATTAAAATGTTTACCCAAAAATCTTCTCATGGCTCGATAAGATTTGCTAAACAAAAGTGTCGCTAAAGTTGCTAGTTTCCGCGACAGCCACTAAATGAGTAACATGTAAGGTTAGAAGATGGATTTTATCGCTACCTAGCTAAGCTATAACCTAAAACCTCAATTCCTTTAAAAAAATGAGCGCCAAACCGATAATGCTTTCAACATTTGCCGTAAAGCATGCTTCTCCAAAAAAGGACAAGCAAGCATTGTGCATGAATGTTTTGAGGGCCGGGTTGGATTATCAGTACCAGATTTACCTTAATTTTTACTTTCGGTGAAAACCCATGATCAGTTTTTACTGGTCCATATCGAGATCCATCACGGTTGGATATGGCATTTCTGACTCAATAAGTATATCAAAGAATGGAATTTTACAGTTCAAGAAGTTTAATTCACACATTCGTCATTAATGGATCGATCAAACCCTGCAGGTTATGTCGAAAGGCCTTGAGTTAAAAAGAGACTAATTAACGGAGCAAAACACGTAACTAATTCAGCTCTTATGCAAGTTCATGAGTAAAATCAGCGACTTAATTATGTACTGGCGATCGAATTTATAATCGTCTCCTTCTATAAATTATATTTCCCGTTAAGTCCATCTTCTTTTTATCATCAAATTCACATATATATCATATTCATATATACTGATTGCGTCCAATTTGTAGATCAGTACTAATCCATATAATTAGTTAAAATTTCATTGAGGTCTCAAAGCACTAGGCTGGGGTAGAGCCAGATGAATTGTCCGATGGCTAGAGGCCAGCCACCATGCGAGTAAAAGTTTGTTTGTAGAAGTTGTCTCGACCGCTACCGGAAAAGGCCGATTGTTGTAAATTAAGATTTTCTCTTCGGATTTGAATCCCTGGATCGTCTGGACAGAGGTATAACTGCAGAAAACCTTTAGTTCGATCCGTTCACTGAGTTTGATATACAATATGCCTACAACTTCACACTATTTTTGCTGGTGGACTAGGGTTTGAACCTGGTTACTCCTATGTCAGGGCGTACCATAAAAAAAAAAACCCCGAATTTAGAATTCAATTCTTTCCCAAGTTACAACATTTGAGGTATATAAAATTAATGCTAGATAAGAAACAGTTGGCTACATGAAGAGGAACGAAGAATTTTCAGGACGTTCAATCAGATCACAGACTCGTACGTTGTATATATAGACATCTATGGTGTATAGTCTTACATGACTATACCAATCTTAACAATACAAAACCAAACTAAAATACGGACGTCATTTTTTTATACAACAGTTCGTCCGAATTAGCAATAACTTCTTCCATGCAGTTTTGGCTTGATAGAATCAGTAGAAGCAATACAATAGCATCAGAGATGCTCAAAACTACCACAGATGTTGCTGGAGAATGTCTGGAAATAAACGGTAGCTGCACTATGTTTCTGTCTGCGATTCCCAGTCGAAGACCAGAGACTCTGAACAACGAGACCTAACTTCAAATCCAAATTTCTTCTTCGAGAACCCAAGCCGAAAGATTTGCTCTTAATGGCTGAGAAATCGTTGCTCTTCCTGCTCTTTTGGGTTGTTGTGACTTGTGGATATTTCATACACTACACCCCAAGCCTCTAGCTTCTGATCCTTTCATGATTCTCAGTCTGTTGCAGGATAAGATGAACATACTGCAAGAACAGAAGGTAATTTCGTTAAGTAACAAGTGATTAATTAGGAAAACAAAAAAAGGTAACGAGAAATATAACACGCGCAGAGAGGGGAAAAGAGAGAGAAAACTTACTCCCATGGAACATCTCCAACCAGCATCCAGTCACCATCTCTGTCTTCATAAGTCGGAGCATATTCCGACCCCTTGTAGCCTTCCCTCTCTGAGTACGCACCTGGAAAAGGCAAAACCAAGGTCATCTTCACCATCAGAACATCGTCAAACAGACACCGGAACAACATCAAAGTACATTTCAAAAATAAAAGTTAAACACTAGACGATGTTCTTACCTATGGTGAATTTAAACATGTTCTCCAAAGATTTGAGGAGTTCTGGGTAACCGTTGTAAGTTCTTAGGTCAATCTTCCTGAGGTAAGGAGCTCCATCCATGCTTACTTTCACGAAAATACCTGCAGCCACAGCATCAGTCTTCTTCGGCTGCTGGTTGTTTTTCCTATAGGATCGGATTGGTGGCCACCCCACTATTTGTGCCCTGTCATGTCAAACATATGCGAGTTAATACTTTACCCTTTTTCCTTTTGGCTGAGCATCCAAACCAAAGTCCCAACTCCATGAACTTTACAACCGCAAGTATCCATGAATAACAAAGATTTAAAAGGACTTACTTGGCCGGAGGGGCAGTTTCATTGTCAGCGTGTTGAGCATCAGAACAACTCTTTGATCCGCACTCGCCACTAGCGTCAGGGAACGACCGTTTGTTGTTCCTAGCATTACAAAGTGCTTGTCCTTCACTGTCATCTGTCCCCGGCAACCCCAATCTGAGCTCGGTTGCCTTGAGGTTGAGATCAGTCTCATATGCCACCTTACTTTCCATTTTCCCTATAATCTTCAAACGAGAGATACAGAAAACCTTTTTGCAAAGCACAAAGATACCAAACTTTTGACGAGTTTTTCTCGCTTCTTGATGGATCGGTGCACAAGTTCTGACTTCTTCTGCAAGTGTTTGTAATTTTCTTTGAGGCTGCTCAAGCTCTTGGAAGAAATATTTGAATGAAATGTGATCTATTGCGGGGGAGGTGGGTATGCAAGGTTATATTTTATAGGATATGATAAAGAATGTATTAAGAGTGGCGAATGACTTTGTTATTCCCGCAAATGCATGAATTGTGGACAAAGCCAAGCTACGCTGCCGGTAGCAATAGCGGCACCTTTTAGGCAATCTGCCCATTCAATGGGGGGACAAGGGTGAGACAAACTCAGCCGCCCATATGGAAGACTGGGGATTCAGTGGGACGGTCAAGATGCGTTTTGGGGCGTTGTGGGAGGGAAATCAGGAGCGTTGGTTTGAAGGAAAGGAGAAAAGCATCCCCATGTGAACAGGGGTCGGTATGGTTTGTTATGGGCATGGCATGGCCATGTGGTGCTCAACTTTTGGCAGTTTTGAATTGGGTAATGGTTGAGAGTACATTAATACATGTGGGATGGCATTTGTACATGGTCAGCCCTGCAGACACCAACTTTTTATATCAATTATTTCCAATTCTTTCTTACATGAGAATTTATATTCTGAGTCTGTACACTTGTCCATAATATACAGACACTATCAAACTTCAAACTCGATACCTTGCTAGCTGCTATTAAAATATCTACGCAGGAGATTAGGTGTATAAGATTATCGCCATGCTCGTTGTTTGACCAAATTCCTACAATTTTTTTTCGTTTTTAATTCCCATTGCCCAATTCCTAAGATAACATCCACGCTGTTAATATTTTTCTAAGCACGCGCGTACAACAGCATTGACATAACCGGGTTTGTCTTGGTCCATGGAGGAGATAACGAAGTTTTTACGTACCCCCAGCTACTTTTTTTATACGCACCCCCAGCTACTTAATTAATGGGAATAAAACTTACAAAACTAGATCAAATGCTTTCTGTGCCCGCTCAGGAAGAAAAAAAATGCTTCTTGTGCCCTCTGCTTCTCACAAGGGAAATAAAATATTAAAACTCTCTGCAGTGAAGATATATATTAAACAAGTTGAGTTCGGGTCGCTAAATTATTCGTTTGGTCTCCTTCATTATTTACCTATAAGAGCTCAAGTTGAAGTAATTTATAATATATAGTTTGATTACTTATTAATACAACCGACCTTGGGCCACCGACAGATCATGCTATATTCTTAATTAATGCTAAAATTAACAATTAATGTTCATGATTAATTGATGTATTTTAGAACTTATAGACAAATTAAATTCATGTAAAACTTGATTAATATAATTCTTTCATGTTGCATAGATTTCAATCGATTAATTATTAAATGCTAAAATATATGTTTGAGAAGTACTTAATGAACTGTAACTGGGATACGATGTTGATGTTCGAGTTAACTCATCATGGGCTTGCTTACTAACCTATAAGCGCCTATTTGAAAATACCTTGCTTAAATACAAAACCACCTAACTTCTTATAGCTGGCATTTAGGCCGGTTGCTTTTCTGTTAGCTAGTCGTCTTGTTCCCCTAAAATTCTTGAACTATTAATCGCCTTTGGAATCGATTTCAGCAAGCAATGACTTTCAAAGAAAGCTAGAACTTGTACTTATGTCGATCTCCCTTGTATTTCGCTTTACAACCTTTCATTGTCTTTTGGCAGCAATAAAAGAATGTTTTTGGAAACAGTTCTGTCGAGTGGCTTCACTTGATATAGGGTTCGGATAGGTCAATAAAAGTGAATTCTCAGGGAGCTGTGCATAAATCATTTCGTATATGTAACAGCTTGTTCATCAATTAGGGAAGTAATTAACTCATGTCAAATATCGAGTTAGCCATAGGACATCTAAGGGCGCAGCATTATGATCTAGGGACCATTACCCTAATTATCTGGGTGAGTCCCACGTCCTTGTATACTTGTCTCCATAATTTCAATAGGACGAATCTGCATCGCTGCAGAGAATTATCAATGTTGGGTGATTTACTGCGGGAAAAGATTTAGTCCAAAGGGGTGTGTTCAAAGTTAATCAAAGGGACGGTCAGGATTTTAATGTATCTTTTCCCCGATTTACTGTTGCTCCACCCATCCTTGCGCATTAGTAGATAGTGACTATATATGAATATCGCGCGTCTTAATTTGCTACATCTTGTTGATTTAAGTTATCAGCAATAGTTTTTGGCGACTTCTTCTTCTTCCTCTCTTTTTCAAGCTCCTAATTGGCTGAAATATTTTACAGAATGTTCACTTTAATTAATTTGGATTATTTTTTACTACAGATTCTTTTGGTTTGAGTTTGATCGAACCCATGCCACCTCCTTTTTCTTTTTCTTCCCCCCCCCCCCCCCCCCTCGTATATTGCTTTACGTCCTAGCTTTTTGCCCAATGCTGGCCATAACTATGCTTTTTATACAATGGGGCATTGTCTTCATGAGTAGTAATGAATTACCGAATATAATGTATGTAGGATTTGGTCGTAGACATGATCTTGCTCATTAGCATGCATGCATCAAAATGTCTTGGGACTAACTGCTAGTATGCAAAGAATGGATGGGAACCCCCCTAATAAAGTCATAAACTCGTTTCCTGGCGGCCAAACTACCGATATCAACTTCTGAATAAGTAGTGGTAATTGTGTCGAATACGAAGGCATTGGTCATGTGCCCGCAACTTTTTCATATAATTATACCGTGTGGTAGTTTAAGGGCTATAAGCATACCCATTGTCTGGGTCTTCATCTTCGGCTGTATAGTTTTTGAGACACAGAACGAACAAAAATTAATTGTTTAGTTTAACGTTGTTGATTTATGTTCGAACCTTGGCTGGAGTACTCTTATAGTACTACTGAAATGCATTCCCATAAGTTTTAACTCCTAATAAAACTCAAACTTTCCATGCTTTTGCAGTGAGAGAGAGACTGATTTATCCTTTATGCACCACATCATGAATCAAAAGCAATAGGAAAGCTCCTTTCAAGTGAGCCAAACAAGAAATAAGTTTCAAGCTCAAATTTTGTGGCGTTTGATTAAGATCTGAGTCCAATAGCAGAGGCGTTTCTAGAATGAGTATACTTTTCAATCCCTTTCCCGCGCTTTAAAGCATAGTAGCTCTAGTTCTAACGATTCGAACTGTTGAGTGCACGTGATTGCTCAATCTGTCTTACCAGTGTTCGTGGTGGTGAAAGTTGACATTATTTCTTCAGCTAGCGATGAAGACGTACGTGATAGCAACATTGATGAAATCCACCCAAGCTTGCCGAAGTTTGTGGCATAAGACCAATGAACGTTGCAATGTAATCATTAAGCTTGCACTTGTGGCGCTTGAGCTAAGAGCTGCTTGGCACTTGCTCTGTCCACACCACAACTACTCGAAAGATATTAGGCGACGCACTTAAAACGAACCTGATCTATGTCTATTTTGCAGATTTAATTTGATCCACAAGAATCTCCAGCTTGAATACGATGCGACATATCAATGGTCGACCTGACAATGCCTCATTGGCATTGCAGGTCGCGGGCAAGCATTGACCAAGATATTGTAACATGGATCCTGTACAGCATTAGTGGTGCTGGTGCACAAACATTCTTATGATCTATTTTTGGTATATCTCAATAAAAGAAATGTGTGGTAGTGATATTGGATGATGAATTGTTTCATAAGCATTGAATTGCTTTCGCGATGTTTACTGCTTCATGTCTGATCTTATATTTTCTCTTAATTTATGGTATAGTACTGATCACTAATTAAAATAAAGGACCAAAGTTGCCTGAATTAAAGCTAGCCAAAAAAAATATTGTATTATATTATGAAGTTATAACATAAAGTTGTTTGAAAAGCTTAAGAAATTTGTATACTTGCTCAAAAGAAAAAGGTGCTGTGAATGCACAAAGAGATCAAATATCTATCCTGGCTATATGACCTATAAGAACCTTGCGTTCCCTTTGAGTCCAATGAAATGAGATGCAGAAATATTCCCAGCTGATCAGTACTGCCACAGACATGAGGCAAACGCTCCAATCTATATTAATGTTGACAACTCTAATTATGAAACATATGCTTTTGTGCCTACAAACATAGACACTGTGGCCCCTGTACATGATGTTAAAGGTTGGACTGTTCGATTTGGATCAATTAGCAAGTCGGTGCTGATACCTTCTAGTGTAGCTGCTAACTGCTGCTTTTAGGAGTACTACTACTAGTATTCTTTCCACTTTAACCTTAAAAAAAATATAAAACAAACTTAGCATTAGCTTTGAATAAAAAATATACGGACATTAAGCATTAGGGGGTGGCACAAGTAAGTGGAGCTTTTAAGAACATGGAGAATTTTTCTTGGCTGTAGGATTCCCTATAGGCCAAGGACAAGAAGGCAGATAATACGTCCAAGTTAGCTCTTGGGGAGTGGTCCCTTGGAGGCCGTCACCTTTTGTTACATTAAATCCGTGGGTACCCTTCTCGTCAGCTCCATTTTCTGTATCGTATCCAGATAGGACCAATTAAAGCTCTGGATATCCTCTTGTTAGCTCCCCGGCGTCTTCTGTGCTATATCTAACCAGGACCACTTTTGCGGAAGGGTCCACTATTTCTTGCAGCATTGTGCAGCTCCATCAAATGCCTTGCACTGATATTGGACCAAAACACATGTTCCAAGAGAAAACCCACCTTATACGCCCGCCCACCGGCCCCTCCACTTCTTGTGGTATAGAAATGTCTCAATAACATTAGAGTATATATATATAATGTCACTACACGACGATCACTTTGGATCATATGATGATCAGGCAGTTCTGAGGGGTTTAGAGTAAGTCCTGTACCCAGAGTTGTCAAGTTTTGTCGTGTTCAGTCTTTTGGCATTATCAATATCTGATCATTAATTATGAAGCACGCAGAAGGAAAAGGCCATGTTTGAGAGGTCAGTCGAGGAGTTTATCCGTGTAGTTTTTGGATCCAAGTCAACCCTCAAAGGAAAAACAAGAAAGGAAAAGAAAGAAGAATGTCTTGAAGTCAATGGAAAAGGGTAGAAAAACAACAAGTTTCAGGAAGTTCGGATATAAATTAATAATTAAGGACTGAAAAATCAGAATGGGTCTTCTTAAGTTGGGATAACAACTCAGGTTCCGCTAGCTCCAACCTGGAGCTGGACCAGGGGAAGCGTGTGAACAAAACTCGTGAACTGGACGTTTCAGACTGGAGGATTAATTCAAATACGCTTGCGGTCGATGAGTTCGTACGTAGGTCCCAACTCTGAACAGTACTGAACTCCCAGAGACACACGCACGAGATGAAGCCTTGGGCCCCATCTTATGTTCCCTGGAAGGCAGATAGCATTAGTTGTCTTCACCATTTTCCTACCCATCAAAGAGGCAGGCCACGTCTCGTCACCCTGGACCATTCGTGGGCATTCAGGGTGGTTGCGAGTGAGACTCCGAGGAACCTACGAAGGTGGAAGTGGAACACCATCATTTCTCATGGGCCCCTTGTGTCTTGTCCAGGTGAAAGATAAATAATTGTTCTGGTATCTTTTTACCTTCGTGATCCATAGCACAAAAATAGCTCAATTATCCGAGGCCCCTACAATGGCCTAGTGAATTTGACTTGGACCAAAACTGGTCTGTCAGAGCCTTATACTAACAGATATCGGGTTCGGTCGGATTGAACCAAATGCAGGAAGTGTCCAATTAGAGCCTATAACAATTTGCTTCCAAATCAATATTTCAAAAATAAAATCAAATGAAAATACGTTTTTTCCTTTAGCAGTAGACAAAATTACGAATCCAAGAAAAGCCTAAAAGCGGACAACATGCTAGAAGACAAGGGGGGGGGGAGATTTTTCGAGTTTCTTTGGGGTTTTTTTTCTCTCCGAATAATTAACAGGGTACTTAGTGTTAATTAATTAGGGTTTCTAAGGAATATTAATACACGTCATGAGCATGAGATGCTGGTGCATGAACATGAAAAGAAGTTGAATATATAATAAATGCACCTTGACGCATAGCACTGTTCTTCTACATTTCCCGCTTGTTTTAGTTTCCTGTCATGTACTGTTCCTGAATAATCTTTGATCTTTTGCACCTCTTAATTAATGTTGTTTACCAAACGGTCTCCTACCTAGCCTTCTCTAAGATAAATATCTACCTAACTTGATTTCATAGGAGGGAAGAAAAGAATAGAAAAATAAAAATAAAGTTTTTAGAATAGTTAATTAATTATTTTATTCATAGCTTATCTCTTTCTAAAAAGCATGGTGATTCTTTTGTCACCCACTAGGCCGCTCAAAGATTTGATATCCTCTTCGATATCGGTAATTAAAACACATGTAATTCGTCTATAATATAGTTCTATAATCCGTCCCCAAAATTGTATATGAAGCTTCATCATGGGTGACTTCAGCTCAAAACGACAAGATTAGTTGACTACAATATCTTATATATATATTGAATTCATGGATTAATACCAAAACCGCGTTATAAGTTAGAAGAATGATACTGGACCAAGAGGTACCCTGGTCAGCTACGTTGTTAAATATACATTCCAAACAAAGAGTGCCCTGGTCAGCCCCCACCACGGTATCCGATGTCCCAAGTTCTACCAACATCGGGAATATTATTATTGCAGGGAAGATTCTCATATATTTCTTTTGTGGGACGAATATTATAATAAACTATACATTAGTGATGATACCTATTAATTAAACAAGTGGGCTATAAACTAGTTTGATGTGTCTCCTTTGCAAGAGTATCAAATGGGATCAATTCTAGATCTACACCTCTGATACGGCAACGCGTTGCACAGGATAAGAACAGATGAATAAAAGTTATATATTCTAATTAGTAAAGCCGGTTGGTGTCACCGAAGAAAAATGCTACAAATACTTCATGTGTTCTTTTCAGGTTCTTCTACGGGAGAATTTGACAATTCAAGATCTCTAAGTGTGTAGGGTTCACTTCTAAAATGAATTTTGGACCGTCAGATTCTTCCCAAAAGAACTTGGGAAGAACCCAAGAAAAAGACCAAACACATCTCTGCAATATTCCAGTAGTAGGACTGCTGATCGATCTGCATGGGGCTAGGGCCTATTGATGAGTTGTCTACATAAACGAAAACAAAGAGAGAAATTGACGAATTTTTGAATTTTTCGCATCCATGAGGTGACAGTACCCACCGGAATCAAAAATTTTATTCCGGTTCCGTTCCGGAATAAATCGAAACGGAACTGGAATTGGAACCGGAATTTCAGGAACCTTATTTGGGCCTAAAAAAACAGATTTAGTTTGGGCCCATTGACAAAAAAATGAATGGTTTAAGTTGTGTGGGCCAAATAACTCTAAATTAAAATTAAAATTAAACAACTAAATTCTAAAATAATATTTCACTATTTCATTATGCCAAAATAAACTCTAAATTAAAATTACAACTGAATAATTAAATTCCAAAACAAAATAAACACTGTAAAAATAAACTCTAAATTAAATTTACAAAAAACTACTAAACAAACAATTAACCATACAAATAAGTAAACAACCATACATTCATCAAAAATTCAAATTGAAAGAGGCAAACTCTAAATTAAAATTATAATATTTTTTGAAATTTTAAAAAAATTATACCGGAACCGGAAATTCTGGTATTTTCGCCGGAACCTCCGGTTCCAGTTCCAAAAATTCCCTAAAATGAGATCTGTTTCCAGTACCGGAAATGGCCGGAACCGAAAATTCCGGTTTGAACCGGAATAAATGCCCACCCTTAGGTTTTTGACAGAACCCAAAAATCGTGGTTATAGAAAATGAAATATCATACCGACAATTCCCAAATAACCCCGGTGCTACATCCACTGGATCGTACGTTGTGATCTCAACACCATCAAATTTGGGGTCAGAAAATGACTAAAGGAACGCCAGCTCCATTGACCAGATTTTTGGACCCCATATTTGAGCTCGGGTCAGTCAATTGTGAAAGTTATGGGGAGGCCGGAGACAGTATACTTTATTTGCCAGAAAAAAAAAAACAAGCTAGTTGTTTGGGATTTCACACTAAGCCAAAAGCTGATTTCTTGTATTCTTGTGTGATTTTGACTCGAAAAAATCCAGAAGATGAGAGGAGCGTACGTGCCTTTTTTAATTTCTTATTAAAGGGGATTTCAGTAACTGTTCTTTAAAGAGAATATGTGGTTGGGACTGGTGGCTCTCCGACCATAGGATAGTTATCATTGAAGTAGGTTAGAAAGAAACAAGGGAGACTTTGACAGGGCAAGGGCACAGCTAGGGTTAGGGATGTTTCCTTCTCTTGGGATGTGACCTGTCTCTGAGTCACCACCATGCCCTAAAAGTTCCAAAATGAACGATATCAAGAACTACTATTCATTGAAATTCATGTGCCTTGCCGGGGGATACCGTACACTATCTTCTTTAGCCAAACGCAGCTGAGTGGTATAGCCAAAGTGATCGATCGATGATCAGTTGAGCCCAAGTAATTGGGACATGCAATTAATGTTTAATTTGCAGTGACAAGTTATTTACTATAAACCAACCCACTCATTTGTGCAGAAAGCAGATAAACCTCAAATGGGAACCGAGGGGGCGGCATATATAGTACTGGATGAATTTCATGAGTTAAATATAACTTTCGACCTGCAGAAAGCTGTTAATTGTTTAATTGTATTGATCACGATGAGTGTTTACATTTGTATTAATGGTTGTTCAATTCTAAACATAGGTACTGAATTCGCGTCCAGATCATGATACTGAAGTTATTCATCCATGTGCTAATTATATGTATAATAGGAAGGTTCCCCAGAAGAATCTGGATGTAAACTATGTACATTGTCCCCGATATAATACCAAATGGATAAGTCGTGCTTGGTAACATATGCTCCGATCCCAACCTACCCAATAAATGATGAACAAGGTAAAGAGGCGACGGAAAGCAACATGATGCTACTCAAGAAATTCATTTATTCTGACTTTTTTTTTTCATTTATTCTGACTTGCTATATCAGTATCGTATTGTATACCTCTAATCGACAAGGTCAAAACTCAAAAGAGTTTAATCCTAAATAGAACTTTTGAAACTGATTGGCGCATGATGCTCTAGCTCAAACATATATTGTGGACGTATATATAGTAGGTTTAAGTAGCCATGTTCAAAGATTTTACCCAGAGATTTGGGACAATATTCTATCTTCTTGGGGCTCAAATATGAGAGGGGATTGCCTTCGGAGGCAATCCCCTCTCCTCAAATATATTTCCCACTTGCTACACTATCGATCGAATCGGTGACATAAATTGTTACCACCCTATACCTGGGGCGGCATGTGTGAGTCACATGAAATTATGAGAGCAAAGCAAAGGATATGGAAAGTAAACATATACCTGCCTAGCTAGCTATTAGGATTGTTTATAATCTGCATCGATCGAACTCTTAAATGAGTGATAAAATTTTGGAAAAACGGTGGAGTGGATCGTGATCTAAGGGCATGTTTGATCCCCAATTAATTGGGCTCAAAATTTTAGGTTTACTACTAAAAAATTAACCATATAATTTTTTATTATTATAATATTGATTAAAAATCTTTTCTCTTCATTTTTTCACCAACTCCCATAACATTTCTTTACTTTATAATATTTCTCAAACCCCAATACTTTATAATATTCCTGTATCTATGTTTTAATTCTATTGTTAATATATTTTAGAAGGTATGAGATAAGAAGTAAATAATCCCGCAAACGGGGAAAGAATGGAACTCATGAACCTGATCCTATTTATCTGTAAGACATCTATATGAATGGTTTTCCTGATCATCCGCTGTTACTTAATTACTCCCCTCTTCCCCTTTCATGAAATGTCTTGGTTTCGTGGAAATTAACTATTATGAGACAATGTCTTTCTTTCTTTCTTTCTTTTTCTTGGCTATGAGACTGCAAGTCAATAGATCGCATCAATGGTTGATCCCGTGTATGAAACCGAAAAAAGTTGCCTGTGCAACTTTTCCGCGAAAAGCAAGAGGCTAGCTAGCTACGGTCATTATATCAAACTAGCGAAACAGTACTTACTCCCCAACTTAATTACATGTACCCGTGAGGGCCATGCATGTGACGGTTGACCGAGGAACAATTTAGACATGATCCACAGCCAGAACGCCCTCCAACTCCAATCACGTCTGCAAATGATTCAATTATCGAAGTTGGTTTACTCCTCCCTGATCAACGCCCCAGGTATCTCCACTTGTCAACACACCACAGGCCAGAAGCTCGACTTGACAAACACATGCAGCCACAGAGACAAACTTCCACGCAGTTATATTATTGCGGTGGGGTGTCTCTCTAGCTAAGCAACATAATAATAGAAGAAGGAGAAGAGGATACAAGAAGAAGAAACCAGGAAGCAACTCTCACCAAAAAAACCAGATATAGATAGAGGTGTTAAGCAAAAAATTTGAAAGTATCTGAGGCATTCTAGGCCACAGTCGGGACTTTCCCATGGAAGTTAGCCGGAAAATTACGAACATGATGGGCACCGAGAGTGATTTGAACTTCAAGGAGACTGAGCTCTGTCTTGGATTGCCTGGTGGGGGTGGGACAGAGCTGGAAACTCCAAAAGCTACTGGAAAGAGAGGGTTCTCTGAGACTGTTGATCTGAAACTTAATCTCCAGTCCAAGGAGGAGAGTGTGAAGAATGATTCAAAGGAAAAGAACCTCCTTCCTTGCACCAAGGATGCGGCTAAGCCACCGGCCAAGTAAGCTCTACGATAATTTATTGTTTTGGTTTCTTTCCAATTCTAGCTGAACTTTATATGTTATTGGGGTAGATTATCATGTTCAACACTCATTATTACTATCGTTGTTACGCTAATTGTTTTTCTTTCTGATCTTATGGAGAACAACGTCATGCTCGTGTTTGAAATTTCTAGATCATAATCTATGTTCTTTCTGATGAAAAAATGCGCTGATCACCTTAAGGTTTAGTACAGTGTCCAACCATATATATATATATATATCTCGCTTCCCCCGTTTCCTATCTTTTGTGTCAGGTAGTAGGAAAAGATCTAGTAACTACTGAGGTCTGATATTTATTGTTGTTGAAGATGGAGGTAGAATAATACGGGTAAGATGGATTTCAGGGTACAAGTTGTCGGTTGGCCACCAGTGCGATCCTACCGCAAGAACATGATGGCACAGAAGAATACAAGTCATGAGGAGGGAGAGAAGGCAAACAGCAGTGCATCCTTGGTGAAGGTTTCCATGGACGGTGCGCCATATCTTCGTAAAGTGGATTTGAAAATGTACAAGAGCTACCAAGAACTATCTGATGCCTTGGCCAAGATGTTCAGTTCCTTTACCATGGGTAAGTCTGTGAAATTGTAAAGTTGCACATGAATATGGAGAAGAAGATTGTAGCTAGTGATCTATAAATCAGTTTTCAAGTCCCATGTATATGTCCAACCAAATCAAAGAAAAAGAGTTTGAAAAGGTAGCTATTAACATTTTTTTATACATATCTCGTATGTATGAGATCATAACGTAAACCAGATGTAGTTGGATATGCCGTACGTTAATTAGAAGAAAGAGACAAGATCCCAATCGAGTAGATCTTATTTTAACGTTTTATGATCTTCTCTAGAAAAAGAAAAGAACGAATAGGCCGGGTATATGCAAATTATTTTACAAATACATCATTTCGTAGGTCAAAAGTAAATTTGTATTTTTTTCCGCCGTGATTAGATCCAGAACATGAGAAAATATATATCGATCTTAGTCCATGGGAAATCAAAACAATTAATTTCATATTACAGTGGTTTTATGTCATGACTTTATTGGCGATGTCATATATATCGCATGCATATATATTGTTATTGACGATTTTAAGATTGTTAATTGAAGGCAATTATGGGGCCCAAGGAATGATAGACTTCATGAACGAGAGCAAGTTAATGGATCTTCTTAACAACTCCGAGTATGTGCCAACCTATGAAGATAAGGATGGTGACTGGATGGTCGTGGGCGATGTTCCATGGGAGTAAGTACTTTATCACTCTACTAAATTAAACTTAAATCAAATCAAATAAATAAACTATAAGCAAGCAGATATTAATCAAATCAAGCAATGCTGTGGTTATAATATTACGAAAATGTGGGGAAGTGAGCAGTTTGTAGGGGAAATGTTTTGGTAATTGGCTCTACAAAATCGCGACTCATTTCCTAATTTACTAAAAAATTCAAAGATCTGGGATCAGAAAATTGAGTACGCTAACGTTACAGTGATTTCATACAGGATGTTTGTTGATTCATGCAAGCGCCTTCGTGTCATGAAAGGATCAGAAGCTATTGGACTTGGTATATATATATATGTGTGTACTTTGTCGATTAATTACTTTTTTGGCAGCAGCTGAGACAATGTTCATAAGTTACGTAAATGTCTGATTAATTACCAAATAATATAGCTAACGCCAAATTTGCTTGATTTCAGCCCCAAGAGCCATGGAGAAGTGCAAGAACCGAAGCTGAACTATTTTGAGAATGAGCTTGGTTTGCTTTCGGCCAACTCTCTGTATCCATAAGGACTAAGCGATACGGCAGTTGAACGCGCGAGACGAATCAAGCTAGCAGGGTTTTCTTCTATTGTAACTTGTGTGATCTGTAATCTTTATTTGATCGTATATAGATGTCAAAAGAGTTTGGACGATTTGTAATAGACAAGTTTAGCAATAAACTTAGCCCTATTGTCTGCCTTGTTTATTGCTAATGACTTCTTTAATAATCATGCAACTATTTTGACGTTGTATGTTGGTGTCCTGCTGTAACAGTTGTTGTGTGCTTTATTCTTTCATTTTTAATGTTATATATATAAAGATTCTTCATATCACTAGTTTTTTCTTTAATTAATTTTTGTAGTACTTAATTTATTGCCAGTTATAATGTTTTTTAGGTGATGAAGGGTATTAAAATTCTTGAACCCAAGTGAGGTAGGGAACAAGACCACGTGCATGTTGATGGGGTTTCATTCATGGCCCTTGGTTTAAGGAAATTGTTTTCTGCGTTGGAACATCCATGTTTATTTGTGAATGTAGACTGTACGTTGATTGAGATGTGGTGGTATTGCCTGTTGCATTCGTTGTAATGAATTAATTAGGATCCGAAGTGAGTTTTATGGGATCACTGCTATTTAATTTGGTCAAAGATCGATGGTGGCCTTAATTAATTCCTTTTCAAATGCCCAGCAATTCTACATGTGTATTTTTATCCACTCTATTAATTAATTACTAGATAGGAAACATTAATAAAATTAAATTAAGCATAAAATATCATGTGCAAATATTAAAACCCTCGAATTCTCTCTCTCTCTCTCTCTCTCTGGCTCTAGCATCAAAAAGATTTCTTGGATCTGGGCATTATGGCAATCTCATGTGCTGCTTTCAATGGAAATAATTGTTTTTGGGCAAGAGGACTCGGCTAGCTAGGAAGGCAACAAAATGTCTCTGCAGTTAGATAAATTCCTAATTTTAAATTTGGCTAGAAGGGCTTAACTAATCCAATAGAAGAACGACATCTCTTCACCGGCCGCGAGGGCGACGGCTTTGGAAAAGTCTATCTAAATTCTGCCCGTTGGAAGTTGGAGGCAGGCAATATCAAAGTCACGCTACCTTTGTTCTTCTTTTAGGAAAGGGCCGGCCCCGAAGGAAAGATTGTGTATTGTGTAACGCGTAAGTGCGATATAGATCTGAAAGCAAAAATTAAAGACAATATGATATTTAATCCCTTAACCATAGAGTCTAATTACTATCCTTAGCTTTTTAAAAATAACAAATAAAAGAAGGGTAAATTACAATATATTTTTTTTCCACAAACTACTAACCAATTCTTAAGTACCTTTAACCCGTTACAACTCATTCATTAATTATGCTTCTCGTTACGATTCTATCATCTAATCTTTCATAACAGTTATGTCAAATAGTTCTCGTTCTGCGTAAACAAAACATAACCTTTAAAAAAAATTATCCACATCGATTTTAAGTAAGTTATTTTTATATATAAATAAAAAATAGCTAATTACATATTCTTTCTTGAATCTACATATCACAAGAAGCACTATAAAAAGTTGGGAAGGGCTCAAACAAGGGCAAAATTTATCTTTGACGCAAGGAGAAAATTACATGGGAGAAAAATAATTTGATATAAATGGCTCTAGTGGGTTAGGAGGTGAAATTGCAACGAGAAATAAAATTTTAGGAGTAAGTTGTAACGATTTAAAATTTGTGAAAGTATTTAAGAATCACGCCGTAGTTTGAGGATAAAATTTGTAATTTGTCAAAAAAAAAAGTCTTATTGCTCCTGGAACATGCCTCCCAGAGCTTCTCACTTTGGTATCGAACAGCTTTTCATGCATACGTCCGTTTTAATGTAATGTTCTCTTCCTAGAACAAAAACAAAGCGCAAATTGTTATATAGATCTAAACGAAATAAAGCATGCAGTTTACACAGACCAAAGAGATGAAACGACATGCAGTATAAGAAAGAAACACGAATAGTAGTTTTAAGCGAACCAACATATGCAACTTATATTGACCAAAAACCGATCGAAACAAATTCTAGAAACCAAAACAAAAGAACAAAAAAAAAGGTGATTCAGATTTCAGGACTCGAAACAAGAACCGTACGCAGCAGTGCAGCACAACAACAGAAGATAGCATGAAGCTAACACTTCGACTCCAAGGCCCAAGGCAACCATACGGGCCTAAATGAACGGACATAATCACTCTTCAATTTATCAGAAACACTTCGAGGGGAAACCATTATCTGTAGAACATTGCGATTGAGACCTGTAAAAATGAGGCAAAGCAAATTATCTAAACAGGAACCGCCTGAGACCTCGTATGGGCAGGGTCTATACAAATATGCAAAAAAAGTTCAAATGATACTCAAGCCTCCAAGGCAATTTTTTCGAATAATCCCTTAAAAAAGATCATGTCGGTAAAGCAGCAGGCACGCTCACTTGACACTTGGATAAAGGTGTGGTTTGTTGGTTTTATAGAGGGTACGAGCAACGTCCTCATTGGAGCCCTGTGACAACTACCAAAACTTGGTAACAATCTCAATCATTGTATATCTTCATTCTCGAATGGAAAATTCACAACAAATTCTAATACATGAACAATAAGTCGGTAGCTCTCTTCTGTTTTTCCAGTGAATCTAAAAAGTAGCTTTGGGTATGTATTCACTGCATTTGATTTTGGGGCTGCAAAAAGAAATCTTTGGCACTACGTGCTACTTCTGCTTCAAGAACTGCTTCCAACACAATGTCTGATCCATTTGCACTTCCTGCCACGTCATCCACGGGGTTAATCTTATGACAATTGATATCTGACATGCATAAACCGAAACTAGGAACTGCTGTAATGACTGCGACAAAAGGATGAGCAAAGGGACTCCATAGACTATACTCTCCACTTTAATTCTTCTAAAGTACCAAACATACCCTTGCAAATAAAGGACATGTATATACATACGCATACTACAATCTCACATAAGACAGGAGCTAAAGACAATCCTTTCCATAGGTAATGATGCATACAATATCAAAACTCTTAACTGACAATACTCTACCTCTAAAACACAAAGCATGAATGTCAACTTAAGTCAGTAAGCCCAGACAACTGTCAAGTGTATATATACTTGTCTACAGTGGATCCAGTCAAAAACCTAACTGCAGCATCAATGACAGAGAGTCCCCCCCCCCCCCGGGTGAGATCAATTAAACCCTTCTTATATAAGGTACAGTCCAACGTACATGCATATTATACATGTGTATGAATGTACCAGCTCATTCAAACTGCTTTAATTTAAGGGAAAAAACCTAAAACTCATAAACTTGACGGATCAGGAAACCTTTCTCTAGGCTGCAAATCAAATATCCCTGTTACTGATCAGTGAACTAGGATTATTGGGTGGAATGATAACAAAGATAAATCAGATCTACATCTAACAAAATGCATATGTCTGAGTGATTTACCAATTGGCAGTATAGTGAAACATTGAGTGGAAATGAGAGTCAAACGACTAAGTAAGCCCCACACATAATATGCAAAATAATTTAACTCAGTAAATCCTTTTTTACAAATTCCTTACTGGCCAAGTTGAACCAGATACCCCATGAGCAAATACATGCCAGATGGAAGGCTTTACATTGCAATACTTGAGTCCTCTTTGTTACAGACATCACCAATCAAGTTTTCCCCAACCAATATCTTATCTCTCACCAATGATTTTAATTCTTTACTCAAAATTTCAATAACTCAACCATTATGTTTTTCAGGAAAAGACTGCAGAGCAGATGAGCAGACTGCAAATGATGGTGGTTTTGAAGCTCAATAGTGCTGCAGAAACAAAAATCTTCATTACCCTTAGTAACTACAGCAACGTACCACTTTCAGATAAAACAACACAAAGATCTTGGCCGATTTCTTCATTTAAGAAGTCATCTTAAAGCAGTACCAGTGGAAACAAGATGAGGATAAGGAGGATCTTAGGTGGCACAGAACAATGGGTTGAAGATGTTCACTGGGTAATTGCAAAGGTGCTGCTAAAAACATTACCAAGAAAAAGAACAAAGTTTTTTATTCCCATATTTGACACTGCCACAAGAATTTCCAGTCCAGAGACATCTGTGCAACGTGCTTGGATTGGGATACAGAATTAATGAAGGAACTGAACATAAAGTTCCATTACCAAATAAGCAAAGCCGAAGATAGAGATGAATAAGAGTAGTAGCTGATAATTATGGAAGACTGTTACCCTTTCGATCCGGTAGCATTCCAGTGCTTTCAGCTGAAACTGGGAGGACAGGAAAGAGACTAACTTCATCAGTAAGGTTTTCTTTCTCTGTAACGCTATTCAAAGAAGTCTTCAGTGCTTCAGACTCGGCCAATCTTGCATAAGCAGTTGCTTGACTATGCAAATCAACCGAACCTGATGTTTTCAAACTATAATCCTGAAAAAACATGTGAGGGTTTAAGATCAACAGAAGTAATTGAGAAACCAGAATATTGTAAGGAAGCTCAAACCTTCTTCGCAGCATTTGTTGGCTTCTGCTCATCTTCACACTTCCGCTCTTCTCCATACTTCTCAGATATCTGACTCTTGCCTACAAAACAACAAAAGAAGATTATGATGATGATGAATTAAAATAAAGATAAAATGTAAACAGAGGGGAGCAGAAATTGCAGAGGTACTGAAAAAGCTTATAACTTGTAAACTTCAGGGCATGAGAATACCGGAATTTATGTTTTGAGCAGGATCTTCAGGATTGTCCATCAGCCTTCGAGTCAAAGGACCAGAACTAATAAGAGAGATGCTCCGAATCTCGTGACGAATAACTTCTAGTTGTGCAATTGTATCTTGTAGTTCTTTATGAACCTAAAAGTTAGTGGCCGAACATAATTAAACTGACAGGAGCATTTGTAGTTATTGCTGCTATAAACTACCCAAAAGCCAAAAGTATTATTTGTCTTAACCAGATATAATCTTTTTTTTTTGTTTTGCTACAACCATCAAAAGGAAGGGACTAACTGTTTAGCTTTGTGAATAACAGTAACACTTTAGAGGCTCTTTCTTGTCTTTGATTTTTTTTTCTTTGATATATACTATGTCCACCTATTCAAAATTAGGTTTGCAATGGAGTGATACCTCAACTGCACAACACGCACCTCAATTGTCATACTAGGCATTTTTGTCTTTGGTAATTTACTATAGCAAGAAAATTTTTAATTCACAGATATATTTATTATTCAAATATTTGCTCCATTAGATCCATATGCATTAACTTGTAAAATGGGCAACTAGAAGGGACTTTAGCTTAGGCGGCTAATTCTAGAAGAAGCATGCTATTAGAAAAATTGCTAATCAACCTGATGAGGCTAATGAGGCTACTAATAGCATGGTCCATGCACTATAGACACAAAGCCATAGGGGCAGAGCTGAGGTGAGATTCAGGGCATATTTTTCAATTACAGGATGATGACAAGGATACACGTCCACATTATATTTGCTACCATATGTATATGCCCCTAAGGTCTCACCTATGATTGCCCTTCATGAATCATGATATGAGTATGATCTTTCTCCTTAGAACTCCTCCTCACCCTAGTGCTTCTCTCTCCCTCCCTCTCCCCCTCCTCATCATCCTTGGACACTGTTAAACAGACAAGAAGGCATAATGAACAGGATACTTCAGAATAAAACTTGTAGTGGAATAGGAATCAGAAGGAAGCACTACTCTTCGATCTTTCTTGTGGATACTGCACAGAAATATCTTACCCCTAAGTTACATAAAACGAAAGAAAGGACAGCCACCAGTGCTCGTCACAGCAATTCCACATGGTCATTTCCATTGCACTTCCAAGCAAGTAGATAAAGGAAACAAGCTTGATCGCATTAATCCCAAAGACTAGTTACGCTTAAAATACACTCAACCCCAATGCAACAATTTTCTTCGTGCCACAACCAATCATCCCCATCCCCAAAAGGCCAAAATGAAAATTTGGGTCACCCTTTTACCGTAATCTTTCGTTGAAGAACAACGTATACACGACCATCCAATTCTTAGAAAAAGGGAGGAGCTAAAAGAAAATTACCTGGCGAGCTTGAGACTGCTGCATAACATTGTCGAATTGTCCACGAGCTAATTGAACGTACCCGATTGCTCGACCCGCTAACTTTCCCGCATTTCTAGCAATAAATGGGAGATCCTTTGGACCTATAACCCCCCCCCCCCAAAAAAAAAAATCCAATTCAATCATTGTTTCAAAAAACATCTCGCAAAGCGAAGGACACTCAATCCCAAATTCCCCAACTCAGATGACCCCAGAAAGTGTCAAGAGCAAATCGAACGGAAAAGATGGAACATTCGGAACCAATTTCAAGTGAAACCACTAAAACCAAATGCAACACACACAAAGGGGGAGAGAGAGAGTAAGTACCGACGAGAGCAGCGGTGGCGCCGATTAAGAGGAAGAGCTCTCCATAGGAGAGACCCAACATAATGGGCTTCTATGCGTGAAATCGTCAGAAGGTTCCCAACCACTCCGTCCCAGGCGACCGACCTACAAGAGCGGCGAGGATAGATAATTGATTGCGCTCGGGCGGAATCCTCACTATGCCGAGCTTGCGGCTGCAACGTATAATTTCTCTTCTTCATTTCTCTCAAGAGTTTTATCGATCACTTGTCGTTTTAAAATAAAAAATTGCTTTGGGTTCTACAAAAACAATAATGACGTGTATGGTGTACACTGTATATGACCGTTTGATTATCTACAAAAACAATATCCAATTTATGACGTGATAAACTAATAACATAATTCATAATTTCTCAAGCGTATTTATAAGATGATACCGCGGTTTTAAAAACCCAAAAAGTTATTTATTAGAGGGCGTACCTGGGCAACTCGACTTTACAGCCATACGACTTCTATTTTCCGTTGTAAACTTGTTAAGGACTCTTATCCATTTTGTCTGTTTTTACTGCATTGTTTAATTCATACCCGTTTCCTCGTCCTGTTTCGCCATGATACCAAGCCCATAACAACTAGGGGGCGTTTGTTTCCCCAAAATTTTGGGGTTCGAAATTTTCAACAAAACAAACACACTCCAAAATTTTTAACTTTTACACACACACACTCTACTTTTCACAAACATCAATAAATCTCAATAAAGTAAAAATTCCCAAAATTTCGAGAATATTCCCCGAAATTTCCACAAACAAACATCCCCCTAGTCTAGCTAGTACTTGGGCTCAATTATGCGTTAAATAAAGTAATATACCAGTGTTTAAGAGGGACATTCTCTTTAGGTCTTGATGTACCAAGGGTGCGTTTGCACCAAAAATATCACAATATTTTTCACCAACTTATAATAAAATATTATAATATAATCTCTCTTTCCTATAAAAAAAATATAAAAAAATTACCCCTCTCTTCATTTTTTCACTAAACCGAATACCAACACAAAACCCAATACCAAAAATTTTTCAACACAAACACAACCCAAGTTCGAGTCCCAAAGGTGTGAGATAAATTTTCTTGTTATTAGGCGAGTTCTTGACTTATCTGCTCCTTAAATTGTGGAGTCGGTCAACCGTAATTTGTACTTCAGAGTTGGACTAAACGGTCCGACTTTTTTTTTTTTTTTTTATAAGTAACTAAACGGTCCGACTTTAAAGAGTTTTCACGTTATAACAAAATGTACTTATTTAATAATAACATGATTTAAATTTACCTTCAAACATTAAATACATATTTTTAGATTCTGCTCACAAACAAACTATTAGGTTACGCCCTAAGAGACAAAATAAATCAAAGAAAATGTTTCCAAGTCGAGACACTTAGTAAGCTGTTTTGCCGATAGGTATTTATTAGACTATCCCTCTAAGCATGATCACATGAGCTCTCATTTATCCTGTAATGTTTGAATTGAGCATAATTATCAACATAAAAATTGGACCCACAATCCTACAAAAATACAATTGAGCTTGAGATTGGAAGTTGGATCTTGAGACTTATAGTCGCCTAGTTATTATGACTAATTCGGCCACCACTTTTCTTACGTAAAAAATGGTTTTGAACCTTGAAGACCAGAGATATGTTCGTTTTCACATTTTTTCAGGATTTTAAGTATATTCACAAATCTACCACCGAACATATTCATAATTCAAACACAAACACCAATACATTTTACATAATCTCCAACAATTTTTTAATTTTGTATTCAACATAAATTTTCTCTCTCTATACTTTTTCACATATCTCCAATACTTTTTTATTAAACAATTATATCAAATCATTTATCTTTCCACTTTACATAAACACCAATAAAATACTATTCAACATAAAAATTCACAACTTCTCTAAAATCTTATAATTTTTACTCAAAACGAACCTAACTCAAAAATATCCCATGACGAGAGTCGATTTTCCATAGGGTTTACGCTAAACCGGGTAACTAACTTATGTTGCGTGGTGGATCTTGATAAAGTTGTGCCCAATGATGACGGCCCAGAATTGGAGAGTATCGTGTGTGGTGGATCTTGATAAAACCCGAAGCAAAGAATATGGGCTCAGACTCGCTTTTTAGGTATCCCACGTTCTGTAAGTTGGGGAGATGTCTAGACTTCTTGCTTATTTCCTTAATTAAGCTCGGAGATTCCACAGCCTTCGTTCTACCCCCGCAGAGGTTATAACTTCCAACTCACACAGGCATCGTCCAAGCCCAAGTATTAAGTATTTAATGGGGGTGAATTCATCTATATCTTTGAAGAAGTAGAGGTTATGTCAATCTTTTTCCTCAAGAAAAAAAAAAATCACTTATGCTGCTGTTGTTTCGGCGGGCGTGTAAAATGAAGAAAATGAAAAAATATTTACAGTTAAAAATACTCGTAGGAAAGGAAAAGTTGCGTATTTCTCACAAATTTGCAAATCAACAAATAAATAGTTGTCTATAGTCTCCACTCATAGAGCTTCTTACAACATTATCTAAGTAAAAAAAATGAAATCAATAAGAAAAAGAAAGGGAAATTGAGTCTACCAAAAAAAGAAAGACAAATGACAAAATTTATACGGTAAACAAATCATGTACTTGTTAAAGTCTTATCTGAGAGAAAGACAGAAAGTTGAAAACTATAAAAGTTAGATAGAAGAACTAAGCAATTGTAAAATGACAAGAGTTGCCATAAAGAGAGATTTTTTAGATTTAAACTTAAAAATAAGCTTTTGTTACAATAATAAAGAAAAAAATAGTAAATAATTTTTATTAAATAGAATAGATAAAAAATAATCACATGAAAAATGACTTTTTATACCCATTATTTTCTTTTGATAGTCTATTTTTTTTCAGCCTCTATCAAACATATTTTTTGAAAATATTATGCATGAAAATATCTTCAGTCGAAACAAACACGACCTTAATGTATTAAACTCACTCTTAATCATTAATTCATCTAGATAATTTAATTATTGACCGATGGATTGTCTTAGGCATGATCAATTGCTAATGCGTTTAGTTTTATATCTAAGCTCTTCAAAAGATCTCGACTAATAATATATTGTGATCTTAATATATACTATCGTTAATAGAAAAATAAATGAAAAAAAGGGTAAAACTATCATTTGAATTTTTAAGGAATTTTACTATAATTGTTTTTGATAAATTCTGATACTTCCATTAGTCACTGTCATATCGTCTTCCGGGAATAATGAAACACCGACTGACAACGCATCTGACCAGGGTGATGTTCGTTTTGAGAAAAAATGTAGGATTCTAGAGAAGTTGTGAATTTTTATGTTAAATAGTGTTTTATTGGTATTTGTGTAAAGTGAAGAGAGAAATGATTTGATGTAATTGTTTAATAAAAAAATATTGGAGTTATGTGAAAAAGTATAGAGAGGGAAAATTTATGTTGAATAAAAAATTTAAAAGTTGTTGGAGATTGTGTAAAATGTATTAATTTTTGTGTTTGAATTATGAATATGTTCGGTGGTAGAATTGTGAATATAATTAGAATCCTGAAAAAAATGGTGAAAACGAACATACCCCAGTAATCAACAACTTAAGCCAAAATCAATGACGAAGCTGCTTACCATCTGAACAAAGATCCCTACCCCTAACCCCAATCCCAATCCCAATCAGGACTGTTCTGTCCCTTTTTTCCACTTTCCCCTGCTTTTCCCGAGAGCCAAACTGGTCTCCTCATTTCCCTTTTCTTTCTCCTCCGACTACATGTGAAAAGAATTTCCTTTACAGACATATGAACAATAAAATTAACAACAGAGCACTACTTTCCTAACTAGTAACTACCCTGGCAAAACCCATGAAAGCTTAACCCAGAGGATCCCCTAACCCTTCTCGACCCCACATGGATTTCATCGAGTTGGAGGCAAGCGAAGGGCTCCGCTGGTCCTGGAACTCATGGCCAGCATCCAAATCCGAATCCTCGGCTCTGATAGTCCCTCTCAGCGTCATGTGCACGCCTTTGATGCAGTCCACCGAGCTTCCGATCCTTCCCTACGACCCTCTCCTCTGCTCTGAATGCGGCGCCGTATTGAACCCCTACGCCCGGCTCGACTACACTTCTCGCATTTGGTATTGCCCATTTTGCTACCGAAAGAATCCGTTTCCACGCTCCTATTCCGGTATCGGCGAGACTAATCTCCCTGCCGAGCTTTTCCCGACTTACAGCACGGTGGAGTATGCTCCTGGGAGAAAAATCGCGAGCCCTAGTGCCAAATCGGGTGGCGCGAATTTGAGTTCCAAGCATAATTGGTTAAACGGGCAGTCATCGTCGTCTTCGATTTCGTTGGCATCTATGGTCTCGTCGTCGTCATCGACCTTGTCGATGTCGAGCGGGGATTTGCGAGGGGTGGGGCCGGCTTTTGTGTTCGTTGTGGACAGTTGCACGGCCGACGAGGAGCTCGGGGCGCTTAAGAATGAGTTGTTGCTGGTGGTGGAGCAATTGCCCGATAATGCATTGGTGGGATTGGTTACTTTTGACTCGATGGTTTGTGTCCATGATCTTGGATTCTCCGAGTGCTTGAGAGTCGTATTGTTTCACGGAGGTCGCGAGCTTTCTTCAGAGCAGGTACTTTACTTTGCTTTGTAAATTATTTCTGTTCTTTTATTTTTTTGGCTTTCTTTTCCGTTGCTGGAAGATGTTTCTAGGTGTATTGGTTTTAAGTTTGTTTTACGTTTAGCGTTTCTGATTGTATTCTGAAACCTCCAAAGTTTCAATGGCGTATCAGTTTTACATTTGTGTTTGAGCGTTCTTTTCCATTGCTGGAGACTGGAGTGGCCCTTTTTTTTTTTTGGGCTCCTTCGGTTAGGTATTAGAGTGGCGTTTAAAGTACAATGTTTCTGTTGGTGTTTTCTTCTTCTTAATCTTTTCAGTTGTCCCATTTTTAGCGAGGATAGATTTCTTTGGTTTTTGTTGAATCCGTTTAGAAATGTTTTTCCAACTATATCCATTTGAGTTCTGAGATTAGCAAAACAGTGAAACCTTTTGAATTTTTTTTAAGGAGGAGTTGTTGATGAATAGGAAGATATCTAGAAGTGTTGCTTTGCTGCTTCTGTATAAAGTCCATTTCCTTCTACTTTATTTCGGTTATTCTGAAACCCTGAAAAAACTAAAAAGCTAGACAGGACACTTATCTTAATGTTCATCTCTGCATTTCTTCTCTGTTCTCTCCATTGTACTTACTCATTGCTTCTTCTAGAGATGAAGTTGGTTAGAGTGTGGTCACCGTCATGCTTTCAAAGAACTTTTTTTACTTTCTTAAGTTCTAATATGTTTCCTTTCTTTGAGCCTTAGACCCAACAGTTTCTGGGTATTCCCACAAGGCAACAGCATCTTGGAAAGACATCAGTTATCCAAAAGCAGGGATTTTTGCTACCAGTTTCCGAATGTGAGTTCAATATCACCACAGCAATAGAAGAGATCCATTATTCAACCCGTACCAAGCCAGGTCATCGCCCTTTAAGGTCCACAGGAACAGCAATATTAGCTGCACTGGGACTTCTGGAAGGATGCCTTGTAAATGTGGGCTCCCGGATTATGGTCTTCACATCCGGACCTGCAACCCAAGGCCCAGGGATTGTTGTAGACACAGATCTCAAGAACGCCATCAGAACTCATGGAGACCTCAGTAATGGTCAAGCACCGTACTACTCTAAATCTAGCAGCTTCTACAAGAGAGTATCACAGAGATTATCCGATGCATCCATTGTTCTAGATTTTTTTGCTTTTTCTCTTGATCAAGTTGGAGCGGCAGAGCTAAAAGACTCTGTTGAGAACTCGGGTGGATTCATTATGCTTGGAGAGTCATTCGAATCAAGTCAATTTAGAAAATGCTTGAGGCATATTTTTGAGCGTGATGAAGAGGGAAACTTGAAGATGAATTTTGATGCAACTATTGAGATAGTGGCCACAAAAGATGTAAAAATCTGTGGAGCTCTTGGACCTTGTATATCTCTTCAGAGAAAGAACAATTTAGTGAGCAACAACGAGATAGGGGAAGGTGGTACCTATGTATGGAAGTTGTCTACACTCACCAGCAAAACATGCTTTGCCTTTTTCTTTCAAGTGAGTGATGAGCAGAAGGTCCAACCTGGATCTGCATTCTCCATACAGTTCATAACACGATATCGACAGGGGAACATGGGAATCCGCAAAAGAGTAACAACGGCTGCAAGAAGATGGGTTGGAAACCAGTCACCCGAAATTGCTGCTGGGTTTGATCAAGAAGCAGCAGCTTCAGTGATGGCAAGACTCGCTGTTGACCGTGCAGAAAAGTGTCAAGCCCGAGATGTTATTAGATGGCTGGATGATGCATTGATCCGTTTTGCTTCCAAGTTTGGAGAGTATGTCCAAGAAGATCCTTCTTCCTTCCGCCTTTCACCGAACTTCTCAATTTATCCCCAGTTCATGTACTACCTCCGGAGGTCCCAGTTTATTGATGTATTTAACTGTACTCCTGATGAAACTGCTTTTTTCCGGCTGATGCTGAACCGTGAGGGGGTGGTAGGTTCGCTTATCATGATTCAACCTACACTTCTCCAATATTCCTTTGATGGGCCTCCTATTCCAGTTCTCTTAGATGTTCGCTCCCTTTCTCCAGATGTTATTTTGCTCTTTGATTCTTATTTCCTTGTGGTTATCCATTACGGGTCCAAGATTGCTCAGTGGAGGAAGCTTGGTTATGACAACGATCCAAACCATGGGAATCTAAGAAAGTTGTTCGAAGCTCCTGAGCTTGATGCGAAGCAGCTTATTGCTGAAAGAGTTCCGGCACCCAAGATTATTAGGTGTGATCAGCATAGTAGTCAGGCAAGGTTTCTTCTTGCAAAGTTGAATCCATCTGTTACACAGAATTCAACATACACAAATGGATCGGATATTATTTTCACCGATGATTTGAGCTTGGAAGTTTTCACAGATCACTTGCAGGCTCTGGCAGTGCAGGGCTGACGAAGAGGAGCCCTTTATAGAGTTTTTGTTCGCTATATGAAAAGAAATTACTGTACATAGCTTGTAAGAGAGTCAAATGATTTTACCAACAATGTCTCTCCTGCACAGATCACCAGGCATGGCTTTTTTCACTTTCTCAACATTTTTAATTGAAATAGTAATGCTATGATACTGTATGTGATCCATAACGGTTGGTGAGAGAAATATTTTATCCAAATAGAAGAGAAGTGTACATATGCAAATTGCTATGTATGTTCCAAATGATGTGCACACATAAATTTCTGATACTTATGACTGAAATGATACACAGACCTGTCACCTCTTTTTTGTGTGGAAATGGGTCAGTTGTGATAGCCCTCTTGAAAGCGTTCAGCATTCAAGGTGTGCATTTTCTGTTATAAGTACCTGGGAAAAAAAGGGGGAACCATGCTAATTTTTAATTTGAACTTATTTTTGTGGAACGGTGTTATTGGTACACTTTATGGTGCATCTCCCTTTGTGCCCAAGTTTTTAATTGTATTCTTGTATCAATTGACTTTAGTCTTCTCAATCCCAATAGGACTGAGAATGTGCATGGGATATTTGTGAAATTTCTATGGAAAGAGACTAGTTGTTCCAAATGCGCATGCACTGGAGATTATGACTGCTAGCTTTGCTCAACGTTTAAGATAGTTACTTGGACCATTAATTAAAAGAAAAACTATGAGGCCAGGGGGGGAGAAAAACTGGAGGTTTCTTCTCCAATTTGTTTAAAAGAGCCCGTCCTGAGACTGGTCTTATTAACTACTTGGATAGTTGCTTGGACCAATTAATTCATAATTATAATTTTTTACATATATACACACAATCCGCTCGGAGCGTGATAATTAGCGACCAAAATATAGGCTAACAAATCATTTATCCTGTTTTATTTTCTGTGCCAAAGCATCAACGACTGTATGTCGTTTAGATACACGACACTTTTTTTTTTCACCCCTCACCCCTCTCTCCTCTGGTGTTTTTCCTTTTTCGGTGCCCTCTCTTCTATTCTATACTGATGGGAATTTGGCAATAACGACCCTCGTCATTGTGTATTAGTTTATTCTTTATAGAGAACACTGGATGCAGGGATTACGTGGGGTGGGATAATCTTCTCTATCCCTTTAATTATCCCTTTTTCAAAACGAAGATAATGTTCAATCTGAATAGGCAGTTTATGTCAACAGATTTGTCTGATTATCTTTTAGTTAGCATCTCAATCAATTTTCTATTTGGCCTACGAAGCAGAAAGAGAGTTATCTGAAATGCTTGCCTCACTGCTGATGTTTACTGGTTTGCTTATTTGATCTGCTGGGTGTAAGTTATGATGGGAGTAAGAAGTTGCCTGTACTATCAGTATATATATTAAAATAAAGGGCAAAGGCCTGTTCAAGCTATAGGTAGACCCTGCTGCCACCAGCAATTGGCAAACAAAAAGACGGCCATGCATTATTTGCTAGCATTTTGATTTGTTTGAAAGCTTCATTATGCTACGAATGTGGATGGATTAAACTAGAAGCAGGTCTTCATCACAAGAAATATTACAAAAAAGGAAAGAAAGAAAAGCTGTTTTGCTTTCTTCCATTGTTTTTTTTTTTTGGCGTTTGTGAACATGGCGAGATAACGATCAATGGATATTTTTCTTCGTTGTAATCGTTTGTGAACATGGCGAAAACAATTGGCCAGATGATTCGATGAAGTTAATTACCAATGGTGAAACGCCATGGACTGCCTGCAATAGAACCGTAACCTTTGTGGGTAGCCATTACAGACACCATAAACCCCCAGTAAATAACTCCCCAGATGCAGAACCACCGCATGCATGACCCTCGCCACGTTGCAGCAAAACCAGTACTCAACCAGACGGGGGCGAATGGTGTCTGTCGGCTCAGCAATAAAAAAGAGAAAAGGACATGCGTCTTTTTTAAGCAGCCTTTTTTCTCCCGAAACACCGTGGCAATGCATAAAGGTGCAACCCAATCAAAGCAACACCAAAATTAGTAAGATTCCATTAAATTAGTCGTCGATGATCAACCAAAATCAATCTTCAATCCCTCCACCCCCAGAACTCCCTTAATCCTCAGCCATGAGCCAACCAATCGACAAAAATTGTCCCCCATCCCATGTATCCTTTTCAAGCTAAGAGTTGATTCTCCTTTGTCTCCTTTCCAAGCCAATCCCATTTACTAAAATGCTCCGATAATTCTGTTCTCATGTGCATATCATTAAAGGCTGAAAGGGCACTAACTGAAATTTAATTTGACAAAAATTGGTGGTTAGGGTCTACTGGAGGATCGCGGATGTGCATGGGGGAGAGAGACAGAGAGAGAGAGATGGGGGCAGAGATGGCTCGGGACGGGGACATGGTGCCGGCGGACCCGGGTGCGTCGGTGGTGCCGAAGAAGAAAGCTCGGAGCTGGATACTAATGGATTGCACAGGGCAAGGGACGATCCTTGACGCGGACAAGTACGCCATCATGCACCGCGTCCACATCCATGCCCGCGATCTCCGCATTCTCGACCCCTTGTTGTCCTACCCTTCAACCATTCTCGGCCGTGACAAGGCCATCGTTCTCAACTTGGAGGTCATTTCTCTCTCTCTCTCTATCTTGCTTTGGTTTTTGGGGGGGCAATTTTTCACGTTCTCCGTTTTTTAAACGCTTTGAGACTGACTTGTCCTTGTTTGAGTTCTTGGGTTTTCAGCATATCAAGGCAATTATCACTGCTGAAGAGGTTAGTCTCTCTCTCCCTTAATATCGTTAATCAGGTCCCTCGACTTGAGCTTCGCTTTTAAGGTCTGAGGTGTTTTGTAGTGTACTCTCAATTAGTTAGCCTCTTCGAATTTAATTACTTTAATTTTGCTGATAATAGCATTCGTGGTTAATTAATCAATTAATCTATGCCCATAGGACACGTAAAGGTTGGGTTTTTATTGACCATCTGATATTGACTCAAGCTTAATGAGGTCTGATCATGGCTTATAGCCTTTTTTAATTCACTCTTGACTTGATAAACGAGGCAAAAACCGAGGGAGTTTCGAATTGTGTTTGAGTTTAGCTTTGCCACAGATTGTGATTGTTACTTTTATCGTCGGATAGGTATTGCTTCGGGATCCCAGTGATGAAAATGTGATCCCTGTTGTTGAGGAACTTCAAAGGCGATTGCCTCCTTTAAACGCCATTTTCAAAGGTCAAAGCAATGGAAAAGAGTACCCAGAGGTGGGCGAAGAAGATGGTGAGTGATAGTGATTTAGTGGTTTACAAGTTAAATCAAAATAGTCCGGTGAAGGGTTGGGACGGTCATCGGTGCTTTTGGGAGATTTTAATTTATATTCATCTTGTTTTGTTTGTTATCGTTTCATGATCTCAGTTCTGTTTTTTTTTGGGGGAATTTATTTCTTGATATCTGGATTACATAGATTATGCTATGCAGAGTCTCCATTTGAATTCCGGGCCCTGGAGGTAGCTTTGGAAGCTATTTGTAGTTTCCTTGCTGCGCGTACAACAGAATTGGAGACTGCGGCTTATCCTGCATTAGATGAGCTTACCTCTAAGGTGAGTACGTATGGGTTTCCTCTTCCTTTGGATAGTCCTTGTCTGGCTGCTTTTGTAGTTACCCACTCCACCCCCCCCCCCCCCCTCTCTCTCTCTGGCTCCAGTTACCCACCATAGAAAATGAGAGTTACGTTGACCTTTTTGCTATTCCATGTCCTTCAAGGATTATTACGTTAGTGAATACTGTGCTCGAAGCACTCTATGGACGTGAGTAAATTTGAAACAACAGGAATAGGTCCAATTAGGGTCTTTAACTCTTATGTTCTCAAACCCACCATTGTCTACTTTCTGGATGTTCAGTAAGAGCTTGAGGGGGAAGCAGTATCTATGGCTTAAAACTTATGCGTGTTGCTGGAGCTCATCATCTCTCCGTTAAAGTTATGAGTGGGCTATAATTTAGTTAATCGGTGGTTCTAGGTTCCTTCTGTATCCCCATTCATGAATTCAGCTGGATATGCTCAATTAGTTTCGTTAACTAATTAGTGAAACTCCTTTTCTGCTCCATCTCTTATGGAATGATCAGTTTTATGTCATTTTGGGAATTTGGGCTAATTTTATTCTTCATCACCATTCCCTACTGTCCAGTTATGATTCGCTTGAGCCTCTTGGCTTATTTCTTCCTTGTAATGTTTTGTGAACTATTGTCCTCCACAGATTGGTAGCCGTAACTTGGACAGGGTTCGTAAATTGAAGAGTGCAATGACAAGGCTGACTGCTCGGGTACAAAAGGTATGCATCTCTTCTTTTGATATGAGGTACATTGTACATCTCCTTCTGAAAAAGAAAAAAGTTATACTCAAAGCCCGTCTCCATAGGGATTTATAGTGTTAAAAGTTTGTGTAAATGATGGACTGTTGGTGGAAGAAATATCGTTGCCTCCTACCCTCTTTAGATATATATATATGCATTTGGTTGAAAAATGATTTAAAATTTTGCTTTTCAACTATAATAACTAATACTTATGCATGCATGGTCTTAGCATGTTTGTGTACACCATATAGACATTGTTTTTTCGTGTTTATCATTTTGGTGGTACCATGAGATATGCAAATAAAATAAAAATACATACTATTTCCAATTGTTGTCCAATCATTTACCTGTCATGAAGGATTTTGACTCTTGTAATTTTTCATATACTAGACCCAGCCATCCTGTGTTTATTTTCAAGATATGAAAAATCCAAAAAAAATTATGCTTGAGAATCAGTCTTATCCACTAAAAAGTTTCTATCAATTCCAGAAAGCGAGAGAATTCTTTATCCGGAATATTACATGACACAAGTGTATATGTAATTAACCACACACAACGTTGAAGGGTAATTTTCAAGATATGACAAGGTTTAAATTGCAATCCACATAGCTATGTCTTTGGATTGTCTGCATAACTAGTCATATGGGTTTGACCAGCAGCAGTGGAGGATCTGAAATGATCTGTCAGAAAAATTTAGCGCTGAAGCGCTATTTTCTTCAATTTATTTACTGTTCAAGTGAAAGTAGATTGTCTCCATTATAATTTTTTAAGAAAATACAAATCAAACAATATGATCCAAATAGAAGCATGTTTAAACCCATATACCATCATTGTCTCCATTGTAAAATTTTAAGAAAATAAAAATGAATCAAACAGTACGATCCCAATAAAAACAATGTTCAACCTTGGCAGAGAGCATTACTTGCTTCAAGTGTGCAATGCTGCCTATGTGCAAGTCCTTGGTTGATAATTGTTTTCGTGGTTCTGTATCTTTGTTCTATTTCTGTGAGAAGCAGCATCCCCATGGGGCATGTCTCTCCACTAGGAAAATTTGGGGACTTCTATCAATCTGATTTCGGGGTGTGGATTGATAACTTCTTTGATGACAAAGCTAAAAGCAATATGTCCATCATGTCTCTTTGCTTTCCTCATAAGTTACGCAATGAGTTATCTGCTGTTTCATCACTAATTGCAGGTTAGAGATGAACTTGCACAACTACTTGATGATGATGATGATATGGCTGACCTTTACTTGTCAAGAAAGTTGGCTGGTGCATCTTCACCAGTTAGTGTCTCCGGTCCAGCCAATTGGTTTACTGCCTCCCCTACCATAGGCTCAAAGATATCAAGGGCGAGTAGAGCAAGTATAGCAACAGTTCGTGGAGATGAGAATGATGTTGAGGAGCTTGAAATGTTACTGGAGGTTATTTTGTTGATTTAGATTTACTTCTCATTTGTACCAGCTTATCCTAAGTGGTCTCAATTGGGCAGTACAATGATTTGCAGGCTTACTTTATGCAAATTGATGGCACTTTGAACAAATTAACCACGGTATGTGCTATTTAGGGAGTGTATTATTATCATTGTTTAGATGTTTTATAATTGGTACTTATCTGTGTATTCTTTATGCCTCTTGTGCGGCATGCCTTTCACACTACAAAAGCAAACCTAATAAGAGTTATAATTTTAGAAAGCCATAGAGGGCAGATGCTAGTATTCGTGACAAATGAGGAGTAAGTTTTGCATTGGACTGGCTGAGAGCAGTGTCGGAGGGCTTTTGTTTCTGGTACTAGGTTTCTGGTGTTAGTTACCTGACCCAATGGAAGTTAATCTAAATCAACATTGTCCTATAACATTGCTCGGATCTTGTAATTAGTAGTAATCTGGGTTTGCTCATGGATTAGGTGATTTTTTTTTCTCTCCAATTGAGTTTTTTTCTTTTTTTGTGAGTGCTATTATTTTCTTTTGAGAATTTTTCATCATTGTAAAGTGTGATGTTCTAAGGGGATAATTACCATTAGCCATCCTAAACTATTTCTTGATTAGTGATGTGCACCCCAAATTACCATCTTAGCAATTGACCCCTCTACTCCTAACTTTCTGCAAGTCCCCCGCTAAAGTGGTTACGTTTAGGGGCAAGTTGCAAATGAGAAGGTAGTTTGAGGGGGCAAGTTACCCCTTCAAATTGCAAATGAGATGAATTATTTTTCAGGTGTCTATTAGGTTTAAGTTTGATGGTGTTCGCTCCTCTTCTCCACCCCCACCAACTTTTCCTTCTTTCTTGTTCACAATTAGTCAGGTTCTATTTTTCCGGCCCTTTCATTGTTAAATACTTAAGACTTTATGATTTGCCTAAATACACTTGCCTCCATGACAAATTTATCTGTAGTAAAAATTGTATATTGTAGGAGGAAGTTTATCAATGTGATATCAATGTAAATACACTTGCCTCCATGACAAATTTATCTGTAGTAAAAATTGTATATTGTAGGAGGAAGTTTATCAATGTGATATTCCTGTAGAAGAATAGAAGAACGTTTAAATTTCTTAATTTATAAGCTATGTAAGCACCTAGTAGATCTTGAACTCACGATGTCACCCTCCCTCAAATGTTTATCGAGGAAAGAAAGTGCCATTTTAGCCAGGGTACCTAGACCCTTCAAAATTCCTGTTCAGGTTGTCAAGGTAAAGTAGTATGGTTGTGTTTGCAGACTAGATACATACAGGTTCACAAAAAAAAAAGACTAGATACATGCAGTATTGAGATTTTACTTCCTTTTTTGTTATCTGTGCTATTTATTGCTTCCTTGTAGTTGGTTAGCTTCCTGAATTCTTGCATAAGGAAGCTTGGTGAACCCATCTTCTGTTGAACTGCTTGTCGAAGCAACCTAAAATTTTTGGTTTGTTTTCTACGTGTTTACTGTATGCACACATATATATAATATCTATGTTTGCATTTGTCTATTATGTATGCACACGTGTATGTTCATATATCCATAGAGAAAGGAAGTAGCGGAGCTAATGTGTTTGCTCCAAGTGTCTGCAAAACTATATGAAAGTCATGGCACTCTTTTCTTTTCTTTTTCTTTTTCTACCCCGGCGGGGGGGACTCCTCTTATAAACCTGGTTTAGAGAGTTGAACTACCCAGTAAGGGCTTTAAATTGCTACATTGTTATGAACAATTTTGTCCTGCCTCTCATGACCATTTCCACTTTCCGTTTGGATGTCATTTCCTTAGAAGTATTTGTAGCTTACTACAGCAAGATACTAGTTTCCTCTTTGTAGTTACAGAAATTTTGGCGCTAAAATTTCATTTGCATTACCTGGACATTGATGGCAAAAACTAACAGAGTAACCGTATTTTGGAAAGGTGGGAGATCAAAGGAAATATAACATAAGGCACTTTTGTGATCTGTGCCCCTTATTCTTTCTCATACATGATTGTGACTGTTAATAGCAAGAAGTAGCTAACTTTGGAAGTAGGATTAGATGTATTGCATTCTTTATGTTATGTCTCATACTTCTCTAATTGCTTATTATTAACTTCGGCAGCTGCGAGAATACATAGATGATACGGAAGATTACATCAATATCCAGGTAACCAACAGACACTTAAAGTTGAAGCTCCAGACTGAGACATGTATTAAGGTCATGTGATCTGAATAAAGTTTTGGTTATTCTACAGCTTGACAATCATCGAAATCAGCTGATTCAGGTGCTTCAAGCTTCCTTATGTTTTGTATGACGTGCTATCAATGCAATTTTTTTAAAGATGCCTGGAGATATTTCAAAGTCCGGAAACTTTTGTATTGTTTTTATTCATTTGTGTTATCTTCACCTGCTTAATGGCTGCAGTTGGAGCTCTTTCTAAGTTCTGGAAGTGTCTGTTTATCTCTCTATGCTTTGGTGACTGGAATATTTGGCATGAATATCCCGTATACTTGGAATGATGGCTATGGATATACATTTAAATGGGTATGCAAGCAAAATATCTGCTTAAAAATTTGGCTCTCAGTTTCTTTGCAGAATCCTATCTAAAAGTTCAATGTTGTTCTTGTCTGCATGGCAGGTGGTCATCGTTGCAGGCGCGACTTCTGCTGTTCTCTTTCTACTAATTATTTTTTATGCTCGCTACAAGGGATTGGTTGGATCTTGAGCTCATACTCACGTAACTCTCACATCAAGTATTGCTGCTGGAAACGAGTTTTGAGTTTGAACATGGCGACACTCATAGCAGGCGCAGTGTAATAAATTAGGTTCCTTTCCTTCAAGAGGGAAGTACTCTCGAGCAGGATGGTCTATGGCAGCAGAATCTCATTCAGGAGGAAGATGTCAAGTCCACCGAATTATCAACAATCACATTTATTAGTTTCGACCCCATACTCATAATTGTAAAAATATTCAGAGTGATTTAGCATTCCAATTTTGATATCCACAAAACTCCATCAACTTAAGTGATATTCTGAAAAGAGCTCTCTGCTGCTTAATCTTTAATTCATTAAGAGAAGCCGACTATTAGGTGTCTCGCATGCACTGCCCCCATGATTGGAATTCATGTTGCGCCTCTGAATTCAGTTCGTCCGAGTAGGAAAAAATCCGTTCCGTCCTTCCAGCCCGTGATCCAGTACCCTTTGAAAAAAAAATATATAATCTAGCTATCTTCTTAGACAAAACTAGCAGGCCATCTAACCTAATTACCACTCACTAACTCATGCAAAAAGCATGCCTTTGGCCTGCAAAAGCAATTGGAATTTTGGAAGTTCAAGTGGCAGAAAATTGCAGGTGGGGAAGGAACTTTTTTTTTTCTTGGCAGGGGAAGAAACTTAAATCATGGCTTGACGTGTCCTACATATCGGTTCTCTTAACGTACGTTGTAACTTCTTCATGTGAAATAGAATCCAGAAATATGGGTGGTTCCGGTGGTCCTCCGCACTCTCCTTAGCCTCCTTTTGCTGTGGATCTCGTTGTCCATTTGTACTGGTATGGACGCTCTTTCAAAAAAGTGGGAGCAAGGTGCTTGACTATCCACTCTTCCGGCGACCACAATTTTTTGTGAAATTATTTTAGGATCTTTGGACCCGCATATAATTTGCAGGCCTTTTGATCCGTCTAATTGAGGCTCAGATGTTCATTGCAATTGCGAAAAGAGTGAGAAATGTACTCTTTTGAGTAACATATATAGGATATCAAATTTTTTTTTATGACTAGAAAATTCCCCAAAGCCGGACCCTTTTGGCCCAACCCTAAAGTACAAACCTCGGCCCCCTGGACCGACCCCACAGCCCAGGGAGCGGGTAAACCAAGGGCGATAATAGGAGTGTTGGGGCTCAAATATTACAGTCTATTGTTTTTAAGTAAAACACGAGGAGAGTTTTATGTTAAACATCCGGTATATAAATACACATATCTTTTTCTCCACATTTGTGAGGAAAAACAAATATATATATAAGAAAGAAAAAAAAAATTGATGAGAAAATCATACAAAATTTACTCTTTTTCTTAACTTCATAACTTGTTCATGAGTCTACTTACATAATTTGGGAAGTATATTGATGGAGCCATTTTTAATCGGCCTATCACAACGTCCATTGGGCCAAGAGCTCGAGGGAGCTAGACTTGAAATCTAGCACTTAGGTTGAGTTAAAAGGTTCAAACTCTAATTCTTTCATTCCTCCTACAAGCAAAATAAACAAGCTATGATACAGGATCCTCCTCTCAGGGGAGTTTCTCTTTTTCTTAACTTCATAACTTGTTCATGAGTCTACTTACATAATTTGGGAAGTATATTGATGGAGTCATTTTTAATCGGCCTATCACAACGTCCATTGGGCCAAGAGCTCGAGGGAGCTAGACTTGAAGTCTAACACTTAGGTTGAGTTGAAAGGTTCAAACTCTAATTCCTTTATTCCTCCTACAAGCAAAATAAACAAGCTATGACACAGGATCCTCCCCTCAGGGGAATTTCTCTGATGTCATTGTTAGCTGTCATTGTTTAATATTTTTTCTTTTCTGGTTCGATTATCAGTGAGAGAGAGAGTTATGCGTACCTCCTCTGGTATCCTCTCTTTTTTCCTTTTGGGCCGGGGGCTTGTTGGGCCTCGACCTCATTTTCCCTTTAGGCCTTATAACTATTTAGACCTTTTCTGTCCCATCCACTTTTTATCAAAGGTCGGCGTTATCAGAACTGATCTCCTCCAGGACGGCTTGAGTCGACTGTCTTTTTCCTTTTTTCTTTTACTTTCTCATCCGTCCGTCAGTAAAAAACAGAGAATACTCATAGTTTCTTACGTAAGCTTCTTTACCCGATAAAGTATGGACATCATGTTCTTTTATGGATCTCCAATCATCGAAGGATGCATACCACATTAGATGGGTCGATCCTTGCCTCACACGCTCACGCACCCCCCCCCCCTAACACACACACATCACAAGCTGAATTCAAGAAATATTGCAAATGTTATATATGAATTGTATTAACAAAGATTTGTCCTTAAAAAACAAAAAAAAAACAGGCAATTCATTCGTGATTTGCCTTTTGGTTTTGTGATTTTTATTTTCTTTTTGTATTTTTTCTTTGTCACGCGCGCATGGGTCATTATCATCCGTATGTACGTGTAGATGAAGATCCTTGTTCTCGCCATAAAATCTTCCTTTCCTTACACCTGCTCAGTTTCAGTTTTGTTTGTATATGTGAAGGATCTATGTAATTTAATTTAGAGCAACAACACGCATGCATGCAGTTCTTCCTAGCTAGCTAGCGTGTAAGTTGCAGCTGTGTGAAACCCAAGAGTTCGACATTCATCACCTCACTTTGCATGCACGCCTGCCAAATATCAGCTACTGGCCTGCCATTTGGAAGCACACTCCTGCACTATATATAACGCCCTCCACAAAACCAAAACGTCTCTCCATTGTTGCTTACATCAAATCTAACCGTCGATCTTTGTCGTCAACTGGCATGGAGCTGGACTCTTAAACGATCTCTGTCGTTATCGGCTCGGGGGAGAGAGAGATTATAAATCCATTAATGCTGCATCTGTCTGAAACAAAATAAGTAGCAAACAACCGACATGGATAAGATCAAGCTGATCATGCAACATACGGATTAGGAAATCTAACTTTGTGGTATACTGGAGTTAAGACGCACGTACGGCCTATATATATGATCATTTGGGTAGAAAACATTCAAATATAAACAAATGAAGTCCAAGATTGAATGCCTCTTTCGAAATTCCCGCAAATTCGATCTGTACTGCACTTGGATTCTTTCTTCTTCTTTTTTTCTTTCCGACCAGCCACCTTAATTTGTTACATAGACTATATACCAATTGGTCATTGAGAGAAAAACTCAATGGATTTCGTGTTTGTCCGGTGCAGAATGTTCATGAAGTGGCACATCACATGGAAGATCAAACTGACGCTTAAACGCTATTTCCACTCACTCACTGACTCAAAACAGCAAACACAAACAGACGCATGCAAAGTGCATGCTTTATAAATAATCTACTAGAAATAGGCAGCAGAACCGAGAGCACGGACACATCTCAGATTCTCAAGTAGGACAAATTAAATCATCAGAGCCGTTTCATCGAAACATAAATGGAGGGCCAGGGGCCGCTCTACCAGAAAGCCAGCCACACCCGGCCCCCACTCGGCACGATCTGACAAAACTTCGACTTCGCCAAAAGTTTCTATCCGGGGAGTCCCAATCCCAAACCCAAAACAAAGCACACCTTCCACGTGACCGTGACGTTACTCCGGTAACGCGCGCCGCCTGCCCGTTACAGCTCCAACGAGCGGAACGTACAAAACATCTAGCTCCTTGCGCATGGAAACAATCCACAAAATAAATAGAGACTTAAAGGACGGATAGAGGGTGTTGAGGTTAAAACCAGAAACCACAACGCGCGGTGCACCCTATCCGCAAGCTACATACACGCTCTATAATGAACCCGTCAAGCTAGCTCTCGAACTCACTTGGCCTCCGTAGGACACACTAAAAGAACATAGTTTGTAAGGTCTTCATGAATCATGGTGTTTTGGGTACTGATTCTACCATTACGCGTCGAACAGACCATCAACTCCTTGGCCATCATTAATGTTCGAATCGAACGAGACCCGCGTCGAATACGCCAAAATCCAATGCTCCCTCTCTTTTTTGTTCTCTACGACCCAGTGGAAGCAGAGCCAATTGGAGACAATTGTCAAACCCCTACAAAGTTGAACTATGCTAATTTTTAATTTTAACTTATTTTTGTGGAATGGTGTTATTGGTACACGTTATGGTGCATCTCCCTTGTCCACAATTTTTTAATTGTATTGTCACCATGAATTGTATTCTTGTATCTATTGACTTTAATCTTCTCAATCCCAATAGGACTGAGACTGTGCAAAAGAAATGTGCATAGGATATTTGTGAAATTTCTATGGAAAGAGACTAGTTGTTTCAAATGCGCATGCACTGGAGATTATGACTGCTAGCTTTGCTGACCGTTTAAGATAGTTACTCGTGAAACTAAGCTTTAGAACTAAAATATACTTAGCGGTTAAAAGGTATTTAAAAATTAATCAACTCTTTTTCTATTAACAGATAAATAGCTATGAAAATTTTCAGTCACTCAATAAGTAAAGATCGGTAAAATAGTCACACTTAACAGAATTTACAGCACCTATATTTCACTGCAATATAAACTGGACAACAAGTATACAATCACAATTATATGAATTTTACAACATCTCTAATATAAGAACAATGTAGATTTTCTAGCAATGATAAAACCAATGCTATAGCTATTTTACAGCAACTCTAAATCCAAGGCAATATGACTTTTTCAGCAACTATAAAATCAAAACAATGTGAATTTTACAGTAGCTATAATCTTTCCAAAATTCCATCAATCTAAAAGCTAATAATGAATCCAATATCGAGCAACTTAGATCTAATAATTAGATCAAATAACAACAACCTATATGCTAATTATGAAATCAAATTTCCAGCAACTTAGATATGCAAGATATCAAACAAGACAATGGTTAGCAATTTCAAAGATCACAAGAATTACGAAAATAAAGATAACACCACGATTTTGGTTACGAAGTGATAATCTCTTGAGGATGACTTTCTCCAAGAGACAAAAACACTCCCGGTGTGCGAAGGTCACACAAATCGATTCACTAAAAAATTTTGAACTTTACAATATGTCGATCCTAAGCAAACACCCTTCACTTTTCAGATCCCATGCACAATCTTCACTAAAGTCACTCAAGAAACCTCTTAAGCAGGTGTCTAGCACACAATTCAATGACTAGGAATTCCGGTAAGTTGTTATGGATGACAACGAATTCGTCAACCCTTTCACTTCTGAAAACCTTCAGCAACGATCAATCTTGAAAAACCCTCAAGAACCTTCAATCTTGGTGATGCGATCTTAATAAAAACCAAGTAGGAATGGATAGTTCTTCAATCAACAATCTCCCACAATCACAACTTTCCCCCAGAGGGAAGAAATCAGTCTCTCACAATCAAATATGAACATATCGGATTTTCGTACAAGGAGAGAAAAACAGAGAATATTCGTCTAGAGAGGATGTTAGGAAGCAAGACTAATAGTTGTCTAACTACGGCAAGGGCTTAGGGAATTTGGAGGTTTGGGCGAATTTTTAGAATTTGAATTCAAAGTCTGATAAAATCCCTCCATGTTAACCCTAGGCTAACCATACTAACAGAAAAATCTCAAAATTGTTCTGCAAACAATCTCAAACTTTCCAGATGCAACCAACAACCTTCCAAAAGTTTCTTGCAAATTCTTTTGGCCTCTATAATCTTTATAGACCAACCAAGTTGCTATTTACAATCTAAAATAAAAATTACATGTATACAAATACTATGAGACCAAGGGGGGAGAGAAACTGGAGTTCTCTTCCGCAATTTGTTTAAAACAGTCCATCTTAAGACTGATCTTGTTAACTACTTGTAGGGCCGGCTCAAGGGTAAGACAACTTAGACGGTGGCCTAAGGCCTCACCCTGAGCAAGGCCTCATAAAGACTAAAAATATATTTTTTATTTTTTTGTGTGGTAGATGACCCAAAAATAAAAGACAACTGAGCTTAGAAAAAAAATGGCAAAATGCAATCTTTTCATATTTTTTTATCATGAATAGACTGATATATTTTTTTAGGCCTCCTAATCCCCTTTTAGATATTTTTGAACTTTGCTCAAAGAGAAAAAATAACTTATAAATTTCTTAATTGTTCTAATCATGAGCCTTGATGTCATGTATGAAGGCCTCATAAAAAATAAGTAATGGGGCATTTGAATATTTTATATTAAATTTAATAATTTTCAGATAATTTTTATAAAAAAACTTAATAATTTATTTTGCCTGAGGCCCATTTGGTTTGAGCCGGCCCTGACTACTTGGATAGACGTTGCTGGCAATTCACAATCGCTTCTTCAAGCCACACAAATATGTTACGTCGTCTCGAACATTTGGACACCCTGCATAGTTTTTCTCCCGTGGTCTTTATCTACAAAGTTAGTGGACCGTCTCGGGAAGGTTAACCGCTCAGACCCTTATCGGGGTGAAGGCCCAGACGTATGCCGCGAAATGCAGAGTTCTTACTTCTTACTTCTTAGTCATTTAACTGAAGTGACCCACAAACTATCATCCACTGGAAGGCCCACTAGGGTATTTTTTTGGGCCGTCCCTTTATGGATTCCCAGTAGATCCAAATAATGACGAGTAAGTAACGAGTTTGAAGATTACCGTTTTGTCTCAGATCAAACTTTAATTAGGAAAAAAAAACTTTAATTAGGAAATTAATCAGCCGAGTTACAACTTTTGCCCCTTTTTTTCTGGTAGTGCTGTGGGCCTGCGGCAATTGCAGCGATGAGGGAATCAGCGTCAGCCCACTTATGATATATCAAATGCTATATATATTCTGTGGGAGTTTTTAATAATTGCTTGGACATTGAAAAGCTGTGATTTATGCTGATTTGAGTAGAAAGAAATCGTACGGTTACATTTGATCAACTTGTGTCTTTTTCGGAAAGCAAAGGGTGTGTCATGTGTGCGTTGTAGGTTGGACTGGAAACCTATAGTATTCCTTTCCGCCAATCTCCTGCACAAATCATCCTTCATAAGAGTAAAAGGTTATCCCAACTGTCTGCTGCTCTCCCCTCTCGCTTCTCCCATCTCGTTTACGGCCGGGTTTAATATTTGTTTGGCATAAAGAGTACTTGCATCACAAAACAAACATTAACTGCTCCCCTCGCTGTCATCTTAGGGGAATATAGTGGCTTTATTGCCTTAGATGTTGTGATTTATAGTCTTTTCTTTTCCATATTTTTGCTTGTTAAGGAAACGGAATTGACAGACCGAGTATCACGCTATCATTCCAATTACAACAAGGTTAATGTAACGGATAGATTAAAGAAGGAGAATGCTAGAGACATGGGCTGAAGTCAAGGGATTTGTCCAACGTTTGTCTACCGAAATTGATGTACAGATTGATCGTTCGTTTGTGTATAAATAGGACCATTGGGTCTTTGTAAATAGTATCAAACAGAAATACAAAGCTTCTTCTCTTTTGTTCCCATTATATTCTGTTCTTTTACATGGTATCAGAGGAAGAAACTTTTTCTTGGTTAAATTTTTTTCCTCTATCCATTTCTGTTCTTGATCAGAAAACCAACATCTTATTTTCTTTGTGATTGATTCACCAACAACGTGATTACCATACGTTGCTTTGGGGTTCAATCTCTTTATTTCCAGAGATAATCTTTTCTTTGTATTCATTGAGGCAGAGACTCATCCTTATGCCCAAATTTTCTCTCTGGGGATTTTTTTTCGAACAGCCGCAATCTCATATTCCCATTGTGTCTGAGAATCTACTGTTCACGAAGCCTTGGGGAAGACGATCACTTCTTCCCGTGAGCCAGTCCTGTGACCCAGTTCCATTTCATTTCGGGCCTGTCAATTTAATTGCTGTAGAAGCCCGCCCATTAACAGCACCTGCAGCCCAGACGGAAGAGCTTCTAACCAGCCGAATCAATTCGGCCCAGCCCAGGAGCTTGACCAGCGCCCCTATCCAGAAGCCCGACCCGCGTCCAGCACCTCGCCCAGGAGCCCGACCCGCGCCCAGCACCTCGCCCAGGAGCCCGACCCGCGCTCAGAAGACCGACCCGTGAAGCTTCCCAGGTCCACACCCCGGTCTGGGTAAACTTTGACCCGACCCGGTCCGTACGCCACTGTTACAAAAAAAAAAAAAACTTCTGCATTTTTCGTTCATGGCAGGAACAGATGACAGCTTGGCACGCAAAGATGACAACTCCAAATCATCCAGCTTTGACGATCCTAGTCATCCTCTATACCTCAACAACTCTGATCATCCTGGGGTAACCTTAGTCTCTCAACCTTTGACAGAGACCAATTACAACACATGGCACCAATCCATGCTCATCGCTCTCAGCATCAAGAACAAGGTGGGCTTCATCGATGGTACCATCTCCAAACCCTCTGATCCCGCTGCCGCCCTTCAATGGACAAGATGCAAAAATATGGTAAAGGCTTGGCTGCTCAATTCTCTTTCTAAAGATATTTCCGCTAGTGTCATTTATTGTGCTCTTGCAAAGGAGATTTGGATTGAATTGAAGGATCGTTTTTCCCAAGTCAATGGGCCTCGGATGTTCCAACTTGAACAAGAAATTCATAATCTTGTTCAAGGTACTACCTCCGTAACTACCTATTTCACCAAGCTCAAGATGTTATGGGATGAGCTCTCGTCTCTTCAATCCCATCTCGTTCATGAGGGGGTTAGTGCATATCAGCAGTATCAACGCACCATGAAATTCTTGATGGGGTTGAATGAATCCTACGCTGCGATCCGAGGCCAAATACTTCTGATGGATCCACTACCATCCATCAATCGTGTTTATGGTCTCATTCTTCAAGAGGAGACTCAGCGTAACATCCAGCCCTCACCTTCCATTGACGGTGTTGCTCTGGCTGCCAAAGGAATTCTCCTTACACCCAAAGATCATAGAGCTCCTCCACGAAAGAAGACCCTGAAGTGCACACATTGTCACAAGGACGGTCATACCATCGACCGTTGCTATTTTATTCATGGCTTTCCTTCTGGCTCCCGCAAGACTGGACCCCATCACAAAGCAAGTGCTCACCAAGTCTCTTCCGCTGCAAACACATCACCCACCAGTAGTCTTCCTTTCACACTTGACCAATGCCAACAGCTGCTCACCATGCTTAATGCTGCCACTCAATCCTCCTCTCTGGCCAATCATGTAGGTAATACCGAGCATTCCTTGTCAGGTATACCTTCTCCTCTCTCTCCTCATATCTTATGGATTCTCGACAGTGGCGCCACAGACCATATGGTTTGTTCTCTCACTGACTTAACCCATTCTATCCCAGTCCTTGATCGTACTGTACAACTCCCCGATGGGTCACACGCTGTTGTTACCCACATTGGATCTGTTGTCTTCTCTCCATCCCTTATCTTGAAAAATGTCTTATGTGTCCCGTCCTTTCACTTCAATCTTATTTCCATTCATCAATTGTGTACCACTTTGCACTGCCTAATAAGTTTTTCTTCTCATTTTTGTCTCATCCAGGACCTACGCTCGATGAAGATGATTGGGGTGGGAACTGAGCGAGATGGTTTGTACTACTTCACCAACACAAAACCCGCTCGTTGTCAGGCGGCTACATCAGATTCTCAACTCTGGCATCGTCGACTAGGGCATCTTTCCACTAAAGTTTTATCTCAGCTTTCCAATACTGTGTCTGACATTTCTTGTTCAACAATAAAACCATGCTTTATTTGTCCCTTAGCTAAACAAACTCGCCTTCCTTTCCCTTCAAGTTCTATCTCTACTACTGCATCCTTTGAGTTATTACATGTTGATATTTGGGGAGGTTATCGCACTGCTTCTCTTTCAGGTGCTCATTACTTTCTCACTATCGTAGATGACTTCACACGATGCACATGGGTTTATTTAATGCATCACAAGTCAGACACTCGTCATTTTCTCCAATCCTTCCTTTGTCTCATTGCAACCCAATTTTCTGCTGCAGTTAAAATCATTCGTAGTGATAATGGGCCAGAATTTGATATGCCTTCTTATTACTCTGAAAAAGGGATCATTCATCAAACTAGTTGCGTCTCTACTCCACAACAAAATGGAGTAGTTGAGCGTAAACATCGTCACCTTTTAAATGTGTCCCGTGCCTTACTTTTTCAGGCTAATTTACCTACGTATTTTTGGGGAGAAGCCATCCTTACTGCAGCTTATCTGATCAATAGGACACCTACTTCCCTCCTCCATGGAAAATCTCCATACGAGAAACTTTATAATGTTCCACCTCACTACAATCATCTTCGAGTCTTTGGTTGCCTTTGTTACGCCTCCACTCACTTCAGATCTGTCTCCAAATTTGATCCTCGATCCACACGTTGCCTTTTCCTTGGGTACCCCTATGGACAAAAAGGTTATCGTCTCTATGATCTTACCACTCATAAAGTCTTTGTCTCTCCTGATGTGATCTTCTACGAAGATCATTTTCCGCTCCAACACTCCACCTCCGAGTCACCTTCTCCCGTTTTACCTCACCCTCTTGATTCTCCCGAATTCCTTCCCCATCATACTCCGACTCCTCCCTCCCTTCCCCCCACTCCAGATCCTCCAGTACGGCGATCCAGACGGCAGATTCAGCCACCTACCTACTTACGGGATTTTCATGTTGAACAGGTACTCCCATCTCGACCTCCTCCAACATCTGACTCGGCTATGGTTCGCTCCTCAGGTACCCGTTATCCTCTTTCCCATTTTCTCTCTTATGATCACCTCTCTCCATCCCATCGAGCTTTTACCACAACCATATCACTTGCACAAGAACCCCAGTCTTTTTTGCAGGCCATGAAGGATCCTAAATGGTGTGAGGCTATGCGAGCTGAAATTGATGCACTCGAAGCCAACCACACCTGGACATTGATGCCACTTCCACCCCACAAGATACCCATTGGTTGCAAGTGGGTGTACAAAATTAAATATAACCATGATGGTTCCGTGGAAAGATATAAAGCTCGTCTTGTTGCCAAAGGTTACAATCAGAAAGAAGGCATTGACTATTCCGAGACGTTTGCTCCAGTTGCCAAAATGGTCACTGTTCGTACTGTCGTGGCTCTTGCTGCCACCCACAATTGGCATCTCCACCAGCTCGATGTCAACAATGCCTTTCTTCATGGTGACCTTAATGAAGATGTTTACATGCATCTCCCTCCTAGTTTCGGACGAAAGGGGGAGACGCGAGTCTGCAAACTGAACAAGTCTCTCTATGGCCTCAAACAAGCATCAAGACAATGGTATGCTAAGCTTTCCTCCACCCTTATAACTGCTGGATATAGACAATCTAAGGCAGACTACTCACTGTTCGTCCGATCCCATGAGGGTAGCTTCACAATTGTCCTGGTGTACGTAGATGACATCATCTTAGCAGGAAACAATCTTACACAGATATGTGAACTGAAGAAATACTTGGGAGATTGCTTCAAACTCAAAGACCTTGGACCTTTGAAATATTTTCTTGGGATAGAAGTGACTCGTTCAAGAAAGGAGATTTTTCTTTCACAAAGAAAGTATGCATTGGAGATACTCGAAGAAACAGGTTTTCTTGGAGCTAAACCAGGAAACTTGCCTATGGAACAAAATCTAGCATTAAGTGAATCTGATGGAGAACTCATCCCGAATCCATCCTCATACAGGCGATTGATTGGGAAATTGATATATTTGACCATCACTAGGCCAGATTTGGCATATTCAATCCAAGTGTTAAGCCAATTCATGGACAAGCCACGAACCTCTCATTTGGATGCAGCACATAGAGTGTTGCGATATCTCAAGCAATCGCCAGGACAAGGGATTTTCTTATCAGCCTCTAGCAATACCCAATTACGTGCATTTTGTGATGCAGATTGGGCTCGGTGTAGAGACACCCGACGGTCTATCACTGGATATTGTATCCTACTAGGAAACTCGCCCATATCATGGAAAACAAAGAAACAGACAAAAATTTCCCGATCATCAGCCGAAGCAGAATATAGATCCATGGCCTCGACTTGCTGTGAAATCACTTGGCTAAAACAGTTATTAATGGACCTCAATGAAGCACACCCACAACCGGTCAAAATGTACTGTGACAACAAAGCAGCCATCCACATAGCCTCAAATCCGGTTTTTCATGAGAGAACAAAACACATAGAGATTGACTGTCATCTTATTCGGGAGAAGCTTCAAAACGGGATCATCGAGACACACTATTTGCCTACAAGCCAACAACCTGCAGATCTCTTCACTAAGGCACTTGGTCCAACGCAATTCAACTACCTCCTTAGCAAGTTGGGTGTCATTAATATCCACTCCAACTTGAGGGGGAGTGTTAAGGAAACGGAATTGACAGACCGAGTATCACGCTATCATTCCAATTACAACAAGGTCAATGTAACGGATAGATTAAAGAAGGAGAATGCTAGAGACATGGGCTGAAGTCAAGGGATTTGTCCAACGTTTGTCTACCGAAATTGATGTACAGATTGATCGTTCGTTTGTGTATAAATAGGACCATTGGGTCTTTGTAAATAGTATCAAACAGAAATACAAAGCTTCTTCTCTTTTGTTCCCATTATATTCTGTTCTTTTACATTGCTTATCTATAGCTAGGTACACCGTCAGTTATTTTTTTTTATTATCGTGATTGTTGGAACGATAAGAAAAAAAAAGTATACGATATTTGTAAAATCCGGTAGCTCGTCAGACTAAAATTGTGTGGTGGAGATCTGTCAGGTAACTCGGCCTTTAGAAGGAAAATAATCTCCTCGATCTCTGTTTTCCATATATATAGGTCCTGATATTTCTAATGAAATTTTCATGTTCACGCCGAGAGTAATATGATGAGACCTTGTCATCACTCTTGTACGTACAGACCTATTAATGCAATAATCTATATGTCGAGGAGTTGGAATAATTAATTATCTAATAAAATTCTACCAATATATTGGCCTCTCTCAACCCGAATAAGTAGTCTAGGGTTCGCACTTCGCAGTACTATATGACTAAATGTTATGTTGACATACTTTTAGAATGATGAGCTGGCCAGAGAATTAGGGTTTTTCAGAAGGGAAACAAAAGGGAGCTGACTAAGAGAAGCGGCGGAATATATATTTTCCTCAAAAGGGGTGCAAAGTGTGTGAATTGGGACGGGTACTATTACACTAACTACAACATGCGTGTTGCTCGGGTTAAATTCGAGAAGCAATGAGTAAAACACTTTGTATACATAGGTGTGTGTCTGGGTGGATGCGTGTGGGAGAGAGAGCGTTTTGCTGCGCAGCACATGACTCTCTGTACCACCACATCATCCTCATACTAATACCAGTAGCTGCGTGCGCGAATGCGCTTGCGTACAGTTCGAGGCATGTAGAAGCAGAGAAGGTTACAAAACTAAGCCAGCCACTCCTGTAACATAGCACGGAGAGAGCTCACCAAAAAAAAAAAAGCTTGGAGAGAGAGAAGTATATATGGTACAGTTAATCTCAAACACAAACAGTATATATATAATAAAGCGACAGAGAGAGAAGAGAGAAGGGGGGGAGGGGGGGGGGGGGGTTGTTAGGGTTGGAGTAGAATCTAACCGTGATACACTTAGATACAAACACTAAGGGAGCGACACAGAGTGAACAAAACCAAGGGGGGCTAAGTCTGACACCAGGATTCCCACACTTGTTGCTTCCAACACTCTACACGATAAAAGCTTTTTCTATTTTTAATACATGGGTTTGTCGACTTTTTTCTTTCGTTCTTTTTGATCGCTTACCATTTTCTACAAACAAAGGAAAGGGAAAAAAATTCTTGCAGCCTTTTCTAGACATGGAAGATCGATCAGTCTCTTCTCAGACCACCCCCTTCCCCCACTTCCCCTTTTCTTGACTACCATACACTACCTCTCTCTCCCTCTCTGTCATATGCTATGTGGCATTCCAAGTGGACAAATGGGTGCATTTGTTTACTTTCTTTAAATGCGCTTACTGCTTTATAATATAATCTTTTTCCAAGTTTGTTCTCGTTAAACTTTGTCCCGAGAGTTTTAACTTTAGCGGGAGTCTTATATAAGGAACAAGTATGTAGAAAGACATTTCTACTTTGTACCCCATTTTGACTGGCTGCCTCAATAATTCTAAATTTAATAACCTCAGATAGATCTTTTTTTTTTCCTAAGTATAACCTCAGATAGATCAGTGACAAACAATCGTCACTTTGGGGGTAGAACTGAGTGCTAGTATATATAGTACGTGTTCTACTTTTCAACCACTCTCCAAACCAAACTAGCAATAACCAGTGTTCTCAGGTGTGCAGGCTGACGTTTCCAAAATGTCTATTTTCCCATGTCAGGTTGCGCCTGATCACTTGTTTCAACTTGCATTAACGTCCACCAAGGTCCAAAAATGAAATAAGTCGGTATTATCTTAATCACCCTGCTGCTGGGTTGTCAGCATGTGACTATCGAATTGTTTGGCTTTAGCCCTTAGCATTTTGGTGTTTTGATACTAACTGATGTCAATGCTGACCGAAACCTCCCGCGGCCTCTTGCGGTTTTCAAAGTTATGTTGTTAATTAATATCAAAAGTGGGACATTTCATCATATCATATTGCCGCCCGATCGAGAACCTTCAGTCACTTCTTGCGCAAAGTAAGGAACTATATATCTGGGATATTAGCTAGGGCTGCCACGTTTGCCGATATGTCGCTATTTTTTGAACACGTCCCAAAGTTACCTTAAATCATTGACGACATCGCATTTCGTACTGCCTTCTTAGGTAACTTGTCATTTGTCAAGAACAACCACCAAAATAATGTCTTCTAACATTATTTTGGAGCTTTACTAGATCCGGTTTCACTTCCTTTTCTCATCTGATCAAACTCCGCTAATTGTTCCTGCTTTTTCTTCTGAAGTTTCAATTTTAGACCTAAAACATCCTACTCAAATATTTTGCTGCATGGCCCAGGGGCACCGAACCCCAGCGCAGCTAGCACTTGAGAAAACGATGGAAGTCTCTTTAATTAGAGGAACTAATGAACTATCATTGCCATTGATTGAGGGAGAAAAGTCTTTTCAACAACAAAATGAAGCAAATTAGTCTTATAGATATATATTAGAATATCTGTCAATTATTTCATTGACGAATCTGTCGTCTAAGGGGACTTTTTTCCATAATTCCCATATCTTTCACACTTTTCGCGCATGTACCCTTCATCCCATGCTTCCCACTTTCCTCTTTTCATTCTATACTAAATATGATTTTGATGGAGTTGGCCTGTTTCAGCGCAACTCCTACTGCAGTTTGTGTATTTGGTAATTATCATCAGGTTATGCGTGTCTTTGCAGAATATACACCATAGTTTGGCAGTTTGCTTCGTTTTGTTTTATATAAACTTGCTCCTTCTTTGTCTTTTTTTCATTTTTCTTTAGGCGGGTCAATTGCTTGAAAAACATCTGGTAGGGACAAGACCTACTACTGCTAGCTAGCACTAACGATCGATGGAGGTCAAGTTGAAGAGTTTTGGTACATTAATCACGCCTTCACTACCTCTGCCCCCTTGTCTCTTCCACAGCCTTTCTCAAAAGGAGGATCGTTTAATATGTCTAATCGAGTGATCGGGAACTTAAGTTTCACAGTTTGATTTATTTACTTTTTTGTCAAACTCAAAAATTAACTTTTTTTTAATTAATCCAATATTATACACTCATTAATCTACTTACCCAAACTACTATGTTCATTAATATACATGCCGAATGAGCTTAAACTTATTTTCAAGCTCTGTTGAGTCGATTTAGTTAATTAATGTCATTAAAAGTACTCCTATGCCAATCGCACATGAAAATCCTTAGCAAGGCCAATTTCAGGTCTCTTTTGTAATTGCATGTTGGTAACTCAAAGACATCTAGACCATCTTAGTGGGGTTTCTCCACCCCATATTTAAATAAGGTAGTACAAGAAAGAAATTTCAAACGCAATTCAAATTCAGCCATCCTTCTTTTTTTTTTTTTTTTGCCTCTCATGACTTAAGATCTTCTGTTTGCATTGGCTGAAACTTAAAAGCAACGGACGCCGTTTAGAACAGTTTCTTGCTTTCTTGAGATGCGCGTTTGGCAATATTTTGAAGGCGCAATTCCTTCAATAAATCGAATTAACATATAAGGAGACAAAGAAACGATAACTGGCAAATATCGTTGAATAAGAAGCGACGGGAGAGAGGACAAAGATCGATGCTTATTGCTTTTTCCAAATCATGACTGGGAGGTTTTAAATCTACAGCTTGTATATGATTCCAAATTTTCCAAGTGACCATTCATCCTTCAATCAGCAGGTATGAGAAGGATGGAAGTGATTCCCGGATTACACGTCCTAATCGGATCTGGATTTTTGTGTGCAGCAAAGAAACAATATTTCTACTTTTTTGGCACCGAATTTTCCAGCAGGCCGTGACCATTCATTCTTCAAATAGCAGATATGAGAAGGGTCGATTTGATTCCCCGTTAAAATCTCGTAATTAAATTTAGATTTTTTGTTGATCAAACAAAAAATAGTACTCATTTTTTGGCATATCCAGCTGTTAACGTCCTACGAATATATTTTGTGGGGATAATAATTGACAAAACAAATAAAGTTGACAAAGTATCTAAATGGGTTATAAGCAAAGGAAAAGCATAAAAAATATGGTGAACCTGATGCCTTTTGTTTTGATGTCAACTCTGAAAGACATTCACCCGTCGGCCTATTTTGACGCTACAATTTAAAACAAAGAAAGAAAGATTCTTCCTGTTCCTACAAAGTTTTAGCACATATAGGTTTAGAAGGGTAATTGCAAACGTTACTGTTCATGTTCACAGGTGGTCATTACTGCGATGGAAGTAATTAGACCGAGTTGAATTTGAAATATACTATGAATTTACAAGTCCAATTTGTATATATTTGATTATCTCGTAAATTAAATGGTTCTATGCAGATTTCGTGGAGTATTTCATGCCGTGACCTAATTTAGATCACTGACAAATTTTGGTGGTTATTGGAAATTAAATTTAATGAGACACAAAGTGAAATTAAGCACTTTTCAAAAATCTCAAAAATTATGTGAGAATCACTCGATTTAATACCTTCAAAAGAAAGACATATTATATGGAATGAGCTTTTCATACATATTCATGAGAACAAAGTAATAAAATAAAGTAAAAAGCTCAATTTGTAATATCTTAAAGTAAATGTAGAAAGATGACAATACATATGCCTTTATTGGAAACCAAAATGGGATGCTAATTAAGTGAACAGAAATAAAGGTGAATTAGGTTCAAAGTGACATGCATTATTCTAAAGTCTAAACCAAAAATGGGGTTAAGTGCGAATCCGTGTCCCTAAAATAATATACCCTATCAAAATCACCTGCTAATATATTATGATGGTAGAAAAGGAAAAGGCAGATAAAGATCAGGAAGTGATGGAAGAAAAGAAAAAGATGATAGATTATGGTAGTATTTCTCCTTTTCCTTTCTTTAGCTTTTTTATTTAAAGGAAGAAAGAGGGATGAGGAATCCATGTCTTCCAAGCACTCCCAGACAAAATGAGCTTCAGAGAAGAGAAAAGTAACCACTGCTTTACGACCCAGAAAAGGAGATTTCAAACACCATAAGGCTAGCTTAGGAAATTGCGTGGTTAGTAACCCAACTCATTTCTCTCTCTCCTTCTTTTTGGTGTCTATATTTAGCGGGGAGCTGGGGTGCAACACCAACCCCACATCTTCCTTCTTTCCCTCGGAAAAACACACGCAAACCCCACAACACCAGCCAGACCTTAAATCCCCTAAGTTTAGCCCTCAACTTTGCTTGTTTTTAGCCAATTCAATAGAGTTTGTGGGGCTCTGAAACCCCATTTGATTATGACCCAGTTCCCATCAGCACCAATCTTCCTACATCCTCAATATATACCCCTCTCTTCCACTTCTTCTGTCCCCTTCATTTTCCTCCCTCCCCCCCCCCCTTCTCCCAAAACTCTCTCTTCCCCAAACTGCAGTAAATTCATCTTCCTCGTGATCGTGGAGAGTAGTGGCTAGTATTGGAAATCATGCTATCGGTAGACATGTGCACTTCAAGCCTTTCCTCATATAAGATTTTATACATGTGTTTTCTGAGATTTAGAGAAGAATTCATGTTTACGCGCACGTTTTCTGTCAACATGCATATGCATTAAAATGTGCCTGGCTCCCTGTATGCCATTTTCAGAGCCCACCGGAAAATCGATGGCCTCCGTGGATGGCGTATGAGGAGCCATGCATATTCCATGTATCATCCATAAATTTTTTTTTTTCCAATTTCGTCCTTTTTCTGTTCTTAAGGGTATTAGGGTCATATTTGAGACCTAATTCCATGCGGGCGGCGTTGTAATTTTTGAAAGTTGCAGGTTCTCTCATGTCTGAATAAAGGTAACTCCTCCTTTTGTAATAGGACAACTTAAAGGTTAGGGTTTTCACAGGGTGACGCCGATTTTTGTTGGTTTTTGCAGAGAATAATGATAGCTTGTGTGTAGATATTCGTCACCCATGGTCTCGTGTTGGCATGTTGCTTCCACGGACCATTTTCATTTCACTACACATTTAACGAGGTTTCTGTGGAATCTGTTGCTCAAATTATAGTAACTTAGAAGTGTGCTGACAACATGAAAGTTTCAACTACCTGGCTGCCCTTCCATCTTGCTAACGCGTATCTGATGGACATTTCATATGACCCCTGATCATATTACCGTGTCCTAAAATGAAGCAACTGTTTCACATCAAGCAAAACCAGAACCCAAATCAATTTTTTTTTTCTAGGCCACAACCCAAATCAAGTAATTAAAGCCGTTGATTTAATGCCTAATCAGTACCTAATGACTGTTTTTGATTGGTTTTTTCTTCTGCCGACAAAGGTTTAATTTGCTAAGCATGCATGTGATATTTCGCTTTGACAGTACAAAATCATTGATTGTTGCGCTAACTCTTGCTCTTCTCTTTGATGCTCGATAAGCTTTCCTAGATCCCATGAATTTGTGCTTCGATGAAAGCCTGTACGAAAAACAACTGATTCTAGGCTGTTTGATGGATCAGCATGCTTTTCTCTTAACTTATTTCATGGACGTTTCCATTTTATGGGAGGGTAATGATCGACCTAGTCCAGGTGCCTAGGCATAAAGAAACGCACAAAATCCCCTTTCTTTAGTTAGCTAGGCTGCTTTTGGCCCTTGGGTGAACGTTATAGGCTGTTAATAAGCACTACAATTGGGGAAAAGAAAAGAAACAATAAGGTTTCGTCCAATCAACAAGCTGCTCCTACTTCCTCGCCAACCGATCATATTCATTGTTATGAGTAGCTATTAAAGCTAGAAAGCTACCCAACTAGAAAGAACCCTGATTAGATATGCATAGGCTTATCTGCATAGCACCTTAGCGATGGACGTTGGCATGTCTTATGTTGCTCTCTGATTAGATACACGGCTCTCTCTCTCTCTGATCTCTAACTCAGACAGATGTCTGGCCAGACCATCGAGAAAGAAAAGGGATTCTGGGAAAAGTAAAAGTGTTTTGCAGCAGGAGGATTATCATTATGGCTACTGGGGAATCTCACACAAGGAGTGGACCACCCTCACTGGCCCCTCACTATTTTCTCATTGGCTTGCAGGGAATATGTTATACGGTCAAAGCAGGTAAAAAAGGTACATTTGTCAGGCAAAGAGAAGGGGACCATCTTTGAGAGATCTCCTGAGAACTCAATTATGAGATTTTTCGTGCATGATTTTGAAATTTCAATTTCCGAATTTCGTAGGGTAACAATCTACAGAACATTCTCCTGCATTGTTGATTACCGCTCATCAGGGCATGACTAATGGTGTGGAAGAAAAATAGGGGGAAAAAGAAGCTGTTCGATCGTGCATGTGGGGTCTACTTTCCTCGATTTTGTTATGATCTTGCACGTTGTACTCCGATGTCTTTGAAAGTAGATTCTATCTTTTTTTTCAATCTATCTAGCTCCTGTGGCCATATGCAGTGCTTTTTTTGGGACAGTGATATCGTACACTTGCTGGTAACCATAGGGTTTCATTCATGGCAAGATAAAGAAACTAATCAGATTTCACCTATGTCATGTCTTTCTCCTAAAGGGTATTACGCAGAAATCGTGCCAATATCAATGGTGTCTCGATCTTGTGGATATTTTTCTACACTTCCTTGTCAGTAGGATTGCGTTTTTACGTAACATATGAGTTGAAACAATAACGCTCTCTGTTCAGTACCACGTATAAAATGTGATAATTGTAGATGATAAGTATCAAGGAAACTTTCTGGACTTTTACCGTCGTCAAGATGCAAGTTGAAGTACTGCTAGCTTCTGCTTAGTTCCTTTCGGCCAGAGAACTGACAACGTCCCAGTTCGGGGACCCTAATAGCAGGAAGTCCTTCCATCGTAGCAGAGCAGAGATTGGAAATATTTTATTCCTAACACAAATAATTAGGGTTTAACTGAGAGAGAGAGAGAGAGATCTGCTATACCATATAGGGCGCGTACAATTGTAGATCTAATTCACAAGTCACTTGCAGAACGTTTTAGAAATGTATCAGCAATCCTTCAGATCGTGGTTTATAAATGGCGCTAGCTTGCTCGAATAATATCTCATCCTCTTTCCTGCCCCAAATAAACAACATCATATCCCGTACTTGACAAACATTTAGCCTTGTCGATCTGGGTAGGGAATAAGCTGTCTTTTTTTTTTTTCTTTTTTTTGAGCAAAAAGCAATTGAGATATGCCTTGTCTTTTTATGATTTTGTGAAACTGGATTGGAAGATAAAAATTAATTTCGAAAGATCTGAAAAAGGGTTTCATGAAACTTGAAAGCTTTTCTTCTGATTTCTTTCATTAATTTGGTCACTCGTTGAATAGATCGAGTACTTATTATTAGGTGCCTAGCCAGCTACTCGTCGCATGTCCTGAAAACTTTTTATGGTGCTCGATCGGAAGTACATGAAAGTACTGTAATCAGGCCGGCATTGATAGTTCGTTCCAGTCGAGTTTTCAAATATACATGGGAAAAAAAAGTTCTCAAATAACTTATAAAAAACAGCGACTGTGTCATTGTACATGCCATTCTGGCTAGACATCAAAGAGACGTCCTGTCCGACGTTATAAAAAGTATCAGCATAGTATTTTTTATTTATTCACATGGAATATCCGACAAACAATGTACAATATGGATCGGGTGCATAGCAATGCCGGAGAGATGGAGAGAGTGTGAGTTCCACTCGGGACCCACACCTGTCCAGGCAAGTAAGCTCTGTTCGAGCAGGTATGGGTCTCGGGTGGGACCCACCTCTCTATCTTCCTCTCTGTCATCAATTGCTCTGCAATTTGGTCACGATTCTTGTCCGTACAATATATCCTCATGATATAACCAATTAGTTTTTGAAAGAATTTTAATGTTTCAATATTCATAATTTAAGAATATTTAACGTTTTGAAAAAGGCCTATCCTATAATGAAACACCTTTGAATCTGTTTTATATATGACGCGTGGAATAAATATATAAATGTATAGGACCAAGTATAAAAATAAAAATAACCAAAGATTATTTATGGAGCCATTATCTGCGCCTGCTGCAGATGATTCGATCTTACTATTTGTATGGGTATGCGCGCTTCAACCGAGTATGCTGCTAACAGAAGCTTTCGATCTAACATGACAGTTCTGGATTTTAACTCAGAAAGATCATACTTGACATGCTTCGTGGGACCAACTTTATAAATGTTTGGGAAAATATCATAATAGGCTTTATATATATGATAAAAAAATTAGTAAGACTCCCTCAAGATTCAATATATTTTAATGCACCCCTCAGGTTTTAAAGAGGGCGTTTGTTTCCCAATCTTTTAAACCCTCAAAATGTGTAAATAATTATAAAATAATTTCTCTTTCCTCGTTAAATTATAAAATAATATTATACTATTCAATTAAATCTTCTCTCCTTACTTTTTCATAAAATACTATATTTTTTCACAAACCCCAATACCCAAAATTTCCAAAACCCCAATATTTTCACAAACAAACACCCCAAAATTAGATCAAATCTCTCTTATATAGGACAAAAATAAAAAGCAAAAAAACAAATTTTAAATAAATAGAAAAGCGAAATTGAGTTTCTTTAATGGTCAAATAAAATAGAATGCGAGATTAGATTGTTTTTGAAATATTAGGGAGTAATAAAACATACTATAACTTTTTATTTATAATAAATATGAGGTGTGTTATGATATTTCGGGGATGTTTTCACGTAGAGCTGAAAATTAAATGGGTGGAAAAAACCTTCTTATTCCTGATGTTTCTTGCCATGGTCCACAATTTGACAACTCAGGAGGCCCATTTTACAATGCTGAGCCGAGCACTTTCCATTCATAGCGGGAATTTGACATTAGCCAAACACACCAGACCGGCTATGGACTATAACGATACCAGCCACAGGGGCCATTAGCTTTAACATTAAATTCTCTTGCCTATAGGAACGAGCCGACGAGGTGGAAAGTGGTCGGGGCATTGGGTCTGAGATTGGCCGATTTCATTGAGTATCTTACCAAGTTCATATTTTCCGACGCAGTGCAGTCAGCAAGCGTTGGATGTGATGCAGGTATCCACGAATTATCTTCTCATCTCTACAGCGCACAGCTGTATGCATTCACAATTTGTGAAACAAGGAAGGAAACGACAAGTCGTTTTATGCTGAAAGCAAGTAGTTCATGGCGAGGGGCAGAAGAGTTCCCTAAGTCGTTCAAATTAATTACGAAGAAAATAAAGGGAGCAATCAGTCGTCTGTGTGAAGAAGGGAACTGCGATAGACATGGTTCGAAATATTGGAGAACAGAACCACATTTAATTTTTGCTAGATATCGATGTGCTACGAGTCATTTACGGGGCGCTTCGTATCGTTCAAATTATTGGAGGATACAAGAAAACTGCGAGTCGTTTAGGAAAAGATGCTCTACTTATTATAGATACCCAATGGTCCAGCATTCTTGTTGAACAATAACAAAAGAAAAATGATACAAATTCTTCTTGGTTTCTTCTCAGGTTTCTCAGGATTTTTTAGAGAAAAATATGATGACTTAAGATCTCTGGGTGTGTAAGCTTCACTTCTAAAATAAATACTGAGCAGTCAGATTCTTCAGAACATGAAAATCAGAAAGAATACCAAATATTTCTCTTAACAAAAGGACTAAAACTGTCTTAAAAGCTTACTTGGACTAATTTCCGCAGTATTCTTGGTTATAAAATGGAAGTCATAGCAGCAAATTAATTAATACTTCTACACTTGAGCACACAGACCAAAGGGACGAAATCCTGATTCATTACGGACAGTTACATGGACTTTTACAGTGAAAGTGTGATTTATGATTTGTTGAATCATGGCAAAACTACTCTGGGGATGACGATATCCCCAATGTTGTTGTGCCATGGGTCAGCCAGGTGAGTAGCCAAGTTCTCCAATGGTCCTGTGCCTGGATAAGCTGATTGTTGAACGCAGAACCCCACAAAAGCCAACAATGCAAGCCGGCCTACATTTATATCGAATAATTAATGTTAGGCTACAGTCAAGATTGATGATAACAATCACTCCATCACTATAAAAACCTTTGTATAGTTAAAACTAGACCTACAGTTGCTTAACAAAGGAAAGCGGTGAGGGGCATGAGTTGTGGGTTCTAACCATTTTTAATCTCTTTGACCTTGTATTCCTTGAACTTCTCGGGATCCTTGGAGTATCCCAATGGATCGAAGGCACCGCCTGGGTATTTCTTCTTCTCGGGATCTTTCTCCATGCTGCGTTGGTGCTCCACAAAGGCAATGGAGAGGAATTCAATGACCAAGATGGTAGGAAGGGTGCCCCATGGCACTGGGTTGCCCAAGTAGGTGGCCTGACCTCCTGGAATGGCAGCCCACTCTTGGGCCTTCACCCAGTTGCCCAACCCCAAGGCCTCTGGTAGTAGAATTCCCGGCTACAAACACACGGAGATGGAAATTAAATCACGCAGAGCAAAGCTTATTGTAACTCTAAATCTTCAATTAGACGAGAGTGGTGGTACTAGTTGTTTATAACAACAATCAAACGAACACGGGAGCTCTGGAAATGACACTTACAACGGCAAGCATAGCCCATCTGCAGTGGATGAGTTCAGATTCTTTAAATCTTTCGAGGTTTTCTGGGACTTCTCCCAGCCTAAGTGGGTCAAATCCGAAGTCCCTGTCACAAAAAGAAAAGAAAAGAAAAGATTCAACTTATACTTCACATTACGATTATCTAGCACATGAACTCATATTTTCTGAGAATCATTAAACTTGGTTGCTCTCGTTCATTATGATTACCCGGGCGCTGAGCCATCGAGGAATGGAGGCCGGGGCTGGCCTGGCATCCACTCTGCCGACATGGTGAAGCGGGACGAGGCATTTGCACCGACACCGGGAAAAGGGAGAGTGGCGGCGAATCTGGACTTTGAAGAAGAGAACAATGAAGTGAAGGCCGTGGTGGCGATGCCACAGCTCATCAAGGTGTTGGAAGCCATGCTCTGAGAATTGAACGGTTGCAGCAGCATGTGTAAAGAGAGTTGGATATGGGCTTTGGAGGAAGAACTGGTAGTACAAGTATGTGAAAGTGGGGATATCGGCAAATCCAATTGTGGATGACCATTGGCTGACGATACTTGATTGTGCTATGTCATTGGTCCAGGTGTCGCCTTCCAATCCATTAGTATGCGTGAAATATCCGGTGGATCTTAGGTATCTTAACAAATTTTGCATGGTTGAGTGTTCTCTAAAAAAATCCAGACAGAGCATCCGATTAAGGTCTTGGTGGCATAAATTGATGGATCAAACTAACTGGTTTTACCCATTCCTCCGGCGACGTTCACTCTCGGCAGTGTTAACTTCAGGTCTTTGGACCCGTTTTAAATCTACGGTACTTTAGATCCGTCTTGTAGTAGCCTTTACAGTCATTTGAAATCAGGCCTTTCACTGTACAGTCCTTAGGACTTTTATTGATGCTGTTATGAACTTTATGTCTCTATTCTTTGTACTCGATTTCGGTAGGTCGTCTGTATCCAGGATGTATGTTTACTTCCCTGTGTCACGTTTACTTAGGAAAAAAAAAACTAACTGGTTTTCCGAGAAGAAAGAACGAATTTATGCAGCCCCGCTTTTGGGCCGGCACGCTCCTGGAGTCCTGGTCCCGAATGTTGGGCCACTCCAACTTCCCAGTTTCTTTTAATGTTCCCGCCAATCCAATTCCTTATCCACCCATTTTTGGGAGTTAAGATCCTCTCCCATTTGGGCGTTGCCATTAAACGGTGACCGTCCAATTTTAGATGATCCGGTCCAAGTACTTCCAGGCGATCCTCACTCTTCCTCGACTGTCGCACATCTCTCTCAGCCATTCTCACGAGGCACTCACCAGAGACACTCAGGGGCACGCCACGAAGCTCCACGTGAGCCATTCATTCATTCACATTTTCGTCCCTTCCCAAGACCAATGGCGAAATTAACCGCAAAAGATAAACGCAAAATACGGTAATTGACATTTCTGTAACAATCCCGCAGAACCGCCATTTCTTCTGCACGGAAGGGAGCTACCAATGGCAATGACAGCAACAATTTCGTTCTCTTCGCCGTCTACTCCATTCTCCACACGCCACTCGACGAGAACCTCCAAAACGTCGCTGAAGAGGGTGCGCGTGGTCGGCAATTTGGGGCACTTGGCCCAGGTGGTTCGCAAGGACATAGAGTTTCTGAAGAAGGGAATTAGCAGAGGAGTGGAGTGGGCGAACAGGAATCTTCACATTCCTCAGGTTTGTAATACCCTCGACGATTTCTTGTGGCTCCGGAACCTCGAAGAACCCCACGCTCCTCCATTAGAGCCTCGTTCGTGGCCTCAGCCTTCCTATCCAGGTTATACTTCTCTCTCTCTCTGACCTACAAACACAAACGCACACAATATATGCGGGAATTAAGAGATATAGGGCAATATTCTTCCAGAAATTGGACCGGTGTTTGGATAATTCAGGCCATTAAGACTGATGATGGAGTACCCAAGTGATATTTCCTGTAAGAACAATCGGTTGAAGCTAATATTTCTTGTACACTTTTGTGCATTCTTTGCATATTTTAGTTTGGGCGCTTCGACAGAAAAACTAATGTACCATTTTGTGGTGGCTTGAGGTATGTTATACGTGAATGTCTCCGAGTATGGAAATGAAATGATGGTTGGGTGCCAGTATCACGAACCGATTTATTTAATTGAAATAAATGGTTTGTTTTTTTTTTTTAATTTGATTCCTGTTGCTGGGTTGCTACTTTGGAATATAAGTGTGCATTGCATGTGCCCGTAAACTATTGTTTTAGTTGGTATTGATCTGGAACATTCATCTCCTCACAGAACTGTCTGGCGTGGATTTGTTCTTGGCTGATTTCAAAGCCTTGGAGGCGTATGTGGCTTATTTGTACTACGTGTCTAAAACTTGGTCTAAGCCACTTCCTGAAGGCTATGACCCACAAGATATTGCGGACTATTTCAGTCGTAGACCTCATGTAGTGGCCCTTCGACTTCTGGAGGTAGTTGAATCCAACTTAGACTTTTTTCAATATTGTTGGGGTCTGGTTCTTGTCTTGATAAAGTGCCATTTCACGCTAAATTCAGTTTTTTTTTTGTTTTTCTTTTAATATTGTGGATGCTGAATGTCAGAAAAGTTGTCAATTTTATCAGTGCCCGGTGCTGCAGGTCCGGTTCTTGGACTAGACTGGCTTTCAAACATGGCAAGCTTTTAAGCATGTAGAATCAAATTCTCTGAAAAATCACCATCTTAATCCAATCTCGGTTGGCCACAATTTTCTTTTTTCTCCCCATCCATTCCAATTTGAATGGTTAAGTGAAAGGAAATCGAAGGATCAGTTTATAACCGCTCTTATCATAATTAGGATTCTTGTTGTTGATACCATGTCATGTATCGAGCTATAGCATAGACAGGGTATTGTCTATTATATCACAAGTAGACTAAATTGAATATTCTCCATCTTTGCCAAAAAAATTACCAAATCTTCTGGATTCTAGAAATTGGAGGCAACAACATTCCTAGGCACATGGTAATCAGTTTTCAACTTTAGTGTTCTGTTATGTCACATGTCTTGTGCCAGGTTTCACTTTAGCATTCCTAGGCACATCGTTCTAAGCAAGTATTTTCTCGGATGTTTTGTGAAATACATCCTTATCTGTTATCTGCTATTTGTGTACTGCAAGGTATCTTCCTCCTTTGCATCTGCTGCAATCAGAATTCGAACCGCTGGAATCAGAAAGTTCTTAAGACTGAATTCAGTTCAGGATCTTGATGGGAATATATCGCAATAAAACTTTGGAATGGTGTTAAAAGAGACAATGCTAAACCTGGGTCCCACCTTTATCAAAGGTAAGAAATATAGTCTAATCAATATTTTAGTTTCAATGCACTTGCTGCTTCCATATCACTCTATAAATTCTATGCTGGGCCCTTTTATCTTTCTTCTGCAGTCACAACATAAGAAACATGCTAGTTACATGCCTTTAATTGCTGATGCAGTTGGTCAGTCCCTTTCTACAAGGCCAGATATCATTGGTAATGAGATTTCCAAGGTTAGATTGAAGATGTTTCTCTTTCTTTCCTTTTTGTTCGTGTAATTTCTGCCACAAGTACAATTGTTGCAAGTAGTAATCTTTTACGCAACTTAAAATTGCTTCTTGCTTGTTCTGCTAATACCTCATGAAATGTCCTTACATCTTGTTATGTTGAGAGACAGTACCTATCTATGCGTGAAAAAATATACTTTAGTTATCTGTGGCAATACCTTATACTCTCTCAGTATGAAAAGATCAATAGTGATTGTTAAAGGCTCTGCATGTGTATATATGTAAGTTGTGTCCATGTGTATACAGAACTGAGAGTTATTCCAAACATTTTATACTTTCATCATGGAAAGTCTTCTACGTACTTGCTTGTATTTGTACGGTGAAAAAACTGAAAATAACAGCTAGATTGTCTTTTTGTTTCTCCATTTTTGTTCTGGAGTTTTGATTGCAGGCTTTGTCTGAGCTGCATGATCGAATACCTCCTTTTCCCAGGGTTGTGGCTATGAAAATTATTGAGGAAGAATTCGGTTCTCCTGTGGAATCACTCTTTCGCTATATCTCTAATGAACCTGTAGCTGCAGCATCATTTGGTCAGGTAGCTATTTACTTCAGTTTAGGATAAGTAAAATCCACATGTTTATTCATATATAAGTTTCTGTTTTGGGCGTGTTATTGATTCGTCTGGGTTTTCATATGATGAAGGTCTACCGTGGAACAACTATTGATGGTTGTAGTGTCGCTGTGAAAGTTCAGCGTCCTAATTTGCATCATCTGGTTGTGCGGGATATCTATATTCTTCGCCTTGGGGTCTGTATTCGTCTTTGTTAGTCGTACATGACTGTTTCTAGTCTGAAGTTATTGAATGATTGAGTGAATTAATGTTTCAGCTGGGGCTACTCCAAAAATTAGCAAAGAGGAAAAATGACCTTCGCCTGTATGCCGATGAGCTTGGGAAAGGCTTAGTTGGAGAATTGAATTACACTTTAGAGGCTGCAAATGCTTCAGAGTTTCTGGTAATAATCAGTTTCCCATTCATGTTTAAGTTATCTATGTGTAGTAATTATAGCTATGAAAGGTTTTTTGAGGAAGAACTAAAGAACTTCATGTCGCTTAAACTTTACCAACACACTTTCTGCCACCATGAAGATGGGAACGAAGTTCCAAAGGTGGTTAGATTTTGCATTTCAAAGAGGATGGATTGATCCACCTTAGTTCTCCGCTGTGCTTCCCATACCAGGTTCTATACTTGTACTTGAGGTTAGGTGGGGTTTGGACACTTTCGCTTGGATTAGGTCAGGAATTCTTAGACTGTCCGGAGTGCCCCTTTTAAATTTAAATCGTGATAAATTGGAATGATGTTTCATACGTATATAGCAGTTGCACGATTATTATTTACTAATTCCCACAGCATTATAATGGGCATCAATTGTTGAGGGTCTGCTTGGTAGACTTTGAGAAGTTTAATGGATTAACTTTTGCAATTGAAATCGCCAGATGTATATCTGTTACTGTCAAGGAGTTTTTCTCTCCCTATCCTAATATTCTGCTATGTGACCTACTTTGATATCAATTTTTGGAAATATTTTAAATAATTAAGGCTATCTCTGAAATAGTGCCACCTAGGGACTTGAGCCCAACCCCCCCCCCTAAAAGCCAAAAAAAGAAAAGAATAAAGAAGACAGATGAGAAGGAAGTCTCTTATATACGACTATAATCATTCATTTCCTGAGATTGGGATGGAATTGACAGTGGTTTATTTCCACATGGTGAAATATGACAGTTTCTGATGTGTGGGAACAACTTTATGATACATTCAAGAAATGGTTTGCTCAGAAGACTCTTATCTTAAGAAAGAGATAGGGTTACGCAACCTAGTATAGAGGGAGAATAAAAGAGAAAATCAATTATTTCAAATACCTAGTGAGTTTCTTGGATAAGATACTTGAACTGCTCACTGACCCTTTATTGCTGTCCATACAGGAAGTTCATTTGCCTTTTCCATTCATTCGTGTGCCAAGAATGTTTCATCATTTAACTAGAAAGAGAGTTCTGACTATGGAATGGATTGTCGGTGAAAGTCCCACTGACTTACTTTCAGTCTCTGGAAACCCTGTTGATCTTGGTTCCTATTCGAACAGGCAGAAACTTGATGCAAAAAGGCGTCTTCTTGATCTGGTGCGTCTAATGAAATGTGTACTTACCCTTCATATTCAGTGACCTTAAACTCTATTGTATGTTCTGCTTCTGGGGTCAAGCTTCTTTTTGATAATAATCCTTGTTCATAGAACGCAAATGGGGATACAAAGAATAATGAAATTGTAGTATTATAGAAGTGAGAACAGCACTAAGTAGTGGTCATAAAAGGAGAAAATTTAGAGCCAGAAAGGGATTACTCGTTAAACAAAACAGAAGATGTTGCCCTAGATAGACTGGAGTAATTAGATGAGTTTTGCATTCCACAAAAAATTGTCAGATGTGCGAAATGTGTGCAGTGTTGTTCCTTAATCAGTCAAGTACAGGCTGGAATAAAAATCCATGTTAAGTTGCACAAGTTAACAGTCTCAATGCTCCGGTGACATCCTTTAGCCCAATATATGTACGTGTGTGCGCGCGCGCACGTATCAGTTAACAGTCCCCTGCTTGTTGAGTGTTCTAGGTTAACAAAGGAGTGGAGGCATTCCTGGTTCAACTCCTTGAAACAGGCTTATTGCATGCTGATCCACATCCGGGAAACCTGCGCTACACATCCTCTGGACAAATAGGGTACATTTTCTTCCAGTCCTTTCCATGAGATAATATTCTGTTTATTTTGTTCAGAAGATAATCCTTTTCTCACCTCTCACGGAAATTTCTTTGCTAGGTTTCTGGATTTTGGTTTGCTTTGTCGGATGGAAAGGAAACATCAGTTTGCTATGCTTGCCTCCATAGTGCACATAGTAAATGGGGATTGGGCATCCCTTGTTTATGCTCTGACCGACATGGACATTGTAAGGCCAGGGACTAACATCCGATGTGTTACAGTGGAATAATATATGGTTCTCCTCCAGCTTCTGTTTATTGCATTTTCTTGGTATATAAGCTACCGAGCAAAAGCTTTAAGCAGACAACAGTCTGAGACTCTTGTTCACATAACTAACTGATGATTACGGGGGCGTTTGTTTGTGGAAATTTCGGGGAATATTCCCGAAATTTTGGGAATCTTTACTTTATTGAGATTTATTGGGGTTTGTGAAAAGTAGAGTGTATGTGTGTAAAGTTAAAAATTTTGGAGTGTGTTTGTTTTGTTGGAAATTTCTAACCTCAAAATTTTGGGGAAACAAACACCCCCTACATTTTTCAGGATCTGGAAGATGCCTTGGGAGAAGTAGAATTTAAAGACGGAATTCCCGATGTGAAATTCAGCAGGGTGAGAATCATGTATTGAAAATGTTAGCAGCTTGTAATGTTGTGCCTGGCCTGATCACTTATGTAGATTTGAGCTGCAGCTGTTCTCATAGGCAATAAGCTGTGGCATTCCTCAGGGATTGGGATGGGTGGAAAGATTTATTCTTTACAGCTAAAATATTTTCCAAATACTATGCATTAATCACTTGCTTAGTGCCCAGGATCCACCTTTTTGGAAATTTAACCCTTAGGTTTTCTTCAGAATGCGAGAGACCCTCTTATGATTGCATCATGAATTATTATCTAGGTTTCATTTATTCAAGCCAGTGGTGAGGGAGATTGAGGAGTTTGGGAAGTACCGTGAGGTGCTAATTGTTTGTTAGGGATGATCTTTTGCTCAACACTTCCAATCTTGTAATATGAATGGAATCTTGGTTTATGTGCAACCTTGAGCCTTGTGTACTGTGGAGTATGGGTGTAGCTTGCTGAGACCCTCTTCCATTTCGTGTACATGCTGTTAATTTTAGATGTGAAAATTTCTCTCAAGGTGGATTTTCTTGAAATGCATAAGATATTTACTTTAGTATTTTGACCACCTTCTTGTCCTAGCTGCTAGAATTTTACCTCTTGATTTTGTGGTTATCTGTATCATTTTGAAGTTCTTTCTGTACTAACCTGATAGACAACCTCTTTTGCTGCTTCATATTGACTAGTGCCTCATTGTTACTGTAACTTTTTCTAGGTTCTGGGCAAAATCTTGTCCGTAACCCTCAAATATCATTTTCGCATGCCCCCATACTATACACTTGCCCTGCGTTCTCTTGCTTCCTTGGAAGGTGAGCTTTTGTGTGCCATATGCATCAATGCCATTTGCTTACAAATTGTAATATTTGTGGGGGCTTCAATATGTTTTGTGCTGTTTCCATGCATCACTGTGTTTAAGTACCAATGGTTATGACATAGAAAAAAAAGAACCAATTGTGACGTATACTATACTAACTTTCCTTTCTCTTTTGCATACTGAATAGAAATGGTCACCTTGGCTAGTGAGATTGTGTTTTTCGTATGAATAAGTTGGAATTGGTGCCCATGGCTTTATTCGCGCTCTTGGTGATGAAAAAAGATGGTATAATGGCTTGAATAATGTTCTGGGCTGAGATAATGTAGTTTGAATTTGGCAAAATCTCATCAGTGTGGAGAACTATAGTGTTGATGAATATTTGTTTACATATAAAAAAATGTGTGAAGACCTGTAGTGAGGTTTTATGGACAGGAAGTGTGATAACAGGATACAATGGCAGTAATAGAATTAAGAGGCATCTAGCATTCAAGGAATATGCTCAGAAAATGATTTGTCTTATTTGTCAAAAATGCTGCACAATGTAATTTCGGTGTCTACACAAATACATAAGGCCATTTCTCATCGCAATTACAATTGATTGAGGATTGTGGGTTATGTTGTTTGGATTTATAAGAAAGTGAAAAGGATTATGCTACTTGGATTCAGGAGAGAAATTTATTATAATAGGACCTACACTAAAGGATTGTTCTTAGTTGGGCTTTTGTTGTTAAATTGGAGCAAGACACCAGGCCAGTGATCGTGGGGCGGGGTCTGAAACAGATCAAAGTCTGTTGTTTCACATTGCAGGATTAACAGTGTTTCTAGAATGTCTTGCTTTTAATTTTTAATATGCAGTTATTTTGCAGTCATATCTTGTCATGGATATTCCATATCATAAATTCCTGATGAATCCATTTTGTCTACAATGTTGCTCTATGCCACATTCTCTCAGGTCTGGCAGTAGCTGCTGATAAAAACTTTAAGACATTTGAAGCTGCATACCCTTATGTTGTCCGCAAACTACTCACTGATAATTCAGCTTCGACGAGGAAGATTCTGCACTCGGTATGAAATGATCAAGAAAGTTATGCTTTGCAATGGTGCATAGTGTTGTAACACGTTACTAGTATATATTCTAGGTAAACTGTCAATTGGTCTGAATATCTCTTCCCCGTAGGGTGCTTCTCTATTTATAGATACATGTGTACAATAATTGTTTGGTAAGGAAATATTCTACGTAAGCTATACAAGGAAATAATCTAAGTTATTCCATATGTACAGCTAACTTATAAGGAATGAATCAATCCCGAATAAAATCTCTAAAAATAGATCTCCTAAAATCTCTCAAAATATCTCCGTAACATAAACATCCTAATAAAATGACTAATTTATTTGCTTTGTTGTATGCTATTGGGGTTGGGGGACACTCACAAAACATGATGTGAAAGGGATATTTACAAAACATAATGGAAATGTATTTCAAGCACAATGGCAAAGGTCTTGGATTTTCAAGCACAAGTTTAGAGCTTTAATTTTTTAGATCAGTCACTTTCAAGCAAAATTGCTGAAGGTTAGGACTTCTCTAGAAATTGCTTGTCCAGGCCCTGCTTTGATGGGGTCAACTCTGCCGAAGTCCTTAAGTGATTAATTCCTGATTCTGGCATGGCGCATGCCGCCTGATGTTCCTGATGCTAGTTGCATTACTATACTGTGCTAAAACTGTTTTCCCCCCTCAGCTGGTACCTTTTAAGGTAATTAGATAGATTCTTGGATCATTTTGTTGCTGTATTGTTGATTAATTTTTTCTTCCTATTCAGGTGGTTTTAGACAAAAAGGAATTCAGGTGGCAGAGACTTGCTCTTTTCTTAAGAGTTGGTGCGGCTAGGTATGTGGAATAGCTCTAGTTGAGTCAAATCTAAAAGAGGGAACCCAGCTTCTCATTTGAGTACATCTCTTTCTCTCTCCCCTTTCACTATCTCATGGACATAACCAACCCTATTCTTCATACATGGACTCTTGGCCTGGTCTTTGACTAGTTTCTGCTGACTTCTCTGGTACTTATTAGTGTATCAATTTTCCAACATTCATAATTCGTCCTTATCTTGTTTGCAGGAAAGGCTTGATAGCACCCTTCAGTGAGACCTCCCTCGAGTATACAGCAAATAGGGTTAATGGTGTTTTTGATATTGCAAATTTTGTCTTGAGGCTTCTACCATCTCCAGATGGCGTTGCACTAAGAAGACTTCTAATGACTGCAGTGAGTGCCTTGGTCTTGGGAGTATTTTCCTTTGGTGGAATAACTGTTTCTGGCGGTCAGGGAGTGATTTAATTTTAATTTGTACTAGAACATATGTTACTGGAAACCACTATCTTGGATGACAATGGGGAAGGCAGATCGAGTGTTAAATTGTATGCAATAGATACTCTTGCCTATAGGCCAAATCCAGTAGTCTTGCATTTTGAAATTCTTATATTGCATTTCGGTGAACAGGACGGAGCTTCTCTAATACAAGCGGTGCTTTCAAAGGAGGCGAAATTCTTCTGCCAGCAACTCCGCACGGTTATCGCCGACATATTGTACCAATGGATGTGTGGAGCATTTGGCAGAGATATTACAATAACCCAGTCTAGTTCCCGGGTGAGATTGGTGAGTGGTCCTGACAATAAAGAGCTATTTCAATCATCCAGAATATCCACACAAGTACATGATTATCTCTCCATCTTGAGAGATCGGCGGCTCAAAGTGATTTTTCTGAAAGTACTAGACTCTACAAGGAGAAACCAACTGTTGCTTGTGAGGTTCTGCTGGGCATCTATTGTACTATTTGTCACAGCTTCTGCTTTGGCTTGTCATCGGATTCTTGTCTCTGTCTGAAACTTACCTCGGCCCAGTATCATTTGCTCCCAAGCGATTTGCTGTCAGTGCATGATATTTCATCGGACTCTGTTTTCAAGAAGATTGATTGCAGGTATTGTCGCCTGGACTAAATCTTGAGCTGTCTGTTTTGACAAAAGAATAAGATCAGAGCTACTCTTTGGAAGAAGGTTGGGAGGTAAATGAGTGTATATGACTTTTGGAAGTTACAGCATGAGGCCGCACCGATTATCTTCCTGACCACGACCTTTCAGATCCAATGCGATTACCGATACTTTCTTTGCTTGTGTACGCGTTAGTTGCATCCAAGAGCTTTCAACATGCTCGAGAGATGTCAAGGTTGGGCGGAGAAAGAGGTCAAGAGGTCGTGAATTTTATGCCTGTACTAATGTATATTTTAACAACAAATTCTCACACTTGGGTAATCCGATTCTGAGAAGAAAATTGTGTACAACAAAGGGACTTTGTTGCCCACCCATAGTTCCATTTAACAGTTGCCCGAGGCTCTGGGGTTCCTTTCGATTTTGTTCACGGTTATCTTGCCTCAACTAGTCCTCTTTATTTTGTCCGGGGAGTTAAAAACTGAAGATCGTGCCATCGAGAATAGGACTGGACTTGCAAGGGAAACTCTTCACAGTAGCACTCATTTCTGAAATTTTAAAACAGTCAACATTAATAGCAATGAGTGCGTTTACTGGATCATCTTTTGATCCTCCCAAAAAACTATGGATTATTATGGTCAAGTAAACGCACTCCGATCGACGTGAAAAGTTAAGTCAAAAAATTGCGTACCGAGGAAACAATTGCGAATTAGACAATGCGACGTCGTGCTTGCAAGTGGGTGGCCTATTTCTTTCAATACGCCATTAAATATGATCCTGCGACCTCACGCCGAGATCTTCTCTATTTCCTCGCCCAACCCGAAGGCCGAAAAAGAAAAGGCAAAACCCAACTTCCTTTTCATCCTTCTCGGCCCCGTGTAACACAGATAATACTGACATACTGTAGCTCCTCCGTTCTACCTTCTTTGCAAACACGAAAACCCCCTTAAGCCACCTTCCTCCTTAAGTTCTCCGGGTCAAAATACTCGGATCAACGGCGTTGAACTCCCAATTTCTAAATTTAACGGCCGCTATTCAATTTCTAACGCCATGAGCACTCCAGCCCTGTCAGGAGTAAGCACAATCAGATCCTGAACCCCATGGAACTCACTCTACTTCGAGCTTCTCTTCTCTGATTTCTACTTTCGAGTATTTTTCTTTAATTTTGAAAATTGACCTCTAAAACGAATTAATCTATTTCATGTATACTTGCTCAAGGGCACGAGTTTCTATTCTGGCTTCACTAGGCTATGCAAGGGCCTCGCGGTGGTACTCGTAGGTGGGCACATTGTCGTTCACCTTTTCCCTTCGGCTGTTAATTATCTCGCTCTTATACCCGCCAGGTATCCTTCACCTGCACCGCCAGAATCATATTTTGGAGCTTTAATTAGAGAATTGATTAAATTTACGTGTTGCATTTGAGATCTTCTATTTCCTGGTTTGCTTATGCATTGTTTTAAGTGGGAATATGAATTGGAATAAGGAAAGAGTTGTTAAACCTTTGCAAATAGTGGTCAGTGTAAGGTGGAATTTCTATGTCCCTTAGCGTTCCAGATTGGACGGCGGACTCTGTCTAAAAGGATCTACAGTAGTAGTATGACTTAAGAGTATTTATTCATGGATTTGATTCCAGAATTTGAAGGGTCTAAAATACTGCCTTGTTAAACCTGTTTCAAACAATGGATTAATTTGGGGTTGAAATCTAAATCCTCCTTCTGTACATCCGCGGATCCACAATGTTACAGTAGAGATCTCTTGTGTACGCCTCACTGAGAGTAACACAGCTTACAGGCTTACTGTTCCGTAGGTTCAGCTTTCAAAAACGAAGAGGCTGATTGTGTAGCTATGGTCTGGGCTATATCCTCAAAAAATTTTGATAGGAGAGACCCATGGCGGTTTCTTGTATCTAATCTATGTGCATATCTGTTATTGATGCTTATAAGTGTTTCTTCCTTAGAAAAAAAGTTGTTAGGGAGTCACTGCTGCCCATTTTCAGATGTGCAATGTCTATTGCCTTGTTTGAAGAAAACATAAAGAGGCTGGGGAACACCCTGTCAGTACCATTCAGCAGTTATCAGAGTTGTCTCTGAATAGAAAGTTAATTTATGTGGGAAATGAAATCCTAGAACTTACAACCATTGTGAATGGTTCAAAGCCATGTTTGCTTTTGGATACATATATATTTGAAGTCCTTTTTTTGTGTTGAGGGGCGCCCCCGCAGGGCGGGGGGTAACTTCTCTTATATCATTTCTCTTTTTGTTATTCATGAATACAGTTCCCATATTTCCATTTTCGACCATTGTGGAACATAAAGCGGTGGATTCAAGCTAGTTGAGGGGATCTTCTGATCAAATTTTGATATTCACAAATTAAGGCCCACTGGTTTATGTACCATTATTTGCGTAGATGGTTCAGAATCTTTATCTCTCGTTGAACATATCTCTTTCACAGGACAATTCCTTTCGCTTGGAACCTTATAACAGCTGGTTATGTTGAACAATCAGTGTTTGGGGTATGCACTTCTGTTGCTATGAACTGTGTTTTCATGGTGGACTAATCGAATTTCTCCAAATGCCTCCTAGTAAATAAGTCGTACTGATTGTCACACTTGTTTTGTAGGTGGTTTCGAGCACAGTTGGTCTCCTTGTCATTGGGAAGCTGCTTGAGCCAATTTGGGGTTCTCGGGAATTCTTGAAGTTCATCTTTGTAGTTAACTTTCTGACTTCTGTATGCGTTTTTATTACTGCCATCGCCTTGTACTACATTACAACACAGGAAAATTACCTGTAAGTACTTAAAAATCTGTAGGCATTTTCACATTTTTATTCTTTACTATTTTATCAATCTCAACTTCTGACATTCTCTAGCACTCCATTTGGTTGCTGAGGAGTGAAGGGAAAAAAAATCTAAAATGTGAATACTGAGGTACCCTTCCCGATTGACTTCTTGGCAGCTGAATGATGCTGGTAGTATGCATGAATTTTCTTTGTATGGTGAACTGTATTTCAATTGAGTCAGACCACTGTGCAACCTTGAATAGTTCGGCTGTTAACTCTTCCCATTCTTGTTCAATTGGATCTTGTATTATGCCTGTTTATGTGTCTTTGTGTGTATGTGTTTTAGACCTTTCCCTAAATTTCTTACTCATACTTAAACCAGATTTTCTATCTATTTGCTTTTTGTTCCAGTTACATGCCTCTTTCTGGCTTCCATGGGGTTCTTTCAGGGTTCTTGGTTGGGATCAAACAGATAATACCTGAACAAGAGCTGCCTTTGTTGAAGATAAAAGCTAAGGTATGATCTGTTTTGCAAGGTTCTCTTAGATCATGCCTTAAGGAATTGGTCTGTGTATTTCTACCCATTTGGGAATCGACTATCATACCCTATGTTGGGTTCTGAGCCCAAATCTATGCAGTGGTTACCGTCTCTTGTTCTGTTGCTGTCTATTGCTGTAAGCTTCTTCACACTTGAGTCGGCAACATATCTTCCATCATTAATCTTTGGCACGTATATGAGCTGGATTTACCTCAGATACTGGCAGAGGAAGCCGGAAACAAAACTTAAGGGTGATCCAAGTGATGATTTTGCATTTTCTACATTCTTTCCCGAAATTTTACGGTAATATTGTGTTTTCTTGTTTCATGATCTTTTTACCTCATAGCATAAAGGTTCTCAAAAGTTCTGCCATGCCTCTCTCTGATGTTTCTTATTGATTATAATGCAGTCCAGTTATTGATCCCATTGCATCAATATCTCATCGGATGCTCTGTGGGAGAACTGAAGGTTCTGGTGAAGCCCAGGGTTACACATTGGGGGGTGCCCCATTACCTGGTTCTGATCCCATTGAGGCATCTCGGAGGAGGTAACATACCTTGTTCTTGCTGCCGCAAGAAAGTTTTTAAATATCATATATTTAGCAGCCATAATTAATATAAAAATATGCTAATTTTCACATTGCCGGTGGATATAGGACAAAGAGTTTTTCCAAATGAAAGCTCTAAGTACCCTTATATTAGCTAGAGACAACAATCAAAACCTCCAAAAGAAAAAGAGCGAAACAAAATCAAGAACATAAGAGGGTAGCCACCTTAGGCATCATCCACGTAAAGCCCCAAAAAGCTTGAATCTAATCTTAAAGTCTTAACTTTTGGCTCCTTCGCCCTTGTGCTCCGTATTTTTTTTTTCAGAAAAAAGGATTCCCTTTTTTGTTTTTTCCTTTAAATCTATATTCTCTCATACGTAGAAAAAACAAGAAAAGGTTTTACAAGACCATGGTTTCCGTTATAGGTGGAGGCAATATGCATGCTTTAGAATGGGAGACAACCCAACAAGATACCAATATGCCTTGTGAAAAGCGAGTACTTCAACGAAAGTAATTGTTAGTTAGACAGAAAAGATTTTCTGTCTCACCAATCCAATCCCTTGCAGGGAAAGGGGAGCTCGAGCACTTGAAGAAAGATTGGCAACTGAAAGGTTGGCCACTGCAAGGGGTGCGGAAGAGACACAAACAGATGCTGCGGAGAATGTTTGATTGCTTTTGGGAATACTACTTTCTGAATCCAGTCAACCAGCTCAATTCTGTCTTTTCCATTGCCACTTAAAAGGTTTTGCTGTATCTGGGGAGAAGCTAGGATTCTAGAGGACGGTTCCAATGTTCTTTTTTGCCTGGATTTTAATTCCCATTATACAAAAATTCACTTCTCTCGTGTTTCCTTGTGTGATAATTCGTCAGTGTTATTGCTCAAGATATATAGAGGCTAGTTGTGCGAAAGAAGTTTTACCCATTTGTTTTTCCATGACACTTTCAGTAGAACTTCTTTTTAACTGTTTTGGCTCCATATTTGTAAAAACATGTTCTGGACAGTGAGACAAGTCTACTTCCAGAAGAGAATTTTTTATAAAATGCTCTTCTTCGTGGAATCAGCTTTTAACAGTCTGCCTCAAGTATTCCGCAACAGCAGAGATGCCAGTTCAGTTTTACAGTTGAATTTGCGACTTCATAATACTATTTTCGTTCTCCCGGAACACTAGCAAACAAGATTTTGGAATAGGGGGTCGATTTTAAAACCCTTTGGAAAACGCAATTTCTAGGTACCTAAATCGCAGTTTGACGCGACTTCATGGCATTGAAGTTTGCTTCTTGTGTACAGCAAAGCAACCTTCTTTCTCGTTCCATTTGGGTGCTTTTCACGTTTCACCTCTATCAGCCCCTTCACGATATCTGCTTTGACACGCAAGGGAGCTGGGAGTCCCGCACGGAACCATTTGGTGTCAACTTTTGAAGTTGCTTAATGTAGTTTGTTTGCCAAAATTTTGGGAATTTTTACTTTATTGAAATTTATTGGGGTTTGTGAAAAGTGTAGTGTGTAAGTGTAAAAGTTAAAAATTTTGGAGTGTGTTTGGCTTGCCCGAATTGTTGAGACCCCAAATTGTTGGCTAAACAAACATGTTCATTTGGCTGTGATATATAAATATGCAAAATCACATCCTTATCTAAATATGCAAAATCAATCATATTTGGCTGTGATATATAGCACTAGGAAAAAAAACTTTAAAAGATAAATAATCACGTCCCCGAAAAGGAAACAGAGCGAAACATTATTCTGCTCTTCTTACTCTCGACTGTTACTTCTAAAGTATAGAATATAATGTGTTCCATGAAAAAATATTCGATAGATGTGGTCTTGGTAATATGGCATATGATAAATTATTTCCTTATAAAATATCAACGGTTTAGATTTAAAGAGTATGATGGAGGTCAAACGTACATTTAATTAGAGTAAATTAAATAGTTTATTAGTAAATTTAAACAAATAACAAATTAAATATAGTATATCCCTATGTAATTTTTACTCGTTTATCTCTCCTCCTCTCCCTCTCTCTCCAAGGATGGTTGATTGGTATATGACCACGCTCTTCTCTTTTTATTTTATTTTATTTTATCAAAAACCACAAAGCCGCTTGGAAGTTGTAACAATACTCTCTTCTCTTTATCTTTCGCGTCTCTCTCTCTCTCGCGTCAGACTCTTTCATCAACTTGAGTCAACGTAAATTTCCGACGACTACGGTATGCTCTCCGGCAAATATTCACGTTTTTCCGATCAAACAACGTCTCGATCTCCTTCACATGTTCATACGATCTCATGTGGTCTCATCTCTAACAAATTAAACCGTAATCTGCTGCATTATCTCTAAATTTGTCTCTATGTACTCTGTTGCGAACTTATTTTTTCTTATGTTAATTTTTTAAATTCTTCATGCGGATTACAGGATGACTTAGCTCAAGGAGACTGATCTTGATTTTTTCACTTCAGTTTAGTTCTCGAATTGAATTGAGCTTTTGTAATACAAATTTTCTTGTTAAATAGGCGATCAACCAAAGATTGGAGTTACATATTATGAAAGGTCGATATTTGTGATCGCGAGGTTTTGTCCTCCTCCTTTTTTCCCCTTTTTCTAACTATTTTTTAAGGCTCACTTTTTCTATCTATCTATCTATCTATCTATCTATCTAAACGACTATAATACTAACGACGATACCAACATTTAGAAAAGATAGAAATAAGGCCGAGAACAATATCAGTAAAAGGCGGATATCCCTGAGGATTTTCTTTTGGGTTTATGGTTTTTTCTCGTGGTCCGTATTGCCCTTTATATGATTTACAAGGTTCATTTTGTGAACTTTAGAGTAATCAGTGAATTGAATTATATATGTGCGACAGATTCTGTAGAAACGTTTATGATTGCACTTTTGTAGTGGTTATCCTGATACATATTCAGTTTATTAACGAGGAAATCAGTCATCTCCGTGGACCTAATCAGAGGTAGTGATTATTAACAACATTTATTATTTGAGAGTTCCTTAACTTTTGTGTCAGTTCGCATAGCTGTTTTACTGTATACTAATTGCCTGATTATTCTATCACTCTATGTGGTTGTCGAAGCATTACTATGGAAGATCCATGTATTTGATTGTCCTGTTGAGTCATAACTGAGTAATCATTCTTAAAATGCACCATTCTAAAATTTAATGCTCTTTCTAGAAAAGGAAAAAGAAGATGGATGTAGAGACGAGGACAAAGCTTGAGTTTGCTTGATGGGTTTAAGTTTTGTTGCCCAACAAGCCCAAGCACTTAGGTTTGCAATGAAGATTTTGTTTCTTTGTCCTGGAAATGATGGTGACATCTCCTACATCAGAAAGATTCTCAAAGTACAAGCTCACTAGAATTACAGAAGAATAGTTGCACAACTTATACACTTGTGTTCTGTAGACATTTTTGTATCTTTTCCTTCTGATTCTCCAAACTTGGCGTGTTTGTCAATGAATTCATCTGAAACTGATTATTTCCAATTATATCTTTATCTATTCCTAGCACTCTTTTGCGTAGATCGAACATTAAGATGCACAGGCAACTTCATATGATAGAAAAAGTCCATTGTATACTCCAACATCTCATAAATCACTGTATTGGACATTTAACTAAATGATTCTGCATTTGGAGAAAGCTAGTTGACATCTAGTCTTATATGCTTGTATGAAGCTTTTTGTGTAAAAGTGACTATCATATGATGGAGTGTTTTCCAACATAAATCACACCATGACTATTTTTGCATGACAGGTTGAATTCTCGAATTTTCATTGGTTCAAGGATGTGTTGAATTTTGTGTGATGGATCTTCGGCATTCATGGTGGCTGTGCGACAAACAAAATGTCATGTCGCATTTTACAATAACAAAACATCTCAATTCCTGAATGTAATAGTTGCGGAACTGACGAAATTGGAAAGGAAAGCAAACCAGCATCTAAAACTCAAAATTGGAAGCGGCTAAATGAACCAAACCAGCAAGAAGATGAGATTAAGTGATTTGAGAAAGATTGTGATACTGGGACCATCTGTATGGTGGAATAAAACAAGTATTTGTGTGAAGGTGTGAGAAGTTTCCTTGGGTACTTTCTATCTAACCTTGGCCCTGTTGGAATCAGTGCTGTGTGGAGAGAAACAGCAGGTTCTATTGTTTACATTTGATTTAGAGGTGCAGGTTTGGTGACCATGTGCTTGAGGAACTTATAACATTCTTTTGGATGCCTAGAGAAAGGCAAGGGGTAGAAGAATGATGGGATTTAGGGTAAAGGGGATGCTGCAATTTTGGTCGGATGGTAGTAGATCTTCTTAAGGGCCCTGCAGATACTTCCACAAGTTGATAGAAAGTTAACTTTCTTGAGAGTTTTGGGCTACTACTTCCACTGTATTCTAACATCTCTAGGTGAATAAGTTCTTTTTTATTTTCTTTGTGTGTAGGAAAACAAGGCAGTTTATTACAAGAGTTCTGTTCAAAATCACATGTCCTTGTAGCTTGATGAGCATCATTGCACCTGCCTTTTTATCTATTATTCTCTAGTTGCAGCTGGAGTTATATTTGCTGTTCTAGGGGAGTTACATGTCTCAGTCTTTTGTACTCGTCACCTATTCTTCTAATAAAAATGGCTTTCTTCATAACTTCCCCCCTTTTTAGGCTAATGCCACCTAAATAAAAAAACACGAGTAGATGAGGTACAAGGAGAGTTTACAATTACGAAGCTGATAGAACAGAATATCAAAAGAATGGAATGGACATTGGACATGGCATTGTGGAAAACACCATATAACAAAATCTCAGTTATCCAGAGAGCAGTTTAAAAAACAAAGAAAAAAAGAAAAGCGAGAGGGAGGGAGGGAGAGAGAGAGAGAACCCGCTACAGTAGGAGCATAATTTACCATTAACACCAGGGAGGTTTTAGGAAATTGTCGCCTTGGATACAGATGCTTGATATCAACAATCAAGTAGATATGATGCATACAAAATTATTTGTATCAAAGTTGTTCATATAACTAGGGTTGTTCAGTGCCACCGGAAAATTCCGGTGGCACCGGCCCCGGCACCAGCACCGGGAACTCGGGGGACCGGGAAACCGGTGTGGGTGCCGGTGCCTCATTTTGGGGGAAACCCGGGGGTATTCCCGGTTCCCGGGTTCCCCGGCACCGGGAACCGGGTTCCCCCCTTTAGTTTAAACCCCCCCCTCCCCATATTTTTTTTTCGCAACTCACAAGTAGCCTCATTTCATCACTTACTCTAAAACCTTTGCTTCTATCTATTTCGATTCTTAACTTCCTTTGGTTCGTCATGGCAAAGAAATCTTGGTCGTCGTCGTCGTCAGGGTCAGGGGGTGGGTTGCGGAGATATGTGGAATTGCAGTGATGGGACATGTGGAATTGCAGTGATGGGGCATGCGTAATTATGGGTGTATGCGGGACTCGGGAGTATGAGAGATGCACGCAGAGTGTTTGATAGAATGCAGGGAAGATCTCGCACACAGCAGCAGCAAGTGGTTCGTGAGGTGTTGTTGTCTATGCTCCCTCCAGGTGCGCCCGCTCAGGTGGATAATGGATGACAATTCTCTGTTTTCTCACTTGGTTCAGCTAGTCTTTTTACTCATTTTCTAATTGACGAGCTGCTGCTAAATGGTAAATAAAATACTAATTGGGCATGAGATTTTTATCTGCATTGGCCAGCCTTGTGCTCCTAAAATTCTTTCCTTAGTTTAGGCTGAGGATTCTTTCCTGAAACTGCAAGCATTGTTTCCCTCTGCAAACATTGATAGTCACAAATATTGCATTGCTGAAGCTGATTTCTCTTCCATACGAGTCTGAAAGTTTCCCAGTCTGAATAGCCTGAGACAAACTATTTTGATCACAAACATCAGCTTTGTCTACATCTTTAAGGAAGACAAGGGAAAGGGCTTCTTGCGTAACTCCCCAGCAAGATGATCAAGAAGAGTCTTCCACCTGTAATGTAAATCATAGCCATCCATTTCTTGGTGATCAGCATTTGAGTTTGGATAGATCATGCCATCTGGGAAACTGAGATCCAGAAAAGGCTCCCGGCTACCATTAAATCTCAGCGAGGGTAAGAGCAGTTTTCTTCTTAACAAACCTTTCAGGTCCCATAAAATGGAGCCATATATCTGCTCTCTGAATAACACACATGGAGTTTTCTAGTTCTTGTTTGGCAGTGGGCTATTGTTTTGCTAATAACACAAATGGCTTCATCTTGCCAGCTGATCCTCTCAGTCAGTGCTCTAAATACTTAAATAGTGTCTTGAGATCTCTTGATTCCAAAAATATACCTTCCTGGTTTTACATTCCAATTAGTTCATCTACCATTTTAGGTTTACCTTCCAATTACATGCATATCCAACTAGACTTACATGACCTCTCACATTTATGCTTTACTTCTTTCTGTGTTCTTTATAGTACTACTAATTTGATGGGCATCAACTAGGTTGTAGAAGTTGAGTTCAAACTATGCAATAATCAAAATAATTGACTTTGGATCAGCATGCATGGAAGACTGCACTGTCTACTCCTATATTCAGGTTTGCAGTTATGCTTTTTGTCATTCCAATTAGAGAAAAGAGTGGATAAATATTAGATTTTGAGTTGGATTAGATTGTATTAGTTTGGATTGGATTGTATTAGTAGATTGTATTATTGATTTTGGATTGTATTAGTTTGGATTAGATTGTATTAGTGTAGAGTTTATATTTTCTATGTGCGTAATATGTTAAAAAAATGGTTCAATATGAATGTAGGATTACCGGAAACCGCCACCGCTAAGGGCCGGTTTTTGCCCTTAACGGTGTAGGTGGCATTTTTTTAAAAACCGGCATATCCTGAGTGTAGATTACTAAGCATGAGCCTTGTGCCCCTAGCTCCATCAAAAAGTATAGGGGTAGAAGTAGACTTGAACGTATGAGTTTTACTTAAGTAAACCAAAAGAGTGTAATTTCTACCACTGGGCCAACCCCTTCAGTGCCATACATAAATTAGCTATCTGGATTCACATAATGTTTATATGCTTAGGAAGAATCCATCCAGCAACAACTGGGTCACAGCTCTATTTTAAAACAATTTGAATGCAATTGTTTTCCCGATGATAGGTGGCTCATATAGGTAGCAAAACTGGCTTGCTTTATAAGCTTAGAATATGAGCTTTCGCATAAAATCCACAAAGATGCAATATCATCTCAGCTCGCGTACATATATGAAAGAAGCATACAGTGCAAGAAGTCTTCTCATGTTTAGAATTGATTCATGTAGTGCTTTTGCAGTATTATTGGTCAATTTGTATATACTTACTCTCTTGAAGAGCTTCATGAACACAGAAACTAAGGTAGTAAAAATAGTTATAGTTCATGAATTTCTCAAGTTTCCTGTAGGATTGTGGCTTCCATCATGCCAGTTCAGCGCTTCCAATGATGTTGTTTTCTTGTTTAAATCTGTCCAATTGTAAGTGTTGGAGACATTGATTTTTCAGCAGGGCACAGCTGAGTGGAAAGTTATTTTGAAGTTGGCTCTCTCTCAGAGAGTTTACATTTACGATGCATGTGTTGGAACAACTTTGTCCGTCCTTGATGATTGTGTTGCTTTATATTCCTTCATATAAGTGGGAAGTTCTTGATGTGCAACAGAGACTTCCAACAAGAGTTGGCATTGATTCGTCAGTTAGTTTTTTGCATTTATCTAGATTCTGGAGGAAACCAGTGGGTCATAAGTCCATGAGGGGTAGTCAAATGGAGTGAAAAGTATTCATCTGATATAATTGTATTGCATTACAGGCACTTCGGTAACAGGGAAGGATTTTTAATTTTGAATTTTTGTCCATATCAGGATCTCTTGTGCTAGGAGAGCTTTCTTGGAGGGATTATATGATTTCTTTCTCGTTTTTTTTTTCTGTTTTTTCCCTTATTGTACCCGTTCTATAGCATTTCATATGGTCCTTGCTTCTTCAAGTGTAGAATCTTGTTTTGTCTAAGCCTTGTAGTGTTAGTATGAGGACAATTCTCAATGATCATGCCTGCTTTCACGAGCATGGCCTTTCTGATGATACTTCTCATCTATCACAAAGACTCATATTTGTAGACTAATGCTTTGCTCGGTAAATGATATAGGGATACATATAAGCATACACACGAGAGATGTGCACCATTTTTCATTGAACCGTCAGACACTCTTTTACTTTTTTGCAGGTGGTGCTCTTCCCTTCTCTGACGCTAGATTTTTAGTCGTCTTGTCATAAGGGACATGGGTCCTGGGACATAGACAATTCTCCAACTCATGGCAAGTTCCCGAGTTAAACCAAAATCGTTACCGAAGTCGGGGAGCTGCTGAACAGTCTTACATTCATATGGGTACTGGAGCTCTAAATGTTTATATTTCCCAGTGTCCAATAGATGTTGCTATTTCTTTGGTAGTTCTTCCATTATTTGGTTGAATGGTGCTACCCGCATCTAACAAGTATTCAGGACTTACTCCAGACTTGGGACCAAAAGCAGTTGGCAATGATTATTGAATAAGCTTTTCCGCTTATCTTGTGTTAAAAGCAAGATATGTTTTTACTTTCTTCTATTCTTATGTAGTTGTGATAAGTTTTCCAGTTGCTCCACAGTTTTGGATTTTTCCAACGCGTTTCCCTTCTATTTGACTTTCTGGGCTTCAGCTATCTCTAGTTCAGATATTGACTGATTTATCTCTACCTGGTCTTGGGTTCCTGAAGCGAAACTTTCTGCATGCTTTGCCAATGGATCCTGACAGTCTATTAGGAATTGTTATCTATATTTCTACTACTCAAATTGTAGATTAACCTTTGATTTTTATTTTCATTTCTAAACCGTATTTTGCAGGAAGGGTTGACGCTCCAGAAAATAGTTCAAATGTTTATCCAATGGAAAATACACTGACTAATGGAGTATACTGTGCCTCTTACCGGAACTTGGAATACAGGCCTGTTCAACATTCATCATCAAATGTTAGATTGGAAGGTTCACATTTTAGAGCAGCCAATTCTGGAACATCTTACGGTCCCTTCTCACACTCTCCAGATTCTGAGAACTTTTATCTAATCCCAGAGAGTAGTTCTGGCCCTGCTCATTTGAGATTCTATGAGGGACCCAATATCTATCAAGTGGACGGTAGTTTACTAGATCCTACATTGGGCGCTGGAAGAGGTCCTAGCAAAAGAAAAAGCCCCGGCCTTTCTCTAGCCTGTGAGAGAGGCAGCACCAGCAGATTTTACTCTGATGGAAGCTCCTCCAGTTCGTCTGAATTCCAGCTGCAGAAATCAACTTCAGACTACAAGCATTTTACTCCAAGTTCCATAGGCTTTCCACCCTCTAGTTGTAGCAGTTTCCCATTTGGTAGTGAAGATTCTCTGAGGAATGTGAGAAGTCGATCGAGACTTGATTTAGAACCCCTGGGGAGAACTTATATACCAAATCAATCTTGTCATCATTACCGTCCAATGTCCCATTTGACCATCCATTCTGGAACACTGAATATTCCTAATATAAATACTGATCATGATCGGAACTGTGCCCCTCAACCTCCTGCTGTGCATCACAGGTTTCTGACTTCAGGTCAGTTAAGAGAGACATATAATCTTTCTTACTCTCTCCTGTTCCACTATTCTGAGAATTGAAATTTTTTTTAATCATCATTCCAGAAACCATTGGCATGAGCCACGAGATGAATCAGTTTCTTGTGGGAGGACATGCTGTAGATATTGGTCATCTCCATCCTGATCCCATACTGATCAGAAATGCTGTTTCACCTCCACAATATCTCAATGGTTTTCATGCTCAGACCATGAGTGAAGGGCAGGGTAATTGTTCTCAAAGAGTTATATCTTCATCGAGAGCCACTCCAAGTTTCTCCCAATTGGGACATGAAGCAGCTCACTCAGAGAATGGTCTGCAGTTTCTCTCCGAAAATTATTCTTCCAGATATTTAAGGCCATCATCTGCCGGAGGCTGGTGTAATGATCATTTGGATGGAAGGTCAAGGATAGCAATTGAGAGATTTGAACCATTTTCTAATGCTGGAGATGTACATGATAGAACGAGGCCGGAGGTGAGTTGATTTTATTTTCAATTTTACCATTACTGAGGAGTAAGATATGGTATGACCACCGCATATTGGCAGCCACAGAATTCAGAGTAATGATAATGACAATCCTAGAAAGTATATTCAGTATAGTCCCTTGTACGGTTAACTTGTCTTTTATTTTCTTTTTTTGAATAAAGCTTAACTTGTCAAAAAAAAATCTTGAATGGCATCTATGTGGGGTCGGTCTGTCTAACAAGGTCCATGGATTATCTTATACTTTCATTGGATAAAACATGTGTTTTACTGACTGAGGGTGTGGTTAAAGGACGTTGAGGAATCTCAAGATGAGTGGGATATATTCTCAGTACCCTTTTCTCATATACTGGACACCCTTGAAGCAAGTCATCATGGTTTAATGAGTTTATCCATTTAGCTAGTTTATTCCTGTTTTCGAACCTTTCCTCTGTGGAACCTAGGTTTGAAGGTTACTTTGAGATTTGAGCCAGTCAACGTAGAATGGCCTTCACCTCTAAAGCATATCTTCGCCAAGCACGCAACTCTCTGCAAGCCAGAAGTTCATTCTGCCTATTCATATCATGCGAGGTGGATAGTAGCTTAAATGCTGAAAATATGAGGCGATGACATGGAGTTGTTATATATGCAGGCTCCAATGATGGTGGATCACTCGTCCTTGTATGGCTCCAGAAATTTCTTTGATCGGTATAGGGAGATGAGACTTGACATTGACAGCATGAGTTATGAGGTTTTTTCTACCCATTGATCCCTTGTTATCTTTTGGGTTTTCCCAGCTTCCTTTCTCTATAAGTTATTGGTTCTGGGCAGGAACTACTTGCTTTAGGAGAAAGAATAGGGAAGGTAAGCACTGGCTTGTCCGAGAGTGTGATGTCGAAGTGTTTAATGGTGACATCTTGGTCTGCGAAAGTTACCATGGAGGAGGCTCGCTGTGCTATCTGCCTTGTAAGCATTTTACCGCCCCCATCTCTTTGATTAGTATTAGCATGCATCTGGCACGTAGACCTAAAGCATGGCTACACATCACAGGCCATCATAGGGCTGGTATTAATTGAGCGATAATCTCCCCTAATTGGATTCTCCCCGGAAAATTGCTCATGCAGTTTAAATACACAGTAACAATGTTGAAGCCATCTAGATGTATCAGAGATATGTTGATACGGGGCTCTTATTGAGATTCTATGTACTACTGAACAGAAATTTATGGTTTATATTTACTTCTTGAAAAGCAGTTCATCTACTTGTTTCAAATTACCACTCCGGGTGTCCAGGTTAAAGGGGAAAAAAAAAAGAAACAGAGAGAACAATAACCACAATTTATGTTATCTTTAAAAAAAATGTTATCTTTTAATGGCATTATGGAGATGGCCCAGTTATCCTAAGAAGTCTAGGAGCATTTAACGTGGTCAGCTTATGTTCCCTTTGAAGATATCGCTAGTTATTTCTGCATTTTCGTCACAATTTCTATTTACAGGAAGAGTACAAGTACGAGGAGGAAATTGGGATAGTGAAGAACTGTAGCCACGAGTACCATGTGGGCTGCATAAAGAAATGGTTAGTGATGAAGAATTGCTGCCCCATCTGCAAAGCTCCTGCTCTGTCCGATAGTTGAAGGTTAACATTTGTCTCACCTATGATTGTTTCGATTCCTGTAAATATGTAACGGCATTGACAAAGGGGAATTGACTCATGCTGTACGCATAAAATGTTCAAAACATTTGGTTTGATAGCAGTCTCCTCTTATCATTGTTTCCCCATCTCGTATGTAACCAAGCTTCTAGCAAACCAAATCTGAAGAAACAGGCTTTACATTTCCTGTAAAGGAGTCGTCTCGGCGTTCAACCCCACTGGGTGGCAATAGAATACACTTTCTGAGATGGGATGCATTATGTGAAATCAAAGAATATTGAAAAGCCTGGGACGAAAAGCGAAACAAAAGCCATTCTTAGTGTAATTTGAGATACTAATTTTTAAAACCAGGATAACACGGGATCCAGACCCTAAACCGCCGCACATAGGCCCTTCAATGGGGCAGGATCAGATGGATCAAGTTGGATCCTTTTAGGTCGAAACGGAATGATCCACTTTACCGTTGGGGGCAAACAATGAGTCAGCAAAACTGATTGGCTCGAGCTGTATGGGCCTTCATAGCTCGCTTCATCGGATTGGGTCGACCGGAAGGGGTTAGTATATGTCGCTTTATTGGCCTGCCCGAATTGGCCATCTACTGAGTCAGTCAGCATAAATCTGACTTGGTCGAGTAGTATGGACCTTCATGGCCCGTTTCATCGGATTGGGTCCACCAGAATGGGCCATCATAATTGTGGTTTTATTGGGCCTCCCGAATTGGGTCAGGCTACTTGTTTATAAAAATGGACTAAAAATAATGGGTCAACTGGAAGCCCAACTTGATTTAAAAAGTTGTATGAACCTTCATGGCCCGCTTCATGGGATTGGGCCAACAATTGGCTATCATAGTTATTGCTTTATTGGGCCATCCGAATTGGATCAGGCCACTGGATGGTCTTGTTATTAATAATGGGCCAACTGGAAGCCTAATCTTATTTAAAAACGTGTTTTTTTGCGCATGAATGACTGGGTTGAGTAGTACGGACCTTAATGGCCCGCATCGTCGGAATGGGCCCACTATAATGGGCCATCATAGTTCTCGCTTTATTGGGCCGCCCAAATTGTCAGGCCTCTGGATACTCTTGTTATTAATAATGGGCCAACTGAAAGACCAATCTGATTTAAAAACGTGTCGTGTTTTGTAACGCATGAATGAGTCAGCACAAATCAGACTGGGTCGAGTTGTATGAACCTTCTTGGCCCGCTTCGTCGGATTGGACCCACTAAAATGGGTCATCATAGTTGTCAGCTTTATTGGGCCTCCTAAATTGGGTCAGGCCGCTGGATGGTCTTGTTATTAATAATGGACTAAAAAGAATGGGGCAACTGGAAGCCCAACTTGATTTAAAAACGTGTATTTTTTCGGGCATTGACCTATTGTCTTCTGTGTCAGGCGATTAACATTTCGTACACGCAAGTTTTCTGCTAAAGCCGCCCTTGAATGGGCCGGTGCAAATAGATCCAGCTGGATCCTTTTAGGGTAAAAAACCGAATGATTTAAATAATGGGTCAATCTGGAAGCCCAACATGATTTAAAAACCAGTTTTTTTTTCACATCAACCAAAAAAGTTGACCATTAATTATTTTTGGTAGCAAACCAGACTCTGGTGGTTGTTCCAATTTATCCTTTCAGACCAATGAGAACAGAATGGATGGATCATGGACATGCAATTCATCTCCTACGAAAAGGACAAATCAATATGCTACCCGCTACACTAAAGAATCAAACATGTCCGACAATGTAGGACAATGTAGGACATAAAAAAGCAAGTAATGATAAATCACAATACCTCAGATATTGTCTCCAATGAGGAAAGAAACCTGGAGGTCCCTTTCGATTGATGTAAAAGAGAGGCATCATGTCTGGTAGATTTATTTTGAAGCTACAGCATAAAGTAAACTCCTCTGATTACAGAGAGTGTCAATCTCCTCAGGTTTCTCCAGCATGAACAATTACAAGTTGATGCAAAATACTGGCTCAACATACCTTTCCGTGAGGAGTAATCTATACATTGGAATTTGAACTGAATCTATACTTTTCCACAGCTTTACAGATGTTGTGTGGCAACATCATCCAAATTTGTATCGTATGTGACGATGCAATTTTAAAATCAGCTCTCAAAAGCTTCACCAGCAAAATACTGTTTGTGGACCATTTTATGGTAATCTGCCAAAACCAAACCACAATACAGACGTTATTCTCCAACAATAGACACCCAATATGGATCCTGATAGTTATATCACACTACACATTGACTATCAGATGTCTACCGACATCAAGAAGCCTTCAATAAAGCACATAATATCGGAGTCATTCAAACCAAAGCTATATCTGGTAGTTTGGAAGCAGTAACACCAATTTCATAGTTTTCAGTACCGACAATACAAACGCATTAACTTCAAAAAGGAGGTTGGGGGATTGACTATCTTCATACACAGCAAGAAGATCCAATACCAAGGTCAAAATTGCGGAAATATCATTAAAAGAAATTGGCAAGGGATGAGAATATAGGTATCTAACCTTCCTTATTGTTCCACAATGCTGCAGCATAGCTGTTGAGAGGACTCTCTGGGTTAGGCTCTGTATGAGAGAGTTCAAAAGTTAGGCACTTAAGTGAAATGGAAGAAAGCACAAATATGCAGGCTATAGCAAACAGACCTCCCAACAGACTCTGAATGGACAAAAGAATGGTTCTGCAATCATAAGCTGAAGACCATTTGTCCTAGAGTAACATAGGTGGGCAATTGTGTCAGTTCTATATAACAATTGAAAGTAAGGAACTGAATGCCGTACGTGGCCACTCATAACAACTAAATAAGAAAATAACAACTATAAGGTCAGCCATATACTTATCAAAAAAAAAAAAGGTCAGCCATATTAGTAGATCAAATATGGTCACATCAGAGGCAGTTGTCCAACTTATTAGAATTCCCTCAGGATATCACAGTACACTAAAACAAGAAATAGCTTGTCCAGACCATCGTATTAATAGGAAGGGGACCAAGAGAAAAAAGTTTGTGTCTCCTGTTTCATTCTTATCAAGTTTTGTCGTATTGTAGCAAACATGAGCTCAAAGTAGTCTGCTAAGTTAATTGCTACCTGAAGAATGTCAAGACAAATGTTGCCAAACTGATCAATATTTGGATGGAAGCACATTGTCTCGAACTTGACTTGGGGTGGCTTGAAAGGGTAGTCCAAGGGAAAACGCAAGGAGAGTTTGTAAGATAAACCCTCATACATAGTTCCTTTTCCTCCATTGATTGTGCCAATCCATGTAAAAATGCTTTCGGCCTCAGGAAAAGCTGATACTCCAAGATCTCCTCCACTCATCTGCAGAAAAGTCACAATTAGAAGATAAAACACTACCCAATAAAATAAAAAGAAGAAAATATCACATGCAAGAGATGGCAGAGATAATTACTAGCTTTTATTATTATTAAATGATGATAGTGATGCTTATCTAACGACCAGAATTAACAAGGAAGAAAGGAACTCTAAAGCTCAATCACTGCATGGACGAAGCTATGAAATGAACCTAAGGAGGCCGGTTACACTAAAATATTAAGTAAGAGAATCTTAACACCTACTAAAAACAAAGGGAACTAATGATCTCAAGACTGATCAATTAATCTCTAAGTAGAATACACGTTTCTCTTCAACTCTTCAAATAATTTTGTTTGGTATAGAAATTTCCCATAAAAACATAAAATATAACTCCATCCAAACAATAGCACGCGCATAATGATACGAAGTATAATGAAACTGACTAAGCCTTTCTACCTATCATCCACAGAATTAGGCCTCCCATTGTCAAAGAAAAAGAACAATACACAGATACGCACATTAAAACAATGTAATCGATTTCTTCGTTTCTCTTTATTACTTCAGCCACCATGAAATAGAGATTAATCCAATAAAAGCCGCAATTCAAGAAATAGATGAACAAGTAAGGATGTCAAAAAGGGAAACATACCATAAGAGACATCAATTCCTTTTGAAGCCTGCGAGATATGAATTAAATTTTAAACCAAGGTAACCGCATTGATGATGCTTCAAATACGTAGCTGCTCAACTAACGCAGAGAAAAAACCGACAAGATTTTGAAATTTATTTTTATTTCTCTCCACTTTTCTCGGCAACCAAACACTATAGTTCAAGAGAGAGAAAAAAATGAACAAACATAACAAACGCGGAATCCTTTGATTGGCTACCGAGAAAGTGTCAGAACGAAGATATAAGAAATTCGAATTCGGCATGCAAGGCTCATCTCTTTTTCTTTCTTATTCTTTTCAAAAAAAATTTAAAACCGAACAGAGAATTCAGGTAGAGTAGAGTGATTGGTTAGGGGAACGGTAATGACCTCTGAGAAACAGAGGTGGTGTCGACGGGGATAGTCGAGGTGGCGGGTTGTTTGGACGCCGCCGCTGCGGAAGCATGACGCTGGGGATGCTGCTGCGGCGTCGACAAGTTGTCGGCCGCCGGATTGGGGGTTCGGACCTCCATCAATAAGATCAAGATCGATATAGAGAGCTTCTGATCAAATGGACGCAGAAGAAGGAGCCTGATTCAATATATCATGGAGAGGTTGCAGCACCTGAATCGGTTAGGTTTGGGAAATGGGAAAGAGAAAGCAAATTGACTGGGGACACGGTGGGAAATAAATTCTCAAATTTGGTTGGCTTTGGTTAGCGCTGGTGCCCGTGGTGACTGTGTTAATGTCTATTAGTATTTAATAATAATATTTTCTGGGTGGCAATATGCCGCAATAATGCCGCCACCACGTCTGTCGATGATTGGAAGGTAAGGGCACATAAAGAAATATATAAATATTAAAATTCGAACAAAATTATTAGTTGAGATATTTTTAATTAAAATAGAGGTAAAATATAAGCTTATATTAAATTAAAATTATCACTTCTGTCGGAAAAATAAATTAAATGGCTTGAAAAAGTGTATTGTATCTAAAATTATTTTTTTAATAAGAATTAATATTTATATAATTAAAAATTATATAGGTCTTATTTTTAAAACCTATATAAATATTAATAAAACTCTTAACATTATCTAAATATTCACACCATATTTCAAAATTTTAAAATTTTATTAAAACAAACATGTCCTCACACTCCTAAACGAGGCCAGCATCCTCGACCTGTTCCCCTGCTATGCCATCCGTCCTTTTAAAAGGCTCACCATCCAACTAATATCCACTCACACAGAAAAACAAAAGCAAAAGGCTGGATTGAAAATTCAAAGAACATATACTTTACATGATGCCTCAAAAAACATCATCTACCCAAAACAATGTCCGCAGTGGGCTCCAGTTACTGTGTGAGTGGCTGAGGGTGTGAGTGCTGCGATTCGACGGCTCGGATGAAATTTTCCGCATCTGATGGCCAGGACAGTGCCAGCGCATTAATGATGAAGGACCCGGCTGACCCGAATGCTGCTCCCGCAACCCGCTCGCGACGAGAAGCTCCGAAACCAGTTACTGATCTTCTCGAGCCCCCTCCGAGCCATTTTCTGATCTTCTCGAGCCCCCTCCCCCCATTTTCTGATCTTCTCGAGCCCTAGCACTAAAACCCCTCCCCCCATTTTCTGATTAAGTCGAGCCCTAGCACAGTCCCTTTCCCCCCATTTTCGAGTCTTCTCGAGCCCTAGCACAGTCCCCCTCCCCCCATTTTCTACGATCCTCCCCCGAATCAACTGCGACTTTGCAAAGGTTCGTTATTTTTAGTGCTTTGCTGAAAAATATATTTGCTCTTGTAGATTGCTCTTATAGATATTGCGACGATCCTCCCCCGAATGGATTGTTAGAAATGAGGATTCTTAATTTAAGGTGGTCTTCAATATTTCTAGACGAACTGCTTGTGGGTTTAATTACTTACAGCTAAGGTCTATTATAACATATTGTAAGCTGCTTTGTCCTAAAGATTTTAATCTATCTTCTTCCTCGTATATCCACCTTGAGATCCTGCGAAAAAGGTTATAAATATAAGCATTATAAATTAGCACGTTCTTGTGCAAAATCTAACAGTTACCTAATAATTAATTGTGTGTTTTTGCTAATAATACCTTTCTCTCAAATAGTTTGCATTGGCAAAATAGATGGGCGCATCGATTTGGAGAATGAGAACTCCAGGAACATTGTTGGAAGTTGGTTTTGATCGACGCTTCTGTAAACAATGGAGTTGGGAATATTGCCCAAGACAACAGTCCGAGGCCTTGCTACAAATAGTAGAACCCTTAGCAAAGATAGTGTGACCTGCATTAATTGCACATAGAAAAAGTCAAAAACTTACCTTAATTTGTCAAGCAAAACAAAGATTCAATATGGCATACCATCAGACATGAATACGTGACTGATAATGGAACGTCAAACACACATATCATGATTCATGCGAAGATTATTGGAAATTGTAGCAGTGAATTTGCTTAGCTTTTGGTCCTCACATTTAACAGTGATCCATGTGTGATGATTGATCGTGATCAGTAATTTTTGTGGTGGAGGGTCTGTCAATTTTTCTTTATTTGTTGGTTGTTAATGAGTAGGTGTTAAAATTTCTTCAATTCCCATGGGAAAGTCCTAACCAAGCTTTTCTTTTGAGTTTTTAAAGACATTTGAACTCAAAACGTTTGTGCTCATGCACTGTCACTCTTTATGTCACCATTGACATAGCTCCTTACTGTTTTCCAGGGATATTAGTTGTCCGTGCTAACTGCAACTTCCATAAAATATGGCCCAAATGGAAGGGATCAATCCAAATATAAGTAGACGAGGGTGCAGTACTTCCGAAGTCCCAGAGGGTGAGTTAGTTATCCTTCATTTGAGCAGCTAAGATGGTATGTGGTTTTTTTTAATAATTTTCTTCTTTTATTGCTATATGCAGGTGATATGGTACTGGTTGACAATGGAGATAATGTAGATGTATGGAGCATAGAGTGGAGGGACATTGAAGATGCGTACGATTGGTACAACCGGTACGCAACACTAAATGGCTTTAGCATTCGTAAACATAGCGGGAACAAAAACAAAGAGCTTGGGTTTTGGACATATAAGGCTTTTGTTTGTAGTAAACAAGGGACAAAGAAAGAGAAGGACCCGCTTGTGCCGGTGAAGCGGGAGCGCCCGAATACAAGGTGTGGGTGCCTAGCAGGTATAACTGTTCAGCGGCAGCGTAATGGGAAGTATTGCGTCTTCGACTGGAATTCGCAACACAACCATGAGTTGGCGACACCGAGGAAGGTTCACCTACTCCGTTCCCACAAAAGCTTGAGTGAATCGCAACGTTCTGAGGCTATGGATTCAGATAGGGTCGGTATTCGCCCTAAATTGGCAGTGAACTTGATGTCTGAACAGGCTGGAGGTAGACAACTTTTAGGATTCACTCATCAAGACTATAAGAATTTTTTGAATGGTAGAAGAAGTAAGACAATGGAAATTGGTGCAGCCGGTGTTCTCCTCAACTGGTTTGGTAATCAGTTAAAGAATGATTCAGAGTTTTTCTTCCGGGTCATGATGGACGAAGATGAGCATATTACTAACGTATTTTGGTCAGACCATGCCATGCAAATCGACTATGCCATCTTCGGGGACTTTGTCTCGTTTGACACCACATATAGGACAAATAACGAGCATAGGCCATTGGGAGCATTCTTGGGGGTAAATCATCACAAAAAGTCTTGCATATTCGGGGCATGCTTGTTGTTTGATGAGACGGCGCAAACATTTAGATGGCTTTTTGAAGCATTCGTTGAGTGCATGAATGGGAAGGCCCCTATATCCCTGTTCACCGATCAAGATTCAGGAATGCTAGCAGCAATTCCTGATGCCCTACCAGTGACACACCATTTTTTATGTGCGTGGCACATATCTCAAAATGCGATGAAAAATTTGGGGTCATTACTTGCCAACAAAGAGTTCAAACGAGATTGGAACGATCTTCTGTTTGACCCCGAGATAGATGACTTTGAACTGAGTTGGAGCAAAATGATTGACAAGTTTGAACTCCAAGGCAATGTGTGGTTGCAAAGAATATATGAGAAGCGAGAGAAATGGGCACCAATGTATGTACGCAATGTTTTCTGTGCTGGGAAGAAGACGACCCAGATTAGTGAGAATTTCAATTCCATATTACGTGGGTTCTTACGTACGAATATGAATATGGATCGATTCTTACAAAATTTCCAGAGAGCAGTAAATGAGTTGCGATACAACGAGTTAGTTGCAGATTTTCAGATGCTCCAAGCAGTGCCCATTAAAGAGTCTGGAGATCCGCTCGCTGATCATGCGGCAGAGCTCAACGATGTACAATGTGGTGATCCTAGGAATGCACTAAATTTGTTTGACAGAATGACCGATGATCGTAGAATTTGTCCAGATGCCGTTAGGATTGTGAATATTCTTCCATATTACATGGGTTCAGTGGGTGCGTGGTCTCAGGGTAAAGAGCTTCATGGTTTTTCTGTTCGGAGTGGGTTGGTAGAGGATGTGTTCGTGGGTAATGCTGTCGTGGACATGTATGCCAAGTGTGGGATGATGGATGTCGCAAGCAAGGTTTTCAAATCGATGATGGTTAAGGATGTGGTTTCGTGGAATGCTATGGTAACTGGGTACTTGCTCTTTTTGAAAAGATGTTCTTGCTCTTTTTGAAAAGATGCGGGAGAATGACATTGAGTTAAATGTCGTGTTGCGGTGGGAGCACTGCTTCACGGAAGAGAGACTCATTGTCATGCCGTGAAATGTATTCTGAACCTAGAGGGAAGTGATCCTGGCGATGATCTGATGGTAATCGATAGTCTAATTGACATGTACGCTAAGTGCCAAATTTCCAAAGTAGCACGGATGATGTTTGACTTGATAGCACCGAAGTGTAGAAATGTTGTAACTTGGACTGTCATGATTGGTGGATATGCCCAGCATGGGGAAGCCAATGATGCACTGGAGCTTTTTTCTGAAATGCTTGGACAAGAGAATTACATGAAGCCAAATGCTTTTACTATATCTTGTCGCATACCAATACCTGTATTTAAAATGGCTGACCTTTAAACTATCAAGACATTAGGCTAGCACAACTAGGATCAACATGGCCCAATGAGTAATGCCATAAGCTTCTAAACTAGCTAGGTTTTCTTTCATAGATACAAAAATTGATATACAAAAGAAACTCGATTTTCTCTTAAACCGAAGATTTGAAAAGAATGATCCATTACAATAGAAATCTGGAATTCTTCGTTGTTTCCTACATTCAAATTTCCACTATACAAGAGATTTAAAAAGAATAACAAAACAGCAATAACAGCAATGCAACACAAGGAAAGAATATGTTACATTCTTCCTTCATTGGTAACAGAAAATATAGTATGTTCGCAATATCAGACCCACAATCAGACAACCAGACAAAATCGACACATGGGAGAATTCATCAACCGCAACAGAAATCCTATAAGTCAACTGCAAAATAGCACTACACACTCTTTGCTCCCCATATCTAATAATAAACTCAATACAACATCATATGTGACACTCTTGTTTACTTCAAGAGAACAGAAATCCCAACACCCAAAACAAATAGAAACATCACCCATGACTTTATCATCTGCTCCCTAAGTTGGTCACCATCTTCCTTCAATTTCTTTATTTCTCCATCCTTGACTTTCAAGTTGTCGTTGGACCCTTGAAGCTTTTCCTCAAGCAACTTCACCCGTTCTTTGAAGCTATCGATCTCAACATCCTTTGCCTGTGATTTGGCAATCTCACCCTCTAACTTCTCTTCCAAACGCTGCATTTTCACAATCAATAAAACTAAAGCATCATCATTGCCTTCAAATGAAGCCGGGTAATCAAGCCAATCAAAAAAACCGCATCCATGATTTTCACGTCCAGTGTAGTTGGGGCAACCAAAGAATCTTCTACCAAAATTTTCTGTAGTGAAGGACCTCCTCACACTGGTGGTGATGCCACACTTGCATCTCGGGGGTTCCGACACCTCCCTAGGAGCCCATCGCTGACTGGCACTACTCCGTGCAGTTGATATGGATGATGACGATGTCATTCACCTTAGCGTGTCAGTGACAAACTAAGGATTAGTGAGAACCGCTGCAAATTTTTCAATATGCACATTATCTGCCTAATTACAAATTATGATTTTGCGTTGACATTACGGAAAGCTCATATTAAAAAATTACAGGTAATGAAACTGACTGTTCAGTTTTGGCACAACTCCTACCTCTACCTCAAAAGTTAGGTAACAAGACTTCATATCTAATCCAAAATGCAAACGATTAAATTCTGATCTCTATCTAACAGAAACAGATATATAGAGTAATGAGCACCAATGTATGTACAATTGGATGCAAACATACACATAATTCAAATTTTCCTAATATCAACTTAACTTAAACATATCAAAATATCCTACTTTTCTGCCTACGTGACTGATTTTCTTACATATTGGCAGATGTTTCATTGTACCTAAAATATTGCATGCAGCAAATCCTCAATTTATTGCATGCAGCAAATCCTCAATTTCCACTCAACCATATCAGTCTTGTCATCTTTCATCCTTTCATATTAAACAAAATGCTTTGTAAAAATGACATAGTTAACACATGGAGTGCTGCAGCAGCTGAAAGCCATTCATGTCGTTTTCATTACTTTCTTTCTTTTTGGGTTAATTTCCACACTCTCTTATCATGTTCACTTAACGACAAGAAATAAGAGACAATAGTGTCAGATGGCTCACTTGTTACATTAATGGGTAGCAAAATCTTAATGTTTTGGATTCAATACATGTATCCTCTGTTCCTCTAACGGTAAGAAATGCAGATGGGTGCTTTGATAAAAATATGATGCACTTCTCATGTTAAAATATGAATCATTTGATTAGGAGAAAAAATAATTGGAAAAAGGAGCAAACACTGTAATTTTTTTCTTCTAGGACTTAAAGAAGAGAACATGAAAATGTCCAATTACACAGACAAAATTCCGAATCCCACTGTAGATTACAGATGAACTGCTCACAAACCAAATCAAGCACATGCAATGATGAAGAGCAACCAAATAGAGAAACCAAGTCAACCTCGTCAAAAATGCACAAGCTTCTCATCACCGAGAAAACCACAAAACAAAACCTAGTTAATCAGAAGCAACCAAATGTAAGAAATTGTACAATTTACCTCTTGGAAAATGTACAATTTATTCATTACGAAAAACCCCAGCAATGTCGCAATATCTACAAGAGCAAATATATTTTTCAGCAAAGCACTAAAAATAACGAACCTTTGCAAAGGCGCAGTTGATTCGGGGGAGGATCGTCGCGACGAGGGAGGCTCGAAATGGGGGGAGGGGGACTGTGCTAGGGCTCGAGAAGACTCGAAAATGGGGGGAAAGGGACTGTGCTAGGGCTCGACTAAATCAGAAAATGGGGGGAGGGGGACTGTGCTAGGGCTCGACTTAATCAGAAAATGGGGGGAGGGGGACTGTGCTAGGGCTCGACTTAATCAGAAAATGGGGGGAGGGGTTTTAGTGCTAGGGCTCGAGAAGATCAGAAAATGGGGGGAGGGGGCTCGAGAAGATCAGAAAATGGCTCGGAGGGGGCTCGAGAAGATCAGTAACTGGTTTCGGAGCTTCTCGTCGCGAACGGGTTGCGGGAGCAGCATTCAGGTCAGCCGGGTCCTTCATCATTAATGCGCTGGCACTGTCCTGGCCATCAGATGCGGAAAATTTCATCCGAGCCGTCGAATCGCAGCACTCACACCCTCAGCCACTCACACAGTAACTGGAGCCGTCCGCAGTGTGGTGACCTCTATTCTCCTATGATCCTATGATCTTCGTCGGCTTATTATTTTGTCGTTCTGCTAAAGGTGAACTCTGACGAACTCATTTCGATTTCATGTTGAGAAACGGGTCCCGGTGCCGGAGGCAATTGCAATGAGCTTGCCAGCTCTTCTGTTGGCCTATTTTGTGCAGCCTGCCAACTCGACTGAGAGTCGTCGACTCCACTTTGCTTCCTTGGGGATTGAAATTCTTCTATTTCGTTCCAATGATCATTTTCGGCATTGGACTTTCTCGGAGATGTATGCAAGCTGTCAAGGCTGCTGTGCTGAAAGTTGTGCAAGAGGTGAACTGGGGACATGCCATGTGTGGGAGTTGTTGGCCTACTTGAAAATGTCGAATTAGCATCAGAATGGTGGCTGTGCTTAGTGTTCTTTTTGGCTGTGTGATGCCAACTTTTTAGTGCCGTTGCCACTCGGTCATTGAAAATGGTCGGTTTCATGGAAGAGCCCATCTGTAAAATGAATAAAAAGTCTCTTACAGTTATTATATTTCTCCTTTAACTGTACTACTAGTCTACTACTACTACAGTATGGACGTCAGAAAAGAATGCAATTCATTCCATCTCACCTGGGTCACTAGAGCGTAGAGAGGCAAAGTCACATAACTACATAGAACTTGTATAACGACCCTGCAGAAAACGCCATTGACGTCGTAAAGAGTTCCGCAACTGTCAAAAGTTAATGCAAATCAATAATCTTTGCTCATCCAGGTAACAGTGATGAACCTCACCCCACTGAAATTCTGATGGCGAAATCTTCTGTGCGGTTGTGGAAGCAATTGTCATCAGGACCTGAGCCAAATGCATACTGAAAGAGATGGAAATATATGACGGGAATATTAGAGAAAGCTCTCAGCATAATATATTCTCTTCTAACTAAACTCAACATCCTAGATATGATATGGTCGTTTGCTTGATTTCGATTGTGCAAAGTATCTGCCAAGTCTAAAGCATATGCTTTTTGAAACTTGAGCAGAAGTTAGAGGCGGCCGCTTACCACACTCCAAGAAAGGAAGGCCAGTTGAAATGCATTCTGCAATTTTAAAGCCGTCGAGAAGAGGCCGAAACCAGAAGGACGATGTTAGAATCTATATAGAGAGGTAATGTTGTAAGTTTTGGAATATGTAGAAAAGTACCTGAAAAAGAACGAAGTGAATGAGAGAGAGAATGAAACGAGGGCGTCCAAACCAGAAGAGGTCATCACCCGGTTGGACAACAGGTGTACCCTTAACCACAGCTCTGTCCTGCATTCTTAGACCCATTGTTGTGATGATAACAAGTAGCTTCGTCCCCACCAAGAGGATTACCTATAAAATCCACAGACAAAGCGTATGATCTTCCATCAGATCAATAAAAACCCAGCAAATGAGAATGTAGAAAGAGCAGATAAAATGACGTCTGTTTCTAGGTTCTGTAGGCTTACAACCAACGGTATAAATGGCAGCCAAAGATAAGAGTACCATCCTGTCCACATATAAGAAGAAACATTTCTTAATAGTCAGTAATAGTCGGACCCAAAAAAGATGCACTCTGACCAAGTTCTTTTAGTTGGGTTCAAGCGGCCAAGCTCAAGTTTGACAATCAAGCAGGCAGCGGCAGTGTTCAGCTTACCATATACGTTGGAAAGAAGGTATAACACCGCAAAGAACCATATGACTGGACTGCGCATCAGAGTTTGTAAGGTCAGTAATGTTACTGAAAATCCATCAAAGAAGTTAACAAGTTACTTGATTGTTTGATCATCAGCACTAACCTGATCTCCACCACTACTTTAAAATCCTCCTCAAGCGACCTGCGGATGTACTTTTGGAAATCGAATCTTGTTTCGCTGTCGGGTGCCAAATGTGCCTGAAGTCACATACGGTAACATTGCACGCTCCAATTAAGGTGAGTTTGAAAGCCGACTAGGATTACTAAAACTGCCACTTTGTGTAACTTTTTCGTTGAACTTACCGTTATAAATCCATGTCTCAGGGTTAGGTAATCAACCTTGGTGACTGACCTGAAGAATTGTCTGAAGAAACACACCTGATAAAAAGGAGGAGAAAATTAAGGTACATCAAACAGTACGCCAATTAAGCGTTACTTTCTGTACCTTTTTTTTTTCAAAGAAAGGGATATATACCAACTTTTCTATTTCTGAAACAATTCCAGTTTCCTTATTGAGAAGAAGTATTTAGAAGCTGTCACTAACATATACTTGAAACAAGTCGCCGGAGAAATTTAATTGTGGGGCCGGCAGCCAGCTGAGTGATTACGATTTAATTTTCATTATTTCATCCAAATCATTTTGAAAATTAATTACCAGACGTCGGATTCCCTATTTCAAAATTACCATATACTATGCCCATGTTTGGATGCATGCTTGAAAGTTGAAAAGGGGAGAAAATTAATTTGTTAAATTTTATTGACTTTTACGAAAACCATTGAAATTACGCAATGCACTTAGAGTTGTGCCAATTTTTTACTTTGAATGCACATGGTGGGTAGAAATTGTAATATATATATCTTGCCCGGTACTTACTATCCAAAGGGTAAATGTTGACTTGCTCCAGAAGCTCAAACGTCTTCGCCCAAATGATGCATCTCTTGCAAACCTAAACCTCTCTGGATCTGCATCAAAGAAATCATCGTAATTATAGCCATATGTGACCGGCATGAAAACCGATTTGTTTTTGTAGCAATTAGCATGATCGGAGAAAAAGATATATAGCTGTAATTAACTCTGTGGGGGCAACCCAGTCCATACGGGGAAAAATTAGTTTCGTTAAAAGAGCACAAAAGAAAAATTATAGCGTTTTGACTTCCCCGTCAGCAAAGGGATATTGACGGAGAAGCGATTGGGGTTAACAGTCCAAGTGGTGGCAGTAGCTTTCGATAGAAACGTACGTATACCGCGGGTCCGCGCGCATCAATTAATTATTGGTAACAACATGTAATGGACCTGCAAGTCTTACCATTATAGTATTGATATTTCAATGTCCGTGTTTCATCCTCCCAAACCTTCCATTTTCTCATCTGCCATTCAAACAAGAATTTAGAGATCCACAGAGAGAGAGAGAGAGGGGTTGCCTTTGTGCACGTTACAATTAATACCTTAGTTCTTCCCAAAGCCAGTGTGGCGATGCAATGGAGCACATGGAAAATGGCCAAGACAAAGATGAATATATGGAGCTGATGGATTGCATACGCTGATTAGTAATTAATATTTGAGGTTTTCCCTTTACCGGCACTATTTTGGTGTGTTTATTTTTCTCAATTTTCTGAAAATGTTAACTGATCATGATGGGTTGATGAGTAATGGTATTCTTGATCGATCTTCTAATTGGACTTTTGACAATGGCTTTGAACTAATTAATTTCTATGTCAGGTAACGACACACAACATGTGGAAGAATACTGTCAAGACATAAAAAGGGACGATATTATCAGCTACAATGAAACTCTGTCTTTCCTTCAATGAAGGAAGATATGCCTAACTTCAGCCATCATAAGTCGATCTTCTCGATCGGTCTGAATTCTCAGCGAAACATACGGAGCTAGGGAGGCCATGGCCTCCAAACCCCACAAAAATCATTAAAAAATTATTCTCTCCTTAATTATCTTTTTTTAAAAGCATTTTCTTCTGTTTTATAGTTTGGCCTCCAAAGAATTATTTTTATATTATTGCCCCCCTTAGATTTAATCTTGAATTCGTACCTATGTAAGTACGTACTATAACACTTTCAAAAGCTATATATTAGGTTTTCCAGATTATTTTTCTATTCATTTTTTCTAAAATTAGTGTCTTGTTCAGTTTGTCACTTATGCCACAAAAGAATCCTCGTTGAAGGTTTACACCATAGAATCCACGTTCCTTTTTCTACGTGTTTTTTTATATGATGAGGATGAACTTAATTGGAGCTCATTGTACATTAGACTCGAACGGATTTAGTTCAATTTTAACACATTAGAAAAAACAATTCCGTCACTTAAATTATTTTGTACTTAAGAAATGTCCATGGCTGTCCCAATCTGTATTTAATGCCACGCCAACAATATTATACACGTATTTGAATAGTCACTCATTGCCGGCCAATAATTGGGGCAATACAAACAAGTATTATTCAAAGTTTTGATTCATATTAATTAATAAAGGAAATTGATGGGGCACTGCAAATTAGCCACATACGAGTTACGACAAGCTGTTCTAGATATGGATCGGTACCCCTGAAGAGAAAAAAGAGTGTCGAGGGCATAGAAAAGCACCTCTTCATATACTTCCATTGAACTAATAGACTTTCGACTGCAGAAATTTGAGGGAAAAGGGCATCTTAATTTGACCGGAGCAGGAGGCTGTGTCGCGCATACGGACTTTTGTCGCATTATTTCTGGCCAGAAATCGTGGATTTTGGGGTTGAAAACCTATTTGATATGTTATCCGTCGTTATAAATCACACGAAAGTTAATTACGTACGCGACCGATCGACCAAAGTCCCACAGAGGAGTCGTGAGTCTCGGAAACTGGCGTCTGGCCGTGGCGTTCTTGAATGGATCGTTGCTGCTTGCTCGAATATGATAATTTCATGTAAACGACTTCCGACTTGGAAGAGATTTTCGCAAGGGAGTTGGGTTATTATTATTTTTTGTTATCGATTTTTAACTTTTTTGTCGTCGTGATTAGAATTAATGCTTATCTTGCTAGCCAATTTGGACGAGATTTTTCATTAGGTGATAAAAAGCGGAAGAAGTTAGGGTCCTAAGAGGTCTTAGTGAAGGCTGAGATGTTGCCAACACATCAATGAATAGCATTGGAAGGCTCCAATGCTATTCATTGATGTGTTGGCAACATCTCAGCCATCCGTTAGGACCTTTTAGAACCCTAAGATTAAGACCCTAACTCGATAGAAAGCTAACCATTTGCAAAACCAACTGAAGCCTGACATTTCTTTATAATATCTTGTTCGCGAGGTCAAGTTGGCCCGTGGGCCATGTTCGCTGCGTACCTCTGCCTCTGTATTAGTAATGTTATTTCATATGATCCGCAACTTGCTGCAACTTCTTGGTGTTTTATGCTCTTCATCCATAACATTTTTATTGCGTTGGACAGGGGCCAGGGAGTGGAGGGACCAATTGTGATGAGAGGATGACCTCTCGGCTTCAGCCTATCAATGAGCCATGTCCCACTTCAGAGTTCAAATAATCGTCTTTTTAGTTGGTGAAAATGACCATTTAGCAGAAGAGCATACTTTAGTCTGAAAATTTATGCTCAACCATTAAAATATATGTGCTCCGCAACCAAGTTCATTGGCCACTCGATAGCGTCAAAAGGGCGTCGTGAGAAAGTGAAAGAAAGAAAGCTACGGGTGTGATCTTGGAAATAGTCAAAATCTATCTACAGTCCGCAGCAAAAGAAGTCCGTAAAACGACGATACGAGAGACAAATGAGAAGAGAAACTGACTTGTGGATTCTTCTGTCCGAGCAGCCAAGGACAAGAACAGGGAGAGACGGCGTACGTGACAAAACGCACTTCAGCTAGCCTTCCTCTTTCGACATGGAACCATCTCTACGTGTAGAAGTCCTATAGTATAGAAAGGGTAGCCTGACGAAGAAGTCCTATAGAAAGGGTGGCCCGACGAAAAAACAGATTAAAATAGACTGGATATCATAATCGGTAAATTTCAACGTTTCCAAAGTCTTTGACACGTTTGTAATTAAAAGGTGTAAAATATATTTATCTTATATTAAAAAAAATCATTTTATTTGAGAGTTTATACTCGCACTTCCGGAACAATTTCTGTAGAACCATCTCAAAATGTGGCGTACCTGATATCATGTTAAGAAGTTGCATAGCGTAAAGATTGCAGATTAAGCAGGATTACGCCCTCAACATTTGACAATGAAAGACAACAAGTGAAACAATTTTCTTTCTCGATTTTATGAAACAGCTGAAACATGATCCTATACACAGATGCTTGAATCAACCTTTGCGAAAGAAAATCTCTATCCATTTATGCAGTAAAAAAAAGTGAAATATAATCCTACACAGAAATGCTAACTTGAAATATGTTAGCAACATATTCCCCTATGATTCAATCTCCACGTACGGACTTATGGTCCGTGAAAGGTGAAATCCGACAAACTAATATCGAGTTCATGTTGAGTAGGAATGGATCCAGGTGCTCCAGGCAATTGTACGGCTGACGAGACTGTCTCTTCAGTTGGCATCCCATGCTCTGACTCCCTATTCAATTGAGTCTCGTCATCGACTTCGCTTTGCCTCCTCGGGGATGGTAAATCTTCTACGTCCCATTGATCGTTTTCATTGAACCTTCTCGGAGGCGACGTATGCAAGCTGTCAAGGCCAATCTGGTTGTAGTTGTGCAAGAGGTGAACTGGGGACATGCCGTGTGTGGGAGTCGCTGGCCTACTTGAATATTGTGAATTACCATCACCGTGATGGCTATGCTTGACGTTCCTTTTGGCCGTGTGATGCCATTTTCTTAAAGCTGTCGCCACACGATCGTGGAAAATGGTGGGTTTCATCGTCGAGCCCATCTGCACCCCGGGTCAAAAAAACATTTCGTCTGATTAATTACTCTGATAGTGAATATAACAAAGGTGGATTGTGCTCTTATAGTTTAAAATTGAGCGAGTTAGAAAACGATTGCATTGTCAGTTTCTCACCTGAGTCACTAGAGCGTAGAGAGGCAAAGTCACATAACTGCAAAGCACTTGTACGACGACCCTGAAGGAAATGCACGTCAGTGTCTAAATTAATTTGTCTGAGCAACTCTTAAATTTGACAGGGCGAATCAATAGTGATTTGTTGGTATAATCGTATTCATGATCGATTCAGTGCTCAAACTTACCCCGTTGAGACTCTGATAACGATATCTTCAGTGCGTTTATTGAAGCAAGACTTGGTGCCATATTCATAGTACTGGAGAGTCGAAAGAATTGACCGGAGAGAGTTAGGGAAAGCTTTCAGAAAAAGTTTCTCCTAGCTATAGGTATATTCTATATCCTAATTAAATTCCGTTCAAAAAAGACACTTAATTAAGGCAAATGACATTTACATGACAGAGTTGTCTGTTTTATTTCAGTCTGTAATGGCCCGTGACTCACATATATCTTTAAATCATAAGCATAAAGATCTTGCCATGCATCTTCTAAGAACCAAACATACGGGTTTGATTTCGAGGGATGCGAATTTCACGCGGGACTTTTAATGCAGATATCATTAGGTACTTTGTAAACTGGTGGAATAATTAAGTGAAATCGGAAGGCTTACCAAACTCCAACAAAAGAAGGCAAGTTGAAATGCATTCTGCAATGAAAAGGGATCAGAAATTAGAGGCCAGAAGCAAAACGCAAAACGCAAAGATCAGAAGATAGATAGACTCCTACGTGTAACAAGTCCGTATTTAATTAATGGATCAGGTGCATGTGAGAAATACCTGAAAGAGAACAAAGTGAATGAGAAAGAGAAGTAACCGAGGGCGTCCAAACCAGAAAAGCTCGTCGCCTGGCTGTACCACAGGCGTACCCTTAACCACGGCCCCTCTCTCTTGAATTCTTAAACCCATTTGTGTAATGATCACTTGAAGCTTGGTCCCCACCAGGAGGATTATCTGTATAATTCATAAAATTAATCCACACGGTTTCCATTAAACCAAAAGGCCAAAAAGAAGAATCTAAATAGAGAAATTAAGCCAAAAGAATGTAGGAAACTGGTTTTTCTCGTTTTGAGCTTACAATCAATGGGACAAATGGAAACCATAGATACGAATGCCATCCTGTTCATACGCAGAAAGAAGCATAACATCATCGTAGTGTCACTTAAAAGGCAGCTAGCCCACAACTCAAAAATGAGAAGGGCTTAAAAAGACGGACCGTTATCGTATATGGGTCAGACAAAAGTCAAGCAGAAGCTCAAATATGACTGGTTTTAGACAGATTAAAAACCAAGTAGTATGTAGCTTACCGTATGTGTTGGTCAGTAGGAATAGCACCGCAAAGAACCATATGATTGGACTGCATGCGCGTGAGAAGTTTAAGGTTGGAATCTTAGAATTAAGCAAATCAATTAATCAAAGAGGCCGACATGACTTTCATCAGAACTCTTTGCATGTGTACTAACCTGATCTCCACCACGACCTGAAAATCCTCTTCTAGTGATCTTTTTATGTACTTTTGAAAATCAAAACTTTTCTCGCTTTCGGGTGCCAAATGTGCCTGAAGCCAGATAATGTAACAATATTAATGGAGCTCGATCTCATTATGATCAATATGAATTTGCTATCCCTTCTCGGAATATAGATTAAGTACTACTGCGAAAGCTGCAGCACTTATGGGAACTCTAAATTACTAAGACTTACCACAATGAATCCATGTCTTAACGTATGGTAATCCACCTTGGCAACTGACCTCAAGAATTGTCTGAAGAAACACACCTGATCAATTGAAAGAGGAGAGCAGGGACTTTGAGCTATTGTATGATGGATGTACAACTAATTAGCCTGATGCTCTACAATTTTTCAAAGATAAAATTCAAGTTTCATTACTTATAGTTAGTAGAAGTACTAGTTCGGATGAGTTTCTTAATTTCGTTCCGGGTCATGCCCTGTCAAAAAAAATTTCCCTGAAGGTCCACATATTTTGGCTATTTGCAGTAATTAAGGATAAATTTCAAATCCTCATATAATCAACTCCATTTCTTAGGCTTTAATTGCGATTGTAAACTCACAAAATTGTGACGGGGCATAATTAATTAATCAATTAGAAACTTAATGACCCATTATTTACCGGCCAAAGGGTAACAGGCGACTTGCTCCAGAAGCTCAAATGCCTTCGCCCAAACGATGTATCTCTTGCAAACCTAAACCTCTCTGGATCTGCAATTATATGAATCGTTTAATCGTAAGCACATGTTATCATGATCATGCAGTGCGTACTACGTACTTGATCTTTTACCACGCTATCAAAATCAAATAGGAACACAAAAATCTTACATTAATGTTATATATTAAACTATATAGCCATTTGCAACCCGCGGTGACGTAACAATATGGCACAATAACATAATGTACACGTATAATATTACTCGTACTAGCTAGCTAGAACCCTAAATATCCGGCCCGGAACGGGGAAAAAGGAAAGATTAATGTCTTCGGACAAAATTGGGTACAGATCTAACACAGGATATAGGTCGACGTCGTGATAATTAACTGGACGAAAAGTTCTAATTGTGGCAACTTGTCAAAGACATGAATTAAGGCCATTTTTAGCAATTTCTAATTGTGTGAACTTGTCAAAGACATAAAAGACATACAAGTTTTTCAAATTAAAGGGAACACGACAAGCATGCACTGATTTTTCTTCAGAATCTCCAAAAGGATAAGTATTTCATTATGCGGCGGCCAAAAAACAAATTGGTTTACCAGGACAAGTGGTACCGTTGTCGTTTTCATTGAGCTAGTTAGGGGTAACCAGCTATATATGACCGGTCAAACTTAATTTGAAGGTTGAGACTTACCATTAGAGTACTCATATTCAACTGTCCGCGTTTCATCCTCCCAAACCTTCCATTTTCTCATCTGCAATCCAAACAGGTGTTTAGAGATCCAGAGAGAGAGAGAGGAAGGGAGGGCTTGGGATTTGGTAGGTGCAGAAGGTGTACCTTAGTTCTTCCCAGTGCCAAGGTGGCGATGCATTGGAGCACATGAAAAACGGCTAAGACAAAGATGAATATGTGGAGCTGGTGAATTGCATACGCAGACATAAAGGCAACTTTACCCTGCCAACATACGTACGCAACCGAAAATAAATTACCTCAACTAACTAAAATCGGCAATATCCAATAAATGTTTTAACTTTTTCCACTTGAAAAAGAAGTTAAGTATTTGTCAAAATCATGACTGATTTGGAGAGGTCAATAATCATTTAATCCCAAAAACATTGTTATAAATTCAATTAAAGTGGCTTAACTAAAAAACCATATGGGACATATAATTAACATGAAAGGAAAAAAAAATTATCAAAGAAATGGTCGAATACTCTACCTTTTTTGTGCATTTGTCGAATCCTTTTGTTGCTAATCTTCGCCGCGCACTGAAATCAAAATCCAAAAATTGGAGTAGTTTCCGACCACTGGGTGACGCAGTACTCTTGGCGTTTGCACAGGGATGCCAAGTGGCACCAATACTCTTTGATATACATATACCAGAAATATGTTGCTGTAACACTGTTAGGAGCAAGGATATGAATCCCAAGAGCATAAGCTCTAACACAAGCCCCAAGAAAGAAACATGGTTAGGACTTAGGCGGCGATGGTAACTACAGACGACCCAAAATTTTTAAAAATCCCATACTCGGATAGTAAACTACCTGCTTTGATCTTTTCAAGGGCTTCATAAAGAGCCCGCTTGTGTCTGTTCTTTAGCCACTGCATGTAAATTAAGGATGCAAGAAAAATCAGTAATCAAGAAAACAACACAAACGACAGAATAAAGGAGAAGCTGGCAGACATCAAGTACTGAGGTTCGTGCAAAAGGATGCACCTCGGAAGTCGAAACTGTACTACAATCTTTCTGTTGGGATACCAAAACAAATGAATAAACCTTACCTTTTCTATGACGTGTATAATGCGTTCAATGAAGATTGAGATAACTACTAGCACGAAGCACACCGAGGCAACAGCCCATGTTGGTGTTTCCTTCATCGTACGTTCATACTCGAGAGCTGCGGCCATGATCGAGATTCCAGAGATGGCGATGAAGGCAGGCACGGGAAAACTTAACAAGTGCCCCCCAAAAGACGCAGCTTCGATAACTATATGTCTCTGGATATGTGTGTAAAGAAAGGGTTGGTTGTCCTTATAAGGACGAAATTACGCTGAGAATAACACATAGGATTCCAAGAATTAGCATGGTTATAAGGGGATTCAAGACTTTTGACATATTCAAGGACTGGTTCTTAGTCACAGATCAGAGAGAGAGAGAGATTTCAATTTTTAATTGAGTAAAGAAAAGAAAAAGGAAAGGATCTTCTCTCCAAAATCAAAGGATAATCAGTCCATTCCATATATATGCACCTTAATTTATTAACCAAGCTAAATGGCTAATTCATTTCTAGCTTTCAATAAAATGGTTTTGTATAGAAAAATAAAATAAATAAATGGCTAATTCATACTCCCGAAACATTAACAAAAAGATTTGTGAGCGGCGGATAGGACTTTATAAGTGACTAAGGCTGCGTTTGGATGTAAAATTTTTCCTAAAATTTTATCTCTCTCCTAATAAAATATTCCAATATAATCTCTCTCTCTTCCATAAAAAAATATAAAAAATTACAAAAACTATAAACTATTACCTCTCTTCACTTTTTCACTAAACCCAATACCAATACTAAACCCAATACCAAAAATTTTACCACACAAACCCACCCTAATAGTTTTCGTCAACATGACTTTGACACTACTTATATATTCACCCCTTTGATCAAAAGATACACACAAAATACATCTTTCATTTTAATTTCTGGGTAAATAAGGTAGAAAATATTGAAAAGAACTTTATATATATATATATATAAAAGATCATAGAAAGGTACATATATATATCTAGAATGCCAATATTGTTATAAGCTCATGATCATTCAAGATTTCATGAGTTTGACTTGGTACGTAGTCGTCAAGTTGATGGTTCTGGTCATGGAGTACTCCCCCAGTTCGACTTCCCCTAGCTAGTAACATCCTGTCAACTCTTTGAAGCCGGCTAATTAGGGATTTCTTCAACAATTATCCCATGAGAACTCGAGATAGTACATATTATGTACTGCATAATTAATGTATATAAAGAAATCGAATTCCCAGAAAGATACAAAAAGTGGTTTTTTTTATAAATAGAAGTTGGTACATACTATCTCGCCCTTCAAGTACGGGCACTAGTTGTTTTATTTTACTTATAATACTTTCTCAATTTTCCAACCATGTCCATTGACCATATTTGTCAATGATTGACAACATTTTTATTATTCTTAATTTGACAGCGGATATTACACGCAAAATTAAGAATAATACTTTTTTTTGTTAGTCTCACATTAATAAGGGATCATTTAATTTTATGCTTCATATACATGTTGGGTCACCTCTTCCCATTGCCAATTGATTTTGGGATGAAACTTAACATGGCATCAGAGCCAACTATTTATGGGTTTGACCCACTTATTTGTGTTCTCTATTTGTTGTCCACATGCATGGACCTTGTTCATTCGGCCTGCACGTGAGGGGGAGTGTTAAAGTCTCACATTGATTATGAATCATTTAATCTTGTGTTTCATATACCTGTTGGGTCACCTCTTCTCATTGCCAATTAATTTTGAGATGAAATTTGACATCTTTTCTGGCCTTTTCTATAAAAGTTATAGGGATATGGTCGAACTCTTCAAATTCGGGAAAAAAAATTGCAGGAAACGTTCTCATTCGCCTTTTACATCCAGGAATCCACGCGTTAACGGCCCTCCATTTAACTAAATATATATATATATTTCTGGATCTTTTGTCGATAATTTATAAATATTGTATATACAAGTCTTGTTTGAGCTTCAATTATTTGTGTTCAATTATTTGAGTTTAATAATAAAAAATTCATCACATAATTTTTTATTATTATAATATTTATTAAAAATATTCTCTCTTCATTTTTTTTACCAGGTTGTAATATTTCTTAAACTCAAATAATCAAAATTTTCTCACTCAAATATCTCCGTAATCTTCTATGGAAGAAGGCCGCGGCTGTCAAGAGTCAAATCAAACAATTATTAGACGACGAGTCTCCAATAAGAGAGTCATTGATTGTTTCAAACTCCTCAGGAATACGCCACAATTATTAGACGGCCTGTTCGTGATTCTTGCTTGACGCTCGTTACATAGTAGCCTGTGGAGCCACGCACAGCTGACTCAAAACATGGCAGGTAAAGCAAGTAAACTGAACCGTTTGACGGGGAGCGTTTCTTGCCATTTTAAAGATTTGTTCATGTATAATTTATCTAGATAATTTCAATGCTTTAGGATTTATATTATCTGGTATTTTATATGAGCAGTATTGAATAACACATAACCCTAGCTACCCTTAATCACGAAATTAACTGACTTTGCGGGGATGGACGCGTCTCTCTGTATATATATATATACCGAATAACACTGAACTTGCAATGCCCCTTTTCGATAAAATGGGCCTGCCAGTCAGCCTCAGACACAGTAGCAGCTTACTCATGAACTCCCAAGATTGGCACCGCAGCTGCTATAGTTATATTTGGCCCAATCCATGACCTCCCTCTCGCCAGTCGCCAGTAATCTTAATCGAAAAATAATCAAGCTGTACTGGTCAACAAATTTAGTAATATTCTTTTTCAAAAAAGAAAAGGAAGCCCGAGTTGCACATATTTCAACCATAAATGAACTTTGTGTTTACATACCTCTAAAAAAGTCCAAAGCAGTAAAGTGGAAATTAAAAGCTACTGGTATGATCTTTGCGATAAAGTGAAATCCATGTTTGTACAAAAAGCAGCAACGAAGTATGTAAAAAAGAGAACTTGAGAGCTCTCTTGCCGAGGCCGTACTGGAAAATTTAAACTGAACTGTCCCATCGGCACCAAAGCACCCAAGAGCACAGCGGTGACGCTTGCGAGATGCTGAGAGACGATGAGAACGTCTTCACTTAATAAAGCTGTTCTCTTTTTTCATGAAACCATCTCCACCTGTAAAATTAACCCAAAAGCAACTCTTAGCACGAGAGGGAGACAGACAGTAAAGTTTCAAGTAGGCCTGCATAATCTGAAACTGCTATGAGAAAGAAAGCCTTCAAAGATTCCCCGAACCAAGCCTCAGGGCCAGCAGACCATTTAGGCTCTGTTGGACTTAAGTAACTCGAAAAATTAGAAAGCCTTTAATTTTTTGTTCCCCCATAACGCTTCGAAGTTTTGTAATTTTCCAAGTTTCGTATTTTCTTTTCATCTCCTGTGAAAATGTTGTGAAATGCGCCAAGAGTGTCTCGCTCACAAACTAACCTAAAGAAACGGAAAACAAAAAACAAAAACAAACGGTCCCACTCACCAGTGATAGTCCCATCTGGGTCGGATTTTGGTCATCCGATTGTGACCATAGGGATAATCAGTTTCGGCTCGTTTTGTGTTTCGGAAAGCGCAGCAGCCAATTGAGTAAATCCCAATAAGGAATACAAGCACGACAATGTTAAGAACGGAGAGCTTATGCCAATCCCTCCTGACGTCCTCGAGCACCCCGGCCTTGCACGAATCGCACTCATAGCACAGCAAGCTGGGGTCATTGTTCCACTTGTAACAATCTTGGTCTTGGGGTACCACTGTTGCCATGTTGTAATTGCAAGTAGTTGGTGGCTTACAGCAACCGGACTGCATAGAGATTTGGATATGATATAGCATGCATAAACTGAGCACCATCGGAAAAATTCTATTGTTTCCTAAATTGCGTTGATAACTTTGTTGCATTTAATAATTAATAGCAAAGTGATGTTTCTCTTTTCTGCCACAAAGGAAACATACAGTAGTTACAACTAGAAGGTGAGAAGACGGAGAAATTTGAGGTTATAAAACAGGAAAAACACACTCGATGAAGTACTGCAGATCTCTATAATCAGCTACGGAGTTAAAGATCTGAATAGAGAAAATTTATCTCTTGGGCTTCTCTAAATTTCAAATCTTCTGAAGTAATATTGATGATTCTTGTCAACAAAACATTCGAGAAAAAAATGAAACAAAACCGCTAACTTTGAGAAACAGATCATTTGTTACTGAAGTAAGCGACAAAAGTGCGTTCACCTGTATGGGAGACATGTCCTTCTCCATATAATCGAGCGGTGTCCATAAGGCAATCTTGGCACAGGCCTTAGAACCCAGTATACAACTCCTAATAGTCATCCAATAACGAGGATCCTTAATCCTGTTTCTCAACCAGGGCGAGTTGTCCTCCAGATGATACTCCTTATAAACCCTACCAGGCACTTCAACACCACCACCTGGGCTTGTCACCACGAACCCGAATACAGTCAAAGCCATAAGTGTCGCAATAACGAACAACATGACCAACAAGTAAACCCAAAGTGCCCATACTACATGAAAGCACGCCCCAATGAAGCCGGCCAGGGAAATAACGAGGACAACAAAACCCACCACCAGAAGTGGGGTTTGGAGAAAACTTGCACAGGTTGCGCTATTCCTCGTCATCCATAGGCCTGCCCCAATTATGGGTATCGACGCTATGAGCGTAAACAGGTTCAAGAAGCCGATCACCGTGTTGCTAAACCGATACATCTCTCTCTCTCTCTCTTCTGGTTGCCTCTTTTAATTATTGTGGCGTTTTCCTCGGCTTTCTTTCTCTTTAAAGGAGTGGCATTGCTTTTCTTTGTTTTGGATTCTGACGCTTCATGAATTCAAAATGTTTAATCCACTTTGCTCTATTGTTTATTTTATTTTTTCTAAGCATCCACTTTGCTCTACTTGCTTTCCGAATATTAGGTTATTCGGGAAACTTTATTTGAGGTACGTGAAAGTGACCGTATTATACTCCTTAGTCACTAAGGAAATTTGGTTATACATACAGAATGACATAATGTCATTCTTCACATAGTGAGTGTGTTTAACTAGGACAATAAGCTTGTTTTGCATACACTTGCAGCTAATACACGCTCAGCTGAGTATGAATTACAGCGAATGGTGAACTAGCTCTGGGTGCAAGCAACGCATAGCAAATCAATATTTTTTACTTTCTTTTTCGAAGGATTCAGTTCATGAAAGGTGCATCAATTCGTTATACATATCCGAAGGCAAGCAAAGAATACCATTCTGGTAATTACAAGTTGGGGCTTCACTCTTCAGTGAGTTGCTTGTGGATCATGGGCCCAGTTTGGACTTCTTTTCTAAGCATGCTCAGAAACCAGAACCAAGCTATCTCTGGGTGGGGATGGAATATATAGAGGGCCCTTTCTTATCCTCTAAACCTTTGTTTAATGTCTTTTGTTTGATTCTCTTTAAGCCTCCCCTATACCATTGTTTCTTAATGGCCAAATATTCCACTGTATGTGTGTCCGATAACTGATCCGTCGATCAATGATTCTCGCTTCCAATTGTCTGTGTTTCTTTCCTTATCCTTTTTCCTCTTTTTGCTTACTTTCTCTTTGGTTTTCCTCCACCATATCATGACAGGGGTCCGCCAATAGACATATTATACACGTGTAAAGCTTGGGTCTTAAAGTTTCAGTCTTTTTTGTTAATACATTAATTGCAATCTGGGTCATTGATAAAATAATGTGTGGACAAGATTAAATCTTTTGTTAAGTTCAGTTAAAAACTAAAATTTTAAGACCAAAACCTTTCCATACAATGCTTGTATAATATCACATCTTATCCTAGTCTTTGACCGTAAGTCTATTTTTTTTAAGCAAAGATAATATCATTCAACCACAAAAAATAGTATAGCCGAAAATAAAAACAGAGAAACAGAAATGAGTGTATTACAAAATAAAGGTGCACAACATAGAAGATCTAAAGGGCCGACTGCATAATCAAGAGCATAAAGCCCGTTGCAGAAGAGCAAAAGGATCAAAAGTCCACCGCAAGTAACCTGAAACAACCATAAATCATAACAATCACAAAGGGGTCTAAGACCCAAACCCACAGGGGGATTTGTACGAGCAGATTAACGGCGTGGTGCGTTCCCCTACTTTCTTTCTTTTTTTGGACGAAGTTCCCTTATAAGTAAAATATTGGCCATGTGGTCTTTATCGAACCTTGCGGAAAACTCAGGTGTAGCCCAACACGATAACCAATTAAAAATTAAAAAGGTTCGAGGTGAACCTGACCCAGCAAAGCTAATGAGGAGGAAACCAAACGGGGGTCACATAGAGTGAGAACTAAAAAGAGAAATAGAAAAATAATAACTGAAATAATTTTGACGAACCCAGGGGGCAAAATGATACTTTTACTCTCTCTCTCCCCCTCCCCCTCCCCCTCCCTCGCTTTATTTGGACTGATGGAAATTGGGATGTAGGTCCCTTTTAGCGAAGTATTAGAAGAAAGCAACTTTATCACAGACTCTCACAACTTTTATTCAAATTTGACGATCTCATCGCACATATCGTCAATAGGTAAAACTAACAGCGAAATCGACTTCTATCTAAAGTTACCGTGTTCTGGCAGGGGTTTGTTAGCCAAAAAGTGGGTAAACACCTGTAGTGCGTGCCGGGGCTGGCTGATAGGAACTTGATGCCCTGCTCCCCTCAGAGTCACAAAGGTCAGACCCTTGTACACTTGTCTCCACCCACCAACCTATGCCACATAAACAAGAACCCCAATACAAAAATTTACAAATTAGCAACGTATTCTAGTGTCCTGTCCAGTTCAGCCACTAGAAAACAAACTACGACCTGAATTTAATTACATTTGGGTACGTAACGTAAGAGTAATGGCAAACCTGTTAATGGTCGTCAAACCAAGAGTACCAGTTGGTAATGGTCTTGAGCCCTAGAGCTCTGATGGAATATCGTGCTGCAGTCAGTGGCACAACCGCATCCCGATCGCCACTGTATTTAGAGTTCACAAATTACCGATTATGACTAATGAAAGGTTTTGTAAATGAAATTTTGAAATGGATGGCTTCTTGCAGAGGCGCTTTTATCAATAGGATTAATGTACTTTTAACATGTTACCTGAAGACCCATATTCTGACTCCAGCTGTTATAAGTTCCTTATAGATAGGAAGCATAGAGTTTTGAGAGTCATTCCACCAAGTATAAATACGGTCACTACGAAATAAAGCGAAATTACCAACAGCCAACAGGTATATATGCAAGAAGACTCTGAAGTCAATATATATATTGAAATAAGGTGACTATTAGATGTGAATATTCCATACTCGCAAAATGCCAGAGGATGAGGAACACGAGAAACGTTGACGTGAAAAGCCTTCTGCAGCCTTGTGTTGTTCAGGTACTTTCTTGAGTACATATCGGTACAGTAATTTCTGCCTCTAAATCTCCACGGCTGAATTCTCAAGAACATGTTGCGCGTTGTAAGCTAATTACAATATCAGAACTAAAATGCCTAATTTCACACACAACATGACCAAATTGACGCATGCAGAAAGATTTTCTCGTGTGGAGACACAGAAAATCTTTCTGCATGAGAGCTATATTCAAACGTTGCACTTTCCTAAGATACACATACAAATGGAGTACTAGGGAGTTGAAGAGATCATATTGATGCCAAGAGAGCTCACCAGTGGACCTTTCAAATTTTGCCTCCTATAACCACCATCGCCGTAGCAAAGATTATTGTCGCCGATGTTATAGGGATTGATCTGATGAAACTCGATGCTAGCTTCTGAAAGAACAGTATAACATCTATTCCGAGCGAATATGATTGAGATTTGAGACATTTCGGCAAAACTTGTTCAGTAGTTCGTATGTAGAGTCCGATATCAAACCATAGTTCCACCAATACTCGTGCGTACCAATGTTGTCATAATAGTCATCAGTAACTGGATTGCCCAACTGCTCCAGATTTATGAAATAAAAAATGAAAGAAATTAAAAAATATATATACTACCTCCGTTTATGTAATATATAAGCGAAGTTTAAAGAGTGTCAAAAGATGAAGAACAGAGTGTATACGCGGAAGAATGTTTTAACTGTATTGCACTATATTCCAGTAAAGGCAAAATCACCGTATCTTTACATATACATGAGGTCTTCTCATATAGAAGAATGAAATGCTTGCTAGCTGTACACGTTACAATTTGTAACAGAATGTAGTTAATAAATTGAACTAACGAAGACATCTGAGCTGTAACTCTGATGCTGCAACAAAGAGCATAGACATTTTTCTTTCTTCAAACTATGTTATTTTAAAGTACATCGATTTAAAGACAACTTACCATGAACCCTTTGAAGTTAATGATTGGATTCTTATTTCCCTCGTTGGCCCGGACTATAATTTGAGAAAGCTGGGGAACATAATGGCCTGAAGATCATAGACTTATTAATGTTCAGACAAGCTCCATCGAGAAGTTTCCAACGATGGAAATGAGTTTGCTGATTAAGGAACGAACCTGCATAGCTTTCTCCAGCAATGTAGAATGGCCTGTGCTTGTACTGAGGGAACCTCTGAAACCATTTAGTTAAAAATGTATAGGATTCTTTTGCTGCATTTCAAATGCAATATTGAGAAGTCAGATAGCGTAGATCTGTCAAGTTGGGACCCAAATCGGAAAAGAAATTGCGGGAGAGTTACCTGTTCTTCGGTCGCCGACACGGTCTATATCTGCTGAAGCATTTGAGTAGGAAAATCCAACACCTGCTGGAGCATCAAGGAAAAGCAAATTTGCCTCTGCGCCGAATAAAAGTCACCGGAGAAATAAGAAAGAAGGTCCAAAGGAGTAAATCTAAAAAATGAAACTACTGTGGATTTTTTTTTTTGGAAAAACAACCAATAGATTAAAAACTAGAAAAGCGAAAAAAAAAAACAACAAAACGACTAAAAAAGACAACAGGACAGATACAACCAGCAAGACTCTCGAACGGATCAGAGGAACCACTATGAACTTCATACAGGGGAGAGGGAGTGATGGCCGGACATAGTAGGCAGAGCTACTAGGACCTGAACAAGCAGGAAAAGCGCCACAAACGACGGGTTGCGAGACCCAACAAAGGGTCGAAAAAGAGCCACAAGGACTCGGATAAGCCCACGGTAGGAGCGGACAGACAACCACGGAACAAAACAAACTACAAGCCCTAAACAGAGGAACATACTCAAACGAACGAAAACACGACAAAACACGAGCCCTAACCAGAGGGGCAGGCTCAAACATGCGACAACAGAACAGCACACAAGCCCTAAACAAAGGGGCAGACCCAAACGGGTTTATTGGTGGTCGGACCGGTGGCGGCGGGCCGACGTTGGTGGTGGACAGAATAATGGAAAATGGAGCCCATGAACCGCTGAGGCCTGTCCGGCGAAGAGGAGAACAGGACGGATACCGGAGGAGGCCGAACGGGCCCATAGAATGGGCGGCGCGTGGATCAACACGCGATGGCCGATGAAAGCCGGCCGACCATCGGCGTGAAACGCAGCACCCGCTGAAGACCACAAGCCGGCGCGTGTCCACGGGAACGGGACGAAAACCGTCAAACTCCAAAGAGAAGCCACTTGCCAAGAAAACAAAAAAAAAACTCCCAAACCAACCGCCAAGCCAACCAGATAAGGGAAATGGAAAAAGAAGAGGAAGGAGGAGAAAAAGGAGAAGTGGGATGAGGGAGCCGGAGCTCTCCCTCCTCCGTAGGGGCACAGGGGGTGGGGGTGGGGGTAGAACAGGATTTTTTTTTCTTTTTGGGTGAAAGAGAATGTGTGTTCCTTCGATTCTTGTTTCTGAAACTACTGTGGATTAAGTCGGACGGGATTATTGATACAATCAAGGCCGCCACTGGCAATTTTGGAGGATTAATTGCTATACAACGCGTACCTGAATTCCAACCGTATGGACTCAAAGAAAGAGTCTCCCCGTCCGGCCTTTTACCCGAAACGGCCCCACCTCCTCGAAGCCCCCATAAGCGACAGAGGAGCATCCTGGCCCACCATTGAGCCACAAAACGAGTGGCCTTGACGAGGGCCTTCGATTAACCGGGGCCTCGATCAACCAGTAAAAGAGGGCCCGATCTGCTCGCGGGTCCACAGTTATATAGCCAGAATATTGAGAGAAGTATACGTTTTCCGGCTGCCCAGGCAGCTGTCCCTCTCCTGCTCCTTCAGATGATAATCAGCAGCCACTAGTGATGAAACTGAAGAAAGCAACAAATAAGCAAAACCAGAAGAGAAAGCATAGAAAAAGAACAGCTTTTCTGTTGGCCCCCCATACTGAGCTAGCTATCCGGTCCAATTTCTACTGGAAATCGCTAGCAAAACAGCTTTTCTGTTGGTCCCCCTACTCAAGACGTTTGCCCTCACCGATGGCTTCTTAAAATTAAAAAATAAAAAGACTGATATTTGTATCAAGGCAAATCTACAGTTTCTTAGTTAGAATACCTTTCTTTTTAGTTAAAATAAAAATCTTGTTAACAATTTACTAATCTTTACTTGAGAGACGCGAAATAATTGAGATTTTATTCACTATTGTAATATATGATCTGAGACCAAAATGAGCTGGATCCTTACTACCCACATACACGCTCCGTATGTGTTTGACTTTGTGCGGTACCATAAATGGCGAGGCTCATTCCCCTATAAGCGCATCCAAGTGGGCCATGTTATCTTTATCCGCACCGTACGTAGGATATATTTTCTATTATGCCACTTCATGGAATAGATTGAAGGACAAAACGAGTGAAGAATTCATAACATTGTTCTCTTGTTTGAGAAGCAGATTGGAGGGAAAATACCTTACAACTCACAAATGAAACTATTTTCATACAAGCTTGGTTGATCCGCAGAAGATCAATCATTATACAGTGTCAATTAACTACAACACACGCTGACATCCATCCAGTTATTTCCCTTTTCATAGACTACACCCAGCAATCAACAGCTGCAAATCGAAATCACGAATGGTGTCACTTTGGGCAAGAATGGAGGGGCACTCCAGAGGAATGCTTCTCTTATTGTATTTCCATATCCACTGTCTGCATATTAACAGTAATAATATTTGTGTGCCTATCTGTCATGAATGATAGAATAGGATTAATTGTTTTAGCTTGGCATGGGCTTGTTCTGCAAAAATGATCTGAAAAGAATGAAAGCTTGGCGAGGGCGATGTAGGGGAACTTCATGTCCTGCTCCAGTCACTGTTACAAATGTCAGCCCTTTGTATACTTGGCTCCACCCACCAACCTATGTCACCAAAACAAGAGCGCTGATGAGGAGAGGAGAGGCGTAAACCCGCCATAAGCAGAATGACAAAACAGTAGTTGGTATCATGTTGGCCGAATTTACAAACATAGCTACCGTTATCATAAGCACGCCTTATAACTGCTATGTAATTAGGCCATAGAACAAAAAAAAATGAAGATCTAAAAAGAAAAAAAAAAAAGCATTGGCATCTGTCAACAGCAAATTTCATTTCAATTTCCATTGTTGTACATGTTTTTGACGTAAAGTGGAATGAAGTGACAATATGATGTTTTAAGGAAATACCACAAAAACTACAAAAGTACAAAGGTTTATAGTGAGTTATTAGCAAATTTCTCATGACCGCAATACACTACAGTTTGCAGTTGGAAAGAATATCTTTCTGAGCACTAACCTTTCCATTGTCATACCATGGATACCAGTTCGTAATAGTTGGAAGCTTCAAGGCATCTATGGAATATCGAGTTGCAGTAACAGGAACCACTGCATCGGTGTCTCCACTGGAAGATGAGTGCATCAAAAGCCATGTCAGAACAGGAGCATAAGAAATCTAACAAAATTTAATAGATGAAAATTCCAAAGCCCTCCGATGCCAACAATGGGACCAGTGCCAAGGAAAATCGGACTTGTTTGAGCCCCAATTATTTGGGTTTAATAATAAAAAATTCAACACATAATTTATTATTATTATAATATTTATTAAAAATCTTCTCTCTCTTTACTTTTTCACCAACTCCCATAACATATCTTTACTTTATAATATTTCTCAAACCCCAATACCCAAAATTTCCACACTCAAACATACGATTCAGATTTTGAGCGTTGGCTCCATTTTTTCCCCAGGGGTGTAGCTGCTTCCCCCATCATATTACAAGCTAAGATACAGCCTAACTACCACAAATATAATTCAAGATCCATGGTTTCCACTTCTAAGGTTGTTATTCCTGTATAGCTTCGAGACACTTTACTGATTTCATAGAAAAGTCAGAGAAGTAAGGACGACACACAGACCTCGTGCACACAAACACACCCATATACAGGGATGAAACTAGGAGGGCGAGGTCCCCCCCCCCCACCCCAAAGCAACAAAAGTGTTTTCTGGTATATTCTAGGAATTTCTGGCCCCCAAACTACACTTCTATTGCAATTGGTCCCTATAGGTCCATAAAATTTTTAGCTTCATCCCTACACATACAGAGAGAGAGAGAGAGAGAGAGAAAAGAGAGAAGAGACCTGAATGCCCATATCCTAAGACCAGCTGCAATTAGTTCCGAATAAATGGGAAGCATCGAGAGTGGGGAATCTGCCCAGTTGTTTCCAACAATATCACTGTGAAAGAGAAATTATAAGCCAACAATGCTCATCACATTATAGGCAACGAAATTATCTCAAGTATCTGAAAGTACAGTAGTACCTGCATGTTTTCCATGGGTAAGAAACCCTAGTTATATTGGCATGAAGTGCATTCTGAACCTCTGGACGATTGAAGTACATTTCAGAGTACCTCTCAGTGCAGGGATCGTATGCTCGGGACATCCATGGCTGAGTTTGAAAGTAAAAGAGGTGTATGAATTAAAAAAACAAAGTTGTGAGTAGTTTGTAATGGGTGAGATCAAGATAATCAATTTTTAAACTACTAAGTGGAGTATATTGATGTTGAACAAGTATGCCTAATAATATAGAGTAGGATTTCTAAGTCACTTGTGCCAGTAGTGAGGAAATTTGGAATTCTGTAATTTTTAAGCAAGGGCCTCATCCAGAGCCCTATCGAATCAGACCAAAAAGGGCATGAGCAGTGGGCCCTATGTTGAGTAAGGGGTGAGAAGGTGCCCCTGCTGCTAAGTTGGAGCTGGGGAAGTTAAAGAAGGACGTCTAGTGTGACATCATCCCTATGGACGTATTACATATCCTACTCGGAAGACCATGGTAATACGAGTAAGGGTGTTACCCGCGTAGGGAGAACACCCATTGACTTTCAATGGCAAACACGGTTATTGCCATCAGAATACTTTGGTTGGCCAAGGAAAATACGTGTTGGCATACCATTTCTGGGTGTGATAGAGTTGGTAAAAAATCAATAGGGGAAACTTAGGTGTTGAGAAGTACCAATCGAAAGACAAATTTCAGCGTGGGAATAAAAGTATATTTGGGGACAAGGAATCATATGAGCATGTGCTGAGGCCAGGAGACCCGAGACCCACTTCTCAAAAGCTTGCAAAATCATGGACAACATAGTAGCACTTTGGGGACCCTTAGCAGCTTCAAGTTTAAATTCATCATTCAAGTACTACAGATGGCCACACAAAGTTCAATCCAAATCCCATTTGTAAGGCAGCCATGGCGAGCACATCTTTCTTATTGGGAACAAATGTAACTACTCCCCCCCCCCCCCCAACTTACCAAACCTATGAATACATCACATGGAGTATTTGTTGGCCAAAAGCCAGATAATTCAACATGTTGTGGATCTCAGTCAATTATATTCCATCATTACTGCATAAACTTCTATACAGCAACTTAACCACGCCAAAGATAGACATTAAGCATAAACAGGATACTACAACACTGTTCTGTGCAGTAACCACTATGTCAGGTCACAGACAGCCAACATTACGTAGGAAAATGCCTTGTTTTAGGTCAAAATCTTATTGTGTTTGGCATTCTATTTAGAGTCCCAAAAATCACCTATACTGTATTAACAGTACCAAAAACAAAAAGACAAGGACTTACATAATGACCCCTTAAGTTGTGCCTCAGTGATGCAGTATTATTGCAAGGACGAGTGAAAATGCTATACGGATCAATGTTTCCCTGCTCCACCTGTGCAACTTTAAGAGCATTCATGCATTCCGTTGAGGGGTGCTGAGATGATCCAGAGTTGCAGGAAGCTCGCAGCTTATGGTAGGTAGAATCAGAAATCAAACCGTGTGTCCACCAGTATTCGAACGTGCCAATGTAGTCATGGTAATCATCAGTAACAGCATTTCCCACCTGATAGAAAAAAAAATTAAGAAATTACTATTCCCCACTTGATGATCGTTATTTCCCATGAAATAGTTGAAGAGTGAAAATACATCATCCTACTTCTAATGAAAATTACATTCTCACCAGAAACCCCTTGAAATTAATAACTGGGTTCCAGATTCCCTTGTTTCTTCGGTAAACAATTTGAGACAACTGTGGAACATAATGACCTGAAACATAATATTACAAGTCAGCTAATTTGTCATATCAAGCTTCCGTCAAAACTTTGTAGATCTGAAATCCAAGAAGAACAAAGAAAAAATATTAAAGCAATTCAGAACCTGCATAACTTTCTCCAGCAATGTAGAAGTCCCTATGCTTGTACTGTGGGAACCTTTCAAACCAATTGACAAGAAATGTGTATGCATCTTCAGCTACAAAAGCATAGCACCCATTTACCAGAAGATACAAAGAGGTGAAAATCGATAAACTTCGAGCTAAAAGAACAAAGTTTTTATTACTTGCCATCATCCACACGTCAGCATATTTAGTGAAGTAAAACTTAATCGTCAATGACAAACAATTCCGAAAATTAATCTAATAAGCTACCTGTTCTCTGATCACCCGCTGTGTACAAGTCTGAAGTCGTATTCGAATACGAAAAACCAACACCAGCTGGAGATTCAAGAAACAGCAAATTTGCCACTGCCCAAAAGTTTGAAAGCCAATCAGGGGCAGTGGTAAATCTCATCATAAACACACTACATGATTATTTATTTGTCAGTTTTTTTACATACAATTGTTCCAAGCATAGGGATTCAAGTAAAGGGTCTTCCCGTCGGGCCTAATTCGAAAAGGTCCGATTTCCTCAGCTGCTCCATAAGCAACTGAAGAGCAACCAGGACCACCATTGAGCCACAGCACTAGTGGCCTTGACTTTGCTCCACGACTTGCCGGTGACTCAACCAACCAGTAAAACAATGCTCTCCCAGCTTGGTCATTCACTGTCACGTAACCTGAATACTGAGCAAACCCCACGTTCTTTGGCTGTCCTGGCAACTCAGTGATCCTATCTGTCACCTGATCTCTGAGAGAAGAAGAGAAACAAGCTCCGACAAGAAGGGGTAAAAGGTAAACAACCGAGAATACAGGATGACCCATGAATGAACCAGTCAATAGATAGAAAAGCTGCCCAAAACTCAGGGACTCGAGTCCCAAAATATCTCCGGGTTTTCAAGGAAGTTAACGTGGAATTCTATAAATCATGGGATTTGGACAGAACCAGCCAGCAGAGAGACCGAGAGGGAAATAAAGATAGAGAATGTGACAAATGAAACTCTCGATGGCAGTACAGAATTCACAGACAAAACCTTTGGGCACATATCCCAAACAGTCCTGGGTTGCCGATTGCCGAAAAAATCGCCTACAGGCTAGGGAGCATTAGAACATGAGTATTAAAGCATGAATCAACTAGACAACGCAAACCGAGATCCAAAATATAGATCCGGGTTTTCAACTAACTTATCTGCGAGGGGCAGAGATAGAGAGGAGAGGAGAGGGCCCCGGAGGAGGGGGGGGGGTTCAAATCATAGAATTTGCCATTTTATTCACAAACGTAGTGAGGTATGAATAACATGAAGTTTGTATTTTTCTGTGTCTTCTTCTGAAGGCCTTGAATTTTCTTCTCTCTATCTTTCTTTTGATTCTATCGGACAACTGACCGAACAGGTAGAAGGCGCACATGGGGTTGGTTCTGAATATTCAACCTTTTGGTCTGAGATTATTAACATTAGAAGAAACCCACAGAAGGAAAAAAGGCTTAACAGCTTTTTAGCAGCTTTTTAGTGAATCTTAATAGGAACCTAACGAGGAAGGCGGTCGACTTCTAACTGATGTTACTTGATGTCGATGAAACTGATAAATGAATATTTTTGTCATTTTAAATGAATTTTATTTGTTAAATGAAAATGTATTAATTTGACGAAATGATTAAATATTTTTAGCACGTGAAATGATATTTTTATCCCTAATGGACTTTGGTTGCTTTATCATAGACGAAACCCACATTGAAGCCTACTTAAGCCCAAAAAGAAGATGTTTTAGCTGGTGATGGATCTCGTATGACATTCAGCTTTGTCTCTACCCCATTTGGCTTCAAGGCTGAAGCCATTCTTCAAATAATCCCTTGCGACTTGTTGAGAGGTGAAGAAGCGTTGTTTGGCTTCTATCTCTTCATTCGGTTTACCAGAGCTACGAATAGGCTGATGTTGCCTTACGTGGCAAGATAGTGAAATGTTGAGAATTGGGGACCAAGGGAAGTAGCGGAAGAGAGGCGGTTACGCACGATGAAGAGAGGAAGAACCGTGGCAAGGAAAGAGACAAGATTGAAGAAAAGTATAGTATAAAATCGGAGAAATTTTTTGAAAAATAGTCAATTTTAGTTCTATTTTTCTAGTCGTCTGCTTTGTTCAGACGCTATTTTTTCAAACTTTTAGGGTTTATTTGATTTGGGTATTTTGTAAGTTAGAGATGATGATATTTGGCTAAGTTTCATAGCTTGGGTTGTGGTACAATTTCTTTTGCTTTATATGATTTGCTAGTCTTTCTGTTATGTTGATTTCATGCCTTAATTTGGTTAAGACCGAAATTTTAAGATGATTGTTTGATAAATATTTTGCTATTATTTCTTGTTTTGTTGTCGACACTATGAACAGCAACACCTTGAATTAATCAAGGATTTTCATCAGCTATGTGTTACATGAGTTTTGCCTTGGAAAAAAAAATGTGTTACATGAGTTTTGGTTGATGTTTAGTGAGTGTACTTTTTCTATTATGATTTTTCATGATTATTTGAGCTTAGACTTGCATATTTCATTTTATTAATGCCTCAATTGGATTAATAAGAGATAAGTAATGCCCATAAAGATGGTAAATGGTGGAAGCAATGGATGTCTAGACCTGTACCCCAAGTGTCTAATAATTTGATTCTGTAAACTGTCTAATATTTTTGAGTCTTGATAATATTTAAATATAATTTTAGTATCTTTTGACTTACTATTCAAAACACCATCACAAATCCGACTCCCTCCAAATTTAACAACACATTCCAATTTTAATAATTATTTCATTGTAAATTGCTTACTATTCTCATAAACATAAAAAGCCAAAAAAAAATTTACATAACATTTGACCGCATCATCTTATTTTGTAATAATTCTTCACAAGTATTTTGATAATCATTTTGTCCCTATAGAATACTACGGATCTTACACTTATCCTTATTACAACTCCACACTTCTCATTTGAAAATCACATCAGAAACCAATGATGAAAGAAGCTCTAAAATATAAGGAAACAGACGCTCACACAGTGTACCAGTTGTTTGTTATTAACTACCCTGTCTTCTACCATGATGGCGCGCAATTTAACTCCTTGGTTGGATGGTTCAGGGGGTGGACAGACAGTGTTGTTTCTCATCTTTTTCTTATTTCCTTCTTTCCTTCTTTTTGCTTTTCTTTGCCCTCGATTGCTTCTTCTTCCCTCCCTCCCTCCCTCCCTCCCATCCAATTTTTCCTGGAACTCGGTCTAAAGAGCCTATGTTAACGAATGTGTAGTCGGATAGATTTGACTCGTATACAAAAATCAATCAAAAATTGTGTCATCTTCCACGATATCACTCCAAAACAACTAAGAATTTATCATGAAGAATTGTACTCGATTCCTACTAGATAGTAATCTGAGAGGTAAATAATTGTGGTTTGTTCAGTCGTAATACAGTTGTTTCCCCTTAGGAATTCGACCCAGTGGCAAAATAAATAAATATATAGTCTAAACATATATAGACAATGGAGAATCGGTGTGGGAAGATTTGAAAGAGATATCTCTGTCTGCGACCGATGGTTCGTTTTACTTAAATTGTCTTAGAAGAAGTAAGATACAAGAGGGCCTCCCTGTCATGGAATTGAAAAGGGCTTGTGTGGATTAGAGAGATATTTTGTAGGATGCACGAGTTTAAAGGAGATGGACCTGGACCTAGCCTTTTGTTTTTTTGTCGTACGCGGGACCTACCCTTTTTTAAACGGACGGACATCTTGCTGTAGACCCAAAACGTTATTCCTTGTCGAACCTCATCGTTTAAGGTCAGTCCAAACTTATTCAAATATAACAAATGTTGTAGCTTCTAGTATAAAACGAATAATAATTAGAGTGGAATACGTACATCGGTCTTATTTGTTTATTTGGGGTCTTCTTCGAAGGACCTGAGACCATATGAGACGGGGCCTACGGGAAGTCACTATGACTGGGCCAGGCCAGCGCCCACCATCGCATTTGTTCGTGCCCTGCAAATGGGCGCGTCGTGTAGTGTACTTCTCATTGCAGGCTTTTTGGGCCTCGCTAGTCGCTCCTTTCGGTGGCTCGGCTCCTGCCTCCTCCTCCACGTCCGTTTGGGACGTCCACCCTTCCTTCTAGTGTATTGTCACAATCTCACTCTCGACCTCACCAATTTATCCAGAGTGAAAACTGGGCACGCCATTACGACTGTTCTTAAGTGGACCACTACATTAAAAAGAGAGAGAGAGAGGAAACTACTAATTTTGGTCATCTATAAGAAGTGTGTCATTCTAATTTTGATATATTTGGGAGTACGAAACACGCCTAATACAATACGCATTTCTCTGCCCTCACCTTTTTCAATTATCCTTTCTTCTGAGTACCGCAAACTTCAAAACACGACACAAAATGTATGAGCTCGTGAGTATCTCGCACTTCAGAAAATAGTGGGAAAAAAAAGAACGTAGGATAGTTTGTTTTTGAGTTGATTCAATAGGAATCTAAAGTGGGAAAACTAATACTCTCGCCGACACTTTAACTCATACTCTCAGGAGTCTCTCGCCGACACTTTAACTACTCGAGTAAGTTAACTGTCCAACTTATAAGATACGGCCTTGAGGGTTAAAAAAAGCATCAAAAAAGTTGTGCATCAAAAAACTTGACTGATTCAATGAAAACCAATGGACCAAATGGGTGAAACCTCTGGGTCCGGGGTGTTCTTAAATGGAGCCTCCCTGCAAAACATTGAAGCCGATTACGAATTAAATAGTAGTTTGCCGGTGCAACATCATTGTCCATTCTTCCAAGGCTTAAAAGGAATTTGACTAATTGGGCAGCGGAGAAGCCTGGCGTGATCTTTCGATTCCTTTGATAGCTACCGCTTTCTTTTTAGTTTTTAAGTTGCCACTGATTTCGGCCACACATTTTATTAAATAGACGCCTGTTTCGACTGCCCTGCCGAAACGCTATTGTAACCAGTGTCCCATCTCTTGAACTTTGGGGTAAATGGTAGTTTTTATGAACTACTTCCGGGTCTAAATCTCTCTGACTGACTGGGAAGGAGGCTCTACCTGCCCTGCAACTCTCTTTTCTGGTCAGGCTTTATAATATGTGTGTTGATAATCTCGGATATTTTTTTTGTAATAGTTTTTTTCCTCTTAAAAAATATCGAATTATGACTATACTCTAGATAGCCAGTGCTTATGACGTGTGTAGATAAATCACAAGGTAACTTGTTTGTATCATTTATTTCATCTGAAAAAATATCAAATGATGAATATACCCCTGATAATTGGGTGCTAATTATGACGTGTGTAGATAAATCACAAGGTAACTTTTTTTTTTCTTCTCAAATCACAAGGTAACTTGTTTGTATCATTTATTTCTTCCCAAAAAGTATCTAATGATGAATATACCTCGGATAGCTGGGTGCTTTATGACGTTCGTGGATAAGTCACAGGATAACTGTTTTGTGGCTGTGTCTTGATCAGTAAAATTTTAGCCTCTCAAATTTTAATATAATAAAATAATTATAATATAATATAATCTTTTTTTTTCATCAAATCATTACTTTTTATTTTAAAAAAAATATCAAAAAAATTCATTTAAATCATCCATCTCTTCATTCTTTCGTCATTTTCAATATTCTAAAATTTTAACACTCCGACATAACCACAATGTATCATTTATTTCCTCAAAAAAAATATATTGAATGATAAATATACCCTGGATAACCAGGTGCTTATGACGTGTGTGGATAAGTCACACGGTATCAGATTCAATTCTTCCTATAATTAGACCCGTGACTTAAATGGAGAGATGGAGCTACCATAACTTCCTCTAAAGTTATTTGTGTGTGATGTGTTTACTTCGATGGACTTGCCGCTAGGGGTGCAAGTCCGGTTCAACTTTCGGGCTCTACCGGCTCCGGTTCCGTCACCGGTTCCAGGAATATGAGGTTTGATCCTTCCAGGAACCGAAATCGGAGGTGGATTTGGAGATTTTTCAGAAGCAAAGGTTTCTGTCGTTTCAACAGAAAACCCGGTTCCGGTTGTTGTTGTTTTTTTTAAACTAAAAATAAAAAACAATGACGTTCTATTTTAAATAGAATGGCGTCATTTAGGTGTTCTTTTTTGAAAAAAAAAATATTATTTTGATCTACGGTGAACAAAAGTTACAAAACCCTAATTCCATTCTCTCTCTCCTTTGCGAGTCCCAGACTCGCAACCCTTCTCACTCCCTCAACTCTCTCTATGTTCGTCGTGCTCGTCTGCCATTACTCTATCTCTCTCTCTCTCTCTCTCTTTCTCTTCTCTTACAGTCTCTATCTCTCTCTCTGCTGATTATTGAGCAATCTGAGCTCCGTCTTCTCCGGCGAGTGCAACGGTCAAGTGGTCAACCTCCATCGTTTTCATCCTACTTCTCTATGTATGTTTCTCTCTATGACTATATCTATGTATGTCTCTCTCTATCTCTCTATGACTATATATCCGCCATTTTGGCTTTATTTATAGTGATCTTGACTTGCACGGATTCAGTGCGTTTAGGATTTTAACTTCCTAGCTTCATGCATCATGCTTTAATTCTAACATACTCATTTAAAACTAAATCACTGTCCATAATTTTCATTATAAATATATATATATCTGCGCGACTTGTTCTTGAAAATTTTCACATATAAATCATGGTCCACAAGTTTCATTATAGATATATTGTTGTTTTTGGTTTGTAAAATAGGTTGCTAAGATGTTGTTTCCGGTTTTCAAAAAATAAACAATGAATTGTTGGTTTTTAAATACTATGGGCTAAATAAAATGGCCATCAAAACTCATATAATCATAATATAATATGGTTGTATTAGTTTGTACTTTAAAGGATGACCAATATTTTACTCCAAAATTCAACTCTAATCAATTTATGTCTTGGTAAGTTGATGTGGTACAAGTCTAATGTAAATTCTTAATTTTCATTTGTATACTTGTTGTGTTCATCTATATAATTGAGATACTTATAAGGAATTGAGAAATGCTTTTATGAAGATCGGATTCTATATTTTAATTTTTTGATATATCAGAGATATTTGTATTTTATGAATTGTGATAAATAAATAACATCTTAATTTTTTTTGTAAAAAATACTTAAATGAGTTAAAAAATATGACCCAAAACATTTTCGGCATTATAACATCCGCTTCCGCTAAATTCAATAAGAGTTGGAAGCGGAAACAAACTCTACTTTGGTCATCCGCTAGTTAGCGGACTAGATGTCGAAATGTTAAATTCCGCTTTTGAATAATCCGTTATTCACCCCTACTTGCCGCACATGATTATGTTTGTTATAAAATAAAAAAAATATAATGATGTATATGTCGACAAATAGATACAAGTATTAACAAAATTAACACATTTAAGGCCCATATCAATATTGCAACAAAATAAGTGTATGCAGTACTGTCATGTATATGGTTCCAACACTTAAGAACATCTCTAATATCTTAAATCAACCTACAATTTCTAACCAATTGTTTTTCTTTTGTAACACTTAATTGATATGAGTATTTTTAAAATGGGTTTTATTTTATAGAATCCAAATATAAAAATGTTTACATTTTGATGGAGTTGAAAGAAGCTTAAATATAAATCGGTTTTGTTTGTAAACAACATGTTTTGCTTTTTGCCGGTGAGCTTTAGCCCAGTTGACACCTCCTTCTTTTGGGAGGGTTAGATCGGGGTCCGACCCAAATGATTTAGAGACGAAAGTAATTATTATTTTTCTACCAATTAATTTGACTCCCTCAAAAAACCTTGGGCGTTACACGTATGATATTGCAAATTTATGGAGTCAAAGATTCATAGGTAAATTGGGGAGATGGAAGCCCTGCATAGAAATAGATGAAACTATAGAGGGAATCGGCAAATCGCATATTCCACGCAGAAGATGCCGGGTATGATGCGCACGTCAGCCCTAGATTTTGTCTCCTACGCGCGCCATTCCGAGCGTGACGTGGATTTAAACAGTTTCAACTTTCAAGTTTGGAACTTTGAAAGTGAGCGCTCAGGCACGTGTTTCGAGGCCCGGCGTTTTGGAATTGCAGACCAGACAATAGCAATAGATTTTCGACTGGGCCTATTGTAGGCCGAATGCCCACGGCATCTTCAAGCCAATGGTAATGCTGAATCTGGGGCGATCTTCAGTTGGGCTTTGTAAAAGTGAAACTCGTCGCCATTTTGTTTAGATTCGCCGGTCAACCTGCGTTGCGAGTGGTGTAGGTTTCGTGGGCTTGGTCGTAAACAAACTGGCTCGAGCCAGATTGTTAGCTGAAAAAACACTATTCAAATATGGACAAATCAGTTACAAAAAATTAATTATAAATTAATTAAAATTCTATTGATATCTGCCTCATAAATCTGCTCAATTTAATTTCGTTTGGAAAGCACCTTATCAAAAAAATATTATAAATTCAGGATTTATTTACATTCTAATATTCTATCCTAAACTTGCCTGGGTCGAACAAAACGTGGGGCGCGTGCAGAATACAACCATTTGGAGAAATTGAGGATTGGTTACTGTAAAAAACAAAAACAAAAACAAAGACAAAATGAAACTGAGCCTAAGAGCATATGGTTCAAGTGACACCTCCTCCGTACATAAAGGTCCTGATTTGGGTTGGAATATCTCACCTCTTTTTTCTGACACGCTATGGCTTGCATTGTTAAAAAAAAAAAAACGAGCCTAAGAGTTGACTCGAAGCCGTTGTCATTTGGAGAAATTGCCAAGGCTAAACCCGTCATCACACGAAAATAGGAGTTGCGGGCGCGACGGCGCGTGCATAAAACTGCCGCCTGCCGTAAATATTTCTCCAAATCAGGGGCATTTCCTTTGTTCTATTGGGAACAGAGGGGGGCCAAAGTAAAAAGAAAAAGTTGATTGATGAGAACAGGAAAAAAGCAAAAGATATACAGGAAAATATATAAAATCAAAATAATATCGCCAAAAAAAGGGGAAAAAAAAATTTAAAATAGTTATATTTATTTCCGGACCCGAAATCGGATAGAAGAGGTTTAATAGCGCCGTTGAGATCCGGATGCTAAATTCTCTCTTTTTTTTGTTCTCTCTCTCTAGGCTCTCTTTGTCCCTTATCGGCTCACGTTCTCACTCTTCTCGCTCCAAAGGCAGATTTTCGTTTACCACCAACCGGCCAAGACGGAGAGAGAAACAGAAGGAAAGATTCGTAGGGGGAGAGACCGCGGAAGACGGAACAAATATCAAGCCCTAGAAGAAGATAATCGGAATCCATTATTTGGACTCCTCGTATAAGTATCTCCTTCGATCCGGTACTCAGCCAAATTAAAACGGGCACGGTTTAAACGGTTCGTGCGGGGTGGCGCATAGGGTTGGCGTTCGATCTGGGGGAGGAATACTCAGAAATCGAGGGGATTCAGCTCCGTATCGTCTTGGTTCTTGACGTTGCAAGCCCTAGATTTGGTGCTTACGGCTCGTGCGTTGCTATCCGTAGGATCTGGTTTTGGAAACGCTGGAAATTGCTCCTCTGGGCGGCTTGTTCTTCTGGTTGGTTTTCTCTTCTGTGCGGTGACTTCGATTTGGTGTTGTGGCAGCCCATGCGATTGGGTTGGTTTTCATGCCGCCAGAACCACTGCCTTGGGATCGTAAGGACTTCTTCAAGGAGAGGAAGCACGACAGGTCTTCGGAGTCGCTAGGTTCCGTATCCCGATGGAGGGACTCGTCCCATCACGGATCCCGCGACTTCAGTCGCTGGGGATCCACCGATTTTCGCAGACCATCCGGTGAGTTCTTTCTACTCGAATCGTCCTCTCGTAGCCCCTCGTATCTCTGTATTTGTCCGATTTAGAATACGTAATCAGGAGGTTTCCACGACCACGATGATTCTTGGTTCAAGAGGTTTTAATTGTTCACAAACTTTTTCGTTTTTATCAATACAAACGAGTTGCTTCTGACGAACTTTTGATAAGCGGATGGTTTCTGTTTTGCTGCTTTAAAAACTGTTGGGGTTTGGATTTCGTTTCATGATTATTGCTTAGATCTGCGATCAGCGTTCCTCTTTTGTTTGTTATATGGGTTATGATTCTCATCTGGAGAATAACGTTTGTTTTTTTTTTTCTTTCTCTTGGGGGCTTTATATATTTGTTCGTATTTTATTTATGCCCGAATATATACGTTGCTTGTGTTGATATCCTGGGGTTTTTCTCTTTTTTTTGTATAAATATTTTCTGAAGGTCATGGTAAGCAGGGTGGTTGGCACGTGTTTTCCGAAGAAACTGGTCATGGGTATGTGCCTTCTCGGGCTGACAAGATGCTGGAAGATGACAGCTGCCGGCCCTCTGTTTCACGCGGAGATGGAAAATATGGCAGGAGCAGCAGGGACAATAGACTTGGTCAGAGAGATTGGAAAGGTCACTCCTGGGAAACAAGTAATGGATCTCCAAATGCTTCTGGGAGGCTGATTGATGTGAATAATAGCGATATGAGGTCAGTGGATGATATAGTAACTTGCCCCTCGCATCTGAATTCTGACTTTGTGCACACATGGGATCAGATTCACTTGAAAGATCAACATGATAAGATGGGTGGTGTGAATGGGTTGGGCACAGGACAGAGGTGTGATAGAGAGAACTCGCTGGGTTCGGCTGATTGGAAACCTCTGAAGTGGAGTCGTTCAGGAAGCTTGTCTTCGCGGGGTTCAGGTTTCAGCCATTCCAGTAGCTCGAAGAGCATGGGGGGTGTGGATTCCAATGAAACTAAGGCTGATATACAGCTGAAAAATTCAACTCCCGTCCAGTCCCCTTCAGGGGATGCTGCTGCTTGTGTCACGTCGGCTGGACCGTTTGAAGAAATGACCTCCAAGAAGAAGCCGCGGCTTGGATGGGGTGAGGGACTTGCAAAGTATGAGAAAAAGAAAGTTGAAGGTCCTGAATGTAATGTAAACAAAGATGGAACTATTGTTTCTACTTGTAACACAGACCACATGCATTCTTTCGTGTCAAACATGGCTGATAAAAGTCCCAGAGTTGCGGGTTTTTCAGATTGTGCATCACCTGCTACTCCATCCTCAGTTGCATGCAGCTCCTCTCCAGGTAGGATGAGTTTCTTCCTTTCAATATAAATTTTTACAGCTTTCTGTTAATCATTGCCAAGTATTTACTTTGTTTTCCTGTTTACATAAGCAGAACACTGAGTTTCATAGGCCCTTTTTAACCGTGAATATATTTTGTCTATAAGCTCCAAATTGTAATTATTTAATTTTCTTTAGCGAGAACAAGTTATGAAGTAATGGAAATGAAAATGGAGAAATCCTTTGTTGTAGGATTAAAAGAAGTAACGGAGAAAAGCCAAAATGCGAAGAAGGTAAAAGAATTAAAAAGCCACGGGACAGAAATTAGAAAGAAGCTCCTAGGAAAAAGAATAAAAAGAGAAAATATTAAAACCGGAAAGAAAACCTAGAAAAGAAAAAGAGGAAGGGTTTTGGGGGAGGGGGGGGGGAGGAGGGGAGACTTCTTACTTACCAGTGATTGAAATTTTGGGGAGGGGGCTGGGTGGGGGCTTTTTTCCTGTACTTCCCTACTCCCCTCCCTTTTTCTCTATAATTTCCTCTTATTTCTCTTTGCCTTTTTTTTGAAGTATCTAATGAGTTACACAGAAGGCACATGGTTTTCTACAAGGCACAGGGGACCGCGTCAGCAATTTCTGTCGAGGAACTGATCGAGAGACTGGCAGAAATCTTCCATTTTAAAATGGTGAAACTTAGGTCTAACAATTGCAAAATTGAAAACTTGGGGTTTAAAGTCAGATTGCAAAAAAGCATAGGATGTGGTGTTGCATTTTTCAACTATTCAAATGATAACCTGAAGGATACTATTTTTGTACTTGATCTTTGTTATGTAGAGGGGTGAGCAATTTAGGTTATTCCTGCTTGTAGGGTCAGTTAGATTCTAATGTAAACAAGGGGCTGACTGGCGGAGAGAAGTCAGTATGATATTTTTTGAGGAGAGATGGTACAATTTACAATTTGAGTATGTGTGCGCCTGTTTCTCTATCTTTAATATCATAATGCATTATGAGCTTTCTTACATTGTCAAGGAAAAAAAGAGGAAATTTGACTTATGACAAAGCTTTTTCTCCTTGGGAATCTGATCTATGGTTAATACACACACACGCTCAGACCCACATCCCGCATGTATATATGGACATATATGGACTGTATGTGTTATTATATACACTCATAATAGGATATTGTGTTGTGCAATATTCAAGTGCTTTTTCATTTATAACTTGCTCTATGTTTTTTGTGTGTGATTTACCTCTTCTAATGGAAGATTTGGCAATCAATGTAACAGGTTTGGAAGAAAAGTCATTTGGCAAGGCAGCAAATATTGACACTGATATTAGTAATTTATGTGTTTCTCCTAGTGCTGGTTCCATAAATCATCCCGACGGATTTCCTTTCAATTTAGAGAAAGTAGATATGAACTTCATAGCTAATTTGGGCTCTTCGCTCATTGAGTTGCTGCAATCTGATGACTCAAGCTCAATAGATTCAACTTTTGTGAGGTCATCTGCTATTACGAAGTTGCTAATATATAAAAGTGAGATATCAAAGGCGTTAGAGATGACTGAGTCAGAAATTGATTCACTTGAAAATGAACATAAGTTATTGAAATCTAAATCTGAAAGCGGCAATCCCTGTCCAGCTTCATCCAGTTCTTTGCCAGTGGAGAACAATGCAACACCCTGTACAGAAGAAGACGCTACCTTTGATTTGATCCTTAGACCCCCCCCATTGCAAGTTGTTTCGTCTAGGGACACGGTTGTGGAGAAGACTCCTCTCTGTAGTGGTGCCCTGGAAGACGTTCAGGCAGCTATTAGGGAGGAGGATGTTGATAGTCCTGGAACTGCAACATCTAAGTTTGTTGAACCACTTTCTGCTGCGAAGGCAGTTACTTCATATGATCAGGTGGACCGGGGTAATTCTTCCGAAAATTTGGACAGAATTCAAATTCCGTCTGAAAACATGGATGGGAAATGCTTGGCGCTATGTTCAGTTGGGGAGAAGACTGGACCACCTGTTTCCAGTGAGTTGTGCCTACATACCGATGGAGAAGATATGTTGTGTGATTTAATATTGGCTTCCAACAGAGAATGTGCAAAGAGATCATCTGAAGTATTGAATAAGCTTTTACCAAGAGATGAAAATATGACTGATATTTCTCGGTCTGCCAGTTTCTCGTCCTGTCAGAGTCCTTTGATAAAAAAAAAATTTGCAATGAGGAAGCAGTTTTTAAGATTTAAGGAGAAAGTTATCACCCTTAAGTTTAAAATTTTTCAGCACCTTTGGAAGGAAGATATGAGATTGCTTTCTTTTAGGAAACAACGTCCAAAATCTCATAAAAAGTTTGATTTGTGTGCGCGGACAACTCTTAGTGGCAATCAGAAGCATCGGTCCTCCATTCGCTCTCGCTTTTCTTATCCTGGTAAGAAAGTTTGACTTTCTATACTTTATTTACACAGATTATTTTTATTCTGTGCTTAGAATAAAAATCATCGTCTCTCTCTGAATCTGTTGTTATCTGCATATAGAATTTAAGTGGTCAATTCTCTTTGGTCTGTTATGTAGTGTGGTTACCTGTGTAATCGATTACCTTATATTTTTGTGTGCCTCCTACCCTGGAGTGACATTTGCATGAGTAGTGCATAGGAAGGTTAGATAAGGTAGGAGAGATTGCACCCTTGTGCTCAATACCCAAATTTTTACCTCACTTAGCTTTAATTATGGTCTTCGGCCGTAATTATCAAAAAAAAATTATGGTCTTCGGCCGTACGAAAGTAAAGTGTTTCTTAGAAGTTCTTTGGTTAGAGGACAAAGAGAGACGGGCTGGCGGGGGGGGGGGGTAATCGGCATTTTACTCCCTTAAATAATTATGATGGTGAATCAAAGCTGGCAGTGAACCCTCCTGTTTTGCACTGGAAAAAGTTTGAGTTAGTGAAGCCTGTCCTTAGGATTGGCTTAATTTCCGCTGAATTTTTGTTTGCCTTGCTTTGTTCTCCCCCTCCAACCACCACCAACATCCCCAGACCCAAAAAAAAAAAAAAAAGAATCCAAGAAAGGATAGAGCACTTTAAGATGGTTACAAGTTCCTGATCTCAACTCCTTTCTTTTTTGTGATTTACTTATTATCTGTTTTGCAGCAGGAAATCTGAGCCTGGTCCCTACCACAGAGATGATCAATTTCACAAGCAAACTGCTTTCAGATTCGCAAGTCAAGCTTTACAGGAACGCTTTGAAGATGCCAGCCTTGATTTTGGACAACAAGGAAAAAGTGGCGTCGAAGTTCTTCTCCGGTAATGGACTAGTTGAAGACCCCTTTGCTGTTGAGAAAGAACGGGCTATGATCAATCCCTGGACTCCTGAAGAGAGAGAAATTTTTGTGGATAAGCTAGCCTCCTTTGGGAAAGATTTCAGGAAGATTGCTTCTTTTCTTGACCACAAGACGACTGCAGATTGTGTGGAGTTTTACTACAAAAATCACAAATCTGATTGTTTTGAGAAAACAAAGAAGAAGCAGAATTCCAGTAAGCAAGCGAAGGTCTTTAATACAACCTATCTGGTGACGTCTGGGAAAAAGTGGAATCGTGAGACGAATGCTGCTTCACTTGATATTTTAGGTGAAGCTTCAATGATGGCAGCTCATGCTGATGACCAATCTCGTGCTGACCGTGCGAGGAACCAGCATTCAAGTGCTGGGCGAGTCTTTTTCAGTGGCTGTGGTGATTCTAGAACATTGTGGGCTGATGAGTGTGCTTTTGAAAGGTGTAGTAGTTTTGATATCGTTGGGAATGAAAAAGAAACGGAGGCTGCTGATGTTTTAGCTGGTATAGGTGGTTCGCTGTCGTCAGAGGCTATGAGTTCTTGCATCACAAGCTCTGTTGACCCTGGAGAGGGCTATCGGGAGTGGAAGTGCCTGAAGGTGGACTCTGGAATAAAGCGGCCTATGACACCTGATGTCGCACAGAATGATGATGATGAGACTTGTTCCGATGAGAGCTGTGGGGAAATGGATCCTCCTGATTGGACAGATGAGGAGAAGTCTATCTTTATACAGGCGGTGTCATCTTATGGCAAGGATTTTATGATGATCTCACGCTGTGTGAGAACAAGATCACGGGATCAATGCAAGGTTTTCTTTAGTAAGGCTAGGAAGTGCCTTGGCCTTGATTTGATGCATCCTGGACCTAGAAATGTGGGAACACCAGTGAGTGATAATGCTAATGGAGGTGGAAGTGATGCAGAAGATGCTTGTGGTGTAGAGCCTATTGAGGCTGGCTCGGTTTTCTGTGCCAATAAATTGGGCTGTAAAGTGGATGAGGATTTGCCTTTGACCGCCATGAACTCGAGCTCTGACAAAGCTGAGCCTGCTAAAATTGTGAACTTGCAATCTGACCTGAGTAGGTCAGAGCAGAACAATGGGATGGGGCAGATGGACTATGAAGATTCTGACGCTGTTGACACTTTGGTTTCTGATGCGTGTCAGACGGAGAATAAGCTAGTTGTTCATGGTGACAGTAACATTATGGGTGCTGTTCAAAACCGGTCTGAGTCAATGCATGGTCATTTAAGCGCTGTTTACTTGGCCAGGAAAGAAAGTGGAGGAGGTCAAGTGATTGAACAAGGTATTTCCACTGCAGAACAGGTACCTGTTGGAGAAGGAATGCCATTGAATTCAGAAGCTTTGGTGGAGAATAAAATTGTCACTTCTGGGGAACTTGAAAATGAATTAAAGGGGCAGGGATTGCTGTTGCCAGAAAGTAGTTTGAACGATGGAGAGCATGAAAGATATGATGCGGATACGAGTGGCCCAAGTGGCTTACAAAGTTCAATACAAGATTCTAATACAGGAGGAAATGGTTCTCATCTAGCTGCAGAGAGTTCTTGTTCTGGTTTAAGTCTCAACCCTGAATGCCAGCATAAAGTTTCCTTGGACTTGGATTCTATGGAAAAGCCTCACGTCATGTTGTTGACACAGCAGAATTCCCCTGCTACTGCAAGTTCTGTGTCTCAAGATTCTGCTGCCATTTTATGTGATAAAGCACTTAATCAAGATAGACTGTCATCAACACTTGATTTTCATGGGAAGAAGGATAAACAGTCTCCTAAGTCTGTTAATCGAGATGACTTTCACCAGCATTTGTCAGGCCACCCTTCATTGAATCATGTTGAATCCCCCATGATTCTCAGAGGCTATCCATTGCAGATGTCAAGCAAGAAAGAGATGAATGGGAATGTGAATTGCAGGAAGCTTTCTGAACTTAAAACCCTTTCCCGGTCAGACCGGAGCATCTCCGCTCTACATGTGACACAGGATTGCTATCTTCAGAAGTGCAGCAGTTCAAAGCCTCAAAGCTCAGTGGGTGAACTTCCACTTTTGTCTCAAAAGGTAGAACAATCTAATGTCCATTCAAGGGCTCATTCACGGAGCTTGTCAGATACGGATAAACCAGGCAGGAATGGTGGTGATGTGAAACTGTTTGGCCAGATACTCAGTCATCCCTCCCATATTCAGAAGTCGAATTCCAGTACCCATGAAAATGAAGAAAAGGAGATGCAAAATTCTAATTTAAGCAGTGAATTCTCTAATCTTAAATTTTTGGGCCACCAGGATGCGGATGGGAATTCGACTCTCCTGAAGTTTGATCGTAACAATTACCTGGGCCTCGAGAATGTTGCAAAGAGGAGTTATGGCTTCTGGGATGGGAATAGAATACAAACTGGGTTTTCATCTTTGCCTGATTCTGCCATCTTGCTGGCGAAATATCCTGCTGCTTTTGGCAATTATCCCACTCCGCCTACCAAGATAGAGCCACTGCCATTGCAGGCGGTTGTCAAGAGTAATGACCAAAATTTGAATGGCGTATCGGTTTTTCCGATGAGGGAAGTGAGTAGCAGCAATGGATTGGTTGATCATCAGGTATACAGGAGTCGAGAGGGCTCTAAGGTGCAGCCATTCACTGTAGATATGAAACAGCGACAAGACTTATTGTTCTCCAAGATGCAAAGACACGGTTTTGAAGCGGTCTCGAGTTTACAGCCCCCAGGAAGGGGGGTGGTTGGAATGAATGTAGTAGGACGGGGAGTTCTTGTTGGGGGACCGTGCAGCGGCGTATCTGATCCCGTGGCAGCTATTAAAATGCACTACGCCAATAGTGACCAGTATGGTGGGCAGACTGGGAGCATCATTAGAGAGGAGGATTCTTGGAGAGGCAAGGGGGACATAGGCAGGTAGTAGATGTGATCAGAGGGCCTCTTGATGAGGCCTTCAGTGGCAAATATGTTTCGTTGCCGCATTCTGTATAATAGTTTCTGTATCGTTCAATTAAATGATAGGGCAATGGACGGTTCTCAAAGTCCGTCTTTTTGGTAAGGTGTTTTAGGAGCTTGTAATATTCCAGCAGCTTTAATTTGTTGTATTGATGGAAATACAGAAATAATCTGTGAAAGTAGGGAGGGAAGTTCCAATTTCTTATGCAATCATTGTCTTGCCATCACTTATTCTACGGTTTACCGTTTATTCTTTAGGCAGTGCTGGACATCTGTATTCTTTATTCTTCTGCGGTTGTGTGATTACTTTTCGAGTTCGCACTCTGGTCCCTGATGTTTTCAGTCAGCCCTGAAGTGGGGTTTTTACTGTTCTCTTACTCTCTCATTTCTTGTGCCCAGAAAAAAAAAAGTTTTCTTGTGGCTTGATCAAAATGTAACTGAAGCCTTCCGAGTATTTTGATAGTTCATTTCCGGGGAAGTGTAATATCTATAAACGACAGTGGGTCGGAGGTGAAGTCTATAGTGGGACCTGCAGCAATTGTGAAATAGATTATTGCTCCTAGATGTTTGATAAGGGGAGACACCTGCTGTAAAAGTCATGAAACGGAATGAGTTCTTTCTGCTCGGAGAAGCCTAGTTGCAGTGCGTTCAGCCATTTGTTGAGCATGACTTGTTACGAAAGCCATCATCCCCAAAATTTCTCCATCAAACCTGTCTATTGTCAGAGACGCTCAAGAAAATCATTATGGCATATATGTGCATACTGCCCTCTCTCGGAAATATCCAGAAAGCTACTCTGTTATGGAAATTTATGGCCATAATAATACATCAACCATTATGCTGGAATGGCCATTTGGATGGTGGAAGGTTTCTGCTTCAAACAAGACACTGGAACAAAATCATCTTAAAATTGTCTGCAGTCAACTGACAGCAGCATGTTAAATAGTTCTGCTGCTAATTGATGTTGTTTGCTTTCGCCTCCTCCTGTGTTTGGAGGACGGATGGGAGAGGTGAAGTAATTTTGATCACCTGCAATGGCAGCAGTTGATAAAGATAACAAACGAGAGAGAGAGAGCATTTTCTGGAAGCATCTATGATGATCATAAAATAGCCAAAAAAGTAACCTCGAGAGAGCAAGTGAACTCCATATGCCTTGCTAAAAAGAAATAAGGCCCAACGGATTTTCGAATCTTATCTGATTGGTCGTTGGATGAGAGAGAACCAGTTGATGCGCATGCAAGTAGTAGCCGCAGTCTCCTGGAACAGGTTTTGTCGGCCTCTGGTATCCTCTACAAGTTTTGAGACAAAAAATGACTTCCATAATCAACATTGTTCTTTTCTCTCAGTTTCAGTGGCAGCACTCATCTAGTCAGACAAAGGCAATCGATGAAGCTGTTTTACAGTATGACATGACATTAGGAGAAGATAATGTACACTTAACCCAACTTTCAAGAAAAAAACAAGAAGAGAAAGCTAATGAGTAGGTCAACCATACAGGAAAAGGAAAAGGAGGTACATACATTCAATTGCAATTCCAAAATGTTTCTGGCAATAAGCATCACAAGATATTCATGCAAAACTGAAGAGTATTATCTTTGATCCATCCTCCATGCTTAGACGGGATCATCTTACTATACTAATCGTTCCCTCATCGAATTCAAGGAACATACTTAATAATGGAACAGGGTGGAGTTAATAACCAGTATAGAAAATGTCTTCTTCTGGTATGTATAACATGCATAGGTAGGTTTATTTAGATTAGCCACCATCTGAGAGGTGACCTGTAAATTGTGTCTGACTTGTGCATGCTCATCTAAGAGTACAGATCTAGTTATCAGAAGAAGAAAAAACATCGGAAAATAGTTAGCAAGTATACTTTTGTGCACTCAGTGAGTATAGTTCCTAACTAGATGTGATCTTTTAGTGATCTCAAAAGCTACATTAAGCAAAGGTTTCCATATGAAAGGGAATTTTTCTTTAATCTACCAGAAGTTAGGAAAAGATACCATGGGACAGGAATTGACAATGTAACTAAGATGTTTGCATACCCATCATTTGCAAAACTTTCTTCAACATATTCAGGATCAAAGCCTTTCGGTTGTCCACCATCAACATAATAAAGCGGATCACCTGCTAAGAGGCAAAATCTTCAAACTCTATACACTAAACATATTTGATCCAATTTGCACTTCATGACCAGGTGAAGCGCTCTAGCAGCTAAACACAAATAAACAAAATAATTAATTTACTAGATGTGAGATCTGAAGATTTTCACATGGAAAATAGCAGATATTTGTAAGATAAGACAAGTGTTTCTCTGAAAAAGTGCTTGAGATTTGCACTAAAATTGCCTCATAATCTGTAAAATATTTGAATAGACAAGGATCTTTGTGCAGAAGCTTCATGGTTTATACAATGATGCAAAATATTATAATATTATGTGGTACTTCAAGCAAACCACAATGCTCATGTTGAGAACACTCTGGTTCATAGAAGTGCGTGTGCCAATGCTGCAAAAGAAGTGAGCAGAGACAGTAAGACATTGACGTTACTACCCATCACAGTCTTCATGGACTGTAGGCCAAAAGGTAACACCAAACATGAAATAGGAATATATTATTACAGTTTGAGAAATATCAATCTGTTATCTACAAGAGAAACAAAATATTAAGCACCATTACTTTATGGGCACTACTCTGCCTAAACAAACCAAGCCATGGTGATGGACAACTAAATTTTGGGTAATTTTATTCGGCATCAATATTTCATGGTCTAACCTGAAGTGCCCCTTCCCAAGCGATGAACAGGAACCGGATGTGGTTCTTGGCATGCTGGAGAAGAACTCTGCTTGGTTGCCCTCCACTGAAGCTGTCTCAAAGCCGTCCGTTGCTGGAAAAGGCCTCCAGGTAAGACTTGAAGGCCAGAAGGCTTATTAAGGGCAATCTGAGAACATAATAATGAAATGAATCAAAATGACACATAATAATTAGAAGAGGCACCGACATGATTTCATGTCGTAACCGGTAACTCCCTCGTTTCAACTGGTTAAAAGATAAAACTCAGACACGTAACGAAAAATTACAGACATGAATTAAATCCACATCCTTATGAATACTGAACTTAAAGAAAACAAGCAATTAAAAATACCATATCCTCATCCTCATATAAAACATCAAGCAAGTACGGCGCATCAGGCTCTCTCCACGGAAGTCTATGGTAGACAAGCTCCGAACCGACTCTAGTAATGGGATTACGTAACATAGAGAAAGTTAGAAAGCAACATTATCTCTCAGGCACGAAGTTCAGAAATAATTCATGGTGATAAAGCTTCCATTGAAGAACCTGAGGATTGATCCTTTACTTCGTTTCGAACCGGTCGATTTTAACCTTCTTAATTATGTGGTGTGTCAGAGAGATTGATTAGCGTAAACCAACTCAAAATAAAGAAGATTAGAAAAAAAAACTCAAAATAAAGAAAGATAGCAACACGATTTTCCCATTTTCCTCCTCCTTTTACTTTGTTTTCTCCGTAATCGAGAGAGACATAATTTGATTCTAACATGTTTGGCAGTAGGAAGTGAGAGGACCGGAATCGGCTGGCCGGACGACGTCTGTGTAGAACAAACCGTCGTTGAGATCGGGCCAGGGCAATCCGAATGTCTTAGACTGACGAGTTTCTGCAGGATTCGACATGGGACGATCAGGAACGATGAGGGAGAACGTCGAGACTACAGACCAGTGGATCCGATGATACTGATGGTGGCCGACATGAAGTTTCAACGTTACTAATCTCAATTGGGCCATTTAACCAAAAAAGATGCCAATTGTTCCTTTACAGCTGATCTTGGCCCGAACTTGAGTTTGAGGCATAAAATTATTCGGTAGCATCCCAAATCTTTTTGGACGATATTTGGGCCGAACGTGTGAGCTTCAACGTAGCTCAGCCCAATAATTCACTCTTGTTGGAGAAACAGAAGCAAGTTGGTTCGAGTCTTTTGGGGTTTCATGGGTCAATGGTCGATGTATAACAGTATAAGAGGAGGTCTTCTTCGCCTTTTTCCTTCTTTGCCTCGCAATTACGTCTAGAAGAAAGTTCGGTGGGTGTCATTCTAAAAATGGAGCTTCGTCAACTAACTTCAAAACAAGTATTTCTCCGACAAGTAGTGTCCTGCCTCAGTTTGAGTAGATTGATTTACATAAAGGTCTTTTCGCGAGAATTCTAGTACCACAGAGGCCTCAACATAACGCCGGGTCAAATATCTTTTGGTAGGTATTGGTTGAACTGCACCCAAAGACAAGTCCCACTGAAATTGGCTGTCCAACAATCGTGGTTCATAATACGCCAGCTAGCTTTGTTAAAATTCCATGGGAGATTGACGTTGAATTTAGCATACACTTCATTTGTATTTTGGCTGAGGGATCACGCATATCATTTGCAATAAACTGTGACAATAACAATCGACGAAAATAGTAGATTAATAAGTAAAACCATTGAACCTTACATATTTTATTCCCTCATTTGCCGAAAAGTACTTCTCTCAATGAGAAATGAACAAAGAGCAAAGACAACATGAAACAAGCAGACATATTTTGTTTTTGTTTTTATTTGTCAAGCAGACATATAACATATTTTGTTACACAAAGAATTACGCCTCGTAAAACACAAGGATACATATGACATCAACGACACAACTCTGAGAAAGCTTAGCAATAAACATCTGCTGGGGAAGAAGGCACAGATGATTCAATGGAAAGTGAATCCCAGTTCACAATATCACCACAATGCCCGCCATTTGATTTAACCACAAGTAGCTGATTTGAGCCACCAACCGGTGTTTCTGTGAGAGACAATTTCTTTGCAGCAACTGCCTTCATTCGGTGACGCTCCGCTCTAGAGCCAATGACCTGTCCTAACACTGATGCTGCAATGGTAAAAGCCATAGCTGTCTTGGGCATCAAGACAGACTTCCTCAGCATTGCTATGAATGGGACAGCCGCATGAACTGCAGTGAACCAGGCTGGTGAGAATTTCTTGGTGTGTTCTCTCCATATCCCTAAAGGAACATTTGCGGCCATGCCCAGTAACCCAATAACAAGTACCTTTGCAGGGAGGGGTTGTGGGCGGAGGTTCTTTGCAAATGCAGTTTGTGCTAGAGCTGCTCGGGCTGCAACTATTGCAGGTGGGCAATCGTATTTAAAGCCTGGAGGGGGCTGAAATACCTTAGCAACTAGAGGAAGAACATTACTAACTGCTCGGTATGACTTTGCAATGGGGCAGCTTCCACTTTGCAGCCACTCATTGCTCAAGGCTTCATGCTTTGAACTTCCTCCCTGAAAGATCAATGTACAGATCATTAAAGAGACAAGTATATAAGAAATTCAAATCATGCCAAAGTTCAAACAAAGGCAATTACAAAAGAAATAAGATCCAGCCGCTTGACCAATTTCCATTATTTAGTCCAACACATCCAGTATATGAATATGATTCTGAGAAGTTCAGATAACTGAAATTTCACTGGGCTTTGGAGCATGCATAAATTGTTCCCAAGCAATATTTAAATTACTAGGACAAAACCAAGTGTGGAAATCATGGCACAAGCAATTGAAAATGAATTACCTTTGAGGAAGACTCTTTCTTGGATGATTCAGATTTTTTTTTTTGATTCTTCCACTTCTCAGAAAATGAATCAAAACTGAAGGGCCCTCCTAGTCCAAAAGATGATAGACTGATAGTGGCTGCCTTGGCTGCTAAAGGATGAAATTGGCGCTCTTCTTTCTCAGACCGCACAAAGGATCTCTCAGAAAGGGGAACTACCCCGTCTCGTCCATGGAAAAGCCTAAATGCCGTATCAAAGTTGGGACCATCTTCAAAAATGGGACCTTTGATTCCGCATACCTGAACAGAGAAAGGAGTTCAAAAAATATAAAAATTGATAAAGGTGAACAGGATCACATGGCAGCTGGCTGCAGCCACAGAAACACAATGGCAGCATGAAGCACCCATCACATGAGTTTACAATTTGAAGCAAGAGAACAGGTTGAGCTTTTGATCGTAGCTGGATCTGTGTTGTGAAGATGCAGTTCAAGAATACAAGATTTTCAGACCTAAATGTTTTCGGCTAAACACAGAAAGCTAAGATAGAGATTCCTTTCAATCCAGTAAACTAAGTGGGAGCCAGTGTATAATGAAATCTATATCAACGGAGGGAAACAATTCTGAAACAGGTCATCCAAAATAGGTTTAACTTACAGGCATTGGGAAAGCCATGGATGATGAGAAGGAGAAATTAGTGGGCTCATTGATGTTCCTTAAGAATGGACATCTAAGCATGTCAAGTGGAGAATGTGTAGTCTCTTCATGTAGGTCTCTGAGGAAAAACTCCATATCTCTTGAGGAGCAAATGTCCTGCACAAAAGGGACAGTGCATAAACAATGTCATAATCACAGTGCCACAGTAAGAAATGCAAACTGCAAATTTTGACCCTAAAATCAATCCGTATAAAGAGTATTTGTACCTAAAGATGAAACCTGTATCTGAGAACCCAGAGAAAAGGTGAAATTGTAAATGAGTGCGTGAACATTTAACTGAAAAAATTAATGTCTATCTGTAATGTCCCCCTCCGAGATTGTTATACGGCCATAAGCTCTAGTTCAAGTCCGTTGAGATCTTAACTAGTGGCAGAAGCTTAATTATCATAACATATAGAGAGGAGGAACGATTAATTATAATGACAAACCTAACCCGAATGAAATCCAAATCATGAACTGCAAAAGGCTAAATTTTGACGAAAGGTACCCAAATCCTTTGTGACCACAAAAATCAAGCATATAATGGAGCTGTAGAACCAATTCAAAACCCGTCTAGTACTCATGCCCTTTGATTTTCAACAACCATTCACTTGCAACCTAAATCATCTAACTATAAATCTCTTGCCGAAATCCTTTAATCGAGATCAGACTAAGTTCCAAGCTCTGTGAAGGCCACAGCAGAGAGGGAAAAGAGCAAAATTTCATACATTATTCTAGACGAAAGCAAAGAATTAAAAAAAAAATGCCAACTTGTAGTGTGTAAAAAACAATTTTGCACGAAAGTTCTTTGAAACCAACTTCTAGCATCAAAATTAAACAGGTTGTGCAAAATGAATTTACAACTCTCAGAGCTAAGATTATAAAGCCAACATTTACAAAAAAAGATGGACCACGCCTTCGAAGCTATTAACACAAATCCATAACGAAATTAAGAAAAAAAAACTAAAAATTGAAAATTGAGCGTTGAACTGGAAATCGATCTTCTGCATAATGAACCCAGAAGCAATCGAGCAATCGTACCGAAATCTTAAGAGGCATTTACCTAGAGAGGCTTGGAAGGGCAAAGGAGCAGAGCGTGGGCAGAGGCCTAGAGAGAAAAAGCACGAGAAGCGAGAGAAGGAAACAAAGAAAGGAATCGCAGTGGTAGGTATGAACGATAGAAAACGTTGAAGATGATGCTTTTCTTTATGTGAGAGAGAGAGAGAGAAAAATCAATATGTCGTGGTACACACACGCCCTTCTGTGAAGGCGAAGAGACGCAGCTCACCAACTTGGAAAACCTTTCTGCCTTTTGATTGTGGTGGAGAGGGTCAGCGCATACGTTCCATTATTGGAGTTGGTGGGCTAAACGGCGTGTCGAATTTATTGGTTACTTTTATTTGGGAGAGAAAAGGGACCGTGACGCGTTGATACGGGCTGCTTCTTCTAGAACTAGTTAGTGGTTGCCATCGCTGCCGAAGTCAGAATTGATATATTCATTAATTTTGCCCGCGTGTTATGGCCAAAATAGTAATAAGGAAAAGTATTACGGTAATCTTGTAAATCTACCATTTTCTAACCACATTATTATTCGTAATCTTGTAAAATGAAGTTCTAATTTTAGAAGGTATCAAAATCTGTCTCCCTTGTTAACATTCCTTGATTTTTTATTTATTTTTTTATTGTTCTTTTGCTCAGAAAAAAAAATGTAAAAATCAATGGGATTTTGGACTTGGAGGCTGTTCGGTTTGAGTGTATTTTAAGAATTTTTAGGTGATGTTAACTTTATTAGTATGCGTGTTTTAGTTATTTTTATGTAGTGTTAAGAATGATGTTTGGTTGTAGAATATTTTGTATTCTGAGAATTCAAAAAAATCCTGAGGATTTTTGTATACCGAACAGCCTCTTGGATTAGTGCTTGGAAAAAGTAAAAATTGGGTGATTGTGAAGAATAGAGAAATTGAGAAAGAGCACCACATAAGATGAGAATTGGAGTTAGCATGCTAATATTAGTCCGTAGTAGTATACGTTTGGTAATAAACGTATTGATTTAATGATGGATTGCTAATAATCGGTTTTTGAAGTTAGATTTCAAGACTAATTGAATTTGATGAGATCTGCGTCAAGAGTGGTCATCGCTTACCACCAGATAGGACAAACAACGTTGAGAATACGAACTACTTCGTGGGGGGAGGGTCTCACTGTAAAGTGGTGTGGGAGGCAAGAGGGTAGAATGATAGAATCCACTAACATGTTTTGGGCCAATCAAAGAAATGGATTATATTTTGGAGGAAGAAAAGTTTACCACCTTCCTAAACTTGACTGAAGACGCAGATTGGAAAGACAAGATTCAATACACGTTATGAATGTATTAAGGCGACTTCGGCAATTGGTTGACCAGTCTGGGCTGAATTTTGATTTGAGTTAGCGAGCCTGGGCCCCCTGCTCACCTAACATGCAGCTAATTTCCCCTTTTTTCTTGGGGGTCCTATGATGGGATCATTAGTAATTTAGTAGCATTAATATGCTCGTGGATCGTGATATGCATGGGAATATAAAAACGACAACGTTCTTTCAAATACAGAGGTCTCGGTTTCACCCATTGGTTAGGTATGTTGAAGCCAAATAATGTAGGAAGAAAAAGGAGGTTACAACTAGAAGTCTAATAAAGGAAACCAGTATAATTCATAAAGATGTGAATAGATACAGATAGCTCTTTATAATAATGGTGCTCAATAATTCCAAAGCATTAAATAAAACCGTCAAGGTGTTCCCAAATATTACCACTTTTTATGGAAATTGCAAGATATTGAATAAACCTATATAACCTTTAGTCTTGTACCAAGTTATATAACGGCCAAAAAACTCAATTTTTTTCTAAATGTAATGAATATCTAGGTAAGAAGATCTAAACCATTTAAGGATTTCACAATAAAGTCATCCCAAAAAAAAAGGAAAAGAGATAAAGATCATAATCCCATTAAGTAGGTCTTGCAAAGACAGGATAAATAAAAAATAACAGGGGACAGAAAAGGCACCATTTACTGCAAAAAATTAATTTGTTCTAAAGCAAACAAATTAGACTTGAGAAAGCGAGGTAGCCCATCATATTTTCTCGCTTGCAATGCTATAACATTTTAATTCTGTATAACAAGAAGGCGTTGTAGTCTGAAAGGAGGAAAACAAAAAAGGCAGGATTGGTTATGAACTTGTAACGAGAAGCAAAATCCCCCATACCGAGTATATCCATTTCTGTCACCTATTTGGGAGGAAGCTCTTCATTTGTTCTCCTGTACTCCGGCTTCAGCTCATACGATCCTTGATTAGCTCCCTTGTTATTGTAGACGCATAGGTCTTTAAGTATGTCTTTCATAAATTGCTGCAGACAGACAAAGTCACAATTGAATCACAAAGGGAAAGTCAATCTAACACAGGTAAGCACGAAAATAAAAAATTAGTTCTCATCATCTGACACGTAAAGTCCAGTTGGTTGCCTATTCTACCACCGATTTGCACAATGATAATTTTGCAATCCATATCTCTGTTTTTAGAGTAAAATAGATCATTTTCCTTGTTCGTGTGATCCTTGAGAAGGCAAATTAATATCATCCATCAAACACACATAACACATAAAACATATATCAGTCGGTACAAGAGGGCTCAGCCCTTGATTTCAGGGAGTGAGTTTATATAACGGGGTATCATCTAGTGATAAGAGGAGTTGACCCTAAGAATTCCGTGACACAACAGAGATGGAGAAGGAAATAAAGGAGTCAGGTGGGATGTGTATGATGAACATATGCCGTAAAGTGGCACCTAGGGATATCGGCCATTAGCCAAAGACAAAATTGAATAGGAGCTCATTCCCCTGAGATACCGTGCTGGAGCATCTATAGATAGGAGTGTAAAGTATCACAAAAGAGAACATCTAAAGTTTTTTTTTTATGAGAAAAACTTTATTAAGAGAACATCTAAAGTTAGGCAGTGAAGTTATTGAACAAGAAAAAACCTACTTCAGGTTGGTCTGTCTCCTGGATAAGTTGTCTTAGCGTCCAATTTGGTTGCCTCTCAAAGAGCTTAAACATAATTTCTTCCATTTCACCACGATCCCTCCTTGTTCTTTTCACGTCTGATCCCTTAGCTGGCATTTTCTTCTTATCCTATTCCAAACAAAGCAGCTCTCCTTATTCGTCATGATTGAAAATCAAGACGAGAAACAGAGTCTGACATGGATATATTGTGGAAGACTAAAGTAAGTGCCCCAAAAATAAAATTCCAGATAATATCAGGCAAAAAGAGAAAACAGAAATAAGTACAATAGGTCCAGAAGCAGCAAAACTAATCATCCCTGGCATGGGCCTCATACGAGCCCCACTGTCATTGTCGATCACCTGAAAAGTGAGTTTGGAGGAAGTCAAAGAAATAAAAAATGTGATAAAGTTATCTATGTCAAGTAGCACATATACATGAAGTAAAGGGCAACCTGTATCTGTCTAGTTTTAGTCATATATTTATTTGTCCTTTCACGGCAAAGTTTCCCATACTTCTCGATATCCTGGTTATGGGGCTTCATATCAAATTTGTTCAGTATTTTTCCCTCTACAGACAACTTCCCTACAATATGAAAGGAATTTACTCAGTTCACTTGGGTCTGCCAAGCTGCCAAATCCTAGAAGCAGAATAAGATAAAGAACAATCCAAAAGAAAGCTAAGATTGATCAAATACGTAGATCAGTAGCTATGCTCCCTTTCTGCATTATATTTACACAGATAGTCCCCAATGATTCACTCTCTTAAGAATTTTTTTTTTATAAGTACTCTCTCTTAAGAATTCAATCCTCGCTTTTATTATAACAGTATAAGCAGCACATATAAAGAGAACTAAAGAGAAGTATTAGCATCAACATGTGCAGGTAAACTTTTACCTGAGATCAGACTAAATTCCGATATACATACATATCAAATCAAGAAGCCTAACCCAGGAACTGTTGTGAATTATATTCACTTCCTCTGAATGGTTAATCTGATCTCCTCATTCAACTTTCCAGTCCAGCAAAATAATTCACCTTACTTTTTCTGCAACTACATGTTTGTGGTAAAATCATCTATAAACTTTTTGTAATTGTTAGCTATTGCAGGAGTGTCGTCTGAGACTTCTAGTGTTCGTTCTAATAAACATGGTTTCTAGATAAAAACCTGGGTCTCTATCCAATTATCCATATTAAGGGCTCATAGAGTATTATGTTAGTTTGAAGTTATATGTCCCAAGTGTTCAAAAGTCAGATCCATTTCTTTTTTTTTGATAAGTAAGCCAATTTTATTAAAAACTAATAAAAACAAGGAACAGCGGAATCACCAGTACAAGAGAATGTACTGAAGAACCCAAACACAGACAAACAAGAAAATAGAAAAACAAAAGCCCAACAAGAAACTCCCGCCCACACGCCAACAAGAAAAACAAAAGCACCCCCAACAAGATCCCACCCAAACGATCCCCCTATCAGTCCAGCCCAAGGCTCTAAGTCTTCCGAACGATCGAGGGAGACCCATCATAGTTAACTGAAGACTTCTTCTAGGTACTGAAAGTGGAAGTTATGATTTCTAATACAATTTTAAATAATAACTCTTGACATGACAGATGTCACGGTTCTCAAACCTGTTCTGGTGTTAGAAAAGCTAACACGCATTTGTTTTATTATAGTTGAGAGCTCCTGGGAAAATCACTTAGAACTTAAAACTGCATCTTTGTTTTGTATCCACATGCATTCTCTCACTAGAATTGACTATAATTATGAGGTTATACTTCAAAGGACTCAATAAATTCATAACAGTACGTCAGTAGTTAAGGCTGGCATCAGTAGCAACACAATCTCAAGTTCCATACAAAGAAAAGGTGCAAAAACCTAGAGCAGACATTCTGGAAATATCTCTGAGTAACATAATGTTCGAGCAAGGTGAAAATTTAACCATCACCAACACAATCTCCTCTAGAAAATGGAATATCTGAAATAGAAAGATCACAGGGAAAGTGTATGCTCACCTTGTGATGACTCGGAAAATACAGACATTGGAATGAAGTCTTTTGACATATCCATGGAGTAACACTTGGGTATATTTCCAGATTCAGTGCCAGCCAATTCCATGGTGAACTGAGCATAATTAAGCAGTGTATGTAAAGCGAAGGAAACAAGACGACGGATACACAAAGAGCAGAATCAAATGTCTCCTTGAACTAGAATATTTTCACTACCAACTTGTGGTAAAACAGGAATTCTTTCCTCAACGGTATGTCCCCCTACTCCCAAAGAGGAAAGGATTCCTATCTAGAAGGCGAGAATATTTATTTTTGAACAAGTGAAATACAATATTCATATTAAGGCGCTAGGAAATGAAAGCATACCCAAAGAACTCCAAAGACATAAACAGAAACTCGGTAGTACGACAGTTATAAAAGGTATTATTTTGCGCAGAAAATTCAAGAAACATAGTCCTATAAAATCATCAACTCTTGAGAATCCTTTTGCTCTGCTTCCGAAGTAAAAATGGTAAGAACTGAGGAAGCCATCATCAAAATTTAAACAGATATGAGCTCAAAACAGAATGCTTTTTTCAGCAGTCTAACCATTCTGAACTGTAGAATAATTTTCATGTGCATAGATGGAGTTTGTTTGAATCCGAAAGCGCATAAGAGGCTCAATCCACCAATTTCACTTACTTCATGCACAAAGGAGCTGAATTGGATTAGGAAGAATCTTCAAGCTAGTTAAAACATAGTATTAACTACTTATGCAGTAAAGTTAGTGATGAAATAACCAAATTATGGCTGTAAAGAGTGGTGTTGAGGCTCTAAGTCTGAAATAGTTTGAATTTTATATATAGGAATGGTCAATATGGGCAGATCCAGAAGCAAACTCTGTTATACTTACTGATAGTTATGATGTGGACTAAGTTTGGCTCATCTCAAAAAGTAAACTTTCTTTAAGACATGAACAGTGGGGAAATGAAACGAAAAGAAATCAGAAAACTCGAACCTATAAAATCCAAACAAAAAGCGTAAACTGTGAAGAAATTCCACATAATCCAAACGAAACATTTGTAAATACTGGTTCACAAATGCACGCTAACGGATACTAAGAAAAACCAATAGAAATCTGCAACCATGCTGAATGGCAAGAAAAAAAAAACCCTGTATATTGTAAATCAAAGCCAAACAATCTATACAAGTCCCCATGAATGTTCCGAAAAAAAAAAGAGAGAAAAAAGGGAACAATTTCAACTCAGAAACCAGATGCACGGCCAGAGACAGACGCAAAACCCTAAAATTCACATAATGCAAGAGAAAATAAAGACTCAAATTCAAAACCGAAATGCAAGCGCGGAGATACACCACGGAACCCTAGAAATCGATACTTACATGCATACATTGATAGATAGCTAAAGCGTATGTAGTTTTAATGGAGAACCTGACGAGCGGAGTTGTCGTCTGCGTGGAGGGGGTCGATGGAGAGCACGACTTTGGCAACGGGGCGAGAAGGGTCGGAGGCATCGGGTGGAGACTGGAGAGAGCGAGAGACGAGGGGAGGGCATTTCATGAGCCACATTGCTCTATCCGCTTTGCTAGTCTCCAAGAACTCATTGTCAACATTGTTGCCGTTGTTATTGTTCTGGCCGCTTCTGGTGTCACCTCCTTGCTCGTCCATGGGGCCACGCAGCAAGAGAGAGAGGGAGACAGGGGAAAGAGATTGCTAAGGGTGAGGGACTGCAAATGAGAACCTCTGAAGAAATCGAAATGAGAAGAGTTATCCGTTCCACTCGTCGCGTAACAACAGATCACACCAGCAAGAAGTACACAGCTTGGATTTTTATACTGACGCCTGAGGGGGGCACGAGATTCTCTCTCTCCAATCCTTTAAATTTTAATGAACGTATTACTACAAACCTAGGACGTAATCCTATCCGATCACCCCAAATCAAGACACTAACCATTTTAACGAGTCAGCACTCACATCTGGATCTTTAAAGTTGTTCTCACGGATACGATTCAATGTTGCTAACTTTTTTTTCTTTGACCAACAAATAAATAAATAAAAAGAGAGGACCGCAGTCAATAGATGAGGAGTTGTGTGAACACAGTCGCGCAATATGAGGCACAGGTAACCCTCCATCATGAGATAAGGAGTTGGTGCGTCAGTAAATGCAATCATACCCTCCCAGCGTTTTATGCGCACAACCTAAAGGAAGTCTACTATGACAGATCTAGGCCAGCAGGGCAGCTCCCATGGTTGTTTAGTTCTTTTTTAAACCCCTGAATTTGATGGTCAAAGGCTAGACTAGCTGCCAGGAGGGCCTGGCCTATACCATAGGAAGTACCGACGACATAGTTGAAACTCAAAAATCCAAAGCTTATTGCTTGAAGTATCAAAACCCAGTGCGTGGATTGTGGACATGGATTTTGTGGGGGGAAGACGGCAAAGCAAAAAAAAATTAGATATGCCCACATAGATGCATCTCTTTCCAAGAAGAGCCGCCTTTGACGAACATTCTAATATCACATTTTGGGCGTTTATAAGAAAAATGAATTCATATATAGGTAGTTGTCATGCTTTTCTTGCTTGCTTTAAAGGAGCTCTTGGCAGCTTTAAGAAATAGATGAACTATCAAGTGGTTTCTCCACTGACAATAAATAATGATGTTCTAACCGAACTCTGAAACTAATCCAGATAACGATAGAAATGGACGGCAGTACAATTAGAGCTCTCAAGAATATAATATTTGAGGAAGAATTCGGTGCTGTTACACTCAAGAGAAACGTTATCATTCTATGCTGTTCTTTGACAAGGAGACATTGTTAGAACAAAACCTGTTGTCAGATTAGGAATAGTTGTTCTCAAAGTAATTTTGAGCTTCTAACTGAGTATAAGCTTTTGAAATTCCTGCTGGAATTCAATCTGAACTTTTGATTTCAATGGAACTCTGTTTTCTTTCTGCCTGAAGTGATCAGCACAATGATTCCAGTTTTTCTTTCTGATTCTTTGTTTTCTCCAACTTCTTTTTCAAGCGCTCACGCTGATCACCCAAAAAGATAAAGAGTTTAGCTTATTGGTTTTGAAGATGAAACAATATACATGACACCATTAGAAGGTTCTAAAAATCTGTCCCTAACAAGTTATCATCATTCCATTCATCTAATGCAACTGAGTTCACTAGTTCTAGGAAAGAAATATTCAGGCCTGCTACGCTAGACCTTCTGTTCTCAAATATGAAAAAGTACCGGTTACTGATCCAAGTTGAAGAACCTTTAGATATATAGAAATAGGAGTTTTCTTTTTTGGGCAAGTACTGACAGAATTCATTTAGATTTACTCAAGCTAAAATCTGCATAAACGTTTTTGAGTGGGCTAATGGCAAAGTCAGCACTGAATCAAGCCAATATACAATGTCCCTCTTGACTTTATAATCAAGCAAAGGCGATTTGGCACCAGCATAGACTGCATAATTTGGCTGCAACACACAATCATAAGGCTTTTTCAAGCATGTCAAAACAACAGTGCTGATGTCAACCTATTAAAGCTCTAGCTAACTCCAAACGTTTTGAATATAAGGCTTTCTAGTCGCATATGCAACCTAAATCTGACAGTGAGGGTGTACATTATATGCCCCAACAAAGAATGGCTGCCCATAGCACGATATGACAGACGTATGAGGAATTGTGAGCTTAAAACGTTCACATGGTAAAAAAAGGTTCTGGAATGGTATATAATTTTATAATCAAATGAAAACAATTATAGTGTAAGAGGAGAGAAGGCACTGCAGAGGGGGAGGGAAGGAGATGATGTCTTGCCTGCGGGAAAAACAACTTATAGCTTAAGCTATAAATTGCATTTCCAAGAAGATAAATGCAATTTATAGCTTAAACTTAAGAGGAAAAACAACTTCCCAAATTAATTTATAAGAGGATCAATAAAAGTAAATAAGAACTAATCAGAGCATGTTTAAAAATTTTACCAAACAAAAGATTGAACGGATTGTATTATAAAGTAGTAAAACAATAGGCAAAGGACGAACAATTACAACCTCGTACAATACAATATCTTCAAGCATAAAGACAACATCAATGAAAGTATACCATTAGTATTTTGTTCTGACGTTGTAGCTCCCTGCATAATGATTCAAGCTTGTCTCGAACGGCAATGGCTACACAAACAAGGGAAGGAGATGTCAGAAGACATCCACGGCAACAATCAAGGATGTCACCGTAATATGTGTATCAATGTCTATGTGAACGACTAATAAGATTACAAGGAAGCATTCAATGTTTCTTAAACAGATCCCAATTTACACGGGAGTCATGAACAATGGCAACATACTCGCTGGTTCAAAATTTTGGCAGCAAAGTAAATAAAGAATAAGGCGGGAACTTCTTCAGGCGACAATGCCTGGATCCACAGCCTAAAGACAAGTGACGATTCTTTTTACGTTAAGTCTCAGAAAAACTTATTATTAGATGAATCTGAATCACTTCTACACTGCAACCTTTCAAGATTAACGGGTAATTTCTACACCTACGTATCATGACCTCCTTCATCCCATGAAGCATTCCCATCATGAAACCTAAATCAGTTTGTCAAAATCCAGATAAGAAAGCCACCAAGGAATCAACGTAAAATTTCTCATGAATCTTGCTCCGACTTTCAAGTACAAATTCAAATTCTTGTGGTCATCACTTCAGAACATGGAGACCATATCAACTTAACTCAAATAATAGGTATCATCTCTGAACAGAACACATTTGCATAGGAAATGCAGGCAATGCAAGAAACAAACATTTATAAATTTATCTTATATATACTTATCAAAAGAAAATTTATCTTATATATGACAGATCACATTGCACAGGAAATGAAAGTGACCCAAGAAACAAATTCTTACCGTAAAAAGAATTACTGTTGTATGCTATCCATATATACTGATCAAGTGAAGCCTTATCAGAACTGACGACAGACTGTATAGTTTTAAAACCATTGAAGCACTTGCATAAGCAGGTCTGAACATTACTGGAATCAATTCAACTTACCTGAATCTCTTTCTGCAAGAACTTGTTGATACTTCAAAGTGAACTCCAAAAACTCCTTTTCTGACTTAAAGGTACGCTTTGCATTCTTACATTTGGCCTCAGTGGTTTCCTGGAGAAAATATAGTCAAACTCCCTACCTCATTGATTAAAATTTGCAGAAAATTTGAAAAAAAAAATATGTGGAAGATATTTTCATATCAAATTGGACTTAGGACATTCCACGATTCCACTGGAGTTGAGTACCAGAGAGAGAGAACAAAAGTAGCAAAGGAAAAATAGAAAGCTAATTACATACTATCATGAAAGAGAATAATTAAATAAGATGATATTACTAACTAGTTTTCTGTTTTTCGAAGCATTGGCACTCTCTGGAGAAGATATATCCTTAAGATGGGTCGATGATGCTTCTGAGACACCTTCAGTGGCTGCAAGAAGGAATATGATTAATGCAACAATCTAATATAGAAATCTCAAAGCCAAAAGTACCAGTAAATAAAATTCATTACACATCTCAACAACACCATGCATCCGCACGAACTCAAAAACAAGTACCACACACATTCAAGTGACTTCTGTACACCTCGTACAATATATTGGTGGAATTGCAACTGTATAGTACATCTTGTCTTATTAATTTCAGGGAGAAGGTCAATCCAAATTCTCCCAGGAGTTCTTTCTGTTCAAAGACTACACTGGTAGAATTTAAAAGAAGAAATTAATGAATTGATACAAATAAAAAAAAAAAAGATGGCATCCTTCTTCACTCTCACTCAATGCAAAACATCACTCACCCCTCAACTCCCCTTCAGGGTCCTTCAAAGGGAAAGCAAAACTTGTCTTTTCATCCGCAATTTACGTTAACAGGCTTAACAAATGATTCACTTGTAACCACTCTGGTTCCTTCAATGAACATGTTATTATTGTGTCATCATTGTGTCATCATTGTGAGAGCCGACATGTGCCTATCGCAACTTCTACACAACTTTACTAAGAAGAAAAGGAGGAATGGCAAGACAAAGATAGTTACATCTCTCTGAACTTTGACCATCTGCCTGAACTTGTTCTTTTTCCTCGCTGCATCCTGCTAGCCCAGCTGAAGCCTCAGAAACATTAGGTGAATATTGAGAGCCCAGTGTACCTTCTGTCTGCCCCACACAGTCCCTACTAGGCACTTCCACTAAGCCCTCTGAAGGCTCAAAACTATCTGTTTCAGATAACTGAACAGGAAAAGTACGAAGTTTGTGTGTTTTCTCTTCCCTACCCTGGCTTGCTTGACACTCATTTGCAGACAACTGTTCTGAATGATCAAGTTCTGGAAAACTATCCTTGTAATCACCCAGCGGTTTCTCTTGCTCAACTGTTGGAGTTTTAGAGGAGCCAGTGGTTCTGTGGAGCCCTCAACAAAACCATCTGGCAATGAATCCACTTCAGGAAGCTGGTTTGCATCTGGGTTCTGAATCTTGTCTACTGTTTGAACATGGATTGCACAAAATTATCGAGATATACTTTTTCTTATACTACCACAACCCGCAATAACTTGACAAAAAAATTACAAAAAATAAAACATACATTTGGGTAGACAATAAAAACTAAAAGATGCGTCCAATCCAGGCTCTGAAGGTGGTGTTTCAATTTGAAATGGCTTACTAATCAGTAATCCCCAATGTTCCAGCTTCTTACAGGTGCAACAGAAATGCAGAAAAAAGTTAAAATGCCCTGCACACCCACAACCTCTGTGTTCAACCTAAGAAGCCACAACCAAACATTTCCTAAAAGTAAAACCTTCACTTCCGTCGACGTAAATCTCCGAACCATACACTTATAAAACACCATTTTTTTAAGTTACTAGACTCGCGATGAGAACCCTGCAGCTCGGTTCTACATTACACTTGCAATTCCAACCTAAGCGATAATTACAACGAAGGATGACGCACGCTACCTCGCGAACACGCACGCGCACGCGCACGCGCACGCATATATGAGAGAGAGAGAGATGGATGTGTATAACGAGAACTAGCGCAATCCAAAGCATCGTTCACGGGTCGTAGTGAGATGCAGAGAATGAAAGAAATAGATTAGGAATTTGAAAAACCTACATTGAGGGTGGAGGCAAAAAATAAAATAAAACTAAAACTAGTAGAGTGCTCGAGAATTACCAGGCAGATAAGACGATCAATTGTTTGCAAGGGTGAGAAATTGCGAGAGCGATCCGGCTTTAGTTGCTGTTGCACTCGTTCTCGAAGTGAAGTGGACAATGTCTATCCCAATATGTCTGATTTTTGTCTTATTAGAGAATTTTCAGTAGGCTATTAGAATATAGAGTCAATTTAATAAAAAAATTTTAAAAATATCATTTATCAAATTTTAATAAAAAAATTTAAGAAGTGAATAATGGATCTCTATTTTTAGAGAGTCACTATTTACTTCACTATCTTAAAATATTAATATTTTTTTATTTTTAGAAAAGTATTGTTCACTTCACTACCTTAAAATTTAAAAAATTCCAACCGTTAGTAAAATAAAAATTTTAAAAATTGATCTTTTTAAGATAAGAAAAATATTCAAAAATAAACGATAAAATAAATATTAAAAATATAAATGTTAGATAAATAATAAAGAAATCTTTGAAAAATAATATTTAAATAAAATAGTAAAAATAGATGGTTAAAATAGAGAAGCTGCTGAGAATATTTTTTTAAAGTTGATAGTTAAAATAGATAAGTGTGCTTTTTTATTAAAGTAGAGAGCCAAATTTGAAGAGACCGCTTGGAATGCTCACACCGTTCTTTCAATTTTGACACATTCCACCCATGTGGTTCTGGGTTCTTTTAATTTGTATCTCGCCGTTTATTTATAAGTTAAAATAAACATAAATCTCAATCATGTGTTCTACACGTGACTCGCATGTCCATTTTGTCCCTGATATTAAAAAAATAATTATATTTGTACACTCACATAGTTGTGGTTTGACAGATCTGACACTTTGTACCTACGTTTTTTGTACGTGATTGTAGATGCAAAGTGTAATTAACCTATAATTTTTTGTCGCGTGAAATGATATTTTTACCTATATTTTTTGTTGGGTGACTATTTTATAAAGATAAAATCATAATTTGAGAGAACAAAAAATAAATTCCCGAAAATAATCTTTGTAACCTGCTGTGCGTGCATTTTTCTTATTATATATAAATTTCAGATTCTGATTCTCGACGACCACACGAAGTTTGATTTATTGCTTTAAAATTAACGAGATTGCTATCGAATTCTAAAATATCTGAACAAGAACCAAAATTATAACACATGCAGATCAGAATCAAAGCTTGCCTTACGCGAAGGGTTGATAAGAAGAGGAGCATATCTTTAAATGGTAACTGATTCGATTCTCACAAAGTTCACAGATGAGCCAAGCGTGAATTAATCAACTTCACATGAGAAATTTTGTTTGAACACAGCTTGTTATTATCCAACCAAGGACCAAGGACAGTTATATATATGAGAATGAAACACAACTTCACATGAGAAATTTTGTTCCATCTTTTACCCAACGTATCCCAGTTTATTTGTCATGTTTTCATCCGGGAGAGAGAGAGAGAGATTCAGTGAAGTACTTAAAGCACCAAGGACAGTTACCACTTCCGTATAATGCATAGAAATTGCGAGAACGTAGATGTTTGTGAGATCTAGCGGTGGCACCGTATTTAAAAACAATGCGTCTTGAAAAAAACACAAATGTAACAAACCCAAATAAGATTAATACGGCTGTCGTAGTTTCATTCCCTGGTTCCTGTCTTAGTTACTTGGTTGTTTCCTGTTGTCGTGTTAGTGTGTTCGGGGTGGGGGTTATGGCTTTTGCTCGGAGTTTAGTCATTGAAGCGAATTATTTTCAGTTTTCGGCCAGTTCGTCTGGGATCGTTTCTCAAAGCCTGATAAGGTTTGGCAGATATGGTGCAGTGTCGTTAGCGAATCTGTTTGGGAAATTGGTGGAAGCGAAGGAGGACATCAATTTCTCTAAAAAATTCAATGAATCTCCGCGAGCATTTTTAGCTCAGTGATGTTCGAATAAGAACGAAAGTTATGTCTTCCTAGCAAAATTTGATCAGAGACGCAGACGTGGGGTGGTAATGATCCCGATTGGGAGATCGAGAGAAGGTTGACAGTCCTTTGCGTTGGTTCGTGAATAGTTGATTTTGGTCCTTGGGGAGCTTAGGCGTAAGAGGGAGAGGCTTGTTGCTTCGGTGATCAGAAAAGGAGTCTACTTTGCCCAGCTAGTTCTGTGAGACCCCGATTTTCCCCTACGTTATTATTTATGATTTTTTTTTTCCGATGTATTAGCTTTTATTTCATCATGGGGCCATATTTTTGGCTAATGTATGGCCTAATCTTTATGTTATGGTACTTCGATTAAAATGAGATTTTATTTCATGAAATTTCCCAAATAATTTTCTTGTCATTTTATGCAAAGTTTGAAATATATTTTCCTAGGAGCCGAAATTTTGCAAGGTAAGTTTCTCTCTTATGAATATATATTTTTCATTTACTTAATATGTTCATGGCCCATAAAATTTAAATTATGATTAAGATTTCCTTATATAGGCCGAAAATAATTAATGGATAAAATCATGAATTTCTTTTGAGTTATTGATTGAATATTTTGTGTCATTCATATGTGGCATATATTATTACCATGAGGCCTAGATTAATAAGTAGAATTTTCATTAGAATATCAAATGATAAGTTATTTAATAATGTGATAAGGTTTAAGAGAGATTTAAATGATAAGCACACTTGCTTATCATAATGATAAGCAAGCATGATGATAGGTTAGGAAACTTTTAGGGTGATAAGTCCTTGTGGTTATTGTAGAGATAGGTTAGAGCCATTATCATAAGATAAGATATCATGCTTATGAGATGATAAGCTATTGGAATGAATTAGATAAGCTAGAGAGCTTATAAGAGATAAGTTAGGTGAAATAGTAACCAAGTTGAGAGTTAGTTGCAATTCAAATGTGGAAGTAACTAAGTTGGTTGGAAGGCAACCAAACAAAGCAAATGATAGTTAAGGAGGATAGTGTAAGATGCATTCAATGAGACAAGACAACTCATGGAAGTAAAAAAGAAGAGAAAAATCAAGGGGGAAGTGGGATTTACGTATGAATCATGTGAGGAGAGAGAGAAACCAATTCAAATGCAAGTCATGCTTAGGGAGACAAGAATTGATGTGATGAAAAGGTGAAAAGAGATAGAGAAGGAAGGTGCATGCTTGGTCGACCAAGGCCCCCCCCCTCATTCCTCCCCTTTCCTTCAAACTTTTCTCTCTTGTCATCTCAACACCTCAAGTCATGTGTCATAGCATTTACTCTCCTTGGGAGACTCATTCTCTCACACCTCACACTTGCAAATGTCTTGGCCGAATTTTACACTTCACTTCACTTTCCAACTCTTCCTCACTTGGCCGAATATTGCAATTTCTCTCAACACTCTCCAACTTTCTTCTCTTGGCCGAACCACCCCTCTGGGATTCAAGGTTTGCTCTTTTCCTCTTGCACTCTAAACTACACTCTTCTTGCCTTCTAAATCACACTCCAAGAACCTAAGTTAGATCTCTTTTGTGTGACCATGTGTTGGCCGAATACCATGTGTTGGCCGAATGGTATAAGCATGATATATTGTGTTGGTGTTTTGGATTCCTAGAACCTAGGTTGTGAAATTGTTGAATGGAAGATGAGATCACCATTGGAGTTGAAGTTGTGATTAAAGGATGCATAAAACTAGTGTTGGCCGAATGGTTAAAGTAAAAGAACCCTAATGGTAAATTATGATAAATAGGTTATAATTGTTGTGTTGGGGATTTGGCTAATTGGAATAATAATTATTCGGAACCCTAGTTAGGGCTAGTATTTCAGATTAACTGAGGTTTAAGGTCCAAATCAAGATTTAATCGTGATTAAAGTTATTGATGGTTTAATGTAAGATTTTAGTAGAGCACATGAAATAATGGGAGACTTAGGTTTAATCCTAAATCCGTTGGTGTTAATTAAACCCTAATCAAGACATGTATAAATATATATATTATATTGCAATAAAAATATTAATGATTAAATAAACTAAGTCTTGTATAATAGTTAAAGAGAAGAGTAAATAAAATATTTTAAATGATTAAAAGAACTTAAGTGATATATATATATATATATATATCTTTGGTTGATAACCTATTTCAAAAATACAAGTGTTTAATGATTACGTACTATTTCTTAAAGTCTAAGAAATATTTGAATCGCTTGTAGGCGATCCACGTGTCTTATACACTACCCAGGAAGACCAAGTGTAAGTGGATACTGTAAGTGGACAGTAAGTGTTTCTTTTTCAAAACTGGAATGACACACTGCATCGTTTCATGAACAAGCATGAGATTTTAATCGAGCATGACACGACATGTGCATTGCATGAATTTTTCAAGAAGAATGTTTATGCAATGATTTTATGGAAAGACTATGAAAAATTTTATGAAACGATAAGTTAAGTTAAGGGGCACTGGTCGTTACCGTACCATCAAGATGAACTTCCATACCGAAGGACGAATGCGAGAAGGATGGGTGAATCCACGAGGCTGTGCAACCACACTGAAGGACATTGAGAAGGTGTGGGCCTCCAAGGGTCAAATCTAGCCACTGAAGGACGAATGCGAGAAGGTGCGCTAGCTGACCATATGTAAGGTCCCCAAGGGAATTCGGGGACGGTTCCAAAGGGAACGCACAACCCTGAATTCAGGGGTTAAATGGAGCGAGCCCACAAGTAAAAGATATGAAATGGTTATGAAAAGGCCAAGAGTGGCACAAGTATGAATAAGTAATTCTCAAGGGCCTGAGGCCGAATTTAAGCAAGAGCATATGCATATCCATGATATGCATGTGCATCATCTATCAAGTTTCTTTTCATGATTAAGCAAGCATGAGTCAAGCAAGCATAAGTCAAGAGCATGTTTCAAATTTATGTCTTTCCCTTACTGAGTCTTTTGACTCACGTTTTCAAAATTGTGTCATTCCAGATGCCTCAGGTGAAGAAAGTCAAGAGGACTACCTGACATAGAAGCACAAGAAATATGTTCTAAATTTTGATGATAGTGGTTTGATCGTCACTAGTTGGCTTTGATGTGTTATATATGTTTTGTATGAAAAACTTAATGAGAACCCTGATTATGTATGCTTTAGCTCGAATCCCTAGCGATCCTGTACGTTTCCGCCGTAAGCACGTAAGTATGTAAGTAAGAACGCTGGAGCCATCCGGGGGATAGCTCGCGGCTGTCACGGTCCCTGCGGGATGCCGTTCGGGGCGTGACAAGTTCAGTCTTGTCCGCCGAAGAAGAAGGTCGCGGAAGAGATGGTGCCTTGTGATTCTCATGTTGACGTAGGCAAATTGAAAATGGAGGCAACGTTTGGAGTCCCAATGAAGCTGCATACAGAATCAGTTGATGGCTTTACGTCTTCTAAAAGTATTTTGTCTGGGGCGCCTGTTGTGTCGGTTGGGACAGAGGGAGTGTTGTGGGATCATTTAATGCGCATGAAAGTTGAGTTGGACACTAAGTCCGAGGTTATCCTCATGGGTAGAGTTATTATTGCTTAGGAGTTGGCGTCTATGTTGAGTTGTTGCGTGTACTCCTTGCCTTTGAAATATCTCGGCTTCCCTTGGGCGTGAGCTTTAAATGTGTTAATATTTGGGATGAGATCCTCTAAAGAATGGAGAGGAGATTGACAGTGTGAAAGCGTATGTCTCTTTCAAAAGGGGGAGGCTTACTCTCATCAAATCTACTTTTTCGTGTCTACCAACTTATTTTCTATCCTTGTTTCCTATCCCGGTTAGGGTGGCAAAAAGGTTGGAAAATATTCGTAGAGATTTCCTTTGGGGTTGTGATGAGACAACGTATAAGTTTCATCTCGTGCATTGGAATTTGGTGTGCTCTCCATTTCAGGATGGGGGTTTGGGGGTTTCGTAGTATTGTTATGTTTAACCGAGCTCTTTTGGCTAAGTGGCTTTGGCGTTTTATGGTTGAGAGACATAGGCTTTGGAGGGTGGTTACAGCTGCAAAATATGGGTGTTAGTTGGGTGATTAGAGGACTTTCCCGAGCCGTGGGCCGTATAGTGTTAGTCTTTGGAGATTTATTAGTAAAGGTTGGGGTGAATTTTGCAATTACATCAGATTTGTGGTGGGCAATGGTGAAAAGGTCAGTTTTTGACATGATATATGGTGTGGCAATAAACCTTTATCTATTGAGTTTCCGTTTGTGTATTCTTTGACTCGTTGTAAGGAGGCTTTGGGGGAGAATAGTGGGCAAGTTGTGTGGAGTGTTCCTTTTTATAGATATGCAAACGATTGAGAATTGGAAGATTTTTCTGCATTCTATTCCTTCTTATATGGGAAGGAGATAAGGAGTGGAGTGAATGACAAGTTGTGGAAAGATTTTAAGGATATAGTTTTTTCGGGGAAATATATGCATTCCACCATTGAGGGTAGAACTAGCTTGTCATTTCCTTAGAAAGGGATGTGGAGTTCCAAATGCCCCATAAATGTCTCTTTTTTTGTTTGGGAGACGATGCATGAGAGAATCCTTACTACCGATAATCTTCGTAGAAAGGGAGTATATATTGATGATTGGTGTTATCTTTGTAGGAGTGAAGGAGAATCGGTTAACCATTTGCTTCTCCATTGTCCTATGGGGCGTGGACTTTGGAATCATGTCCTCAGTATTGTGAATTTTCATTGGGTTATGCCGGAGAATGCTGTGAATGTGCTGCGGAGTTGGAAGAGGAAGTTTTCGAACCCTTTTGCTAAGGCTATTTAGAGAATAATTCTTTCGTATTTGGTGGATACTTTGGAGCGCGCGTAACAATAAATGTTTTTGAAAGATGCTCTTTATCCTTGGCTAACCTACAGGGTTTTGTATTATTTTTTGTTGGGCTGATGCGATGTTAGGGAGTCCTTTGTTGATTTTCTAAATTTTCTTAGTTTTGTTGCGTGTTTGTACTAATGATTTTTGTATAGTCCCTTGAACTATTATCACTTCTTCGAATAAAATTGTCTTGCTTATCAAAAAAAAATCTCAAACATTTCCTAACCGATGTTACAACAAATCTCGGGATGTTCAAGCATTCCATGCTGGTCTACCTCCCTTCCCATCCAGAACAAAAGGCATTATTATATAACCTTATCATGAGAACCAATTATTATTTATTCATGGGATCCCTCCTCAAGCAATTCAAATGGGGCCCAAGACAGCATCAGAGCTAAGTGGTTTTTTGGCACTATAAAATTGAAACGATGGTTTCGTGTAGAAGACAACTATATCCATCTAATGTTTATACAGAACTATCAATTCATGACAATATTTCGAGCCATACAAGATATCATACCCTCTTTGTAGACCCTTAACTTTGCTATGTTTCCGGAGGTTCTCTCCCCCCTTTGAAACCAATGTTGGCAGGAATAAAACTATATATATCCATATTCAATAACACATTTCTGCTAAACAGTACACCGGGGCTTTCCTTTCAACTCCAACTCTCTCCCTTCCCCACTCCATCTACAGCATGAACATCTGACTCCATTTCTTGTAAGAGCCAACATTTATAGTTTGAAATGGCATGCTTAGACATATACAGGTTGTTTAATGACGTAGGTCACAGGGGATAAATAACGGCAGGCTCTAGTAGAAGTTAACGAAATCGAGGCTTCCCAGAATATCTAAAGGTTGACAGCTCTGGCGAGTTTGCCATAAATATGCACCCTTTCCTTGAACTAAAATTGGTAAGAGTTGCAGTTTTGGACTGTTGTAGCCGGACAAAGCCAAACCTGCAAATTTTCAATAAACCACCAAGGTTATTTTCTTCACTTTGCAGAAAATTTCTACTTATTTGTTTCTCCTCCTTTGTAGTGCGGGGGGAAGAAGACGTGAAACTACTTAATCAACCATTATACTCGTACTATATTACAATAACTTGAAGAATAAACACTAGTATCAAATTATGCAATTTGTGGTTTCTAAAGGTTCAAAGCCAAGCACAGTGAGTTTACGGTGCTACACCATTACAGAATAACACTGAAATTTTGGGCCCAGTTCCCCTGCTGTTCAATTTCCTCTCATTCCCTCCCATTCACAGTCTCAGATTTCAAAAGTTAGCTACAATTCATCCCACAGCTCTAAATAAGCCACACAATTTAGTATTCATATAAGCTAGGTCATTCAAGACAAATAAAAGTTCCTTTTATCTAGTGTATGCATCGAGAACTGTGGCAGCTGTTGTCAGGAAGATTTTTAGAAGTCAGCTATGTTGGAGGAAAAATTATGAAATTTCGGGTTTCCATCAAGACGGAAGGAAGCTACTGTTTGAGTGACATTTGGAGTTGCTGAAACACTCTGGATCTTTTCAGTCTTGAATTTTATTTTCTAATCCACATAGGTTCCACTCGTATAACTACTTCAAACGAGCTGAGAAGGATTAAGCTGTATGAGAGTTTCTCTTACAGAGAAACAGATAAACCTTAAAGTCATGATGATTGATGTGGCTTATTTTAACCAATGGATTAGCAATGAACATCATAGACCATGAATTGAACAGAACAGGAGGAAATAGAAAGAACATGTTGCTTCGTGAATCTATAAGATCGGGAATGCCCTCAATGATTCCTTCCTCTCCCATAAAGGATTTCAGCCGCTCTAGCACTAATATGTGGTGATATCCAACTTTAGTTATGTTTGGGATTGAGAATTTTTGAATGGAGAGAATCATTTGCAAACATGACCTTAATACATAATTGGTGCCTTCTCTGAAAATTTTCCTCCTATAGTAACTCTTCATGCACAGGGGGTGATTTTAGGTTTCAATAAGCATTTCCATATGACATACATAATCAAATCTGTAACGGAGCATGTAAAGAATGACAAGAGTTTTGACCAAGATTCCTTTATGGGTTAAGCAATTCTACTTAGAACGAGAAAGAGTACAAAAGAATACTAAAGCTTTGCTTGTATAGTAATGTTGGCCATGCTTTCGTGTTAACTTCTCATAATATTTACCAATATTTAGTGCCAATGTTCACCAATGTCATTCTTTTTTATTGTACTCCTACCCCGAGTCCATCCCACCTATGGAAGATATACCATTTAGGATCTTGAGATATGAGCAAAGCTGAAACTAAGAAGTTCATAAGTTAGGGCTCACCTTTAGACAAATTGGTTCCTGAGCTGCCAGTGCTATGATGCAGATAAGAGATCAATCCAATTGAGAACTTTACTAAGCACAACAGAGATGTTAAACATAGTAGAAGGAAAATGTTTGCTCCCTGCTTCAATAACTGACATCACCCCATGTAAATACTGCAAACGAATCACATAGCCAAAGGCTTCATCTATGTAACTTCAAGCAAGGTCCCTTTATCTACTCAGTCTCAATCTGTTGACAAATGTGTCCGTGGTCTCACAGACCGTGGCTGGCGAGGAAAGGAGAAAGGGCCACTGGACAATCTCCTACAATTTGTCCTGCTAGACCTGGGTTCATCTTTGGTAACTGTATTTGTAGTTGCTGCAAAGGAAAAGAAGTACTAAATGAAAAATCAAAAGATAGCGGTGACAAAGAGAATGCACAAATCTACCCAGGCACATGAAAACCTCGTCATCCCGAGATTTCTATCATTTAAGAAACAGATGAGGTCAGCCTCGCTAGTCCCTTCAATGGATATTTGGAAACTTATACCATTGATACTCTTAATAAAGTCGTAATCCCAACTAGATGGGATTGCTATAGCATTGCCTTGTAAGTCCCTGACGTAAACACAGAGGCTTTATCAGGTGAAAATGGTCTCATCAGTAGATGAGAATTTAAAGAGGGTCTAATGTTCTACAAAACTCAAGAGAAGCAGAAATTCTGCACTTTATTTGTACACAGATACACCCAATCTCCTTTGCTAAAAGCATAATACTACAAGCATCCTATTTCCAACTGCGATGCTCTGGAAGCACTGGAACAGATTCATTTGTGGAGACAAATCCAAGTACATGATTCCCATGTCACAGGTCCTAACATTTTTGAATGCATACCGATATGAAAGTGACATCCTTTAACAAGTTAGAATGACAAGTTTCTTACTAACTTACTGACGTGAAAGTGGCATATAGGACATAATCTCCATGCCCTCTATGATGCATCTAAAGTTAATATAACTTAATAACTCAGTTTGAACGGCAGTTCAGGCAACTGAAGAAATCAAAATGAAGTCTACGAAACACAGCTATCGCATCACAATGAGGTGATAATTTTTACGATTACATATATTCAATGGAAGAATTAAATTAGATCGGCATATGAACTTCTAAATATCAAAATGAAATATTCAGATATACAATGATAACTAGACAAAGTTGTCTACCTTCGTTCAGTCCATTACTATTTCTCGAATCCAGCCCATTTACTGTTGCAGGCATCACATGAGCCCCAACATCACTGTCAATTATTTCACCTTTGCTTCCAACCCTAAGAGAAATCCAATCCTCAAAACCACTCAATACAGGATGCTGGTGTTCCATATTAGGCTGCTTGAACATCTCAAGTGGTTGAGTTGGAAGGAAATTTTGCAGTGAGGGGTCCTCACTAACAAATGCCAAGGGATTATCAACCAAGCCACAATCTATTTCACTACTGGCATCGCAAACAGAAGAACCTAGGACCTGTCCACCAGAATTTATAGTTGACTTTGAAGCTTCTATTTTACCATTCATCGGTGCTGAACAAGAAACTAAAGTATGCTCCAAATCAATAAAAGCATCTGAGACATCTGAATCTGTTCCAATTTGTTGGAATGCAGGGCCTAGTTGAGTACCTGATGAATATGGCCACGGAGACAATCCAATCTCACTCCCATTTCCATTAAAGAGACCCAAACAGGAGCCCACATCCATGTTAAGAGTTGGATCTTCCACATACGAGCCTGGAACACTTGGAAAAGCTGACACAGGACACACAAGGTCATTTTCTTCTTCTGAATCACTAAGAACTATTATGTCCGCATCCTCCCCTAGTGCAGAACTACAATTTAGAACTTCAAAAATCGGGGAAATTGAATTTATCTCATTTCCATCATTGGGGATATCAATAAGGCCACCACAGTCCTGATTAATACTTGGGTTTCCATCATCTTTACCACTTCTACTAGTGGCACTGCTGGACATTGTTATGACATTTAGGCCACTATTCTCACAATTTGCCTCTAGTTGATTCCTAGAGGGGACTACAACAGGCCGATGTTCACTTACTGCAACCTCACCATGATTCTTCCTTATAACTTTCTTTAAACCACTATGTTCTTCAGTATTATCTTCCCGCTTGATCTGCCTTACCGATGCCAAATTTGATAAATACACATCTCTAGCAATGCTGATTGACCCATCAGGGAAATGCCACTGTGCAAGATCGCCAAATTCACCTCTGGTTTTCGCACTCCAAGAACCATCAGGCTTCACATTAATCTCCGTTACATCTTCTCCACAGAACCTCATCTGTCCAACAATAGACAGTAACAAACGTTTTTTCTTCCATTAGCAGTCACAAAAATTATATAAGCTAAGACAACTTCAAGACGTCAACGGTAAGGACAACCATAGTTGTGATGCGATTGAAATAAGGATCAATGATGATGTCCTCCAAGGTGTAGTTCTTCAGGCATATGGGACATTGCCACTGCAACCACAGTAAATTTACAAGCTCATATTTAGACACAACAAACAAAAACTTGAAAGAAAATGGAAATCAACAAACCTTCCTGGAGCGTTGGTTTAGCTCCACAAAGACTTCAAGATCAAAACACCCCATGTGGGCACAAGGTTTGAACCTGCCAGCCACCTTCATTCTAGAGCCACTCATCTGCCAATTAAAGTACACATCACCCAGGACACAAAATAATTATCAAGCACTAAATTACATGTGGCTACCTTAATCACCTCATACCCTGACACTTCCACAATATTAGATGTCAAGAAATGAATATGGGAATTTATGATCAACAAAGACACGAACCCTAAATAGCCTCACTATATATTTTACAGTAGCTTTTCGAAAGTTTTTAGAGTTCAATGTCGTTGTAGGTTCCTGGTTTCATATCCGCGAATATGATACTACTAAATTCATGGAAGACAGTTGTGATACATTGCCTTTTAAGATGACATGCAGACAAACGTCAGAGCATGGACCAGTTCGCGGCTATGGTCCTAATTGCGATTTTCAATTACATGATAGTCCACCTTAGAGCTCTGCTCTGACAACCTGTCCAATCCTAGATTCATCTATTAGCCAACCCTTATCATGGCCATGATAGCCCACAGCTAACACGGACCACCATGTATTCAATCTGACTGCTTTCAAATCAGATATATGCTATTTGACAGGCATTAAAAGATGTAGGAGCCTTTAAGGTTCTGACACCTCGTTCTCTATACAATTCCAAGTTCAGTATGTTAGTTTGTAAAATGAACAAGAAACAAGGAAAAAGTAGACTGTATCCCATCAAATGTAAAGAAAACGTCCTCAGAACAATTAACAAAAGGCAGTGTAGGGTACAGCTGAAGGGAAACCAGTCTTCCACAGGATAGACATAAGACAACAAAGGTTCCAGTAAATCTGGAGTACGTTACAGGACCAAACTTCTTGACATATTGATGCAAATAATGAAAGTGGATTGTTTGAGGAACCTTTGCACATCCACAACCTTGAAGATATGTCAGAGTCCCAGAACTAAAAAAGAAAACCAGAGGAGTTCACAGGCTTGTCTCCTGGGGATATATGGAGTGGGGCTTTGATACTTTGTGTCCAATAAAAAAAAAGAGATAAGTTTGGGTAAATGGGTCCAAAGTGGTTTTATTTATTTTTATTTTTTTAACAAAAGGCAAATTGCTTTCAACTGGCTGCAAAATTGCAAAATCTCATCAGTACAGGTGTCCTAGTCCAGTGTGAAAATATAAGTTCCTATAAAAGTGAAAATTAAAGAGGAACAGAGAAAAATAAAGAAAATGGGCTAAACATCATCATCAGCTCCTTCCCAGCAAGCAGAACAACTACAGTACCAAGCGATAGTCAATAATCACTCACAGGGCAGCGGAGATTAACCGGAATTGAATCAGCAATGACTTCCACATCGCTATCACTATCTTCATTTGCTGCAGCTTCCCCACCATGGATACAACGGCGAACACGGGCAACTGCATTCTCAAAAGGCTCGCCATCTGCTTCTCTGGGAATCAAGTCGAGAACCTTGGCATTGATTGGTCAAAAAATAAAAACCAAAAATAATGAGGGGCCAGTTAAACTAAAACATTAAGAGAGACAGGAAAAAATGTTTCATATCTAGACGTATATTAGTTGACAATTACACTTCACAAGAGGATCTGTAAGAATTGCCTAATGCCTAAAATACTAGTAGTTATAGTCGCGAAATGTGGCAATAACAACAGACTTCCGTATATTTATTTTGGCAATAATGAAATACTAGTAGTTATAGTTGTGAAATTGCAACGAGAATGCTGAACAGGTATTTGGTTAGTTAGAAGACTACAAACACCCAACATTATTAATGCTACCATAAGTTACAGACATAAGTGTTCTTCGTGAAATGCAGATTCCCCCTAACTAGTTGACAGTCTATAACAGTGGCCCTAATCATAAGAAGTTCAATGAAAATGTGTTTCTTTCAAGTGTCAGCACATATGAAAAACAGGTCCGAGTACCTGTTGAAGGGTACGCCGCTTTACAAGTCTGATGCCAAAGCAGAAAACACGAGCATCACGTCCCGACAATGAAATCTTATTAATTCCATCCCCAATATATAATGTGATCTGATACAAAAAATAAATAAATTAAAAAGTAGTCCCAGATAAATAAAATCTATTATAAACCATATCTGGCATAGAAAAAGAAAAGGCAAAGTTAAATATTTATAAGCTTTGACACAGACTATACCAATAGAAACAAAAGCATTAAGAAAAAAGAAAGCTGACTCACTAATGCACCGTCATCACGACCATTGGCACCTAATGACTGTGATCCAGGTCTGTTAACAGTTCTAACTGGCAAACCTGTAAAATTTCATACCGGGGAAAAAACCATGAGAATGTTAAGTTAGTGATTATGCTTATTTTACTTTATTGAAATTTGCACCAATATGTGTCTATGTAGGCCAAACTAGCCTGTAGAACAACCAAAATAATTCAAGTGTGGGTCCAAGTTACCCACACTGTCAGGTTGAACCTGTTATTATGGCCTGTGTACTGAAAGGTCCAATAAACAGAATTGACCACAAGTTGCACAAGGGAACTCAGCGGAGTTATTCAAGTTCAATAAGCTTGAATATGGGTTTGGGTGAATCTCTCACCAAAAGTTCAACCTTAAACAAGCTAAGGTAATTGGGAAAAAGCAGTGGGCTTAATTAAGGCCTCTGTTCTCAACCACGTATTTCAACGTCCGAACCCAATTTCCAAAACACCAACCATTGTCAACTCTAATCTTAAGGCATAAAGTAGCTCTCAGAACCACAGATATGCCCCCTCCCCCACCAAAAAAAGGAGCAGAATGAGAGAGCGAGGGAGTCACGGGATGAGTAAATGCAAGTCATACATAACCTAATTGGCCAATTGGCAGGAAAAGATCATGAAATTAATTACCGTTAACTTGTAACTCTGCACACAGTGGCCATTGCATCCTAAATGGAACACTGTCATTGAGAAGGATGCACCAAGCCTGTTTGACAATAGTGAATTATACATTAATAACTGCCTACCAGAAAACACAAAACACAAGGCCACAACTAATAGATACAGATAACCTGAACTACAAATGTGAAACATACCTGAACATCATATTCAGTATTCTGTAGTAAATCTCTATCATCTCTTGTCAGTTGAAATGTTTTTTCAGCATTCTGTAGTGGATTTGTACTGAAAATCATTGGGAAAAGAGGTCAAAGTTGGACACAAGGGGAAACAAATCACCTCAAACCTCACAATAATTAGACACTAGACCCATATAACAAACCAAAGATGAAAAGAGAGATATGCATGACTATTCGTTGTTTTCTTCTTGTTTAGGTTTTCCCACAACAAACTGCAGCAGATATTATGCGAAGAAGCTTAACAAGGCATTGGCAGTGTTATTGCTCTCAGGTATCTCCACCACATTCTTGCCAATAAAATTAAATGTTTTTTTGTTGTCCTTTTCAATGATAAAGAACTATGAGAAAGCATTTGACTCTACGGACCAATCAAGTAAAAAGTTGTTTAATTGAAGAGCCTTCAGTTTTGTTGAAGACATGCAACATTGTATAGTAAGCTAAAAGTTGCTGCAAAGCTCCTCTTTTCTTATAGGTTTTTCGAAATTTGGTTAGGTTAGTAGATCTTGTAGCTGACCGGGTCATTTTGCAGCTGACAGCTCTGATTGCTTAACAACATTGTTGCGTTTCCTATGGTGATTCTGTTATTTGGCTTCAGGTAGGGAATAACGAATTGAAAGTTACGCCATCAATTAGGGGAATAACTTCTTCTTCTTTTTTTGATAAGTAAGGCAATCTTATTAAAGAAAAGAAAGATGACAGTACGAGAGACTATACTGACAACTACTAAAGCATACAAGCTAAAAAACTAAGAAAATCCGGAAAATCCACAAAAGGATTGCCTAAACCCGAATTAGCCCATAGAAACAGAGAATGCAACAAAAAACCCGACAAACTAGCCAAAGACACAGCCCTATCTTCAAAACATCTCTCATTCCTTTCCCTCCACAAACTTTACCAAATGCAAGCTGGAATCATCTTCCAAATAGCCGATGCAATTGGATCCTCAAACTTCCTCTTCAAACAACGCAAAACATCTACTACCTTCCTCGGCATAACTCAATCATAGTTAAGAATACTCAGCACATGCCCCCATAACCCTCTAACCACCGAGCAGTGAATAAGGATACGATTCACTGTTTCTCCATTGCTCTTACATAAGTAGCACCACTCAGTCACACAAACACCCCTCCTCCTCAAGTTGTCAATGGGGGGGAATAACAGTTGGTGCAGAGAAAGAAATTCCAGAACCATCAAGACATCACAAGCCAATATGAAGTTCTTATTTTTTAGATCACTTTTTGATCCAATGAGGGCATCAAATTGCCATCCTATATCTCCCTTTTTGGATTGGTTGGTATGCAACTGTAAGTAATAAATTAAGTCTCTCAAGGATCTCTTTTGTAGGCCGCACCTCTTTTCAACGGTACTTGACTCAAGCCTACTTGAGACAATTGCCAGAAAGAGGCTGGTGCTAATGGGGTTTACAATCTTAAACCATTGAAAAAGGCAATCGGCAAATCTTGATACCAATAGGAGTGCACAGAATTAGAAATCAGAACACTAGTTTGACACAAGATTCAGCAGTAACATTCGACCATATGAGTGCAGGAAAGAGGACACTAAAAAACACTAAAAACTCACCTATCAGTTGAAATACTCGAAGCAAGTAACTTCACAGGAGATAATATCTGTACAATAGTCACCCAAAAACTGCATACAGACAAATTGTAAGATTACAAGGAAACTCATTTCTGTAATCGAGCAATTATTTCTGCTACCAAAAGCTTGCTTGACAGCTTGACAAGGAAATAGAAAACTATAGTCCGCTTTGTTTTTATGGGGACATAGAGCTGATTAATCTATCTTTTTAGTGATTGAGACAGAGTTTCTTCCAATATCATACGGTACCATAAAGTTGTGTTCCCTTACAACATTCAATAGAATCATTAAGATCCTAAAATTCCAGTCCCATAATGACATTGAAGACAAGTACAGGAAAAGAGGAAACAATTCAAATCACACAGAACACACATTTTATGAATCAAACAAAAACAAGAATACAAACATCCTTATTGTCCACCATTGCCAAGTTATCCACCTGCTGGGGGGCCTAGGTGGTTGTGTTGTGACACACCAAACTCAAGTTCAAGACATGAAGTGTTAAAACCACCATGTTGTACAACTAAAAAGAACATGATTCTTCCAGCAAGATCAAAGAATGCAGACTCATAAAAATTCCAGAGATTCTTTTTCCGTGTTGAAAGTCCTGCTGATGGTGGTCTCCAAGGGATCAAGTTATTAGTGTAAGTGTAGTGTGTACAAATCTTGAAATTGAATATTTTGATTTGGCTTTGTAAAATTGTGAGTTGCAGCCAAAATATACAGCCTTCATCCAGGACAATTGCAAATTCAAATGCATTAGGTCAAAATCACCCCCCCCCCCCCAAAAAAAAAAACCAACACACACACACACCTCATATCTATGGCAAACAATCATTAAAAAGACACCAGCAGCTGAATGAAACGAATATAGGCTGCCTAACTGGACATACTCAAATCAATGAACTAGAAATGGAAAACATGCATGGTACATACGGATCTGCCTGTTTGATTCGACACATCTCACAGTAGAACAAAGGAGGAACTGCTGGAATGCCCTCCACTGGCTTCTCAGGCACAATAACGCAGCCAATATGTTGCTGCACTTTACATCTTGAGTCCATACACTACATGGAGCCATGTCTCACAATCAGATATAATTCAAATCTCCATAGATGACTCAAAAGAGACCTGCATGACCTATACAACACATACAACACCGAGAAGCACCTGAAATATTCTTTTTTTTTTATAAGTAAAGAAAGCTTTATTGATAGAAAAAGGAGAACGGAGCAGTACAAAGGCTGTACTGAACCGACTACAACAAACAAGCTAGGAAACTAATAAAATCACTGAAATCTACAAAAGAGGAACCCATCACCCCATTAATCCACAAAAACAAGGTCTGAAACATTTTTCCCTTCTGAAATATTCAATGGTTTATGTTCTGTAAAGAAGACAAGGCATGCACAAGAAATGAATAATTGGTCTCTGCCAACGTCAAAATTGAATCACTCATCGTGTTGAATCTCACTTTAGGGAGGCTTTCAGCAAGTTAAAGTTGTTGAAGGGCGTAATCAATCTTATTGTCAGCCTAAATGGACATTCATTTCTGCTTTTTTGTCACTGTCCGTTCAAGGGGGGAGGTTGCAGAAGACTTATCCTCTAGAGATACTCGACGATTCAACGTATCAATGACTTCATTATTTGATAACTTGTCCTTTGAAGTGTGCTCAAAATGGTAGTTTCATAAAGAATCAGCATACATACCCTTGATCAACTCATAGTTACCAGGAAAGTAAAATCAACTGCAAGCGGGCAAATTATAGCATGGACATTCTGTAGGGTATGGATATCTTGAAAGATCTTCCAGGGCTTGGTACCTGAAGGTGCTAAGCTTTAATTTTCTCTGGATTTTCTGTTTGTGTGTTCTGAGCCTGTCGCCAGACAAATACTAAAACCCTTATAGAGTGAAATCACCCACAAACAATTTTTGCTATATGGAAGGAAAAAGGAAAATCAATGTGATTCTTTTTCCTCTAAACAAGGGCAGAATCGCCGAGCATTTGTCCAGAATTCTTTAGTTTGTTTACATCCTATTGATTTATGGGTATAATTGCCTGATGACAACCTGTTTCTTTAGTCATTCCCACAATCCATTCACCACTAAGCTAAGAAATCAGCATATCCACAAAGAAAACTAGAAGTGATTCAAACAAAACTCATTATAAAACAAAAGTGACTATTCCAAAACCTGAATCATGGAATCTGTAGGCAATGAACTTCCACAAGGGCAGAAGATATTCACATCTGAATTCAGGGAATTTTCAACTTCTCCTTCAGGCTTCAGACTGAAAATTTCCAAACCGCTCTGTGCCTTGCTTGGCAAGTCAGCTGACTCCATATTCTGCATTTTCCTGGAGCATGAATTTATAACAAATACTATGAGATGATGGAAAAGCTAAGTACCAGAGACGAGAGAAGCATTGATCATACAAAACTGCCATATCCAATCACAAAATAATCCAATGAAAACGAATCTGAAGGCCAAAAAGAAAATGAAAACTCCAGGATACAATATAGTAATATATACAAGAACATTAAAAGTCACACCTGTAAGCATCATCAATTATTCTTACTGCTCCGTTCTTCCCAATAAGGTTCTTCTTTGCTGAACCACGTGTAGAAGAAACTGCACAGAATGTTATACTGATGTATCAGATGTTTGATCCAAGGGAATCATTAAGAACTCGGAGCCAGAAAACACAGAAAAAATCATCCAAGAGCAATAGTCTAGCCTTGTGAGGAAAACAGTCCAGTCCACTTACGCACAATATCAATGGAAAAAATAACTGTGGAAAATAGAGGACAACAACATACAAATTTGAAGGGATAATGGTGCAGTTCAAAATTTACCTTCCTCATCTGAGAGCACCAAGAAGATTCTGTCCACAAGGTCCTGCAAAGAACACAAATATGTCCAAACAATCATTTTTGGGGGGAAGCCTATGAAAACGAAAGGCACCAACGCATGCAGTACATAACTAAAATTGTGAGTAAGCAGCAACCAACAAGCAAAATATCTGACTAAATGAATAAATAACCACCTGCTTCCTCCCTTGCTTTGAAAGACCTAGCTGGGTGAGAACATCCTTAAGCTCTTTCATCCGAAACGATGCCAACTTTAACTACAAGTTAAGTGTATGAGAGGCATTCTATAAGATAGAACATTAGAGATAGGATGTTCAACAGCAACCATATAACAGCTCTATCGAAGATGACAATCTTACACTGCCTTCAGCTCAACAAAGCAAAACTACAATAAAAATTAAACTAAATAACATACAGTCCATTTTGAATTTTCCCTCACCAACTAATTTCCACATTCAAACACACTATTTACCTGGCAATCTGATATCAAATCCATTTCGTTTTGTATCGCTCCACCAAACAATCAGATAGATTCCTGATCATCAACAGCGAGTATATCAATAAATAGAGCATTTTAAAACGGACTAGTCAAATTGGACACCAAGAAAAAGAAAAAGAAAACTATCCAATAGATGTACCGAGAAAATAAAAGAAATGATGACATAGAATTAACTAGCAGTCATTGTAACAACGAAAATACCAAGAAGATAAAAGAAATTATCACATAGAAATACGAGGCTCATCAATTTTTAAGTAAATATCTAACAATTGCAATTGTTAGAGCGCTAGTCGCGGACTTACAACGAGGTCAATATCCCGCGTGAGGAAGAAAAACGTTCACCGTGTTAGGGTTTCATGTGCTTTCGCTGCCAGTACAAACTCACAGTGCTGCCATCATCGGTGACGTTGTTGTATTCAGCTTTGAGACGGACCTTATAGGGCGGACATGAAAACGGCTATGAAATTTGGTTTTGGAAATGCGAGATACGTCCGGGTTCTGTTATCGTACTTTTCAGGTGTTACAATCGGGCTTCGGCGGCCTCTGATTGTGTTGTCAAGAGTGACGTGGACCAATGGTTTGCGGAACGCGGCCTTCACCGGTGGGGTCTGGGGCGGCGTGCGCGAGAGACATCATGGAACTGGTGCGCCAACGTTACCAATGCGACTTTTGAGAGCACCTATTTTTTCTACATGCCTTGTTGCGTCGAAGAAAACGTACGGTCACTGTAAGTCTTGTCGTCGTTCACCATGCTCTAAATTAGTGGGACCTGTCGTGAACCCGGCAATCACGAAATTGTGAGTAACGTTCGAGAACACTAAACCATCCAAGAATGCGACCTAACATTCACATAAACAAATGGGACGGTGGATTCCCACCTTTTCGTGCAGGGGATAACAAATTTAACACTGCGCAAAACATTGATTTCTGCCTTTTTCCCCTCAGCAACCAAACAAATAATATCATCCAGTGAAAATTCTAGAGCTCTGACTGATGCGACCAGTTAATTAACATTTAAAAAAAAAAACGAAAACGATGGAAATCTAATCCTCAGGCAGCTTCTTGGAGGGTTACATGTGTTCAGGCCCAAAAAATGTAGGGGCATTCCGAGAATTGAACTCGGGACCTCTCGCACCCTAAGCGAGAATCATACCACTAGACCAAATGCCCGTTTTTATCTGGAGCTGCAAGCTCAGTATCACAACCTTTCTAGATCAGGGCGAAACCCCTTTTCAGCATGAGTAATGATAAGGGCTTCCCCAAAATATAGGGAAATTTACACTTTTATCCCTAGTTTTTCCTCCTTTAACCGTTTAATCCGTAAGTAATAACCCTAACAAAATAACCCTCTATCTATACGTTTTTGGCAAATCACTCCTTCCATCAAGGGTTCCGTGAGATTTTTAACGGAAGAACATTTCAGCTGTCATCTAAGCCATCTGCTAAACGACACCGTCCTAATTTCCATAGATTATAGCCCAAAATGATGTCGTTTTTAGCTCATTTAGACTGATTTAGCTGCAGACAATACGCAGTGTTTCCAGTCTCCCCCTTTGGTTCAACGTTGAGCCTTCCTGGCTGTTCTCTATTGGGGCTTAGGGTTTTTGAAATGGTGTTGAAGGAAGGCAAGGAAACTCTATATTTTCCATTAGTCCAAGTGATTGATCTGAATACATCTTCCTTCACTTCAGATGCACTGAGAGAAGAAAAGATCACCTGGTAGCTGAGGTTCTCATTGTTCTTAGTAAACCGCAGCTCATCTGGAACCACTTCCACATTCACTCCGCCGGGTGCATCCACACTTACAGAATACACTGTTTCGCCATCTCCAGCGACGTTAGTTACCGTTCTGCTTACATTCTTGCTTTGTTTCCCATTGAATTTGGATATTGCAATTGATGGGTAGTTGATATTGGATATGTTATCAAGCATTCTGAGTCATTGGGGCAAGCAAAATCACGTGGAATAGTTTTTGCGATGGCTCCAATAGCAGAAATATCGTGCCCGGAGTAGTACTGATAGTTTAAGTAGTCAAGTGTGCTGGTCTCGTATACCAAACCTGGTTGCAATGGTCCAGATGTTGTCACCTCCCCTGCACCATAATCATAAGGTGTAGCAATGGAACCCAAATCCGTTGTTATTGGAGCTTTTCAGTTTGTTTGTTTGAGTCGCTGCAAATTGATGGGTAACTAGTCATAAATTAAGCAGAGACGTGAAATCATATAAATTACACGTTTCTGTTGTTAGATTTTGACCTATTGTCATGATGGCTGATCTGATAGCCGAGGGAGTCCATGCGAAATTTCGAGATTTGACAGTGGCGACAATCCTAGAAACATGTGTGCATGCCATGGAAGTTCCTGAGATAACATTGAACAAGGAAGGATCTACAATCTCTGGTTGTTCTCTATTGGGGCTTAGGGTTTTGAAAGGGTGTCGAAGAAAGGCAAGGAAGGCTCAAAGTTGAACTAAAGGGGGACACTGAAAACACTGTGTATTGTCTGCAGCTAAATCAGTCTAAATGAACTAAAAACGACATCATTTTTAGGTTACAATCTACGGAAATTAGGACGATGTCGTTTAGCAGATGACTTAGATGGTAGTTGAAGTATTCTTCTGTTAAAAATCTCACGGAACCTTTGACGGAAGGAGTAATTTGCCGAAAACGTATAGATGAGGGGTTATTTTGTTAGGATTTATTACTTAAGGATTAAACGGTTAAAGGAGGAAAACCTAGGGATGAAAGTGTCAATTTCCCAATTTTATACCCTGAGATATGTTCGGTTTGAGTAACAATGTAAGATGTTAGAGAAGTTGTGAATATTTATGTTGAATAATATTTTATTGATGTTTGTGTAAAGTGCAAAGAGAAATGATTTGATATAATTGTTTAATAAAAAAGTATAGATAAAAAATTTATGTTGAATAAAAAAAGTAAAAAGTTGTTGGAGATTATGTAAAATGTATTGATGTTTGTGTTTAAATTCTGAATACGTTCGGTGATAATTTTGTAAATGTATTTGAATACTGAAAAATCGGTAGGAAACTAACGTAACCATGGACTTTTAGCCGACTCTTAGCCGATTCTCTGCATACGTGGCTTTCATAAAAAAAATTTCAAATTGTTTTAAAAATAAAAATTGCACATTCAAAATTTTGATGAATGACACGTTCGCAGAGAATCGGATTAAGAGTCGGCTAAAAGTTTAGGGTATATCATTACTCGATAAGCATTTCGTTAACTTCCTTCTGTTCTGAACTTGAGACTCCAGAACTTGAGCTATGGCCAGGGTAGCTCTCCTTCGTCTGCTTCGATCGCAATCCAAGCAGCTATCATCCAGAAACTTCTTCACTGCAGGTTCTTTTTCGTCCCTGTTCTCTCTGCCGTGTCTTCTTTTGTTTTCCTGTTTTGCTATTTTGCCTCTCACCACTCTTCTACTTCTTCGATTTCATTTCTAATTGTATAACTATCTAAACCTGAAGTTCCTGAATGCTGTTTGCTTGAAATGCTATATCTATTCAGCGTACCTTTCTTGCTTTTCTCTAACAGATAAAGACTCTTTTTGCATATGACTTTGAAAGACTGCAGAGGGTCCGCTTCAAATTTCAAAACTTCACAGATATTATTTTCTCACTTGTCTTCGTTAGTTTCATATAACCTTTTCAGCTGCCTCAAATGAAGTTGAAAATAACGTACTCGCTTAGTGATACTATCGTGATTTATTCATTAGATGTGTGTTGCTTAGCCAAGATTCGGTAGACCTAGGCGGTACAACATTGAGCCGATACCTATGAGATGCGTCGGTGACAAAGAATTTGATTTGGTTGTTTTGAGTCAGTGAGTCTTGGACTGCTTCTTCGCTTAAGGCTAGATATCATTTAGGCGAAGCATTTTCTTCTATGTCCAAGGAAGTGCTTTGTTGCGATATGTGGATGAAGTAAGCTATTCTATACAGAAAATGGTGTTTGGGCAAATGTGCTGACAATAAAGGATTTCTGTTGGGAGGGGATGAGGCTGAGCTCATAGGTTCTGAAGCTACTCAACGAAAGTTTTCAATGGCCTACCCGATGATTCGATGTATTTCTTCTGTATCAAAGCTCGATTTTTACACGCCAACTCAAAACAAGAGCATGTTAAGGATACCACATCGTCTCATTATTTTGGAACTCAGTCCAAATGGCTACTGATCAATGCAACCTCCTCCTTTGCATTCAATTGGATGTTGAAACAATGGAATCCAAAAAAGTTAATCATTTCATGACCAAAAGCTTTTTAACCAACCATTTCTTCTCTACCTTGAGTCGCAAAGTTGTGTGCAAAGCTTTCTTTTGTCATGTCCTGCTACCACCCTGAGCCCTTCTGTTTCTGATTAGAGGTTTTTGGCGAGCAGCCAAGCACGAAATGTTCTTTTCCAACAGCTTCTCTGATCAATTCACTGTTTGTAATTGTCCATTATGGCCGAACGACTCATCTAGTTACGTTATTTTTTCATTGTTCCTTTAATAGGAAAGAGGGGGTGGAATGTTTTGATGATCTATATGTGGCTGCTGTGGAGCTTTATGACTTCCTTGCTATTTACACTTGCCCCTGTAAACCTATAAGAGCATTTTTCTCAGCTATACGTACATACAAAGCCCCAACGAAGCCTCACCCTTGTCCTCCTCCCCCCGCCCCTTTCCTTTTCTAGTTGCAACCCCACCTTCTTAATATCTCCCCCTCCCCCTGCATATTGTTGTCAGTAACAAGTTTTCCCCCTGCTCCAGATTATCATCCTTGTAGGTCTGGAGCATGGCCACCCAGTGTGAATGCCAAACCCAGCTTCAGCTCTGCTATCCAGCTTGCTGTTGCCCAGAAAAGGTGGGCGTCTCAAGCCACCATAAAAGAAGATGACAGCAGGATCAGTATCGGACCAAGGAGAGGGGGAGAAGATGAAAAAGATTCAGACATTGTTTATTATGGTCCAATCTCATCCACCATCAAGAAAGTCAAGCTGCTCTCTCTTTCAACCTGCTGCCTTTCTGTCTCACTGGGCCCAGTCGTAACCTTCATGACTTGTCCGGATATGAATGTGATCCTCAAGGGTGCAGTTGCTTCATCTGTAATATTTCTAAGTGCTTCTACCACTGCTGCCCTTCACTGGTTTGTAAGTCCATACGTTCACAAGATCAGGTGGCAGCCTGGTTCAGATAGCTTTGAGGTGGAGATGCTGACATGGCTGGCCACACATGTTCGTAAGACTATCAAGTTTGCTGATATTCGGCACGCAGATACCAACAGGCCTTTTGTGACATTCAAGGCCAATGGGAATTTTTACTTTGTTGACTCGAAGCACTGTCATAACAAGGCTTTGCTGGCAAGACTGACTCTACAGAAACATGAACCAGGTTTTAAGAATCTGTGACTGGAAGCACATAGATAAGAGGTCTTAGAAGCTTTTTTGCTTTTAGAACAGCTGAACTACGTTATACATTGTGCTTGTGATAAGCCCAGGCTCTGAGCCTTTGGGCATTTTGTCCATCTTTTTTCCTGAAACGAAATTTGAAGTTGTTTGGACAATTTGCTTGCTATGGATAAATCGATTGAATGAGGTTTCACAGAGAATACCCAGGCTCTGAGCCTTTGGTCATTTTGCCCATCTTTTAGAAATATGTCTCTCTCTCTCTGCCCATCCTGATTATCTCACCTAATACTTAACCAGCCTAAAAAAAAAAGTACTAGTGATGGTTACAATTTTAGAGTATAAAAATTGATGTAAAAATAAAGATAATTTATAAAATCGGTGAAAAAGTGATGAGAAGATTTAAATGAATATTATGATTAAAAAAATAATTCGATGTAACTTTTCCCTTCATAAGACTCAACAGTAATTGCAAAGATGTAGCCGATGAAATGCAGTCTATGAAGCCACAGCAAGAAACAACAGCTCCAACATTTAACACACGAAACAAACTGGCTACTTATAAATATAAAGAGAAAACATCCGCAGCAACGGAACAGAACTAAAATTCCGTAGCTGCTTATTATGACATATGTCTCACAATTCAAGACCAAAATCAAAAAGACAGACTCAAAGAAAGCAGCCTCGCCACCGCCGGTCAAGCACCCAGTTCTGAGAATAGCAACTGCGTGATGACGGCGGATACTTGAAGCTATAACCAACAAAACAAACACTTAGACCTCTGATGGATAGATTGCTAGCTACCCAACCCTTATTGTAATAACTACGATAATGGCCTTCATCTGCAGAAGCCCTGAACCGCACAATTCACTTGCCACCCTTCTTGGCTGCAGATTTGGTCACCTTGGCTCCAGATGGATCCTTCTTCTCCACGCTCTTGATGACACCCACAGCCACAGTTTGACGCATGTCCCTGACAGCAAATCGCCCAAGTGGAGGATACTCAGAGAAAGTTTCCACCACCATGGGCTTTGTGGGAATCATCTTAACAAACCCAGCATCACCGTTCTTCAAGAACTTAGGCTCCTTCTCAAGCTCCTTACCAGATCGCCTGTCAATCTTGGTGACGAGCTCAGCAAATTTGACAGCAATGTGGCAGGTGTGGCAATCAAGGACTGGGGCATAACCCTGTCCAATCTGGCCAGGATGGTTCATTATGATAACTTGGGAGGTGAAGTTGGCTGCCTCCTTGGCTGGGTCATCCTTGGAGTTTGAAGCAACAAACCCACGCTTGAGATCCTTCACTGCAACATTCTTCACGTTGAAACCAACATTGTCACCAGGTAGGGCCTCTGGGAGAGCCTCATGGTGCATCTCAACGGACTTAACTTCAGTGGTCAATCCAGTGGGGCCAAAAGCGACAACCATACCAGGCTTGATGATACCAGTCTCAACACGACCCACAGGGACAGTTCCAATGCCTCCAATCTTGTAGACATCCTGAAGTGGGAGACGAAGCGGTTTGTCTGTGGGTCGCTTGGGCTCCACGATCAAGTCAAGGGCCTCAAGAAGGGTTGGGCCCTTGTACCAGTCAAGGTTAGTGGACCTCTCAATCATATTGTCACCCTCAAAACCAGAGATAGGGACAAAAGGAATCTTGTCGGGGTTGTACCCAACCTTCTTCATGTAGGAAGAGACTTCCTTGACAATTTCATCATACCTTGCCTTTGAGTACCTTGGAGTTGTGGCATCCATCTGTTCTCCGAAATACAATGTACATTTATCAAAACCACAAAAAGCATATGGATATAAGACAAGAAAACCCAATAACATATCACTCAAAGTGAAACATAAACATAGTGTCAATATGCTGGCATCGTCATACCTTGTTGCAGCAGCAAATCATTTGCCTGACACCAAGGGTGAAGGCAAGGAGAGCATGCTCACGAGTTTGTCCATCCTTGGAAATACCAGCTTCAAAACCCCCAGTGGTGGAGTCAATGATAAGAATAGCACAATCAGCCTGAGAGGTTCCAGTAATCATGTTCTTGATGAAGTCACGGTGTCCAGGGGCATCAATGACTGTGCAGTAGTACTTTGTGGTCTCAAACTTCCACAGGGCAATGTCAATGGTGATACCACGCTCACGCTCGGCCTTGAGCTTGTCGAGCACCCAAGCATATTTGAACGATCTCTTGTTCATCTCAGCAGCTTCTTTCTCGAACCTCTCAATAACACGCTTGTCAATACCTCCCAGCTTGTAAATCAAGTGGCCTGTGGTGGTCGACTTGCCTGAATCGACGTGGCCAATGACCACAATGTTGATGTGAACCTTCTCCTTACCCATTATGAAATCTTAGCTCAAAACTGTCAAGAATGGGAAAATTTTAATTGACTGAAAAGAATTGCGAAGTCAATATAGGCATCCCTTAATAGATAAAAATTTAAATATCTGAAAGAACCTTGGTTGAAAAAAAATGAATTAACTTCATTTAAATGCAAATAATCATCAGACAGAACATAACTTAGATCCACCAGGGATAAAATTCATCGACGGATTCCATAAGAACTGGTTAAAAGAATCAATGCATTCAACAAAAAAAATAGCATTCTCGTTAACATTCCTTGCATAACTGTTTAAACTATATAAAATTTGACAACTTTATAACAGTCAACATCAATTCACAAATATAAAGCATAACATCTAGTCCGGCACAATTCAAACATAAAAAATAAAGTTACAGGGATTAAGAATATTTGTACAGCTCGAAGTGCTTCAATGTATCAATAAAAATAATAATAATTTCGACGAAGCACACTTTAGCACAGTTCCAACAACAAATGCTAAGCAAATCCTAATATAATCGCAGCAAAGGCACGAGGAGAGAACCTAACCTAACACCGAAAACAGCGAGGATGCCATAATAGAACTCACACAATTCTAGATTCCGCTAGTAAATAGCCAAAACAAAATGAACACAATCGTAGAAACTCAAAATAATCTCATCCTTCAGATAAGAGATCTAGATAATTAACCATTTTACATAGACATTTCACAAACCAGCATCTGTAACAATCCAAAGCGAAATTATAAAGACCGAAAACTTAGAATCAACCTGATCAGAGGAAATGCAACTACCGGGAACGACGTTCAATACACAGTTGTTCACGGATCTCAAACAAGAATAATCCGTATCCGATAGCTCAATCGTACCTTAAGAGAGAGAGAGAGAGCTCCGCTAAAACCCTAGCCGCGAGAGAGAACGAAAAGCGAGAAAGCGAGATGCAATGCGTTTACGAAAATAACCTCAGTTAAGGTTAGAATGACAAAGATATTTATACACCTTGACACGCGCTGCATGGCACGCGATATAGAGGAGCGTGGCACTAGTGACTCACTGACGCTAGTCTTTTTTTTTTTCTTTTCTAAGTCACTGACGCTAGTGATTTCTATGACAGTTTAATATGAATTTTAAACCGACGGTCGAAGAATGTCGACATCAATGAGGAAACACCATTCAGGAATCGATGCGTTGGGCCCAAGTTTGGCAAGAATGTTGACATTGTTGAGAAAACACCAATCAGGAAGAGGTGCGTTGCGCCGGCCCAAGTTTGAATTGTAAAACATTTTAAAAAACTTTTTTAAAATCATTAATCTCACTTTTCTATTTTAGGTAATTTCATATTAAGGGTGTGTTTGTGTTATAAAATTTTAATGTTGTTAAAATTTTAGGTATTGAGTTTAGTGAAAAAGTGAAGAGAAAGATAAATTTTTATATTTTTTGTATTGAATAGTAGTGATTTGATGGGGAGAGAGATTATATTGTAATTTTTTATTGTGTTAAAATTTTAGAATATGTAAAATTTTAGGACGCAAACGCAGCCTAAGTCATATCGTTCCTTAAGTTTCAAAATCTATTCGAGCTTGTCCTTGAGTTGCCCTTTTATGTTTCGAACACATCCATTCTCACTTTAAAATGATCGAAATATCTTTACAAGACAAATTTTAAAATAAATAAATTAAAAATATATAGAAGACTAAAATAGAGTTTTAATAATTTTTTAAAAAAAATATTAAGCTTTTTTACATATATTCCGTTTTCATAAATCACGATAATTCCAATTTGAATTTAGATAAAGTTTACATGTGAGGAAAGCAGTTGACACTTGACAACCCGATAAATTGTACATTAAGACTCAAAAGAGCATATAGGAATTCCAAACTACCCAAATTTGAGAGCATTGAAAGATGAGCTTTGTTGGGGAATTGAAGGATCCACGATGAGTTAGAAGAAGGCTTCTTATATGGACTGTTTCCGCTCTCAGATAATTGGTCAGGTTGCTTACAGCCTTTGCACCGCGAGCAATGGAGACTGCTGTACAAGAACTAATGTAGAAGCAAAACCACCTTAAGCTAAGAAGGTTGACATAATCGCACTAAAAGCATTAAGGTAGCAGCATTCGAGAAGTCGTTTTCAAAAGAAGGCTAATCACCTTAACCTAGTGCGAAACTTGATTAGGAGACATTTACAAGTTTTGCACGTCGAGTTTTGGGATCCACCTCCACCCGAAGACCAAGTCCAATTAATTCAGGCACATCAACAGATCTTTGAAGCTCCAATTCTGCTACTGCTTGTTGATTTTCTGCATTCCATTCCAATATATTCCTCACGCACCAAATGCCCCATTCCCTCAAAAAAGGATTATCTTCGTCAGTGACACACTGTTGTAAGAGCAGAAGAATCCCATTCTTTTGTCTGATTCCATCTTGTACATGTTTCCTTCCATATGCACAATTGCCAATAACTGCAACAATGTCTCTCCTGTATCCCCTGTAAAGACAAGGCTTGGACGAATAAGAACTTATTCTATCTTCCTTCTCACCATGTTGGAGAGCTCTTCTTATTATCGTTGGGGGCTCAAGCTCGCCAAGCAAGCATAATAGCAACTCTACGAGTCCAGCGGACAGTAACGTGTCAACAGCATCCGCTGAAACCTCCTCCTTTGAGCCTCCCATACTATTAGAGGCACAAATATCTCTCAAAATGGTTAGTGAGTATCCAAGAACATCAATTGCATCAGAGCCTGTTGGAAGACTAGATTTGCATCTCAAAATAGAATCTCTAAGCCCAAAACATCTCTTGAATATCCCAAAAACAAACAAAGCAAAATCCTCAGTAACAGTAACCTCATTAAGCCGCTCATTCAGGATCTCTGATGTAATTCTCAAAAGAAATGCTTGCTCTGAAGAGAAAGGATCATCTCTAAATTCAATATCTTCACCAACTTCAAAATCTCCGATAGGGGTTAATTTAGAGAACAATCGAGGGAAGTGAGGTTCTTCTAAGGAAATCCTTGAAAGGATCAACTTCAACCAATCCTCCACAAAACCAACTGTTAAGACACCAAACAGAGAGAAGACAGCCAATTTTAGTTCAAACTAATAGAAAAGATTGCGAATAAATAAGCACAAATACATACGAAAACCATCTCCAAATTACCTGCAGAAGCCGTTCGTACAATTTCTTCCACGACAGGCAACCCAAAGTCACTGCAAAGCTCTTTCAACAGTCCCATGCTTCCATCACAACAAGTATAAATAATCATACACAACGGATCACAAGTTTCCCGGCTTCGGATTCTCGCGAGGATGACAAATTTGTCCAGAAAGAAATAATTCCAAATAGCACGCTGATGTTCTTCTCCAGCCAAAGAAACATTTGCCAAAACCTGCAAACCCATGCGTACAGCCCCACAATCCGGATTGGACAAAATTGCAGCAGACATCAAAACAGTCGAAACAAGACCAACACCATTTTGTTCAATAAAAAAATCCTGATTTGCAGCTTCTCCAGCACACAAATTTCTCAGGAGCTTTAGAGATGATATGAGAAGGCCACCCCCAGAAGGGTAAGAGAGAGACTGGATCAGCTGAAGTACAGTCGGAAGGATATTTTTGGAAGCAAGGTCCTTGCGTCCAAGCTCAGTTCTAGAAACTTCTATAAGATTCTCCAATGCTTTTTGCAAGGAAGGCGAGTTCGATGCACTGAGCAATGGCAACAGAGTATCTTGTGGAAGAGTCAACTCCACCAATGATGCATCCTCGTCCATTACTTCACAACAAATATATCTATTTTAGTCTTTCGGTAACTAATAAGGCAACTTTTCCTTGAACCCGGTCAAGAAACACACAAACGAGCATGTTATGGATATGATCCATCTAAAATCCAAATCTATCAACGCATGCATAACCATATGAGAGAAAAACCATTCATAATAATCCAACATTATCCAATATCTTCACGCATTTGCATCGAGTCTTATACAAGGTGAAAGATTTTATGATATTCAATGCCAAAAACACACACAAGCCCCCGGGCATTTAACTCCCACTCCCAATCAAACAATTACCAAAAACTCATTGCATCAAACTTCCGCACAAGCCCAATCTCCGCAGTAATTAGTCCAACACTTGACGTAACCCTAAGCCAGGGGAAAGTGTTGTTTTGGGAAAAAGATCAGCTCCAAAGTGGAACAAAGCTTTCCACACGGTTCGAGCTCGAACAGTAAGTAACAGGATCAAGAAGATTGTGACAGAACAGAGTAGTGCTACATGATTAAATCCAACACAAAATGAAAAAAAAAAAATCCGCATAAAAAAAGGGCAAAAATTGACGAAGGTCTATGACACGAGAGTGACAGAGACTTACTGAGATTTGTTTCTCCGGGAATATGGGAATAAATTTTGTCCAGAGAGGGATAGAGACGGAGTAGAGCTGTGAGTTGAGAGGTATGATTCGCGGGAACCTTTACGACGGTGGCTTGAGCTGAGCTTTATAAATCTTTATGAGCGGCGGACTCATCACTCGCTCGGCTAGTCGTCGGTGTCGCCCAATAAAGCACACTAGTGAAATCCAACTCCGATTAAGTAGATCCCTATTGCGTTGAGATTTATCAGCCCAAAACATTGCGACAGTGCGATTGGGCTTCCTTCTAACAAATCTTGGGTTCGCGGGTCCACAGCTCATATAGGAAATGGGCTTCTCAGGTCTCGCGAAGGAAAACACGAATACACGAGCTCTAGTTCGAGCGACGAACAGAGGAAAGAAAGAAAAAAAAAATTGAAGCAATGAAGTATCACCTAAACGATGTCGTCATGATGGAAAATATTACTTAAAACCTCAAACTAAAAGGTTCAAATGCCTTCATAAATCACATATACATTTTTAAGAAGAAGCTAAAAATAGAAAGTATCAAAAACTAAATGAGAAAATCTAAATCTTATTGATCGAGATTGTCCTATCGTGCTGACAATAGCAAAACGATTATACGATATAGGCACGACTTTCTATTCATTGAAGAGGTCTCCAACAATGTCGGTCCATTGGTTATTTTAAAAAAAAAATAAATGACATAGGTTTAATAGGAAAATCGCACGCAAACCGAAGCATTCAAAATCGACGAACGCCCAAATTCAAGCTCCTGATAACTTGTCTCATTGTTTACAAGATATAACATAGACAATGGGACTTTTTCCTGAAACCCGTGACATATGGTTTGTTTGGTTTTTTTTTAAGCGACATATTTTAATTAGTTCAAAGTATTTTGAACACGTGGACCGCATCGACTTGCCAACCGTTCGAGAAACTTTGGTCGCAGGGTGACCTGAGAGGTTGAACAATGAGACGGGGCTTGGACTCACTAACCAATTGGAAAATGACACTATAAAGTCACTATCACTACTCTAGAAGAAGTCACGTGGCAAGATACCACTAGTCAGCTGGCCAACAAAAAAAAGAAAAGCAGTCCATCGAAAATAATTAATCTAACAGACATTTTATTAAAATATGTTTATTTGATTGGCTTGACAGTTAAGTTACGCGCATTCGGCCTGAAAATCCTTGATTTAGTCGTAAAATGAAAAAAAAAATGTCGTTCCTTGAAAATGGTTTTCGCAGGTCGTCGGATGGTAAAAAAGTCATTCCCTTCGGTTTAATGTGTGGCGTTTCAACAACGTATCGCTTTCTGTACATCTATCTAGAAAAGCTTAGTATTATTGTTTATTTTCTGTCATGTCCTGCATTAGTTGAAAACTAACCAGTAAACAAGTTAAGAGAGAGAAGAAAAAGATGGCAGATTAGTTTGCTAATTCTAACTAAGTGGTACGTACTAGAACCGCTAATGACTTGTTGAACGGTTTTGTTTAAGATTTTCCACGGGGTTAGATTCCTGAGTTTGAATGAATTCCGGAGTTCAACACGGACAAAGTTATGGTCCTGAAAGACGAATTAGTGCAAGCAATGGAAGGGTATATATTTATGAAGTTTCCTTGGTCTCTTTTCTTTTACGGTATATTTCAAAAGGCTTTTAATTACTCCATCGGCCAATGTATGTGATATTTTTAATTTTTAAATTGGTCTTTATTATATTTTTAGTCATACATAGTCCATGTGAAATATTAATATGTCAATACAACCTTTCTCGTTGATTGACGTTTGTATTTAGACAGCAAACTCATATGTGACTAGTGGTGACACGTTCTAAACCATACCAAACATTCTTGTATTAATTCATAGTAGTTAAAAATTAATTAATAACACCTCTGCATGACATACTTGATTTAGGTGAGATCCACTTATAAGTGGTCCGGTCCGGTCCTACTAAATGCAGTTCGGTCCGGACTGGTTTCAATTTTTTTAAAATTTTTTTTAAGTTAATTTTAAAAGGGAAAGACATATAAAATGTAGTTTTAATTTAGATTAAAATGAAGTATTTTAATTTTATAATTTGTATTAAAAATTATAAAAAATTATTTATTTATTTATTAATAAATACGATCTAGCCCGGTTCGAACTGCATTTAATAAGAAAGAGGACCCGACTGTAAATCCAGTCTGATTTTTCCGGTCCGCGGTCCGATTGAGTTTGCAGTCCTACAGACATTTACGCTATGTTTGGTTTAGTTCTCAAAACAGTTTTTGTTTTTTGATTTTTTTGGAAGTAGTGTAGATTTTCTTGGGATTGGTAAAAAGTTAGTTAAAAGTTGTTGAAATTTATAAAAATTTATTGGGATTAGTAAAAAGGTATTGAAATTGATGAAAATATTAGAATTGATGAAAATATGTTAAAATTGATGAAAAAAATGAGTTTAAAAATTTTCAGAGAACTTGAGCTGCGAGAATCACCGAAGAAGATTCTCGCAGCATAAATGCCAGTGTCAAAGCTAGCATAGCACGACAAAAGTCGAAAGAGCTTGATAGGTTTCTACTAAGGGGGAACGTAGAGCACTCCAACGCGGAATTAAGGGTCCCAGCCGATGTCATCAATTGAACAAAAGTCGAGTACGGTCAAAGTGGGACAAACACTTGGAAGCTTGACTCAGCTAGCGGCCTAGCTTCCCCCCTCCCCCCTTGGATGACCCACAAGATAAACAACCTTTATTAGTTATCGGAGACAAATAGTGCAGTCCGCCAGTCCCCCACTAACAAAGCTTAAAAACGAAACCTCAAGTCGTGGAAATCAAAGCCCATCTAGAAGATATTAATATGAAAATATTAATATGCCAATACAACCTTTCCCGTTGACTGACGTTTGTATTTGGACAGCAAACTCATATGTGACTTGTGGTGGCACGTTCTAGACCATACCAAATATTTTTGTATTCATTCATAGTAGTTAAAAATTAATTAGTAACACCTCTGCATGACATACTTGATTTAGGTGAGATTCACTTATAAGTGGTCCGGTTTGGTCCTATTAAATGCAATCCGGTCTGGACTGGTTTCAATTTTTTTAAAAAAAATTTAATTTTTTTTAGGTTAATTTTAAAAGGGAAGGACATATAAAAATATATTTTTAATTTATATTAAAATTAAGCATTTTAATTTTATAATTTGTATTAAAAATTATAAAAAGTTATTTATTTATTTATTAATAAATAAGATCTAATCCGGTTCGAATCACATTTAATAAAAAAAAAGAACCGGACTGTAAATCCGGTCTGATTTCCCGGTTGAGTTTGCAGCCCTACATACATTTAAGCTGCGAGAATCACTGAAGAAGATTATCGCAGCATAAATGCCAGTGTCAAAGCTAGCATAGCACGACAAAAGTCGAAAGAGCTTGATAGGTTTCTACTAAGGGGGAACGTAGAGCACTCCAACGCGGAATTAAGGGTCCCAGCCGATGTCATCAATGAACAAAAGTCGAGTACGGTCAAAGTGGGACAAACACGTGGAAGCTTGACTCAGCTAGCAGCCTAGCTTCCCCCCTCCCCCTTGGATGACCCACGAGATAAACTACCTCTATTATGCTGCCTTTCTAAAATTTTAACACAATAAAAAATTACAATATAATCTCTTTTCTCTCCATCAAATTACTACTATTCACTACAAAAAATATAAAAATTAACTCTCTTCACTTTTTCACTAAACCCAATACCTAAAATTTTAACAATACTAAAATTTTACAACACAAACACACCCTTAGTTATCGGAGACAAACAGTGCAGTCCGCCAGTCCCCCGCTAACAAGCTTAAAAACGAAACCTCAAGTCGTAGAAATCAAAGCCCATCTAGAAGACACATGTATTGTCCTACTTTTCAGCCTTGAGAATTAAAGCTACGTTCAATTTTTATTTTTTTTCTTTCTGCGCTGCTTTTCTAGAAGATCAAGCATAAATGTAAGAGCACTATACAAGCTGGTGGTTTTTTCTCTATATTTTATTTATTTTCCCTCTAGAAGCCATCTCCATCGACCGCTCGACAATCTCCCTCCCCCCTCTCTCTCTCTCTTTCAAAGCATCTTATATATACGGGTACTTCTTAGCGTTCCTCTATCACCAAACCAGAAGCTACCATTTCCAATTATAAGCTCTTGAAGCACAAACTGTTCTTTGTTCGCTCACCTCTTTGCTTTCACCGACTTACTTCTCCTGCCATTCTTTCAGCACCACCATGGTAGCTCAAGAACCTTATCAAGACCCAGCAGGAGAAAACACTGACCTGCAAGACCCATATGAAGCAGAAGACGCTCTCTCTCTTTGCGATCTTCCTATCTACAGTGACACATCCAACTGGGAGGAATACACCAAAGAAGACCAAAGCTTGCCCTCCGACAATGACTTCTTTGAGTTCTTAAGCGAGGACTTCACTGCATCTACTTGCTCAACAACAGCAAACAAGTACATCATCTTCTGCGGCAAACTCATACCCTACAAAGGACTACCCGATACCGAAAAGACACAGAGCGAGGAAAGCACCAATACAAAACGGAATCACACGAAGAAAGGAATTTTCCGATTGAAATCCCTCTCTTTCAACACGACAAAAAGCTCCTCAAGAAGGCTAAAGAAGAAGTACTCGAAGCTGCAAGAAGATAAGGATTCCAACAGCTTGTCACTACCTTCATCAAAAGGCCACGCGTACGAAGCTAGGAATTGTGACTTTTCCGTAGGGAAAGTGTCAATGCTGGCAGCTCAGCCTCCTGCGAAATCACGGTGGTATTTGTTTTTGTTTGGAATGACGACGAGGCTTCCCTCAGAGATGGAACTGAGCGATATCAGGACCAGACAGAGTCGGATGAGAAGCCAATCATCAATGTTTCGCTCGGTTCACTGCGATGAAATGGTTAAAGGCAACGGGGACGAGGGGAGAGGAAAGGGGTTATGGAGGCTGCTGAGGGTCTTGGGGCGCCGGAGTCGGCATAAAAACAGTGTGGTAAAGGCTTCCTTCGGTTGCATTCCGCGCGTATGAGGTGAGTAAGTGTGCCTGAACTGGCCAGGATTTACCTCGTTGTTTTGCATAAGAAGTATACGCCCTTGAGACGCGCCGTTGAGGGGATGAGACATTATGGTGGTGGTCTTTGTCGTTGAGGCGAAGGAGAAAGTTTGGTTACTTACCGGAAGCAGGGTAAAAAGGGAAAGAGAAAGTCGAGTTAGGTGGCGTATCTTAGGGTACAATTTTGACTTTGGCCGTCCATTTGTTTCTCTTGAGCGGAAATCCAATATATTTACATGTTTAACCTAAAAAAAAATCTACATCTAGAAACAGAGTTTGAGCATACATTCATTTTGATCAAGCTTGAGTGTATATCTTATGATCTCTCTCTCTCTCCAATTCTACCCCGTCAAATCGGCTTTGTATCAACAGAGGAAAGTGGGCCTAAAGGGCTATAATCATAAATAATCTTAAATGCCCAGATATACAATGGATAATGTTGAAGAAAATCGGTGCCGAAAACTATAGCCCGATGGTATTGTCAATTATGTTTGATATTTGATGATTTTAATACCTACCGGCCCTACCGTCCGGCTTTGTATTCAATAGAAGTGGGGCCTGAAGGATGAGAATCATCTTAAATGCCCAAATGTACAATGGGGAGCGTTGACCAAAATCGGTGCCAAAATCTTTTCGTCCGTTTCCAATAGAACAGAAGAAACCCGGCAACATAAATATTGACATCTACATTTTAGTTCAATAATTGGAGTCTCTAATATCCTGAAGTGGACACAAAAAAAGATTGAGAAAGATGTCCTCTGAGTCTCACGAAGGATCAAGAAGTGGTCACGACTCGCGAGCAAATCAATCTTCATGCTTAGTCTTTTCTTTCCACCCGCTTTTCCGTCAATAGTCGGATCTACTTTTCTTTTGTCTGAATGTCCTTAGCCATTTACGCTGCTGCATCTACCATTTCGTCTCGGGTTGCCATCGTATATTCTTTTCTCGTTTTCTCTGCTCCAGGAAACTGCAGCAAGTATGGTTGCCAGGCATAGTAATCTCAGAATGCGTAAAATGGGATTTTTCTAACTACCTAATTTTTCTTCACTTTGAGACTGGAATGTTGTGCATATGTGAACCAGTAGTTAATCACTAGGTGAGTACCCTGCTACCCTAGCATATTGTCATGTGGAATCGGCACAAGCAAAATGGAGCCGTACTAAGGGAGAAGCCAAAACCCAACCAATTTGCGACAAAGGAAAATATACCCAAGTGGATAACCGTAATCAAGTACAGTGAATCTCAAAGGAGAATAAATACTGAAGAAAAAAGTGAGAGGGCCGCGACAGAAAATAAAGGAGGTTCATCTACCTTTCCATTCAAAAACAGATTTCTGGAAGCAGCATTGCTGATGATGCTTCTGTAATACTGTGTAAAGGGAAAGTTGCCGTTGTGTTTCTCCAGCTGCACATCAACCATTCATTGAACTAAGAAAAGTTGTCTTCATCCAATTCACATAACTACTAGATATAGTTGACTTAAATAAAGCGAACCTGGAGAAACAATTCAACAGATTGCTGATCTTTTGGCGAAAAAGCCACTTCATCTCTTTTCTTCTGCACAAACTCTATGTTCTGCTCCACCTACAGTCACAGACTGTTTCAATCAGTAGTTGGTAAAACAAATTACAGACCTTGCAACTCCTCCCCATCTACTTGATAATCAAAACCAACAGATCAACAAGTAGTGAATGTTTATCCAACGGTTAGGAAATTGCGGAGGCTATCAAGCATGGCAGCAACTGCATTCACACAGCGGGTGGGGGGTTTGAGAGAGAGAGGCTAGACAAGTTTAATTTTTTTTGTCAAGAAGCAACCCACGGAACAACTGAATTATAAAATTCAGAACAACTACCTGATCAATAAAACGCTTCACCATGCGCCTGAACTTCTCAATGGTAGTTATCTCATGGAATTTCCTAAGGTGGATGAGAGGAATAGTTGCCACTTCAGGAAAAGAGATATGGTAGCTCCATTGAGAAAAGTGAACAGAAAGCAGTTCAATGGTCGATGACACACACGCCTCTTGAAAGTTTTGTGATTTTAGCCAATATTTTGGCAACTGCACAAATAATACCTACTGATCATAATCAAAATACAGAAGCTCCAACTCCAGATAAGGATTTCAGAGACCATTGACGAATATTAAGTTACATGAAGAAAACGTACAAACCAAAGCAGAGATAAATCATGGATAGTACAACATCAATGACATTCTACTTCCTAACCTTAACAGCAGACGAAAAAGTGAAGGCCTTTCCTTGCTTTCCACTTTCCTTGCCAACTGTATATTCTAAAACATCCAACACCAAAGATGCAACAGGAATGAAAACCCCACTGGAACTGGATAGACTATTCAGCCATTGGATACATTTAATTCTTAAAGGTAGATATCTTGGTCCAGGAAACAGGAGAGCCACTCCATTTATCATTTGAACAACAACATAAAGCAATGGCTGAAGATCATAATCGCGCATGTTTTCTGCTATAAACATAACCCAGAGATCAATGCAATTAGTGTACTGCCAACTGCATATTTTCGTGAGTGCTTCCTGAGCATCAACAACAATAAAAAGGAAAGCGTCAGATCAGTCCCTTCCACATAATGATATCGCAACTCATTATAAACTCTACACACCCAAAGAGCATATAAAGACAAAACAAAAAAACAAGGCACTGAAGAAAAACCATGCTCATTGTACCTTCTGTTTTGTTCGTAGACCCTGCTGCAGTATCTTAGCAAGTTGCTTAATACAAATCATTGCTTTACTAGAAGATTTTTGCACATCATGGGAGCACAGCTCAACCAAGGATTTTCTCAGATAGTGGATATGTTTAAGCAAACCTGAATCCATGAATTGGCAGTGACCAATAAAGGCTTTATATGTTTTAACCAAGCAGGTATCAAAGCAACTGGAGCTAAACACAGAAGCTACATCTTTTATGATGAGAAAGGAGTGTGATGACAGAGTCCCCCCACCAGTTGCCCATAAATGAACTGCAATCTGCATTAATTTATCAAAGTTAGTGAGACATATGCAGCATAAGATGAGAGTAAAATACAATATAAAAATCATCAAACAAGAATATACTCATGTGGACAGGTATCTCAGCTTTGTAGGACCCCCTGAGCTTATATATCATGGGTTTTCAGTATAGGATACAAAGAAAGTATGATCCCTGCAATATATTCAATCAAACTAATTGCATACTCAACTACTAGCAATGTATGATAATGAATGCTGAAACCCATAACATTAGAAACACCCATCAAATGTCCATGGATAAGCATTGAGTTCTGTGTTTGTAATTAATATAGTTGGACTACCTTGATCAATCGATGCAGCAAAGGAGGAAAAGCAGCAAAATATGTCACTGACGCTCTGAGATGGGCTATAGAGAATGCCAATATCTCGTGCTCAGTAACTTGATTCAGGAGAAACAGACAGCTCCTCAAATATGATTTGATTAGTGGTCTGAGAGCTTTCCATTTTGGACTATTCTTCAACGTGGAAATTGTCTCCTTCCTGCAATTGGAGCTTGACATCCCCAGTTGCCCCCGGAACATATTTTCACCCTCATGAAGCATGAACATCAATATCTGACAAAAAGTTTCAGTGTTCTGAATTCTATAGCACGAATCAGTATCAGAAACACTTGTTGATTTGGTTCCGTAGTGGCACGCAGCCCGATATGCATTAACGAGACTAGTTAGGGCAGACAAACTATGCTGTTCTTTGACTAGTCGGCTCCAGCATTGAATGGCAGAGATAGTCAAAACCTTGCCCTCATTTGACTGCATGCCTTCATTTGTTGTCTCATCCTCATCAGAATACTGCAGCAAGCAGAAACATATTGGAAGGAGTTCCTTTGATAGGAAAACAAAACAACATAAAATGGTGGAGCCATAATCTGAGATCAAATATTTCATTTCTAACACTAACCTTTTTCACGTGATTATTTGGCTACATGAATATTTTTTTCAAACCAATTGGGATCTACGATATATATATATATACATATGTTGTCACTGATATAATCTTAGACTCTACTCCCTTTTCCTCGTTTGTAATGATTCTGTCACATATATACTTTATAAATGATAAGTGCACGGTCCTGTATGAATGTTGAATGTAAGGTTCCGATTTTCCATTTATTTCCCTCTGTAAACACAGAAACCAAAGAAAGCACAAATAAAAAAAGAACCAACACTTGAAACATGATGTAGGAATTACATTCCCCACAAAACCTGGGATCGCCCATGAAATCCCCAATGTTGTGATACCAATAGCCTTGATAAGAAATATAAAGGAAAAACTTACAATCTCTTCGTTTCTGAAAGGTCGAAGATCATTCTCATAGCTTTCCAGAAACTTAGCAAATTCCAGATCCTAGGGGATAGAAATGGATCATAGCCAAATGAATAAACAGATAACATTCTCAGAAAACAGCAAAACATTTAACAGCAAAGAATGATAGAAAGTAGAGAAAGGTGACAACAGTTGTACAGACCAAGATCTATTGCAGATTTCACATGCTTTGATTTCAGGACAACACCAGCAAAATGTACACATCAGATATAACAAAGTAAGAATTTTGATCTTTACTTATTTCCAGTTAAGCATGGAACCTGAACAGGATTGGTGTTGAATATGTATTAGCAGATAGATGTAAAAGCTGCAAATGCTGATAGCTTAAAGAAAATGAAGCATTGTATGAGTTTTTAAAAAAAATTCTAGAAAGTAAAATACCCCCCCTTCTCTTTCTCCCTCTTCTTTGAGAAGAGGTGCCTAATATGAAAGATAACACCTCAAACAAATAAGCATCCCCTAGCAACGATTCAAAATGTGTGCATGAATCATAGTTATCATTGAGGCATATGCATCTTTCATGATCATGTGTAGCCCTTAAGGGCTTGTTTGGTTGTGGGTTTAGGTCCTGGTTCTGGGGTTCAAACCATGGTTTGAAGTTTAAACCCAGATTTCCAGTTGCGTGCTTGGCATGGTTCAACGGTTTTATTTCACGTATATGTGTGATGCAGTGATTGGAGAACGATACTGACAATAATTGTAACGTACACCACTCGGCGTTGACAAAGCACGTCAATAGATGTCCAAATCTGTTATACTCATGTACTTTGTAACACGAATATCCCTAGGTTTGTCGGAAGCTTGCATCCTCTGGTTCCTCTCCCTCTCCATCTCCTTCTTCATGCTCACTGTCGTAAATACAAATTAATGGCGGACGCTGCTTCTCCAACTACCGCTTGAAGGCTAGCGACTTCCTCTTGTCACGATCTCCCCTAATAATTGTCCAACGCTAACTTTGAATTTCATATACTCCTCAGAGACTACGGGAATCATGTTTTATTCTGCACTCGGAAGGTGGACTGTTCACCCTATCCTGTCATCGCGAGATACCTTGTCTTCGGTGGAGTTTTCGTTAGATGCCATATTATCTCAACTTTAGTTCATGAATGGCGAGTAGCAGCATAAGCAGGGTGCGTCATCACTGCTGGCCTATGTTATCCTCTTGACATGTAGCTTTCCCGTGGAGATGTCGGCAACTAATGCTAGACTTCCACTCAGTGTCTGCAACTACTAGTGTTTCTACTTCGGAAGTCAAAGCCTCCTCCATGAGGTGGTGAACTCTATGATAATAATCTGTAAAACTATAGCCCATGCGTAAAAAGTAGTGCACGGTTGTAAGCGGTGGAGAGAACAAAAACACATGTCCTGTTATTGACGAGCTAGAGAGTGAGCGTTTGTGATGTGTATGGTGGGAGAGGAGAAAAATGAATGTAGAGGGGAAGATGTGCTTTTTTTCCACGCAAAAAGGGGGGAAGGGGCGGGGAAGATGGTTAGTTGCGAACTTTAAACAGGCCCCAGTTGTCATCTCCTATACTTGGGTTGCATGTTGTTGAAACGGGTGCATCAAATCAGATGTCAGGTGAAGAATCCTCTAGGTACCTCGCGACTGGCAGTGAGTGTTGGTGAGGGTTCAACTCTGGAACCAAAATCAGAGCCAGGACCCAAAACCAAAACCTGGACCCGTTTCCAAACGAGCCCCAAAAGATCATAATAATGTATCCATTTCCAGCTCATCTAATTATTCATAGCAAAGGGAAATTTAAGCTAAGAGTCAGAGCTAATGCTCCAAAAGCCCAGCTAAAATGGATTGTCCTGAATAAGTGACTTCTGAATTCTTTGGGCTTGTGATTTTGCTTAAAATTATCCCATACATCCTCCTGACCTACCAGGATTACACTGAATAAATACTTCCACTGGTTAAGAAAGTTTTTTCTTCAATACACACAGTAAGCTCCATCATCCTCAACAACACCAAAACACATTTCTCAATTGATGGAAAACACCATATAAACAAAAATCAATAAAAATGATAGTACATTGTTCTTCATTTGTTAGTAGACTAGAAACAGTTCACACCATGCAACATAGAAATTTCCAATAATAACCAATCCTAAACTTAGAAAATAAAAAACAGAAATAATGCGACAATTTTGAAGTGACTACTAGAACACTTTGGTAATGAATACCTTTTCCTTCAACCTGAGCAATTTTTTTGTCTTCTTGGCAAGATCCAGATGTATTTCCCTGTTTTGCACCTTTAAAGCACTACCGTCACTGCTGTCTGCATGTGAGTTCCATCAGAAGAAAACCAAAGAGGCAGAGGGGTGAGAGAAAATGAAGAAGGCTATTGTCACATCTGGTAACACTCTTCTCACCTTCAAGATAGTCCTCTCTTCCATTTTCAGAATATGTGCAGCTTGAATCCTGTTTTGCTCGTTAACAAGAAGAAGCCGAGTCAATAATCAAATCACTATTACGAAAAAAATATCTGAGCAATACTAAATATTCCACAACCTCTGAGAGATATCCATCACTCTCTGAATCATCTCCACTCAGGTCACTGTCCTCTTCACTAAATATCGCATCAAGGGAGGTATCTTCCATATCTCCACCTTCAGGGTTTCTGAGTAGAAAAAGAATGGCATTTTCAATATCAAGATCAATGCATGCGTGTGGATTCCTCATCATAGTTCTCCAAGACTTGACTGGCATGGGATAGACATTTTAACCAGAAGAAAATAAAGGGGAAGATACACACTGAATCAAGTCCTAGATAACAAAAGAAAACAATATCATTCAATGGTTGAAGATGAGAAAGATGCATAATTTCAGGAAAAGGAAGAAGAAGAAGAGAAAGATGCATAAATTTCACCTTTTTTACCTTCCATTAGACAGCTCTAAAGCATCCCCTTCATCTTCAGCAGCATCATGCTCATCTTCTACAGCACGCGAATCAATGTTACAAAGACCGCAAGAACTTCAACGAGTAAGAAAACAATCTCCAAATACGGCAGAAAATGGAATAGACGCAAAATGAGTAATAATAACGCGGACATGAATTAATCAATTAACCGGAGCTTGAAGAGCACACTTAGTGATATGTTTTAAGGTCAGCCGCAAAAGGTCAATAGAGAAGACATCTAGAACGACTATATGAAATGAAAACGCATGCACATATCACAGACAAAACCAAAATACTTGGTGCGAATGGAATGGTTACTTTTAGAAGCTCTCTTCTTGAACGTAGACTTCAGCTTCCGCTTTCTTTTGAGTACAGACTGAAGATTCTTCTTAGCAAACTTCCTCGCCTTCTTTCCCAGCTTCCCCATTCTGTAACTGTCTAAGAAAATGGTCTAAACAAACACGACAAATTCGATCACATATATATGGACAGAACCAAAATACTTCGGAGAATTCAAGTGCCACGGGTTCGAAGCTAACAAGTGAGGGAGTTTAGGGAGGTTTGCCGTTTGCGGGAACAGAAGATTAAGCCGTTGCCTCGCACTCTCGTTGTCGATCACCTACCTAAATGAATACCCTAAAGGGATATCGGGTCAAAGCCTCAGAACCAAGGGGGCAAAAACATCCTCTAGGGCCCGTGTTTTTAGGCCCATTTGATTATATTCGAAAATCTTCAGTAAGTTTCGGCCCTTCGGGCCTTAGCTACCCTCAGAGATACCTTTATCTTTTAAGAACAATTGGATTCTGTTTTTCTTCCTAAAGATATTTTGTTAAGAAAATATTCTTAAACACACGTTGAAAGTGTTCCTTATAATGTTACACTCCATCGTAATTCTATGAAAGCAGTAGTAATTGTTTATCCGTACAAAACCTGTCGGAGGACTTCTCTTGTATTTCTCTGTCAATTTTTTTTAGAATTAAGTTATAGGCAGTGGTGTTTCTTGCCAAATATTTGACCTTTCTTAAATTTTGATCTATTAAATAATTGTAAAATAATATATATTTTTATTAAATTATCTCTTTCTATCGTAATAAATATAAAAATTTTATTAAAATCATCGTTGCCTTCACTTTTTTACCGATACTCATAAAACTCCAAAGATTTGCTTCAATACCCAATACAACGAAGCCAAAAGGTGCTTAGCACGACCATGGGAGCGAGCATAAGGTATTGGACATGTAATATAATATGTTTTATTGGTCATTATAGGGCATGTCTGAGTACCAATTAATTGGACTCAAAATTTTAGGTTTACTACTAAAAAATTCACCTTATAATTTTTTATTATTATAATATTTATTAAAAATATTCTCTCTCTTCACTTTTTCACCAACTCCCATAACATTTCTTTACTTTATAATATTTCCCAAACCCCAATACCCAAAATTTTCACCCTCAAACATACCCATAATAAGCTTAAATATGTAATAAAAATTTACATAGCAGGCTCAGTGAATTAAACAATAGATTAATTTATTTGGTTTAATTTAATGCATCGGCGAGCTCAATAATGGGTAGAGCCCAGACATGGATATGGTGGCCTGGTGATCACGACAATCTGTGGTCCATGGCATTATCCCTTCCTTAGCTTTGCTAATAATGACAAAACGTGAGAATCCAAGTTCCAACATGAAGCCGAATATGGATAGCAAAGATTCTCACCAGACGATGGAATCGGAGAGAAATTCCATTATTATTTTTTATTAAAAAAATTATATTAAAAAAGAATTAACTCTCAAAATTTTATCCTTCAAATTCAAAATTCTTAAATTTTTTGCTTCCCAAATATCACGCGAATTTGAGGCGACATGCATGCAATCAATGGAAACTCCAATCACGTACCCTTCTGTTGTAATGGGATGCAGCTTTCTACTTTAGGGGATATTATTGTTGCAGTGTGTAGAAGGTTTCATCCTCCACGCGCACTGCATAAAATATGTTGGAACTAATAAATATGGAAGACTTTCACAAGCGGTTGAAAAGTATAGGACCAACTGCCAACCAAACATTCTGAATTAGCAGTTACCAATAAAGGTAGTTTCCAAGTACCAAACAAACTCTTGGTATTTATAAATTATATACTTGGCAATTTCATAACAGCGGCAGATTTTTAACAGAATTCCTAGCAGCCTCTTTAAATTTGGCTCTCTATTTTAACTAAAAAGCACACTTCTCTATTTTAATCAAAAAACACACTTCTCTATTTTAACTATCAATCTTAAAAAACATTCCCAGCAGCTTCTCTTTTTAACCATCTATTTTTACTATTCTATTTAAATATTATTTTTCAAAGATTTCTTTATTATTTTTCTAACATTTATATTTTTGAATATTCATTTTATCATAACAGTCATATTTTTTAATATTTGTCTTATCTTAAAAAGACCGATTTTAAATTTTTTTATTTTGCTAACTGTTGGAATTTTTAAATTTTAAGATGGAGAAGTGAACAATAATTTTCTAAAAAAAAAGAAAAAATATTAATATTTTAAGATAGTGAGGTGAATAGTGGCTCTCTAAAAATAGAGAGCCACTATTCACTTCTTCAAATTTTTTGTTAAATTAGAGAGGCTATTGAGAAGTATTTTTTTTGGCTTTTTGGTTAAATTGGCTCTCTATTATAACCAAAATGTTAGAATAGAGAGCCTACGAGGAATGCTCTAAACACAGTTAAAACTACATCACGATTTCAAATCTCTCTTTAAATTTAAACCAGTTAAAACTACATAATGCAGTTGGGAGGGAGTTAAGGACAGTTACATGATCAGGCAAATACAAATACAAATACAAATGCAAAAACAAAAATAGTACGCAGTTTTTGTTTTTGTGGTAGTCTAAGCAAACAACTTTATGATCTGAGTTTTTGTTTTTCTTAAAAAATAGGGGCTTTTGATTTATAAAATAATTTCATGGTAATCGTGTGATGTGAAAAATACAAAAACCATAGTTTATAAAACCAAATTAGCCTTTGACTCCAAATATAAAACAGGGAAATTTGCCTAAAGAGTTGCAGAATGTCTCAATCCCCTGCATTGACCATATACCATTGCGAATATAATATACCCTGCATACTTGTTTTTATATAAATAATTTGCACGTAATTATCTCAACATTCCTTACACTCCAAAGTTCGCGAGGTTATGACTTCCTTTTGGAGTCTTGAAGTGGGAGTATTGTGCGAATGGCCAAACAGAAAACCCAAAAGGAAGTCAAGTATTGTATCGTTAGGTCCACTCGACCTACATCTTTCATGAAGTTCCATGCCCTGTCCCACTGCCACGCCCGTGGTTTGTGAGATAATATCTATGGAATTGCCGACCACAAAATTATCGAAGGGCCTTCCTCAGACCGGACTTCAAACAAAGGGTTTTGAAAAAATGGGATTAATGGAAGTAAATTAGTAAAAGGTGTCTGCGTGACTGACTGTGACTGGCGAAGAATGAAGAGTCCCTCTTGGACGGGTAACGGGAACATCATTCTCTCTAGGAAACTACTCCCTTGTAAAAAACTGAAAAACAAAGACAGAGAGGCCGTTGTGTTGTTTCAGTTGATGTTGATCTAGTCGTCGTTGTTTAAATCTTAAAATAGCATTCACAACCTGTAGACCCCACCTTCCCCAAGCTGTTATAGTTTCAATCCCGAAGTTGAAGGTTTCTTCGGGAAAAGCAGGTCCCCCTTTCCTCCCTCTCTGTCTCCCTCTGTGTTTATTCACAGAAGACGCGCGTCCATCATCAAGTCCCTCTTGGGATTTTTTGTTTTGTCACGCAGAGGAGAAAGTTCCTCAATTTACACAGATCTGCGACTCCATGCAGAGGTATTTGGAGTGTTTTTTACTGTCTTGGCATTTGTCAATGATATGTTTGTCCATTTCTGTCCTCATTTACGGGGGTTCTATGTTCCTGTCTCTCTCTATAAGGGGCGTGTCTGCAAAATTATCTGAAGAATTTGATCTAGGTTCCTTGTTCAACGAGAAATCTTTCGATTTTGGCACCTGGGCGTCGCACCATCTTTTGGGTTGAGTTTTTGATTGGTGGAAAGTCTACTCCTACTTCTTTTTGTTTTTCTCTGTTTCACATTGCTGGCTGGTTAATGGGTTTGGTACGTAGTGTCTATTTTAGATCTGTAGCGAAGTTTTTGACATCCTGTTAGAGTTTTGACTTTCCTGGAGGCTTTCTGGTATTTGTTTCATTTTGATGACCGTGGTATGGTAAATTTTGTTCATTTGCCCACGGGCGGCTAAAACTTCTTGCTCTGCTTTGATTTTCTAAAGGTGAGTGACTAGAGAATGGGGAAGAAAGGGGGCTGTTTTTCTGCAGTGAAGAAAGCTTTCAAGCCTGAGCCCAAAGATAAGGTTTGGACGTTTCTATCTATCCTTGTTATCTCGAACTTAGGGCGAGCGTAGTTGTTATCTCTTGTCCAACTAGAACGATTAGACTGTAATTAATGTTCTTTCTCGTTGTTTTTATCAGAAAACCCATCAACCAACAACTGGTTGTTTTGGAAAGCTTAAGAAACGGGCTCCGGTTTCTTTGCTCGAAGAAACTGCATTAGCAAGTCCTGCTCCTCCCCCGCCCCCTCCCAATAAAGATGTGACGTTGACCGAAACAGAGAATGAACAGAACAAGCACGCTTACTCGGTGGCAATTGCCACTGCTGTGGCTGCAGAGGCAGCTGTTGCGGCTGCTCAGGCTGCTGCAGAGGTTGTTCGTCTCACTAGTGTCACCCTGCACTCTGGAAAGTCGACGGAGGAAATTGCAGCCATTAAGATTCAGACTGCATTCCGAGGATACTTGGTATGGTTCCTTCTTTACACCCACCGGTAGGATTCGTATACATCCTCTCCCATTTTAGCGACAATGCTTAAAAATTTGAGGTTTAAACTGTTATAGCATATGACTTTGACTTATTTTCTTAGTTTTAGCGGATGTGAAAAAATCCTGCATGCTTATTTGCATGATTTCTGATATCTGAAGTTCATCTTATCTGGGTGTTATGAGTGCCTGAGAATGCATTGCCTTTTCTGGGTTTCTTTCTGTTTGAGCTTAATTTAACATATTGTATTGAAGCTCAAAGGACCTTGTTATGATTGATTTCCTTTTTGGGAAGTGTCAGCTTGTGGCAATCACACCACTTACTTGTGTCAAATTCGATTAGAAATTTCACGTTACATTTCATAGTGCTTTCGAGTACTCAGAGTAGTTAAAATACGGCATTCTTTTGTAGTTAGGTAGGCGGTATTTAGTGATTTGTAATCATGGGCTTCTCAAAAGAGATGCGTTTTTCAAAAGTTTGCCCTAAAGCTGAAGTTGTTTCTGCTACTGGGTCTCTTAGGCCAGGAGGGCTTTGCAGGCTTTGAGGGGATTGGTGAGATTGAAATTCTTGATACAAGGGCAATCTGTCAAACGCCAAGCAGCTACCACATTGAAATACATGCAGACTCTTGCTCGTGTGCAGTCTCAGATTCGTGCAAGAAGATTGAGGATGTCAGAGGAGAACCAGGCTCTACAGCGGCAGCTCCAACAGAGGCATGAGAGAGAGCTTGATAAGTTGAGAACTTCTGTAAGTGCCTTTATCCTGTGTAGCCATAGAGTGGAGTGTTAGTGCTACTGAATACATGAATCAACTGTTGTTTGGGCACATTGACGTTGTCTTTATGGCTTTTACTTTACTGGCCTTGATAGTTCCATTATCTTTCTTGTGGATATTCAATAAGTATGTGTTTTCTGCTTTGGCCTGGATTTTAATTGGTGTGAACTTGAGTGCAAGTTTGGTCAAAATCATGTACAATTGTACTGTTTTACATTCCTAATTCACCTGAATTTCCCCATCTTCATGGGTCTCCTTCTCTGACCCCATAACAAAATAAAGCACAAAGACTTATGTTTTTTTTTTGTGACCAAGCACAAAGACTTAGTTAAATTCAGAAATATAAGAATGTAATAGAGGCACCAAATGTACCAACAAATTTCTATAAGCGATCTTCCCAATTTAGTCGTGCAGATATTAAAGTTAACTAATGATTGGCCTTCCTTTTTCTGGTTCATGTTCTTAATTACCGTGTTTCTGTATCTCCAATTTCCCCTAAATCTGTACCATGTATGATGAATGTTTTCGCTTGGCCCTCTTGTGTACTCGGTCTCAATTTTAATAAGAAATGGTCAATGTTTTGCTGTTGCCTTTTCGCTCTTAAGGAGGTCATTTTCATTGGAAAGTTCAATGTGGTGCAAGCATGTGGTTAAGGCCTTTTGATCTTTATTTAAATGGAACTTCTCCATTTGTTGCTGTAAGGCAATACATGCGTGGTTTTATCTTATTAGTTGAAGCATAACAACCCTGCAACAGGTGTTAGTAGACTGGAACGATAGCACTCAATCTAAGGAGCAAGTCGAAGCAAAGCTACAGGGCAGGCAGGAAGCTGCTATACGAAGAGAAAGAGCTTTGGCTTATGCATTCTCACATCAGGTAGAGACTCTTTCCCTTATCGGATGCAAACTTTGAAAATCTGATTTGAACTTTGAAGCATCAAATTCCTTTAAGTTGTGACCAGCACGGGGGTGTAAGTGATATGGCAGTACTTTAATCCCACAAAGGACAGAAAGACGAATAATGTGCATGTCCTGCCTTCCTTTTTGCTTTTTTGCTCTTTGCCATCTAGTTGTTAATTTGCTAATTGAAGTTGAGCTTACAGTTGATAGGTTTGGCAGTTTCTTGGGTGTCCTTGACGGTTGAAGTGTTAAGTTAGGAAATAGCTGAAGATCTTCCAAGTCTCATGCTTTTGAGGAAAAAGCTAATTCATAAGTTGTTGGGTTCACTCGTGGGTGCAGAAAGGTTTTTGCTGGTGGCATGTAGAAACAGTACATAACTAAGGCCACTTGATACAAAAAATATTTTACCCCAAGATGTATCTTTTCTCTTTTTCCTTACTTGGAATTTTTGCCTTCTGACTGCAGATATACCCATTTATTTTTCTTAGATCAAATTTTGTTGTTTCCTTTTAAAAAATGGTTCTTTTTAGGATCATCCTCAGTACATATTTTTACAGGCTGACAAAGATTTTGATGTCTTAGTGATAACTCGATGGTACAAAAGTGATTTTCTTCGGAAGTCGTCTTCAAAACATAGACCTATTATGTTCTCTTGAGTTTTGAAGTGTAATACAAGCATGAAAGTGATGTTGATTTCTGTTTCTTCCTAAATGATCAGAACCACCATTTTTCGTGAAGTTTAAGAGCTCCAGTGATCCTGATATTACCAGACTTAAATAGAGCTGTTCACTGATCCATGGCCACATTTACCATGTTATTTCTACCCTATTTGACCAGTGACTATTGTACATTACTTGTAATGATCTCGTTTTCATCTTCATCTGTCGTGGACCATATGGTAAAGTTCAAATTCATTTTAGGTGAATCCCTGTTAGATAAGCGTTGATTTCTGGACAGTAGAATGGGATTTGATGTTGTGGTCATACTTTTTTTCTTTACTACTAGAAGCAGACAAAATTGAGACATTTTAAGATTACCTTGATCCTTTTTTGTAGTGTTACACTAAACCGATGTACCAGTTACATGCATACTTCCAGCTCGACAGAAACATTTACTTTCTTCCAATCTGGATTTAAACACTATTCTGAGAGCTAAACCAGGAGTTAATGTTTCCAACAGCGAACGTGGAAGAAAACTTCACAATCTGCAAACCCAACATTTATGGATCCGAACAATCCTCATTGGGGCTGGAGTTGGTTAGAGCGATCGATGGCAGCCCGGCCATGGGAGAGCCAAAGCGCAGTGGACCACAGTGACCATGCATCTGTAAAGAGTGCTGCAAGTCGTGCTATTTCTCATGGAGAAATCACCAAGGCTTATTATCATTGCGATCTAAACCAAGATAACAAGCCTTCCCCTACTGGCCAAAAATCAAGCAGAACTCAGAGTCGCGGTTCCCCTTCTACTCCACCTTCCATTGCACCATCTTCTTCATCGGTAACTGGGAGGCGAAAACAACCAAGCCCTAGGGGGAGTTGCTTGAGTGGGGATGATGATTTGCGGAGTGTGCTTAGTGTCCAATCAGATCACTGCCGGAGGCACAGCATTGGAGGTTTATCACTGACAGATGATGATAGCTTTACAAGCTCACATGCAGTTCCTAGTTACTTGACACCAACACAGTCAGCAAAGGCTAGGTCTCGGCTGCCGAGTCCATTAGGATCAGCTAAACCGGGAACGGCAGGGAAGGCATCAGTGACTTCTGCAAAGAAGCGTCTCTCTTTCTCTGGCTCCCCCAGTGGACCCAGGAGGCATTCTAGTCCTGCTAAGGTGGACTCTAGCTCCATCAAGGACATCGAAGCGCATACAGAGGATAAACTTATCAATGATGTGAGCAGGTAGTGCAGGAGACAACAAAAAAAGTGACTTTAGGTGGTGTGGACACAAAAGGGATTGAATAAAACATGGTTTGGGACCTCGATCTTCTTCTTTGTCATCTTCTTCTACAGCATCTGCTCCTGATAGAGAGGTGCGAAGGAAGAAGAAGAACAAAAGAGAGTTACTTTTGTTGTAGCAAGTGATATTTTTTCTTCTTGTGAATAACTGCTCATGCTAAATATGTCATTTATCATATGTGGGGTTGGTTTGGGGGATATACCCATCAATTTCCGATATTCTTGGGTTGTGGTCTTGTCGGCTTTGCTTTTTCTTTAATCATTTTGTTCTGTTCTTGATATCGTGAGAAAACCTGGTGCACCATGTTCATGTCGTGCTTTATGTTTATGGTTCCTCTATTTCTTCTAAACGGTGGAAGGCACACTTGACCACTTGGTCTCCTATATGTGCAAGGGCTACGTTTGTGTTTAGAGCTGCCGTAGGCTTCTTATGAAGGCTGGTCTTTACTATTCTGCCCTGAAAAAAGATGGTAAACTTTTCCGAAGAACGGTGTCAGATCTTATTGCGGTCTGCTAAAATCCCATGTATTGAAGAGAATATGATTTCACGTCTCTATGAGAAGGATAAGGGTGCCTAAATATTTTATGGGTCAACTAAGGCCTGCAGGCACAAGGCCCGTCATTGAAAATGGGCTTGAAAACGAAGTAATCAACGTGGTCTTTCTACAACAAACCTGGGCTTGAAATGATACCACGGCCCCCAGCACATTATCGGCCTACTTGAACCCAGCCCTTCATAAAAATCAGTAAAAGCCCAAAAGGTGTGACCGTTGCTTTTACAGCGAGACGGCGTCGGTTTATTGGTGACCGGACCGGACAAGAGACTTCAACACCCCCAGGCCCCAAGGTCGTCGCCTAGAAAAAAAAAAGGAAAATGCTTCAGCTCCCGCCCAGCACCCGATGGCATCCCGACAGCAAAAGGAAATGACATTTTCACCCTTCTCCAGTCCAAGCATTTCTCTTTTGTTTTAACTTTGATTTTCAAAGGGTGAAAATGTCATTTCCTTACTTGTCGGGATGCCATCGGGTGCTGGGCGGGAGCCCAAGCATTTCCCAAAAAACACCCCCGAGGTCGTCGTCGCCTTCAGACGGCTTCAGTAGTACAGAAAAACAAAGCTCCAGAAATTCTGAATGAAACCCCGAACTTTCGTTTCAAATTCCGATATTTTCGCAACAGGGTAAGCGAGCAATTATCATCTCCCCTCCTCTGTTTTTTTTTTTAAAACTTAGAATCCCTGTCCAAAGCCGAAACTCCGTAGGCTTTTATAATGTATCTGTAATTTGCTCAAAATCCGAATTGATCAACTTAATGGAATGAATAATTTATAGCTTTGTTTGGAGCTGCATGTGTATGTTTCTAATTTTTGTTGATTTTTATTTGATTTGATATCCCGAGTAAACTAGTTTAAACTCTGGTTTTGCAACCAAACACTCCCCTGGAGTTGAGATCTCTATGTTTGATTCGAATCAGAAAAATGTTATTCCAAAATGGTGTTATATTGGAAATGACCTAACTGACAACAAGCACAACTGAGATGTCAAACTGAACTGAGTGATAGTTTTACGCGTCTCATCTACCACTTGACAAGAGTTGTGCTATGGCTCAGGATTCTGAGTCGGGTAAAGTCCCATTGGTTTCTTAAATTCATCCAAGTAAAGATAAGGTATATTGGTTAGGTTTCTCAAATTCGAGAGCGCAAAGCTAGTTGCATATTGACATTTATATATTTACACAAGGAAAAAAGAAACATTTATGCCTCCCTAAGCTGAAATTGTTTGAGTGAAGAAAACCATGGAAAAATAATGAATGACGTAAAGTGTTGCAGAGCGGGAAATTATTGGAAATATTTGCTGATTTTATGCTGGTAGTTTTGAAAAGTCATTCTGTAGGTTTGGTGTCTTTTGGCTAGTATGAATAGAGTTTGAAGATGGTGTTAAACATAGTGCAACAACTCTGGTTGGAACCTCAGTTGTCTGTTAATACACCAGTGTTTGCATATATATGGGTACGTACTAAAAGCAGGTCTTTTTGCCATTCATACATGGTATTATTTTTTCAGTGAAGCGGCAGAAATGCTCCTTTTCCATGACCTGGAGCACGCACCTTTGGATGAACTGGAGCGCTTCCATGTCGGAAGGAGTTGAATCTGAACTTGTTTAATTGTATTTGAGTTATCTAAAAATTGCTCTACCTGTTGGCTCTTAGGTTTTAGTATTGGTATTTTCGAGAACTTACGATTGCTAGATGTGCATCAGGCTACACCATTTTTAGCTGGGCTTGCAGTAACTGCTGCCGCTCTTGCTGTTAGATATGGTATCCAGGCATGGCAAGCATTTAAGGCACGCCCACCAACTGCCAGAATGCGCAAATTCTATGAAGGTGGTTTCCAGCCTACAATGACAAAAAGGGAGGCGTCCCTTATTCTTGGTGTTAGGTAACCTACACTTCTTTCTTGAAATAGGTGTACGAGCAACTTTATTCTGTAATAGTCTGGTGTACGAGCAATTTTATTCCCCTTCTATAATTAGAGCCGCAAGACTGCAACTGCCATCTTCTGGATCATGTATAGTGTTGTTTTCAATATTGAAATATTAACTAAACTGAACTATCGCCAAAACCAAACTGAGACCAAGTTTAAGTGTCACTCTTCAGACTGAACTTGCATCTGGGGGTGAAAAAAAAACATTCTCTGTTGTTGAAAAAGAAAGAAAAAGACCTAAGGTTGGGGAACCTAACTTTAGTAGGTAACTTGGATCATGCTAAGTAGGATTCAAGTGAGAGTTAGAGAACTTTGTTTGAAGGGGTTGGGATGAAGGAATATTGGGGTTACTTTCTGAACCGAGTAGTGAACGTGAACACCATAAAAAGTGGTATCAAGTGAATGCATTAAGAGTGAGAGTTGATTCATAGTGAAGGTGAGAGTCTGACTGTGAAGTGTTAAGTTCACCATCTGTTAAGCTTAATGAGGGGAGAATGTGGCTTCTGATGATTTGGGGAATTAGTTATTAAAGCTCTAACAAGGATGTATGTTAGAAGTTAATGATTTAGCCTCAAACTTGGAGAGCTAGGAACAAGTTTGGGGAGTATGTAGTCATCTAAGTGGATATATATCGGACTATGGCTCATTATGTGCTGAAGTTTTATGTGAATGGCTTTGTTCTGGTATTCAATTTTGTCACTGAGATACACAAAGAAGATAGTTTAAGCAAAACAGGAATGGCTTTTGGTTTTCGATTGTCTCCAAATGTTACTATTGCGACTCAACTACATTGTTCCTAGCTGATACTCATGTCACGTGGTTTTTCATATTCTCAGTGGCACGCTGTTGTTGACCGTGATTTCCTATTTTTACACAACCCATCCTTTTTTGCATGTGTATCTCCTAGACTCCTACTAGGGGTGGGCAAAAAACATGTTTCTGACGATCCGAACCGGACCGACCCGTTTCCGACCCGATCGGGGCGGGTTTAGGCGGTTCGGGTTTATATGCGAAGGAAAACCGAATTTCGGGTTCGGATATAGTAACAAACCCGAAATATTACCCGAACCCGGCTCCTAATACCCTCAGCTGAGGCCGGGGTGGGCAAAAAACATGTGACCTGATGATCCGACCCGTTTCCGACCCGATTGGGACGGGTTTAGGCGGGTTCGGGTTTGTATGTGAAGAAAAACCGGATTTCGGGTTCGGGTTAAAATTTTCGAACCTGAACCCGGTTTGCCTAGCCCTATCTCCTACCTTTTGCACCTGAAGAAAATTATTGGTCTTTTATATGGTTTAACAGGGAGAATGCAACGCCAGACAAGGTTAAAGAAGCACATAGAAAAGTAATGGTGGCAAACCATCCTGATGCTGGTGGTAGCCATTACCTTGCTTCCAAAATTAACGAAGCTAAAGATGTGATGCTTGGAAAGACAAAGGGCAGCGGATCTGCATTCTAATCTTAGGGAGAGTTTTGTTGTCATCCCGACAAGTGAAAATTTATTCTTTCATTTGATAATCTTGAACTTATATAATATAAGGTCACGCTTGCCCATGAACTGTTAGCCCAATATATTATTGGCCTTTGGCTTGTAAGATGTCTTGCAGAAAATAAGAACTGGATGGATCCAGTCGGAATCGAAGATGAATTGTGAGAACTCATACTTCAATCAGAGAAGCAAAAATTATTGTGCTCTGATACCATATAGAGGAAATGTAGAAAGAACAGAGACAATGTGCGGAAGGAAGGAAGAAGATGAAGAATTCTACTTGTATTCATCTGTACAAGGCTCAACACTACACAAATGTAATATAAGTTACAAGTAGCTGACCATCTGAACAGCTTATAATTGACAAAAAAAAGGGGGGGGATTCGGATAAATGAAGAAAAAGTAAGACCGAGAAAAACGACGCGGCGTTGTGAGATGTTTGTGATTTCCTTGATGAGATCACCGGCTCCTTCCCTGGCCCGGCCTTTTCTTCCATTGGGGTACTTTTCAGATACGGACGCCTTGATAACAGATGCTTTCACCACGCTGTCTTGCTAGATTTTACACGTATAAGCAGCACGCGCGCCCGTGAAATCATGAATGCAACACGTCGGTCTATTAAAAGCCAAGCACCACACCCAAGGCCAAATTTCTTTTCTTTTTAGACAGTCGATGAAAAGTCCAAATTTCCTCAATTTTTTTTTAACTTGCTATTCTATTAAAGAGAAAAATATGATCTTTAACGGACGTGTGTTACTTATAGTCAAGCCGTTAAGCCCTTTTGCTTGTTTCTCTCGGCGGTTGTGCTAAAAAAACAAACTATTTGATGAGCTTCATTATTACCTGCAAGGCCTTAGTATCAAATTACAATAATACTTTTTTGTCCATTTTTATAGTTATAATGAAAAAAGTGGAAGAAAGCAATTGCATTATAATTTATAGCCCCACTGTATTACGAGTCCAAAGGCTAAAGACACTCCACTCCATGTGTCCTCAGTCCTACAAGGTCCTACCTCAGTTTTTATCCATTCAGCACTTATTATCCAATTTTGTTTTTTGTTTTTTATGTTGTTGTTGCAGTGCCTTTGATTTATAAAATTTTTATTTTATTAAATATATTTCCAAATTTTATTTTTACTTGTATTATTTAATGACAAATTTTAATATTACCTTTTTTTAATACTAATACAATTTTTTTAAAAAAAAAATTGATAAAATTTTGAAAACAAAAGCACTTCCCTTACCAGTGTAATTTTGTATGAATAAAAAAATTTGGAATCTTTTCAGAAAATATGATAGGCCTTCTCTTCTCCAGCTAGTTTCTTCTACTTCTTCTTCCTCTGCCACCCATATTCTCTCGGTCTCAAATGAAAACAGTCACACCCAGAGTCCAATCCACTCCGACTTCCTCCTCTAAATTCTAATCCCTCTCCCTCCCCTCCCCTCCCCTCCCTTTCTCTCTCCCAACCCCGATTCTGAAGCAAGCTAACTGTCCGTACACTGTAAAAAATGTCATTTTCTAGCTCTTTGTCACAGATACATGTTTTTGTGTCTTGAGCCCTACGAACTGTACAGTTTTCAATTCACAGTCCTTACAGGTAGGGTTCTGCGGTCCATTGATTTCATTGTTATCGGATCTCACCCGCTCGCTTGTCCTTGAAAGTATACTGGTTCAGTTGAATAACCGTGTTTCTTTTCTTCGGTTATTGGAAACTTTTGTTTATTATATCGCGAGTTCGTGCAATTGTAACGAGGAGTTCGTAATATCTGCGTTTTCTGACTCGGTACCCATTTTTTGTGGTATTGGTATAAAATTCATATTGGAGCGGAAAGCGTTAGGGTTTTTCAGTAATGGTGTCTTTCAATGACCCTGTTGAATCGTTTTTCAATTCGGTTCAGGCTGTTAAGGAAACGTTTTTGCCGCTCGAATTGGGCATTCGGAAAGCGGCCGAGGATCTTGAACATTGTTTGGGAGGAGGGCCAAAGAACGAGGGAAAAAGTGCGGAGTTGGTTAACCAGGTAACTGTTGACAATAGGAATGGCAAGGTTCAGATCTGTGGTGTGAAGAAGAAGAATGGTCATTGTGTTGCTGGCGATGAGAGAAAGAAGGGCTTGTCGCTTAAGGTTCCGATTAAGGCCTTCTGGGGGATGTTTTCGCAGAATTCGGGGAAGGGGCATCGAGCTGAGGTGTCCAACAGCGAGTTGAAAGAAAAGGATTTCAGTAAGAAGGATGCTGGTTCTTGTATGAATTGCTTACGGTTTGCGGTCACCTGGTCTTTGTTGCCGAACAGTTGCATTCAGGCATTTCCGAGTCCGTTTAAACCAGGAAAGAAGCGGTTTCAGAGACCTGGGGATGATGAACAATTGTGTACGTGTATAAAGCCAAAAGTGTCATGTGAAGTGAAACAAAGGGAATCTAACACACAATGTATCGTTCTAAACAATTCTGAACAAAAACATGTATCGTTCGAGTGCTTTATAGGTTTTATTTTCGATCAGTTAGCAGAGAATCTTCAGAAGTTTGATCAGGGTGTGCAAGGAAACGGCCATAAGGATTGTGACACTTCGCTGTCCTCGCCTTCTCCTTCTCATTCGGATCATCTGAGGGCACTAACTAGTATTTTCGAGAGTCGAAAAGCAGATTTAAATGGGTTTCTGGGGAATCTGAGGTTTGCTAAAGTCGGTGGGGTGCCATCCAGTGTAGTTGGCGTAACTTCTTCGGTTGATGAAGACAGTGATGGTGGTGTTACGGCTGGAAACAGCGAAGAAACTGGAGGCACCATACCGCAGAAGCTGGCCAGTGGTATACTTAGTATCCCTCTATCAAATGTGGAGCGCTTGAGATCCACATTATCCACTGTTTCATTGACAGAACTAATTGAGCTTGTACCACAGTTGGGGCGTACTTCTAAAGATTATCCTGATAAGAAGAAACTATTTTCTGTCCAAGATTTCTTTAGATACACAGAAGCGGAAGGTATGGTATTTTGAGTAGCATGATAAAAAATGTTGCTTCCAATTAGGTTCCCATCTGTACATAATATATGAAGAACGACTCTGACATGTCTATCCATTCTCATGGAAAGTGGCATCCTAGTAAAAGAGGAAAACTGGGGGAGGTATTTTGCTTTCTCTTTGAAAGATTAACGATCATTATTTCAAAATTGCAAGAACACTAGTATCTGGGTTGTGTAAAATAAGGTTTCCAGGATCTTTTTTCTCCACGAAGCCTTAAACTTGAAGTCCAGTTTCCAAGCATAACCTTGTTGCATAGGGTGCAGCGTTATATTTGTCATTATATGATATGATCGGATATGCTGGTGGATAGGGTGTTGTAAGTGTTAATGTCAATGCCTACATTATAAGTTTTTCTAGCATACTATGGTTACATAATCTGTGACATCATATCAATGTGTTATCAATTCTGAGCCATCCTGGTTGGAACTGGATTAGGGGATCCAAAAAGTTCTCTCTATCCATAAAATTTTATGGACATCCTATGTCAATAAATATTCGCTCCCCTCAAAATTTCAACAAGCAGTCATGGCTAAACCGTGGATCAGCTGATCTGATATGAATTAATTTTTGAGATATTCAACTAATTTCTTACTTCGCCTGCATAGTAAATCTAAATTCTCACTAGTTGCTTTTGTTCTTCTTTCTGAAATGCCCTTTTGATCTTGAATTTGACATGCATAAACTTGTTCACGTTGCTAAGTTGTTGATAATGTTGACTGTCACTCACCCTTCTATCATAAAACGGGAATGTTCTTGCTAAGATTGTGTTTCCTAAACACTTTTATGATAGATGAGATTGTGGAGTTCTGTGAGGACAAACAGTTGGTGATATTGAAGATGTCTCTATGAGAAATGAGATGGGATGAAAAATGATTTAGAGAAACTTTCCAAGAAATACTGATGGGACTTTTGTGGAGGAGTTTTTGCTAATTTCCTAGTATTGGCCCTCAAAAAAGTCCTTCCACCCAAAAGAAATTTTTTTTCCTACCTCTGCCAGATACAGTTCACGTTTCTTTTCAGTGGTGGGTTGGTGTTTTGACTTTATATTCTCTGTTCTTTTGGAAGAATACTCCAGAGATATGAAATACCATCTTCTCCCTTTAACTTTAAGATTCCCAAGAACTTCTTGTACTATCTACCGATAAAATTTGTGCTTTACTTTTCAATCTTGACATGTGGGTCTGTTCTTAAGTTTTACAAAAATTCTGTTTCCTTCTAGTTGCAACAGCATGGTAGAAGTTCTTATGGAAACAAGACTCCTAAACCAGTCCACTTAACTATTACCTTTGAGTATCGGAGGCTTTTGTGTTGCAGAGCAATAAATACGTTAATAGATGTTGTGATTTAACTTATAGAGAATATATGCGTCGATCACCCTGTCTAATGAATTCTGATATTCGCATGCCTCGTCTATGTGTTTTCAAAAATGGTTATGTTATCTTCTCAACTACTTCTTTCATGACTTACCCCTGGGTTTGTAAATTTTGGTCTTCCCTTTCCATCAGTTTTAGCTTGATAAAATTTTGTACCTTCGTAACCCCTCCTCTTGCCCCCCCCCCCCCAAAAAAAAAGTTTTGTTGTACCTGCTGCCTCCTATTTTCTGAATGGCAGCAGCTTGTGTAATGCAAGAAAGCAAATATACCAAAACTGGTATGATTTCTCAATGGAAATTTGTTAAGCATTATTGTTTCTTATTTAAGAAGCCAATAAATGTCTTTCTTTTTATCTGCGAATTGAATAACATTCTTAGTCAAAACTTGGGAAACGTCTTTTTATACAGTTATTATGCTATTAATGCAAGTTATCCAGTAAATATGCATGAGAGGATAATCTCAAAAATGGATGTAATGAATATAGGTAAAAAAGTAGTGATAACATATTGCATTTTCAATTATTGGATAACATGTAGGGAAGATATTAATGTTGGTGAAGGCATTAAAGTTGAATCAAAGGAACTTGTTTGCCTGATTAGTCTCGCAGAAAATCAAAGACAACAATAATAGAGGAAACACCATGATGATAAAGAAATTATGGTGGTTGTTTTCAGTTTAGTTAAAACAAAGTACGTCATTACTAGGATTAGGTCCTTTGTGGCATGCTTTTCTAGCCCAATACAAAAGACAATATTTTTTAAGTTGGGGACATTTCCTAGATTGATGAATTATTTACTGCTTTCAAGAGTGACAGGCAAATATTTGGTGGTAGTATACTTAATAGCAGATTGCCAGGCTTTTAGTAAGACTATGATTTCTGATGTTCCATTTGAGGAACTTGGAAGAGGATTTCCAATGACACTTTTGATGACGAAACCAAAAGAATCTCTATTTTTCTTATCTTGGCTAGCCGGCAAAAATATAGTTCTTTTTTGACAGCACAAGTTGGGTTTAAATGGTAAGATGCTTGTTTAAGTTCTAAACATCAAAGGACATTATGTATAATCTCGAGTGATGGAAAAACTGAAAAGAAACAGGGCATTATATTTAATTTGTCTAGATTATGTTGAAGTGATAATTATCAGAACCTCTGAGTCACGACAGGGAGTGATTGTCGTCTCTCACTACTTTAGTTGACCTGCTTCATGATGGATGTTGGTCATTGGTAGCATATTTGTCAGGACGTTAACGTAATAACGTCATGTTTGGTTCCTTGGATAATGCTCAGAGTAGGATTTATGAGGTTTGGCAATTAGTAAGTTGTGGTACCATTGCGGCGCCTTCTTTAGAATGCTTGGCTAGATTAGGTGTTTGTGCTTTTGTTAACTTTTCAGTTTGGTACTCTGTTTAACTGTTATACTTCATCTCCTGTAAGTAGGTTCAGCTTTTACTCAAAGTGCATTTCAAAAAAGCAAGATAAGGAATAGGTACCTGGAAATCATTCAGGTCAAAATTGCAGTGGTGGAATTAACTATGCTCTGCTTGGGATGTGTGTGTCAAACATAGTTTGCTAAGTATCTATTGAATTGTGGTAACGCTTGCTTTGAGAATTTTTATCCAAAGATTAATGGGCCTGTCACCAAACATCGGCATTGTACTAGTCATCACTTACTATATATATTTGAGTTGGTACTACCATATGTTTCTTAATCATGCCATTGTTGTGCGGTCAAAGCCTAGAAGATTGACGAAGAAACACAATTTTTTAGAGCATGAAAGTTTTGGTTAGAAGGGTGTGCGTTTAGGTTAGATATCGGTATGATTTTGTTTGTAGTGAAATATACCTTCCCACCCCCTTAATTTCTTTTCCCCTCCTTGTCCCTTTTCTGGTGAGCTGTGGGCCCTCATTCGATCTGAATCAATCCATCTTTACCCCCTCCTTATACCCCAAACCACTAACCATTTTCCTGTTGTTTTAGTTGGTTTTTGCTTGTTTTTGTGTCATCTTCTTGGTTATATGCTAATACATTTCTGCTACTGTCAGGCTATTTTGCATGTACCTTTTCTGGAAAGAAACATTTATACCTATTTTGAGCCATACATTTTTACAGGAAGGAGGTTCTTTGAGGAATTGGATAGGGATGGTGATGGCCAAGTAACTTTGGAAGATCTTGAAGTTGCATTTCGAAAGAGAAAATTGCCACGAAGATATGCTCACGAGTTCATGAGCCGCACTAGAGGCCACTTATTTTCGAAATCAATTGGTTGGAAACAGTTTTTGACCTTGATGGAACAGAAAGAACCAACCATTGTCCGTGCATACACTTCTCTCTGTCTGAGCAAGTCTGGGACACTGCAAAAGAGTGAAATCGTGGCATCCCTGAAAAATGCAGGGCTTCCGGCAAACGAAGACAATGCTGTCGCAATGTTGCGATTTCTAAATTCAGACACAGAAGGACCTATTGCTTATGGACATTTTCGAAACTTTATGCTTCTTCTCCCTTCTGATCGGCTTCAGGATGATCCTCGGTAAGATCAAGTTGCTCATTTCAAGAGAGTTTTCAGCACTTTTTCATACTTTTTCCTTGAATTCCTTTGGTTAAAGCATTGGTATAGTTTTGTCTCTTCATAGTTGCACGCAGCGTTGTTTGATTCAGTTTCTGGAGAAGAAGTATTATGTATGCTTTTTTCTTTGCTTAGTGCATTGATACAGTATCGGTTTTTTCTTTCCTTTGTTGTAATATATGGAATGAGACTAAGCCAATTGCAGAAACAATTAAACAGCCATAGTATATGCATTTTCAGTATGTGATTCCCAAATAGGCTTGTATTTCACAGACTACAGGGATCTAGCTGACAATAACTTATTTGTGACATTTACAGGAGTATCTGGTTTGAAGCTGCAACTGTTGTAGCTGTTGCACCACCTGTTGAAATACCAGCTGGAAGTGTCCTAAGATCTGCATTGGCAGGAGGCCTTTCTTGTGCCCTTTCTTGCTCTTTAATGCATCCTGTTGATTCAATAAAGGTAAATTCTTTTGCTCACTTATTTCTATTCAAGTATTGGCACTTCTGGTAATTCTGTAGCAATGCATTGCATATTTATTTTTCTAAGGATTAATTCTCATGCACTTGCATTTATTAGTTTTCTACTATTGGAGATGTTCTTGATATCTGTTCCTATCATGAAAGATTGGATTTTTTGGTTTTTCAGACTCGGGTTCAAGCATCAACAATGTCCTTCCCTGAAATCATTTCACAGCTTCCACAGATTGGAGTTCGGGGGTTATATAGGGGTTCAATCCCGGCAATTCTTGGACAGTTTTCGAGGTGATCCCTAGTTTTTCTTCCCACCTGTTAGTCATATTCTTTTCCTTGGCCCTGTAGCTGACGTATTCACTTGACATTGCAGCCATGGTCTGCGAACGGGGATATTTGAAGCAAGTAAACTTGTTTTAATTAAGGTTGCCCCAACCCTTCCAGACATCCAGGTAATGTTCATTTCTTCAACTGTGGATATTACCTGTGAATTTTTGTATCTTTTTCTCTTGTATCTTCCTTGGATTCTGTTTGAGAAAGTAGAAATCTTCGAGACTTACAATCTCATCCTTCTTGGTCTTTTATCTGGGTTCCTAGGCGCTGTAATAGGCATGCTCCCTTCTGGCTAAGTGGGCTTCGCTGTCTCTTGTTTATGGTTTTGTGCCAGTTTCTAGTATTCCCGCTAGTATCGTCACTTGTGATGATATCTAGTTGTATTGTGTCTGTTTTTTATTTATATCAAGTGGTATTTCCAACAAAAAAATGTACCGGATAAGATATATTACTACATTGTGTGATGAAAGTAGCAGTTAGCTCTGCTTAAGCGTGAGATATCAAGTCAGTTCTGTCTTTCAGTTAGCATTTGAGTCTTACTAAGCTTGACTAACCCTTTCTCATGTACAATTGTCATTAATTGGTCACACTGTTCATTATCAAGTATCTTGGCCGGAAACCGCATTTTGTAGCTCTGTTCATAGAGGAAAAAAAGTTCACTGTATTTGCATGTTGTGTAGGTTCAATCTCTATCATCATTCTGCAGCACTTTTTTGGGGACAGCAGTGCGGATCCCCTGCGAGGTATTAAAACAGCGGTTGCAGGCTGGCATTTTTGACAATGTGGGGGAGGCTATTGTAGGAACTTGGCACCAAGATGGTCTTAAAGGTTTCTTTCGTGGGACTGGTGCGACTCTTTGTCGAGAGGTTCCATTCTATGTTGCTGGCATGGGGCTTTATGCTGAAGCCAAAAAGGTGTGGAGTTTAGTCATAGCTTCTTTTCTTTTCTTTTCTTTTTTTGTAATCAAGCATTTAGTCATAGTTTTTTATTTTTATTTTTGTGCAAACTAATGCAAGGGCTGCATTGGTGCCGGAATTATCTGTTGTGTATAGGGTTTGTTCATCATAAACTTCTTTCTAAATTAGTGACTGAAGGAATTTCGTTCATCTCAGAGGACGGACATAGTTTTATTTACTTTGTTACCGTAGGTTGATTTGAGGGTTATGCAAGAGAATGAAACAAGACAAATATGACTGATGGAATTTTTTAGGAGTGATATCCACACAAATGAGCTCAATGTAGGTCCCCTCAATTGTGTAAAATAAGGTCTCCTTCGAGCTTATTTAATTACAGTACCTCTAAGCGAAAATATAAAATTTCGTTATTTGCTGTGGGAAAAATTTCAACAGAGTAACGGAAAAAAGACTCCAATATCAGCATAAATGGCAGTGTTGATAATTGATTACAAGGCAGAGAAGCTCTTATCTGCTTAAAGATGTGATCATATCTGGAAGTGTTATTTGTCAAATGTTAAGTCTTACCTTGTGTCTAATTGAGTCTGACCTGTGATTTGGTGGGATGCATATTCAAGCCAAAATTGTCATTTTAGGTTGACATCCTACTGAATGTCCAATGTATAACTGCTTTGACGTGGCATAAGTACATTATAGTAGGTCAACCTTTTGGTGTCTCATTTGTGTAAATGACAATTGCTGAATGGTATGCTTGGATGTAGTGTTGAATACTTTGGTGTATTGATATCATCTTGGTTCTTCATATGCTGTTTTAAAGGCTGCCCAGCAACTTCTGGGACGAGATCTGGAGCCCTGGGAAACAATTTCTGTTGGTGCTTTATCTGGTGGGCTAGCTGCTGTTGTCACTACACCCTTTGATGTGATGAAGACTAGAATGATGACTGCTCATGGTCGATCTTTACCAATGTCAATTGTGGCCATCTCTATTCTCCGTCGTGAGGGTCTCCTGGGCTTATTTAAAGGATCAATACCCAGGTTCTTCTGGATTGCTCCCTTGGGTGCCATGAACTTTGCAGGGTATGAGCTTGCAAGGAAGGCCATGAACAAAAATGAGGAGGTAGCAGGTGACCAGCCGTCTCAGAAGAAGGTAGCAAGTTCTGGCTAAAGGTCGAAGTAAGAACACCGGTATACAGCTGATGTGTTTTTACTTGATGCTTGAAGTTAATGCTGCCAGAAAATTTTGACCTTTTTTTAAGTCTAGTAGCAGCATGTATTTTTTTCATCTGCCGACATCTCCTTTGCTCTCTCTCTCTCTTTTTTTTTTCAGTCAGTTTCAAACTTTTTTGCGTGCTTGGTGGCAGCCGCAAAACATTTTCACTCATGTATCTTGCTTCCACTACTATAGCAATTTTGTACATTTCATGTGCAGTTAATCTCATCCCAACTCCCAACACCTTCTCCTGGTTTTTTTTAAATTTCAATAATCCATATGTTTCAAGTGCACGTACATATTGTTTTCTTAACTGGGCATGCATGAAGATCGTCATTTTCACATTTGTTCCATGGAGATCTAAAAGTTTGAGATGATGCGTGGAGTTTTCATATTTTGAAAGAAGCAGCCTTGTTTCTGATGATAGTATTCTTGCTCCCGAGTATAAACTCGCTGCCGTTTAGTCATGGGTAACAATTGGATGCTGGATTGCTCGTTTTTGTCACAGGTTTCTCTTGTACTTTTATCTTATAGGCCGGTCGTTGCTGCTTGTTTGGCTCGAAAAGGGGGCCGCGAGTTTAATAGTGTGTCGTTTATGTCCCTGCATACCAGATTATCTCATGAACACTCGCAGGTACATCCATGGGAAGCCGCTAGTAACAGTAAGCTTACTGTTGGCATGTTGAACACTCCCCATCTTATTGCGAGAAGGATTAATTAATAATTACTCGGGAGAACGCAGAAACTGTTGAATTTTCTTTCCTTGTCTTCCTTCCATGGGTTATGAATGCCGCTTCAGAACCTTTTCCCTTCTCGCAATCCATTTCCTTCCATGGCCGGAATAAACACGTATTGCAATAGGGGATGAAAAACCTTTCCTCTTTCCTCATTTGATCCTAATTCCCACTTGAACGGTGAAGAAAAGCACCATACATATTCCGTTCCTTTCCTACTCTTTTTGTTGTTCCCCGATGAGACTCATAACGAACATTAAGGTGAACATGTGCAAGAGAGTACGACTCTTGAGAACCATTCTTGCAGCTACCGACAGTCCACAACTACAAACGCCCAGCCACATGACAACGATCCCAGAGACAAACTTCCTCCCGATGCCATGAACTATCCGTAGCCAACTATTAGCTTCGAATAACCAGGGAGGCCTCGAAAACGCTTTTCAGCATATCGTACGATCAGATGATATGGAAAACACACTGATGCGGATGATTTACCAGGACTACATCAGTATTATTTTGAAAAACATTTAGACGGACGGAAAAGATGATCCTTACAGATGCTTGCAGATTCAAATCCTGTTTTTATATGAATAAAAAGGGAGATCTCTGTGGCCGTACAAAAAAAAAAAATCCTATCTTGACAAGGCTTCGACAAAGATCAAATCTTCATACCAAAAACAACCAGATTACAGAGAAGACAAGATGGTTAGATTTATTATTCAACAAGCAGGAGACAATTCAGCTGAACTCGATAAAATTGACTGGAGAATGCGCAAATGTGGTCAATATCCCCAGTAGTCATTACGGATTTCGTCATCAAACTTATTCTTCAACTCAGGATGCTTCTCAAAGTATTCGTTTGCAGTCATGGTACTAATCTTCTTCTGTTGAGGCAGAAAAAGTAGCTGTGAGAAATCATAAAGTTTGTGAGACCAAAGATGCAGAGTGCAGTTCTTGATATTACCTTCAGCTCTTGTACTTCAGCAATTTCCTTTTCCAAACGCTCAGACTCCTTCAAGGATTTCACTTCCGCTTCTTTCAATTCCACCATCTGTAAATAGAGACGACATATATGCATGTTAGACACTAAGGCTTTTAGGGAGGCAGGGAGGGAGGGAGGGTTTAGGGTCTTGTATAAGTTCTCACCAGAGACTCGAATTTAGGCTTGTATTGAGGAGTCACCGTGTCTACATACTTGGGGATCTCAATGCCTGCAAATTACAACAAATTGAAAAAGGGGAACAGGGAAAGTAAGAACGATGAAACCAAATTTATAAGAGATTTTTAAAAAAAGGCAATTCCAAACATGGACATGGAGTTCGAGTTAAATTAATGTTCTGGCTATTTCATATTTGAAAACATACGACAAACAGCTAAAGATGCTCCTTATTCAACAAACCCTTGACGAAACTCATCTCATGGTACTCCAGTAAGTAATTTCGGGAGTTTGATGCAGTTAATGGTTTCCTTGGTACAGAATAGAAAAGGTCGAGAATTCTAGTCAATCACCCTAATCAAAATTTCAAGTGTGAAGGAGTTACTTTGTAAATGATTAAAAAGGTCCTTCTACACATTTCCTGACTTAGCCTCTCCATGCACAAGCATTTGCTGATTAGTGCCAAGTTAAGCTCCTGTGTACAAGACTTCCCATTTATTTTTTCCTTTTTTCCTCTAGTTTTTTCTCTTCTTTTGGTTTTCCTCCAGTTCAGTGCTGAAAAAAAGAATGGGAATCTAGTCTACAACAGAGCACAAGATCATGGACACAAAAACATAACCAAACACAGCGAACAGCACAAGGGCATTGAATAAATCCATGGCATCTCAAATATATAGAATCGAGATATGCTAACTAAGAGAAGGTTAATAAACAAAAATGAATGAAACAAATGGTTAAGAACCATATAGACTACTAGGCACTGGAATGAGTAGCCAGAATGCAACAACAAATTAGGGATTGAAAGATAGAGTGGACCCAGAAACCGATGCAATCAGTTGACTTGGCTACCATGAGTGCACAAGACAATACAAATCATTCAACAATACCAACCTACTGAAATCAAAACATAAAAAGAATGCGAGTGACACATGAAACCACAAAAATTGCAAAGATCTTATGGAAGAGTTCAACACAAACTATATAAATACAATTTCACAAATTTAATCATCTAACAACCACAAGGAAGATACAACTAGAATAATCAATCGCAACACCACAAAACTAATATATATAGGAGTAATTCAACAGGTAGTTGGGACACATACTGTCATAAGCCTCTTTGTACATATCCACCAAACGAGAACCGACTCCTTTTCTATAATACTCCCAATCTATGGGTTCAGGTTCCTGCAAAAAGAACAAAAAATTACGATCAACAGGTAGTAAAGTCAAAATGCAAGCTAGTAATTAGCACTCTGAGCAAAAACTACTGATCCACAAAGCCATTTTCGCGATTAAAAGCCGCACAGAAAATGCTCTCCTTTGAGCTCCTTCATGTCACACTTTCCTAGCATCCTGCTCGTTTGAAACATGGAGCATTAGATGGGTGACACCCTAGCCCTTTAAAGAAACAACTGCTTGTAAAGCCCAATCTTAGTTCTCTTATACTTCTAACAAACTCCTAAGTTCGAAAAACTTTACTTTGTTCTCTTCACCAACATTTCTTACCAACTTACCAACCAAACAGAGCATAACAAAAATCACTGGACCTAAAAGGTGAAAAAATTAGTCCACATTTTTCGCTAATATTTTTTCGAATAATAGTCACATAACCTTAAGCACTCCCAGATTATCCGTCTTCTATTTTTTACAAAAAACCACCGATGGCAACAGAAGTTATCAAGGACCGAAGAGACCCACTTGAAAAATCAACGAACCAAATAGTCTACCCAAATCCAAGTCGTCTAACATAACACAACTGAGAATAATATCCGATGCGTCACAAAGGAAAAAAATTGACACTAAAATTAAAAATAAGTCCATCTAGAAATGACAAAGATCTAAACGAAAAGTTACAGATACCCATCAGAGAGAGAAAGGGGGGTTAGAAGTGGTGGGGTGAGGACCTGGCTAAACTTTGTCTGGAGCGTTGAGTTGACCTCTTCAAAGGCGCGGCGAAGAGTGGCGAACTCTTTGCGAGCCTCTTCCGTGACCAGAAGCTTCGCCATCCCGTCCCAGTCAATTGTCCTCGACGCCTTCAGCGCCACATCAGCGAGTTTCTTTCCCGCTCCGCTCATTTTCTCTCACTTCCTCGGAACAATCTCACAGATTAAGAGACAGAATGTGTTGCTGAGAGTGATGCCCTTTTGTTGGTGACTTGGTGGTGGTGGAGGACTGGAGGAATGGCTGTGCTCTGCATTCTGGGTCGGGCTGAGAATTTGGGGCGCGGCCCATTGTATATTGGGTGGTGTTGTCCAATGTCCATGAGTCAAGCACAATAAAATCGGGCTTTCGGTCTAACCAATAACAATGAAATATGGCCCACCATGGGATTACTTAAAATAATTTTCTGGCCAACCTATACAATTTTGACGGAAATAGTTTAAAAGAAAAACTCAGTGAGGTTGGATTTTAAAAAATTCTCAAAGTGAGGTGAAAATTTTAAATTAATTTTTAGGGTTAAGTGCATGTCATGCCCTTGTGGTATGCGCTAAAAGCAAATATGCCCATGAGGTAAACAAAGTCTTTTTCATACCCCTGAGGTAAACATTCAAGAGCAAATATGCTATGTGCCGTTTGAAACACTAACGGTAAATCCTGACGTGTCAAAATTAGGCACGTCAGCACCAATCATAAAGCGACACGTGGCATTTAAAAAAAAAAAAACGGGGAGAACCCCTACGAGCGACGAAGGGAGCCCAGATCTCGCTGCCGCGGCTCCCTGCTCAGGGGGCTGCCACCCAGGCAACGGGGAGCCCAGATCTGGGCTACCCGCGTCGCGCGAGGGGTGGCCGCGAACCACCCCTGCGGCTCCCATGCTTAGGGGTGGCCGGCAACCGCCTTCGCGCTAGCCGCCTCGAGCGACGAGGGGAGCCCAGATCTGGGCTCCCTATCGCCGCTGTGGCAGCCCATCGACCACCCTTGAGTAGGGGAGCCGCGGGGGTGGCTCGAGGCCACCCCTCGTGGCGCGAGACGCGGCGGCGAAGGGAGCCCAGATCCCTTCGCCGCTCGAAGGGGTTCTCCCCGGTTTTTTTTCCCGAAAATGCCACGTGTCGCTTTATGATTAGTGTTGACGTGTCTAATTTTGACACGTTAGCATTTACCGTTAGTGTTTCAAACAGCACATAACGAAAAGACATATTTGCTCCTTAATGTTTACCTTAGGGGTATGAAAAATACTTTGTTTACCTCAGGTGCATATTTGCTATTAGCGCATACCACAGGGGCATGACATGCATTTAACCCTTTTTTTATTATAATTTATAAAAAAGTATAGAAAGAGATTATTTGCTAGATTTTTTAAAATAAAATATTTGAGTAATTTGTGTGAGAATATATTGGAGTTTTGAGTAGCATTTTTTCAGATTTTGGAAGTTCAATTGTTATTTTTTTGATATTTTAAAAGGTAATTATTTGTACCGTTTATGTGATTTGATTTTACTTTGTCACAAATTAGTCTTTGAAATTTTAATTTCAACAAATTAAAATTACTTCTAAATTCAAATCGCTCATATTTTATCTCGTCAATATCTATCACTTCTCGAATAAAAAATATCATGATCCAAAAATATTTAATTACTTAGTCTTAGACATTTATATTTAATAAAATAATATTTAAATTCAAATTGAATAGTAGAACCTAAAGACTTTAAAAAGAAAAACAAAAATCTTTGTGATTGTAGAGAATAATGATAAGAGGTGTCGAAGTAGCTGGGCCTGGATTGTGAAAGCATATAAGTTAACATAGTTCGGTCCATTAAGTTAAGCCCGACTCATTTGTTTCTGACCGTCGGCCAATGCATACGCAATTAGTATTGGGCCTTAGAACTAGTGCATGGCCGCATACTCTTCCGGTGTGGGTTCAGTTCAGGTATAAACGAAACGGATTGTTATCCCAAGTCCGAGGACTTGCAAATCGCAATATCGATGCCAAACAAAAACTATTTCTAGTGCTTGGGGAGGTTACATGTGAGATAATAATGTATACAGGAGCTAGCCTGTCCGACGTACACGGTACACTAAGGACAACGCTTCGGTACGATATCCTCACTATATCGTTGAACATTTCATTAAAGGGATTAAAAGCCGACAGGTTTGTGATCGTTAATTTCCACAAAGAATAAGAGTGGGAATCACTTGTATCCAAGTTACGTTCAACTTCTTACGTAGTTCCTACGGCGACGAGAAATGGATTTCAGAAGCGAAGTCTAGAGGCATCTAATTGCATCTAGGTCTCCATTCTCCTCTTTCGAAGTCATGCTTTCATGATCTTTTGTCCACTACCTACTAGATTTCCGTCTCTTTGAGGACGATGACCTTGTATATCGAAGCATTAATCAATTCTTCCGCATAATCTTCTCGAAGAAAAAGGTGGGTTTACTCATGACTGTTTGACTGAACAGAGCATTATATGGTTTAAAATCTTCGTAGACATATGATGGATAGAAGTTCTCATTAAGACATGTCTCACTTCGGTTACGTGCGTTTTGGATCAGAGAAAAATGACAGTCGTACAATCTTGCATTTGCACCAAACATAACCTAAGTGGATGAACATCGATCTTAGCAGCTTGTTGCATGCATTTGCACAAAGATGTCAAATGTAAACTAACAAGAAAATCGTTGTCAATTACATTAATATATAGATGATGATCATGATCCAACCATATGAAAAATTTCTCATAGCATGCATGCATGCAAGCACAAAACTTTTACTCTCTAGTCCACTAAGTAGAACTTGATCTCGGGCACGCGACGGTAAATACGTTCTTCAAATTCTTTTTTTTTCTAAGCACGTACTTCAAATTCTTGAACACGACCACCACGAACAATATTCTCATAGCTCTGGACCTTTAGAATTAATCCGTCAATATTCTCTGGGTTAGTCGTCCTACTTGTTTGACGGTGAAAGGACTAACACAGTGTTCTCGCGCGGTATTTAATTAGCCAATATGTACCCGGCCACAAGCTGGTCCTCTAATATTTGTCCTTGTGTTCACAACGTGCAACTAGCTAGCTAGGTGTGTACGATAGGTATAGCTTGGTCTAACGTCTTTTTCTGCATAGTCTCTAACTGTATCTAGAAAGCTAGAGAAACTTCTGCTGCATTTAGATGAAGGGATCACACTAATTAGGCTCAACCTTGCAGCATCTTTTTATTCAGTGTCTTCTGGATTAGAATCTAAGGGACTTCGCATCAAGTAATCATGCCGCAATTACAGCAACTGTCCACTAGTTAAGCATTTAGAAAGAAAAAAGTTTTGAGTCCCCAAAAGGATGATGACATTTCAGGAAAATGGTTAGCAAGACAGAACGAATTGTCAAAGTTACACTTTCAATTGCCAAGTACATGAATGTGAAGTGGTTTTGGATGATCTTCTGGAATGGTGTTGAACTCGAACTGCTTGTAATAAAGTGTGAACTTCGGAAGTTCCGTTACAAGGCGGGCTGTCTCTCAAGGAAATGAGCGTCTCGGCCATGGTTTTTGTCTTCAAGCAACGACGGTCGACTAGTCTAAAGAGAGTAGCGTACAACCTCACCCTCCAAACAGTTCTGGTCAAACTAGTTTGTCGTCACTTCATTATTTTATGACTCAGATGGGGCCATCAGCCATGGTCATCACAATTTGTCCACGCGCGAGAGAAAAGCAGAAAGCTAGGGCTAGATCATGACAGAGTATGGGTCAAGTACGAAAATTTGCAGATCGAGAGGGACTTTTATGCATTAAGCTAATAACGGAGGCCATTTAGCCTAGCTAACACATAATATTCATGCCTATATAGATTGCTAAAGATGAAACTTTCTTTCAGATGTTTAATTTCTTATTCACACACAAACTTATGGTAAAACTAAAGCAAGTGGCGAGTTGGTACGTAATGAGGCATTAATTAAGGAACCATCTTAAGAAGTCACTGACCTTTTACGGATCTCTTTTAATGATTTCATTTACTTAATTAGGCCTGTTGAGAGCCATTAGAAGTAACTTGTTAGACTAGACATTATGATAGCTACTAACTAGGCTCTACCCACCTGATTTCCTGGTCTGAGAAGCACTGGATTGAAGAATATTGTAGAATGACCGTTGGCGGTGAGTACAAAATAATCTTTAAAGTAGAAAGATGAAGAGACATACACGTGCTAATTACTAATTGATTGAAGAGTACTGAAATTCGGTTAACTTCGATCCACACATGTAAGACAATCCAATTGGCCGTACATGACGCGATGAAAGCAGCAACTTCGACATTGCTGGAGCTGATCAAAACGCGTTTTATGATGGCAAATTATCATTCATGCCCTTGATTAAGAACCCAAAGAAATATTGAATTTGTGGATCACCGGTTGCCATGCTGGCAAAAAGTTCCATTTTTTTTCCCATTTACCTTCGTCGTGGAAACCTATGATATTCATATGAGTAGTATTTTTGCTTCCATGACGATCAACGTCTGAAACACTTGAAAAGTTATAGTACTTGATCTATCGAAAGTTCAACTTTAGTTGCGTGACTTTGAAATCGCATCTCTTTCTGATATCACTTTCTGCAATCTCTCTTCGATGCTAATGCAAATTAACGTGCTACTAGCCAGTATATTGCTCCCAAAAGTGTGAGTTTCTAAATCGGGAAAACTGGAAGAAATTGGTCAAGAGGCGCATGGTCTGACAATTAGGAACTGAAGAATTATCTATTTCAGAAGATAACAGCTGTTGGTTCTTTGACTCAAGAATCAGCAACAGACTTAGAAAAGGGAAAATATCCTTAATAGCAACAATTTAGCCTTCTTCTTTGAAAAGAAAAACTCATTTTCTTTCTAATATTACTAGTAGGTAAGAGGTTTAATTTGCAAGTCAACTTCGACTACAGGAACAACGATGTCATCTCTCACATCTAGCTTACCATAACTAATTCCTTAGTTTAATTTATTGCAACTGATCTTCATCATCTCATGAGATCCCCACTATGAAGTCAACTCGATCAAATTGTTCATCTTCTATTCATGTTCAAAGAGGTTAACCTCGTACGGTTCCCAAGCCGAGCCCAAATTGTTATCTTCTGGAAAATAGCTTGTAACCCCGTACGGTAGTGATTGCTGATCAAAGCTGCACTCCTGAGATTGTGTCATGTCCATGCAGATCATGGAAAGAAAATTGGCTTGCTGGCTTTTTGCAGCGACGAGCTCAGCTTGCGCCTGGGCCAATTGTGCTTGCAGCTCACCAACTTGTTTTTGAAGTTGAAATATTGGACCTGCGCAACCGTAGACCGGGTCTCGAATTCTGGCATTTGCCTCATAAACCATGCTACTCACTGCATCTGCTCTTTGGGACTCCGGAAGTTCCTGAAATTTTTCAGTGTTTGACAGTTTGTATATGTAAGTTGGATGAATTTAACCATGCAAGCTTGGTTGTGAACTAGAGATGCATATCATGCATGTCAATACTGATCAGCTTGCGCTCTGCTGCATGAACATATCTGAATTATACTTTAAGGTGGTTTGGCGAAATTCATTGTTAGTTCATAACTTTATGACAAAACTAAATATTGATCTGACAAGATAACTACCTAATTATTCTGAAAGTCCCTGGCCATGCATACTATGTACTTTGTTAGTTGTTACAGTGGTGATCATAATTAATGGTGGCAATAATAGAAACATGACACAAGATTTTGGAGTAAATTTTGCGACGTTAATGGTCTTGATTTGCCGTACTGCAAAGAATGCCCCACTTGGAGATGACTTTACAGCTTTTGAGCCCATGTGCGACAGACGAGAGATGAACGCGCGGATGCCATGTAAGTGTCTACAGCAGCACGAGAATCATATTTTAAAATTTGTACCTAACTTTGACGCCTGTCTATAAGTTAATTATAGTAGTACCTATTTATGATTGTGGCCAATTCCAACTTTTGATCAAAGCTTGCATATTAGTGGCCACTACCCAATTATAGTCAAAATTAAGACGACCCACAGCTTGGACATTGAAACAGAACCATATATGATCTGTTAGATATTAACTAAGCTACACGCTCACCAGTTGACCTTAATTTACTTAGGGAGGGAAGCAGGAGGGTGAAATGGCCCTTTTGGACTCATCACTTTACGGCAACGTAGAGTGATTAAAGCTATTAAAGGGTAGATCGTGTCATAGGAAACTTTTATTTATTCTCATGAAATTACCAACTTAAAGATGTAATATTAGAAATGACTAAGATTCGCCAAATTAAACAAATACAAAAACAAAAACAAAAATACAGAGTACGATAACAAAACCTGCAAAAACTTGATGATGTTGCTAGCTCCAAAGACCCTGTGAGCAATTGTGAACTTCAGTGGATGAGTTGGAGGAAAATATGGAGCTAAAACACATTTTTCCCCGCATCGACGGCGAAGGATCTTGCAGGCGGCACATGGGCTGAGAACAACAGCTGGAGGAGAGGGAGGAAGAGAAGGCGAAGATTGAGAAGATAAATGAAACTTTGGAGAGGATTGAGGAGGTGAAGAAAAACTTGGAGAAGATTGGGGCGGTGAAAGAGAATTAGGAGATGGTGAGTTGGAAAACGGAATGGGAATAGCTATTGGTTTTGGTGTTGCAGCTTTGTCCTTGAATTCCATCTTTTCAGAAAACGGCAAGCTGGGAGAGAGAGAGAGAAGAACGAGAACTATAAGTGAGAACAGAATTAAGAAGGTCAGGGAGAGGTTGCTTTTACATAGCAACCAGATATGTGTCTATATATAGACAGAGGAGGGAAGGACCGGGCGGAAGAGGAGCGTCAGCCTATGATCACGCACATCCCAGGCTGACGTCATCCTTTTGAAATCTCTTGTACATTTGTGCGGCGACTTCCATTTCTAATTCATAATATTTATTCAGGTTCTTAACATTAAAAACAGCAAAATCGTTTCAAAAAGTATTCTAGTACACACATATATTAGTTTGAAATATCTAGAAGTGTCGTAATAATCTCAACGTGAAAAATTATGAAAATACATATTAATTCACATCTTTCTTTCTTTTTTCTTGTTGCTTTCTCTCCTTGCGTTCTTTTAAATAATAGAAATGAGATCCCGTGCCCATTATATGAAGATTCTCTCACATTTACTATCTTTCTGTTTTGTTATATATATTGTATACTGTACAAGTACTTGCTATCACAAAGTCCGGCCATGAAGTTTTCTCAAGGAAACAAACAAAAAAGACTTCATGTTGTACATGATGTATACCGCGTTCTGTCTTGAAAAATGAAAAGGCTTCGAAAGCATTTGTCGGCTTCATGACGCTTGAGATGGCGTCAAAACGCATGGTGCATGGCAATTGACCCTGCATCTGCAATTTAAGTATTTTTTTGGGTAAATTTCTACTATACGAAGCTATGACTATGAGCACTGTGTACAGCGAGCTGTACTAGTTTTTCCTCTTTCTTCTTCTTCATTTTTTCCCCCTCTTAACAAGGACGTTGGACAGTACTACTGAACTTGTTTAACGCCACTAACAGGTGGGTTCTGAAAATTCAAAGAATATCGCAGAAGCCGCAAGATTTCTCTAGGTCAAGAAACTAGTACGTACGTGATATTGTTGCAGCATAACTAGCATTAATTGATAATATATATATGGCTAATAATCAAAATGCCTGCCAAGTTCTATGATTGGCAATCATTCAAACCGAAGTAGGTATTTGTCGTTACTTACTGTGCTGTGCTGTTGTGAAATCATGCATCCTAGACGCGTTGTACGTTGGTGTTGATAGCACATATGCAATCACAGTACTTTCTTCAGTTCTTTCCACCCCTTTTTTCTCCTTTTTTTTTAAACTTCATAATTTCGACGCTGTGTACAGCTTCCACTCTTGGAGAGCTTTTTCGGTGCGAATTTGAAGTAACCTGAACTACTAGATATATATAACACCGTACGTCTTCCTACCATAAATATCATTTAATATAAATTATGTCGCCGACGATCGACGCGTAAAGAGTCGCATAGAATTCATTGATCTCCACCTCCTAGAAAAAGAACAAATGAATATATAAGAACTTCTTGTGAAAACAAATAGATTCTTACAAGCAGGATGATTATATTAGTTACCAAGTGGTTTCCATAGTCCTTTGAAGGGACGACGTAGAACCTTAGCTCCAGGCAAGGTAGCTAGCTGTACCTTCAAATCAGATTAGATAGGTAGAACCTTAGTGCTAATGTTGTGGCACAGGGTCACTGCAGGTCACAGCAAGGTTGGTGTCGAACACTTATCTTGTTCCAAAAAGAATGTCACTTCGCCAGCCAATTTCATTATCCGAAATAACCGATATCATCGATCGGATGCCGACCTTCTACCGATAAGTACGAATAATATTAGGGGTTAATGACTTTTTTCGTCCTTAGGTTTTGACCCCTTTACCAATTTCGTTCTTGAGTTTTTTTATTTATCACACGTAGTCATTGGGTTTCATGGTTTTGTCAAAATAGTCCTTTCGTCCTCTTCCGTCAACGAATTGCCCAGTCAACTAACGGTCTACACGTCATCACCAATCAGCCAGTGACACGTGTCATTTTAAAATGCCACGTCACTTTTTTTGTCACATCAGAAAAAAATAATAATTTAAAAAATAATAATAATTTCGTCAAACTTAAAAAAAAAAAAAAAAAGTCCTCCCTGAAAGAGGTGACCGGAGCCACCAGCCTCCCTGGACACATTATTGCAAACTTTGCTTCCCATGGACTTCTTTAGAATGTTTGTTAGTAGACGGAAGAATATCAAAAGGGCAGATTCCATTGTGTGGGTCTTAATTAGTTTGATAACATGAAAACAAATTCTTTTAACTCTTAAAAGGCCATAAATTTTTTTAATTTTTTTTTTGTTTTTTCTGATGTGGCAAAAAAATGACGTGGCATTTAAAAAAGACACGTGTCATTGGCTGATTGGTGATGACGTGTAGGCTGTTAGTTGACTGGGCAATTCGTTGACGGAAGAGGACGGAAGGACCATTTTGACAAAACCATGAAACCCAAGGACTACGTGTGATAAATGAGAAAATCCAAGGACGAAATTGGTAAATGGGTCAAAACCTAAGAATGAAAAAAGTCATTAACCCTAATATTAGTGTATGCCGCCATCTTCTTTCTTGTTTGGCGTAGTGTGTATCAGTATGGCACCTCAATGGAGACAATAATCTATCCTGCAATCAACCATTTTTAACTAATTAGTTATTCGTGGCACATAATTAAACGACAACCATGACTAGCTAGCTAGCTAGCTAGCTCATTAAGGGGCCTACAGAAGAACAAAATATGGTGGGACCTTTTGGTGCACTAGTTCGGTAAGATCAGACCGATCATAGGCTCCTGGGAGGCAAGATTAATATAATGAACAAAGGGCTCACATGATAAAAAGTCCCCAAAGAATGTGACATCCAAAAGAGACTCGTGTACGTTATTTCTACGCCCAATTGCCAATTCTTTCCTCGTTTTGGAAAAAGTAGGTCTTTTAACATGGTTTGGGGTGGAAGTAGCTGAATTTGTGTCTTTTTGTTTCTAATAGGGATGCCTTTAATTATTTTCTTCCATCCCGCCATAGATATTTATATAGAAACACTATTCAAAGTGGTCAACTGATCTCTCCGCGGTGTACGTGGGTGTTTGCGCACGCACTACTACGGGGATAATGAAATGAATATATCAAAATTGCATTTTATATATAGCTAGGCAACTTTCCTGAGTACTGTCGGCAAGTGTGTATGTTTATCGAACTGTGCGTGCATGCCATTGAAATATAATTGAACTGAACCTTATCTGTGAGTGTCTGCAAACACAATTTTATGAGTAAACTAATTAAGGTTAATTAAAAGGCATTCCAACCGGAACATTCAAGTATTTTATCTTCAATCAAGTTGATCCACAAATTAATTACATACATATATATCCTAATCATATATACAACGTCTGCTTCCCCAAGTCATCCTACAAGTCATGATCAGACTTTTGCGCACCATGTTGAGAGAGAGATTCTTTGGCGTGTGGACCTTAACAACTAGTTCAAAGAAATTGAATCATTAAGCAAGAACAAAGGTGCAGACACTGGGGCCTCCTTTACCCCTATTAATCAGCTCAAAGATGACTGTGGTGATAATCTTCTGACAAGTGACAGCGTTTTGAATGAAAGGAATACTAATTAATCAAGGGTCATTATCAATAAAGCAACCAAATTTTAATTATTTTACAGTTTTCTTAACATAATTAATATTCCTCTTCGGATCAAAAGTCAAACAACTAGTGTAAGTTAGTAGTGACAGGATTCTACATTTTATAGAAAAAATGAACTCCATGAGTACACATGTATCATCATGATATATATTCTGCCCGATCTGCACGGGATCAATTAAATATGCTTCACAAACAATGAACCCATCTGCATGCCTATAACGTGGTTATGAGTTATCACAAAGGCTAGAGATGTTGCTGGTTTGGTCACAATGAGTGATCACTGGAAGAGCTAAGCATTAATTGGTGAATTAATCCTAATTGGTAATCCAAAACAACCTTATTAAACAAAATGAAGAACTAAACGCAGTGCCGGAGAAAAGTCAAATATTTTACCCACATTAATGGGTAGACAAGACATTACTGTCTACGATGATTGAGGAAAATTCTATTTGAACGTTCCTGAATCAAGACTGTTAAATCAAACTCTTCTAGTAATGCGACTCTGAAGAATTTGAAATATGAGGCTATGCAATAAGATAAAAATCACACAACCAATATTGACTTCTTAGTTCTTACACGTACGACGCACGTGATCTCCCACTTTTTCTTTCTTTTTTTCTCAAAAGCCATGAGTTCCGCACGCAACACGGTCCATATACGGTAGATGACAGGTCATAGTTGGCATGCATTATTCTTTCTACACTTTTGGTGCAGTATCTTATTAATTAATTAAAATTTTCACGACTCGTCATCAAATGAATCTTAGAAGTCTAAGTTTTAGGTTTATAATGCGCTAGAATGTTTATAATTTTAAGTATTAATAGTTTTCAAGTTAAATGAATTATAATATACCATTTCAGCAATATTCATCAGCTTGAAGCTTTTTTTTCTTCCTAATTTCCGATTAATTACGTATAATCCGTACATCTCCAAAACTGTATTCATTTCTAGGATTATTGTCCGGCAAATCTAGATCAGAATCCTCATCTTTCGGAAATGAATCTAATAAGATCTTCACAAATCAGTCGTACCCATGTTGATTAGCACTACTCGTGGGATCAAGGCCGAAAGGATCGATCTGGGGACCTGATAGGACTTTTAAGATCAGCAGCTGTGGCCATGGGCAAACTGGCCTGCACTTATGGGGTTTAACGTAGCACGGTCCACGCGTCGTTGCTTATTTGGACTCGTTTTTGTAAGGTTTCCCACACGGTTTCTTTCTTGTTTTCTACTTCTAATGGAGAAGTGAACTTTTCTGAGAAAATGAAGTGCAAATGGGAGGCAACTACTAACGGGGGTCTTTTCCATGATTGCTACTGGGATAATGCATATCATGTATTGACTTAAAGATATACATAGTCGTAAAGTTTGGTGTGAAGTTGAAACAAGTTGACGATTGGTTATGAATGAATATGAAGGGTTCTTTTTCATGGAAGAAATTACGTACGAAGGATAATATTTTAATTAACCATTTGGAAATTTTGAAAATCAATCCACCTGCTGCTTCCCAATATCTCTTCTGGATCAGCAGTTGCTTCAGAGAATATTTTACCAAATTCGCCAGGAATTAGTACTGTCATAAGTGCTGCCGACAATTCCACCAAGCAGACCCAAGATTGATTTATTAGCCAAGTTGGTAGAGTACTTCCTCCTTGTAATTGGGTCGTTGTGTTTACAAAGTCGGACATGTCTATATTTTTCAGGTCTTTGCTTCAGCTAGGAATGCGAATGCTTGGTGCTGTGCGTCCAGCATGCATGTCAATCAAAGGTGAGGCTGGATGCCACTTTTCCTACCGCAACTCACCAAATGAAGATGCAACTTGTGAGGATATATGACATCCTTTTGGTTTCATACTACTCTAGAGAGTAATTTAGGCCCCGGTGAGCTCTAGATACCCGAAGAAAACCTATGATTTGACCACCCTGAGGTCTTGCATTCAATAAAAACCCGCGGTGCCAGAAGGCAGAAGTGAGGTCCAAGAACATTTTGCTTTACCAGTAATGGTGATCTAGTCTGAACAGAATGCGTTGGAGGTCTGCGGTGCCAATGTGACATGTTCTGTATGTGAAAAGGGGTTTAAATTTGAACACCAAACGAAGAAAGATTTAGGCCTAAAAAGAGCTTCAAATTTGGTCTTTAATTAGATCTTATAATTGCTCAGAAGATTAAGCCTCCCCTAGTGGAAATATTAATTGGGATGATAAGGAGAGGAAAGTAGGTCATGATGGTCGAGCATATTGCAGACACTGACACACGTAAATTAATGAAAATCTTTCTGGGAAAAAGTTGTTCAGGGGGGTGATATTGGAAGCTAAAACGAAAGGCTGGGTGATGTTCGTTTTGAGAAAAAATGTAGGCTTTTAGAGAAGTTGTGAATTTTTATGTTGAATAGTGTTTTATTGGTGTTTGTGTAAAGTGGAGAGAGAAATGATTTGATGTAATTGTTTAATAAAAAAGTATTGGAGTTATGTGAAAAAGTATAGAGAGAGAAAATTTATGTTGAATAAAAAATTTAAAAGTTGTTGGAGATTGTGTAAAATGTATTGGTTTTTGTGTTTGAATTCTGAATATGTTCGGTGGTAGAATTGTGAATATACTTAGAATCCTGAAAAAATGGTGAAAACGAACATACCCCTGGTGTCCCTACTTCCTTGTCTCCTAGTTGCGATAGTGCTCCATTCTGCATGAGTACTGTTTGTGCCATAAATAAGTGTCCTAGCGTTGAATTCATTCGGGGGGACAAATGTGAAGCATAAAGCAATGAATTCAGACAGCCAAAACGAGTACCAATACACACTAGAGCCAATTCAAGGGATGAAGATTTGGAAAGCTTTTCTCACTCGTAAACGGTACCCCACTGAGATTTAGATGGGTACTGACCCAGAACGAGAATCGCTTATGTATTACTTAATTTTGCTGACACTTCGTTAGCTAAAATATTGCCATTTAAACTGTGGACTATTGATCCTGTCTGCTGGTTAGGATGCGAGCTACCTAAAATTTGCTCAAAAGAAAATCAGTTAAAAGCTTTTATGCACTGAAGGTCGCTTTCAATGACGATATGTGCCAAATAGGATATGATTCTTAAAGGCCAGTACGTTACATTTAATTCGATTCGAGTTCGCACATTATATCCGTCTATTCTGCTGTGTAATCCAATATCGGCATCTATTAAAAAGAAGTAAAGCAGTCTAAGTAGACACTCCATACATATATTTCTGTCGATGGACAATTTTCCTCTCAAATGCATACATATATGAACTCGAAAGGCAAATCCCTGTATAACTGCCCATAATTTTTTTTTTTCTCTTATATTTTATCCTCACTCCAAATTCGAGGAAAGAAAAAACAAAAACATAAGCACAAATATGTGCTGCAGAGAGAGAGAGCGGGGGGGGGGGGGGGACATCCAAGGTCCAGTACTGACACGTCAGTCGTGACTCATATCCTGTCCCTTCAGGCCCAATAAATTTCACCTTTCAAATTCTTCCCAGAGGAGGTTCTTATAAAATAGAAGATTCTCCTCTGTTCTGCCAAGCCGCGGTAACCCACCGACCATTTTGCAAAAGATTGCCCTCTGTCAGCGTCTGGCAAAATAGGGTCGCCTTTTTTCCTGAACTAGCCGCATGCTTGGTCAGAGATTCATCATCCCTTGCAATGTGAATGCAAACCATACTCTTGAACCAGTTACCCGCGTCTGGCAAATAGGGTCGCCTTTTTCCCTGAACTAGCCGCATGCTTGGTCAGAGATTCATCATCGTTTGCAATGTCAAAGCAAACCATACTCTTGAACCAGTTAGCCCTTGGTTAAATTGAGCTAACATCAAATCATCCATCAGCTCCTTTGCGTTAAGCTAATACCCTTTTGTGGAGTAAAACCTGTTAACATAAGAAATTTTTTCAATACAGAATAGACGGAGAAGCTACTCGGTTTGTGTCACTCATTCTTTCTTGCAACTCAATGTTATATATCATCATCTCTAGACCATTCTGGCAAATAGGGTCGCCTTTTTTCCTGAACTAGCCGCATGCTTGGTCAGAGATTCATCATTGTTTGCAATGTCAAAGCAAACCATACTCTTGAACCAGTTAGCCCTTGGTTAAATTGAGCTAACATCGAATCATCCATCAGCTCATTGTCTAACCTTTGATCCATCTTAAAAACAGACTTTCTTGCAACAACCCTGGCACTTTCCTGCTCCATGGAGTCAGAATTTAACCTTTTAAACTGTGCACGAGTGAGAACTCATAACTTACTGCCCTATAGGTTAGATGGATTAAAAGAAAGATACATGAAAATGCAAAAAACAGCTCAAATAAATCAAGTCACGACACACTTGTGTTATGCTATGTTTTCTTTCTTCCCTTTGCTATGAGATTCTATTATGTTAGAGTGGTTTAAATTTGAGCGTACCAAAGATTTATCATTCTTAGTACCAGACACATTTTTTACAGTCCCAGTTAAGTTATCTGCATTTGAGCATTATTTAATCCATACACTTAGTAGTAAAGTATGTGCATGTGCAGATGGTATACAAGTCATCACAGCTATATCTCTCTACAAGTGTTCCAATATCATAAAACTATAAGGACAATGAAACACTTAAAGCAATATATGGAAAGAGGGAAAAGAACAGAAGTGTCAAGACCAAACTACGAGGGAATAAAAATTGAATATGTGTGCAACCACTTATCAGATGTGACAATTACCCTTCCTTTCCCTGTTCCAACGGTAAAACAGAAAATTACCTGAAATCCTTCCCAGCTACGTGTAAAGCCATGTAAGACATGTTGATGACACCAACACCACTTGATACTTGATAGTGTCAATAAGAGGTGGAGTCACTACAATCAGGCAGCCTTCGATATTCTCTTTCGCCTCCGGATTAGCCCATTCATCAAATTCAATAAGGTTGATTTATTTATAGAGATACCTTTCTGAGACAATTCATTGTACATGTACATTGCATCCTTGTATTTCCCTTGAGTACACAATTCACTGATCTGTTCTGAATAAGCACCAGATATAGAATCGGATTCCTCCTGAGTATCACAAGTTACGACATCTTGCCTCTTGACCATTTGTGAGCACTGATCAGGTAGACTTCCTATTTCAGCCATTTTTGCCATGAACTCCTCTGCTTCCTTAGTCCTACCCGCATCTGTAAGAGCACCAAGAATGGCATTGCGTGTATACTGGTCAGGGCCCAATTTCTTCTCTTCCATTTCTGCAAGAAGATCAAAAGCATCCTCAAATCTCCCTTCTTTGCATAGGCTTGATATCAATGTGTTGTAAGTAACTGCATCAATGGATTTTCCTTTCGAGATCCACGTGTTGAAAAGCTTAAGAGCCTTTTCAAGCATACCCTCTTCACAAAGCCCATGGAGAAGAATATTACAAGTAAAGACATCTGGCTTAAATGAATTCTTGACCATTTTGTTGTGAAACTGGAAGGCTTTCTCAACTTCCCCCTCCCGACAATAACCATGGATAATTGTGTTGTATGTAGTTTCATCTGGGACAAAACCACTCTCTAAAAGCTCATTCAACTTGTCTATCGCTTGATCAGTTTTTCCAGACTGGCATAACCCTCCAATTACAGTGTTGTAAGTAACGATACTTGGAAGGATCCCTTTCTCTTTCATTGCATCCCAAATATCCAAGGCTTTGACCAGTTTTTCATCCTTAAAGTATCCCATCATCAAAGTTCCATAGCTTACCTCGTCAAGAATATAACCACGCTTAGTGGCACAAGTAAGCAACTCATATGCTTCATCATGCTTCTTCTCCACACAAAGAATGTGTAGCATGGTATTGAGGGTTACAGTATCCATCTTCAAGCCTTTCCTACCCATCTCATCCATCATTTTAAATCCTTTCTCCATGTCTCCTACTTTACAATACCCATTTATCAGAGTATTGTAGGTAATACAATCGGGAGAAAACCCGCTTTCTTCCATCTTCTTGACACTGTTACTCGCTTCATCCATTTTCCCTTCCTTGGAAAACCATTTAACCATTATATTGTGAGTAACCGTATTTGGCTTCACTCCTCTCTCACCCATTTCCTCAATCAACTTAAATGCATCTGAACTTCTCTGCCACTCAAAACACGCATCGATCAACGTGTTATATGTAACCACATCTGGCAACAGTTTCAAAATTTCCATCTCGCCTCTTACCCTCAGAGCTTCTTCAATCCTACCCTCTTTGCACAACCCCCAAATCAACATGTTATAAGTCCAAACATCCGGCAACAAATTATCCTGCATCATTAACTCCAAAACCCTTGCTGCCTCCTTCAGCCACCGCAATTTACAATACCCACAAACCAATATATTATATGTGTTCCTATTTGGAAGCAACCCTTTATTCTTCATATCCAACAACAGATCTCTCGCATCATTCAACCTCCCCTTCTTAAAAAACGCGTCCAATATTGTATTATAAGTCACATTATCCGGTGAACAACCAAACTCACCCATCTTATTCACTAAGTTCAAAGCTTCCCTAAACTTATTCTCCAAACAATGCCCATATATCATAATATTTAAACTATTCGTGTTCGGATTCACTCCTAACTTAACCACATCGTTAAAAACTTCCCTACACAATGCAATGGAAGATGAAGATGGGTATCTTACCAGGGCATTGAGGAGAGTATTGCAAGTAAGCAAATTCGGAGGAAGGCGAAGCCGCTTCATCTTCTTGAATATCTGGGCCGCAAGGTGGGGTTGGTTCAATTGGACATAGGCACCAATAGAAGTGTCTAGAAGAGCTCTGGTGGGCCTGGGGACCTTACGACTCGGGTGGAGAATGAGGCGATGGAGCTCGTGTTGACGATCGGAGGCGATAAAAGAGACGAGAAGGGACTTGGCGTCAGAAAACTTGCTGTGGGCGAAGAGGGAAGGGAGGAGAGAGAGAAGGCAATGAGGGGAAGCGGTGAGGGAGGGAGAGTAGGATTGGAGGAACCTGAAAAATGCGAGAAGGGTGTTGGGACGGGTCGCTAAGGTTTTACAGGTTAGGAGGGAGAGGAGGATAGGTTGGGTCAGGTGGGAAAGGTAGGGGGTGACGGAAGGGAGTGGGGCATTCGAGGAGGTCAGGATTTTGGTTATCGTTTGGAGGAGTTGGGATTCGGTTAGTAGTGGGTTTGGAGCTGAGGGGGTGTTCATGGTGTCTCTTGACGGGTGTTATGGCTTTTGCATTAGTGGTCGTTGAGAGACTCAAGAGAGATTGCGTAGGGTTTCTCAGACAAGACGCAGCAGCAGAAGAGTGAAGAAGGAAGCAGCAGAAGATAGGGGAAATGGAGCCAGTGTCGTTTTACTTCATTAAAACGATATGTCGTATAAGTGAAGTTGTAAATATCGTGAATACATTACCGTCGCTTGATGGACAAGTCAGGACCGTTACGTGGAGACTGGAGACGCCACATCACATGCCGGTAATATATGCTCCTTTGCTCTCTCTCTCTCTCTCTCTCTCTCTGCGTGGGTGAGAAAATGGGTAGCTCAGGCGACTCAAAGCCAGCGCCCGAGGTGGTAGAGCTGAAGCCGATAGAAGCGACTCCGTCGAGCTTCGAAGGGTACGGTCAAGTCATCGAGGCCTCCCCGGACGGTGCCGGCTTCGGACCCCAAGATGCGCAACTAGACCTCAGTCGCGGCGTTCCCAGGTAAAATTACTCAAAAATAAGGCAACCCCCTCGCTTCTTATTGCTCATAAAAGTCATTAGGAGGAGTTTGTGACCGTGATGCATGCATTTAAACAGGTTTTACATTATGCAACTTGAGAACCGACCGCTCAAGTTCTCTACAATCACGCATCACGCAAGTGTGACCCAATGCCTTGGCTCGGTTGGGGGTCATGTTTGGTATCTTGGGGTTGCTAAGCCTTCGATTGTGGATGATTCTGAAAAAGTTGACCATGACATCAGGGGCAGGAACATTGTGCGGTCACCTTGTGGTCATTTATATGCGCCTCCTGATGTTGAGGGTGTCAAGGTTTTCAGAGTGGCGGGTACCAAGTTTCTTAAGCTGAATCGAGGGACTTGGCATGCTGGGCCGCTGTTTAAGGCTGATACAATGGACTTCTACAATTTAGAGTTAAGCAACACCAACGTGAGTCTTTTCTTTCTCTTTCTCTCTCTTGACTAATTGTTGACTTCTATATCCCTTATCAAGAATATGCAAAGCTACTTCGGGATTTGATTGTGTATGTCCATTCATTTGTCTCCGGAATTATCTTTAGGACCTACCCTTACTAGGACAAGTTTTACCCCATCAGAAAGTAAGGTACATTTATTTTCCTTCCCTAGACAGAACTTCCGTTAGAATGCTAGTTGATTAACTGCCTTCATTGTATATTATATGATTCAATTGTGCCTTTGGGAAGCTAATCTTTTTCATGTGCATATGTCTGTTTGTGTGTGTGTATCCATGCTTGTGAGTGGATTTTGTTGTGTCCATATAATTCGAGGTCTCCTTTCCATGTCTTTGCCTTGGATCATGCAAAAGAAGTGCTCATGTCAGTTAGTATATTAAGTCAATGTTGGGTCACTAAGTACCTAGAGAGAATTAGTGGTAAGAACTGCAGAAATAACGTGTGCTAAATGAAATAGGATATATATTTTTTTAGACAAAAAAAGAAATAGGATACTGTTTTTATAAGCATTAAGTTCAGGGGAATTATGATCCTCTTGAATAAAAGTAAAATATCTAGACTCCATCGTCTAGCCCCGAAAGGGAAAGAGAAATCGAGAGAACATTCTTGAAATCTAGCTCTGGAACTAGTTATTCAATAGTGTTGGATACGGATTAGCTAAGTTTGTGTTATTCTATGCACTGAACTGATGGAACACAAAGTTCCAGGTTGGTTGAAGACCTTTTCTATTATTTTTCATATATAAACCCTGTAGTTAGATTATATGCCTATCTTGGTTGAAGTTATTGCACCCCCTCTTCTTCTTCTTAACCCTCAGATGATACATTCTTGGCCCAAATCATTGTCAATTGTTCTGTACAAACCTTTTGGGTAATCACAGTAACCTTTTGAAATCACATGGTCATATTCCTTTATAATTGATCATGACGCATTGTACTGAAGTTAAAATTGAATCTGCCTTTAAAGGAGATCATTTTCCTTCTCTGAGCCCTGCCAGCAAGCTTTCCTGAACATCGCTCTTCTCATCTGGGATGAGGATTTCATCATCCAAAGGCCTTGTACTCCATTCATAGAGTGTAGACTTGGCTTATATCTATGTTTGCTGCTGTTTACAAGTATGTTCAACTCGACCATAGCTTGTGATATTCTTTTTCTTGATGTAGGTGGTTGATCACACGACACACAGCTTCAGCAGGGAAAATAGAGTGGTATTTTCGATCAACGACTAGTTGTAATAGCTTTTACTGCTCTGTTTTCAGCATCTGCTTCTGCTGTTACTGTTCCAGATAATCCTTATTGCACTAGAGAAATTCTAACAATAAAATGTAAGGACGTGATCTGGATATTTCCAGTTCTCCGCTCACAGATGTACTCATATTGCTTCCTCTCTCTCTACTGTATATACATCGTGGTTTTAATTAACTTTTGGTTTCTATATACATATCTTGTGAAAGTTGTTCGCATCAGTGTCCTCAGTTCCTCTTTGGTGAAAATAAATTGAAAAATCCACCTCTTAGAAAAGCATCATAGCCCCATCGCCGATCACATATTGAAGGCTGCGTCCATTGAGACATCTACAACCAATCCCAACAAATGGAGATTTCCCTCATGGGCCCTAACAGCGCCAGACCTATTATGGCGCCCTTTGTAAAGGCCTAACCGCCTAAACTTGTCCGTAGGGTAACTTTCAGTGGGTGGTGTACGAAACCGGTCTCATAGGCCGTACATGCTAAGTCTAGGACTCACCCACCTACATAAGCATTAAATCCACACGCAAATAGCTCGTATGTCGAGTACTTAGAGGCTGACCGGTTGATGCCCTAGGGAGCATTGCCCCCTTAGTGTACAATCAGGCAAGAATTTTGCTAATGCTAATCATTTTTCTTTTTTTAATTGAAATTTTTTATTTCCCTCTTCTGTCTGCTGTATGATCTTAAACAACGATATTGAAATCACATTAAAAAATTAAAAAGAAAAAGCCATTGAAGGTCTTAAGTTAGAGGTTTCAGCTTCTTTTTGTTTTTGTTTTGGAATTTATTTGAGTGTAGAACATGGGATTTTTAAGGAACCCGTTATAGAAATTGAAGTCCTTTGAGAGTTTTTGTTTACTTAACAAAGTGAAGCTTATTGGTTATATCAAAAAAGGGTGACTCCAAATTTCGTAAGATTTGGCCAACAACAAAACCCTTTGCATTTTTGGGTGACAAATTAGATTGAAGGAAAGGACTTTATATGAACTGATGAGATGCTCGGAACGTCTAACAAAACTGTCATAAACTGGACCATCCTTAGGGTGCGTTTGCACCAAAAATTTCACAAAATATTTCACCAACTCACAATAAAATACTACAATATAATCTCTTTTTCTCCCATAAAAAAATATAAAAAATATCTCTCTTCACTTTTTCACTAAACCCAATACCAAAAAAATTTCAACACAAACATAACCATAATGTGCAGAGAACTCATAATTCCCAGCAGTTTGATGGAGAATTCAAAAGGCTTTTTTCTTTCCGAAAACAAAAAAAGATGGAGGACAGATCCGTAATAAATTTAGAAGACTAGTAGCGTTTCCGACATCTGAAATCGCGTAAATCCGTAATGATTTGAAGAGTAAGCCTCTCGGTCAACAGAATCACATATATACATAAACCAATAAACATAAACACAGACGTGTATAAAATACTGCGTACCACTGAATCTTGGGTTAGGGTTTCACCAGGCGGCACTCGCTATCTGCTTCTAGCACCTCATCCTCTTGCTTTACTCGAGCAACCTCTTACTCAGTCATCATGGGGTAAGTGTTTGCCCTTCCTATAACTGATTTTCTGGTTTTTGGGGCATTGAGTGGTTAAAATTCATGTAGACATTATTGCTTCTCGTAGGCGTTCTAAGAAACCGAAATTGCTTGAAAACTTTAATTTGTATGTTTTACCTGTTGTTTTCACTAAAAGTTGTACTTTCGGCTCTAGGCTTTGGTTGATACTGTGTCTGTGCTTCGAGTTAAACAAAGATATTCATCCTGTAGTTTATCCTAGTTTCATTTGATTTGCAGTTGATGTCTGAGCGTTAACGTAAAACTAAATATTAATTTGAGATAGACTTGGTTTAATGTTAAGGTGTCTGGTCTAATATAGGGATGCACTTTTTCAGTTGAGTCTTGGACTTCAATTGTTCTGTTTCTTGAGGTGGATATTTCTTATCAATTGCAAATGATTCTATGAGGCCTGCATTAAGCGAGACACTGCTGCTTAATTATTCAGCAGCAGGAACATGTTCCACGGAGTTCTCGTAAATTCAAGTTTGTTTTACACTTTTTGAAATGAATGGACAGAGAAAGAAGGAAGGTGTTATTATGTGCTGAGGACAGTGAGAAGATAAATTGCGCAGTCTATAACTCATTGGTTTTCGCCCCTAATAGCATTTTCAAAATTCCTTTTGGAAAAATATCTGAGTCCCTGCCTCAAAAGAGAAAAAAGAACCTATCAGTACATTTGCCGCTGGCCAGTCGTGAATAATTTATGGTGCAGTAAATGTGGTTGATGGATATTTAAGTAATCACTAATCAAAGGCTTCCAGAAGTGGTGAACTGTGGAGTTTATTTGTGGTTCATTGCTATAACAACTTCTAGTTTGAAGGTCTAAGTTCAAGCATTGAATTCTGCTGGAAACCTTTTCTTTTTCTTTTTAGAATGATGAGTAAGCATGATAAGATTTCCAACTATAAATGAACTAGCATCATGCTTTTGATCCTTAAAACAAAAGCCTGTTGTAGCTTGTTGCAACCTTTGTTTGGGATCGCTTAACTGCTACTCTAAGTGATACCTGTATTTACCTATTGATATTTCTGATAAATGGAATTAGATAACATGGGTTCAATGCAGGAAGACTCGTGGAATGGGAGCTGGTCGTAAGCTCAAGTCCCACCGTAGAAGGCAGAGGTGGGCAGACAAGTCATATAAGAAGTCCCACCTAGGAAATGAGTGGAAAAAACCATTTGCTGGATCATCCCGTGCAAAGGGGATTGTCCTAGAAAGATGTAAGATTACATTTAATGCTTTTGTCTTTTTTCTTGGAATATATTCTGTGGCTGCCATCAAACCATACTTGGGACTAATAACTTAGCAATTGACTGATGCAGTGGCATTGAGGCTAAGCAGCCAAACTCTGATATCAGAAAATGTGCTCGTGTTCAGCTGATCAAAAATGGGAAAAAGATTGCTGCTTTTGTACCTAACGATGGTTGCTTAAACTACATTGAGGAGAATGTAAGTTTAAATTGTTCTTCCCCCCTCCCCACGGTTCAACAAGAGAACAAACCCCCTAAAGGAGAAGCTGCCTAGGGGTTTCCTTATAAGTTTTCGGGGCCAGGATATAGAGAGAAATATAGTTCAAGGGTTTTAGATTATATTTTCTGCCAAAAATGATGATGGGGTGTGACTCTCTTCTCTGGATGCTTGGACCTAATAAACCCGTGGTGTGCTTGGTGCAGGATGAGGTGCTGATTGCAGGATTTGGACGTAAGGGGCATGCTGTCGGAGATATCCCTGGAGTTAGATTCAAGGTCGTGAAGGTCTCTGGTGTGTCGTTGCTGGCTCTCTTTAAGGAGAAAAAGGAAAAGCCAAGGTCGTAGACTTATTCAGGCAAAGGTCATCTTTGTTCTGTCCACTAGCCGCCCCACCTGGCCTTTTGGTTGATGTCTTTTGTTTTTTCGTGAGGAGCTTGTTTTTTGTTACGACACTCGTGGCAGCTGTATGCATTGAGAGTGAATTGTGTGAACATGTTTTTATTAGCTACTTTAGAACCTGTTTCTGTTTTTCCTAAAACAAAATTTTGGAAATTGAGAATCATTTTTTTTAACGGGGCATTTGCTCTACACCAAACTGCTGTATGTTGGTTTTACTCACCGAAAGAGACCAAGATGTGCTGTGATTCCGCGTGGCTAATAAAATCTGCCTAATCTTTTTCTACTTTTTCAATCTTCCACTTTAGATTTATATGAAGCTTGGTTAATAGTTAAGTGTAGTGCTGCGCGTAGGTGGAGTTAGGGCTGTACCCTGACCAGCAGATCAATTTGTCTGAAGGTGGTATATATATTAAAAGGCGTTTCAACCTGCTAGGATGTGAAATGATACACAAGCAATGCGTAGAACTGGCAGATATCCTTTGGGATTTAAAATGGGATCTTTGACATCGAATGAGAACTTGTGCTATGCACAATTGGGGGCAACAGAGCGAAGTAAGAATGAAGTAGGCTTCAACGTAATCTTCAGAAGATTCTCACATTATTATCATCTGTGAACAGTCCCCCCATCCAAGAAAGAATGACAAAATTTATGCGTAGCCAATATTTTATTGATTCCGAGCTCCGCGTGAAGGGCCTTTTTTTCTCCCTAAACTTTATCACAACACTCTTGAGATAACGGGCTCCAATACCTCTACGTAAACTTTCAACTTGTTTTCTGATTCCATATATGTTTTCCTTTTCCCCTTCACAATGCAAATTCGTTTCTGGAGATTGTATGCGGGCATCTTCATGCTTTGAATAGTGGTTCTTGGCCTTTAGGCAGCCTTGATCATCGCACTTGGGGCCTACTCTGCTCATAAAGCCTTGGTTTCCTTTGTCTTGTATATTTGAAGTAGATCTGGGACCAAACTCGGCTGCGTTATGCCCCTCATTACCGACTTCCGGAGTTTTCAAGCAATCTTTGCCACACTCATTTTGCAGAACAAATTATTCTGAGCTCTGGAAGTTGTGGAAAGATGATCTTTCGATGGACCTCGAGAGGCAGTTCCTACTGCAAAACCTTTTTCTGCTTCCCCAAACCGTACAGGATATGAGGGTCTGATGAATAAAGCAGGACTTGACACACTCGTTTTTTGAGAACTCATCATGTTCTTAGTCCCCTTTGTTCTTGGAGGTTGAAGCTTGCCATGTTCTGATTTTTTGCAGCTCTATCAAGGGTATTCCCAGTTCTACTCTTAAAAGACGTTCTTTGTACACCTGAATCAATTGGCAAGCCTGGATCCGTCGCTGGCCTCGTTGGATTTTCCTGGAAATGAATGACAAAAAGAAAACAAATTACAGAAAAAAAACATATCTTAGATACAACTAGTTGGAAGTGAAAAGTCGGAATTTTGTTATCCGTACTTGACCAAAATAAACAATAACTAACCGCATCAAAGAACCCAATCTTTGGCGATGGCCTTCTAAGACATGAAGGTTTACTATTTATTGAAACATCTGAAGGACCAGAGCTACCATTGCGTTCATCATGTGGATGGAACTCTACAGTAGTACCAGAACTTGCCATAGGGTTATTTAGTCCTTGATTTATGGATGTTGACAGTGAGGCCAATGAGCATCCACCACAGGAACTAACAGGTGACGTACAAGACGAAGACTTTGAAATGTATAACAGAGAAGTGTGGTTATTTGAATCTTCCGGGTGAGCTCTGTTAGTTGTTCCATATTTGGGAGGAGTTTCAAAGTTTGAGGCAGTGGCAACCAAGTTTACATGGTCGGTTGCATTTTCTCTCAAAGGAGATTTATGCGCAGTATCAACTGCAGAACCACGGAACCTGCTGTATGGGGAAATACAAATCGTGGTTCCATTTGTTTCAGTGGTTTCATTTGTGGCAATTGGTGACCTCAACAAAGATGAGGGAGGAGATGTGATAGAACTACGGATACCGCGTGATGAGACACCCGAACAAGGTTTCTTTGGCACAGTCCGACAGTGCCCTGTAACAAGTACACAACGATCAATTCCAGATCAAGGTAATGATAACATTATTCTTGTTTTGAGCAATCAATCTGATACTGCTGGTGAATCGGTGATCCTTACCAGATGTGGCTTTCACAGTTTGAGTTTCCAATTTTTCATGCTTTTCCCAAAACCACCCTTTTGGTTAGAGCTGTTGAAATTCTACTAGCCCGCCCTGACATCTTTGGTGGCTTACGAGATAATGAAAGATGCAATTCCCCATCTCTAGCAGCATGCTTTGGATTTAACTCTCCAGTTCTAGCAGCACATTTTGGATTGTATTCTCCAGTTCCAGCATCAGTCTTTAATTAATGAACTAAAGTAGGTTAGATCAAACTTTAAAGGAGTTTATCTCAGTTAACACCAGCATGTGTTCCACTATCAACCCAGGTACTGGGCTGCACTTGCAGATCACCCCATCAATGAGAGGCTGCAGCCAAAACTTGCTATGGAATTTAGCTATTGCACATCTCAATATAAGCAGCTGAGGTAATAGGTAAGTGTGTAGTGTATGCAACAGTAGAAAAGTAACAATTTCAACCTACTCAACTAGTACAAACCTGAGATTGCGGGGCAACAGAAGCCTCACTAGTGATCCTCTCTAATCCATGCCTGGCGACTTGTTTCCCTCTGGAAATCTGCATGGTTCATCAGGAACATGAAATACTCTAACACCCACCGAAGCATAATATTAGTACCAACAAAATTTATGAGAGCACATCACAAAGTGAGAACTTACTCGAACTTTAGAGGGAGCAACCACTTTTTCTGATGCTGAAAAGAATCAGTAGCACAAGCTCAAGTTTATAATCATCAAATGGGCAAAATATATTTTAGACAAAACACTAGCACAACAAGCACTTGCAGCAATGGCAGTTTTCTTACAGTGAATGTTGTTCAGACGATTTCTGCTTTGACAATTGGAAATAGAAGTTGCTACATTCGAGACTTGGATGGATTTTTGTTGAGATGCCCTTATATCGTCGAACAGATCAATCTCCAGGCTTCTTAAAAGGGAACCATCACTGGCTGCTGTTGAGATTGATTCAACAGACTTCCACAGTTTCTCCTCAATTCCTGGCAGCGGATCTAACTCGAACTTTCTAAATCCTTGATTTATCATCGACAACTCCTCAGGCTCCAGAACACCTACGCACATGGAAATATATACCTTGAGATAATATTTGTCGAGTGCCCTACACAAGGGTTTCTTAGACACAAAAGTCTACCTGCACTAGTGAAAAAAGCACTATCCCAAGCTATGACTTTTGCGCAGACTACATCTGCCAATTCCACTTGTCCATTCTGCTTCCAGTGCCTCAGAAGTCACCATCTTCTGTTTCTCGATCCCAATTAAGTTGAGAGTCTGGCACAACTCTTCCTGGTCCAGAACCCCTGAACAGGTAGAGGGGAAGTGCAAACTAATCATTTGTGCACAATCGATGTACCAAGAAATCTTCATAAATAACACCTAAAAACCCTTTATTTCTTTTCCCGCATGATAAACATACTTGGACTTGTTATTAGAGTCTCACATTGATTAGGGATCATTTAATCTTGTGCTTCGTATACTTGTTAGGCCACCTCTTCCCATTGTCAATTGGTATTGGGATGAAACTTGACATGGTATCAGAGCCAACTATTTCTGGGCTTGACACACTTATTTGTGTCCCCCATTTGTTGTTCACGTGCATGAACCATGTTCATTCGGCCTGGTGAGGGAGAGTGTTAGAGTCCCACATTGATTAGGGACCATTTAATCTTGTGCTTCATATACTTGTTGAGCCACCTCTTCCTATTGCCAATTGATATTAGGATGAAACTTGACACTTGTGAAAAAGGCGCTATCCCAAGCCAAACTCTTGCGTGCATTACACTTGGGCTTTGGTTGTAAACATTGCCGGTCCCTTTTCCCACCTAAACCTAGGTTTGGCGCATTGTCCATATCCTAAGTACTACCAGTCTCAAACACAACTAAACCATCAATCTTCTGTCTATTATCCGAAGCTACTGCCAGTTTTGAGCTCAAGCACCGTCAGCAATAATGAATATCAAACTGGTAGTTACAAAGACATGTTAAGCAACTATTTTTCCATTCGGCAGACTGACAGACATGCAATTATCAGAGACACTCTGAAGGAACGAAACATACGAGAAACAAAAAGACAGAAAAAGGGCATATTGCAATTCATCAATGAAAAATTCATTTTTTACGCAGTATTCCTTCAGTGATTCTTGATGCTCTTAAATTCACAAGTTACAAGCTAATTAGCTACATTTTTTAATCACGTAGTAATGCTTAAAATCATTAATAATCGAAACTAGTCGCATTATAATGACCTGAGAATTGAAGTTCTTTCAAATCTTTTCCCGTTGCCATGTGAATGACTTCAGCCGGGAATTCTTCTCTTCTTGAGAATTCTCTGGTGTGTATGTTGTGTGTGTGTGTGTGTGAGAGAGAGAGAGAGAGAGAGAAATAGGTGTGGATACAGGGGGAATATGTAAATTTTTTCCATATAACAAAATTGTATTTTGTGGTCAGAAAGATAATTGTATTTGTTAAGACTAAAAAGAGTGATTAATTCACAGATACGAAACGGCTACAACATATACGCCTCTATCCTTTTCGCACTTGCATATCCGAAAATATCGGAAGCGCTTTCCTCACTGTCGCAGGAAACATTTGTGGGTCACAGTCGAATGAAACGAAGTAGTGGCACGGAAAATCGGGGAGAAAGAAACGACTAGACAGTGAGTAATTTAAGGATCCACCGTCATGAATCGTTATTCCTTCTGAAGTATATCATACAGCGCAGGAACATACGTTGTTTGGAAGTTCAGTTTTAAGGGCATCTTACCATATCGCTGGAAAATTTAACAGATAAATACACAATTAATTGACTACATGGGTTCCGATTTCCAAAAACCTCTGTTATGGTTTGACGTTTGATCAAGGAGAGAATCTCAACGAGATCTGACATTTTGCTTCTTTTTTTCTTTATCGATATTATGATTTTTTTTTGCCATGAAAAAATTAGTTTGCTCAGTCCAAAATTAAGAGGTAAACGGCAGCATTATACCAAATGAGTCTGGCTACAGATACCTGCATGCTGCAGTCTCTTATATATCAATGGCGATTGAGGTACAACTGAACATGATTATCAACCCCATCCAGAAAAGAGCGAGAGACTAAAGACAAAGTAACCCCCAGTGATGAATAACATTAAACTGTCAACTCGGAAGCATTGCTCCAGTGTAACCCCCCATGTTTCAAGTATAGCCCAAAGTAATGGGGACCCTTGAAAGGCAGCTCAGCTAAGCGACGAGGTCTATCTCTTCCTCCATGGTTTTTGGACAAATAAAAATGGTTATTTGTAAAAGAATGAGGATAAGACAAAATGACCCATACCCAATCTTGTAGCCGCCAAGGAAAACAACCATTTCAAAAGGGTCAGATACATTGCTGTACAAATGGACTAAGCAAATCATGTGAGATTACAGAACAAAGAAAAACTAGGAATCTGCATTCTCGGCCAAAAGCAAAACAAAAAAGAACCTGAACAGAATAATCAAACAGAGAACCAGATGAATTAACAGTCTGGTTACCTTCTTCAACAGCCCATTCAGATAATTCTGTGCCACATAACTCATCACTGCCCAAATCATTACTTCCGTTGCCTTTTCAGGTATCTGATCTTGCCTGTAATAAAAGACATTCGAATAAGTGGGAACGCCGCATATATACGCTTTATATAAATATAAAAGTGTAAAACAGATGAATTCAGATATTCAAGTGCACCATGGCATGTCCTTCGCTTAAAAATCCCCCCACTACCAAAAATAAAGAAGTAGACAAAAAGAGAGGATTTAAAGAGCCGAAAGCTAGTATATCATACTAATATATAGATTACTAGTTTTTCACTCCCAGCATAGCAAACAAAGACTACTAGTAATCAAAAAATCATGAGAATATTCAACAACATCATTGACAGTGAAAATTTGATACAGGTGCAAATAGATACCTGACGCTTTCATACTAGATCAACTTCCAGAGCAGCAAGATCAAGTTGCATCTCATGGTCCTGGGCTATGTCCATTGGAGAAGCTTTAAATAGAGCACATGGAGTATAGTTTATCTGGTAATTTACAAGCGTTGGTCCAAAAATATTGAATCTTCCAGCACTATTAAAAGCAACTTCTGCATCGGAAGACTTCTTAAAAACCACTCTAGCGCGGCTTGTATCCCGATCAACTTCTGTTTCAGATTCCTTTAAAGGTCCAAAATGCCTAAACATCTTATTCAGGTTTGTTTCTGAAGGAACAGAACGAACCTCTGAGAAGTTCATTACAATTTCTGCTGGTGAGTTCTCATCAACGTAGCCAGCAGGTTTGTCATCTACCACAGCCTGATTGCCATCTGAATATCGCTTCCTGGAATATGGCCTACGGCTCACTTGAAGGGGGTTTTCTAGTACAACAGGGACAATTTGATACTCTCTTTTTCTGTTTTTACGCGGAGGTTGCTCTTCAGAACCATTTTGGACGACCCTGTCTGTCCAGTAAGTGTCACTCATATCCTCAAATTCAAATGTTTCAGGTGGACCACCAACAGAGTGAGACGATCTTTTCCTTCTGCCGACTTTATCCAGAGCCAAAAACTCTCTATCGGAAGGTTGGCCAACTAACACTGAATTCCTAAAATCAGAGAAGAAACTAGCAATAATATTAGAGAAACTGTTTCCTTTCAGAGGATCTTGTGCAGCTACCAGAAGTTGCGATAACAAATCATTTAGGGATGAGTAATCTGTTGTATCAATCATATTTTCTGTCTCGGCATCCACAGAATCCAGGAAGGAAAAATCGGCTTCATCCTCAGCAGGTATTTCATTGCTTCCATCCAGCTTCTGGAACCTCTCACTATTACACTTCAGGATAGAATGAGACCCAGTCAGTTGGCTTGCAACTCTTCGGATACAGTCACCAATTTTAAATGATGGCTTGGGGAAAGATGGACTGGTGTTAGAAACTTTTGCGAAAGAAATAGTTTTCCTCCCGTCCTGTGGCCCATGGTCATCATGGTACTCAACAGTCTTCCGTTTCTTTCCAGATGATGATGAAACCAAATTACCAGCAGTCTTCCCATCTGACCAATTATCACCATCTGCAGAATCACCCATTAACTCCGACAAGCTTCTTTCTTTCTTTCTGAAAAGTAAATCATCTTTCAAATTATGTTTACGTTTATTGAAAGAGCTGTTCTGGCCTTTCGAAATCTCCTGTTTAGAGGAAGTTAGCTCATCATCCTTGTAAAGAGCAGTTGCATGATCAAACACTTCACTTGAATGCCTTCTGTCCTCAGAGACAACAGTATCTGTGTCACTCTCCAACAACTGTCCACAAAATTGGAGGTCAGGCAAACTACAATAACCCTTTAGTCGATAGAAGGAGAGCAACTGAGCCTTGGCCATCACAAGCTCCAGCTGATCACTGCCACCAGAAGGGAACCGTGCCAAGGCTTTCATGTATTCCATTAATTTATCAGGTTCAAAGTAACTAGAATTGGCTGTTCGGACCACTCCTCGTCTTGTACTAGCTTCTTCCCGGATTCCAGTGTTCTCAACAATCTGGAATTGGATTTTGTCATAGGCATCCTGTGGTATGCAAGAGCAAGCTAGCCCAAGCTCCACCCGTCTTGAGACTTCCTCCAAAGCACACTCAACGGCATTCTGAAATGCTTCTGAATTGCTCTGCTTCTCTTCGTGGGAAAAATGTGTTCGGAAGGGCTTTAACTGAGATGCTTCATTCCAAGCGAACGTTCGATCCCCAAAATATGCCACCAGAAAACAATCTTTTTTATGGTGTTTCATTGCCTTCTCGGATGAATCTGCAGGATCAAATATCTGCCCAGGCCACCATGGATGGCTTCTCACTTTACCCCAGACTAAATCCGATATAGAGAACTCACCTTCATTTTCTGATGGCAACAGATAGCGAGCTTGATAGACTTTAACCACACTTCCAGAATTTAGATCTGCCCGTTCAACAAATTTCTCTTCATCAGCTTTTGATAGCTCAGTATCGGCAATGTTATCTTCCACTTCCATTTCCTGCTCTCCATGCAAATTAACCTGTTCACTTGTCGTCTCTTGTCCTCCAACTTCAACCTGTGACCCACTTTCTGCATCAAGGTGAGCAAAATCACCAGCCAGGCTATTCTCTATGCACTCTTCAAACTCCACAGATCCTGGTATATCCATGTTGGAATTTAAAACCTCAATGCACCCCGGAACAATTTCCGCTCTGACAATAACTTGAGTATCTGTTTCAACATTTGGATTTAAAAGAAAATTGCCCTCCACGGCTGCCACTTCAGCTTCAGCAATAACCTGAGTTGGCTGGTGTGAGGATGTCGCATCTGCACATTCAGCATTGACAACCTGTCTTTTGACTTCAGTCTCTTGACCTATATTAGAATCAACACATAGATCACCAGCCATGCCCTTTTCTAAGCACATTTCGGACTCCAACAGCTTATTTTTCTCAGCAGCACCTGGAACTTCACAATTGGAATCTAGAATGGCTTCACAGTCCATCAGAGCAGTTTCCCTTTCGTGAATGACTTGAGCATCTCCTTGTGTGCTCCCACACACTGTCTCAGCTTTTAGTTTCCGATCATTTTCTGAGCAATCCGATTTCCTAGCCTTGGCAGTCGTTTCTGGAACCACAGCATTTGAATCTGAAAAGACTTTGTCATCCTTAGCTGCTGCAGCTTCCCCACCAACAACTACTTGGTTTGACGTTAAATCTGCAGATACATTGCTCTGACTTACAGTGCTCACACAAGTTGTCTCAACCTTGACTGACTGCTCTTCAATGCCTTTTATCCCACCTCCACGCAAACAAACAGATTCAGCATCAATAACCTGTTCATCAACTTCCATCAAAGCAGGATCATGAGCCATGATTTTGTCTAAGCCCTCTTCATGATTAAAATGCTTGTCTGATTCAGAGTTCAAAGGACCCTTGTCATCCATTACCGTATTATCACCTCCAACAACTCCTTGATTAGGCGGGCATGAAGATACTGGATTGGAGGAAACATCACTGTGATTTTCGAAGCTCTCACCAAATTTATCAACCTTTTCCAGCTGCTTTTCCATTGAACAAGTTGTGTTTCCATCAATAGCATCACTTTCCACTCCTCCAACTTTGGAACACAAAGTACCCCCTTCGTCCATCTCTGCAGCTTCCCCAGTAGTAGCAGCTTTGCTTTCTTCATCCAAAGATTTGGAGCTTGCAGCATCCTTTTCTGTTCCTCCGAAAGTAGGTTCTGTAATTGAACTCTGTTCTCTTCCTGAATTGCAAACAACCCCCTCCAAAGCATAACTGCCAGAAGTAACAATTTTGGGATTCATTTCCTCAGTAACCATCACTGGTACTTTTTCCTTAAAATCCTGTGCTTGTAAACTTGACTTTTCTACGACTAACTCAGCGGCCTTACCATCAATTCCAGGATTCCAAACTTCATCATCCCCAACACCAACTTCTTGTTTGCTCAAATTATTGGCTGCATCCAATCGCACATAAGCTAATTCCCTTCCATCTTCAGCACCCTCAACAATCAATCCAGACTCTAACCCTTCCACAGTTTCTGTCATCCCATCTTCTTTAACCACTTGGGTTTCCACACCTAAGGAACCCACAACCACGGAAGAATCCCCTACACCATTTTCAAGTCTAGTAGTTTTTTCTTTATCATCAAAAACAACTTCCTTTGTGTTCGTACCCTCAATTCCATCGCTCCCACCACCAATCACTTCCCTACCTCTTTCTGCACCCACTTCAACCATTTCTTTCTCCAAAACCGCCTCTCCGGCAACCACGATAACTTCCTCCACATGAACATCATGTGTTTCTACACACGTGGAACCAGTAACTGCCAAAGAAACACCATCCCCAGCTCCAATAGCTGTATTCTGAGCTTCACCGTCCAAACAGGTAACATCTTGTTGTGTCAGATCATCATTTCTCCTACCAGTACCCACCGTTTCCTTTTGTCCCTCCCCTCCAACTGGTCTTTCCCCTATACTGCCCCCCTCTCTCATTGTAACCTCAACCTTCTCATCCTTTACAACTCGAGCTTGTTTCCCTGGTGACTCCACCATACCCAGAGAACATTCAACCCCCGTCTCACTCTGAAGATTGGATGCTTCACCACCTGAAACCCCAATTCCCCGCAAACTCAGTGCACTACGTCCACCATTTCTAACCAACGATTTACCATCTCCAGAACCACCAATCTCGTCCTCAGCCAACCCGCCCCGGCCCCCCTCCCCATGAGTACACACACCATCAACACACACATCGGACCCTAAAACCTCCACCATAATATCATCCCCATTACAACCCCCACCATCCTCTACTCTCTCGACGCCCACCGAGAGAGAGACCTCGACTTGGGTTTCGCCCGACACATGCTCCCTTACACTCACAGTAGTAGACTCGGAAACACTGCCCAAACAAACATCCTTGTCCTTCTCCTCGTCCATAGAAAGAGTCTAGGTATATTTCAAAACCATCAAAAATAGTTTCTTTGAAAAAAGAAAATTCAATAATATTGCCCAAACTCAAAAACCCTAATGACTGGACAAATCTAATTATAAGCTCAAGGAAGATGATGGAACATGCAAAGTAACATAAAAAAACAACAATAATTGAGGAAACATAGCGACGAGTATGAATTGGAGTACCTTGTTAGATCTTCAAGAAATAAAGGCCGAGAGGGTTTGGGGGTTTTAGAGAGAGAGGGAAAAAAAGAAAGAAAGAAAGAAAAGAGTTACAGGGGAAGAGAGTGGGCAAAAGGTCGGTGTCCTCTCAGAATTCAGTTGAGAGGGTGGAATCTAACTACATCAGGCCGAATATATGCATCCTTGTCCTTTTCACTTTTCAGCGATTGGTCAGCACTAGCAGCTTTGTTAAATTTCCTTGGGAAGTGAAGAGAAGGGGACTTCGTCGTTTTGCAAACGACGGTGACAGTCAAATAGCAGTATAGCACGTTTCTGCGATTTTTATTTATAAAGAGAAATTGGCTTCTCCATTTTCCTACGTGGCGTAGAATGACTGGAAGTTCAGCGGACTTAACTTCCCGTCATGTAAAGAAGTCTTATACGGGGGGAATTTCATCATTTTCGGAGGTCTTGACGGTGAAAAGAAGAACCCACGAAACACTGACCGGAGTAACTCTGTTTTGTGTTACCCGGACCCGGAGGAACTAAGCCAAGTTAGCCAGCCTAGAAAGAAAAGAAAAAAAAAAAGCCAAGTTAGCCAACTGCACTTTTCGCCGTCGTTTGACAACTCGCCATTCTCTTTAAATGACACGTGGATAAGAGAAACAAAAAATATATAGGTATAGGACATAAATATTTATAACCTCGTGAAAAAGGTCCAATTTTCCGTTCCGTTCCTTTCAATTTAGGTAATTTCACATTTTGATTTTTGAGTTTATATTCCTTTAGTAAATTAGGCCTTTACTTTCAAATTTTAAAATTTTAGTCATTGAATTTTCTTTGTTTGACGAAATGGTCATTCCGTTAATCTGTCGTCCATATGCTTAACGGATTTGAAGCGGTCGACTGGATATATGGTAAAAAGTGAGCGGTCGACCGATACAAATTTGCTGATGTGTCAGAGAGCTCCGTTAAGCATATGGACGTCAGACCGGCGGAAGGACAATTTCGTCGAACATAAAAAATCTAAAAACTAAAAATTTAAAATTTAAAAATGAATTATTCATTTACCAAATAGGTATAAACTCAAGAATCAAATTATCAAATTCCCTTCCATTTAGAACCTCGTGTTCAATGCAATAGCCAGTAGGATCCATTTCAGGTACTTTAAAAACATTGCTACTTAAGCCATCAATTTATAACATCGTGTTCAACGCAAATAGCCTGCTTGGCTGGCCCATTGATAAACTTTCTTGGCCAGAAGCGTACAAAGCGCTCGATTTGATACGCTATTGTTCGTAGGTGACCTCCTACTCGGCTACTCCTTTGCCTTTGTGGGCACATGAGATTCAATTGAGTTCTGGTTTTTGAGTATAAATGTAGGATTTTAGAGAAGTTGTGAATTTTTATGTTAAATAGTGTTTTATTGGTGTTTGTGTAAAATGGAGAGAGAAATGATTTGATGTAATTGTTTAATAAAAAAGTATTGGAGTTATGTGAAAAAGTATAGAGAGAGAAAATTTATGTTGAATAAAACATTAAAACATTGTTGGAGATTGTGTAAAATATATTGGTGTTTGTATTTGAATTCTGAATATGTTCGGTGGTAGATTTGTGAATATACTTATAATCCTAAAAAAAGTGTGAAAACGAACATATCCCAACAATTTTCGTTTTCACCATTTTTTCAGGATTCTAAGTATATTCACAATTCTACCACCGAACATATTCAGAATTCAAATACAAACACCAATACATTTTACACAATCTCCAACAATGTTTTAATGTTTTATTCAACATAAATTTTCTTTCTCTATACTTTTTCACATAACTCCAATACTTTTTTATTAAAAATTACATCAAATCATTTCTCTCTCCACTTTACACAAACACCAATAAAACACTATTCAACATAAAAATTCACAACTTCTCTAAAATCCTACATTTTTTCTCAAAACGAACATCACCCTAGACTGTCATACTCCAAGATCGTGGGAACAAGAATGGGCCCAACATGCAAAAGGTTGATTAGAGGACTTAGGCCAAAAGGTAGAATATTTATCTCTAGGGGTTTGGTCTGGTGGTAAGGCAACAGATTGGGTTCTCACATGTTCCAACTTCGAGCCCCAACACCGTCATTATCGTCCTTGACTTATCTGAGGTGTGTTGGGTGGGATCCTGACACATGCCCCCAAGTTGGCTTGTAGGGCCGGGTACATGAAGTGGCCTAACCTTGAGAACACCTGGATTATAAAAAAAGGGTAGAATAGAGGACTTTTTTGCTGGTTGAGTGAGGAAAATTGGTGGCCTGCGAGCATAGATATGCACAGTTGCGGGTTGCGGCTGCGCTCTAGATGGATTTTTGTTCAGCTTACGGCCTTCGGGCCTTTCAACAAGCGTCCTCGTCGGTAGGGGTGGTTAACGGTAGTGTAGGTGACGGTTTGACAAAAACTGTCACCGCAATTGACAGAATCACATAATTGACAACGCCACTGCACCGCTAAGGCAAAATAACTGCTTTTGTCGGTGACAGTATTAACGGTAACGATTATACGATAACCGCTTAAACCGTATAACCACTGTGCAAAAAAATATGTTTTTTCCTTAAGCTTTTTCATTTTTTCACTGTTTTGGGCTGTTTAAATTTATAACTTAATATCATAATCAATAATCATATCAAATGGATAAATATCATAACATATTCAAATATAATATCATAATCATTAACAATCATAACAAATATAAAGTTGTCCAAAAGTATAACATAATATCATATTCAAACATAAAGACTAATGTCTAATAAAAGTGTCAAGCAATGTGACATAAATCAACTAACATATTCCAACAAAAGTATGTCATATAATCAATAATCATCTCAAGTCTCAACTAAGGATGGTTAACGGTAATGTAGGTGACGGTTTGACGAAAACCGTCACCGCAATTGACGGAATTACATATTTGACACCGTCACCGCTAAGGCACAATAAGTGCCTTTACCGGTAGCGGTAACGGTTTTAACGGTTAAAACGGTAACCGCCGGTGCAAATGAACACTCCTAATCGTCGGAAGGGTTATTCAAGAAATCGTATGGACGTGAGGACGTCTAAGAAAGTATTATTGGATGTTTCATCTCGTGTTCAACTGTTAGTGTGGGGGTGTGGATGTCTCTTTGCTCGCCGTTTGAAAGTTTCTTTACTGTATTGGCATTGTCCTTTATTTAAGCCCTTTGTTGTCGCCAATTTACGTCGACGTAATAAATCGAGGAGATTGATTAGGAGACGCATTTAATGGATACAGTCCTGATAATCCACATCTTCTATATCAAATCATGACAGCTTGTAAAACAGTTTACGTAATACTTTTTCCCATGTATGTATAGCAGTGCCCAATATTATGCTGGCGTCCAAGCAGAGACACTATTTTTGCTGTATAGCTTCAGGTGGCATTGGCGTCAATGCAAGAGGTTTGGTTCACGAGGGTTTTTTTTTTCAGTTCGTCCCTTAATAAAGAGAGCGATATCTTGTCCTCCCCTAAATCAAAGGCATATTTACCGTCCTAAATCACGGATAGGTCAACCGTAGACCATCTGTCTGGAAAAGCAGCGTGGAATTAGGAGAAGGGACGGAATCACAGAACTTGCTTGCTTCGTGCATCACAATAAAATAGAATATAGATAGACCAATATATATATACAAGAGGTCTTGAAGATTGTTCTGAAGTTCTATAATTTTGAAAGTTTAAAATTTTTGGTATATAAAAATTGGTAAAAGTGAGAAGAAAAATAATTTAATTTAATTTTTGTATATTTATTTTGATATAAATAAAGCTATTGGCTAACTCATGTCGAATACGTAACTCAAGTGCACGGCACACTACATTTCACAAAATTTTACACCCTCTCACAATAAAATACTACAATATAATCTATCTCTTCCATCAAATCATAATTTTTCACTATAAAAAATATAAAAAATTATTTTTTTTTTCACTTTTTCACTAAACCCAATACCTAACATTTTAATAACACAGCCCTGAGTTGGCTAAAGGAAGAGCCGGATCATGGTCACTGTCCTACCGTGCCAAAGCAACTCTACATTTCCTCCGACAATCAACTGCAGCTAGCCTAGCTAGAAGAGAATCACAATGCGTGCTTACATAGTTACATGTATTTGAGTGAGAGAGAAAGTGAGAGAGCAATGAGCAATAATTTGAAGATGCAGGCTTTATGTAGGAAAGTTCACTGAAGCCATCAAAAGGAACCCACAAGATATGGGTAATTACATACGCACATGGACTTCAGTTACATTCTTTTGAATGGTTTACAGCTCAAGCTGAGATGTTAGAGAGAGAGAGATTGAGAATTAAAGAATCTTATCAAACACCTAATTAAGAATAGGAATAAAAAATGAAGTCGAAAAATTGGGATGCAGAGCCACAGCAGATCAGATAATAAGGTTGTTCTGAGCAGCCACCACCTTCCCTTTGTTATTGCCAGCTAAGTGCCCCCTTAGACAACCTTTTTTAAAGCCCTCGACCGCCCGAACTGTTCCTATTCCACAGCCAAGCAAACTGTCTTTGTAATATCAGTCCATATTTATCAAAATACCCACTCAAAGCTCTTCAAATCCGCCATAATAAATTCAGAAAAAGGCAATAGGCTCAGTCGGAGCTTAAATTGTATAATTTACTTAGAATCTACGAAAGAAATAAGAAATTAATGAATAAAATGTCGTAAATTTTCATCAAGCATTCAAAAAGAAGCATCATTCTAGCTAGTTCTGGTTCTCCAATGAGAAGTCGAATCTTAGCAATACTCTTCTGGGGAAGCCACGTGGGTTCGTGAAGGGCAACCTAGCAGTCCCTAAACCCTAATCACAGACTCACGTGACACAACAATTTCTTGTTCTTTCCTAAATAGTAAAGACATCGACTGCTAGCCTAGCTGTGTTAGCGTGTGAGGCCACGTATATATTACATGAATAAATGTGTGCACCTGCGTTAGGAGCAATTGGTGCTGGTTTTGACATAAGGGCCGGGACCGTATTGATGGGTCCGCCTGTGGTTGGTGAGTAGACGTGGGCAGTTAGGCCCATTGTTTGCGATTGATGGTAATGGTAATAAGGGTACACGGGCATCAATGTGTTGCCACCCACAATAGGTTGCCCCGGATACACCTGAGAGAAATGCCCATTCATGTAGCTCCCGCCGGTGTAGCTCAGCTTCTGCGTCGTTCATAAAAAAAAACCACCAAACAAACGACAACAAAGTTAAAACAGCAGTCAAAAGGATTAAATTTGTTACCTTCTATCAGCTTACAGTTTTGGGCTCTTACGAGACCTCTGATCAAATACCATTACATCAATATATTATATATATACGCATGTGAGTTTCTGCTTAAGGGGGAAACCTGATCGGGTCCACACATTTGAGTGCTATGCATGTTAAAGGCAAGGGGTAAATCCGGACACATGGAGCTCCATTAACTCGTTTTAATACCAATAAAATAAAACGTAAGGTATTGCAATACTCTCCTTCAACGGATTATTTCCTAATTAATAACCAGATCTTAAACTTGATTGCTCTTAAAAGAATGATTTAGAACTTTATCAACGAAGAACTTGCAGGCGAGTTTCATTAGTTTCTGTGAATAGGAGACATATGGTTTTATATCTAAATGAGATGGGATCCACTTACGGGATTGTAACTGACATCAGTGGCAATGTAAGTGGGAGAGTACCTGAAAAAGAGGTAATTAGGAAAATTAATTACAGCAATAAATATAAGTACCCCATCCATATATAACTCTGTACATGTAATGTATGTGTAGATTAGCATACCCATAGAAAGGAACGGGCTGATGATGATGCTGATGATGAAACGGCGAAGGAGGATGTGTGCCCGCCGGGTAGTACCACTGCACCTGATTTGCTGGTGCAGCTGACGAGGGCCTCGGCACGGCTTTGGATCCTTCATCATGTACATCACACAACGTTAAACCCCCATGATGGTCTCATTTGCAAAAATGCCATTGTTGTTTTCTTCATTAAACCCCGAAATCAAGCTTTAAAGTTTAAACGAATATTATTCTGGACAGAAAGAAAAAAGATGTGTTGTAACACTGACCATGTTGAGGAGAGGTGGTGGAAGCCGACTTTAGGCGCCGGGCTCCCAGCGAAGCCAGGTTGCAGTTGGCTCGGCGTCCGTTTATGATGGGCGTGGCGTCCTCGCAAGCCTTCTTGGCCGCTTCAGCCCCCTTGAACGTCACCTGCAATATCCAAAAACCACCACCAGACAACAAAAAGGAAAGAACTTAGAATAATCTCTGCAAGTACATGCAAGATCCACCATGGTTTCCGACACTTACGAATCCGTAGCCCTTGGATCTGCCGGTGACCTTATCAGAGATAATCACAGCCTCCAATATCTCACCGTACTTCTCAAAGTGCTCTCTCATGGCCTCCTTCGGTGTCTCCCATGCTAGCCCTCCAACAAACACCTTGGTTAGTGTCGTGTCCCCAAATTGACCGATATTGCCGCTCATTGTCATTTGTCTAGCAATTCCCCAGAACACCTAGCAAGTAAAGAATCTCTTACAAAATACTCACAAATCAACTCAGCTAAACTGAACCTCTCTTTCAAAGTATTCGTGCCTGCTGTCTTTGACAGAGTTGGGTCTAAATATTTGCATGTGTTTGAGAGAGGAGGGAGGGTGGGAAGGGGTTTCGTGTGTAGAGAAGAGGGAGGGTATATAAGGAGAAGGGACCGAGAGAAGAGAGTACAGGGTGTAGTTGGAAATAAAAATTAACAAAAAAAAAAATCGGGACAGAGCGGCAGACAGATAGACATGGCATAAGGTCATGAGTATCACCAACGTGATCACACAATGACACTCTCTTCCTCGTCTCCTCCTCCGTTTGGGCATTTGTCTCTGGGCTTTTAATATGTCCTGTTTTATCAATGTCTGGTTAAAAAAGCTAGCTACATATCCAACACCTTATTCTACGCGCCGCCATCATCTCACGCTTCCTTAGGTGGAAGGGGAAAACCCAGAGCCTCCATGTACTGTATTACACGCAGTCCATCAGCACGTTAGATAGTTTCCCATTGAATAAATAAAAGAACAAAAAGTTGTTCTTCAAAATACACGAAAAGGACATTTGTTTTCTTCTTCTTCGAGATTTGATTGGAAAACAGTTGTGGTTTTCATGATGCCGATCAAAGTTGGAACCTCTTTCCGTTTCTGATTCATTAACTACGAGTCTCGATAACCTCAGATAGCTTCATTTTTATGATACATTTGCCCAAGTAAATTGTCACTTTTCACTTGGGTTTACTCTCAAATGCTAAACTTGGATATTCCTTCTTTTAAGAAATGGCAAGCACCCGTTTGGTTGCTGGCAATCCATCCTGCATGCTTTTCTGATTTTACTATGGTTTAAAATTTGTTTTCACTGGAGCGTAGTCCGACGTGCCTCAAGAACGCGTAGGGCAGTAAGAAATTCGGAGCTCTTTGTTCAGGGTGACAGCTAAACGCCGTACACGAAAAGGGTGGGTATCCTGAAAAATTAACGAACTTGTCGTTACGCGAGGTGCAGTCCTAAGAGTCGTGTCTGGCTTATACAATAAGGCCGGTCGTTCCAACCACATGATCTTAATTTCAACCTACAGGCTACAGCCAATATTGTAATGCCACTTCATCTTTTACTAATGAGCCCCCCAAAAGAAATCTCTATCCATCCCACGGCGATTTTGAGATATAAATGTGATACCCCGAATCTCACATGGAGTGAGAGAGAAGAATGAATGAGAGATGAGCTATAAGGGTCAAGTCCCACATCGAGACCTTATTAGGTTGAACTAGGTTTTATAATGATCCAAGGAGCTTCAAAAAACAACATTAACTAGTCATTTCGAAGTCAAAGTACAGATGTTGCTAGTGCTTGTCCTTGGATCGTTACAATAAATTAAGAAGAAAAAAATATTTATCGAACAAAATTGCGCCCCTCTCCTTTTGGCAGATTAATTACGGCAGACTTTTTACGGAATATGGCGTGGCAAAATTTGATTGGCAAAAACGATTGTAAAAGAAAAACCGCGGGCGAGTGTGTGTAGTTTAACGAGGAGAAAGGCTCTGCGTCCCGCTGAGGCGTCCCCCAGCGTCCCGCTGGGGGGACGCCAGCGGGACGCCTAGCAGAGTCCAACGAGTTTTTAGTTTCCATGTTCTGCAATACCATGTTGTAAGCGCAGAAACGGTCAAAGTCAGACAGGTCTGATGTGCGTCGATCTCAATGGCCAGTCTCTGTTGGTAGGCCCCACCTTGAATGTACTCAGGACCCACTCCTGATATTGTACGAAAAAGACTCGAGCCCACGCGCTGCGCTGGAGGGAGTTCTGTAGTAGGAACAGTTGATCCAAGTCTGGTTTTTTTTCCATCGCGGACCGGTTTTCGTTTTCACACTAAAATTTTACACGTCTTAAAATTTTAATACAATAAAAAATTACAATATAATCTTTCTTTTCATAAAATATAAAAAATTATATATCTCTTCACTTTTTAATCAACTTCAATACTTAAAATTTTACTTCTCAAACACAGCTTTAAGAGATTGCGGTTGGTGTTTATGCGCTCGTCTGACATGACAGTGTATTATCAATAAATAAAAAATATATAAAGTAGCACAATGTACCATTTTATTTATTCCAATACAACAAGGTTGGCCAAGCTTTTTTTTTCTCAAATTCCTCTAATTGAATAATATATAAACTAATTCAATTTTTCCTGCAACTGTTTGCTATATATTTTAAAGATATATATAATAAAAACGAGATAATACTGCTCTAATATATTGTATCCCAACGAGACTAATCAGGCAAGCAGATAGCTAGTCACAACAACGGTAAAGATCGTGATCAATTAGGATAAAAATACATGCAATTAAAAGAACGAGCTATTTAAATGCTTCCATTTGAGTTATATCCATTTGCACTACAGGAAAAACCGCGTATGCCCACGGAATAAGCCGTGGCAGAAAGGCAGTATTTCGTTGCAGAAGATCATCCTCAACGATAAAACGTCGTCGAGCTTTGGTGGACATTGCAGCGTGCAGGTAGACTTTTGCCGAAGACCAAAGATTTTCATTGGCGCCGTTGAAGTTGTGTCCCAGGGCCGGCTCAACCCTCACTTGCCTAAGGCCTCGCTTTAAGCAAAAGGTCTCATAGCTTAAAAAGAAAAAGACCCTTAAATACATGATGAACAAATAAATTAAAAACAAATGAGTTTTAGACCCACTTGATTAGTAATTTTATATCTGAAAAATTATTTTTAAATATGTTTAAAAAAAATTTATATAAAAAGGCCTAATTTTTAGTATGGCCTTAGGCCTCATTTTTTATTGAGCCGGTCCTGTTGTGTCCACCATGGAAGACATTGGGAGAAGTCTGAGGAACTCCGTCACGTTGGTCAGACCTTTGCCCACGGTATCTCTTAGGTGACGATGTCCATTCGTCGAGACAGGTGAGCCTTTGCCCACTAGCTCCGATTAGTCATGAGGTTACTGAACAATTAGAAAACTGATATCTGAAAAACAAAAATTCAGTTTATTATTTCAAGAATTTGTAGTATATATATCTGCAGGATCTGCCTCATTTTTTTTACTATATATAGATAATCCCGCGATATTTTTTTTATGGGTATGTAATCCCTCGATATTATTTCGTGCTACTCATGTTATGGATTTTGGTATCTTTCTGTGTTAATTATTTGAGAGACATGTACCTTTTTTGTGACAAATTAAGGGACTTATGATGGCGAAAGTTCACCGCATGAAAATTGACGTAGGTGGAAACTATATACATGGCATGATTGGATGCACGTCATAATTCTATGGATATGCACTGCCTTTGTTTTTCCCTTTTGACACCTACGTGATTATTGGGCTGTTTCGAAGAAAAATTTAGGCGTAGATTAAGGAGATCGGATAGCTAGCTCTCTTTAAACAGCAATTAGAGTTGAAAATGCTTGCACATCTAGTCCGGCGAAAAGATGGTCCACTTTGTGGAATGGTCCGATTCCCCAAGAGAGAGAGCCCGTAGGAGGCATGGAAATACATGGAAACGAAATCGATAGAAAATAAGAGTAAATAAAATTCGACTGGAAATGGTAATCGATTTGGTTCGATCTTCCCCCACAAAGAGACTGCCATGGAAAAAGCCAGGTTGTTACTATCCTCCAATAGGATTTGTAGTAAGCGCGTGATGGAGCAGTCATATGGGACAGCGTGAGTGGAGTTTAGAGAAATAGGAATCAAAGAGCATGGCGCTGATGATGCCGTTGTCTCTCCTTGCAATGCACTTCGGGTTCAACGTACGAACATGTAGATCGCCCACGTGAGGACTGCCAGATGGTGCTGAATCTCTTTCTCCCCAGTCCCCCCCAACCGTCTCCCTTTCTCTGGGTTATAACGTGGCCAGCTGTATACCAACAGGGGTACTTTTGTGAATGTGGATATATGAGAAAAAATTTCAGTTTTGACCAAAGACTAGATAGATCATAGAACCGCGTGGGATTGGGTTCTGGCTGGCTGTACTTTTATAGGTGCTGTGTGGTCTGTTCCCGAAAAGGCATGTGTGAGTGTAAGTGGAGGCATCAGGAAAGGGTGAGCTGGGCCCTCTCAGGGCGTGAGTTGGCCAAAGTAACTCACTTTGCCCTTCCTAACGTGATCGACAATATGCTTCTAATGACATGATTTGACGTAAGTGCACACTGCAGAATAAAATCATCTTCTCCATAGTTTCTATGCTGGCTGGATACGCTGTACTGTCTGTCTGCGAAACCTTGACTAGTTATGGAACCAAAATGTGTTGAAGACCCTCCGCAGGTAAACAATTTGTAGTTTGTCTTCTAGATGAATTTTCTCCTCTTTTTTTTGTTTGTTTGTTCTTTGATGAGTTTGCTGCATAGTTCTAGATAGTTTTTTGTTACGAGTCTAAAAATCATTGGGGAATCCAATAGGTGACCGAAGAGATATTATCCTCAATTGTCGTACAACCTATTAAGCATACCACCCCATGATTATCGGAACTTTATACCAAAGACCCCCTAGTAGTTTTTAGACTATCTTTAGTTTGTTGATAGAAAGCACTCATGTTTTCTTTGAACTTATAAATGGCTGACACTCATATATCTTAAGCTTTATTTACAGGACACCAAAAACCAAACAAACTTGATTTGCATGATTTATTATCTACGAACTACGTGCACCTTAGATATTAATTTCCACAAGTTTAATACTAAGGCATACTCACGTGTGAGTAACAGTCTTAACAGATATGCTATTGCGTCCTATTATTCATTTTAGACAGAATTTCAAGAAAGCGAGCACGAGACGAAGAGTAACAACTTTAAACTGGTCCCCATTGAGTTGTTGTTTGGCATTGCATGTGTTTTAGGCTGCCGATAAAGGAGAAGTCTGAAGTTCTGGCCTGCTCAACTTAAACGGCAAGTGGGTGGTGTTGGCGGTTGAGCTGGCCGGCAAAAGCTAGCAGTCAAGAAATGATGGTCACGTCGTGGGGATGAAGACATTAAATAATCACAAAAATGCTCTTAAGGCGCATACCTGCACTTTGATCGCGAGGTTCTTCCAAATCTGAGGGACAGAAGAGAGACCAATAATGACGTGACCACGCCCTCTATTTGTATTGTCAAAAAGTCACGTGCGTGTAACGTGAGGGCTTCCTCAGTCACGAACAAATGAGTATCACGTGCTGCTGCGTGTGTTTGTCAGTAATAAAAATTCCTTTCGACCCAAATGAGATAGATCTTGTTTGTTTTTGTTTGTTAGAGAGGGGTCTCGTTGTCCTCTACTTCGCTGCTTGCTTAGCTGACACCCAGTTCAATTAAATCGCCAAGTGGCTACGAGCACTTGCACACAAGTGCCTGGCTGATCAATAAGTTTGACATTTCAGTAAGTATGGGTGGACTCCTCTAACAGGCTCGGTCTAACCGCATGATGTTCTCACGACTCAAATTACACCACCACCTTCTTGTGATAATAAAACCAACGCCAAATGCACCGGTGATGGTCCCAGGAGCCACAAAGAGACTCTTATGTTCAACCAGCACATTTATATTCAACTCCAGTGGTCCAACTTCCACTCGGAAATTGGATAAAAAAAATCAGGGAAACCCACGGACCTCTCTCTTCACTTCTCTGGAGAAGGTAAAAGTTCTAAATACCAGCCTCACTCAAAAGTGGACATACCGTAATCTCTTTAATCTCATGACTAACCAACAGCCTTTAACTAAGGTCTCATAACCAAACCAATCATCGAGACCCTTGTGCACCCGGACTGCCCATTCAGCAACCCTCATCTTTACTATCCTCCACCATTTCCTTTTGATAACATCTCTCCAAATAGGTATTAACAGACATGTTAATAATTTGACCCATGTTTCGAAGGGCCTCGTTTAGTAGATGAAATGTATAAAATACATCAATTGGGTTGGACAGTATTGTTATCACAAGCATTAAAAAAGAAATCGAGCCAAGGCAGTCCTCCATTTCCAGAGAGATTTAACTGCTATGCATCAATCTTCGGATAAATTTGGCACTTTCTTTGTAGGGTGTCAAATTATGCAGAAAGCTCCATCAATCATCAATCGTCCAAAACATAATATGACGGTGGGTCCTCTTACAATCTCCACACATTCCAGAATTTGGCATTGCAAAAACAACTACATAGAGCCAAATTTACAGAGCTTATCATACTAAGAACAATCCTACGAGTCCACTCCCCTCCACCGGCCCAATGATTCAAACAAAAGCCCCAGACTGCATAGCATATTGGATAAAAATAAATCTACATAAAAGAAGCTATTGGTGCTGAAACTCAACAATTTTACGATCCTTATAGTCCGCAAAGACAGTTAAGGAAAAGCTAGAACTCACTCCTCGTTGCCTGTCATAGAAGGAACCACCACATGTTGTTCATGCACCTGCAAGATCCGAGAACAATTGTGTTATCTGAATCCAACTATGTACTACACCTCCTTACCCCTATTAGCCTTAAAAGATAATGCATCATTTTATGCCTCCGCATGAGAAAACAGAAAAAGAATGAAGACATCATGCTGTTTCTACACAAATCTCTATGTATAAATGGAATCTTGTCATCTCGTGTCCAAATACAGCAAACTCCAAGACAATAATAACAATAATGATAATAATAAGAAGAAGAAGAAAGCTTATTTCTAGAAAAGTACTGGAGAAGCAGTTGCTTGCTACCAATCTTAGTTAGCAGCATATCTACCATCCCGGTGTAGCTTTGCTACTATATTACCAACTAAACTTTTAAATCAAGGGCTACATGACTCATAACCCTGAAAAAAACATTTCAAGAAGCATCTGCTTTAACAAAATGTTGCTCATTGTAATCCTAACATAAAGAATTAGTAACCAATCCATATGGGTGGTGTCAGCCAAATCTGCTTAGATGAGTACAAACCGAAAGAAATTAGCCCCTCAAAGAACAATATAGGATGCTATGTGCCAAAAAACCCTGTTCCCTAAGCTTAGTAGCATTCTCGGGTTGCATTGGGGTTTACAGCGACCATCATCAAAAAGCCCAGGTGGTCTTCCTATCTTCTTCATACAAATGCAACTTGATTAGAAAATCTCATTCCAAGAACCAATCTTGGTTGACACGTGAAATACAGCAACTGTATGGTATTTCTATCACCAGAGGCTTGGGTTAAGCCAGTCAAAAACACCACAAATGTATTACATTAAGAGAGTAGCCATTCTATGTCAGGTATGTGTCCAAACATGTAGCATGTAATCTGAAGGAACAATTTAATGTGGTTGATTTGTCGCCATCAGTTTCTGCCACTCAACTAAAACAAGCTGAGGTCTTCTGAAATATTAAATGAAAAGCAGATAAAGCTTAGAGGCAGAATATCCATAATTAACTTCTAATCGAAATAAATGGGGAATTTACCCAATATTGGTTCCACCAAGCAGGACTCTGGGAGGGAAGATCTGGATATGGTCCTAACCTTCAGCATCAGCAAACTGAATAAAAGATAAACATTCAAGCCAATTTTGTTAACGTGTCACAATAAAGAAGATGAAAAGGGCCTAAGAGATCAGTTAATGGACGCAACTAGATGCCTGTACCAATTCAGAAGGCTGTTATGAAGAAAAACAAATAAATGGATGAGACTCAAGTCCACCTATATACATCATTTAGAAAAAACATTCAGCTAACATGTCCGGACAAATCCCAACCATGCAATGATAATCCTTCCTGGAATCACATCTAACAACTATCCCATATTGAAAAGATCCACATATTCAGATATTTTGATCAGACACCTGCAGATCCAGACACATTAATCCTTGAACTGAGAAATAGTACAGCAATATATGTCACCCAAAATCACAGCATAAAGGACCCATATATGAGCCTTGTGCAAGCATCAAAATTGCTGCATAAAGGACCTATCTAAGGTTTCTGGACATCAAAGTGCAGTGATTCTGTAGGGACTGCTAACAAGGCTAATCATGTTATTGGTATGCTATTGATTAAACACTGACCTTGAAGGTTGAAGCTATATAGGTAGAAGTTGGAAACTAATTCTCTTAACTAATGCATGAAAGTCCTTGTACACCAAAACAGGACAATATCTCTTCTAATAGTCAATTTCAGTCTACATCTACCAAAATTTTAAGACATATTTGTTAAACATGGAAACCTTTCGGTGTTCCAACCATAAGAAAAAAGTCAACTCTGATGTAGTTCCATCTAACATACAGTTGATTGTGGGCAACTTAATCAGTCTCCCCCTAAAAACCTCAACAAATGTAGACTTCTCGAGCACAAAAGAACAAAACTCTCTTATCTTCAATCCACATACTAAGATTAAACTCCTGGTCCAGTCATGAGATAAACCGTCCGTCCCTCAATTAGCCTATCAAGAGCTACCAACTGAGGAGAACACAAGTGAGTAGAGGTAAACCACATATTGGGAAACAGAAGAATCCTCAGGATCTAAGGAAGAAAGACTTCCTCTAACAATGTTGAGTGAAAAACACTTTTCTTTTAGACCTTCCTTTTAGCCATAACATACGTACTTGGTCATTGAAATAAACATTACTGCCCCTACCCCTCGAATATACAATCAATTGAGAGGTATGTTAAGGGAAGACAAGAAAAACATTTCCAGAGTAGTTGGAAAAAGTGCGCAAGACAAAGTTGACAAGGGGGAATACAGAAACTTGATTTGTCCAGGAATCTTCCCATGCCGGACTTAGTAATGCTGTGTTAGGAGAGTGATAAGAGAAAAACTTATCTTCAAATGAATCAAAACAAGTTTTGAATCCCTGGAAGCATACACTGACAACTCTAGAATCCTGAACAGTTAGTAAGTTGTGTACACCCCTATTGCTGAAAGGAAAGACCAACACTTACCAGCAGCTGGCAGTACGCAGGACCAAGTGTAATTTTAGTTCCCTAAACCATTACAAAATTTGCATTTGCAGATTGCCAATAAAGTCAATATTTACTATAAAAAAATTTCACCCCGCTATGAGTATAGGACCCTTCACACTGCCCAAAACTTCCAAGATCATTAGGACAAGAACAGAAAAGAGAGAGCGATGTTACTAAACACATCAAAACTAGCAAGTTTTAGCCCATCAAACAAGATGTGCAGGTAATACTCATACGCAAGAACGTGCCTTTAGTTTTTATGCTCTATTTTGGATAGGTACATACACAACTTGCGCACCTGTTTGGGATTGAACCTGTGACTAATCCTCCACATATTACTTACGGGGCGGAGGAGATGCCAGTAAGTCCAAGGACCATCAGCAAGGTTGTGCGCTTTAACCACATAACAAAATTATTAACGTTCGGCAGAATTTACACGATCCTTCCAGTCAAAGTGGACAGTGAAACTTCTTCATAGAAGGAAACGATGGCAAACAAAACTGGTAGTTAATGAAATGGTAAAATACAAATAAAAAGTTCATAGTCCTAAGATACCCTCAAATTTTTTGCTTACTCAACAATAAAGACCTAAAATAGAGCGAGGAAATAAAGAGGGCAAATGCTAATCCAATTGAAGCCCTTATTTACCAAGAACTATGCAAAAATTGCATTTAATAACACCATTTTGACTTGTTTATATCCACTAAGGATTTCTTACAACAACCAATATTCAACGGCAAGAGAAAAAGTTCGATGCAAATGACCTTCAAATGCAAATTCAAGTTTTAGTCAAAGAGGGCCATAAATTAATTGCATTGTCTCTAGATGAACATGATCACAGTGGAATATAAGGTACAGGGTCCAACGTATACTAGTGCATCTTCTCTGGCCAAGTTTAGCTATTTTGGAGCCATGAACTTAGAAAGGACAATAAGTTTGATGACTTTCCAGCTGATTGTTTCTCTTAAGAAGAAAGAAAAGTTAGGAAGGAAATACGTGACCATATACAACAAGCATACAGTAAATCTGCTAGTTCTGAGACATAGTCCAGAAACCATTTCCCCGAGAAATACCACCATGTATGTGTTTCCTTGGGGGGGGGAGTGGGGCAAATGGATAGATCAAGCGAGATAAAAACAGAGAAAGAATTACTGACAAATAGATAGATAGGGAGAGAGAGAGAGAGGTTTACTTGGGAGTTTATGTAGTTCAATGACCCATGATGAACAAACTGCAATTATTTTTAATCACCAGCAATGCAGAAAGGAGACATACAGTAAGATAATATTTGAAAACTTAACAGAACTCTTAATGCATTGAAGGACACAAAAAATCTATCCTTAAAATACAGGTTTGCACCTGTGGATTTTGAGCAGCCAGACTTCCAACTGGATCTCTTTTAGCAGACGCATCGCCACCCCTAGCTGATCCTTTGGAATCACCCTAATGAAAGTCACAGTTCACCAACAATGATCTTCCTAATCTTACAAAAGAGACACTAAGGAAAAGCTAATAGACCCATTTGGTTGTGTTCTCAGGGAACTACTCTTTTAAAACAACAAGAGCAAATCATATGGGAGATGGGAGATGCACCAAGGACCTGTTTGGTTGTGTTGTCGAGAAACAACTTCTGAAACTCTTTTTGAACAACAAAAACACAACTTCAAAATCTTGAGCGTTTTATTTTCCAAAACTAATAACTAGAACCACTTTCAGAAAATAGCTTATGATATTCTTTGAAAGTAGGCAAATAAAAAAACAGTTCTCTGGAAACAGTTCTGAAAACACCTTGGTGGCACATTCATATAATGTTGTGTTTGTGACTTCCAAAATAGGAGACTTCGCATAAAAACAGGAACCAAGCAGGTAATAGAAAGCTCAAAGTAAACTAAACTAAGTGAATTTAAAGCGTTGCAAATTTCAGTTTACTTACCTCTAACTGTGGCAACACGATCATTGCAATGAAGTTGATCAAGCAAGAAAATAAAGAAATTGTTAGAGCAAATGACTGGCATATAGGTCCTATACGACAAGGTAATATGAAAAAAATGGAAGTTTAAAATTTGCATGGAAACAACAGAGAACAGAATTTTAGGCATTAGATTTTCAATTACCTCTCTGTACCTAGCTAGGTACACCTTAAGCGGCTCGATATAGTCCTCAAACCCTAACGTCGCCATTGCCCACAATAAATCATCGCCATTAATAGTCTTCCTCTTCTCCTTCTGACACTTGTCGCTCGCCCTAGAACAAAGCCCCCAGAATAAGTCATATGTAAGAAATCAAAATCACCGCTGCCGCAAAATACAATCCATAACATTCAGAAGACAAAATACAGCCTGCCAAAATCAACAATCAAGTTTAAGTAACAAACTCTCACTTTACAATAACTACCACCACATATAATAAAAGAAAGCCTTACTACACAAAAGCACCAATCACAATTAATTTCCGAAATTCAAAATTACGAAAAATAACTACATAAACAAAATCGGATCGGTACGGACTCGCTGGTGATGAAACTGATGAATTCGGAGACGCATTCTTGCATAGTGTCCTTGGCGTCCTTGGCGATCTTACCGTTGGCCGGCAACGCCTTCTTCATGATCCTGCTTATGTTCGCTATTGGCAAGTACCGGTCCTGCTCGCGCACACCGGCCGAGCGCGGGCTCTGCTCCCCGCCGCTCTCATGGCTCCCACCAGCCGGACTCTCCGCCATTTCCACCCAAAAAACCCTAGATCAAAGCATTCACGCGGCCATACTTATAACTCAAAAATCCATACACAGAAATTTCACATAGATACATATGCACGTATATGTATTGAGTCAGGAGAAGAATAATTGAGGTAATTGAAACCCTAGGTCCGCCGTAGAAGACTAATTACAGATAGCAAGAGATACCTGTGGAGAGAGGAGGGAGGAGGGGGCGAAGAGAGGTCGTAGTTCTGTTAGTTTTGTATTTGGCGCGCGTCGAGGAGGGAGAGAGAGAGAGAGATGGGATTGGTGGGATTGTCTTTGAGGGAAGAGTGATCGGACGCTGGAGAAGAATGAGAGAGAGAGAAGGGTAGAGTTTGATCAGAGAGAGCAAGCTGTTTGGCCTTATGCTTATCGACACCGTTCGTTGCGGTTTGTCTTTTCATTGGTTCCAAATTTATCGTACTAGTCCCACAGTCTCACTTGTCTCACCCCTCTTCCACAGTTCCTGTACTCACTTGTCATTTTCCTCTTTTCTTTTCTTTTTTTCCCTCCCTAATCAGTTAATGAATTGCACAGCGGAGGGGGCGAACTTGGGCTATTGACTTGGTTGGCTCTCCAAAAAAAAATTTTACACGTTAATTTTTTAAATTTTTTTATTTTTTAAGGCTTGATTCCCTTGATGCCCACTAAATTTCAGACCGCCCCACTTAAACCCAAGCAGCCCACTCCAGTCCCTTTGAATTTTCTTAAGAGTTTGCCCCCATTGATTGTAATGCTGGCTCCACCATTGATGGATTGTGCTTGAAAATGAGCAACACGTGCTTTACAATTTAAACTACTGTAAAACAATTGGGAATTTATGGTCCATTCCATTTGGGTAACAAAATATAAATACATAGTTTCTGATGTTAAGAAAATGTTTTATTTAAAATTAATCAAATAAATAGTCTTTTAGTGAGCCTACAATAAGATTCATCAGTTTATTAAGTGTCATGATTTAAATCAAATTTCGAATTAACTTGTAATAATTGATTACCTAGCTTATGCTGTTGTAGGTCGAAATGAAATATCATTGATTGAATTGGTTTAGTTGGAGAGATTATTGTTGCTGGCATAGCATACAAAATGACTACATCCATACAAAAGTTAGTAAATTTTGAAGTGAAAATAGTAAGAATTTTATGTTAGGATGTCAATTTTTTTTTTTAAAAAAAGTATAAATTTTTTTTACGAACTTCAATTACTTCTTATAAATTATAACAACTTTTTTACAAACTGCAACAATTTTAAAACATTTTTATAAACTCTAATATCATCTTCACTAATTCTAAGAAAACTATCCATCTGAACACAATAATTTTTTTTTAAATTGATAAAAAAAACAGTTTAAGAATAACTTTTATTGGAATTTGTTAAAAAATAATGAAAAATATTAAAGTTAATGTTGAAAAGGGTTGAAGTTTGTAAGAAAAAAAATAAGAATTAATTATTTGATTGAAATTTTTTACTAACATCAACTAATTGTGTTGTTAAAGGTGGAGATTTTGGTGGAATGTAATACCCCTAGCAAAGTATAGGACTGAAAAGGCTACACTGCAGCTCCTCCCACCGGCTACGCTAAGGTTGTGTTTGAGAAACAAAATTTTAAGTCGTTAAAATTTTAATTATTGAAGTTGATGAAAAAGTGAAGAGAGTGAAAAAGTGAAAGTTTATGAGAAGTGAAAAAATGTATAAAAATTGATGAAAAAGTGAGAAGAGTGTTTTGTAATGATGATAAAATTTTAGGTGACCAATATTTTAGTAAGCAAACATAACCTTAGCAGTCGGCCTCTAAAATGTCTTGTGCGTGGTGGATCAAACAAAACTACAGACTCTTTTTAGGTTGTGTTTGTGTTGAAAAATTTTTAGTATTGAGTTTTGTGTTGGTATTGCGTTTAGTGAAAAAGTGAAGAGAAAGGTAATTTTTTATAAGAGAGAGAGATTATATTATAATATTTTATTGTAAGTTGGTAAAAAATATTGTGATATTTTTTGTGCAAACACACCCTTAGTCTTTTTTCTGCCATAAAAAGAGACTGTTGTTTGTTTCAACGGCGGAGGTCCTGTTAACACAGGAAAAAAGAAAAAGAAAACAGAATTGTCCTCTAAAAAACATGTATCAGAACTCGCTAATGACATGATTCTTAGTTAAAAGCACATGAGACAACTAAGACCGTCTTAGGTGCAAATCATCCGTGATCTGTTCGTAACATGAGAGATATTCCATACACTGGAGTACTTTAATAAACGCGGCAGTCCCAGCACGTAGAATTAAAAGCGTTGGGACCTTTACCGGAGGCTGGCGGAGCTGCAAAGAACACCGACATTTCATGTACTTCGAAATCTACATACAACAACAATTAAGTCATTGATTGCTCTTTACCTCTCAGCACTAGAAAGAGTCTTGGGACCTCCTCTTGCGAGGCTGGCAGAGCTGCAAAGAGCACTGACCTTTTATGGACTTAGAACTCTACGTACAAAAGCATACAAGTCATTGCTCTTCCTTAGAGAGATGGAATAATGTGCTTTTGAGTGGAATTGATAACAAACAGCTCCGATTTTCATACGGCATCACCTAATGGAAACCCTTCCAGAATTATTTTCTCCATGATCTCTTTCTGTTCCACAAGAAGTAAGCAGAAGAAGAGGAATGGTCATTTTCTTTCTGTATCTCTGGGGTATTGTAATATAAGAATCAGGAAACACAGTCACATAGGGCTTGATGACAATCAATGGTTCACTTTCCGGGGGGAGGGGGGTCGGGCTTCAGTCCAGACCCGTGCGGGTCCAGACCTGTCCAGACCCACGGTCTGGATTGAATCTCGACCACATCGGACGGCTCACGTGCGTTCTTTTAGTTTTAGTGGTCGGACCAATACATTTAGTGGTCCGACCACTATGTTCCGACCACTAAAATTAAACTCGCGGGGAGAGCCGTCCAATGTTGTCGAGATTCAATCCAGACCGTGGGTCTGGACAAGTCTGGACCCGTACGGTCTGGACTGAATCCACTTCCGGGGGGGTTCTGGCTTATTTACTCATGTGTCCTGGTACATGCAACATTATCACACATGCATACATTGATGGATGGAGTCAAATAATGAAGAACATATGCATTCACCTGGATTATTGTCGTGATCATTCCAGGACCGTCCTGCTTATAGTTCAAAATAAAACAATCAGAAAGAAACAGCAACTTGCAGTAGCTCAAAGCTGCAAAACTATTTAAGGTCTTAGAACTTCACACACCTCAAACCGTTTCTCTTCCCACGATATCTCCTCCCAAGTTTTGGAATTAGTGATTCCCATGAACTTGGGGCTTGAATTGTCTCCACGCGTTCTAAAAGTCTCAAGCTACCTGCAACAAAACTGCACTTTAATGGTAGGACTTTTTCCAGCAATAGTTCTCCCAATCTACTGCGATAGGTTGCAATTGTTGTCACAAGATCATATTCCCGAAGAAAAAAATCAGGTTCATCACAAGGTGCTTGCACAGGGAAATTCTAAGGAATCAAACTGATGGAAAATGAAGTTGGCAGATTCGAAACTTTTTCTATATTTATGGCCTCAACAGTGACCTCCACGTTTACACTACCTAGAATACAAGAAGTGAAGCCTTTAGATCTCCTATGAGATCGGAACGAGTTATAGTTCTAAAATAAATATCCAAGGCCTGAAATTTGCAAGAGCTATAACAAAAGAGACTATTCCCTGTGCCTACTTAAACAGGTGGAATGAGGACATAAATAACTAAACTAATTACTTGTGATGAACGCTTCTTCCCAAATTTCATGCTTTGACCATGAAGGTGCAACTTCGCGAAACGGGATTCCCAAGCTCAAGCATACTCTGCAGGATTTGTAAATAACAAAAATCAAACATACCAAATCCGTTACATTAAGCAAGTTCATGTTCTCTTTCTGGTTGATATAGTTGCCTATCAAAGATGAGTGATATATTTAGACGCATCATGGTCACAGTTCTTTGGAAATGAATGCGACTAAACTCCTCAGAGATGATTTATGGACATAAGAGAAAGCCTCAAAGACTTCCCTTGTCTACAAAGATGGAAACCTTGACATCAACCAGATTTTCGTGGAACTGGAAATGAGAAATGGGATAATTTTATGGCAATAGTCCCAAGGCACACTTCGGATTGTAGATGGTGCCATAAACAAGAAAAACAAGATCTACAGGTCATGATATGAAAAGATTTACTCCATCACTATTTGGCGGATAATTCCTGGAAGCACACTGTCACGTATAGGAGCTGTCTGAACTTCGAAAGCACATGCACTGCCATGATCACGCGAGGAGTTTCCCTCAGCTTCATCCTTATCCTGGAAAAAGCACATTCCATGAAAAACATTGATTATTTAACTAATACCGAGTGGAATGTTATACTTGGTTGCTCGATACTTCCATGATTATGAGTCGAAAGCAACTACAGAGCAACTTCTCCGACCATGTCAAAGATTCATGAAAGCATTTTGCATTAGGTTGAGCCCGAGATCGTCAAAAGCAGGAAAAAGTGCTACACGGTGAATAATCTCCTAGTAAAACCTATCTGAAGATCAGCTGAGTTAAGCCAGAAATAGCTGCAAATTTCTAAAATTCTTAGTCACTCACCTTGCGACAAACAGCAAAAAAGTTCGTCACGCAACCTTCGAGTATCTGATCACCATCATCTGACAACAGGAGCTCAGTCACAGATGGAGGCCTCAGCTTCTCCAGGTTCTTTCGAAGCCTGCCATAACAAATTCACCCAATCACATTCTCAGGAAAGCAAGAATGTCTATAAAACTACCTAATGTCAAACAAACCCCCAAAGTCGATTTATTTTCTTTTCCCTTAAGTTTCTCGCAGCCAACCCGATTTTGGAAACACGCATACCCACCTCACCCAATCCGAATACTTCGCATTCGCGACATCCCTCCCGCCACCGCCACACGCGCGCCATTTCCTCGAACAGTGAATGCACGAGGCACATAACCCCCGACATAAACATACACATAAAGAGCCTCAGACAGCCTTTCTTCATCCAGTTTAGCAGTTCTACCCAGTCTCTCCGAATTCCCACTAACAAGCACCGTTACCAACAACTCCTCCCCGCCGTTCCTTTCATTTATTACGACCGGCAGCACTTTTTTCGTTGAGCCGTCCACAAGCGCCCGAACCGCCGATTCCCACATCAGTGGTGTAACCGGCAACGATAACGGCAGTGAAAGCGCGGCATTGTTCGGTGGGAATAATAGCTTCGGAGCTGACTCCGACAGAATCCGTATCGACTCAGCGAGTCGTTTAACATGCCTTTCCCAGAATAGGAGGCTCGAAGCACCGTTGTGAGTACGAGTGGTCGTGTAAGCGCCTAAAAGCAAAAACAAAAACAAAAAATCCTGTGCAAACGAAAACGTTTCCGGCAATTGCTTTTAATCTCTCGTTTAGGTTTAAACAACAGCCAGCTGTATAATTTTCAGAAAACATTTTAGGAAAAGAGAAGGAGTTTTTTTTCTAGTACTGTGAGAGTACCAGGATGAGATTCGAGGAAGGTTGTGATGGGAGGGACGTCGGAGGAACGCAGTACTACGACTTTGCTGAAGAGAAACCGTCGGGTGTGTCTGTGTTAGTAAAATTTTAGTGTTGTTAAAATTTTAGGTATTGGGTTTAGTGAAAAAGTGAAGAGAGAGGTAATTTTTTATATTTTTTGTAGTGAATAGTAGTGATTTGATGAAGGAGAGAGAGATTATATTGTAATTTTTTATTGTGTTAAAATTTTAGAGTGTGTAAAATTTTAGGACGCAAACGCAGCCCTCGTACTCGTCGTCTTATTCGGTTTTGTTTTCGAATAAAACTTTTTCCGAAGTAGAAAAAATAAATAAATAAAAACTTTTTCCGAGTGACGTAGCCAGAGGTGCAAACGACAGTAGCATTATAGTGGCAATTTGATAAAGCTATAGCCCCGTGACAGAGGACCAAAGGCTGTAGCGTTTCTCTCAAAAATTTCGACTCTCCTCCGAAGTTTTGTCATAATAAAATAATTATAATGAGTATTAAAATTTTTAGATTATTAAAAGTTTAAAGTAGAAGAATTGATAAAATAAATGAAGATAATTTATAAGAATTGAAAAAAATAAGGAGAGATAAAATTTAAATATATATTATAATAAATAATAATAATTTAATAAAGATAGTAGATTATGATTTTATAATTTTTAAATTAAACTCAAAATTTTTTCAGCTGAGTTTAGATAAAAGCTGAATCTTAGATAAGTGTATTGAAGGCCCAAAACGATCATGTCTTGATAACGAAAATGCAATTGTAGGCCCATGAGCCCATTTATTTTATCTTGACGTGGCATTTGTCAGTAGAATACCAGATTCACCGAACAGAACCCTACGACGGAATGACGTTTGACCGTCGCCTTGGAACCTCAACACACGTAAACCCCAACGCGCGCACGTAAATATGTATAGACTCACACCTGCCTTCCATTTCTGCAACAATGGCACCGTTTCGAGGGAACGGATTGCCGGATGTCCGTATGGACTGCATCCGGACGTCCATCCGGACATCCCACGGTAGGGAGCCCAGGAGCAGGGTGGGTCCCGCCATTGGATGGCTGGATGCCGTCCATCCGGAGCGAAGGCAATCCGCTCCCCCGTTTCGAAGTGGCGCTTCATCCCCAACAGTCACCTTCCAAAAACCACCAATGGCACCTCTTCACGCCTTTAAAACACGACCCACTTCCATCACAAAGCGACATTCACAAGCAGACCAGACATTCGACCAAAATGGCTGGTTCTGGTTCTTCTTTTAATAATGACGCTGTCTCAGTCTCTCAAGAGGAATTCAAAATGTTCCACACCATCGATCGCACTCTGTTCACCCGCTTGGTCTTCAACCTCGGGCGTGACCCCGCGGAGGCCACCCAGGTCATGGCGCTCTGGCTCTGGCTCGAGATGGTCGGTGAGGAAATCGACATGGTCTACTCCAAACTGCTGTCATTGCCCGACCCTTTACTCAACGCACTGGTCGAAGAGTCAGTCATGGCCTTAACTTGCATAGAGAGCGACAAATTCCCGTTCCCTTCCGACAGTGCCGAAAACATCCCTCTGATTCAGAACCTAACGAAAACAGTAACATCGCTCCGCTTCTTCTATGACAATCGCCTTGGCATCGTTCGAGGGGTTACAAAGATGATCAACGAGGTCTGCGTCAGAGCTTTCGAGGACATCGTGAAACTTGCGCAGGGAAGCGAAGCAAACACCAGCAATATTGGAGGCGACTTGGGTCAAGTCGGAGATGGCCTACAAAACTTCAATCTCGTTAACACTTACATGCCAATGATGGACTCCTTGTCACCAGTCTGGTATCATAATTCTGGTGTTCAGGTTCATCCCTCTCATATGGTGGTTCTACAATATTCGCCTGCTGATGTCAGTGTAGGAAGACCGCCAGAGATTTCGATGGGGTTTGATCCTTATGATCTTTCGTTGCAGCGAAATATTTTGAATAATGAGATCAGTGAGGTTTTGAACCGAATGAAGTTGAGCGTTGACGAGGAAGTCAAAGAGAGAGAACAAGAAGTCCCGCCGGATGATAGGACGATTTTCTTGACATTCTCCAAAGGGTACCCCATTTCAGAAGATGAAATCAGAGAGTTCTTCACTAGGCGCGTACTTTCGTTTGCCTTTTCATTTGGTAGGGTGAAAGACTTTTCTAAATGAGTTTGCTAATCTCGTAAGTTGACTTTTCTTGTTATAAAAAAAAAACAGGAAATTTGGAGATCTTGTAGAAGCAATTTACATGCAAGATGTGCCTCCAGAGGAGCAACCGCTTTATGCGCGCCTCGTCGTTCGTTCAGCTTCCTCCATTGCAGAGGTCCTTGAAGGCAAGAGCAGAGCAAAGCTCTCCATCAACGGGAAGCATGTTTGGGTACGTAAGTATGTGCGCAAGAAACCAAAATCATCTCCGCCAGCTTCAGCCGCAAAGAAATCTTGAAGCGCTAGCTCTTGTATTTAAATTTTTGTCGCATGTCGAACTTTGTGTGGAGTGGATGTACTGGCGTTCTTTTCAGTTTGGGTTGATCTTTATTAATGTATAGACTACTGTGAAAACAATGGTCTTTTTTTTTTACAATGTATTTCTTCTCCTTTTCATCAGTTGCACTTTTCCTTCTGTATGTATTTTGTGGGTACGTTTGCAGGTTTTGGTCCATAAGAACTTGTGCTTACTGGAATTCTTTTTACCACGGCATATTTGACCCCAAACAAAAAAGTGAACTTCACAAATTCTCAAAAGGACAGAAACATACATCCTTTTTCTTATTGAACTTTTAAGGAAGTAACTTATCAAACTTTCTTGACCTGATACGTGCATTAAACAACTTATGAAACCCATAATCTCAGTGATCAGGCAACTCCAAAGGCCCATCATGGTCCTCGACATTTTGGTACTTGAACAACTTGGCACAAATCAGATAGTAACCAAAATTCATCCCCGTTATATCCCAGTCATGGAGACACAAGTTCTAGTTTCGGGCACTAATGTCAATCTTCATAGGCATCGATATAGCATTAATCCTTGGTTTTTGTTTTTACTCAATTAGTGGACAAGTTATGAACGGAGTCAAAATCACAAACAATTAGGTATATATAGTCGAATAATTGATACCTGATCAAGCTTTTAGCTGGTGCGCATGCGCTGTCTTCCTGATCTTTTAGAATCACATTGGTTTCAGAATAATAATCCTGTCTTCCAAAAGTTCCCGACACTCTTTTCTTAATCGCTGCAACCACGACGCGAGCTATGCTCATGAAGGGGCTTCCTTTTGGCTTAACTTGGCGATAGAATTGCTTTCCCAGTACAAGTGCGGCTACGCCAATGGCATTTGCAATATTGGCACATATTGCAGGGAAGGGGGATTGTCTCCGAAGTCAATCCCCTCAATGGTTTGGATGTCCGGGCAGTGTCCTATTCGGGCTTCCCGGGCAGGTGTGGGCCCTGCGCGCGGGACCCACACCCTACCATTCCCAACCATTGGATGTCAGGGCCCGGAGGGGAGGCAATCCCCTCTCCATATTGTAGAGCCTAATCGCCAACCCACGTTGTCCTGTATATAGATGATGGCAGTGAAGCTGATCAGTGATGACATTAGCACCGTACAAAATGATATAATACCAACCAAGAAAGTGCCTTGATCTTTGGTCTTCTCGAACTGTTCAGCTCCCATAGCAGCAATAGTGAAGCGTGTGCCTCCAAGCACTAGTGAAGACAGCGCTACGGTCATATCCTGATAGAGGACCGCATACTGAAGATCTGTTGGCGCTCAATTCACGCGTAGATGAGCCAAAAGCACATCGTGGTGGTCTCAGGGAATGTATGGTAGTCGTTAGGGTGAGCATGATCATTCCCTGAATTGTCAAAAAAACAGAATGAAAATTAAGGAACTCCATCTACGATAGGCTCTCAGTATCTATCATTAATCTGTCTACTAATAATCCAAATTAAAGATGTATCTATGCCAGAACAGTATCTCTAATTTTCTGTCGAATTACTGCGTGCATGCTTTCACCCGACGATGCATTTAAATGTTTTTTTTCTGCAGGTTCATCAAAACATCTCTACAGCTGCATTATCGCGAAAACGTAAAGATATTGTCAATGGAACAAACTAATGTACGACGATCGAAGAAACTCATGAAAAGTTTCCAGTAACTACTATATTAGGGTGATCAAAACATAAAAGAGTAATTCGTTGATCGAAAACACAAATTTATATTACCAGTAAGGAAACAAAGGCGAAGATCATGCCAACAACGGGGAAGGAGCCGAAGAACGAGTCGGCGATGATGGCACCTGCAATGGGAAAGAGACTGCTGCAAGCCAGGACAATGTTACTTATCTTTGTAGCGGTTATATATGCTTTTCACGTTGAACTCTGTTATTAGAAATACTATCAGATTCGACGCCCACCCAGCGGCTGCTATGGAAAGCCCCATCACACTTACTGCTCAAAACAGTGCACATTGCTGTTTATTAGACCAAATAAAAGGTTAAAGGAGAAGGAGGGTCAGGATTTTAAGTCACAGAAGAAAGAGAGAGGGAGAGACATCATGAGGTAGAGAAGACCTGCAATGAAGGGGAAGGTAATCCACCCTCCTCGTTTGAATTCCTGAGGTGCTTGACTGCTTGTGAACCTCCTTCTTGACTGAGCTTCCCTTCAAAGTGCTGAATTTCCACGGTTTCCATTCTCTCTCTCTATGAACAATGATGCTACATAGTTCAGTTCTTAGAAGGTGTCCATACTATATGTGGTTAAGGATCCGACATCTGCCGTTTGATCTGTCTCACACTTGCATTATTTTTACGCACATTCTAGGCAATTAATTAATTCATGAAAGGACTTAGATTTCACGTGGTAACCCACTCATGAAAAGAAAGAAACTTGAGAAGTATAATTATTCAATGAGGGGCCTCACCAAGGAAAATAGAAAGTGAGAAGGGGCCTACAAAAACCAGACACATAGGGCAGCAACTCGAGGAAATGCTCTCGCCGATCAGCAATTATTTTCAAGATTTGATTTCATATATTTTATCCCACTAGTCCTACCCCTTAACATTCATTTCATTTTTGGGGAATGGAAAAGGCGAGAAGATCAGTGCACGAATTAGGTTATAAGGAAAAAAGAGCACGTGGACTATATATCGTCATGCTTACGTACATGTATTAGTGTGGTGTTTGATTATTAAAATTTTAGGGTGTCACTCAAACATTACCTACACCACCATGTTGTACAAGGCGAGAACACTACTACACGGAGACACATTTTTTATGCACAAAACAACCCACGAGTCTCACAAGCATATCCGCTGCACTCGCATTCGAACATTGCCATACTTTGCTTGCATGTGATATTGGTTAAGGCATTGAAGGATACATTACTTTGTGTTTGTGTGACTGCCTCTTTGAGTGCAGTTCCCATGTTTCCACTTTCCTTTCTTATTTTAAAGCTGCAAAAAGAAGACGATATTATTTGGCCCATATAAGGTGGTTGCGAACAAAGGGTAGCCAAGCTTAGGAAAAAAAAAAACAGAAAAAAGGCAGCCACGTGATTGATTATCCTCACAAAAGGTGCACAATAAAATTCTTGTCATTAGAAAGTGAGAAGTCAATTTCCCACTAAATTATTGTGTCCCAAAATTTTAAATTTTAAATACGATTAATAAAATAGTTACAAAATAATTAATCTCATTATGAGTAATCATCTCTTTACATTACAATAATATTAAAAAAATTATTCAGTAAAACTCGCAAATACTAAATACCCAAATAGGCACCTCTGGTGAGGCAAAAGTTATTGTGTGATTGAGGTTATTGTGTGAGTGGACGAGTGAAATTAGAAGTTGAAAAATCTAATGACTGAAAAAATGACACGTCATTTAATGAATCCGACGCGCGAACCCGACCCGGTTTCATTAAATCAGCCATTAGATTTCTCAACTTCTAATCTCACTCATTCACTCACACAATAACCTCACTCACACAATAAACGGCCTCCCTCTGGTGATCCAATAAACTATGTACGTTTTTTTTCATAAAAAGGGGACACATTCGAACGGAATAATTAAATTATGATATGAATCAAGATATAAACCACTTACGCGAGATTCATAACCGTTAAAACAATCCACGATATGTATGTACAAAAAGTTGACCGGTATGAAAGACAAAACTTTGGGGCAAATCAATATACAAGAGCTCAAACGTCAAGTCAGTACAATGCATTGGTAACGAACTTGCACAACGGAAATTTTGTGCTAAAGCTGCATTGCTGATCTGTGGACAATGTCATAAAGAGATAAAAGGATTTCAGCACCTATAAGCGCAATGATGAGCCATTCCAGAAAATCTGATTTCCTGTTTTGAAGGATTTCCTGAAGAAACCGGATATTGTGCTGCAGAGAGAGAACAGGACGTCACAACAACGTGCACATTGCTTATAGACAGGATTCTTTGACGTTATGCTAAACAACCTTCAACGAGAGAGAAAAAAAAAAGCGCACCTCCACAAACTTCAGCTTAAAATCAAGACTTGCGAACCTCTGAGTGAGTTCGAATTCATCTCTGAGATATTCCCATATCTGAGCATATTTTGCATCCTTCCAGGCAATGTCTGATCTGCAAAAGTCAATCCAGTTTTCATGAGTTGTATTGAACATACGTAGAAAAAAAAAAGCTACAAATTTTGACACAGAATAAGCTATGGAGTATGAGGCCAGGAAGGTAGGGGAATTCATTCCCGCTGGAAACAGTAAATCGCTTCCCAGCTCAAAAGGAAATGAAAAATTATGTATTACACGTGAAGGTCTAAACCAAAATAAAGATTCTATGCAACAATAATAAGTTAGAGACCACTGAAACAGCAAAACACTGTCAACATTGATGTACTTCTTATGTAATCGGATAGGTTTTGGGATTGAACATGTTTCCCAACCCTGAACAAAACACAAGTAGCACCCGCATATGGCAGGGCTAGAAAACAAGATCAATCTTGCCACAAGAATTCATAACAAAATCAAGTAGGGGCCATTCCAGTATCAAAATCCATTACAAGGTTTCTGACAAAACTAACCACTTTTGCTAGGGTTAACACTTTCTTGCCACAAGCAAAAGGAAAAGGACACGGAAAATTGGTTATCTTCCAAGACTTCAATTTCATTAGCTTTTCTTGTCACTTGTACAGATTTGAGAACACTATATAGTAGAATCCTGCAGCTTTTAATTCACACTTTTCTAAGTTTCCTTCTTCGATAATAGGCATTCAGAAAGTACGTTATCCAGGCTTTACTTGTTTTTACCATCAACAGCAGTTCGTTTAATGCAGGTCATTAAAGTCTTACCTCTCAAAAAGCCCAAGCTTAAGTATCACGTCAGCAAGATTAGAGTTTGCCTTTCCCACCAACTGAAAAAGCTTTTTCCGCTTCATTTTGAATTTTCCAGTTGTCTCCATCTCACGATTTATATCAGTAAATTCTGCAACCATTCCATCAACCTAAGAAAAGAGAAAAGAGCTATAAGCACGAATTATCAGCAGTTATCTTCACGGATAAAAACCTTCAAGGCTGATATGGAACATGCCTGGCGTCCATAGTAATCAAGAGCAATACTTTGGCCGAGAACACTACCAATAGTACGGATCCCATCAATATTCACGTACTGCAACATTATGTAATCCAATCCACCTTGCATCCATGTGTTCAAAGCTGGATTCTCTCTTACCTCGTACTCTGCAGTCCCAAAACACATTCACATTGAGATGGACTAAAAACAAAAAACATACAAAATGTCGAACATTTCTCATTCAATGGAGGCAAAGACTATAACAAAACTCGGGCAAAGAACAGATTGCAAATTGCAACAACAGCAGAAGTATCAGGACGAACAGAGTCATAGTTCAGCTTCTACCATTGCTACCTTTTTGCATCCTGGATTAACACTGAAATACTAGCCTTGATGTCAGATGTCCAGAAAAGCTTCATTATGCAAGATTAAAAATGATATTCAATAGATAACCTAGTGGCTTTATATTTGATACAAAAACCTTATGAACATAATATCTTACCATCCTTTCTCATTTCAGGTAGCAAGCCTGATGCATGTTTTTTTACAACTTTCAAATAGCCATCAACATCATGTTCACGGACATTAAACAAGACAATGGAGCCATACTGGAAAACTACCATGTAGCAGCAATTACTTCCACTTAAAGAAGCACCCAAACCCTGAAACAAAGAATCATTCTAATTAACATCGTCAGCTTAATGACAATACTCAAACATATGCAAAAATTTATGGTTGAGACGCAGAAGATGATCATGTGCATGACAAAAGCAAAAGAAACAAACTTACATTGGCCTCCGAAAGATTGCCAAACTTAAGAACAACATAATTAGTCATTCGCGATGTTGGCGGGATAAAATTGAGTTTGTTCTGTTCCACTAAGTTTCTCAAGTCCACACTACACCAAAAGAAAGAATAACCAGAAAATTGTAAAATACATAAGCAACCAATAAACGCACTTTTTTGGTTGGCTTCCAATGGTTTAAACAAACTTGGGTTCCATTGTCCACAAATCCATTTCAAGTTGCGAAAAGCCATGATAACGTACAAGTTATGATTTAAAGAGAACCTGTTCCCATAATGGTCTTCTTGGACAGCAGATAAAGGTCCACGAAATTGAGAAAAAAAAATTCATAACTTTCCTCTGCCTTTTTATATATGCACTTCCAAATTATAAAAAAAGTAGACACAGCGCCCCGACAGCATGACGTTAGATTTATCTCCCAAACAAAGAAGCAAACCTAGTTGAGAAGAAATAGGCTCTAACAGGAATCGAGGGCTTAGTATCCTCCTCCACGCTGCCACTATCACCATTGCCGACCTCAGAGCAAGACACTGGCTCATTCCACTCCACCGTGCCCGCAGGAGAGGCAGAGGAAATGCACTGCACAGAAATCAAACCAAAATTGGAGCCGTAGCCGTGGCTTCTGATGCCGGGGATCGAGGAGATGGAAGTGGTGAAGATGGTGCGAAAGTTTAGGCCTTTGGGGCCGGAAAGAGTTTGATGCTCTTGGGTGACGGTGAGAATTGCACGGACATGTTTGAGAGAGAAGGAAGTTTGTGAGGAGGAGGGGAAGAGACGCAGGGCTCTCAGGTGGGAGTCTACGCTGCGCCACATTTTCTTTCGGCTCGGGAGGGTGAACGTCTCTCGGTGCTGGGGGTTTTGTGATATGGTTTTAGCTTTCTAGACCGAATCCAAACGGGCCTTGAGATGGGCCGTCGTACTTACACAAATTCTGCAAACTGTGTTGAGCTCGTGGCCCATCAACGAAGAACTTTGGTCCATGAGATGACCCATTTTCATTTCATGACATTCACCCCTCAAACGAGTACTGCTAAACAAAATCGGACAGCGGACTGGATCGGACCGGACCAGTTCTATTTTTTAAATGCGGTCCGGTGAAATACGGTCCAGACCGAATTGGACCGCATTTATTAATATAAATAAAAAATTATATTTTTCAATAAAAATTACAAACTTAAAAATTTTAATTTTAATCTAAACTAAAATCTACATTTTTATATGTTCTTCCCCTTCAAAATTAACCTAAATTTTTTTAAAAAAATGAAAAAAAATTGAAACTGGTCCGGACCACTTAATAAATGGTCCTGAGCAGACCGCATTTGGTTGAACCGGACCGGACCAAAAATCCGGTTTGCAGCCCTACAAACGAGAATCATTTACAATTTTTTAAAAAAATATATATTATTCCTTATTAACCCTAAACAGTAAACTTATTCTCAAATTTCAATTATTTCATTTGTTTTTATTTCCAAGTTAATGAGTGAATTTAAATCCGATGTTAAACAAATATAAGTATCTATTATTTCATATGTTTTTTGTTCCAAGTACTGACTGAATTTAAATCAGTTTTAAATCAAATATTGGAGAAAAACAGTGATTGATATAATACTATTGGTGTCAAATTCGTGGATTTAATTCTTTAAGATTAAATAATGTTATATCACGATATCTATGCCTCTAGATTTCTTCATCCTAAAATTTATAACATTTGTAGATCATAAACAGAAATGGCCAAATATATTTTTTACGCACGAATAGGTGTATTTTATACATTATATCTTAAACTATCATCACATTGAACTTTCAAACTACAAATTCTTAATATATGGTGGCACCCTCAATCTATATTTTTAAACAAATTAGATGGAAATTGACTTTTATAAATACAGAATATAGATTATGTACTTAAAATAGTTACATAAATAGTAGGATTTAAGAGCAAAATTAAAATGTCGTTTACAAAAATTAATTTATATTTAATTTGACGGAAAAAAGAGACCAATGATACAATATATTAGGGATGGGTAGTTTGTAGCTACAGTATCTCAGAGGAAAAAATAAATGACAATAGAGAGAAAAGCCAGTGGATTAAATGTATATTATCCTTAAAAAGTGGGTGATTGATGGCGTTTGTGCTGAATGTATACTCAGACAAGGTTACATGTATTAAAGGAAGTAAACAAAGAGCGCTCATCTCTTAATGCTTCAACCAGACATTATTCACCAAATTAAGGCAGGCTTATATCTTCAGAGATTTGCATAGTTTTTCACAAACTTAAGGCTGGCTTGCATCTACATAGATGTCAATCATGTCGTCCGATTAAGGATATTTTGTTAATCGAGCGAAAGCCTTTTACGACAAGTAGGCAATGGAATAGGATAGAACTTTATAGCACTGTATAGCAGTTTATATGATAAACATCTCTACAGAGGGCAGACAGCAATGATTGGCCAGGTCGTCTTGCGTACCTAACCTTCTAAAGAGAGAACGCCAACATTGCGTCTGGGTTTCAGCCTCTATAACTGAAGTAGTTAGAAGCGTTGGTGGTGGATGTGTTGGGTAAAGGAAGGCAGAGATTGTGGACAGAACTGTTCTGCAGGTTGTGTGGATACGGTGCTGATGGAGCAGTAGCAGCGGAAGAACAGAATCCTGATGATGCTGCAACAGAGAATACTGGCAGTGGGGTTACGACGCCATTGGCCTGCATTTGCCATGCCCAGTTGGAAAATCTTGTCGAAGAAACAGCTTCTTCAACTTTTTCTCTGGCCCTGCCCTGCAACTACAATGTTAATTGTCTCAAGTTAGGCTTATATATCTGGCATGAATGGCAGCCGTATTCACTTGGGCCAGCTTGAAGTCATGAAGGAAATAATGACTGCAATAAAAAGTGCCGACTCCTTTCTCCGGATATACAAAAGAGACCTAAAGCAAAGGAAGAGAGGACTATAAATGCCTGTTATTGCAGACTATATGGGTAGGGAAACGGGCTATGTCCCGGACTGTATGGGAAGGCAATAGCTGAAGAAGCTAAGGTGTTGATGCTGGGAAACGATTTCCTCCTAGGAGGGAATGAACTAATGAGTCCTAACATTTCATTAGATGGATGACAGCACATTAATGAATACATCAAATGAAATGCATCGATTGGATAGATTCATTAATATACTGACATTCATTCAATTGCCTGTTAGAACCCATTAAGTAATTCTCTCTTAGGAGGGAATATGAGTCCGTTGATGCTAGCAAAAGTCCATCAAATAAATCAGACTGAAAAAAAAAATATATATATATAAGGGATAATTGTGAGTAGAGTGATCGTACCACCATTTCCTCTTTTTTGCAGTGGAAAGGGAAATCAAACCCAGTGTCCTTCCCCTTTGAACCACTTGAAATCCCAAGGCTTAGGTCAAGATTGTGGCCACTTCCTGAATTCATACAAATAGAAAATCCTTGTCAATATTCAATTAAAGGGAACTCAGAGAGACATTAGAATCGATTTGTACCTGGACCATTGTCGCCTACAATTATCTCCCCTTCATAGGTGGTTGGGTCAAAGTTGGTTACTGCTTCCCTTCCATTACACTTCATGGCTACCATATCATAGGCCCTGAATTCAAAATATGAGAAGGGACATTTATGTTAGATTCAATCCCACCTATATCAGATTTCAGACCACAAATCAGTGCGAAGGACCATAAATTCATGATCGCAAGGACCTTGCTGCTTCTGCTTCAGTGTCGAATAACCCAAGGTGCATATACCTGCGAGCACGCATCATAACTTCACAGATACAAACGAGGATTGACTGCCTAAGCATTTCGTCTGTTCTATAGCCCTATCTGTTAGCCCTCGTTACGGTTTTAGGAAGCCCAAAATGGCAAGGTCTGAAATATCAAAATGGTGGATACAACACCATACCAAACTTTTGACACTAGAAATAGAGTTATGAGTAAGTTAAGGAACTGTTTCTTACTTCTTCCCTAGGAATTGTCCCACTCGAGCTTCCCATCGACCACATTTTTGCAGGGTCACTCCTCTGTATTTTGAGCTCCCTCGAGAGAATCCACTGCTTTGGCGACGAAGAATATGAACAAATTCTTCCTTATTCAGACTCATCATCTGCATATCAACAAAAATTAGAACTTTATACGCTTTAAGACACTGACACAATGCAGCAATTAGCTATTGAACATCCCACTTGCACCTGTTTCATTTCTTCCTCATAATCCTTTATCTCAAAATTGATATCAGCATCAACTCCCCGGAACTTAATTGCAGCCCGATCATATGCTCTGAAATAATGAGGTCCAAATTTAAGATAAGATAATTTAACAAAGCATAAGGCAAGTCGAGTAATATCTAATCATGAAATTAAACAAGTGAACCCACCTTGCCGCGGCATGAGCCGTGTCAAATCCACCTGAGAAATTCCAAGAGACGGATTCATCAAAACTATACAAAAACCTACCCAAAAATGAAAACGAATTGCCCAGAAGATCATCGACTTACCTAAATATACTTGCTTCCCACAATCCCTGCACATCAAACAGAGAACGAATTAACACCACTGAGAAAATATGCCTTTTCGTGTTCTTAAGATAAAACCATTGACAAGTGAAACGGCTTTTTTTTTTTTTTAATTTAGAAAAAAAAAACGGCTTATTTTTCAATAAGGCAGAAAATATTTTTCGCATAGAAATAGTACCATATATGAGATTCCCATCGCCCGGTTCTCCGGTAGAATGTAACGCCCCGGTATTGCGAACTCCGAGACCTGGGCCCTCTCCTACTTTTCCTTGCTTGCGGCTGCTTCTGCTGCGAAATTATCGGGTCGGTCTGACCACCCCAGTCAGCAAATGACAGATTCAACCACTGAGGCCTCGACGGCAATCCCAACCCGAACTCTGGCTCCCTGCCTCCCCGTTCTCCTGCTACCGGAAAAAGCGGCCTTGTAATGAGTTCTGGAGTCGTGATTTTGTCCTTGACCTCCTTGGTGGTGCGTACAGCGTGTTTTTCTTTCCTCAATATGTCAAAAATGAACTCGGAGGAGTTGTTAGAAGAGTCTTCGTCTCGGGCATTACTTGAAGCCTCTTCGGCGTTGACAATGGAGGAGGTGGAGGTTCCAGAGTCTTCCACTTGGATTCCTGAGCCCTGCAGGAGAATCTCCACCTCCATTACCTCCTTCTCATCACAAGGTGAATTACAGGAGAGGATGTCAACATTGAGATCCAACATATCTTTCTCAGCTGTCAAGTTTGTTGATCTCTAAGAAAACTCGGTTTTACACAGCACAGTATGCTTGGCATGAAAAACCCATTAGCATATCGAAAGTTTCTTCAGTAAATATTGAACAAAAGCAGCTGAAAAGGGAAAATAAATATTCGTTGGAAATAGATTGGAACGTAGCTTCGTCCTAGCAACAGTCAGTTGAGAGAGAGGTGCCGGTAAGTTATTGACGGGGAAAACAAAAACACGGCCGTATCGAGGCTCTACGGACAGATGAATCAAAGAACGGCCTGCAAAGGCAGAACCTGCAGGCACGGGTAGAGAGAGAGAGAGAGGACAAATTGAGAGGAAGGGAGAAGAAGGGACTAGGAGAGGTAATTATAGATGATGAAGAGGCTCGTAAGGCACAAGAAACTGAATGAGCGACTCCAAGAGATAAAAAGAAAGTGATGGAGACGTGTTAACTGTGAAGGTAGAGCATGGTGACACTCTTGCCCCATTACGTTTAACTTTTTTGCTTATTTATAATTGGCAGTTTTATAATTAACGTAGTTGCAACCAAACCCATTAAAAATTAGCATTAAGCTGCAAGACGAGGAGTAATATGATCTTAGATTTACATGCCATAATTATGAATCTGGTTACTACGTTGAATGGTAAAAATAAAAAATAAATCAACAGTAGTTATAATTAATAACTCTTTTACCTAAATACAACATGTACTCAGTAGACTGTCGGGGCCGTATTCTTCGTGTAATAAATTGGTATAAATAAATTTGTCCCAACAAAGCTAACTCGCGAGACAGATATGGCCTGTATGCTAGCTATCCTCGATACCATATAGATTCCGGAAGATCTAGGGTTATGTTCATTTTGAGTAAAAATGTAGGATTTTAGAGAAGTTGTGAATATTTATGTTGGATAGTATTTTATTGGTGTTTGTGTAAAGTGGAGAGAGAAATGATTTGATGTAATTTTTTAATAAAAAAGTATTGGAGTTATGTGAAAAAGTATAGAGAGAGAAAATTTATGTTGAATAAAAAAGTAAAAATTTGTTGAAGATTGTGTAAAATGTATTGGTGTTTGTGTTTGAATTCTGAATATGTTCGGTGGTAGTTTTATGAATATATTTAAAATCTTAATGTGAAAACAAACAATTTTTTTTTACGGAATTGTCAAGTCCTTAGTTGGTATTAAGTCCGTACCTAACATTAGAAACTAGTGATGGGATTGCCCTAAGTGGTAAAGTCGTAGGTTTAACTACAGATGGTTGGCCGCATTCAAAGAGACGCGGATGGCTCATGGCTGGTCGCCAATGTACGCGTGCGTGAACTTTCACAACTCAATAGCAAAACCGCACACTTCCGAATCAGGAAAATCGCCACACAAAAAATACCAATTTCCCTCTTCCTTCTTCAGACTCTACGTGGCGGTCACTAGTAGGTCTGAGACATCGAAGGATCAAGGATGGACGGATATATCACGTCCTGATGCCCCAAACCTTGCTGCACAACGTTCACGGTACCAGATAGATGGACGTCCGAAGAAAGGACCCCGCTACCTAAATTTGCCGAATAGAGTAATGCGAGGTGGTCCCCGCCGCAGCAATGCAATAAATCCAACAGTTGGGCTGGGGCTTCCACAAGGTTGGACACCACTAAAGTTAGGACGTGACAAAAGCTTCGACTTGACCCACCAAATTTACCAGACTTGTGGGGGAAGTTTATGGTACGACATTAATACCATGTTTACTTATTATTTTTTAATTATTTTTTAAAAAAATTCACTTTGAACCCTCCAGTAACTATTATTTTTAGGTCTAAATACAAATGTCGTGGCATTGCACAATCTAATAGGAACTTACGACTCAAATGGATGAATATAGGTTATGGGTGTAATAAGACGAAACAATTAATATCTCGGCAATTGTTTGGTGTAGACTTAAGACTTTACACGGCTTAGAGGGAAGAGAATCACATGCTAAATGGGTTGGCAGAAAAGTGCCTCTTCCCATACATCGAAAGGCATCCGTGGACCACGATGTTCCCGGCTTTGGAAATTACGACTTTGATGCCTTTGTTCCCAAATTACATCTTTGACCATTCTCAATGGGTCCAATAAAACTTCAAACCCGAAAGAACTTTTTATTCTTTACTACTTGATAAATATTATTTGGGTCTTTGTTCAATGTTTGTAGAGTCTAGTTATTATTTGTTATACAATAAATATTAATTCATAAGTGCTCTTCAAATACAAGCAACCTAGTGGAGTAATTTAGTAAGAGGGAATTTTTTTTTGTAGGTAAAGCAGGCAATCTGCAAGGGAAATGGGGGTAAGGGGATTCGATCCCCAGAAGCAACCCTCCCCATAAGGAGGACGTGTCACTTGAGCTAGAGCTCACTGGCTAATAAGAGGAAATTACTCGGGAAAAAAAAACGTAGAAAGAAATCACGTGACTTTACTCTTCTTGGGCAATAAGTATTTCAACTCTTTTTGAACCAAACTATATGTCATGGCATGATGGTAACGGAATCATTGGTCTTCATAAGAGGTAGAACAATGTTTATATGTTATATCGGTGGTAGTTGGATGAGAAAGCTTAAAAATTAGCTTAAATTGCCTCCAAAGTTGATTTCCTCTCGTCTCTTATAAGTTATTGACAAGGCACTAGGAAAAATTGCACGTCACCAACCTCAAGCAACACATTTTCACTGTCCTTCGAAATTACTACTCTTGACAATTGAACCGTTAAAACTACTTCTTCTTCTTTTTTGCAATTTCCCCATCTCCAATTATACTTTACAAAAAAAGTGGTAGTTTAAGGAGGTTAATTTTCAAGAGTGTTAATTTGAGTGTCAAATTACAAATGAAGCAGTAATTTAAGATGACAAAGTATAATTTTCTCAAATTATTACTAATTGACTTTCAAATTTTTTTTTCTTCAATTTTGTATTGCTTCATGTGTGATACCACGAATCCTACATGGAGTGGGAGATGAGTTCTATAAGGGTGAAGTCCCACATTAGGACCTTAATAGGGTGAACTGAGCTTTATAATGATCAAATGGGCTTTAAGAGCAATCTTGACTATTCATTTTAAAGTCAAAGCAAAGATGTGACTAGTATTTGTCATTGAATCGTTACATCATGTCTATGAGCTATTTAAAAAATGAAAATATAATTATTTTCCATAAAAAGTCAACAACTAATTAAGAAGTAGGAAGGTTAAATTTTCGAAGTGTGCAAGAAATAATATAATTATTGGAAGTCAACCTTTGAGATTTGTGGTGGTTTACATTTTAGACTATTTTTTTTCAGCTTAAAACGGGAAGTCAAACTGTAAACATTTATTACTTTGCAATTTATCAATTTGATAAAAGCAGTTCGATATTTGTTACCGTAACAAAATAGGAGAAGCAAAAAAGTGCCTTCCTAACAAAAGTTTTGAACAAGGACAATATGGTAATCACGAACCACCCAACCCAATCAGTGGAGAAAAAAGAACGGCAGTTGAGAGAGAGAGAAACCTTAATGGAGACAGGACGTCTTGTCAGTAGTCACTGACACATCGAACCAATCCAATCAATTCCCACCCAAAAACAGTAATTAAGTGACCCGAAATATCGGCTTCTAATTTTCCTTATTCGGAAACATAAGTAAACGGAATAGGAAGTGAGGCAGGCAGGCAAAGAGTGATTGGACACGAGAATCTGTCTTTCATGTGCTCCCACGTACGAATCTTTCCTCTTAGGGTAATCCCATTCCCCTACCTTAAAAAAAGAGAAGAAAAAAAATCTCCTCGTAGATTCCTCTTCTAGTTGAAGCCCCACCTCGATTTTGACGATTATGCCGGCCTTACTAGAGGTAATCTACCTGCTGTAAAGATATTGATCTGGTGAAGCAAAAATTGTCTAAGTTGATTTAAATTATTATTTTAATGAATTTAATAAACCCAAAAGTGATAAGCGAACCGGACCTGTCCCAGTCGGAATAAATCGCACGTCATCGACTTTTGTTCCGAATCGGATCAGTCATTGCGCGACACGTAGAGATTGGAAACCTGTTGTTACAGAAAAGGATAAGGTGTGGTGGCCCGTTGAATGGAAACGTTACAATCCAAATGTCCCGGCCAATAATACCAACAATAAAACCAGCTGGCAAGACTTGGCACGCGCCAACCAGCGCGTCTTTCTTCAAAAAGTCTTAGAGCATGTTCGTTTACAGAAAAAAAATTCTCAGGATTTTTTGATTTTTTGAATCCTCATGATTTTATAACTAAACATCATTTTTCACACTACATAAATATAACTATAACACGCATACCAATAAAATTAACATTACATAAAAATTCTCAAAACACAAAAAATTCTTACAAAACACCTTAACCGAACACACTTTATTACGAAGTTGGGAGATGGGATCGTATGGACGCTTTGAGCGTGAAGCACTCGAAAGCCAATTAGCGGTTGATACGTCGCTGCTTAAATCAGAGCATTCACGTGACAATAAAACGATTTTAATTATTAAATTAAGAAAGATTAGGACGATAAATAATTATATTTTATTTTAATATTGACCCTTTCGCATCAATCATCTAATAGAATGAATCAATGTATATTGGCTAACAAATTTTAAAAACGAACATTTGCTTCGTTTTTATATATATTGGATTCGAATGTATTTGATTTAATGTATAATAAATTTTAAGGAGATTGATCTACTCATTAATCAATTTTCATTTAAATACTATTTTTTTAAAAATAGTTATTTAAATTTTAAAATATGCACCTAATCTATACTCTCAAAATCCCTTGTTATCTCTTAACTATTTGGGCAGGTTAACATTTGTTTCGTTGAGTCATCCAAAAGGTGATAATTTTAAGCAGGGACGAAATTAAATAAAAGTCCATAAACAAAGTGTAAAAATTGGTTATAATTTCGTATTAGTAAAAACAACTATTATAGTTTGGAAGACTAAATCTTGGTACGAAATATATACTATGTGTATTTCGCGGATGTATTATGCTATTTTGCACGCCATGTTTTATATAAATAAAGGATAAATACAATATTGATCCTGTATTTTACTCTAAAATTAAATAAGTCTTTAAACTTTAAAACACATCAAATTAGTCCTTAAAATTTAATATCCATCATGACTTTAGTTCCTCCGGGACCCTTCAAATGTGAATGATTTTAACTTTAAAGATTAATTTGATGTGTTTTAAAATTTAAAGACTTATTTAATTTTAGAGTAAATTACATAGACTAATATTGTATTTATCCCTATAAATAAATATAACGTATTATAAAAAAATTTTAAAAGTTTTTGTCGTCTTGTGACGCGCAATAATTGGATTACACGTGTGAAAAAAGTTGGACATAGGGAGTGCAAGTGGGGCATGAAAAGCGAAGATGAAGTAATATATAATATGAGGAAGTGGGGAAGTAAGCTAAGGGTATGTTCGTTTTGTAATTTTTTGTACGATTTGAATCCAAGTTTTTTATGTTCGGCGACTCAACTTCAAGTTAGGGTTCGGCATAAATTTTTCCTTTTTTGCCTTGAAAAAGTTGTTGTTGAATGACTTAAAAACCCCTCAGCACAACATAAAAACTAGAAAAAATAAAAGGTAAAGTTGGAAGTTTTTTTCACCCCTGCATCTGGCCTGCCATGTCGCCTGACATGTCTCCTTGAAGACGTCGAATTCGTCCTTCGAATGATGCATCCGGCCTGCCATTCTTGACTAATTCTCGTGCTTTTGTGATTTTTTTGTTTTTTTAAATAATCTTAAAAGTATTATTATTTTAATAAAAAATAATAAATTCAAAAAAAAAACTTTAAACATTATCATTAATTTTTTTACCTATTATCAATCTCTACACAAACATTAATATAACATTAATATCACCTAAAAATTCACAAAACACTCAAAATCTTACCAAATTTCTCAAAACGAATTTAGCCTAAAAAAAAGTGGAAGTGGGGAAGTAAGATAAGAAGTTTACGATTCTTGTGTACTTGTCGGTAGGCCTGTCCAAAAAACCGGCCGGACCGGCCAAACCGGATCGGACCGGACCGGTTTTGACCCAAACCGGTTGACTTTTTTCAACCGGGTTGACCGGACCGGTAAACCGGTGTATTCCGGTCCGGTTCCGGGTTACCCTCATGAAAACTGGGGACCAGACCTGAGTATACCTCTTCAAACCGGCCAAAACCGGAATTTGGCCCAAAATGGCAAGGCCCAACCCTAAAACCGGCCCAAAATGACATGACCCAACCCAAAACCGGCCCAAAATAGCATGACCCAAACCGACCCAAACCGGACCGGACCGGACCGGACCGGTCATATAACCGGTCCGGTCCAGTCCGATCTATATACTTTCAAAAACTTCCGGTTTGGCCGGCCAAACCGGACCGAACCGGACCGGATTTTGGACACCCCTACTTGTCGGCAGAATACGAGGTTTTAAAGTTTATTGAGCGACGTGGCCTCGTCCTCTCCTTTCAATACAGTTTCTCTCTCAAAATTACCAGACTGTCCTCGTCTGTTGTTTTCCGCACGTGCTATTGGACGTCAACGGGGCAGTACACAACTGTTTCGCTATTGGTTTGAGTTGGGAAGAACTAAAAACTTCCACTTGTTTGGTTGTCCCCCTTTTTTTTCGTTTAATAATTATTATATTTCGTTATTTTTTTTCAAGTAATAGAACTGAACTTTGTCTAATCTACTTATTATATAAATGGATTGGGGATACCACTATTTAATGAAGCAGTCACTATCAAGCAAGTTAAGAAAAGCAAGCATCTTGATAATCTCCTTACCTAAATATGAATTGGGCTTTGCATTCTTTCTCTTTGTTTTCATTTTCCGTCAAATTTTTTTGGCTACCAATTTTCAAACTATGTTATTCTAATCAGTTTTGAAGGATCCTCGAGTAGCCAAATATATTTCTTTAGAAAACAAAATGAATCTACAAAAGCTTTAAAGTTCAAAACCCAAATCTTTGACTTCAATGCTCTTTATGGTCCAACTACCGGTTACAACTTTAGTATAAGATCCTAGAGCTAGCTAGAATTCTTTCTTTAGGCATGATTAAGGTACGTACGTAATGCCAGGTAAAAAAGAACACTAGACATATTACTTCTTTTCACAATAGGTACTAAAAGCGAAAAGAAAATGGTCATTTTAAGAAGTTTCCAGATTTAGAAGTTTACCCTAATTGAGGTGTCACGCATTTCTAAAATGGAAAAAAATGCCGCCCGCATGCATGTCCCATCTGTGGCAAACAACTCTTAGCTGTAAAATTAAAACACTGTGCTCGAATGGAACACTTGAACATATGCCTCCTTGCCAACAGACTTTGGAGAACCGAATTCGTTTGCAATAAATTATGTTTCTTGCCTTATCTTTTTGAAGGAAAAGCACTGCCGTAGGAGACAACTCCTCCAACTTAATTGGGCCTCGCGGATATGTTTGGATTTGGAATAGTAAATATAATATCTGGTTCAATAGTTCATGATAAAGGCCTACTCTAAAAATAGCCTTTCCGAATTTTAGTTAGGTTTCCGGTAGGGGGAGTTGTATTAATAGACCGACAACCACCAAGATTTACTTCAAGTCCTTTTGTTTTTTCTCAAAAGAGGAAAGACGAGGTATAGAGAAGTGGTGGAATCTATGGAAATGGCGGATGAGTTACTCCAGCAACAGTGGAAGAAAAGAACAAAAGTGGGGTATGGCGCCATTAATTCCTACAGCTTATTATTTTAGGCTTTTGGATAGATATTCGAACCAAAAGAAAAGCGACATAGGTGTTAACTTTACATTTACCTTGAAATAACTTTAGACAGGGTCAGAAGAGTAACGAATTGAGCGATGGAACACTGCATATTTTATTTACAAAATGAATGGTTTTCCTTCTTTTGTGATCAGCAATTCGAGACTTGTTTGTGGTAAAGAAGCGACCACATAGAGGAGTGGATTACACCCATCTCCATACAGAAAAGAAGAAGAGGAAAGGGGGAGAAAAAAAGGAACAGACCCATCTGCACTCTAGCAGAGAAAGAAGACAAATACTGTAAAAAAAATGGTTCTTCTAGAATCATAAAGGCCATTAGTTCTCTCTTATTCCTTGCTTTCATTTGTTGCTGACAAAACTGTGCTTGGATTCAAAACTAAGCATTACGGACAACACTAATTAGACTGAAAGCTGGGAAATAATTCCATTCACGTTTCAACTTTCATTCTATAGACTTTCTTTGGGACACCAATTAGGACTGAAATCCCGACAACAAAGGAAAAGTAGTGCAGCACAAGAAGCAGATAGATTATACAAAACCATATGTATATTGATTTAGCGACTGACAAAAATCACAGCAAATTAGTCATCGAGCCCCTTTCTTCCATATTGACAAATATACAACCGCAGAGACACGAATGAATTTCTTGTTCAAGATGCATCAGATGTAGTTACAGAACAATAAGGAAATTTTTTTAATCCCCGTTTCACAAGCATTACCAAGAAAACTTTGTATATCCCATTTTGCTGGGGTCAGGGATTTCTTTGGATATCTTCACTCCCTATAACCATGACCTCTGATAGGGAAGTCTGGTATTAATTTTGCCTGTTTTCCACACATTTGAGTAAACAGGCAGAGGGTAGCACAAAAACTGCATGGGTTTTTCTCCGTTGTTTGGGTACCCAATACAGTGTGTTTGATCCACCATATTTGGAGAATTGTTGAAGGCAAAGATTGCCATCTTCCTAGCATTGCAAGACAAAATCCTTTCACTTCTTCTTGCTGTAATAGACTCCCCCGACTGGGTAATTATGATGCCGATGGCGTGATGTACCAGCTCTACCACCAGGTCCTTCCCAAGTGTTGCCACGGCTGGAACCTTTGTTGCCCCCACTCTGTGACCAGTGCATTGTCTGGGTACCCAATCCATTAAGCTCCTCCTCCTCTCTATCATTGTACTCCAATACAAACCTCTTTATATCTTGTTTCTCCTCAAGCTCAGCTGCTTCTTTCTGTTTTGTGCTCTGCACAAGTGAGCAATCACTAGGGATATACATCTGCTTTGTTTGTTGCTTGTTCCCACGCTTCACAAGCACTTTCACCTGAACCTCCTTGCTTCCCCCAGTTTCCTCATCCAATGCCTCATCACCACTTTCACCTCCAATCCCCCTCGCGTGATGATCCTTTGAGGATCCCTCAAACACATTCATTGGTATCATCATATTCAATGTAGGTCGACCCCGCAGCTCTTGACGACGCTGCTCCATGCTTTCCTGCAGTTTGGTAGCATTATGTCAATTTTGAGAAATATAAATTTGTATTGACTTGGTAAAATTTAAAATGCCAACATTTAGCACAACTGAACAGAATTCACTAATTGCACTGGACGCAGTTCCATTAGTGCTTATGCCACACAATAAGATCAGTAGTAGCAGTGGAATGTTTACTTGATATGTCCAACATACACTAGGTGGGTCCTAAACTGGAATGTAAATGACAATCTAAAAAATACCTGCACCACAGCTTTAAGCTCCTGCTCAAAATTTGCTGCTTCTTGGGGGTCCACCTCTGTGACCTTCTGCCTGACATGGACTTCATCGTCATCATCAGAAGCCGGTCCACCGCCATCATCATCATCATCCTCGCTCTCACATCCATCATCAGGATTTTCTTCATCCAACTCTTCCTCATCATGCGCCTCTGGCTCTATGCTGCCACTCCCTGAATCACTTTCACTATCCCCAGTTTCTTCATGCACTCGACCATTTTCCTCACTGCCATTCAAGTTCTTTCTTTTTGCTGAGATGGCACCAGAGACAGTCCTCCTGGAACGATTTTCTGTGTCAGAGAGCTTCTCATTAATGGCCTTTTCAGTTGAAACAGTATGTTCATACTCCTCGAGTTCTGTTATAGCTGCATTTACTTCTTCCATGGATGAATATCGCGTCATATTGGACCGTAATTCTGCAAATAAGTCCTGCAAATGCCCCAGTTTTAGGACCTTACCCCAAAAGAAATACACGTTGATTTTATCTGATAAACGCATTACAGCAAGGGCTCTTTCTCACACAAGCATATGCAAACAACATAAAAAAGTATCTTGTGTTAAGCAAGTAATCCTTTTCCAAGACAGAACTAAAACTTCCTTGCATCTCAACCAAACTAAAATTTCAGGCAAGACAGTGAAGGGATAAACTCCAAGCAAGGTGCACCTTCAGTAATGCAGTTGCTCCTCCGTTTCAAAGTTAATAAGCTCTACATTCATTACTGATACTCATACCTCACTTGATCACCAATCGGTTATTTCGTAAGTTTGTAAGCAGTACCTCCATTGAGCATGGTTTGCATCGGACAAACTTTTCAGATTAAAGCATAAGCATTAAACAATGGTTAGAATAGTGGGTTTTGGGGAGGACACGGTTTGCATAGGAAAAACTTCAGATAAATGGTTAGAATACTTCAACCGGCACATTGTTTCACTAAAATTTATTATTTTACATTGAAATCACGCTTGGACTTAATAGCGTCACCATAAACTCTATCGGGCGAGCAAGACAGAACTGAGGCAAGGCAACTTCCACAACAAATATTTGGCAAAAACTTCCTTATCCTGACCAGGGGAGAGTGAAATATGATTAAGCCAAGGGGTAACACATGGAAGTGGGCTCCCAGCCAATCAGCACAATAATTTGCTTTCCTACGGACAGTATGAAGTTGGCAGATCCAATCAACTGCAGTACTTGCTTAAGAAGTAAAATGAAAGAAAGAAAAAATCTAGCTGCAGCAGCTCTAGGACAGTTACAACGATCCCTATGCCTCAAACAAAGCAGGAAACATCCCCTGCTCCCAGCCTCAAGACAAACTTGACAGCAAATGGCCAGAGTTCAGCTGTCATTTCCTATTACATAACAAATTTGGGAGCTTTAGCCTTTCCATTCCTGTTCTGTGCTAACATTGGCCACCTCAAATTTCAATACAATTCATACAAATAATACCTCCCATCCTTTCTTTTATTCTGGAATAGTTTTTTTTTAATAAGTAAATCAATCTTATTAAAGAAAAAGAGAGTTGACAGTACAAGAGACTATACTGACAGCATCTAAATCAAACAAGCTAAAAACTAAGAAAATCCGGAAAACCCACGAAAGGATAACCCAAAACCGAATTAGCCCACATAAAAAGAGCTTGCAACATAGAACCCCCCAAACTAGACAAAGACACAGCCCTGTCTTCAAAACATTTTCCATTCCTTTCCCTCCACAAACTCCACCAAATGCAAGCAGGGATCATCTTCCAAATAGTTAATGCTATTGGATCCCCAAAGTTCCTCTTCCAACAAAGCATAACATCCGCTACCTTTTTTGGCATAACCCAATCATAGTTAAGAATACTCAGTACATGCCTCCACAAACCTTGAGCCATAAGCAATGAAGAAGAAGGTGATTAACCGTTTCTCTATCGCACTGACACATATAGCACCATTCAATCACGCAAACTCCCCTCCTCCTTAAGTTATCAATGGTCAAAATTTTCCGATGAAGGGCCTACCAAACAAAGAAAGCAACTATAGGGGGAACCTTGCTCCTCCAACATTGACGCCAAGGAAAGTCCCCATTGGAGCCCTCCATCAGCAAAGCATACATCGTTGTCACAGAGAAAACACCAGTCTTAGCGCCCGTCCAAAGCATTTTATCCTCCCCCCTCTCCTCCTACTCCACGATAGAGTAAAGAACAAAACTTCAAAAACATCTCCTCTCCCAAGAGGTATCTTGTAACACATCTGTTTGTATTCCAAGAAATTGTAAAGAAAATACAATGGCCAAAGTCGAGATGACTAGTCTCCCAAGAAATCAAGAGAGAAAAACTATAAAACTTCAACTGAGTTCTTTTGATACCCCCGCAGGGGTGCACACAACCACTACTAATAAGCCAAAACAGAAATGGAATCTTCGAAAACAAGCTAACAGAATTCATAGAATTCTAGAAGGCCATGGGCCACGTCTCAGCCCACTCGGTACACAAATCACAAGCCCACTCAAAAGCCCACATAATTGAACCATTAGCCAGTCATGTTACATTCCCTTCCTCTTCAAACAACCTTGTCTGCAAGGTTGAAAGTTAGCCAAAATGATCAAACTCCACAAATCCAACTTAGCCTTAAAATGATGCGCCAGATTGTGCCTCCGGATCAAAATTTTGAACGATGATGGTTAGAGTAACACGATTGATGATGAAGTAAAGACACATCTTCATAGAAGACATATAACAAACACCTGGTGCTCGCTTTCTCTGTTTTTCTTTTCCTCTTCCTCCAATCCTTCCTCATTTTGTCCTTTCTTCCTTCATGTACTAGACCAATCCCAGTGTGAGATAATTGAACAAAAAGAGGACATAGAAGAAACACGTAACATTTAGAACACCAAGAAATAAGGAGTCCAATAATGGTTTGCAAAGCTCCAGGACCAATAACTTCTTTCTTTTTGTTGGAGAGTGAGTGCACCAGATTTCCGATCACACCAATTTCTTCCGGAACTTTTACTTCTTTGTTTGCTCTAATATCTTCTACCTTTGACTCCTCAAAACTTTCTTCTACCTTCAGATCTTGAAGCTCCTCTTCAAGAATTTCCAAACATACATTGAATTGTTCTTGCATCCGTTGGTTGCCTCTTTGTAAATCCTTCAATAAGTCGGTGATCTTATAACACTGTGCGAGCAAATCCATGACAGGATCGTTGCTCTGATACCACTTGTAACACATCTGTTTGTATTCTAAGAAATTGTAAAGAAAATACAATGGCCAAATTCGAGATGGCTAGTCTCCCAAGAAATCAAGAGAGAAAAAAACTATAAAACTTCAACCGAGTTCTTTTGATACCCCCGCAGGGGTGCACACAGCCACTACTAATAAGCCAAAACATAAATGGAATCTTCGAAAACAAGCTAACAGAATTCGTTAGAATTCTAGAAGGCCATGGGCCATGTCTCAGCCCACTAGGTACACAAATCACAAGCCCACTCAAAAGCCCACATAATTGAACCATTAGCTAGACATGTTACATTTATCCCCATCTTTAAGCCACAAAGACCTCAATTTCTGCCTCCAACTAATCTCCTCTAACTCAATCAGATTATTCAATTCTCCTATCACCTCCAACTTTCTAGCTTTCCCCCTCTCATCAAGGAGCTCCCCCTCATCCAAAGTAGCAAGAGAAGCCAACTCGCTTAACAAGGAAGACTAACGGATACTGAGGTCCCCGAAACTTTCGTGGTTCCATACCTTCAGGTGATTCTTCAAAGCCTTTAGTTTTGAGTCAAGCGCAAAGCTAAGAGAACCCATGAACTCAAAAGACTCCCACCACCCCTTGGTCCTATCCAAAAAACCATCCTCCTCCAACCACATGTTTTCAAAATGAATGGTCTTTTCCCGCCGCTGACCTTGCCATCCACAAGAAGAATGAGAAAATGGTCCGAATACAAACGAGACAACCTTTTCTGACTCCTCATTGACCACCTCAAAAACTGACTCCTCAGCTAGCTTAATGAATTAACAAATCCTTAAAATTTGGGATCAACTATTTTTTATAATATTAAAAACTATAATAAAAGGGAATGAAGAAAAAGCTGTGTGACTGACCTGTAGGTCAAATTCAATATCCAGCGGCAGTGCACCTTTGCTGAGAATATACCTCTGGAAATGCACTAAGAATCTATCTAGTTTTCTCTTGGAAGATCCTCTGTCAAAATAGTGCCCGCAGGTTTCAAGAAGAGTAATAATCATCCTGATGCGGAAACAATCTTCTGGTGGATCGAGCGAATCTTGCTAATAGCATTAAAAAAATAACGTGTTATTCATGTCTGACAAAGTAATCAGAATGTTCAGGCTTTGTAAATATACTAGCTTCTTATCTTAAACAAGGACCAAACCTAAGTTTACTAATACACTTGTTCAATGCATACATATCGATATAATTTTGATAGGACACTTGCCCCATTGGAAATGTGTCAGAAGCACGAGGCTATTGCTATTGTCAGATACACGGACAAGGAAATCTATCCACCTGTATCTGACGTCTTTTGGATAACCATTAAAAGGATTTTAACTTTCTTCACTATCCACTATATTGCTGCATGGAGAAACAGTATTTCTAGTTATATCAATCTAAACCTAAATATGAAGCCATGTTCTCAAGTTTTCTATTGAGGGTTGCTTGGCCCAAGACTCACTTCCATCTCTGCAGGTCATAGCATCATGGAAACTTATTCATTCTTAAAAGCATGCTATTCTTCAAAGATTTTTCCAATATATATGAAGAAAAGTTCACAGCTTGTGCAATTATTCATACACAAAGCTCATCTTCCACGTCCATTTCTGTAGGAGTTAGAAAAATATTTGCGACCACAAGTTTTGTGAATGCAGGTGTTAACAAACATTAATTTCATCAATGAAAAACCTGCTACACCCATTTTCAAAACCATTAACCCTGCTATAACAGATAAACTCATACATCACACCAAAAAGAAAAAGAAAAAAGAAGCAAAAACGAAGATTTTGAGTTTTCCCAGAAAAATACAAGAAACAATTCCATACCTCTGGAGTACCATGCCCAAAGACAAGAATCAAATAAAGCGTCTCAAAAATAACAGAGGAATCTACATGCTCATAATTGTATAGCTCCCCTAAGAAACGCATATGGGCAATGCGTCTTTGCTGCATCCCATAGTCATTTAACTCTAGCCCAACCCTAATCTCCTCCAAAACCTGAAAATAGTCATCAGCATTAATATATCAACAAAAATTCTACTAGATATGGAGTATTTGCCTGCAAAAAATACATTTCAGATGTAACCCTTCTCCTGGGGCCCCACCCTCAAGTGCCTGCAAACCAGCCTGCCACACGGCCCCGGGAGAAGGGGGGGGAACTATTGGCTCAATTCTGGGGGCACTAATGCTGAAGCCCCAATTGAATCAACTATAAACTTCAAGAGGCTCAAAGCACAATTTTCCACCACTAGTAGTTAGCACCTCTCCTATCCATGTTGCCCTTAATGGGTCGATCAGAAGAGAAGAAAGGAAATGCAAAATAGCATTTTTCATAAGGTAGGTGTCGAATTAGTTTCATACCCATCACCATCCCCTCTCCATCCCATCTTTCCAGGGCACAAGGTGTCATTTTGCAAGAATTTACCAGCAATCCAATGCCCCAAGCTAAAAGACATGGTAAGGGTAAAAAAAACGAGGGAATCATTAATAGCTAGTTTTAAACAGGGACACTGCCATTTTAGCTCACTATACAAAGCATAACGAATTGAATATCTAGAACAAGAATAAAAGCGTCTCATACTGTATTACCAAGTTAGCCATTGAAACAAATGACAGTTTCCGGACTTCACTCTCAGATCTCAAAACAGCAAAGTAAGAAACAAAAGCTCTTTAAGTCAACCAACAAATACTTGTCAATTACTGAGAGCTCATTTAGTAGCATTTTAGTGATTCTAACTATCTGCATATGCTAGAAACTTCTGTATATGTTTAAGAGTTTTTGGCCCTTGTACCCCCATTCAACTTTGAGTGATTGTACAGAACAGTTTGATATGTATTGGTTCGGTTTTCACTTAAATAATGCAAAAAGTGCATTCCAAAAGGCTAAAACTCCCCCTTTTTCCAGCATTAAAGCCTCCCACATTAACTTGGTTGTGAATTTTACAAACTAATAAGCTTGCACAGGCAAAAGAGACAAAATAGAGGAAACGATTATAAGAGACAAATATAAAGGAAATAATTCTTTCTCAAAACCAAGAACATGTTTATTAGGGCAAACTACAATCAACTCAATATAAAGATATCTGCAATGCAAGTTAACAAACCTCATCAACAACTGCTACAGAAAATTCGTCATGATAGCGACTCAAACCAGCAGTGAGAGAAGCAATCAAGTGAATCTGACCATACTTCCCCCTGTGAATCTTCATAAAGCATTTTAAAAGATATGGCTCACAGTCACTCCATGGCAATTTGCGAAGTTGCCTCAGGACATGCTCAATGGTGGTCTTATCAAGATCCGCAAAGAGCAATTTCCGAATATACTGCCAGAGAGTATCAAAGATAAAGTTAATTTGGATATTAAACGTTAAGAAAAAAACAAAAAGAAAAGCCTGAAAGAGGGGGGACGGGGGAACTGAGCAGATAAATGAGTCAACCTGATGCAATGGAGGACGAACTTTAGTGACTCGAGGAGATCTTTCAGGTGGTTTGCACAGATAGTAAGCATTTTCTACAAGTGTACTGTGGCGAGGATCCAGATTTTTAACATTTTTCAAGCGCATTAATATTTCCAACATGTTAGCCATCCGGATGGTAGTTTCAGGAGATCGATACAGAAAACGGCCGCATGTCTCGAGAAGATTGCAAGCAACATCAATGTTGTGATGAGTGAAATCGTCTAAACAAGCCTGGTAAGAACAGAAATCACAATGCAAGCAACAGCATTGGGACAAGAAATTACATTAATGACCTTTGTAAGGACAGGAAGCATATTTCTACAAGTAATCATATGAGACCAGGGAAAAAAGAGAGGAAGTGAGCCAAATCTCAAGAGAAAATATAAACTACTTGTAAACTCCTCAACTAATTTAATCAACCAGGAAGTAAGTCAAATTAAGACGTGCAAGAATGAAGAGGAGAGAGAAAAGCTGACTGTGTGGTAAAAAATCACGAGTCTCTTATTGATACTTGAGAAACCAAAAGGCATATAGGTCACTGAAAACAAACATTGTAAATGAAGCAATTGAGGATGTGATGGCCTATACCACACAAGGGCAAAAGTTATAGTGTGAGTAAGCTTATTGTGTGAGTGTGTGAGTGGACGGGTGAGATTAGAAGTTGAGAAATCTAATGGCTGAAAAAATGCCACGTCATTTAATGAACCCGACCCACGAACCCGATCCGTGAAACCGACCCGGTTTCATTAAATGATGTGGCATTTTTTCAGCCATTAGATTTCTCAACTTCTAATCTCACCCGTCCACTCACACACTCACACAATAAGCTCACTCACTATAACCGGCGCCACCACACAAGTCCTAAAGATCATTATTCTCAATAACACAAAAATTTACTAGAAATTTAAACATCAATCAGCTACATCTCATATACCTTCAAACAACTAAAAACAAGGCCGGCTGGTGCAATCTTAAACTTGCAGAGTTCTCCAATAAACCTAATATTTCTTATCTTCGTCTCAATGTTCATTTGATCCTGCACCAATTACTGTCCAAAATAAGAATCCTGAATAATAAATTAAAAACAAACGCATACCCAAGCAGCAAGACTTAAGAAATTACCAACCACTTCTGTTTATAATAATCATATATCGATATGTGAAATTTACCTTTTTATTGATTAAGAAGTTGAACTCCTCCTCCAACATCTGCAACAGCATGGAAGAGACATCCTTCATACAAGTCGACAGTGTGGCAACCATGCGTGAGTAGTATGGTAGCAGTTCCAGAGATGTCCTTGGGACATTAAACAATGCCCTTACAAGCTTCTTTCGACTTGACTTTGAATTCAAATAACAGAATTCTACCTGAAAGTTGAAATAAACAACAGTGACATATTCATTTTGAAGGTTTCAATGCTAAAATATAGAGTCAGTAAAGCAAGAAAGTTAAAAAAATAGAGATATAATTACAGTCAATTGATCGATAAGATCACGGCTCACACAACCCGGGAGCCTCTGTAACAAAGCATCCAAATTTGTGCCTTCAAGACCTTTTAGTTTCTCCTTTTCAATTTCTCCCTTTTTATCTCCATCTTTTTCCCCCTTTCTATCTGCATCTTTTTCTTTCCCTTTCTCTTTGTCTGACTCTTTAGTCTTTTCTTTGTCTTTTTCTTCATTGTCTTTTCCTTTATCTATGTTTTCCCCCTCCTGCAAAGTGCCAGAGTCTGCAGAAACTTCTGCTGTTTCTTGGGTAGCCTGTTGACCTTGGTCTGATTCACCTGCCAGTTCCTTATAAAAGAACCAATTTTCATGCGAGTAAGATAGCATTTCCACAAAATAGATTCGACCAAACCCAAAAGATTAATTTCAGTAACTTCTATTTGATAATTGCACTCCCAAAAGAAAAAGGTCAACAGACAGCCTTCAATAGAATCAGGTCAACAAACAGCCTTCAATTAAATCAGGTCACAAACATAAATTTTTTTCCTAATTGTTTCTGATCAGTAGACAAAAGACAATCAATTTTAGCAATAATTTTATAGCTTACTCAGAAAATTAGCAACGTAGTGAAATAAGTCAGAGCTTCAGTTTCTTACAGTATGTTGCCCCTGCGACTTTGTAGGTTGCTCGTTTGCTTTGGGCTCTGCTTCTCCCAATAATACTGCTGGTACAAATGCTCTGGAAAAGACAGATGAATGAGCAAATTTCACTTTTGGAACTACCCTCTATGTAACATATAAGGGAAAACACGTTTAACAAGTAAACACAGATGCAAAATTTATGATCTTCAACCAGCGACCGTTGATCAACATATATTTTCTGACAATACAAACCTGAGATCAGGTAAGCCTTCATAGAATGCCCTGGTATCTTCATCATCCCATATAGCTTCTAAAACAGAAGAATCTTTCCCAGGAGCAGGAGGTGAAGCATCTTCCCCAGTTGTAACTCTAGTAGTGTGACCATCTTCCGGCATCACTGGTGGCTGCATATCAAGTGCTTCCGCTAAACTGCACGAATAGGAGTTTATACATAGTGGGAAAAAATGAATTCAAGTACAACATTTTACAAAGAGCATATATAAGTCATGTTGAGAATGATGAGAAATCAGGTTTCCAGCCTCTCAATAAGTAGAAAGGGTTGTTGGTGTCGGATACCTCTTCTAGATTCACAAAATCCAAAAGGGAGAAAGAATGCAACAAAGTAAATTCATGAAAGCATCTATTAAGCAAGGATATGGCAAAATAACAAGTATCCTTGGGCTTGGTTCACAAGGCTTTGCTCATGTGCTGCAGCATCCATGCAATCTATGTACACAGCAGGGTACCTTTCCTACTAGATTACTATTTTAAGGCTAAAATGCAAATGATGTCAAAAATTAAAAGTTTGAAAATAAATTTTTTTTGACATAGAGCACTCATATTGATAAAATGATTTGAACCCCTTTATTTAGATTTTTTCAATTTATCTATTGGGAAAAAATGATGAGTATTTCAACCCCTCTTTTTTATCTAATGCTGAATAAATTGAGAGGAATTCTTTGGATTTGGAAAAAAAACAGAGGCCTATTTGTTTGGTTGGAAGAGTCCTCCGACTTCTTCTTCTTCTTCTTTTTTTGTGAATATTACAATAAAACATGTGATGGTTATGCATGGGTAAACATGATATATGCTTAAGTGGATTGTAGCTATTTGATAAAAACAAAAACCATTCAGTTACATCTACAGAATAGCAATGACTACTCTACAAGCTGGCTTCAGCAATTTAGCTTTTAGACCTCCCCAACAGCAATTCCTACAAGTAACATGATATGTATCCACCAATATTACCATGTCTACCCACCTTCATTGCACTGGCACTGTCTCATACATATCTAAAGATCATACTAATACTTGATAACATACCCCCTCGATTCACCAATTAGTAGAAACCACAAAAATCTAACAGATCACGTGGCAAGAGTCCTAATCTGCTTAATAGAAATATGACCATGAAATTTCACAGATAAACAAAAAATATAGAATGAGGTTATGGAAGTCGATTAACCACATTAAAAATGTAATCGCCTTTAAACCAAAGAATACCTATAATGCCCTTTACCACTAGTACACTAAGTTAAGATATTTCCCAGGAAGCATCCCCATTATTAAAGCACAAAAAAAGTCAAATTACTGGAACATTGTAGGCTGTGAATCTTAAAACATGACTAAAATACTGAAACGGATTTGTTGACCCCATACCAGTGGAATACATTGAACAGAGACTAGAGAACCATAAATCAACTCACGCTGAGACATTGCGGTACAAATGGTCATAAGATTTCCGTAGCTTTTCATACGAAGAGACATTATCATCACTAAGCTCTCCTCTAGCACTGAGGATCTTAGAATTTTCATGCTCCATTTGGTCAAGTGACTGAAAAACATAAAATATAAAACTCCATCAGGAACGACCATTAATCAAAAAACTAAAGAGGAAATAATGGTAAAAGAAAATTAGATTCTTTGTGCACAGAAGTACACAACACCAGCATCTAAAACAAGAAAGTATGAAAAAATTTAAATTCAATACCAAATCTACAAAAAAAAACGATTCATTACAAGAATATCAAAAATCTTACAGCATGCTCGGACTGAAGTAGCTCAGCTGCAGCATCATAATATGCATGGAATGCCTTCCTTAAGAACTTTTTTTGATCTGCTGTGATATTAAGGCCCTTGAAAAACTGTAGTACGGTGTCAGTTGAGTAACTACAGAATAAAACATAACTAGAAAAGTAACCCTTACAACCAAAAAGAAAATGCAAACAAATACGGACACGAAGGACAAGTGGGTTGAGGAACTTATCATAGAAAGACACTGTCTAACAGAAGATTCAATTTATGTCTAGTTACAAACAGGAAATATACCTCCACGGACTCCCCTTCGAACTTGACAGATATTGAGTAAGTGTTAATGACCATAAACAGAACTGGAATGATAATGCTAATAGGAAACGAGTTATGAAAGGACCAAAGACGAATTGTACCTCTTCGTGAATCTCTTGGCCAGATTGCGGAAGTCCTAGGAAGATTCTTCCTTGCCGAGCAAAACTAGCCAGAAGGGTCAAATTTGTCTGAGTAGTGTCCCTGTCTTTTAAATGTTCCAAGCTAGTAAGATCCTTTATGATGTTCATGAAAATGCCACCGTCTTCTATAACTCCAACAAAGTAAAGTTCCAAAAGGAGTTTCAGAGTACTGCGCTTTTTCATGGCCTTCATGTTCCTATCTGCTTCCAAGTCATCCCCAGACTTCCCAGGGAAAAATACCTTCAATAATCCTTGAATCAGGCTTGGCGAGAAATCTTTGTACCTTTGATGAAGCAAAGAGCAGATCTGCGAAAAATAGATACGCGTCAGGACGAGTGCAGAAGAAGAGGTGAAATACAGAGAAAGATAAACATTTTTTTTCTAGGCAGAGAAAGATACAAATATGTGTTATATATGCACAAAAACAAAAATGCTTCCATGCAAAGATTACCTGAACTGCTGCTTGTATATCTGAGGTTCTCAGTTTGGCATCACAAATAGCTGTGACAGCTTCGCTAACAAATTTGCTTAGGTTGACACTTCGCAACTCTTCCATCAGACCTTCACGCAGCTCTTCATTTATCTGCTTTAGCTTTTTTATAACTGCTGTGTTGCGTTTAATGCTGGAGTCCAATGCCCTGAGGAATCCTGTATCTGGAGGTGATCTCAACTCTATCAATAATACTAAAAAGCAATTTTTATTTTTTTAAAAGAAATAAATAGAATGTGAAACTTCATCTCTCAAGCATATGAGAGGGCCAATGGAAAGGAGAAAACTAAGACTCTTATATCTGGCTCATATGTGAGTGAAATTTCTAGCAACTATGAACATGAATCAAACTGATGGCACCCACATAAACTTGAATTAGAATCCATTGCCAACCACTAATATAAAATCAAATTACCTATAAGTACACAGGCTCCTAATTTCCTTACAAATGGGAATTAACCAAGTTGGCTCACCCAAAAGCACTGAAACAAGCATCATAAAAGGAACATGGTAGCTTAAACTATAACTGCTTATTGAGCATAGTTACAGAAAACCTGAGCTAAGAGAAAGCTAGTCCTGGATGGTCCTTAACTGTTGCAAATAACAACATGCATTAGAACTATATGCATAAAACTTTTTTTAAAAAAAAAAATCCAAAGCAAATAATCTGATTAGGTTCCTCAATGTGGTCCTCCTGATTTTAAGTAACTCAACAGTTTACCAGGTAGATCCCTTGTTGACTTACTTCCCAATCTTTAACTGCAAAATTTAAGGTTCTGACCAGCATAATATTGCAAATAGATGGTTTAAGCCTTGTTACAAACTAACAGAGGGTACAAAAGAACTGGCTGATCTCTTGAAATGTCGTAACAGTGAACTTAGAGGGAATGGCAAGTATCATCTTAATTAAAACCAAACACTTCTAAAAGAAAACAACAGATTCTCTCTAGCAGTTCCAAACCCCTCCTCTTTCCCAAAATCCGAAAACTCAATCCATGAAACAAAATACCTAAGTTTCATTGTTCTACAAATATCAGTTAAAAGCATAGCATCATCAGAAGCATTCATTAGCCTTGTTCCTTTTCTTACATGTTTCGCTAATCATAAATTGGTTCTTATCAACTCTTTTCTTTTTGCACTAGATTTACAAACTTTTATACAACAAGCCCATGATCAAATTGCAGAGTACGCCCTGAAATTCCTGCAACATTCACTAACCAGGCCTTTCGGGATTCAAATTGCTTTGACGAAGAGCCATTTTTGACTCCACTGATTTCTTAATTTCCTCCAGACGAGCAACAGCTTCCTGCAATAAAAAGTAAACGAAATTCTTACGAATTCTGCATAACAGAACTGGACCTTAAAACAAGCAACTAAAAGGTTGAGTCTCATGCATAATCTTTCAGTAAAACTCGCCTCATCATCTTGCTTGCCATGATTTTCAGCTCTAACATGGCATTCATCTTCATGCTGATCCATTTTCTTATTTGTATGAAAAAATAAATACCTGCATAAGAATAAATCATCAGAGCTTCACGGAAATCTTGACAAAGCACCAAATCTATGACCGTATCCTACTCCCTCAAATTATAAACTAAATACATAGTTATCGAGCACAGCATTTCAATAAAAAAAATTTCCCTCAATCCTATTTACCCTCACTACCGATAGGATTATAACAGAATAACCTGGAAACAAAGCACATAAACATCCAGAAATTGGAACTTCATAAGGCATGCTAAACATTGAAATAGAGGGGAAAAAAGAATTAAAAGAAATAACTGGGACATGAACAAGGACAATAAGATTAAATTGAACTAGCAAAGAACACGAAAGAGAGAAGGAAGTTCACTCTCATATTATATCCCTCCAGCAAACGAGTTATATAATGCTTATTTTCAGCATAAATCGCATGAAGCACAGGCAAATTAGAACCAATTGCACCACGACCAAAGACAGTATTCAGCAAATTTGACTCGTACGGTTCCAGAGTTCCCAATATGGAGAATGAGTGCGAATATATAACTATTATAGACAGATTTTAACATCTAATTCTGAAAATACATAACTTTCACAGCGAAGTAGAAACCTATGTTCGAGTATGACATTCGCCGCGGAGATCTCGCCCGTAAAAAATGAGAATATGCATATGCGTGAGCGAGCATCTCTTTCTTCGTGCGTAGGGGCGAAGAATGTAGAGTAAGGGTTTACCTGACGTGAGATATCGTCGGCTAATCGCCGGAAAAGTGAGGGATACAGTGAATAACACAGTAGAGAGAGAGAGAGAGAGAGTTAAGAGGGCCAAGCCCAAGGTTTGGGACGAGACGTGGGAGTGTGGGAAAAAGACCCAAATTAATAACCGATCCGTATTTTGGTGTTTAGGGTCAGAGCACGGGTTAACCCCGCTACTACGTGATTGCAAATCAGCGTCAGATCCTTAACCCAAACAAAAGAGAGAATACTGCGGCTCGGGTTCAGAAGGCTCGTTCGGTAAGATGATATTTTAAAAAATTTTAATATTTTAAATTTTATTAATTATTTTTAAGTAATTTTTAAGTGACTCTAAAAAATATTTAGTCGTAGAATTCTAGGATTCAAAGAATCTTAGGGGTTGTTCGCTTATGCAGCATTTTCAGGATTTTTTTGTATTCTCATAACACAAAAATTCTACAACCAAACATCATTTCTAACCTCACTAAAAATAACTACAACACGCATACCAATAAAGTTAACATCACTTAAAAATTATCAAAACGCAAAAAATCCTCACAACAAACTTAACCAAACACACTCTTAGAATTTTACTCGAAACCAACATCTTCTTAATAGAGTTGGGCTGGTAGTAGTAAAGTGGGCTGACAGTAGTAAAGACGCTTATACGAGAGGTTCAGGAAGTTGGAATACTTGAAAATACAAAAGAAGGGAGAAGAAATTTGGGAGATTCAATTTGGTGTTGTTTGTTTGTCAAAATTTCGGAGAATATTTTCAAAATTTTGAGAATCTTTACTTTATTGAGATTTATTGGAGTTTGTGAAAAGTAGAGTGTGTATGTGTAAAAGTTAAAAATTTTAGAATTGTGTTTAGCTTGCCCGAATTATTGGGACCTCAAAAATTGGGCTAAACAAACATGTCAGCTTCTACGGTTTTCCTTAGCTTTCGCACGAATCCTCGCAGGAGTTAAATACTTGGAAGAAAAATTCTGAGATCACCGCAAAAGGGGCCTAATTTCTACCATGGTTCTTCCACCATTATAGGAATTCAGCCTGCCCAAAATCCGATTGTATTCAACCAAACGACCAAAAATATCATCTTCCACTAACTCGCTACCACCCATTCCCAACAAGTACAAGTTTATCACTAACCTCTTATGAAAACAAAAATGACAAAATTGAAGCCACCAGACCATTGAGTGAGGGTTGTATTTGGAACATCCTCCTACCATTCATTTAATTCCTTCTCCACCTTCGAACTCCATCGGGACAATTTCTTGAGACAAGCTTTGAGATGGCCGCTTCGATTAAGAAGCTCTCGGTTGGAGTCCTTGTTGTGTTGCTGGTGACTCGTTGTATCCTCTAGCTTCACAAATGCAGACAAGAGGGAAGATCTCAGCAAGCTTTTGGGTGTTGAGGTCCGAGGGACAGAATTTGAAGATTTTAAGGTTGGAATGCCACTTTATAGGCTCAAAAACAAGCCCGGCGTATTAATACCCGCCTATAAGCTTGAGTCACTATCAACTGATAACACAGAGTCACCTTAATCTGTGCAAAGCAAAGATGTTGTGCACTTGTGGGTACATTTATTGGGCTCAATTTTTTATTTTTTTTTTAATACTTGAATTTGATTTGGATGTATGAAATAACTCCCACCAATCTAATTGTAGGACCCAGAACTTGTTTTTTTTTTTTTGTCTTTATTAGTACTTAGTGTGCATTTGGGCAATGAACATTATATATAGGCTGCGTTTGTCACTAAAATTTTACCCAAAATTTTATCTCTCTCCTAATAAAATACTCCAATATAATCTCTCTCTCTTCTACCAAAAAATATAAAAAATTACAAAAATTATAAAATATTACCTCTCTCTTCACTTTTTCACTAAACTCAATACCAACACTAAACCCAATACCAAAAATTTTACCACACAAACCCACCCATAGGCTATTTGGGTTGTGAAAAATGGCAGCAGCGGCCAGCCGGGTAGGTAACCCGGGCCTTGAAGGGCCGCTAGGGAGGGGCGGCAGTGGCAGGCCTACTCCCTCCGAGAGATCCGTAAAAGGTCCTCTAAGAAATACTCCTAGATCATTCTTGGGCCATCCTAATACGAACCGTTTTAGACTCGGAGTCGGGGAAAGTTCATCTCTGGGCCAGCCCAATACGAAGCTATTTGGACTCTTGAAAGAAGGACATTTGTAATCTTTACGACCGGGTTTTGGGCTGGTCTGAATAATCACGTCGAAGGTACTTAACCGAAAAAACTTCATGCCAAACAGCCAAAGGTGTTTTTTTTTAAGCTTCAACCGGAGATTCGGTCAAAGTTGTTAAAGCGTGATTAACACGACATTCTTTCAAGTAACAGGGAAAAGTTGGATCGTAATGCAGCAAACTATGATTGTTTGTTTAATTAATCAAAAGATAATAGATCTGATCTAGGGTGGATTTTTGTGAACTGTGATGCTCCTAAAGAAAGATCCGAACCTAAAAACCTGCAGCACGATCCATTCTAGTGCTTCTAAACCAGACGGATCAGATACAGAATTTGTAAAAGATGAGATTCGTCAGTTATGTGGCTCCTCAATGTTCTTTAAACCAGCATGATCCATTCTGGTGCTTCTAAACCAGACGGATCAGATACAGAATTTGTAAAGGACGATATTCGTCGATTATGTTCTGTTTTTCTTTCCCCCTGCCTGGGCAACACCCGCGTCTAGTTGTTTTCCAACAGATGCTGCTCTAGGAATCATGTCATTGTGGGTTTTAACTATTAGGGAGTGTGATCTCCACATCTATGCAAGTTATTATCTCATAGATTTTCATTATATTCGTGATCTTCTATGGAAAAAAAAACCCTTCAAGATTCAAACCATCTCCACACAGGCTCCTTATCCAAAAGCTTACCATCCAAACCCACAGGAACAATCCTAATGAACTAAACGTCTGTTCTTAGGACACTATTATCCAGCTCTGACCTTGCACAAATGGACGCACAAAGTTCCTTAAAAAAGTTAAAAAAAAAACACAATAAAAATACTTCGATTGCACGTAAAGTTGGTCTTCCAGAGAAAGTATAGACTTTCTATTACCTTGACTAGTCTCTGAACTGACATCATAACCAAATTCAGGGAAAATACTTTCCAGAATAGCTTTAAAGCCACATATTATTCTGCACATCCCGCCGTTTGGTGCTATCCTGTCCCTACATAAATCTTTATCTTGATCAATGGGACCCCCTTTGAAGATAATGCACAAGGGTTAGATTACTTTCATTCAAACCCTATGCGGGTAACCGTAATCAAAAGTGATTTTGACATTTGTTGCAGCATTAGTTAATTGGGTTTTTCTTTACGAACAACTGGTTCCTAGTCAGCATTTCTTGGAACATCTGCGACAGGCAACCTGTTGTCGTTGTCTATACAGTAGTACAAGAATCCCTCTAGATGCAGGAAGCAAGGGAGGGCACTCAATTAGAAGCCTTGCATAGCTGAAGCACCAATGTGATCAAAGGATTTAGTTTCCTTCACATGATTTCATTCACACATTTTTTTGCACGGTCAAGAAACATATAATGAATGTTGACCATCTCCAAGTTTTCCTTGGCCCCCATATCAAGCACAATTACTGTTATAGGCGAGTATATATGCTCGCTAAACATACAATTTGTTTGTTTTAGAGGACAATCTTGTCACACTGGACTCGCGCTGCTGCTGGAGTGGTGGTTGACTGGGTTGGTCTAATTCGTCTCTATTTGAGTTGTAGAATTTTCTTGCAATCTGAAACATCAAATGGCATCGACTCATGAATAGGGTGGTTAAGATCCTCAAGCTGAGTGGTGGGGCACTGCTTTCATCATACACCTGTTTTTTGACCGGTCATGCTGTCCCTCTTGCTACACATTCTATATTTCTTTTCCGTCATTGTTTATGACAGTATACTGGGTAATTTGTGATCCCAGATTTCTCAAAGACCCCAAGAGCTTTCACGTTCTTTATTTTCTAAAAGTCAGTGGGTATTGAAACGGAGTGGTTGAATTTTTAAGGTGGGAAAGAATCTATTCTGGTGTATACATGAACCAGAGATAATTCAAAGGAAACTGATGACTTGGACAGTCTTCTTGTTGCTTTCGCTTCATTAAAACCCGAGAGTAGTTTCCCTTATCTTCTAGATAAATTTTTATGAACATTCTGTATGTGCTCTAGTTCAACGATCTAGACAATCATGCTTTTTGACCAAAGGGCTACCCAGACCCTCAACTAAAAACATGTGTTTAAATGATTGAGATTATCCTTTGTTGCGTGGTCACTCTGCACTCTGCCCTCCGGGCTATCAGTGGGGGTATTCTTGCCAATTAAGAATGCAGTTTTGCTTTTGTTGGGGAAGAAAGAGGGTTTGGGAAAGGACCGTTCCAATTCTTAACCTTCCAATTATACGTAGAGGTACTATAATGGACATGGCGGCCAGAAAAAATGCTACTGTGAATGTGAATTGTTTCTGATACAAATTCATTGGAAATTATACACTTGCCGTGAATGATTTAGATTTCCTTTAGTCAAGACACTTGCTGACAAATTGGCACCCAAAAGACTAGAAATTGTACTAATTACATTAATATGCCTTTGATCCCATGTCGTAGTGCATAAACCTGGAAACTGAATACAAAACCAGCTCTCTTACATACTCCCTCTTATATACCTTTGAATATCGTTTCGTTTTTTTGACTTCAAACTTCATTCTTTTTATTGAGTGTTCACACAGTGGGAAACCATCTGACTCATCAACTTGCGAGCACAGTACGAAACCTTCTGGCTCATTCGGGTCCGCAGAACCGTCCGCGGATTCTATATATATCCAACTACACTCTTCCCCCGTCACATGTTCTTTCCCACCCTGTTCTTTCTGACTGACATTGAATCTTTTCCCCTTTCTCCATTTGTCGGAAGCAGAGTCTGCCCTCCTCTGCTTCCAAACACTGTCTCCTGAGCTTCAGTTGGCTCCTACACAATTTGGTGCAATGGAAACTGGAGAAAAGAAGACCTCGGAGAACTCAGAAGCAAGAATTCCTCCAAAGAGAGGTCAAGTTAAGGTGATGATATGCCAAACCCTGGCAAATGGAGTAAAGACTGCAGCATCAGCGGCTGCAAAGAAAGTGTGCGGTGAAAGCTCCACATCCATTGCCCCGGAATCAGACTCCAAGGATTAAAGGGGCGTTCAGATACCAGACCCAGATGGCAGAGTCACTCATTGCTGTCCTTAATTTGCATGCTTCCCTTACTCCCCTGATAAGTTTCGCTGTGTTTCCCTTCTTCTTTTCCCTGGTATTAGTCTATAGCAGAGTCGCTGTTTAGCATTTTGCGTGGTTTTGTAAGAATGTACGTTTGGAAGTCGAAGTAGTCGAGGAAATGGGATTTGTCAATGGGTACATGAGAATGCCTGTTACACAGAATTGGATGTGAAGAGAAAGGGTCCATTTACTACTTTAACGTGTCTTTAATGTCACTACAATATGGATTTTGTAAATAGTAGGTCAGACTGTTGGGTTTTCTATGTGAAATGCGTCGTCTTCACGAATCATTTTCCCCATTTCCTGAAGCGTTAGGTGTGTTAAGCGTTTGGAATGGCTATCCATATGCTTTTAGCCTCTTCCATATTCCCTGTTTTTTCTTCGAATGTATATATTGTTGTCTGGTTATAATATTAGCCATCTGTTTGTCTTCAAAAAACATCCTTTGCCCATGTTTTCTTCTTCTGGTTTTGGGTGCTGATAATAAGTAAAAATTAAAGGCACCTCAGAAGTTTCTAACTATTGATTGGTAAATACGACGTATACATCTTTAAAATGCATGAGAGCAATCGGAAGATTTGTAGTCGAACATAAATCATGCGAGATTCCTATTGTCCCTCTCAAGCAAATGAGGAACTACTGTCTTCTTTATCTGTATTGATAGCCAGCCGGGGATTGAAATCTCCCTGTCTATTTGGTACTACATCATTGAGGAATCCTTTCTATTGAGCTGTTATTGGGTAGTGGAAAGAAGAGAGAGGGGGGGGGGGGGGGGGGGAAATAGGCTCTTTGCAGCCACGGATATGGTCAGTGATCACTAAACCCAGTCAACAAAGCAAGCACCAGAAGTTACTTGATTTTGCCACTTGGCCCTCACGCTTTCCAGTAGTCTCAACTTGGGTTTATCAGTGTTTGATATATGCGCTCCCTAACTTGCTAGCCATAGACATGGACAACCCTGGATAGAATTTTCTTTAGTAGGCTTGCTTTTCTTGATTAGTTTATGTATTTAATTTAATTTGTTTTCTCTGAAAGGGTCACCCCAACGCGCGCTTTTCATCCACTTTGCGTAACACATTCGACTCCATTGCCGTCCGGCCCCGTCCCTATTCCATTTCCACTCCCACCCATTCCCTTCTTCATTAAGAAAGTCCCAAGAACAGAGAGACAGAGACAGGATCGCATTCGTTTAAGAGTACACGTGATGTTTTCAAACATATGGCTATAACCACTTGTCTATTCGCAGACCTTTGCATTCACACAGCATCAAACTTGTGGAAAATTTTGCTCGTGCTCCCCACCACAACATTACTATATTAGAGACCCCACTTGTTCTAAGCCTGGCCACTGGCAAGTGTTTTTCTCTGTTCTTCCTCACTTACTTGGAGCTTTACTTTTTCCTTTCTCTTCCTACGTAGAATCAACTTGCCCACAAACCAAAACCACATGGAAAATAACACTGATAAGCCAGTGAAGGACCAAAAGTCTACCTTTCCACCAAAGAGAGGCCAGATCATAGCAAAAATATTTGAGGAACTAGTTGAAAGTGTGATCACGGTAACAACAGGAGGAACGAGAAAAAAGAGTGACCCAGACCAACAAGGTGGCAAAAGCTCGGCATAGCATTCCACCTCTCTTCTGATGAGGAAAAAGGAGGTTGATCAGTGGGTCAAGCCAGAGGCATCGAATGTATCCCAGTTTGGATCTGTTTATTTAATAAGGAAGTGGTTCTAGCCTCTAGGGCTTGGACCATGAAGTCTGATCTAGTTTTCAAGTTTTTTTTTGTATCTCCCTATATTTTTACCCTTGAAAGTTACGGAGAATGATGACTATTGTTCCAATTTATCTTGTTATGAACGCATTTGAAAATGATAAGAAGCCATTGATGTTGTTCTGGTTGAATCATAGTTTTCTTTTAAAGCGTTATTCCTCTCCCCGCGGACCATGTTTGGTCTCTTAATCCTTCATAGATTTCTATTTCTGGTTCAATCTTTTGTGGAGATAAAGATAGAGAAAAGTAATTAGCACTAAACTTGGATTGGTGTTAGAGAAGGAATTAAGAGGAAAACTGGTTTGAATGATATGCCTGGAGTGAACTGTAAATGGTGCTAATTCAAGAGGGGGAAAAAGGAACAACATAAAACTGTAGGGCTGTTCACCGGTACCGGCGGTGTGCCGGTTAACCGGCACCGCCGCCGGTACCGGCACCGTCCACCGCTCCCCGCTTATAAGCGGGGGCGGGGGCGGTTGCTATTTTCACCGAATAACGGTGAAAATAGCGGTGGCGGTGAAACCGCCCACCGCTGGGCGGTTCACCGCCACCACCGTTAAAAAAAAAAAAAAAAGGTAGGAGAGAGGGGGAGAGAGAGGAGGGAGTGAGAGAGGGAGAGGGAGAGTTGAGAGAGAAGTGGGAGATGGAGAGAGAGAGGGAGAGGGAGAGGGAGAGGGAGAGTTGAGAGAGAAGTGGGAGATGGAGAGAGGAGGGAGAGAAGATCCGAGAGGGAGAGGGAGAGGGAGAGTTGAGAGAGAAGTGGGAGATGGAGAGAGGAGGGAGAGAAGATCCGAGAGAGGGAGAGGGAGAGTTGAGATGGAGAGGGAGAGGTGAGAGGAAAATAGTGGAAAAATAATTAAAAATAATCTAAAATTAAGTATGATTCCTAAAATTCTTTTTTTATTTCTTTAACAAATAAATGGTTTCTTAATTTACATATCTAATGTTATTCTAATAAATGAATAATTTCTTAATTTATATTAAATTTAAATTCAAAGACAACTCAATAAAATTTGAATTGAAAAATTATCTCTTAATTTATATTTAAAATATTAATTGCATTTAAAGAGAAGTGAAGAAGAGAGAGTAGAGGGAGAGAGAGAGAAGATAAATAATTAATTTTGAATTGAAAAAATTACCTAAAATTTCTCTCTCTCTTAATTTTCATTGAAAATCTTAAATTGTATTTAAAGAGAGTTGAGAGAGAGAGGAAGAGCTTGAGAGAGAGAGAGGGGAGGAAAATAGAAATATAATCATGATTCTTACAAAAAAATTCCCCATCCTTCAATAAGTAAGCAATTTCCTAATGTGCATCTAAATTCAAATTCAAAAAAGACAACTCAACATAATTAATTTTGAGTTGGAAAATTATCTCTCTTAATTTGCATTTAAAGCCTTTTTATTTCGTAATTGATATATATGAAAAATTATTAATGAGAATTTTATTTTGGTGATGAGCTTTTTATTTCGCGCATTGTATTATGTAATTAATCATCATGAATTTGAAAATCTCCACTAACCATTAAGGTTTTATGTCTCTCTTTCCCTCTTAGTCTCTCTTTGCCCAAATAGCTAAACGGCCCAAAAAAATGGCCCAAAAAAAAGTGGTCCAACGGTAGGCGGTTAACCGCTACCGCCACCGCTAACACCGCCACCGCTAGCCACCGCCACCGCTATTATCAAGGGCGGTAGCGGTGGGAAATTTTTTTTCACCGCCCAAGGCGGTGGCGGTGACGGTGGGAGGCATAACCGCCACCGCCACCGCCAATGCACAGCCCTACATAAAAGTGGCATTTTCCAAAATATACGAGTAGAATCTGCAAAAGAAATCATGTTTCTGATTTCATGGGACTGTCACTTAAATTTCTTGCGAAATAAACAATGAGAAAGATGCAGATAAGAAATATCTAAACCTACGTGTAAGACAACTGTATCTCATTGTCTTTTGTTATTTCAGCTCGGGAATAAGACAGCTGCATCTCGTCCTTACTTTTGTAGTCAAACCTTATCCTCTTGTCCTGTTAAGATTGCTCCATTACCATCACCTGGCTGTTTTGTTGATGGTTTTCTGTTTCCATGGTACACAGAAACTTACCCTGGTGCCAAACCACGGGAGAGTCCCTCGCTAGATATTCAACGAAGTCGTACTTTTCCTACCTACAGAGAATTCCATATTATAACAACAATCATTAATAAGATAAAAGAGAGATCAAACTTATATATATAAGCTAAGTTTTAGATTTAATTGCACAAACAGTCCATTAGAAAAGAAAACGACAGTAATTTCATTGTCACATGGGGTCCATCATCTCGCTTGAGGGAGTAATAAGATATATAAAATAAAGATTAGTGGGGAATGAATCAAGAGTTAATTGTTCCTGTCTAATGCGTCTTAGGGTCGAATGGATGTCGACGGAATCTAGTCCACCCCACTCCATGCAAGTTGATGGAGGACAAATCTGGTGGTGGGGGCTCTGCATCAATTTCTAGGTTGACTGAAGGGTATTACATCATTGGGTTTGTGTCACCAGCGATGTCATCCTCCACTGATCTGCATCTGTTTTTGTGAAAAAAGATCGACGACTGAATGCGCACACGTGTGTACTGTAACCTATTTGAGTATAAATAATGATAATTTTTTCCCCATTCACACAAAGCAAATTTGCTTTGCCTAAAACAGAAAAGATTGTTCTGCCATAGCTTGGCTGCCAAAACAATGGTTGAATTTTAGATGCCCGCAATTATGGCTTGGTTGAACATGCACCAGCGGCGTTTGCACCACAGGTAACAGATCAAACATGTTTGGTAGAATATAACCAAACAACAAAGTTTTAAAATTTATATACAAATTTGAATACTTTTCAACATTAACTTTAATAAATTCAAAGTGTCAACTGATCAGGCATGACGTGGTATAAGATAATTTAACAAAAAATGAATCTGGGGGTGATAAACTGAAGCAAATTTTGGGAGCCAGATTGAGTTGAGAAAAGATTTGTTGGGTCCAATGGATGCGAAACAGTTGCTTCACTGGCGTGGACCGTGGATTATTTGGGATTGAGAAATAATGAGGTTGTTCACACTTCACATCAGAGTGCAGCCTTGTATTGCGCGATAGATGGGGCATGAATTGTCTACGTGAAACAAGGGAAAAATGGTCAGAAATAATAAGGGTGACTCTAATTGGTATTTACCGGCCGGCGGCATAGGAGTGAATACCGAGGGGCCGAAAAAGGGTCCCCATTAACCTCTTTTTGTCCACATTCTAGGCTCTAGGCTACAGGCTCTAAAACAACAACGGCATGCCACGTTTAGGAATTTAGCTGGAGATTTTTTAAAGATGCTTTTTCTTATTTTTGGGAATATAATTTTTTTAAGATAATCTGCTGCGTCATGGCTGACATTGGATTATTCCCTTAAACTGAGATCATCACTGTTCTTCAAAGTGATTGGCACTTGAGCTGTGAGCACATTGAGGTAAAGAGAAAGCATATTATATTAAGGGTTAATGACCAAAATAGTCCCTAAGTTTTATGTCCTTTATCGATTTGGTTCCTGGGTTTCCAATTTGGTCACATAAGTCTTTAGGTTATCCTCACTTATCAATTTGGTCCTTGGGTTTCCAATTTGGTCACATAAGTCCTTAGGTTATCCTCATTTATCGATTTGGTCCTTCCATCCAATTCAGTCTCCTCCGTGCACAGTCAGCTAACTGTGGGTCACGTCACCACCAATAATATCGCGACACGTGTATGCTTTTTTATTATTTAAAAAAAACTCACGTCCACCTAGCATATTCGTAAAAAAGAAAAAAAAATCGAACGGGGGAGACCCCCCATTCGCGCGACGAAGGGAACCCAGATCCATGTTTTACCAAAAATCAATCATGGCGGTCGTCTATTTTTCACGGAGCGAAGAGATGTCCAATCTGAATCCGTTGGTGATCTTTGAGATTTGAATCGTGTCGGGAATTTTCTATTTGTTGCTCTCTGTTTGCAGATTGATTTGGGGGTAGTGGCTTATTTTGATGAGACATCAAAGTAGAAATTGGACGGAGGGACCAAATCGATAAATGAGGTAACCTAAGGACTTATGTGACCAAATTGGAAACTCATGGACCAAATCGATAAATGAGAATAACTTAAAGACTTATGTGACCAAATTAGAAACCCAGGGACCAAATTGATAAATGAGGATAACTTAAGGACTTGTGTGACCAAATTGGAAACACAGGGACCAAATTGATAAAAGACATAAAACACAGGGACTATTTTAGTAATTAACCCTTATATTGATATGTCTTTGAATTTCTATGATAAATAGTCAAAAAGTCAAAAACTTTACTAGAAGCAATGGTCTGTGTTCTTAGCGTGACCACATATCCTTAGGATGACACCCGCGGGGTCCTCTGAAAATCATGATCTGGTATTCATTCCCGCATTGACCGTAGACCCAACGATTAGCGTCCCTTCTGGCCACTGGCTCTGGCTCTAGCAGGTGCCAGGTGGGAACATGGAACCTCAGCACGTGGATGTTAACATCGTAGACAAATTCATCAAGTTGATGTAATCGTAATGTGGGCACTTCGATGGCTAGGCAAAGGTGGCTGGAATCAACCATTCTGCAGATTGAAATAACGCCTCCCTAACGGCTCCGGAATTCTAACAATTGTAAGGGTACTGGTGAGCTGGTGATTGCTATAAACCATATCTGCTCGCCTCTAAGTAACAAAAACAAATGTTTTTTTTAAGGGGCAAATTTCAAACAATTCATGTCGCAACAAAACAGAGAAAGAAACGACCAAAAACCCCCAAAAGAAATAAGGTTTGTACCCATCTTGCCGTCTCCCTCCATGCTACAGAGTGATCATCACCGCCACCTAATCCTACTACTTATATGGAAAACCCTTTCTGCTTTTTATGTAGCTTATGATCTGCCATTTTCACATCAATGCCTCTTTGAAAATGCTTTTGTTCAGGCTGCAGGAATGCCAAATATGCCTTTTTGACAACTTAGATCGTGCTGAAACAGGGCCGGGCCGCTCTCTCTCCACGCATGTGGGAATGTGCGCGTGTCGAATTTCAATGTTTTTTCGAAGGGGGGCAGTAAGAGATGTAAGAAAGTAGCGGACACCCAATCTAGATCAAGAGGCTTAACCTGAACCAAAATTTGGATTTCCACCACACCAGTACCACATCCCAAGCAATAAATAATGCGCATAACGTGCATTGTCCGTCTATAAAAATAGATTATTTCTCCAGACAACAGTTAAATCAGATGGCCGAATACAAAATCCCTCATTAAACCTAATCAGGTTGCAACAAATCCCTCATTAAACCACATCTCTCTCTCTCTCTCTCTCTCTCTCTCTCTCTCTCAAGATGATGCCTCAATACCTGGCTCACTTATTTGAATAGATGTTCTTGACAAACTTGCTTCAAGCTCATTCAACTCATCCATGTCCAGCTCATCATCATCTTCCTCACCCAGAGGGTCTTCTTCAGAATCAGCAACGTCAGTTGAGGTGCTCGGTTCCCCTGCTGCCGAGTTATCTTTAACCTGAAATGGAATAATAAACTAACGCAACCACACACAACACACTTGAACAAGCAAAATTTTGCATATTTAGTGCTTTTCCAAACTGAAACTTATCCTAGTATCTGGGTCAAAATCCTGGAAATTGACTAATTAAAAGCATTTATCCCCAAAAATCTAACATATAAGAGCAGCTGCTTATTGTTAAAATGATGAATTTCAGAACAAATTTTAGGAAATGGAAAAGTGCCTAGTTGGATGTCCATAAAAGTTAAAACTGATCTATCTCATTTTATAGAATTCTAGGAGTAAACTCATCATGAATGTGACAATTTCTTAGAATAACAGCTTTTGAGCCAGTTTGCTTTTCCAAGGCCGCAACTCTGGCAATTAATAGCCTCATCCAACAAGATATATTCTGCCTTCCAAACCGAAGTTGTAAACATAGGGGTAAATTCGTAAAGAAGGTTCTCGAAGAGGCTGTCCCCTTGGATAAAAAAGCAAGCCTCGCATTTTGTTGAGTCCCGTAGCGCATAAGGACTTGACTTTAAAGTCAAATGAAAGTAGATAGTTTAGTCCTAGGCACATGCTTGCCAGCCCCTCACCCCTACCAGAGGTAGTAAAGCTTCATGTCCTATCTTTGCAAACAAAGCATTAAAATAAATTAATAGTCAGGAACAAAGGGGATTGACTGGTTACTGAGGTGATGACTTCATAATACAACCAATTTCACCTCCGGAATTGTTGGACTATGGCTAAAACAAACTTAAATTACCACAATATTGAAATTCTATCATTCCTAGTGTACCTCAATACAATATCAGACACCAGAATCATAATGGGCCACTACCCAGCTAGATATAGGGTCTTACCTTCCATCCCTGTATGTCAACTAAATCAAACAGAAAGTTGCCTTCATGCCTGCCTTTGACAATATCAGTCCTATCCTAAGCATTTCTGTGAGTACTTGTGCTCAATACCAAAATTGCCACTTACTAAGATTTTGGTTCTTGCACTGCTGCCTGAGTTTTTTTTTTTTTTGATAAGTACTGCTGCCTGAAAGCTTGTGATGATTATGATAAAAGCTTGATACAGTTTTGAACATCTCACAACCAGTTGTGGGAAAAGAGATGTGATATTTGATCCCTATCACTTTTTTGATGAGTAACAAAGTTACTTCTGATATTGAAAATGTGTCTCGCGCATTTAGGGAAAAATATCCATTTTGTAGTCTTCGGGTTTTTCCCACTTTCATTGATGCAAGGTTGGGATTTTTATGAATAGGACAAATATACACCAAACCTTCTAAGGATGAGGTTCCAGTTCGCAGTTTAGTCCTTTAGTGCCTGGAGGTTCTTTAAGGGCTTTATCTTATTGATTAAAAACAAAAAGGTGGAAACCCTCATACACAGGTTGTATACAAGAGATTATTTTCTTTCTAAAACCTTATGAAACCAAGAATATCCTTCAGCCTTGACTAAGAAGCACAAGCTTCCCACACAGAGAATGAAGATGCATGAAGATAACATATTCTGCCAGCAAGCCCCCTCTAGTGCAAGCATATTTCTTCTTTATGCTATAAAACACCAAATAACGACTACCAACCAATGGGAATAGTTCTGTTTCACAACTCCAATGCTAATGCCAAAAGCGTATCATATATGGTGTCAAGGTTTCCAGAGGTATCATGATTCTAAAGCATATCACAGACTATGGGTGCGTTTGTGTACCAAAATTTTACCCCCTCTAAAATTTTAACACAATTAAATATTACAATATAATCTCTCTCTCCCCATCAAATCATTACTATTTACTACAAAAAATATAAAAAATTACCTCTCTTCACTTTTTCACTAAACCCAATACCTAAAATTTTAACAACACTAAAATTTTACAACACAAACACAACCTATGTGGTTATAGCTGATAGTTACTTTAGTAAATTCTTCACACTTCTGCCTAAGAAAAAAATCTAAACATCAGGACAAGATTTTTCCTGAAAAGAAGATGCTAATCACCATATTGAGGCATACGATTATGGGCTTCTGACATATAAAAGCAAATCAATACGTCAAAAGACCCATTTTATACAAATCAGCTCTTACATATTATTTCTTTTCCACGCACCAAAATATGTCAGAACTTAAAAGGTAGGTAGAGAGAAAGAAGAGGGAGATCAGAGTTCATGAACCCTTGGATTAAGTGATATATGTTTAGACCAGCATTTTTCTTATTACTTAAAAAGGAAGAGGAGGATTACCTTCTCTTCAGCAGCCTCAGTATATTCTTCTCTTTGGTACTCTTCGTATGCCTCCGCATCATCCACAAACAGGCTAGCATCCAAAAGAAACAACTCCCGGCCACTGAAAAATGCGAAAACCAAATAACAGTGTGGTCAATTTCAAGATCATTTAACTTAATGGAACATACAGGAAAACTATACCTCATGCGATCATTCTTAGCCCGCTCTGCTTGCATTACAGCCAATCCAGCCTCTCTTTCTTCCATCTTTTTCTTCTTCCATTGAAAGAACAGCTCAGTAGTCATTGGAGTAGTGGTTGCTACTTTAGCACGCTGAAGAAATAAGCAGACTAACAGTTATAAGAAACTATAGCAGAACGACATAAAAAAAACTATAGCAGAAATCGGACCACAAAACAAATGATAATTTGCATTAAAAACTATGAGCTAAAAATATAGCAAAGTGTTCCCACTGCAATAGCAGGATTGGAAAAGGAAAAAGAAAGTTGAAGTTAAGCAACATATGATTATCACCTGATTTTCAATTTCTTCCTCGATGGGAATCTTGTTTCCCTCTTCCTCTAGAAGTGCCTTCATTTGAGATTTTAAAATATACCCTGGAGGTAAAGCATGTCTGTAGTGACACTCTTTGCCACCATTTGGGCAAACCCAGAACCAACCATATTGTTTCTTTTCCACTGCTTCCAAAAAGTATTTGCAAACCTGTTTACAAATTTATTAAAAGTCAAGAGAAACAGTTCAAATCTATACAGAAAGATTCAGTGCCCTAAGGACTTTGAACTAAACTAAGCCAACACCCCTGATGGGGAACACTTTCAGAGCAAACAATCTAATAGTTTTAACAGAGACAAAATCGGCTCAAACATTAGAATAGTATATGCAGCCTTTGGGAAGAGACTGGACCAACCAAGAATGATTTGTGGAATCGTGTGCTGACTAGTATTACCCACACTGCAGCCATCAAATTGACCCCCCTACTGACATGGGTTGGTTTCCACTCACTCCGAATATTCATCTTTCAACTTGTGGAGCACATTGAGGTTGTGCTCCTCTTAACAAGAACCAAAGATATCACTTTCTACAGAGAAGAAGCAACCCACATAAACTCAATGAAGTTAACCTAGTCTCTACTAGCCTCATTTGGATCCTCACTTATATAGCAGCCAAAAGGATCCACATTACGCAACTAACAAACATGGCATGCATGCAACTTCAAAAATCTTTCCCTGACACGAGGGTAAAGAAGATTTTCAACGACTAATGTCATAAGTACGTCCACTTGGGCACAGCTCCATCTACAAGTGTAACTACTAGACTAGTCTACAAGCCACATACAATCACACACTTGATGTAGAAAGAGAGAGGGGCATCTCTCAATAGCACATTTACGGGAACTAATAGCTGGGGATAAGAGTGTGGGGAACTAAGGCCGTCGGTGTTTTAGACTACCATGTAAAGCATCCTATCGGAATAAAGAATTCAAGAGTTAAAATCAACTTACAATCTCAGTTGGTTTATTTGGGTTATACTCTGTCTTCTTTGACTCCACCACCTTCTCCAGTGTCTCTTGATCCCAATCCTCCATTGTTTCTTTGATGTAAATAAGTTGATCAAACAAGCACACAAAAAATCCAATAATATTTGGGTGATTCACCAAGGGAAAAGAAAAAACAGAAGAAAAAGTCAGCAAGGCAATAAAAGCTTAATAACAGCGAAACAAAAAACCAAAGGCCTATTCAATCACCTTCATCTCTCTTATCACTGTAAATATCAATCTTTTCACCCTTCCTCTGGACATTGAGATCATGAGAGAACTTGCATTTGAAACCCTTAGTACATTGGCCCACCTTGAAAAATTCGCATAACATAGACTTTGGATCAACACCTATCCAAATTATCACTTTCTATCATGAACATACCATTCTATATATAAACAGAACCACAAACAACGACCATAGAAAACAATGACAATTCATGGAATAACTAGTTCAAAGACACGTACCAACTGGAACTTTTGGCTGAGTGACTGCTATCTTGAACAAATCATTTAGCTCTTTCTCTTTCGCTTTCTCTTCCTCCTTCTTTTTCTGCTCAGCAAACAAATTTCACTCAGCCTCAACTGGTTTCCACAAATTACCTTACCTGGCAAACTATTTTTCGGGAAACATGTATTTCCTCAAGAACTGTTACAATATATTGTTTGGAAACTACATCGATCAGAACGGATATTTCCAGAGAATAATAATAATGTAAATCAACGCTTCGTCGATAGCATTTTCCAGCCAAACAAACAGAAAGCCAACTGAATCCTTTATACAACTTCCCCTAGGATTTCAGTGCAACGTAATACCCACAGCTTGCTGGAGCAATATATTCCTCTATAGGAACCTGAACTTTTCTCAACAAACGGCAACCAATAGAAAAATAATAAGGGCAAAGTTAAAGAAAGGCGGACCTTGGCGGCGGCTTTGGGGTCGTCGAGTTTGGGCTGGGCAGATTGCTTGAGGCTCTGGACATACTTCTGGACGTTCTTGCTCTTGTTCTTATTCTTAAGCCCGAACGTCTTGTCCTCCACGATCTTCTGCTTCTTCGCCAAGTCCGCTTTGGATTGCTGTTTGGGCGGCATGCTTGAACTATATCAAACAAATTTGCCAAAAAAACTGCCCTTTTTCACTTCACAAATTCTGATGGAGGATTTGTCTTCACGGAAGAGAGTGAATAGGGTAATTAAGCCGATTTCTCAAGTTTTCTGCTATCCGAGGACGACAGAGTGCGGGATGAGGAGAAGGTTAGGAGGATTTTGTTTTGTTTTTGCGTGTAATGGCCTCTTTGTCCCCGTCTGGGTTTCTGCTTTCCACTGGCGAAAGAAGAGAGTTTATGATGGGTGAAATCTGAGGGCTATAGAGGTAAGTATATTCTCAGTTCACCGGATTGTATTGATAACTCATGAGTTATGTTCGTTTAGAAGTTTTTTTTTGGGGTAATGATTTGGAGTATTTTGATAATTTTTAGTTGATGTTAGAGTTGTATTGATGTTAGTGTAAAAGTCAGTGAGGTGTAAAAAAAAATAATGATGATGTTTAAAGTTGTTTTTATATTTAAAATTTATTAATTTTTTATTAAAAACTGAATATTTAAAAATATTAAGAAATAAAAATAAAAATACAAAACTACAAACAAAACCTGTGGCGGCAGGGGGACAATGGCAAGAACTTGCAGCAACAATATCTAAAAAAATAAAAATCAAAACAAAAAAATCCTGAATTTTTTTACTACCGAACTTGAAAGGAGTAGGATTCGATTACTACTTTTTTTATTAAAACCGAACATGACCATGCATGTTTTCCCTAGCAACATCAAGAACTGCCACGTTTTTCATTTTTATTTTCTTCTATCCAGTTTACTCTGGTCTGACATGTGCATGTTTGTGTCGTAAAAAACTGTAGAATTTTAATAGAATTGTGAATATTTATGTAAAATAGTATTTTATAGGTGTTTGTGTAAAGAATAGAGATATATGATTTGATGTAATTGTTTAATAAAAAAATATTGGAATTTGATGAAAAAGTATAGAGAGAAAATTTATTATAATTTTTTTTAAATGTATCGAAGTTTATCTAAAAAGTTGTTGGAGATTGTGTTAAATGTATTGGTGTTTATATTTGAATTTTTAAGATGTTCGGTGATAGTTTTGTAAATGTATTTGAATCCTAGAAAAACTTGAAAACGAACAATACCTTGGCTTTCAGAGAGACCGCTGCTGTGGACCCAGATAAGGGTAATTACCCTTTTTTCTTTCGGAACTGTGTAATTACTCACTGATTTTGCTAAATTCAGTATATGCTAATCTCTGTTACCCAAGTGATTGAAGTGCAGACTCGAATATTATAGGACCGATTCAACTGTTCAGAATTTATTATTAAGTTTTGATGGGCTGAATTTTTCTAAAATTTCACTAGAGGTGCAGCTCAAGAAGGGATAGTATGGTAAAAGGAGCACAGGGGATCACAGAGGTTGTAGCCCGTCTCTACATAAGCAGGCCCATACCACTCGGGGGCTAATAAAAAGTTAGAGGGATAATATTCTTTGCGAGTCTAGGTTGTGTTTGGGTTGTAAAATTTTAGTGTTATTAAAATTTTAGGTATTGGGTTTAGTGAAAAAGTGAAAAGAGAGATAATTTTTTATATATTTTTGTAGTAAATAGTAATGATTTGATGGGGGAGAAAGAGATTGTATTGTAATATTTAATCGTGTTAAAATTTTAGAGGGAGTAAAATTTTGGTACACAAACGCACCCGTACGACAGGTCCCGTTAGAGTTGTGAGATGAGCTTGTAAAAAAATAATAATCTTATTCGATGATAAAGACACTGATGTGGGGATATATCAGTTTATTTAATAAATGCTGAAAGACTCTTAATATTTTTCTTTGCTGGTAGGAGGAAGAAAGATGCTACTTAACTTTTTCAGTCTGTCTCAAGTGCTGGATCTTTAGCCCAGTTTCCTCGAACTTCTTGCTCAGTAAACTTTGTGATAGACAGATTAATTTTGTCTTTATCAAGTTTCTAACTCAATTAGAGCATTTCTTAAATTAATTAGGTAGTTTGAATTTGAAGAATAAAATTAAGAATAACAACCTTTTAAATTATTAAAACAAAAATATGCAGCGAGTCTAATATAATTTTTTTATAGCTCAATAATAGATTACTTATCCACTACAAAAAAAGTACACAATAAAAGCCACTTGAAAAAATATTTTATTAACACTAGAAATATTCATAGGTGAGTAATAGATTCCAGTTAATTACGACTTAATTTTTAAAATAAAAAACTGAATTACGACGTAATTTTAATTGTCTAGTAATAAAACTTAATTTGGATTAGTGGAAAGCTATCCACAAAGCACTTTATTTATTTTATATTTTTGTCCAATATTTATGGGTGATGTTCATTTTTAAGAGATTTTTATGATTTCAAGTGTTTTGAGAATTTTTAGGTGATCTTAGATTTATATTGGTTTTTGTGTAGAAATTGATGATGTGTAAAAAAATAATAACGATGTTTAGGTTATTGTTTGTAGATTATTTTTATTGGGATGTGTAAAAAAGATAAAAGATAAAATAATATTTATATTTATATTTATTTATAATATTTATTATAATTAAATTTTTTTTAATTTTGATACAAATGTAAAATATTTAAATTTATGAACAGAAGAGCTGCAATTAATGCTGTTAAAAAACAAAAAACAAAAGAAGAATAAGACAACTTTCCGCTTACGCCTACTGACATGCTGAAGGAGAAATACTGCGGCATGCGCCTACTGATATGTTGTAAATAAATTTTTAGACTGAATAGAACTTTTACTGAACATGACCGAATTTAGGGGTATGTTCGTTTTCACCTTATTTTCAGGATTCTAAGTAGATTCACAATTCTTCCACCGAATATATTCAGAATTCAAACACAAAAACCAATACATTTTACACAATCTCCAACAACTTTTTAATTTTTTATTCAACATAAATTTTCTCTCTCTATAATTTTTCACATAACTCCAATACTTTTTTATTAAACAATTACATCAAATCATTTCTCTCTCCACTTTACACAAACACCAATAAAACACTATTCAACATAAAAATTCACAACTTCTTTAAAATCCTACATTTTTTCTCAAAACGAACATCACCCTATGATTCGAATCCTAACTTTACAAAACTAACGTCACCACGGTGTAAGGAGTGCTAAATTCCCTTTTGTATACTTTTATTGTGTCTGTGTTTTCAGTATTTTTCATGCAAACAAAATAAAAAATACAAATAAAATTATTTGAAGAATGCATCCGAGGATCCACCCGTGCGAGAGAGCGACGTGGAAGAAAGACAAACGCTGTAACTTATATCACTCATGTCGCGCCATCTTTGGGAGTGCCCCTGAGAGTTGCCGTTGAATTATAGCCGAGAGAAATAGAACCAACGTTGAGTGCCAGAGCGAGCGAGAGATGACATACAGAGCGGTTTTTGGGGTTTCCCAGTGCAGGAACAAAGCGCCACTGCTGCTCCAACCTCGAGCTTCGCGCTCGTTCTCTCAGTTTCAATCAAAGCCCGAACGGTTCGTCACTCTAATTTCATACTTTTGAAGTTTGATCTAACCCTGGGGCTTCGTTTGGCTGCCAAGAAATTTTAGGAAGAAGAAGGGTACAGCAATCGTGGATCTATTTTGAATCTGTTCTTAGCAAAAGCAACTGAGTGAGGCAAAAGTCTATTAGCACTAAATATTAGGCTCATTGTATTGTGTAGTTCTTTGTTTGATTGGCCGTGAGTTTGTGCGGAGATTCTGGTACTTATAAAAGTATTCAATTCTCTCTGTATCTGAGTGGATCGAGAATTTTCTCTACAACTAGCTTTATTTGGTTGCTGAAAAAATATAGGAAGAGAAAGGAAATTAGGATTCACGACTCCGTGTTCAACGTTTTTTTTTTGTTTCAGAAAAGTAGAAATTCATCTATGCCAAAGAATTTTTGTAACGTGAGTACTGAAAGTAACATGAATCCATGATGATGATAAAATAGCGCTTACTTTTCTGGTTTCTGGAGTCGTAGATACCCTATAATGGGTTATAGTTGCAATCAATTTTGGGCTTTATAATGCACTTATAAAAAAAAATGGGCTTTATAATCTGTCATTTTATCTGACTAGGCTCATTTCTGCTGTAGGTGCTTTGAAGGTACCTTTTCTGTTCTTGACGAATGGTGAGTAATTTGAGAGATTTGGTTTGTTTTCAATCAATAGAAATGCGAGAGCTATTCAGAGTAAGGGTAATCTTATTGTAAAGACACCTGTCAATAACGACATAGCAATTATAGCTTCTGTAGTCAATTTGGACAAATGTGCGATGCTGTTTATTAAACCTTAGAACGTTTGAGGTGGGTTTCCTTTGGATCTGTACTCTTTGGATAATAATATGAGCGAAAAGGATACTCCTCAAACTAATGATAGGATTATTTGATTTGAATAGGAGGTGGCATCCTAGAATCAAGACCATTGAGTTGAGCGAACTTTTGGGAGTGTGCATTTTACCTTCTCAGGTCGTGTGTCATTGGTCTGAAAAATTATATTTTCTGTCAGCAGTTGTAGGAGATTCACATAATTTTTATATGATTGTTGTAGTTGTTAAGATTGATGGAATCTTTGGTGTTAGCTGTTTTGCTTATGTTATCCTAATGCAGGTTGTACAGGGTCACTCAACTTTTAAAACTTTGTTGAAGAGGTATATATCTAAGTTTGGTGTGAATCCGTTTGGAAACTTGAGTGTATATTCTTTTGCGACATAGTTGTCCTCCAGTTAGGGTTTTTACATGTCTCTGCTTGATCTTATATTCATAATGTGATCTTTCAATTCCAATGCTTCAACCTAGTAGCCACAATGTCTTAACTCGGCGGCATATGTAAATAAAGCCACCAAACCTTGTTATTAAGAAACTAGGTCATTTATCAGTCTCTTTCTTCTCTGGAGTAAACTTTTGAGAAATTCCTTGCATTGGATGTGGAGATGATGCTAGTACGAGTTTTTGCTGCTGGTTGAAAAAATGCAGTCTGTGATCAGAAAAAGGCCGAGCCCTCATGGATGACCTGGTTACTTGCCTTTTTTAAAATTAGGTGTCGGTTATTGCTTTTCCTTTCCCTGTACTTGTAAAACTATGCTTGGTGAGGTCCAACAGCAGTTTGTCTATAACCTTCCTGGTAAAGGGACTTTTGTTCAAAAAAGTTTCATACGTGTATAGATCTTCCGTTACCAAAGCTAGGACATTTTAAAGGGTTTTCTTATGTCATTGAAAGTCCCTCTCAGAGTTATTTGGCTCATAATAGGGGGTTGTTCTTGATGATTCCCAATGTATTTTCAATATGCTATGGGTTATTTTATCCTAGCCATTATAGTATTGTCCTAAGTTGTTTTCATCATCTCGTATAATTGGTTTGATTTCGTCTTCAGATATGAGAATGAACTCATCATTGCCACCAGAAAAGGGGAACCTGCTCTTGTAATGTCTGAATATGGTTTCAAGTATATTCCTCGTATTCCTCACTCGTAGTATTTCCTGATTTGAACCCTGAGCTTTCTAGATTTTGCAAGATATGATGTGTTACTTTTATTTTGCTTTTGGCGACAGAAAGGTCCTTTCTGTAGATGATTATTCTTCCTACTTCGAGAACATCGATCCTGTTTCTCAATATAAAATGTGGACGACTAATTGGGAATCAAGTAAAAGGAGCTGCCCCAAGAAGTTTCCAAGTTACAACGTTACCTCTGACAGAGTTAAGGCAGCTTTTGTCATCGGTGATCCTGTAGACTGGGGCAGGGACATCCAGGTGGATTTTTCAAATTTCATTGTTTTGTAGATCAGGATGAGCCAGATGATGAATTGTATTCCAATGGGAAGGTGTTATGCAAATTCTCTCTTATGTGAATATATTTTGCAAGAGGGGCTTTGGAAAGAAAATTATTTTATAAGCATTCCAATACTGGTGCAATGGAGGGCAAAGAATTTTAGGTTGTGTTTGTGTTGTAATATTTTTGGTATGAGAATATGTGTTGGTATTGGGTTTAGTGAAAAGGTGAAGAGAGAGGTAATTTTTTATATTTTTTGTAATTTTTTATATTTTTTGATGGGAGAGAGAGAGATTATATTGAAGTATTTTATTAGGAGAGAGATAAAATTTTGGGGAAAATAAAGTTTGCAAACGCAGCCTTAGTACAGTCAAAATTTGTGGCTTTTGCTTTATTGGTAGGAGCCTCAGTTTTCCTATGAGTTCCAACTGACACAATGTATTTTTGAGGTTCAGTGCAGTGGATTTTGTTAATCGTAGTGCCCTAACTTGTGCATATTGTTTGCAGTGCACTAATTCGAGTTCAAATTACTCCAAAAAAAGCCATTCCATGAGTATACATGACTTCCCCTGCCTGTATAAAGCATACATCTCTGCTCAGGGAGTAGGTCAAAGCTTTTTATAAAAAAAAAAGTGAAAACCTGGAATCCAAGAAGACAAGAACCCCTAAGAGCGTCTAGAGATCCCAGCAAGGCTGCTGGAGACATCACTAAAGGCAGGGATGTCTCTTGCAAAGAATAATTCATACAGAATTTCCCAGAATCCCATTCCAGCCTACCCGACTGATATCATTTAGAATCCACTCTCCACCCTTATTAGTAGGAGGCAAATAGTCATTGTACTTTATCATCATATATTCTTGGCAATCCTGATTTGATCACAGCAAGAGTTTTAAACAGATTGATGAATTGCATTAGGTTCTTTGTGACATTTTAAGATCCGGAGGCCTTCCTGGACATGCAAATGGACGGCAACCACCTTTGTATTTTGCTGCAGATGATCTTGAATATCAGGTTCGTCATGAATCTATTCAAAGATGTGGAGGGGTTTTATTCATGAACCATATTTTGTGTATAGATTAAATAGGATCTTCAAAACTGCATTTAGAAAAGGATCACCAAATCTAATAATTTAACCTAGAGCAAGCCATAAACATTTAAAACCTATGACAACTCTTATCAGTTGCCGATATGAGGGATCTGTTTTTCTTATAAATAGAGGGAAGCAAGAAATCATACACGTCAACTGTAATGGTAGAAAGTGACTCTGAGAGCCAACTCTCACTGCCAGGTCTATCCAGCCTTGGTGCGCTGCACGCCCATAAATAGCAGTCAACATTCAATACAAGCTTCACTTGTAGGAAACTATCAATGTATCCATCATGCCTATAGATATAGCATCGTGCTGGTCTGGACTTGAGATGTATCTTTTTTCAAATAGTTTCTGCCTCATTATGGAAGATAGAAATTGTTCCTTTCATTTTTTCTTTCTTTGTTTGCTTTTTTATTGGCTTCAGTACTTCACCGCAATTTCTGTAGAAAACTTGAGAATCACAACCAAATTCCAATTGAACTGAACTCTTGTAGTTGCTAATCAGTTTGCCTGTTCAATACAGGCTGATTTCCCTCCAAGCGTCTCGGTATGGGTGCTTTCAGAATTGCCCTGGAAAGTGTCTTCAACAGGTAAGGTTAGTCTCATGTTTAAAACTGTTTAGGTCCTTGGATTTTATCGATTGGTGTGCATCAATATTGAATGTTTAGGCAATGAGGCACCTCCAGATATACAGGTCTACAGTACCTCAGAAGCACAGCAATCAGATTTTATATTCTTTGATCTATGATAGTATTCTACTATTCTCCGTTTTCTTTATTGCTTCCATTTAGAGAATATTGGGGGAAGCACCCTCTTGATAGGGTAGCAAAATTGTGATCTGCTTGTAGAAATTATCGCAGCCCACTCATATATGAAAATTGGGTGTATTCAATAGCTTCTCGAATGTACCCCTTCTTGCGGCGTTGGCAGTCATTTCTTATTGTGATTTGACACAATGTCAAGGGATCAAGGGTTAGTAGATAGAGGGAAAGAGATAAAAGATAGCACTTTTTTATTATATTTTTCGGAACACTTGAACCCAAATTAAAGAATTCGGATTGAACCAAATCTCCCCAAGTAGGATTTGAAGGGAACCATATGGAAAGAAAGTAATTGTAATTGTCATCCTCTGTCAAAAAGTATAAGGACTCTTATATTTGGCTTTTTGGCTTGCAGAATTCACCATAATGCTCTGGATTATGTATCTTTTGGGAAACCAAATCCATTCGTATTCAAGAATGCTGAAATCATACTGAGGCAGCTTCAGTTATCAGATAGTGATAATCCCATAAACAATGGAAAAATTGGATCACATTCTTTTAAAACCCTTTATATGATCGGGGACAACCCTTTAGTGGATATCAAGGGCGCACGACAGGTTTGCGTATCTAATCCTTTTGGTTTTCAAATCCCTTTCTCTGTCAATGCTAGATTATCATCATCATTAGATGAATTAATTGCTATGTCAATGATGGGACACCTTTCAATTTTCAGGCAGGACATCCTTGGTTTTTTATTTTGACGAGGACGGGTGTTTTTAGGGGGAAAGATAATCATGCAGAAGTTACAGCTGATCTGGTAAGTTCAATGGTGAAATCTTACATGTCACAGTTTACTGTGACTGTGTAATGTGCCTTTGTCGGATTCCGTGGAAAGATGCAAGGGAGATGGTGAAGTCTGCGAATCAGAAACTATGCGCTTAGAAAATTAAAAAGAATCTGAACAATATGTACTAGATTTATTGTTATATTTTACTAAGTATTTTTCTTGGTGCTTTGGGCAGGTCGTTGACACTGTGGAAGAGGCAGTGGACTATATCCTGAAAAAGGAGTGACTCCTAGGATCTATGCCATTTCTAAATGGAACCCTTTTGTCTTTCATTCCATCTTGATGAAAACCATTTTCTGGCATAAAGAAAATCGAAGCCAGAAGATGAAAGCAAAAAAAATTGTTCCTCTATATTCATATCCAAAATGTACAGGTGTCGGGCAAGTGCCCTACATGGAAGTCCAGTCTACCTCTGCAGTACAGGCTCAGCAGAGGCTCAACGTTCCAGTGCAGCAATACATCTCACCATATCCGTTACAATAGGGCTCGACCTAGAACTAGTTTTTCCAAACAGAGGTCTCCGGTCCTCATCTCTCCGCAGTCCTGCAATTCCGAGGTGACTTGAAGAAATTCCCCAAGAAAAAGGACCCTTGATTTCCGCCACCACAGAAGCTCATTAAGAACCGGGACCAGTTCCTTTGGCTAGTTGTGTAAACCAAGCTCTTAAAGTACGATTAGGTTAATACTTTCTGTTTTTTTTTTTGGAATCTATATAATTGTTTTAAGGAATTGCTGGCTAGAAGATAAATCCCTAGCCATTATTATCAGAACACCCTCCTGTTTCCCTAATGTGTTCTGTGTTTGTTTCAACGACAGTCGCAATGAAATGGATTTCGTAATGAGAATTTCTAATCAATGCCATACTCAGCAGGCAGCTAGGATAACAAAAGAGAGAGAGAGAGAGGGGGCTGGGAAATAATTTCTCAGGAAACGACATAAATAACGATGCCGTCTTCGACAGTTTTGAGAAAGGGAAAACACTAGGGGTGAAAACCGACCCCTCGGCTCGATTTTCAGTCCCTACCATCAACTGAATTGAAGTGTTCGGTTGTTGTATTTTTCTAGACCGATGGCCGAATCGCCTGTCTATAGAACCGGTTGAACTGCTAGATTCGATGGTTAGTTCAGTTCGGTCAGTTGGCTTATAGAAAAAGAGGGAGAAGGCAGAGGGAGGTGATAAAGCGGCAGAGGAAGGCAGCTTCGTGCAGTCATGAGAAAGAAGAGAGCTAGGGCGTGTTGCGTGGCCGCGCAAGAGAGAAAGGGAAGGGGCGTGAGAGCGAGAGAAGCCGACGGGGGTGGGGGCAACTATTGGCAAAGGTTTCAGAAAGGGGGTATGGGATCAGGGGTGAAGACTAAAGAGTAAATAAGGGTGTGTTGGGGGAAAAAAACATAAAGGGGAGGGATGACGTCGTGGTCTCACTTAGGTTATGTTTGTGTTGTAAAATTTTTTGTATTGAGTTTAGTGTTGATATTGAGGTTAGTGAAAAAGTGAAGAAAGAGATAATTTTTTATATTTTTGCAGTGAAAAATTATGATTTGATGAGAGATAAATTATATTGTAGTATTTTATTGTGAGTTGGTGAAAAAATTTGTAAAATTTTGTTAGCAAACGCACCCTTAGCATTTTTTATTTTTTTAAAAGACAAAATTACATCGATAACTTCGATTCGATAAGGTTTGGCTCATTGAATCTTCATAATCGTGGACCGTAACAACCCAATCGATTTTGAAAAAAAATGAAGCCGAGAGTCGAATCGGCCCAAAACCGGCCAGCCCACTTCTGTACACCCCTAGAAAACACTCTTTTTTTTTTTTTTATCACCTAGAAAACACTGTCGTTGGCGCGACAACGTCGTTCCACTGCAGGGTAGAAACTCGTATCCTCAAGCTAAGAAAAAAAAAGAAAACTCATATCCTCAAACCGCAAAGATAAGCCCATTGGACACCGTCGCATCCTCTTTTTTCTCTCTCTCTCTCAGTCCTTCCACCACCGCCACTATCCACCAATGGAAGTCACTCTCCTTAGCTACCCCTCCTCCAAAGCCCCTCCCTCTCATTCACTCATCCTTAGCAAAATTCAACCCCAGTATTTCGTTTCAAGTTCACCGTTCCTCTCCTTCAAATCCAAACCAAAGCTCTGGATCCGCTCCGCCATTTCCCGCACCAAGAAAGAAGAAACCGTCGAGACCGTCAAAACCCAGCTCGACAACTGTCACCTCATCGCCGCAATAAAGTACAAAGGCTTAACCGTAAAAGAGTTCCAGGATCTCCGAAAATCTTTACCCGAGAACACCAAACTCCTCGTTGCCAAAAACACCCTCGTTTACAAAGCCCTCGAGGGCACCCCTTGGGAGGCCCTCAAGCCCTGCATGAAGGGCATGAACGCCTGGCTCTTCGTCCACAGCGAGGAGATCCCCGCCGCGATCAAGCCGTACAGGAACTTCCAGAAGGAGAAGAAGCTCGAGGACAACGACTTCACCGGCGCTGTTTTCGAGGGCAAGTTTTACGCGCCCGGTGACTTTAAGGTGCTCGAGAGTATGCCCACAAGGGCAGAGATTTATGCCAAGCTTCTCGGGTCGCTGAAGGGTCCCGCGTCGAGCTTGGTCAGCACCGTACAGGCGCCTGCGAGGGAGTTGGTGATGGTGTTGAAGGCCTATGTCAAGAAGCTGGAAGAGGAAGGTGCCGGGCAATAGTGGCCGAGGAAAAAGGAACAACTCTCTGGGTTTGAGCTATTCTTGTTATTTATGTAATCGGAACCAAACGCGGTCTCCCTTTTTTGTTCTTTTAAATGCTGTAGCAATGTTGTTATTATAGTTGTCCATTTTCTTAGTTATACTGGAATTTGAGGGTGCAGTGGAATGGAAAAAAGCGATAAAAGGTAATGAGGCTCTCCAAGCGTAAATTACAAGGACAGCGTAACCAAGAATTCGCAGTGTAGATTCTGGTACACTCGAGGCAAAATAGTTGACATGAGGTGGTTATAGACAGAATCAGATTCTGATACGAATGCAAGATTAGGATTGCTGATCAAAGATTAGTATCATACGGGTATGCCTTGAGGAAAGAAAGATTGAAAGATTGCAGGTTCTTGCAGGCGTGCAGAAGTGTTATTATGGGTACTTTTTGGTCATGAAAAGAGTACACTAGTCAGTTCTGGCGAGAGAATAGATAGAACACGGGAAACAAAAAAAGAACAGAAAAGAATAAGATAGATTGCCAGAGCCAAGCTTCAAATGGTTCCCTGGATCCGGGTGGCGTAGTTGTGAAATTCTTCTAGTCAGGGATCGTGTTTGTGGGATCGCCCAGACTTCAGACATTTCCGAACCGAACATTCTCATGCTGAAAAATCGCGGAATCAACAAAAAATCTGTAAAATTTAGTTCGAAAATTGAAAGGCTGGAGCAGATAATATTATGAGCAGTCTCGCCTCTTGATAAACTGACTGGCAAGGGGGATCTTGTACTGGAAGTGATTGCTTTTTTGTACTAAAAATAATTTCTTTATCATTCTACCTAATATTCGCATTTGTAAAAGTGGCTCTAACATGAATTTAAACAACTTGTCCAGCCAGTGAGCTGTAGCTCAGTTTGACACCTTCTCCTGGGGAGGTCTAGATCCGGGAGTCAAATCCCCCTATCCTGCAGGCTTGGTCCTGCTTCTACAATTTGCCAAGTAGGAAAAAAAAACTTGTCCATGCCAAATAATACCAAACATAAGCGTGACCTTTAAGCCTGCCTGCAAAGCAATCATCCAAGATTCATATATTCCACAAAATCAAGAAGACGTAATACGAAGCTACAAATTTATTGAAGACAGAAAGTAAAAGGAAAAGTCTCAGGAATTCAATTTACAGAAGCACTGTTGTCAGATACCACTCTAGTCTCTAGAGGTGCTTGGCAAAGATTGATGTAACAACGCCTTTAGCTATAGGGTGATAAAAGTCGCGCGCCTCTGCAAAAATCTTTTTAGCCAAAATCTTTTCCTCTTCCTTTCCGGTGCCTTGCACAAGAGCAGTGTAGAGTGGCCGAAGGAATTTCATCCTCCCGACTTCCTTTATGGTTTTCTCCACCACACCTAAATAGTCTCTACAATTGGATGAAATTGCCGGTTGGAGAAAGGCAACCTTCACCTCATAATCCTTTGATTCTGATAGCCTGTAGCGTTCGTCCAAGGCCAAGACCTGCACATTCAACCAAACATCACTACGACAATTTGCAATAAGGTTCTTAGTCCATAAGGTTAAAGTATAAACACAGCATATAGCAAGCCGTTAGAAACACATGATTACAAATTACAACAAAGCATTATATCCACAACAATTGACCTGTATGGATCTTTGTTTCTGGAGAAAAGAGGGAACAAATTTCAATTTTTGGTACCAAGTGTTCATACCCCAAGCCACCAGATTTAGTCCTCCATCTCTGTGCGTTTGTGTGTGTGTGTGGTGCAAGTGTAAGAGAAGGTAACCTACCTCAGAGGAATGTATGAGGTAGTTTAGCCAAGAGAAAGCTTGCACTGATTTCATTTGACCCAGTGCATCTGGATATCTTCGTGTTGGTAGCTCAGCACTGAGAGTTCTAGTTATTGGGTGATTGCCTCGACTGTTGGCCAAGTCCAACGAGAAACTTACCAAAAAAGTTTAGACTTTCCACCTTCAAAGCTTATTTCTCATCAAATAAAACTTTTTCTCCCATTAATTATCTTCGAAGAAAATATAAGACATTATTCAGCCAGTTTTGTCAGTTCACATGTTGCAAAAAGCTAATAAAATCTCTATAGAACACTTCAAAAAGCATGAGTCTTCAACCAGCATACATGACATACCCTCGACATGATTCAAATACCTTTTTCCAAGTCAAAAACATCCTCAAGACACTCCATCTCCTGTCAACTAAAATGTACTGGGCAGGAATATAGCTAAATTTAAGGGAGAGAGGAATATACACAAACAAATTAATGAAAATGACAAAAGAGATAATAAATTAAAACAAAACAATTGGGGAACTTTAACAAGATTAGAACCGGCACCTGTGAAGCTTCAACAGATTTGGGCAAGTTCTCCAAGAAGAGTTCCCATTGCTGCCCTTGCCAATCTGCAACTTCATCCTCCCAAGTTTAAACTCATTAGCAAGTGATACAATCTCACTGTATATATTGGAAACTGGTTCTTTGGAATCTGGAGGGATACCAGTACTATCAGTCCACAATTGTAAGTCAATATTTTGCTCGATTCCAGGGATATTTGCTTTCAGGAAGTCCAGAAATGTCTCGGTATCAATTGACTGGAACTTAAAGGTGGCGAAATATTTCTTGAGAAAAATATCAAATGCAGGCCTTCCAATCTACACATCCCAGAGGATAGACACAATAGGTCAGAGTACTCTTTCCACAAAACAAAGCCTAGCTACACTAGTATATAGACAGTGCTTTGCACAGACTCTCAGGAATCTTTCTTCAGAGATAAGTTACTACTCTGAGGGGCAGATAACACCTCCAATTTTGTTAGTACATCCAATCGACTTAAATGAAAGGGGCAAACTAAAGAAACATCTACATGAGAGTGATTCCACGTACCTCTCGTTCCATACGCCAAAGGAACTGGAAACCTTTCTCATAGGGAACTTTAGAATATACATCATCTGGGTCCACTCCTTCCTGATTAGTTTTAAGTTTAGTGAATTCCATCTTGTCCTTGAACCGTTCCATTTCTTCATTTAAACCTCTCCATCCAATTCCAATATCCAACGCAGCTCTGTCCTCTCCTTGTACAACTTCGACAATCCTCCTCTCTGCATAGTTGTAAACCCCTGGTACAAGAAATAAGAAACTAAACCCAGTTGCGGAGACCAAAAATCACTTTTGCTGCAGCAAAAAGTGCACCTAATCGCTCTCTACTTCTTTCAACAAACCAGTAAGCCGATTAAAAAAAACAAAAAACAAACCAGTACTCCATTATTCTTCCACGAATCTAAAGCAATAACCATACTTGATGTGAAGTCTTCTTAAAACTTCAAGTTAACCTCAAGTCCTCATTATATCAATAACTCCATACCAACCCCAAAACCCAGTACGGCCATAAAAACATACGACAACGAAGAAAGCCAAAACACTCTAGTACCCCATTTTCTTATGCGTTTTGAACATTTTTAGGAATTATCCTTATATTTTCTAACAGCTAATAATAGGATAGAAAATTCTAATAATGAGACTCCATTCACAAAATAAAAAATTAAGTCGACAAAAGTGATACCATGACACTAGTTAGGAAAAACAGACCCATAAATCTACTAATCCTGACGGAAAATAACAAAACCAGTACCACACTTATAACTCTGATACTCAGATAGTTCTTCCTCATTCACTAGTCACTATCACAACAAATATCAAGTATCCCATTTCACCAAATTCCGTACAACGAAACAAAGTCATGAAAATGTCAGAAAACAAAACGGAGACGAGCCATACCTTATTCAACCAAAAATGGTCGTTGGTATTGTTAGTTATCAAATTCCCGGTCCAGCTATGCGCAAGCTCGTGGGCCACCACTTGAGCCCCACTTGCATCACCTTTAATCACGGTGGCGTCAAGAACACCATCCTCGGGTTCTCCATGCCCCCGTATTCCGTAAGGAAAGCTCGGCGGCAATACGAACAGATCGAACCTCTCCCACTCGTACGGCCCGAACAACTGCTCCCCTTGCCTTATCATATCCTCCGTCCCCGCGAACTCCCTAGCTGCGTCGTCTAACAAGGCCGGCGCCGCCTCCCCGTAAACCCTGGTCCTAGGCCCCACCTCCCGAAACCCCAGGTCCCCCACGGCGAAGGCGAACAGATACGGCGGCACCGGCTCCTCCATCTTGAACCTCCTCCACCACCCTGTCCTCCGAGCACCAGAGCGAGTTGCCGCAGGCCAACGCCGGGACCTCCTTGATAATCGGGTCCCGCAGCTCGACGTGGCGGGCCGCCATCACCGCCGACACTTCCTGCGGGATGTTGATCCGGCAGGTGTAGGCCACGCGCGCGGCGGGGGTGTCCTGGCAGGGGAAGACGGAGCGCGCGTGAATGGACTGGAAAGGCAGCTTCTTGCCGAAGGTCTGAGAGGGCGAGAGCCATTGGAGGGCAGAGGAGGAAGGGGTGGTGGAGTAGACGATGATGAAGGAGGATTGCTCGAAGAGCGAAACGACGAGGTTGCAGCCCTTGATTGGGTCGGGAGGTGAGATGGAGAAACGTAAGTTTGAGCGTGAAAATTTGGAAGAGAACGTTAAGGGGATATTTGAGCGTGTAAATTTTAGATATTGGGATTTGAAAAATTTTATAGAGCAGAGATATCAAGTAGTTGGTGGAAAAGTGAAGAGGAAGAAGATTTTTTAAATATTTAGTCCCAAATAATTGGGTCCAAACAAGTCATAAAGTAAGTTTACAATAGCGGAGAAGGCATCATCTACAATATAAAAAAAACTAGTATAGGTTTTATACTTTGTATTAGGTCTGTCCATCAAATCGGCCGGACTGGACAAACGGACCGGAATCAGACCGGTTTTGGTCAAAATCGATCAAAATCGGACCGATTTTGGACAAACCAGACCGAGACCGGTATACTCTGGTCCGGGACCGGGTTATCCATGTGGAAAACCGGACTTAGACCGGAGTATACCTCTCTAAACTGGCCCAAACCGGAAATTAGCCCAAAATAGCACGGCCCAACCCCGAAACCGGCCCAAAATGCATGGCCCAAACCGATCCAAACCGGCCCAGACCGAACCAGTCCGATCTATATACTCTACAAAATGGCCGGTTGGGCCGACCAAACCGGACCGGACCAGAACTTGGACAGGCCTACTTTGTACCCTAAACTACCAATTTTGATACATTACACCCTCTAACTACCAATTTTTGACATTTTACACTCTATGTCAAATTTGTAGAATAAAATGACAATAATACTCTTGACCCATTTTGCATATATTAAAGATATTGTTGTCAACTCATTAATTTATTAAGGGTATTATTGTCAAATTGAGGGTGCAAATTGTTTAATATTAGTAGTTGGAGGGTGCAATGTGTCAAAGTTGGTAGTTTAGGGTGCATAGTGTTAAAAATTGGTAATTAGAGGGTGCAATGTATTAAAATTGGTAGTTTGTGGTACAAACTGTAAAACCTATGGTAGTTTGTGGGTGAAAAATGTATTTTTTCCTTATTTTAAATAAAGAATAAATGCAAAATTAGTCTATGTGCTACACGCATAAATTTATTTAGTCAGTGTGATATGAAAAGCATAAATTTAGTCCACGTGATTTCATTTTTGTTTGTCGTTGGTCCTCCATCAGGACTGATTTGATCACTTTTTGAAATCATAGAGACTAAATTTATATTTTTCATATTACGGGGACTAAATTGATTTTTGCGCATAGCATAAAGACTGATTTTGCATTTATCCCTTTAAATAAATATAAAAGTTTATTTAATTTATTAATCTTTTTATTTTTTTCATAACTTAATAACTTAAAATTTTTACTATCCTAAAATTTTAATAATCAAACATGAATTTTGTTATAGATATTACGAGACAATATTTTTATTTCTCTGAATAAAATTTAGAAAAAAGTATTTATGTTCAACAAAAATACGAGATAAATACATATTTTTATCCATCAATAATAAAGATTTAAACACATTATATTTTAAAGTACCAACTTTAATATGTGACATCCTTTAATTATTACTTTTTTACCCTTTATATACCTTTTATCAAAATTTTAGATTAAAATAACAATAATTTTTTACCCTATTTTGTACATATTAAATATGTCTTAAGTTCTCAAGAATATTATTGTTGAATAAAAAGTTAAGTATCTAATATTGATAATTGAAAGATATAATGTGTTAAAATTAATAATTTAAAGTATAATGTTTCAAACGCAAATAATTAATCGATGAAAATGTATGTAATAGTAGGCTTAAATTTCCCGAGACCATATTTGTTGTAACTGTTTGAACTTTGAAAAATCTTTTAACTGTTATCCCCTCCCTAGTCATAGTCTATGACTATGCTTTTACAGGTAATTGGTATCGATATTTTCGTAATTAAATAGAGATTTCACTTAAAATATGAATTTAGAATCTTTCTGTACTTCCCTAGTTATAAATTCGGAGAGTGCATTATAAAAATAATGATGATTGATGGGACCTCCTTGAGTCATGGGCCGAACAGTCCAAGTCGAAGGAACCAGCAGTTTAGGCCTTCGGGCTTTCTAGAACAGTCACGATGGACTCACCAACTGCTGGGACTCAGCTCTGAGGGGCGGTTTTCTCCCTAGAACGGCCTGCACTCACCTGCAGGGGAGCCCACATTTACCCAATTATTGTACCCACCCCCTACTTGCTCATTCCCTCTCCCCCCATCTCCCTCTGTTTGCTAAAGCACAGCGTCGGAAGCCTGTGAGAGCGAGTGACCAGCAGACGGAAATTCGGTTCGGCCAGACATGGACGACTACACGAGGGAGATGATGGACCTCAAGACCCTTGTCACTCGGACCCTCGAGAAGAAGGGCGTCCTCGCCAAGATCCGGGTAAAAAAACCCCACGTTACCTTTCCATTTTTTTTCTTTTCAGTTCTTCAATGGCTTTCTCGCGACTTCTCTCATTTCCTCTGAATTTCCATGCTTGTTACTATGATCATCGAACAGTTTGTTTTCTATTTTTACCGAGCTAGTTGCATGAGAATGCTAGCACTTAGTTAACTTTGGTTAGCATTTAGGTATTTGAAAGATCATCAATTTTTCAGGTTCACGGAAATGTGTTCATTTTTTGCAAACTATTAGAGGCGTTCTTGGTGTCAGTTTGTAGCAGGATTTTAGAGAATACAAGCTCGTTTGGAATTAGGTTTTGAGGATGAATTTTCACAATTACTTAAGGAGGGCTCGTGCAAGATAAGATACGTAGGACGATCGATGCACCTCAGCATGTTCTTCTATGTTAAGAGCACGTACCTGTCTTCTAATTAGTTAGAACTTTCAGGGTTCTTAGGGAGTAATTTTCCAAGTTTTTCTTTGAAATCAGTGCAATTAATATCGAAAGGTTTGAATGGAACGGGGAGGTGAAACCAAACAGTTCTTTTGGGATTAAGGTTAGCTCAGTTTAGTTGTGTGCTATATGACCAAAGAACTAAACGGTTAAATCACCGTTTTACTCACCAATGGATTAATCTTGCTTGGTGTTTTGCCAGGCCGAACTCAGAGCAAGTGTGTTTGAAGCAATCGAAGAGGAGGATCGAGTTATTGAAAAAGAAGAAGGTTTGCCTCCTGCGTTACTAGGTAGCTGCAATGATCGTGCAAAACAACTTCATGCTTCTCCCTCAGGTTTCTCTACATATCTATTTTCTCCCTCTATATGTTTAACTCATTCACTCAAGCTTGAATAGGTCGGGCTGTTGCCTGGCCCAGGATTAGATGGTACAATTCTAGTTTACCATGATAAGCCAAGGTACTTTAGAAGATACAAGAACCACTCCAAGAACCACCCTGTACTATCTATCTGGGTTATATTCTCCCGGTGTATTTGGAAGGTCAAAGGTAGACAGACACCATTCTCTCCTGTCTATCTGGGTAGGATGCAAGAACCACTTCCCAATCCCAGGTTATCCAAACTATTAGTCTTGGGAGATTTCAAGTTTAAAGCTCAAAGTGGGAACTGGATGCTTTAAGGACTTTGGGAATGGTTACTTGAAGAACTAGTGGGGCTTTCTTGTGGGTATTAGTTTATTAAATACAGAAGGGCTCATTCCTCCTTTCTCAGCTTGGCATTTTAGGATCTAATATATCAACGGGCTTATCCTTTTTGACCTCTACATCTTAACTACCACATGATTGAGAACTCCTTTGATTCTTCCCCAACGCAATGTAAGGGATTCATGAAAAAATCATCTTCCACACAAAATGTTATGAACCATTTAGGGATATGGGATCCATCCCACATTAGTGGTATGGGCTGCCAATGTGGGGTTTATATGCCTTGGGATCTCTCCCCCTTTGAGCTAGCTTTTGGGGGTGAGTTCTCCCAAGGCATATGACACAAACATGGCTTTTGTTCCTTCTTAAGATCTGGAATATGGACAAGATCAGGATTTTAATTGTTTATTGCTTTCTTGATGTGTTTGTCTGTTTTTTTTTTTTTGGTGAAATATCCCTGATATACTTCTCTTTCATTGCAGTCTTATGTGGCTACCTTTCTGATTTACTTCTATTTCATTGCACTTTTAAATGCAGGAAGGTTACTTACTGCTCTTATATGTGAATACTTAGACTGGGCGCAACTAAATCACACACTTAAAGTTTATTTGCCAGAGTGTAATTTGGTAATTATGTAGTGTATTGTTTCTTCTTTTGGTTCTTGCTATACTGATACTGTTGCAATTATTTTTTAATTGTCTTTTCAATTATCTTATAACTCATCTGGGGATTATTTTGCAGCAAAAGGATTCTTGGAAAGCTGAACTGAAAGAATTTAGTAGTAAGAACGGATATGATATCAACCGAAATGGGGATAGTGGTCCTTTGCTGTTGGATGTGCTTGAAGGATTCTTGAAATTTGAGGTTTGATGTTAGATCCCTTTTGTATATCAATAATTTAATATTCAATTAGAACATTCATGGGAACTCTGGTTTGTCAGGATAGCAGTAACTTTGTGTGTCAAGGTTGATTAGAACATCTAAGGGAGTACTGTGTATGACTTTATGTGTGTATGTATCCATGCGTGCACCAATCATTTCTTCCGAGGATACCTAATTTGAAGGACCATGTTTCAAATATCTACAACTGAATTATGAGAAAATGTATATGTATGCATGTTGGAATTTCCTACACATATGTCGTCTAAGTTGATTAACTATTCTCTTGAATTATCTTTTTGATAGAATTTGTCCCAAGCAAGGGGTACTGGAAGAAGATTACCCACTCCAGAAGCTGAGTCCTTATCCAATTTAGAGACTAGGAGCAATCGGAGGCCTTCTTCTTCATCTGTTGCCGGGGGCTTACCTCCGCTAGGAAGGTTCTGCACCTAACTAACTGTTTGACTTGTTTAGTCTGTCTCTTTTCCCTTTTCCCTTTTCTTTCATCACTCCAAGTGACATATGAGCTTGTTGGTTTGCTAATGTAGGCCTGTTCCTGCTTCCCAGGCATCGGGTGAGTACTAAAGCTATTTAATCTATTCTTCCGCTGTCTGCTTGCCTGTGATTTTCTTTTGATCTGATACTGTCTTGCATTCAGATCGTAGAGGGGGGACCTCCACGTCTGGTTACAGGAAGGATGACTATAACTGGAGATACGACAGTGACGAGCTCTCAGAGGATGTAATTCGAGCTTCAGCTGCCTTGGAGAACCTTCAATTGGATAGAAAAGCTCGAAATCTTACGACATCTTGGCGGTTTGTTCTGATAACCCAATCTATCAACAGAACTTTCTTCTATTTTTAATTTCTTACTAGTGATAGGTAACTCAAGGATAGGGGTTCTAAAAACAAATACCACTGTAAAATATTGTTCCCTTGCGGACTGCTCGAGAACTCTCTTTGTGGATAATGAAGGACTCCTGCTACTCCCACCACAATTATTTGGCAGGACGTTAGTTTTTCCTCAATCCAATATAAGTTCACTGTTGCGTCATAATTGCATATCATTTCTTATTGCCAGAGTGTTTAGGTTGTGGTGGTAATGATTTTTATTATGGCTGTTGTCTCTTGAAGACGTGAATGTGAGCAAAAGAGAATTAGAATATTTTCCATGGTAGGATTCTTGATGTGGATTTGATATTCTTACATATTACCGTGCTGATAAGCTATAAATGAAATAGCATGTGGTCCCTCAGAAGATCAGGTGGAAGGTGATGTAGTGGGTCTGAACTCTCTGAATTTATATTTAACTTACCTGTAAAAGGAATTTATATAATTGCTTATAGAAATGGATTCATCCCTAAGATGGGTTTTTTCACTCACCATAATGGGTTTCTTAGGATATAATTCAAGCAAAGATGTGTAGAAACTTTACGAGGCATGATTAAGTTTCTTCTACTGTCATGGTTGATATGTAGTTTAATTGCATTGCACTTGACCAACCAAAACAGCAATCTAATGCTGCTGCACGTAAATGTGGACATTCGAATTTTGTCGGCCCAAGTTGATCACCTCTCTTTCCTAGTCTTCTATTACACTTAAGACATCTTATGATGATGATGAGTATATGTGTGTCAACATTTTGTTTTATGAGCTTGTTTGATGGATTCGGTTGCAGGCATGCTGGGGATTGAATCAGTGAGGATGATGGCAGGGCAGACCATATGTAGCCTGAGTGACATCCTTACTACGATTTGCTATGGCATCTTGTTGTATTTTTTATTATTATTATTTCAACCTTGAACGAAGACCATCAAATGAGGGTAGTGGTGTCATGTAGTGTTTGTTGTTTATTTCTATTGTGATGTGATTTAGTGCTTTGATTGAGCTTTGTTTTATCCATTTCTTTTTCACTAGTGAATCTCAAGTCATTGATATTGACCTGTGCAAAATTTCAGATGTTTTAGAGTGTTGAATCTTGTGCAAATGCAGAGATGTGGCAATTATCCAATCTAGGGGTATAGGTTCGTCTTATGTGTACTCGGTTTAAGCTGTAATTATTCATTTATTAGTATGTAATCCTGACAGATCCAAGCCCTTCCCTTCCAACTTTCTTTTCGTGAGCTCTTATGCTCCCGTTGAATATTTTTGATCTCTCCTGATTTCGTAGCACATTTTTATAGAAACAACGCAAATTCCAACAAAAACATGCCGTAAATCCTTTATCAAGAATATTCACTGAATTTGCCCGTCTGTCGGAATCTCCGTGGAATATTATTCCATGTTCGTCAAAAACAGCAAGGAAAAAAGAAGCCCCGCGCATCCTCCAACAGCCCATACTTGGCGTATCAAACGACAGGAACCTTCCTCGCTTCCGGGAAACACAATAAAGAAAGTAGGACAAATCTTACTGTATAAACCAGCGTTCCACACGCCCAAGCCACGATTCTCTCTCTGCGACTTCAGTAATTGGACTTTCGCATGGCGGTGCTGGAGCGGTTGAGGACGAGAGGCTCAACGCCGATCTCCTCCTTGACTTCTACAATTCGTGCGCTCTCTTCTTGCTCTACGGCGAATTCCGGAGGTGATCTGAAAGCGCAGTCTCTGCTCGCACAGAAGCCCCGCCCTCTGGGTCAGGACCCCAAGGACAGAAATGTCCAGTGGGTTTTCCTCGGCTGCCCAGGCGTCGGAAAAGGCACCTACGCCTCTCGACTATCCAACCTCCTCGGTGTCCCTCACATCGCCACCGGCGATCTCGTACGCGAAGAGCTCTCCTCCTCCGGTCCCCTTGCATCCCAGGTCCGCTAGGCTGTTTTTGTTTCTCACTTTCGATTTCAATTTGGTTCTTTCTATATTTGAAGTTTTTGGAACTGCGTTTCCGACATTCGGTATTGTAGACTCTGGATTATCCTAGGCCTACTCGGAGTTTCTATCTGCGTTGATTTTAAAAGAAAACTCCGCCTGAAGAAAGACAGTAGGATATATATATATATCTAGTCTACTTACTTATATACTTCTGCGGAAAATAGTTAATACAGCTCAAGTTAGCTAAAGAAGCATATGGTGGTCCAGCCGGAAATAGATACTAAAGGAAACTTCTCTCGGAGGTATTATGGTTAGAATATGACACCATCCCAACTACTTTGCTGGGAAGTACTTGATTAAAGGTATAGTTTAATTGTAACAGCCTTTGAAATGTGTCCATAAGCAAAATGCTTTAGCCCTTGCAGACAGAAAACCAGACAACATGTTGATCGTTAGAGAAGAAGAACAAACAGACTGACAAAGGGGGTTTGACAGTTGGAAATGTGCCTTCAACGCTTATATACATAGCAAAGTTGGTAACCCAACGTACAAACTATGGATAAAACTGAAAATTTATCCTGGACTTTGTAGAACTCAAATTGTCTCTTCTTTTTTGGGTAAGCAATAAATTTGGGTCAACTCACCAGACGCCTGGTCCGGCAAAACTAAAAAATTAAATTTGATGTCCGAGTATGTTTTTTTGTTTGCTTGGATTTTGCTTGTTTATCTTTATCATATTTACTTATTCGCTTAGTTATTTTGCAGCTGGCAAAGATTGTTAACCAAGGAAAATTGGTTTCTGACTAAATTATAATAGATCTATTGTCCAAGCGTCTTGAAGCTGGTGAAACTAGGGGTGAAACTGGTTTCATTCTTGATGGTTTCCCCCGAACCATAAGACAGGCGGTGAGCTTTCATTTTGACGAATGAATTCAACGTTGAAACATGAATCTGTAAGATCTTGTTGGAATAATGTGTGAAGATATTGTTAATAACTGAAGATGAAAACAGTAGGAAGGCAAATGGAATTCCAGATTGTGAACAATAAAGTAAGCGAGCTGGCCTTAGAAAAAAAAAAGTAAGCGAGCTGGTTAGATGTAATATATCAATCTTACACCTATCATGATGCTTAGGAGGCCATTCCAAATGAGAAAGACAACGTAGCTCTGGTGATAACTGCTGACGGTAAATTTCTAAAGGTCATGTGAGATTATCCTGGATTTATACATTTATATGGCTAAAATGAAGGATACTCTGGTGGTCACTTCTTTTTCAGTTGCTTTGTGGTAATTTTTCACTAATTGCTTAAGTTCATTTTGAATTTGCACCCTTTCAGGCCTACATAGCGAAAAAATTTCATCAATGATAAAAAGACTCAGAGCTTAAAGTGTCCTCTCTTTCCTAGCTTACAATGTTCTGACTACATCTATAAAAAAAAATCTAGTGCTATTTTTCTTCCTTCGTGCTTACATTTGTTTTGTCTCTTGTCCAGGAAATTCTAGAGAGGGTAACAGACATTGACTTGGTGATCAACCTAAAGCTTCGGGAAGAGGCATTGCTTGCAAAGTGCCTTGGAAGAAGGATATGTAGTGAGTGTGGAGGAAACTTTAATATTGCCTGTGTCGATATAAAGGGTGAGAATGGGAGCCCTGGAATGTACATGGCTCCACTTTTTCCCCCTCCACATTGTGCATCCAAATTAATCACGCGATCTGACGACACGGAAGAAGTTGTTAAGGAACGGCTTCGTATATATCACAAAGTGGTAATGCTCCACATAGTATTTTTTTTTATATCACCATTGGGTGATCGGATTTCATGGTTTTACCTTTGCTTATTGCTTCATGGTCTCATCTATACATTGCCAACTAGTGTTTACTCAACTGATCTAGTACATGTAATCCATTCTTGTTGAGTGTTTAGGAGACCTTAACAGGCCTCAAGTGGTATATTTTAAAGACACAATCCAAAAGCCATGTTTGCTGGAGGAGCTTGTTAGAAGAATACAAACATTAAAAGCCCTTGCTGTTGGCAGTGGGTAGTAGAACCTCATTGTCAATGGTAAATGCAACTCAGATTCTAGAAAATGATTTGATAACTAATATTGCGTCACTCTTGCAGACTCAACCTTTGGAAGAGTTCTACCGCAGTCGTGGGAAGTTGTTAGAGTTTGATCTACCAGGAGGAATCCCAGAATCCTGGCCAAAGCTGCTTCAAGCTCTGAATCTTGAACATTATGACAAGCAGTCTGCTGCAGCATGAATTACATTAATAGTCTGTTGTATATCCCCGAGGTAAGTTAGATCATTCTTTGCGCGTTAAAGATATGTGCGTGCCAATTTCAAAACAAAGATGTCCACAAGAACTATAAACATGCCTATACATCTACAAAGAAGCTTCCTACTGGGTTCTGAAGATATGTACAATTGGCAAGATGGGGGGTTTGAGGTTTGAGGGCAAGGAGTTGTGTTTGTCGGTGTTGTAATTTGGTTGACATATATGATTAGCGCCCTGAGATCACAATTTTAGGCAATAAATGTAATGGCGATACAATGGAAAAATGTCATGCTTCTGAAATTTCAATTTAGGGATCTAAAAACTTGGGAAATACCCACCCCCAGGGGAGGGGTGAGACCGAAGTGACTGAATTTCTCTTAACAAATAGAAGGGGAGTGCGAGGTTCAATTTCACCTCAATGGTACTAATGGCTCTCCTCCGACACCCTTCTTTTTAATGGTCGTCTCTCTCTCTCTCTCTCTCTCTCTCAAAAACCAGGGGAAAAACAAGGAGAAGAGAGAGAGAGAGGAAAATGGAAGAATCAGCATCGGGGAAGCTCTCTCTCTATCTCCATCAACATCATTGTGCGGACAAACATTTTGCATCACTACAACTCTAAAAGGCACTCTAATTTCCCTATTGATTAAGCTGCGTTTACTTTTTATTAAGATGGATGAGGCACCCGTCCCCGCTTGCACCAGAAACATCGGAGCCCACTCACACAAAACAGATGGTTCTCAACCACATGAAGCTGATCAGAGTGGGAAAAGAAAGTACCAGTCTCGCTCAATCTTAAATCACCACCATTGGCCGGACAAATATAAGAAGGCAGGCTTCCTTCCCTTGCATTGTTGAGCTCTCAATCTCTCACTGTAATTTCTCCAATGCTGAAGTGTGCTTCCTAACGAGGGCTCCTGAGGAACTTGCCCAAGATCTAAATCATGAATAATTCCCCCTGGCTTTGTATTCTGCTAGAGTTCCCCATTGGTGACTGACTAGAGATTTTGCGGCCAATTTCACTAGGGGAGGATTGGAATGACCAAAGCAGTGACAGGCCAGTGTTAATGTGAAACTCTAGCAGAATACAAGACAGAGTCGGTAACAAGTGGGAGTCCAAGAATGAGTCTTCCATGTACTTACCATTTAGATTTTGAGCAACTTTCTCCAAGGGGTCCTCGTTGGATGCGGACTCTAAACTTCTTAGTGGAGTCGCTGTCTCTAGCTCAGTCATCTTCCCACAAAAATGCATACATTATTTTGGCCATGGAAAAATTAGAGAGCTGAGAGTAGAACAAAGCAAAGTGTGTTCAGGATTGATTCTTGTGGTTTTCCCTCGAAGATCAGTATTCAATGATTATGGATCATTTGATCAATAATCGAGATATGTACAATTTTCCTGCACAGCTTCCTAACAAGGCCATCTCTATTACTTGTTTTAGAATAGGAGTCCCGAATCGCTGAGTCTAAGAGCACTTGGCCTGAAAAACCACCACTAAAGGCCCTGGGAAGAGAAACTTTGGTTGTTCCTTGTGACACAAACAGGTTAGCTGTGGGTGAGCGCAAACGAAATGTTTTTCTTCCCAGAAATATTGGACTGCAGTTTCAAGCAATCACTATTGACATACTAGAACCATACCTGAATGCTAAAGCTCACACACGGGTAGTATTCCGACTCTGAGGTGGACGATCCATTGAGCACGGTTCAACTGGCTTTTATTTTTTTTCGCAGAGGCAAGGTGGACTGGCTTACCTTCCATGAAAACGAGGTTTTATTTCGTCTCATGATGGATAAGGAACAACTTCTACTCAGTTTGCCTTTATACAAAAACCAAGTATTACATACTCACAGGCACCATTGCCCAATTGGATAAATCTGGAGAGAGAGAGAGAGACCAACCCCTCGTAGATCTTCTGGGTCTCCGGGAGCTTAAGGATGAGGATAAGAATAGGACAGAGAGGACCGGAAAATGCTCAGGCTTTTGATCCTAATTTTTGTTTTTATTACTATTTGCCAATTTAACTGACTGAGTTCACTGACAAGAATGCAAGCCGAGGATAACAACCTATCTGAAGGGTTGATAACTTGATGTAAATGACATGATGATCAAGAGCAACCCCCCAAACTCCGGCCCCCTTCTCTGTTCCCGGCGGGTAAACCTCCACACTTTCGGATCCGATTCCTTCGCAGCTATACATGTAATTTTAGACAAAAAGGAGGAAAAAAATAGAGTATGTCTTCGCGGGATGAAATCAAGTAGTTGGCTTTAATACCATGAAGATTCGTTGGCCCTTTTTTTCGCTGGCTATGCGTGTGGTTCATAATTGCATTCAAGATCCGACCCGGACGAGAATCGTCCGCAATTGGATGGGCAATTCGGAGAGAGTGGGAGAGTGGTGGGTCCCACCCGAGACTCACACCTGTCCGAACAGTAACATTTTGCCTAAGCAGGTGTGGGTCTCGGGCAGGACTCACCACTCTCTCCGAATTGCGCCTGCAATTTGATCATCCGAATTGTCCGAACAACATTATTTTGCCCGAGCAGGTGTGGGTCTCGAACAAGACTCACTACTCTCTCTGAATTGCGCCTGTAATTTGGTCGCCCAAATTGCAGACGATCCCCATCCACCCGACCCATGCATTATCCTCATTCCTCACTTTGGCAGAGGCTACAGTCAGCGTTTCACGTGTCACCATCAAATTAAAAAGCATTTGTACAGGTCCTCATCATCGTCTTCCCGTGAGCAAGTACACGAAATTTTGCCAAGAATTCGAGAAAGCAATAAATACTCTCTTCTCAGTTCTCGCCTTTGTGCTAAGGGTCTCCTTGTTCCGCTAATTACACTTTACAGGGTGATGGGCTTCATTCTGCATTCAAATCCGACCGACCGTGTGAATTACCTGCCAAATCAAAGGACGTAAAAATAAACGCAATCCCGTTATTCGAGCTCGATGGCATGAGCTGGATACATACTGCCTCTCCGATGCCCGTCACATCTTTCTAGAAAATTTTGCCACTTTAATTGCGACTAATAAAGGATAAGGGAAACAATCTGTCGTGATTGCCTAATTTACGAACATTTAAATCTTATTTGGCTAGTCCAAAATGAACCCGTCACATCACACATGGTAGGGGAAAACCGTATATTTTACTTCCTTGTGGTCAAGTTCAAATGACAAGAATACAACCTACCCAGAAATATTATTTGTTACGTATTTTCTGATTGCAGACAACTTCATAGTGTGAAGCCCATAACATCTAACGTATAACATTAATTTGTTGTACAAAACAAATAGTGTTTTTACTTTCTCCTCTCATCTTTGTCGGATCCTATTAAAACATTTGTGTCGTCATATTAATCTACTCTCTATTCAATGGAAGTCTTTTTACCGTTTATTTTTCCTAATCATCTTAGGAACCATACAACACAGCATATTCGCCTTGAGTGGAAGCCTCTCGATCCTACTAAACTATTTTTTTTTCTCTCTTAGGGACGTCTCCTAAGATCCACTTTGTCTTGTCTACTTCTCCTTTTGAACCCCTCGAATGGAAGCTCAATTTTATAGGTCTTATTCTCTTGGATATCTCTAGGATCCATCTCGTGCTTTGGCTCGCACACTTTACTCTCTCTCTTTTATATTTTAGGTGATCTTGAATCTTCTTAACTTCAAGACTTATATCAGAATTTACGAGTACTAACAAGTTTCGATTCAACCATTTATAAGATAAAACATATTGTTACCTCTTACGACCAAAACCAATATACGAGGAAGAGATTGTTGTGATTAATGAGATCGGTTATGAATGGATTAATAATTAATTTAGAATTGCCACCCAGCAATCATTACAAAGAGCACCCTACACTACTGTGTATCGTGGTCCCGTGGAGGTGATGACTATTCCTATGACATAGCTCTAACTAACTGGCTTTACCTTTGAGCTGGTTTTTCTAATCTGGATACAGCTTTATGCCCCTTTCAAAAAGAAGTAAGGTCTCTTTCTACTTCCTAAACAGATTGTTGACGGTGTGGGCATCTACTTGGCACCAGCTGTCACTTGGAAGCATGGATTTGTCTTTCGCAAGAGGCTAGGGGTAGGGGGATAGAAATGCTACAAACTCAAAACAATTATAACAAATTAAATAGCAAACTAATTAAGCTTACCATGCATCCATTGGACTGTTAATGTCAATACTTTTATCTCCGAGCTTAGCACGTGGGCAATATAACATAATCTACTTATATAGCTTGAATTGAAAGAAGATGCACCACTAGGAAAGCAACCCTATGCCCTAAGGCCTTATAAGGTAGTCTCTTTTTGAGTGATTATACAAGTGAGTCGAGGAAGTTGCCTAGTTGAACCACAACTCAAGCAAAATTACCAAACATGATCTGAATTGGTGAGAAGAAACAGAAAAGAAGCGAATCGGGTAATATCGGCCGGAATTGTCAAAATTGGCCGAAACAATGGCGACCAACGAACACATCGGGAAACACCAAGAAGCTAAACATGTGCAACAGACAATTTGTGAGGGTGGATAGTGTCGCACAACCAAAAGGAAACCGGAAAGAAAATAAAGATACTGAACAAGTTGAGTTCTGATACTAATTTGATAAGGAATATAGTGGATAAATAAAAACGATATAGAGAAATTAAGAAATAATAAAAAAGAAGAGAAAGAATAAATAACTCACATCCAAGCACAATAATTTATGTTGTAAATGATATTACACATTACTACAACTTTAAGAACGTTTTAAGGTTTTTGTGATTGGATTGAAAATGAGGGATTTTTGAGGGATGTATGTCATACAATTTGGAAAGATACGAGGACATGTTTGCAATAATGTTCCCGAGTGGACATATATTATATATATACTAGAATTGCTCTGTGTCTGAATTTTAACACGCACAGACGGACACGGAAAGAGTCTCTCTCTCTCTGTTACTCATAGCTAAGAGAGAGAATAGGCTATGGGTTGGTTTCTCTGTCCGGGAAAATCAAGCAAAAAATCGAAGAAGAAGCAGAACAAGAAGCCCAAGGATCCGATCTCATCAACCTCTGGTACTTCTGTGAGAAAGAAACGAAAAATTTCCACAAGCACTAACTCTACCTAAGTTCAATTTTCAGTCTTACACCCAGTGGCATGTTAGTTCTATTTTCTATGTAGATGCGCCACTAAATTAGGCTTTCGTGGGCGTTCTGAGTTCTTACTATTGGATTTGATTGAGTAAATGGGATTGCTTTCTCCTTCGGTTGTCACAGTTTGATTCACTCCGAATCATTATTCTTAAGGAACGAGTACTTTCCCAATGCCGAAATGAGTTATTTGATTTGTTCTGGTTCATTTTGTTCGAGATCATTTATCAGGCAATCTGATCATGAATTTTTTTATTCATCACTCGTTGCAATGGAGCCGATTGTAGGTGGTTTCGTTCAAGTATAGCTCTTAGCTTAGGCGGAGCTGATACAACTTGATGATCTCATCGCAAACTGATTATTGTTAGAATCTGTTAGTTGTATAGTTAGTTAGTTAGTTAGTTAGTTCTGTACAAAGGAAGATACTCGTGTACGAATGTAGCATTGTATACAACAGATAAAAGTAATTAAAATATACAGTTTTTAACTCATTCTCTCTATCTCATCTTCAGCCTCTGTTTATTCTATACGAATTTACGTGATATCAGAGCTTTAATGGCTTCTGAAACTCCATCTTCCGCTACTCATTCTGATAATTCAAGTCCTTACTTTCTGCACAATGAAGAAAAGCCTGGTGCTATTCTGGTTTCTCAAGTTCTCAATGGTGAAAACTATTCAAGCTGGCGCCGATCCATGGAAATGGCACTCGGCCAGAAGAACAAACATGAGTTTGTTGATGGCTCCCTGCCAAAACCGAGCTCCTCTGCGTCTACGTATTCTCTTTGGATTCGATGCAATAACATGGTTGCATCTTGGCTGCTTAATTCAATCTCAAAAGAACTTGCTAATAGCGTTCTTTATATCAATACATCTGCTGGTATATGGAAGAATCTGCATGTCCTAGAAACTAGCAGATTCGATTAGTCTTTAACAGCGTTTTTTCTTGTCTTTTTTTGATACTTGTGTTCTTTCTAAACTCTTAATCATATGGTTCTATTTTTCCTTTCTCATGGCATGCAAAATTAAAAACCACCTGCAACTTTTTCTGTATTCGCTCTAGTTACTCTTTCTGGTTTACATCTTTTGTTTATTTGCATTGTTGCTTTTTTTTTAAGACAAATTGAAGTTGAATTCGTCGCTGGATGTAAGTGAGGCCTCTAAAGATGGAGGATCCGACCGGATTGCTGCACAAACCTTTACATTTCGTGAATTGGCAGCTGCAACAAAGAATTTCAGGCCTGATTGTCTTCTAGGCGAAGGGGGTTTTGGGCGAGTATATAAAGGGAGGTTGGAAAGTACCAATCAGGTTTGTTGCCTGGTTTAATAGTGACAAAATATGCAGATGCATTAACAGATATACTTGTTTAGTTATCCCATATATTTTGGTGGTTTGATTGCTTCCCTATACAATTATTTTACCTTGGGCATTATAACTTGAAAGTTTTGTAAATAAATTTTGACTTCAACACTTACTTTATTATTATTATTTGTATTAAACGAGTCAGATAAATGGTCATTTTCTGCTAGGACTTTGGTTGCACAGAAGAAGCCCTTGAGATGCTACTGATAGCTACGTTGTGAGAAGGTTGAATGTGATGAACAAGTAATTTTTAGTATCTGTATTGTTAGGTAATTTCATGAGCTAATTCTATAAAGGAAAGGATATCATCATTGCAATGGCCACAGTGAGCTATTTGCTCCTCCTGTGGAAAAGTGTGACAATAATAAAGAGAAAGCTAATGTTTGTCAGATGCACATTTAGGTGGACACTTTTGCTTCCTGCTTGGAATGTTTTTCGTGTTTTGAAAGAACATTTTGTTTAATTAAATGAAATTTGGAAACAGAAAAAGAACTTCCTGAAAACAAATTGAAATCCTGTCTATCTCCATATCTACATCCACCTCACCTATAGATGTGGTGGACGATACAGCTGTGATCATAAGTTTTAACCTCTTTTAACAGGAAAGGGCATAATACAAGCAAAAATCAGTTCTTATGCTTTTAACTCATGCCCAATCAACCCAAGGGTTAGTTTTTGCAAAGTAATCCCTCCAGAAATCGTTTGTACTTTCAGCTAGTGCAGTCACCAAAAAGAATACAGTTTACTATCCCTATGTTACCTGTGCTAAACGGTTGGCAGGTTGGTTGCCTAGCAATGGGATTTGTTTATCTTTGCTTTTGACTTGCGAGGGATTGAATCCTCGACCTTGCATTCCACCTTTATTCATAGAATTTTGGATAGCCATGTTAGATGTGGATCTGATGGACCTTGAACCTTTCGCTTCATTGTTCACCTTGATCGTATTGTTCATATTCCGGGGGAGGTGCTATTGGAACTACATCTCATTGGCACCTTTCAACCTCCTATTTTTCTGGAATTGTAAGGTTAGATGCACCAGAAGGCATGACCTTATCCTCCATCTTTTACTTTACTGAAGGAGGTGCCATTTGAGTTGGTGTTCATTGCTACTCCTTATCACTTGTTTATGGGAAGTGTTGCAAGGACCATTGCTGCTTTTTGTAGGACTTCTTCATTAATATTTATATTACCACTGTACATCATACTTTGGCTTTGAACTTAAATATAGGCGTGATCAGACCTAATCCCCCCCCCCTTTTTGGCTGTAGGTTGTAGCTATCAAGCAACTGGATCGAAATGGGCTGCAAGGGAACAGGGAATTCCTTGTTGAAGTGTTAATGCTAAGCCTACTTCACCACCCAAATCTTGTTAACTTAATTGGTTATTGTGCCGACGGAGATCAGAGACTTCTGGTTTATGAATACATGCCATTAGGCTCATTAGAAGACCACCTACATGGTATACGAGCAATAATACTGTTCCTTTTCTCCTTTTTTAAAATTTTGTAGTTGCTAATACTATGCTTCTAATATGTCCTGCTTCCTTCAGAATTTGGCTTGCCAGTACAAGTCTTAAGAAGTAATGGGTTCTTAAAAGAGATTTGCATGGTTAAATGAATCACAAAGTTTGGATAGTTTTTGAATCATTGAATTTTACTAGATTACTATAGGTGCTTATATGTTTTTCTCTTATATCTCATGAAGTTCATGAATTTTTTAAAGGAAGGTTATTCTTATGTGTTTCGGTCGAATAAAAGGTTCCAAGCAGTAAAAACCTTAGTACCACGCTGTTCAGAACTATCCATGATCATTTTTTGTGGCTCATGCTCACTTCAGTTAGCTTATTTGATCCTTCTGGTAGGCTACTTTTAATGTGTGTCGTTTAACAGTGTAAACCTTTCCAAAGTAGACTGTTCAGTAATTATTCACCATACATGCTCATATGTGCTAGACCTGCCGCCGGATAAAAAAAGACTGGACTGGAATACAAGAATGAAAATAGCTGCAGGGGCTGCAAAGGGCTTGGAGTATTTACATGACAAAGCAAACCCCCCTGTGATTTATCGTGATTTGAAGTGCTCAAACATTTTGCTTGGGGAAGACTATCAGCCCAAGTTATCTGATTTTGGCTTGGCCAAATTAGGTCCTGTTGGCGATAAGACCCATGTATCCACCAGAGTGATGGGAACCTATGGATATTGTGCACCTGAATATGCAATGACTGGTCAGCTTACATTGAAATCAGATGTCTATAGCTTTGGAGTTGTTCTTCTGGAAATTATCACTGGCAGAAAAGCAATTGACAACTCAAAGGCTGCTGGGGAACACAATCTGGTTGCATGGGTAAGCAAACATTGTCTTCCCGGTTATGATTATCCTGGGGCTTACAATATGGACCTTCTAAACACGTATGTGGTATTTTGATGTGGGTCATTGTATTATCATATGAATTAGTCTAGATTTTCATTGTTTGATCTTTCCACTAGAAGATGCCTAAATTTTAAGCCTATAGTTAAAAGAGGAATTATTGTCGTCTGAATCTAACGTCAATGTTACTCTATGTTCCAGGCCCGACCCTTATTTAAAGAACGAAAAATGTTTCCACAGATGGCTGACCCAATGCTCCAAGGCCAATATCCAGCCAGGGGCTTGTATCAAGCTCTTGCTGTTGCTGCAATGTGCGTTCAGGAACAACCTAATATGCGACCCCTTATAGCTGATGTTGTCACAGCACTTAACTATCTTGCATCTCAAAAGTATGATCCTGAATCTCAGCCTGTCCAGAGCTCCCGTGTGAGTTCTTCCACTACTAGAACCAGAAGGGAACAGTGAAGTAGATCAGAGACTGATCAAGCTGGAAGACTTATCTAAACAGTTCCATCTCCAGAAGCCCAAGATGAGGTTGCTGCCTCCTGTTATCTGTGGCGCTTCATTGAGATGTTCTTGATATAGGTTTGTAGTAGTGGTTCAGAGGTCAGTGGGTTGGAGTATAGGGAGTGTATATCCACGGCGCATGTGTTTACTGTTTCTCGAATTCTGCATCAATCTGGATAGCAGGTGCGATGGCCATTCCTACTGTCTTGAAAGAGGAAATGTATGCATTCTTTTCTCTATTTCCTTCTCTCTCACTTTACGAGATTCTTTCATGTACTATCGAGCTTGGGGCTTTTGTATAAATATAGAAACGGTCCCCCTTGAAGAGAGATCCCCTTGAATTTTCAAGAGCTTGGTAAATAGTTCATCTCATCCCCTTCAATTGATCCTGCTCTAAGAATGTGCAGACGTGTTTATTTGTCTAAATCTTGAGTTGCAGGCATCTGCCTATCAGTGTCATATGCCTATTGAATCTCGCATTCATTAAGGATCAGTGACCGAGTAATGGTAGTGCTATATATAATTGATCTCGAGGACTCGGTCTTCTAGTCTCAAACAGAATCAATTTTAGACAGAAGATCAGAGAGTACAAAAGAAAATCGTATACAGAAGAAAGAAAAGATAGTAAAATGCAATACATGAATTTTAGCTTTGGTCGTAATATTCTTAAAAGTCGGAATGGCATAAGAAATTAGAAGGCGCGAGATCCTTGATCGGATTGGAAACTGCCTGAATTTTGTGTTGTGCTTTGCTACCATCCCATCTGCTTAGAATCATTCAGCTTCCCAGGCCTAGTCTTTCACCGTCCTCTATTCAAGACTATGGACTATGGAGATTGATTGGGCTCCAGTCACTGAGTTGGGCAAACATAAAACAATCTCTCACCTCTCTTTCGTAGTTTCCGACTTCAGATGGTGAACCTCTTGTAGCAACAGCATCAATCAGTTGTGTACAAATGGAGTCGCATTATATAAGGAACCAGAGAAGTGGGCCCATCGTCTTCGCCTCAGTTTCACTTGTGCGACCAAGCATATGGTTGGATCAAGAAACGGGAAAAAAGTTCATTGCCGAAGAAGCAAACCGTCAAGATGTTTTTGAGTCGGTATTCGTACAGATTTCACGATTAAGTTGGGGAAAAACAGCAGTACAGAATTCGTCTTTACATTCTCTAATCTTCTATTATTGCTTAATCTGATGAGGAAACAAATAATGAATGAATATATAAGCTCTATATCGGTTATGTTAATCACAATTGCAGGCAAGGAAACTTAATCTATTGATTCCCAGAACCGACATTGATGTGTAAGATATTCACCAAGCCAAAAGCATACTGGAACTGGGACAAGGAGAGGAGAAGAGTACATCTATCCGACTATCATCCTAACAAACCTGTTGCTCTCTCCTCTTTGTCTTGTACGCCATTAGCATCTTTCTGCTGCGGGCCGGGACTCTCTTCCCTATCGCTAGATTTGCCATCAATCCGCTCCTCAAGGTTAGTTTGCTTCCCCTGTTGCATTCAACATAACGATGCTTTGAATAATGAAACATGCGAGACACAATTAAGGTATACTGTACTTATCCCAAACACGAATACAAGAAGTTAGCTCTGACTTTGTTGGATAAAATGACGTGTACCCAGCATACTGTTACATACAATAAAGACTGGGATTTGAAGTGTTTGTCCTTCATCGACAATCATCATATTTGTACAATCATCCTTCACTTTACGAGAGCAATATATGGGGGAACTAACCTTGTTTCGGTCCCCCCAGCCAAGTCCAAATGGGCGAGCTTGCAAACCAATCTTTCTTGCAGGTATATCTGGCCCAGAATCTTGATGGCTTCGCACCGTTGAAGAATCTGGATGTGGAGATCTACAAACCAAAATTGCACTTGGATTGGACAAGAATATCATCCATAAGGGCATAATATATATGCAATACCGATAATATTCCTATGTGGTGGAGAAGGGGGGATTTGGAACCGTAAACAGTCTGCACGAAGAGGCGAAAGAGAAATCACCAGAGAAATAGAGGCGAAAACAAACAGCAACAAAAATTAGATAGAAAATGTTAAAACCAATATAAAAAAGTAATGATCAGTTCTTATCAACTGATACGATTGGGTTACGAAACATAATCTACAATCAAATACGCACCGTGGAGAGGGTTGTGCTTTAACTTGGCCAGATTGGTACTGCAGGGTAGCCTCCAACATAGATTCTGCCATAACTACTCTCTTCTCCATTTCAGCAAGTGATGCAGTGGCCTCTTCATACTTTTCCTGCACATGTAGAGTTGTTGAAGTAGACTATATTATATGGCAAGGGTACATCAGAAGATAGTAGAACCACTCAATGTAGCGAACCATCCATTACAGTTATCTCATCGACTGATGTGAAATTTAACAAATAAACATACAAATGCATGGAGATCATATTCCAATCAACGACTTGGAGGTATGATCAAGTGGCTTAAGGCAATGGTTTGCTAAATCGACACACAAGAAGTTTGTATCAGGGGTTTGCATCCCATTTCCTCCAACACAGAGGTGGATCTTTCGGGCAAAAATTTCACTTCTTATTATGTAGACATTTTAACAATGGATACAGAACATAGAGGAAGAATGGAACTTGCAACCAGATGAATTAAACTTATAACCTTGTCTATAGCCAAACATTGAAAATTTCTGAGGAGACAATGTCCAGTTCTTAATTCAAGACACTGCAAACTTCTTCAATGGTAGATTCAGCCAGGCTGGTTACAGGTTTTTGCTATATGCCAAGGTTCATCCTCAACTTATTCGCCCAAAGTCTCAAAGTGAGAATATGAGTAACATATTCATGGCAGTTCTTATTTCCTCTTCCCATTTTCTCTCTTGGTTTTCTTCTATTCTTTTTTAGGGCATACACCTTCACGCTGCCAACACGTTTGGCACCACTAATTCCCACATATAAGAAAAAAATCTAAAACTGATGAATTGACGTGTCTTAAATATCGACAGACTTGATTGCAAATAAGGGTGTCCTAGGTTGTCACTGTTTGAAATTCAAGCAAGTAGCTAACAACTGCAAAAGTTAAGATATTTTTTTCGGGAGATAGCCTGACACTGTAGGATTAGCTTGCATCCCTCATATGTATGGCTTGGATTCCATGGAGGTGCCCCAGCAGCTAAAGGATTTTGTGAACCCCCCCCCCCCTCCCCATCCTCCTTTTTCCCATCACCCTCATACGCAGTAGTCAAATGAATTATGCTACATGACAGTACAACACATATAACAGAAACAAAAATGCATGCACAACTTAACTTGCATTTCAAAATGATAGAAATGAAGTTTACTGCATATAAAAGACCTAAGCAGAAGATTATTGAGCAACTAAAACATGTCTAGAAAAAATCATATTGGTCAAGATAGATAATATTGAGATTATGGCATCACATGTACGGCTAAATGAATCTTACAAGGAAAGTAAACTAAAATGGTTTGTGTGTATAGAACAACAATCATTTCCAGATTTGTGTCCATGATTTTGATGGGTTAGCTGTAAAAGAGTAGAGTGATATACAGATAACCAAGCTTTAGATACAGAGGTATGCTCTATAGATTAATATAATGCTTGAAGAGAACCATTTTGCTGACTCCTTAGCAAAGATTGACCCTTGGAAAATTTTCACGATATATTTCAACAAAGCCGGCATATGATGTAATACTCCCAACCACAAGAAAAGCAAATAACAAATGTCAAAGAAAGTAGAAAGTAGAAAGTTAAACCTGAAGGACTTGAGCAGCATATCTTTGCGCTACTGCATCTTGTTCAGCAAATATGCGAGCATCTTCTGTCACCCTTTGCTCTTGTTCTACCCTCATTAAGACCTAGAAGATGTGTAAAACAATATCATAGTTACTATATATCATAGTATGTTATCACACCATACCGTCTTACCAAAGTGCGCAGTCAAAGAACAAGGGGGAGGGATTAAACCTGAAGCATAGCAGTTTCTTGTTCCTGCTTATCTGCGAGTGCCCTCCGAAGTTCAGAAACATCTTGTTCTAACTGCTCAACCTGTAGATTAATGTTGAATTAACATTTGAGTAAAGTTTTACAAGTTACACGAATGAATACACTTAACTGCACAATAAAGCATCCGTTTTAACAGAAATATTTTACATCCCCCATACCAGCATAACACCCAACTTCAAAATATGCTGGCTGCTCAATACATCTTTAACACTGTTTCTACCTCTAATTTAGGCCCGCACAATCAATTTCTAGACAGCTTGAAGCAAATTCTAAATCAATGGATAGTTATTTAACTATGAAACAACTGATTCAAAGGCAGCTATTAAAAAAAACAATCATGTCAATTCACGGGATTCCAGGTATACCCTGGCGCTCAATTGCCGCCGATTATCCTGCTTGACCATTTCCATTAAAGCTGTCTCTAATTCCTCCGCTCTGAAAAAAGTCAGAAGAAGCCAGAATTTCAATTCTGTATTAATGAAAAGCAGTAAATGTGACTCACTAACCAACGACTGTATATCCAAAAGAAAATAAACCTGAGCACAGCCGATCTTTTGTCCTCCAGCAGCTTGCACAATTCAACCTTTAACCAGACCACCTGAAGTTTTTTGTTAAGCTCAGAACTTGATTATACAGGGAGAAAATTTCAATACCGTATCATCTACTGACAAACCTACTAAATATTCCAAAAGGTCGGATTACTATGGGTCCTACTTATACAGTGATATAAAAGGACCACAAAAACACATTCAACATCCTTTTAAAGATTTCTACCTTAGTATTAAAATGCGGATCAAAATCATTTCTCTGCCAGTACAAAAAAGTGGATCCATATCTCAGCAATTCCTATTCAACAAAAATCAACTTCCCTCCTAAAAGTTTGGTACGATGATCAAGATGCCTCAAGTGACCAAAGCGAATTTTGAGGCATGATATGATGCTTCCTAATACATTCGATTGGCAAAACATGACATCTTTTTAAAAAATATTCTGCCTTCACTTCTTACCTACTCGAGTGAGTTCACTTATTAAAAAAAAAAGTTCTTCCATCCCATATGCAACTCCAATTCAACAAATAAAGGCATGGCTTGTTTTCTTTAAGAAGCAATTATAGAAGGAAAGATCAATGCTGATATGGAGAGGATGTAGGACGTATTGATAACCACTATTTAGTGATTTTCTAAGAGAATAACCATTTCCGTTCACATCATCTTCAGAAAAGAATGCAGAGTCCATAAAGAACATCACAACTATGCTGTTACCACACAGGAGTCTATTCTATGGGCTGAAACACCTTACACAACCATGTACAGGCACAAAAGATAACTACTTTCACCATTTATAAAGCTAAGAAATGATTATGCTAAAATAAGTTACCAATGACCTGCTCTTGAAGATCTTTGACAGAATCAATCTCCACATCCCCGATCAGGCTAACTACTATTTCATCGGCATTAGTGGACCCAGACTCTGAACGCGATAAACTACCATTTGTTTTTGTTTCAGGTACCCGTTCTGCTTTATCTGCTTCCATTATCATAGATTTAGGGTCATGCTTAAATCCATACAATTTTGATGCCGGACCCTGAGTATCCATCCAAGCTTGAAGCCCCTTTGATCTTTCCTCGAGTGCAGCTATCACTGATGGTCGATGTTTACTTCTCAACTCCCGTAATCGAGTTTCATTTACATTTTGGTATCCCATGCTAGCAGTCAATACAAGTTGACTGCTATCAAATGTTGAGCCAGTCAGTGATTGCAGCAAAGTAACTGCATCTCCAGCATCCTTAGTTGTAACCAACGCAGGGCCTACAAGAAACTGGGCAAAGTTAAGTTTCGCAAAATAAAACTGTTCACTTGGTGCGATATCTGTAGTACGTGTAGCACAATAGCATATCACAGTATTCAAAAACGAAAATTCTTTTACTCGGTACCATATAACTCCATCAAAGCAAGTGCTGTTCTGAATAGCATGACACGGTTTCCTTCAAAAAGAAGCACATCCCAGACTCGAAGAACTGGAGTAAGGAGGAATCCATCAGATTATAGGTACGTATTACCAAGAAGCTGTCTAATGCCAATTACTAGGATGATAATGCAAAAATTGGTAAGCCAGCCTGGTATTAGCAACTATGCAGATGGATTTAATATGCACCCAAACACAAGTAAGCTTTAACTAAAAAACAAATACAAAATAAAACCTGACCACTTTCCCAAGGAAGCGTGTTCATAAAAATGGAAAGGAACCACGGTCCGCTAACCCAAGCCACCTGCACTCCCAGGTAATCTAGATGATTGACTGCAATGAATGTAGAGGTGAGTTTAAAACCCAACCCAACAACTTTTGTACAAATGGAAACTTGGGAAAACTGCAAAGATAAAAAAAATGCTAATGATATACAAACCCAATTTTGGAAACCTCTCCCGCACCAAGTCCTCAAAAACAAGTTGATCAACCTGAAAAGGCATATCAGAATATCAGAAGAAGAGCACTAACCCTCTTCAGCAGCTATGAGATTTCATCGACTTCATCACTATATGCAAGAAGAGCAACAATGAACAAACGAAGCAAAGGAGGTTGTAGAGAATACCTGAGACTCTATCATTTCCTCTGCGTAATAGCCATCAAAATAGTCGTCAATTATGCCCATCAAGGTCCTGGAATTTTGTAACCTTTATTAATAAGGGCATATAGCAAATAAAGTATAAAAAATCTGTATATATACTAGAAGCTTTGTGTCCAAATATTTCAGTCCTACCAAAAAGCATTTTCCTCGGGCATCAAAAGCAGTAATAAGCCAGCAAAGAAATTCATGGCCTGCAAGCAGATTGAATCCAATAAGCTGAAAGTCAGACAGAAAGTTATCTTGAGTTGTATGTTAACCAGAACGAACATGGCAGCAGAACAAAAACAGAATCTGCGAGGAGAGGCATGGAAAAGCCTCTTGCCTTCAAAGGGAATGTACATCAACAATAACCGTGTCTCAGAGAAAGCTCCTCCAGGAAAGTGTTACTTGCAACTTCTAAGTGACTTTAATTTGATAAATGAGCCTACTTTTCACCTTTTTACTTCATTGAAATTTTCCATGAACTGACCTGAAATCGGGGCTACAGCATTCAGAGGTATCAGAAGCTTTCTCTCCTGTGTTTCAAAGCTAGACTGAGTTTGTACAGATTTGCCTCTTCTCTTGACATTTTAATTGTCTTTAGTTATGGAGTAGCACTAGTTATGTTCTCCCATCTCAACTGAGTCTCGCTCTCTGTCCTTGGTGTTTGTTTATTGTGATAAGCACCTTTCATCTTGTACTTCTCTGTTTTCATATCTAGATTGACCCTCATTATCCAAAAACATATTCTCATTTCCCAAAGCATTGGGCTCATGTAATTTCTTACTGATAAATTCAAGCTTAAATGACCACCACTTTACCGAAGAAGCACAATCAAATGAGCACAGGGATCAAAAGTACATATGCCGCAGCTACTTTAGTCTCAGTCTTTCACCTCGCATACACTAAATGTACAAATGATTGTGGGGGATTGAGTGCTAAAAGTCCAAACCCTGTCACAGGTCGCTAAAAATTACATATACACTGCATCAGGGATGGCAAAAATTAGAGTTTCATGAATGACTACAGTTTTTTTGACTCATCCTGACATGTCTGTAAGGTAGTATGCCTAAAGAGTGAAACCACAATAGAAGTAAGCATATATCCTTTTTCCATAATAAAATACCTGGCAGTACCCAACAGAGGGATTATGTCTAGCATATGCTGTAAGTAAACGCCTCAAAGCATTTCTACCATCCTCATCCAGGGCTGGATGACCGGGAAATGTTCGAGGCAAGTCCTGAAAACGAAACATACATCAACAACAGGAGAAACTTGGCTCGACTATAAACTCATAGACTTCGCACTACAAAATGAAGCTATTGAACACTAAAATTAAATGACCATGGGACATAATGACCTTCTCAATCTGCCCTTTCCATTTCTCTGACACGCATACAGAATCTGAAGTTAATCCCTCACTTTTGTCGTCTGACTGGATGCTATTTTGGTCTGTGTTATTGCCAGAATGACTTTCTGGAGCTAGCAGACCCTGGTAATACTTCTCGACACGACGTGACCTCACACCCACAAAAGCTTGCCAAAGCTGAAATTTTGAGCATATGCAATTACTGAGCTCAGTCAGTAATAATTTAATTGAAAGATAGAAAAACAACTCAAGATTGTCTTTTTACCTCTCCCCTAAGAGCCATAGGCACTCCACCACGAACGAGGACTTCTAACTCTTCCTTCCAGGGGAACAAAGATTCTGAAGGCACTGCATCAGTGACAGCAACAGTAACTGGAGCACTGGAGGCATCACTAGGAGGTACATCTGGAATGGGATCAGACCTCTCTGCATCATAATACTCGTCTTCGGAGTCCTCCTCTGATGCTCCTTTAGGGGGTCTAGCCTCTTCAATAGCAGAAGCAAGTGGCTTACCATTTCCAGCACCTTGCTCATCTTTTAAATTGTGTTTCCTCTTTACACGAATGCTCATCATATCTTCAATGGAGCCAAGGGATGTTCTAATCTCAGTCCAAATACGAACCTTATAAGGTTTTGTCTCCTTATCTGCAGGTACCTCCTCCTTTCTGGTACCATTGTCAGCTGAATCACCAGAACCAAGCTTCCAGCTGCTAGTATCATCTCCTTCAACAACCTTCTTCGAGCTGGCATCTGCTTCTTTCTTGGAAGCCCCGGCGCTAATGATCTTCTTATCTTCTTCTACTGATAATCTATTGACAGGTAGTTGAGATGACTCTACTACTTGCCTTTCCAGGAAAGACTTCCACCTATCTGATCTTTCCTCCTCTTCCTCCTGAAACAGTTAATTGTTGTGAAAATAAAAGCACGACACCCTTTCACATAGTCTCCATTCAAACTCTGTTTGGTTGCTGAAGTATGTGAGAGGAAGAATGAAAAAAAAAACCCTAAATTTTCGTCTCTTTTTGCTTTTCAGTTCCCTTTCCCAAATTCCATTCTCCGCAACCAAACACAAAGTGGTAGTACTTAAGAATAGCAAGAAGAACAGAAAGTAGAATAAAACCTTGTAGATATTAGCATATTCACGGTATCTCTGTACATGCTGAGGTCTCACGGCGAACCCATAGGCGTCCCTGTTTACACCAATTCTATTAATTTCCAAAATTCACCGAGTCTCCCATAAAAATCGCATAAGACATGAGTCTACCATTGATTACACTCAATAATCAAACATCAAGGAACCAAACAAGTTTTGGATCACAAACGAATCCAAGCAGCCCAAAACTAACACCACTGAAATAAACTCAGTTCCAAACAAGCGACAATGACATTCTGAGCACGATCGCAACTCAAATTACCAGCAATCAGCCTCCAAAGATTGCCAACTCAGACTAGAGAGCAACATTTTCTGCTTTAAAATTCAATTCTACTTCCCATTGCGCTTGGCATTACCTCAGCCCAATCCAAATTAACTTGAAAACCAGTCATTTTAGTGTCCATCTAACACGGCATCGTGGAAAGCACACTAGATAAACCAAAACTAAATCCAAGCACGTTTTTAAACAATTGAAAGCAGAATAGCTCAAAAACCCATTAATCTATAAAGAAGTCGCCCGATTTCCATAGATAGGGAACACATCACATTATTTCGCAACAACAAAAGTAACTTCTACTGAGCAGATTGCAAGGCGCTCGAGTTTTTTTCCCCGCAAAATTCTGACAGAGGGACTAAGTGTGTTACTATATACTATATATAGACCGCAATTCGCTGGATCAGAAAGGAGAGAGAGAGAGAGGGGGGGCCTAAGGAAGTGAGACTTAATAGCGAAGAACTTGGGGAAGGGAGGGACGAGTGGGAGAGGAGAATGAGATGGCATGAAGGAAACGTACCTCTTGTGGTCGAAGGTTATGACGGAGGGATTGAGAGCTTTAGTAGCCTTCATTGGCGGAGACTGGATCGGTTTGATCGGAGAAGCGGATATTCAGTTCTTAGTTGGATTGCGGGAAATCTCGGCGTTGAACCTCGATTTTCTGCAACTGAAATACGAGAGAGAAGGGGGAGGGTACTGAGAGTCTGCAGACTGTACGGTGGAGTTGTGAACTTGTGTCAGCTGCAAGTGGAGGAAAGAGAGAGAAGGTAGAGGCACATGCAGAAGGCCAAACGGGCGATATTACCTCTCACGTTATAAATCCATGCGCTCCTTCCTTCACGCAGAGTTCGGACTTCGGAGAGGGAAAAGAGATAGGGGGACAAAGGACTTGAGATGGGATTGGAGAATTTTGTTTTTTGTTTCAGTTGATCGACGAGCAAATGAAATTAAAAAAAAAACATTACTCATAAATATTCCACAATGAAAATAAGGGCGCGTCTATGCTTCAGTGTATGAGGGGGTCGTATGGGTCTTGTTCGGGACCCACATCCCTCTCTCACACACTGCAGTCGCATTTGGTGACCGAACTGCAGCAAATCCGAGCTCTGAAAATAATTCTTTGAATATCATTCTCATTTTGCAAAAGAATTCATCATCACGTAGTGTTTAAATTATTTTGAGGCCTAGATTTTTCAATAGTTCCTTTCTTAATTTTTCTCTTATATATATGGGACCATAAATAATCTTGCGGTTCTCAAATTAATTTTGTTCTCTCAAAAATTTCAGCTCTTTTTTTATTCTGAAAAAATACCACTTTTAGAAAAGCTAATAGGATCAACGAGGGTGATGTTCGTTTTGAAGGTTTTTGTAGGATTTGAAGAATTTTGTGAATTTTTAGGTGATGTTAGAGTTGTGTTGGTGTTTGTGTAGAAGTTGTTGAAGTGTTAAAAAAAATAATAATGATGTTGAAAGTTGTTTTTATTTTTATTGAAATTTATTAAATTTTTTTATTAAATTTTGGAATATTATATATATATAAATTAAAAAATAAAACAAAAAATAAAAGCACAAAAGACAACATTTTGAACTCGACTGAATTGCTTCATTAACCGAAAAGAACGAAAACTTTTGAATTCAAAGTCAACAAGTGCGGTCCGCAGGGGACAGGTTCAGAGACATTGCAGCTTTGGCTGCAGACGGCAGGCAGATTTTACGTAGAAGGACTAATGTGTCATTTAATTGTTTTGTTCACTGTTCTTGAGTTGAGGGTAATTTAGTAATTCTTTTAAAAAAAATTGAGGGCAAATTCGGAAACAAATACACAGCATCTCAAATTTTTCTACACTTGCCGAACATGAGTTATCTCAGTTTTCGAATCCGGCGTTTTCTCACAAAACGAACATGCTCTAGGAGACAACAAACTCTCCAATGTGTGACATTTCAATTTGTAATATTTACGGGATTATCCAAAAACTGCAAACCATATTTATCCTATCTTATATTAACAAATTAGAGGAGGAATGAGTCACTATTACTCTTTGAATTTAAACAAGTATAAAAAATACATTAGGTTATATATGCATGACTTTAGCCTACCTAAGTATCATACATCTGCGCCTATAAAAAAAGGGTACCAAATCTCTACAGCTAGATGTGCCAATAGGTAAGCCTTTTTTTGTGTTTTATTATTATTGTTGATTTCCTAGTAAGGTATAAAAACAATATCATTTACTACAATCGGCGGAATCCAACAATTTTTTCTAAACAGAAGTAATAATAGGCACGTCAGATAATATCTAATATAAGGTCATGAGTTATTAAATGGATTGCATTATTTAATATTTGAATAGAAGATTAGGGCTCTTCAAATTTAGATCTGCGATATTGTAATGTTGGATGCTTAAACATATGGCAATTGGTAGATAAGCCGATCTTTGGGTTTGTTGTGAAAACAAACCCAAAGACCCCGTGGGGCCGTGGCCGTAGAGGGTGAAAGTTTTCGCTCTTTTCCACCTTGGGAGCTCATGAAATGACCAATGAGTAGGACAGACCCCGGGCCGAGCAACTTGGCCCATCGCCATTATTTGTCTTGTATGGAGCATGAAAGGTCGTAACTTTTTGTCGCGACTAATTGGACCGTGCCCCCTGCTGCTCGTGGTTGGGCATAAAGGCCGAAGGAAAAGAACGGATATATATATATATATTCAAAAAGTATAAATACGACATTGGTTCTATATTTTACTTTAAAATTAAATAAATTTTAAAATTTTAAAACACATAAAATTTAACATCTATAATAATTTTAGTCTTTTTTGGAAACTTTTAAATGTGAATGATTTGAAAATTCAGAGACTAATTTTATGTATTTTAAAGTTTAAAGACTTATTTAATTTTGGAGTAAACTATAAGGACCGTTATTGTATTTATCCCTATAAAAAACCGATTAATTATTTGTATTACGCAACTTCCAAACACAAGCTCCAGTCAATTTTGGATTTTTTTTCTCTCCGTCACGGCCAAGTGTCAGTAAAGGTGAGTAAAAATTTCGGTATGAATTGAAATTTTCGGGTTCAATTTCGATTTTAAAAATTCGGTTCCGCCTCCAACATATTTACAATTTTCGCTTCCGATTTTTTTTAAATAGAATAAAAATAATGCTCAAAATAAAATATAACATATGTAATTTGATTGAATGTTTATTTTAGAATTTAGATTTTGGATGAAATTTTTACATTTATTGTTAATTTATGTTGAATAGCTAAAAAATACCCAAATTTTTATTTCATTTTTTAGATAGGGTACAAAATAAAGTATAACATATGATAAATACCAAATTTGTTTGAATGTTTATATTAGAATCTAGATTTTGATTGAATGTTTATATTTTTTGTTAATTTATGCTGAATAATAAAAAAATCTTAAAAGCTCTGTCTAAAAAATATTTTTAACTCATTAGAGTCCAAAAAAATATATCCTAACAAAACCAACATGTTAAACCGAAAAAAAAAATTGCATGCTATCTCTGCCGTACTCAACTTTAAGAGGGTGTTCGGTTGAGTTGTGTTTTGAGAATTTTTAGATGATGTTAACTTTATTGGTATGCATGTTGTAGTTATTTTTATATAGTGTTAAAAATGATGTTTGGTTGTAGAATTTTTTGTGTTGTGAGAATTCTAAAAAATCTTAAGAATACTGGTTAAACGAACAGACATGCATTATATTTATATTTCAAGGCTTCTCTTGTAATTTTGCCTCTTGAGTAAGAGTCGCCTGCTCTCTGTTTACTTTGTCGGTGAAGGACTGCTCACAACTAGCTGCCGAACGTATAGAACGTGAAGTTACGATTACAGATGGCAGGCCAGGAAACTAGAGAAATTAGGATAAACACTCCCTCTCTCTTCAACTCGGTTTTTAATTTCAATATTTGGGCTTTGATCATATTCTGATCAGAAACATTTATCTATCTTTATTGCTCAAATAAATAACACAAATTAACAAAAATTCTATTGCACTGTTAATTTATATATATTAAAAAAAGTTATATGTGATCATTTTTGTCCTAACTTATTTTTAAGAGATAATTATAAAATAAATATTTGTAATTTATGTGAAAATTAAATAAGTCTTTTAATTTTAAAACTCATTAAATTTGTTGGTTTAAAATTCTTTACATTTGAAGAGGTAGAGAATAAAATCTGAATTAATTTTAAATTTTAAGACTAATTTAATAAATTTAAATATTTAAATATTTGCTTTTCGCAAAAAAAACACATTTATCCATACTTTTAATAGCATTGTTAGAACGGATGGAACAGAACCTCTGGGTGACCGTTGGATTTTTATAAGAGTGCCGTTTATTGCATCGAGACGTCGTCGTGACGTGTCAAAATTACTTGAGCATCGCACCACACGTTTCGGTAACGACACTTGCCAATGTCTGTTACCGAACTATTATGGCGACATTGACACCTTAGCACGTCGAAACACATCAGTCAGCATTCTGCAAAAAAAAAATCGCAGAGGTGCTATGACGGCGACTTCCTTCGCATTACATACCCCTTCGAAATCTCGCCCCTACAACTAACTCTGAACTTGGAGGAATGGTGCAAACAAATAAACAGCAGCCTTTTTTTCTCGGTGAAACCAATTCAGCGACAAGCCGTGCTAAAAATTAGACAACGAATCAGGACCAATTTGTATTCTCTGATTTGAGGGAATCTTCAGAGCTCTGAACAGAGATCTGAGATCAAACCACGAGATACAGTTCATCTGCCTAGTTGTAAATTAAAGCCCATCCATGTCATGTCTGAAACTGCCCATGGCAGCAGCTTCTATTTACCCCCACAAGCCCTGCGGCGGCCACCACAACCTCACCAAATGGGTCCGCACCGCAAACGCTGCCACAGCCTCCACCTTAGTCGCCAAACAAAGGCCCAAACCCAAACTCTTACAAGCCCTGTACAGCATCAGCAACAAGGAGCAAAGACCGGTTATTTACAAGCATTGGTGGAGGATAACCCCCTGGGCACCACTCACACCCTCGGCGCACGATAACGGCTCCCCTAAGACTCTAGGGTTTCGTAGCCTCCACCACAATCTTTGTCAGGCTTTCTCTTCTCGCGGTTCTAGCTCTGAGGAGAAAGGAGGATATTCTGCCTCTGGTTCTGGGTCTTCCGACTCAGGTGTCGTGGAAGATATGGGTTCAGAAAGCAAGGACCACCACGATTTGTTCCAATCTCCCTCTTCGGTGCAAAACAATAGGCAACAACAAGAACAAGAAGAGCAAGAGTCTTCGAAATTGCTAACATTGCCTACAATCTTAACGCTTGCTCGCGTCGCTGCTGTGCCGCTTCTCGTATGCGGTATGTGCATGTTTTTTGTTTTCAAACTAGCAGGGGGCTTTGGTCAAAACTGGAGTTTTTTTGGGTGAATTGGTGCTGTCTTGAGAAATGGGATTGTGTTTGTTTGGATGATGCGAACGGAATTTCTGATAAATTTTGAGCTTTTTGTATTTCGATGCCCTGAGTTTGAGGTTTTCTTTGTGAGATTGAAATATATTATAAATCTGGTTCTGCAGTAGTGTTACTTTAGCTTTGGATTTTGGTTTTTGGCGACGCTTGGAGTTCAAGATTTCGTTTCATTGTCTTATCCATGATCGAATATAGATGAGTTGCGGTAGGCGTTGGAGTTGAGCGGTGAGATCAATCACTTAATGTCGAGCTAAGCTTTGGATACTACGTTCTCGGTTTTGTGTCTTCGTTCTTCATTTGGTTCTTTTGGGTTTTCTGGTTTTTGTTGTTGTCATATTATGGCATTTGAGATTATCTCAACTAACCTAACATGTGGATATGCTTATTTATTTTACTCCAGTAAAACCTTGAAATTTCAGAATTTTGCTTTTCTTGATTTCATGCTAGTAGAGATTGCTTATTGTGGAATTTGCAGTTGATTACTGACTTGAATGTAATTACTGGGTATGGCATGAAAGCTTTGCATTTGATGAGACTGACTTTATCGTTATATTCAGCCTTCTACAATGATAGTTGGTGGGGCGCAACTGCGACGACAAGTATTTTCGTTGCTGCTTCAGTTACAGATTGGCTTGATGGATATCTAGCTCGGAAGGTATGCGAGTACTTTGTCTTTTAAAATGCAGAGGATCAGATATTGTGGCAAACTAATTTTAAATTAATTTCAGATGAGGCAACGATCGGCATTTGGTGCATTTCTAGATCCAGTAGCTGACAAGGTACGTCTTTCATCTTTAATTAGAACTTTTTGTAGCCTTTTACTTTTAGTTAGTTGACACTATATATTGGCTGCTGAGAAACATAATAGCCTTTTGCTTTTAATTTGCTGACACTACAAAGGTGTTGGATTAACTGGTGAGAAACACCAATGAGTTCTTCTTGATTGTCATCCCTACTGAATGCAGCTTATGGTTGCTGCCACATTGGTCTTGTTGTGTAGCAGACCCGTGGAAGTTTCCATGTTTGGACAAGTGCCATGGCTACTGGCTGTACCTTCAATTGCCATAATTGGCAGGGAGGTAATATATTTACTATTTTTTTTTAAAAAAAAACTATTCAGCCATTATACATATAGACTTGTATGGTGGGTTTTGGAGTGGTTCATACTGGAGGCTCTGGAGGGTAGACACAAGGAGTTCCAAATGAGCTCCTAATAGGATTTAGCTTTATGCTAGCAACAAGGACAGGACAAAACTTACCTTCTTGAAGTAGACGGTCCCATTTCAGCCAGCAGTGGACAATTTCAAGGTGGAGCATTGGGCTTCTGCTCGAGAGAGATTCTACTCCTATGACAGATTAATGCAGTTGTGACCATCATTTTAACAGATATTTGGTGAAGTCCATAGTGGAGAACCAAGTGATCCATGTGTTTTGCAAATCTTGCTTCTTCTTCTTCTTATCTTACTTAAAATATTTTTCCCTTCTCCCTTTTGCCTTTAGTTCTGGCTGCAATGCTTTGTTGGATCAACAGCATTATCAATGCTTTAGGATAACTCAAAGGAATCCTTCTTACTTAAGTTGAGCATGATCTGTGCTGGTGCATGTATGTTTGTGTTAATAAAGTTGTATGCTCGAATTATGTAGATAACCATGTCTGCGGTTAGAGAATGGGCTGCTTCTCAAAATAGTAAGCTCTTAGAGGTTTGTTTTCTCTTCTGCACACTTCAACTGACAACGCTATCGTTCCGTAATTCATTGGAGCTCTTATCTGGAAATATGTATAAGAACATTGAATTTTTTAGGCTGTTGCTGTGAATAACTTGGGGAAGTGGAAAACAGCCACACAGATGATTGCACTAACCATCCTTTTGGCCACCAGAGATGGCAGGTTTGTGGTCTCATTTCTCTGCCTATTGGGTTATTCTTGCTCTAGCTTATCAGAATGAAATATATATATCCTTGAAAGGAAAGTTGGTGAAAAATATCCTACTCTGTCATGCTTATCATTGATGTTTCATCCCCTTATTATGCAGTTTTGGAGGGCCGGAGATTCTAGTAGCTTCTGGAATCATGTTGCTTTACATCTCAGCTGGACTTGCTGTATGGTCATTAGCTGTGTACATGAGAAAGATTTGGAGAGTGTTGCTGAGGTAGTGTTGGTAGCTTTGTCTTGCGTACATATACTCCTTATCGAGGGTTTGTTTGCATGTGGGAATAGGACTTGAAGTCTCTGCACATAGACCCTTCTGATGATCATCTTCACGCTTGGTGCTTCAGATAAGAGGATGAAGAGCGAATGTGGTTTTTGATAAGACAACCTTTTAAAGTGAATTTCAGTTGAATTGTGTTGGATGGTTTACTGTCGCTTCATTCTATCTCTGGTTCCAAGTTGTTAAAATCTCAAAATGGGTATGTCAGCTGATCTACTGGTGAAAGAGTGGAAGTACAGGTTTTGAAACAATGTTTTTCCTCAGCTTGAATCTTCATTTTTAGATGGAGCTAATGATTATTACTAATCACTGACTGGGAATCTTCTCCTCTCCCTCACGTAAATTTTTCCCTATTTATGTTTTGAGTCATTATTCTCTCTTCCATCAATCTGTTGCTTGGCTGTTCGTGTAGGTTTTAAGCATGGGAGAAACGACATAGCTGTTGGATTTCATTTGATCAAACAGTGGAGGAAGGTTGATGGTATCACATATTCACAATTAACAAAGGAAAATAAAGTGGTAGCATTTTTAGTATCATCTGTCAAATCACCATGGTCCATACAATTCCTGCAGACGATTTTTCCCACGGCATTCCTCTCTCTAGCCATTCAATCTACCACTTATGGTGAGATTTCTTATAGCTTTATGGGAAAAATGATTCCATGCGGCAACGCTACACATTGGGAAATAAATACAAGACAAAAAAGGATTTTCTTTAACTTCAAACTCTTTGAAGGCTAAAATAAAAGAATGTTTTACATTACAATTGATGGAATTCGGAACCGCTTAAACTAGGTGCTGGCAAACATACCGCCACCTCCTCTGACTGAAAGTAGGGGTCCATGCCAGGAGCTGCGACTGAGCAGATGGGAATCAAGAAACAAAACTATAACCGTAATGTCATCATGAAAATGTCTCCTTACCCCTCGATCAATCTTTTTCAAGTCTGAATATCTCATTTCTCTTTTTTTGGCAGCTTCACAAAGTGCAGATTTGACAAGCTTTCTCGCAATGCCCTGCAAAAGTATAGGACATGGAAAACCATGCAAATATAAAAGACCTCTCCATCATGCTCCAATTGAATCAATGTAAACGGTTCTTAGAAATGCCAGCAGTAGCTGCTTCACAGAACTGATAAGTTTCTTGCAGCTAGCAACAAAAACTCCAGTTGATTGTACGAATTAAGTTACCAATTAAGAGCATCAATATCATCCTTTTCTCAAAAAGTGTTAGAATCCAACATAAGCACGGAAGAAACTCAAACCAGAATTAGAATCAGTTGGAATCTTACAATACGTGGACAGCTCTGGACAATGTCAACTGCCTCCTGATTGCTTAGGTGCTCCCATAGGCCATCCGATGCAAATATAAGAAATTGATCCTCAGGGTACAGTTTCTGCACTGCTATTGTTGGCTCGGCTAAAAGGATTGGCTTGTGGAAGGGTTCCGGCAATCTGAACTTTGATAATAAAGGCTCTCTGTTGAACTCTGCCTTCTTCAAATAGGCATCGCCTATGGATCTAGAAACCTGTAAGAGTACCAAAGATCCGTCAATAGAGCAATTCTCTATCCAGTCATGTCATTTTTGTGTAAGGACACGCTGATTCCTGAGGAGAATCTTCCACGAGTCATGAATCATGCTCCACTTTCTGATTTCAGATTTGAAGACAGCTCATATTGCATGTCTCTTAATAACCCAAGAACTGTAAGTTTTTTCTCCAACTAACAATATAAATTCTCAATGTCTGACATGTCAGACATTGAGTATGTATTCCTGTCTGAGCTGAAGCAAATTCTTGAATTCTCCACATTTTCAAATTCATTTTCCTATAGGTTTCAACTTCAACGTTTTTGTTTTCACTGTCGGCTCAATACCAAAACTTATTTAATGAACATGGGATACAAATACAAAATGAAGTTCTCATGAAAACCTGACTGCTGATCAGATTATTGGTCGCTGTAAATTGTCTTCACACCATCCCTAACCAATACAAAGTATATCTAATGAATGCCATACGGGCAGGAAAAGAAAAACCAGTAGATAATCTACGAAGTATCGACAGAAAGTTCATTCATTTACTCGCATAATCTACTATTTCTAATGTAAGTTGGAACTCGCCCAAAACCCATTGTGGATAGAATCTTAAACCCCAAACTGCCTTGCCCCCAATTATCCAATTCCAAACCCTGTCCCTATAAGGGCCTAATTAACACCATTCACTATCACCTGTCCGGTAGTGATTGGGAACACACAGCATGACAACAGATAAGCAGGGATATACTGAGTACATCTGAAGATATAAATTGAAATCCTAAAAACATAAACACTTGTAACTACACGCACATAGTTGTTCAACCATATAGCATATCCTCAATGAAAGAGTCGCCTACAGTAAAAAGACCTCATACATTCAGAGGGCTTTGACACAACGAGCTAAAAAAGGATAGTGAAGAAAAGGTTATGCACGAAACAAAAAAGAAGAAAAGTATAAGAAACAATTTGTAGAAATCATGAATCTCTCAAGAAATCACCTGTATCAGACCCTTCACACGCCACACCTTGTGTTTCAATACCACAATCTGTGGATCATTGGGGTGCAGCGAATGCAATTCCTCCCTCACAGATTCCACACTTGCATTGTGCTCATATGATAACTGAACAGCTTTAACCATGTTAACAGCTTTCTCCTGTCTTCCTAACACCACTCGAGAATCTCCTGCATTAGCAATGTAAAGCAGTCCGCCACATATTATGCCTACCAAACAACATGAACCAACTGAAGCAATCTGTGGCTTACTTAGCCACTGCTTCTTTACTAGAGAGAGGAACTCCTCTTCAGTTGCCAAGAATGCTTTGTTTATAACATCTGCTGACAGTCCCTGATGATTTTCTGATGTGAACTCTGCACCACAAATAGCTTTTAAGTCAGTAACATTGACATTAGATAAATAAAAATTTAAAAATGGAGTAAAAACCTAACAATAAATCAAAGACGCCGGGGGGGGGAGTCAATCTTCATTTGTTAACATACAAAAGATGGTGATTTTTAAGGTCATATGATCTGTGGAAACTAATAATACCAGTCACTAGCATTACCACTAAATAATAAGAAAAGAATGCATAACTTTTGAATACTCACGACTAATAACAACTGCAGACCGATAATTAAACAGTACAATCCAAGACTCCACAAAACCAACAGATCTTTTTTCTCCTTGAGGAGCAATAAATTACCACCTCTGATTTGTTCTAGATTCTTCCCCAGACCGTACCTATTCACAATGATTTCCAAGATTTTCTCTCTTATTCTTTGTCAACAATGGCAACAAATTCAAATCCCGAAGGCTGAAACTGATGTATTACAGAATTTTAGAAGTACAGAAAGTGATATTTTAGCAGTGATTAGAGATATCACTAACAGAAATCTGATTTCGCTAGCTAACTTCGGCTAGTGTTGGCAGGCAGTCTACTGAAAGCGATCTTATCTCCTAAACCTAAATACTTTAAGATAATTAACACCTTAGAAATATTTATGAAGACAATACTGGAGTGGGAAAATTTAAAAGGACATTTGATATTCTTCCCACATGACAGGAATGTAACACACATGGGACATACACCAAAACATGATTGTTCAAACCATTAACTCTCTTATACTCCAAATATCAATATCACTGCAAAACATGACAGTTAAAATCCATGATTACTCAGAGATCCCGAAGTGCATAGAGATATCAAAAACAACAACTCCAACAATTAAGGTGTAAAGAGGAAATTCTTAGAAAATAAAAGGCTTAAGAGGAGCTGCCCACAAATGAAATAATCACCACGCCAGAATATTAACTCTCATAAACTCGGACGAAATGCAAAACAAATTACTAAAGCAGTCGATGGAAGAGCAATTTACTCTTGATATTTTTCAACAGGTGATCATTAATGAAACGGGCAGCTTCAGGGCCTCCATGTCCATCATAAACTCCAACAAATGTTCCATGAGGACCTGATTCAAGCGAACTCATTGACCCTGATTCAAGTTGGCTATGATCTTCCATCAGAATGTTTGCTTGAATAACTGCCATCGAAAATTCTCCATACACATGCTGTCCCAAATCCTTGTACCACGACAAGCCATCAACCCGACCACTCCCATCATTGCGAGTACTGGAATCTTCACCTTCAGTAGAAGGTTTCCAACAGGGTGACACAATCCTCAGCAATGCAGTCGATACCATACCTTACATATTCTCACCCAAATGACCCAGCAATCAAAATGTTCATCAACTTATTATTAACAACAAGATTGAGCCAAAGTTTCTGCTCTGATTTCTCCTCAATTTGGAAGTGTAAGTTACATGCTCCAGAATTCAAATACTCATTGATGAATACAGACACCATTAATCTGTAGAGGTATAAACAGCTAAATAAATTAATTACTATGCACCCCAAACTGCATATGAACTCGAGACAAAAAACAAATAGTAGACAACATCATAGCAGGTATTCAGGATAACGAAACCTCTGTGGGTGCACGGACACCACCAACTAGATACAAAAATCAAATAGTAGACAACATCATACCATGCAGGTATTCAGGATAACGAAACCTCTACGGGTGCACGAAGCGGTCACCACCAACCTACACAGTTATGAAGGATCATAATCAAAACAGTGAAAACAAAAAAACACAGGAATCATAATCATGTACATTCGCTTAAGTATCCCGAAAATTTAATGTGAGTGGGTAGAAGTGATATAACATCAATTGGCAAGAAAAAACCAGATGTAAGTAATCAATAATGAAAACTGATGGGTATCAAAAATCAAACAGAGAAGTGCATATTCTCAGAAATTACACAGTTTGAGATTTACACCATAAACGATATGTTAACACAATCAATCTGTAACCAATTGAAGATCAACCAAATTCCTAGGATGAGATGAAATGAAAGAACAAGAATCCTAGGACAAAAATTGAATAGAATTAAAAATTACAGGACCTTCCAAAAATACCCTGAATGTATATTCGGCGAAATATTCTACCCGTGTATTGTATCGAATTACAACCTCAGCTGGAAAAACCCACTTATCTCATGGACTAAACCGATCCTCAATAAGGGAGATTCGGACCTTTCTGACAAAAGGAAAAAATTGTCAGAACGTTTGGAAGGGGTAGATCTAGCGAGGCAGAGATCATGGAGTTGTTATTGGGTTTTCTCCCTTGTTCTTCCTTCTAAAGGATAGAATTTATACGATATATTCCCTCGGTCTGAAATCCGTCTTGGTTGCCCTTCTTATGGGCTTTTGGCTTTCGGCTTTTCAGTTCGAATTTTCAGTTTTGGTTTTCTAATTTACTGCCCGGGGTTTTGACTCTGACCTCCAACAAACCACCGATTTAGGCAACCTTTCCTCGTCCTCCCTCTCCATTAAATAGTAAAGTTGTCTTTAAGAAAATCTCTATTTATTCTTTTTCTTTTCTTTTCCACGTAATCTTTCCTTTTCTTCATTTCATTTATCTAAAATTTTATTAGCAGGCGGTACAATCCTAGACCTTGAGGCAGACATTTTTTTCCCTGCATATTGAGAAGACATTTGACAAATTATCTAAGATAGATTTGTCGGACTGGAAGGGAATGGCTTTATAATCTTTTTCTCTCTTATGTCCAAATTAATTAGCTCTTACTTTGGGGTGTAAATGAGTTGATTAAGTATCATATGTCAGCTAGCTGATTTTGGTAGACTAAAATGACAATAATATTCTTGACCCATTTTGTATATAATAAAGATATTATTGTAAATTTATTAATTTATCAAGGGTATTATTGTCAAATGGAGGGTGCAAAATGTTTAATATTAATAGTTGGAGGGTGCAAAGTGTCAAAATTGGTAGTTTAAGGTGCAAAGTGTCTAATATTGGTAGTTTGAGAGTGCAATGTCTTTAAGATGGTAGTTTGAGATGCAAAATGTCAAACCTATGGTAGTTTGTGGGTAAAAAATGTATTTTCCCAAAAAAAAAACTCGTGATTTAAATAATATATACGATAAAAAGTTGTTCGAAATTTATCATGACATTAAGCCTATTAGTGCGATGAAGTTGAATTAGATACGAAGGTGCTGTAGATTCTCTCTTTCTCTTGTTACATTAAAAAAATATTCAATTAAATCTCTTAAATTGTAAATTGGGCAATTTAGATCAAGAGAATGTGGCAACATGACCCCTCACATGACCTGATTAGCTAGTAATGCTATTAGTCAATTAAAATGACAGAGAGGAGTCAGTTTCTATCTTCCGCACGTAATGCCGCTTAGCAACTATCTATCAAAACTCTACTTGTACAGAGAGAACCGAATGTCGTTTTGATCGATCCTATATCACATGATGGTGTTTGTTTCCCCAATTAATCGGGGTTCGAAATTTCCAACAAAACAAACACACTCCAAAATTTTTAACTTTTACACACACACACTACTTTTCACAAACCCCAATAAATCTCAATAAAGTAAAGATTCCCAAAATTTCGAGAATATTCCCCGAAATTTCCACAAACAAACACCAGAGCTTGGCGTTGAGAACGCCCCAGTTATTCTTTACAATATTCGCTCTCTTCCACTTTTGAATTACTTGTTAGATAGAATTAAGTTTATGCCCAGCATGTTAAACAAAATGACAATTTTAAAGAGAGAAAAAAAGAATAGAATATACAAGACACTTGGACATGTTCGGTTAGATAAGAATTCTTTAGAATCCTAGAATTTTACAACCGAATATGTTTTTTAACATCACATAAAAATAACTTTTACACGCAAGTAAAATTTAACATCACCTAAAAATTCTCAAAACATTTCAAATTCTCATCATTCTATCTACCCGAACATCTTTTAGGATGTATGCTATCAGGATTAGCTCGAATATATTTTCACTGTATTCTGAGATGGTTTGAGAGGTGGCTCGATTCAATCACAATGTGACACGTGTCATTAAATAAATAAAAATCTAAAAATAAATCTAAAATTAATAAAAAAAAGTAATTAAAAAAAATTACAAATATCTCACGAGTTTTAGCTTTTTATTAGAACTTATACTTTGCCAACTTCCTCATTTGGTCACCTTGGGCTCCTAACTACATGATTTTAGTTTTAAACATTCGACACATAGCATATCCTCCAAGGTGGTCAACTCTGTAGAACTAAAATGTTAAATCCACGTAATGTGACTCACAAGTTCCACGGAACTTCCATGTATCAATCGGAAAAATAAAATATCAATTAATTTACATAGGAAATTGCCTACCTAAAGAATTTTCCACTCTAGAAAGTTCATTGTACACGAGTTACTTTCCTGCTTTGAGAAGGCTCTGTTTCAGCTTTGCCAAGGAGAAAGACTTCACCTTGACTCTTCTATCAATCATATCCTCAGAGCATACTGAACTGCTTCAGAAGCCCTCTTCAAATCGCGAAGCCCCACAACCTCTCTCTAAAGCAAACAGTCACGCTCTCTAACTCTCCCTCACAATAGAACCATTCACAGATTGGACCTCATCAAAGAGCAACCATGAAATACATAAAAATGCGGAATTTAAAGAGAAACCACACAATACCCAGTTGAAAAAACTTGTTTTGAACCTAACTTATGCACAAGAACCAAAATGACGACAACCCACCAACAACAAATCTGCAGGAAAAACATGAAGAGGAACCGCTAAAAAGCATGGGAGTGGTCCAAAGCCCCACAACCAAATCACTGCAATAAAAAAAAGAACCATTTCCAGAGGCCAACCCCGGTTGGCTCTCCGCTGGTTCGCCTCTGACTATTTGAAACACATGAAAATCAAAGCTTCCACATCTTTTTCCGCCTCCTTAAGAGTTGCTCACAAAAGAAAACCATCTTCAGTCAAATTGACAGAAAGGAACAAAAAAGGAAATAAAAAGAAAAAGAAGTTTGAAGTGATGTTCTCAGCCTGATGAGAGAACCTTCTCTTTACCTGCAAGAGAAACTTTCCCACATCCGTATTTGCACATTGGCATAACGCAACATGAAATCAAAAATCTTTAAAAGATCCCATTTCAAGTACTAAAGAAGTGTAAATCTCTATAGAGCAAATTCAAATTTGTTTGCATGATGGAGCATTTATAGGAGGAGGCATATAAGACGGGAAAACCAGAGCAGCAAAGTAGAATAGCTTTACCCCTAACCAGGATTCCTATGCAGGCTATCAAATTGAACATACAAAGAAATTTTAAACACCATAAAACTGCATCACTAAAAGGATTAGCACCGGTCAAGGTAATCATCATGTTGTACAGGAGAAAAAAAGCTACCTATTCTAACAATATCAATATCATACCTCCTCATCACACCAAGGAGGTAAGATTAATTTCCTTTGACTGAGTGCTTCCTCGAATTCGTCCCAGGATTTTAGAGTCTGACGCCGACATCTCCTTTTCGTTTCGCTAAAGGGAGACATTCTTCGTTACAATCGCACTTAGTGGAAGCCATTATGGAAAATGGAAACAGTAAAAAACAAACCACCGAATACCATTCACAAACATTCCCATCCTTGTGCTTGGTTAGTCCCAAACCAGTTTCCTTCTTGACATTTTTCTTTTTCCCCCCATGAAAAGGCAAGTACACAGAGCATCAGAAGCAGACACGAGGGTAACCAGACGAAGACAACAGAGTAGGCATTTCCATAGGACCTACCATAAGCAAGCCAACTACAATTGAGGAACAAACACCACCCACCACCGGCGTTAGAATCGGACCTTTTCGCCTCGCCACCTGCCCGTAAGGCGGAATTTCGACTTAGAGGAAACAGGTTCAGGGTTTTTCTCAGGCTGGCTCAATTTGGTTTTTTTTTTTTCGTTTTCGAGTTTTTTTTCCAACGAAAAGGAAAGGGATCGGAGGATTGCACGGACCAAGTTTGTACTGGCATCGTATCCAACGAATACATATACTGAGGTTTGTCCAAATTCATAGCACGTGAATGAATAGTCAGAATTTTTTTTTGTTAAAAAAATAAGTAAACTGAAAAATACCTTACAATGATGGTGTATTATTATAATGGAAAAATAAGAGGGTCATCTAGCAAAATTACCGAAGAAAGCCGTTGATAGAGATTTCGTATTTCGTCCATATGATGTGATATGCCCTTTCCTCGCATGTGAATGAGTGTACAGATTCAGTGCATGTGAATTCGGTGCACGTAAATGAGCTCAGATTCCTTTCCAAAGGGAAACTCAGGAAAAATACCTTACAATGATTGTGTATTATTATATTATAATGGAAAAATAAGAGGTTCATCTAGCAAAATTACCGAAGAAAGCCGTAGATAGAGATTCGTATTTCGTCCATATGTGATATGCCCTTTCCTCGCTTAAACAACGATGCCAGTTTGTCTTCACCTCACTCCAAACAACTACGCTCTTGTCAGGCCGATCAACTCGAGCCACCAACCCGTCACTACCATACGCTTCCGCTTCTCACGTGTGTTCGCCGCCGAGTTAGACATGACTGCTAACTCAGTCCGCGTCGCCGCCGCCCAGATGACCTCAATCAACGACCTCGCCGCCAATTTCGCCACTTGCTCTCGCCTCGTCAAAGTAACTACTCTCTCGGCGTATAATTTGTCCCATTTTATCTCCTTTTGAACGCTATTTTGTGGTTACTTTGTTGCTTTAGTAGCTATTTATGAAGATTTATATGTTTTTTCCTTGTTAAATGGTTTTTAGCGCTTCATGTTAATTTTTTCATTAGCTTCTATATGTTTAATATAACATTGGTTTTTATCTACAAAGGAAGCAGCCTCTGCTGGGGCGAAATTGCTTTGCTTACCCGAAAGCTTCTCTTTTGTGGGTGCCAACGATGGGGACAGCGTCAAGATCGCAGAACCTTTAGATGGACCAACTATGCAAAAGTACAGTTCTCTAGCAAGGTGATAAACCAACCTGAATAATGCAATTTTACTTCCAATTCGCTTGTTTAGAGGTCTGTTTCACTGCTTAACTCTTCATTTCAAATTTTCTAGTGCAGCCTTTGGATTAAAACGATTCATGACAATGTTTCACTTTTTTTTTTCCCTTTCTGTATTATTTCTTCTGTAAGAGACAATGAGCTCTTTTTTGACATATTATTTTGTTCCTGTAATTGACTTATTTTCCGGCATGGATCACAGAGAGTCCAGCATTTGGTTATCACTTGGAGGCTTCCAAGAAAAGGGATCTGATGATGAACACCTGTGTAACACGCACGTGGTAATTGATGATGCTGGGAACATTAGAAGCACTTATCAGAAGATACACTTGTAATATCATCAACTTTGGTTGGGGTTTTGTTTTTGAGCATTCGTTATTGAGATTTCTGCTGTTTATGATTGCTCTAAAGCCAAGTTTGCTAAAACGCTCTTTTCTATTTTCTTCTATGTGGTGGTGAAGTGTTAGATTTTTCTCTTTTGGTTTGAGAATATAAGCCCATATTAATATAACTTTCCTCTAGTTGAATTGCAAAATTCTCTCCTTTAGTCATGCTACTTGAGTTAATGAGAATTGACACTTTAGATGAAAATATTTTCTTTCTGTTTAAGGTTCGACGTGGATGTTCCTGGTGGAAGAGTATACAAAGAAAGTAGCTTCACAGAAGCAGGTGTCTCTTTTTCTTTTATGTGCATGAGATCTAAGGTCAATGACTGATTTCTTTGTTTTCTCCTTTTTTTGCATTATTCATTTGGTTTTAATATAGAAAGAATGTCTCTAAATAAGAAAGTATTTTGTCATCTTCCGTCTCTTTCATTTCGTAGTTCTATCATTCTTTTTTTCCCTCAAAGAAAGGAACACTGTTATTGTATTATTCACTGATTCCATATTTTACTTCCTTTAACCATAACTAACCATGGGAGACCACTCAGACCAGTAGTCATAAGTGGAAGTCCCGGTGGTTATTATCATTTTGTATATATTTTTTAGTATGTGTGAGCTTGAGATATATTTTAGGTGATACATGATTAATGATAGTTTCTCCACTAGAAGCCATTTCTCAATTTTCTGTCAGACTAGACAGGAATCTTTCTCACCAATCCCGTCATTTAGAATGAGTGAAGTAGGGGAAGGACCAATAAATAGCTACATCAGTCTCCTAGAAGCTTTGAGAGATAGGGGGCAATCCATGGAACGGCAGTAGGAAAGATAGAGCACAAACGAGGTAGCTTATGTTTCTTCTATTTTTTTCCATCCTTGCGCCTTGCCTTCCTTTCGTTACTATGACTTGGTTTCAAAAGAAGGCTTTCACTGGACCAAAGAGCGAAGACCTCAAGTACCCTGCTGCGAGACCTTCACATTTAGGCTTTAGATTCTCTAAGGCATCAACCATAAGTTTGAGTATATCGCTTTCAGTTTGAGCTGGGCGATGAATTTTTTTATAAGAAGTAGCTCGGACTCCAGTTCTTTTACCTTCTTTCATGCGAAAGTAAGGGGGCCAGCTTATGGGCCAGGTCTCTCTGACCTGATAACTAGTATCGCCTACACAACCCATCTGCATTAGTGATAAGCTAACTACTCATTTCTTAATGGTTTGTGCTTTAAGGCAATTGATTCCCTGAGATTCAAGCACACTTTAGCTGTCTGTGAGGTGTTTGGTCTGAGTTCTGTTTTCTCCTTGCTCTGGTAGTTATTTTCGTACTATAATTCCATTTAGCTTTTATGATCCATGTGAAGTTCCCCCACCTGCATTTTGGGGATGGAAGTGTTACTGTGAGTGCACGTGAGATATATCGTCAGACTCATTACCTAATAGCTTGATCTTTTTGTGCAATTAGTACTCTAACACTAGATAACGTTACACATTCAGAACCACTACCTTTTTTTCCTTCTCATCTAAGCAATTTAAGCTACAATGTTTCCAGGGAGGGATATTGTCGCTGTAGACAGCCCCGTTGGACGCTTGGGTCTGACAGTCTGCTATGATTTGAGATTCCCAGAGCTTTACCAGCAGCTTAGGTTCCAACATGATGCACAGGCATGTGTGATTTCTTATCTTCGTAGTTGGATGGGTTGTGTCTTATCTAACACTTGCAAATCTGCAGGTTCTATTGGTACCCTCAGCTTTCACTGCAGTAACTGGTCAGGCGCACTGGGAGCTTCTTCTCCGTGCTCGTGCAGTTGAGACTCAGTGCTATGTACGAGTTCATTCTTACTTCTAGCAGTTTGGCAGATTTTGTTTAGAACTGTTGTTCGAAATTTAAGTTCATTGACTAGCCATCTGGTGTGCTATTTGCCCCTCCCTGCACCACTTTGAGATGATGTGCTGAATGCATTATCAGGTAGTAGCTGCTACACAAGCTGGGAAGCACAATGAAAAAAGAGAAAGCTATGGTGACGCATTAATTATTGATCCATGGGGAACTGTTGTTGGTCGACTTCCTGGTGAGTAGTTACCTTCATTCCATCTGAAGCTTCATCTGTGACACACTACTTGAATTATAAAATTCAAAGCTGTGATTGCGCACTGATAACTGTTAAATGACTGCGTACAAGAGTGATTGATAAGCCAGTTCGTCAACTTACTAAATGTTTCCAGCAGCATGACGAGTGTGGCTTACAATTGAGATCCATGTTTTTATATTTGAGTTGCTCTTTGGTGTGATATCTGTGTTGTACAAGATGGGTGTCTTTGTCTTTAATGCTGATACTTGGAGGCTAATGTCAGACTTTCATAGCTGAACTTACTTTTCGGAAAAGGCTACTTTTTTGGGGTCCAATTTCAGTGCCTGGAATATGCATACCTGCTTCATCTGCAGCAACATTTTTTTTTCACATCCAGTTCTGGTTTTCCTGTTTCAGATCGAGTGTCAACAGGGATTGCTGTGGCTGATATTGATTTCTCTTTGATCGAGTCTGTGAGGGCAAAGATGCCAATTGCAAAGGTAAGCACTAGTAATCTATCTCAGGAAACAGACCATTCTGAATAAAACAGAGCCTCCAGATTTTTTGACTCACCTCGAAAGTTTCCTATAACTGTTAAAGCCATTTGGAGGGGCAGCATTATCCTTTTGGGTAGCTATGAACAGGTGCCCCAGTTCGGCCAGTGATACTGCCCTGGCATTAATCAGTACAACCATTACAGTTTGTTGGCATTCATGAAAGGTTGTTTACTCTTGAGAAGTCATCGAGAGCATATATTTTAACCATTCAATTATATCCAAATTAGCTCCTGCTCCTACTCCTCGTTGAATTGCTTGTCACGGTGGTGGTTTGCCTGGCCAAAGAAGTTATCTATTACTTGATGTAGCAGCCTTCAGATAAACTTGAATAAGTGCATCAGGATAGAAGATTTTAAGAGTTTTAAAAATCTAGAGATCCATCCTCGCCCATTCCTAGCCCTGATTTCTACAGAGAATCCTCGCCCAGTCTTGGATGGTAAGGGACCAGTCCTTGTTTCTCAAATGTCCATGCCTAAGGTTATGTTCATCCATGGGCATGTGTGTCTGCACTGGTGCTCAGTCGCACATCTCATGTCCATGCATGTAGCTTCATGCACTCTCAAATGACGTTGGTGGTTGAATGTCTGCATCATATGCATAGTTTCATTTTCTCAAAAATCAAACTTAATATGTAAAATGTTTGTTTTCCTTATATCTCTGTTTCATCATTTCCAGCAAAGAAAGCCCATTGACTTCTGGAAATCAGCATCTCTCTAAACCGGTATATAAGGTTGCATCTTCCTTGCTATCCAGATGGTGCTCCAGATGCTTACTTGGTTGACCTTATGGGGGAGGATAAGACAATTATGGGGTCTGAAATTCGATAATTCACTTATGATTTCCTTCCTTATAGAGATGTCAATAAGCGTTCTCCCTTATGGACAGTCATACATTATGATCGGGATTATTACATTTTTACATCTTTCTGTTCTAAAATCAGGGAGATGTAGCTGCAATAGCACCAGTTCTATATGTTGTGGACTTAACTTTTCTTTGGAAGTTTGTATGTATGTATCGATGAATCCAAGACAAACCATTTAAGATCTATTTCAGTTGCCAATGAAATGAACTAAGGGGAACTCTCCATCTGATTCCATGATGAGAGTTGTTCACTCCATTCACTGAAGTTTTGTTTAATTCATAAACCCGTGCACTCTTATTCCAACTAACAGCACTTATACTTGATCTGCCCCATTCAGTCGAAAAATTCTCATTGAAGAGAAATTACTTTAGTAATTAAAAAACGAAGGAAAAAAATGGAGATTAAAGAAAATTAGAGACGGCGCGTTGGCGGCAAGAAGGACCTGGTAGTTCTGGGAGATTAAAGGAAGATATTAGATTAAGATGCTTAGCAATTTGTAGAAAAATAATAGCTCAGGAGGGAGGAAAATTGTATGATAATAATAAAGGACCCCAAGAAAATGCTTTTGAGAGTGTATTAGTAAGTGCCATCTGATGTCATTAGTGTGACTTTAAGGCTCTAGTATCTTTCTGCCTTGCTTTCCATCTTTAAGCATCTCAATTTAACTTTGCAGCCTTATCCACGCAACGTAGGGATTCATATATTACCCCAGAAAGATAAAGCTCAAAACCCACATGCATAGCCTCCACTTTCACGTCGTCTGTTATGGGTAGCAAAGTTGGCACGCCATGTGTTCGTGAGCTGCAAAAGGAGTGCTGGGAGCACTTGCAATATTGTGAGACCAAAGAATAACTCATCGCCGACTCTTTCATACTCTGTCGGGGATATAAACATCCGATGGTCTCCAAATTATGCTTCGATATAATACGTTAGAGACTCTTTTATGCCTACAAATTTGAAGCCAGTAAGAATATGTTGGTCATATTAATATATCTTTGTATTTTGAGACCTAAAAATTTAGTCAGGCAAACTTTCTTCGTGTGGATAAGTATCATATAACGTCAGTCTACACAACAAATCTAAAGTCACCCGGCGAGCAAAACCTTGTTCATGTCTATAAAATTTGGCCGTAGGATTTGATCAAAGTAGATACATTAGTAACAAACAGTTAAAAGAAGCACAACCTTTTTTTGAAAAATCTGGAAGTGGTGGGAATCTCAACTTTCTTAAAGTGATATTGCGTTTTTTTTCCGTGTCTCCTCTTCTTTATGTCCTAGGAGAATCCACCTAAAGAAACATCTGCATTGCAGTATAAATGCACGTACGAGAGCTTCAGTCAGTTTCGGTCACTGGCCTTCCACACAAGAACAACCATTAGCCTCAGACTTCCCCATGAAGAGAACAAGCATTTCAATCATTGTCATTGTCTCTGTCATCATTTTTTCCCCACCAGCCTGCGCAAACAAGCTGCCAAACAATGGGGCGCTAAAGAATTGCTCCTAGTCAATTGAGATCGAGACAACCTGCTCACCCTACGCTGAGACCACAGATCATGTGAGTGTCAGAATCGGTGATCCACTGGGAAACTTGATCCTTGTGAAACATCTAAAAAACCCCACGTTAGTGTATGCTCCGAAAGACAGCCTCAAGAAACAAGGCGGTGCATATAACGGCTTCGAGCGCTGTGCCGTCGACATGTTTGAGGCAAGCGGACCATGCATGACGCAAAGGGTGTGCTCGCTATACCTTAAGAAAGTTGGTTCAGATGATTGGAGACCCGGCTGGGTGAAGGTGCTTCGTCGTCAGGATGGTGGCCATGTAGTCCCGGTTTCGTACATGTTCTATTTTAGGACATATGTCCCGGAAAATGTATGGTATGGGTTTGATTATTGTCACTCTAGGGGTGGTTTCAAGCTTCATATTGCTGAAGATTTTGGTGAGGACTAGTCTGTATCCAGTATAACTAGGCAGACGGATGAATCAATTAGCCTTGCTTGGTGGAAACCTCTACTTGTCGCTGTTACTATTTCAATATTTTCTCTGGTTTTTCTATAGAATTCTTTTGAAGTAAGAAACAATCTGATACCTGTGATATCGACCGTTGATTCTCGTTTATAACTACGAAATCTTTTTGAGTATTGTTAAAAACCAATGAGATAAAGCGATTTCCAAAATGACCACCGTTTATTTTATGAATTCTAAACTGTGTCGTTTCGAACAGGCAACAGAACTTTTTCTTTTGGGTCTGAACATCTCGTCGCCTTCGTTTACCGAAAAGACATCTTCTTTACAGTGTCTGTCGCTTACCATATATATATTCGATTTACTTAAAAAAGAAACCCTACGCCTTTTATTTATGCGTCTTCTTATGACATCTTTTGTTTCAACGACAACATACAAGCAACATCTTGGAAATTGTCGTTCGCCCCAAACGGCAGTTTATTTCCCTGCACGCACGAAGGGTAGAGGAACACAAAGGAGAGAAATCATACTTCCAAGAGAGTTTCCATGGGATTCAACAGCTACATCGAAAAATGATTTCAAAGACATTTATCATTTGATATGCTATGCTGTGATTGCTATGCTGCACTACATACAGTTGTTTGAACTGTCTCACGAAAGAATCACGGTGTGCTTCTTTTACTCATCAAAATTAAGTAAAAGGAAAAGAAAGAAAAGGTACAAAAGGAGGACACTCTGAGCAGAGAGTATATGACTATGAACAGTGTGATAATTCACCCTAGAGAACAATCTAGCTTAGCTTTATCATCATTCCAGCAAGAAATCCTGCAAAGAGTCGTGGCTAGCAAGAAGGTCAAAAGGTTTTTTCCTTATGGTGTCTTTTAGGATTGTGATCTGACCTTCCTTCAAAAGTAAGTCTTCATCAAGGGCCTCAATCTTCTTCTTCAACACATTAACCTCGGAGTTCAATAACATATTCTTCTCACTGTATTGCTTCACTTCCTCCCACATCAAATCTCTCTCCTCCGTAACTTTAGGCAATATTCCCCGTATAATTGCTAATTCCTTCAGAGATTCTTGGAGGTTGCTTTCAACCTGGTTTACGTTCTCATCCTTCTTCAGCATCTGGTGCAAATAAGATATATAGTGGTGAAGTTCGAAACGGCAAACACTTGGAACAAGTGGTGTAAAGACTTCAGGAATCAAAGGTACCAATACTATAAAAGTTTGTTAAGCATGAACTGCAACATAACACAGAAGAAGAGTACCCCATTTGCAAAATACAGTTAAGCTCTAGAAAGAGAGAGGGAAAACCCCCATAGGACGGAGAAGCAGTCGGAGAAAGCACAGACGCTCAAATATCATGCCATCAGACCTTAAACCTAGTAATATAGCTGTACCACTTCGGTAAACATTAACTACTAATTGCCCCTGAAATAATTGCAGAGGCCTGATCCAAATGTGTAGCTTAGTGCAGTTAAGGGAACATTCATGCAAATATCTGCCCTGATTAGATGTATGCTTAATACTGTACCTTCAAGTAAACGCGTATTTAAGAGCTCAACTTAACCACCTTTACCTCTCTCCAAAAGTAGGTGTGTTCTACCTTGACTACATACTATCTTCAAAAGAATGCAAATTTTAGTGAAATAGACTCACGTAGGTAACATGACATGCGGATGAATTGTCTCTGATATATTCCCTATAACAAAATACCTCATGAGCTTTCCAATTCCATCATCATGGGGTTAATCACAGGTCCTAGGACCAAAGTCACCAAACTATCTTAACTCTTTCCGGATATCAATTCCATTGGCGGAGAGATAAAACAGAAAAATTGCATGCTCATTCCATCCTTACTCGTCTTGCCGCTCATCTGGATAAACTTCCTCTTATAATTGTGCTCTTATTTGGGATGCCTTTCTTAGCTGGCCAACATTCAGCACCATGAGGTCTGTGTCAAAAGACTCTTATAAGGTTTTCTCCCCTTGGCTTAAACAACTGGCCGCTCAGCACCTCAACGGTCTGACTCCACATCCTCCGTCCCAGGCCATTTCTAGGAGAGACGTATCATCCTTGTGAATATCTATTTTTTCCTTTCTGCCATTCTTCTGAATATTCAATCAAAGATTAGAGTGAGTTTCCATCTGAAACCCTTTTCTCATTTCAACTCCTACTACTACCAAAATTAGATTGAACGTCCACATGATCCAGCTTATTCCAGAGTTCTTTCTTCTATGACATCTCTTTGTTGTTCTAACTCACACTTCACCTTATGCCTTCTTCAAGAACTAAGCCTATCTTGCACACTTGTAAGTGCAAATTTTTATATGAAAATAAACAGAAAAATACAGTATAACTGATCAAATGTAGATTAACCAAATTGCATGTAATCTTTCCAACTAGAAGATGGAAGTGAGAATTACCTGAAGTTCAAGGTCCTTCAACTTGTGAGAGACACAGGAAAGGTTGTCTAGTGCGTTTTGGACTTCATATCTGAGAATGTCATTGCCTCTTACTGCTGTCGCAAGTTCAGCTTGCAACTGCTCAACTTCCAGCTCTTTAGAATAAAGTTTCTCTCTTAATAAACCAGTGAATAAAGTTTCTGCTTTAAGCTCAGATCTTATAACATCCTAAATAGGGGAAAACAGCAACAATCATATCGATGAGAAACAAATCATGACCACCAAATCAATTTTAAGTAAACATTTTAACGAGGATGTTGAAGATGATTAATTCCCTAGTAAACAGTGAAGAACTTATTTGTAGTCTGCTTCCTCTCAGAAGCAATTTACCTTTGCAGTTTGATCATTTAGTGGCACTGATCCATCAGCATCAATGCACTGTGACTGTAACTTAGAAGCAGCTGGAGTGGATTTATCATGCAACAGAGTAGACATCATCTGCAAACTCCTTGTTAGGTTCTCAGTTCCATGCCTTAATCCCTGAAGTTTCACCTCAGTTTCAACAACAAATTGTGCATCTAAGCCATCCTGGATAACTTCCACGCCCATCTTGGAATCAGGAAGAGGTTGGCTTGCTTTCCCTTTGAAGGATTCCAATAACTTTGAACATAATTGGTTGCTCTCATTAAGCATCGATAGCCCCTGATTCTGTAAGCAACAGATCCGGGTCCACAATTCCTTGTCTAGCTTGAAATTGAAAGCAGTACTTTCTTTCCCATTATCTTTTAAGCGGTTTAATAAGGTTATATTCTCATGTCGAAGAGCATCGATTTCAACCCTATAAGATTCCAATTCCCTTCTCAAAGCAAGTTCTACTCCTGTCAACCTAATTTGCTCCATCTGTAATTTTGCCACATGCTTATCAAACTTCTCTGATGTTTGATTTTTCCTAAGTTCTTCGCTAGAGCGTTCCCGCAACGCATCAATTGTCTTCTCTTGTTCACTGCAAGTTCTCAGTAATCTTGTAACAGATTTATGCAACTCTTTGCCCTCTTTCTCCCTGCCTGCAAAAATTTTTTGGACGCATTCCCAATCTTCTTCTGCTGCTCTATACTTTGTTTGTAATTTCGAGAGCTTCTGTCGTAAATCTTGATTTTCCTCTTTTATGTCCTCCACCTCTGTAGTCAGGTCCTGAAATTGTTGCTCTGAATTTGTTATTAAGCTTCTGCTCTCTCTTTCCCTCTCATTGAAAGAACAAACTTCCCTTTGAAGTGAGACATTATGCTCTGCAAGCTCTCTAACTCGCTCACGGAGCCTCTGCTCTTCCGACTGAAATTTCTCAAGCTTGAATGACCAGTCAGCCGACCTTCTGTCTAACTCTTTTTCCAATCCTAACTGCAACTCGTTCTTCTCTTTCTCTAGTCGTCTTGTTCGGGACTCCAGTTCTACGTTTGCCCATCTGAGTTCTTCCTTCGCAGAAGTCCTCTCAGCAATTCGAGACTGCAAAAGGCTTGAGACCTCAAATGCCAAGCTTATCCTCAGCTCTGTTAGGTTTCTAATTGTTTCAATCAATGACGGTACATTAAACCCACGCTCCCGAAGAAAGCTTTCCTGCTCAAGTTCTTCAGTAAGAACCATGACCCTCTCCTCAGCTTCTTTGGATCTTCTTCGTAGTTCTGCATCAGCGTCATCTTCAATTTCATCAAGACCTACCTCCTCACTTTTCCCTCCGTGAAAAGGATTCCATCTTTCGAAGCCTAGGTTATCCTCATGATACCCATTACCCATTTCATGTGGTTCATCCAATGAATGAGTGGTCTGGGCAATCACATCTGAGTTTGAACTGAAGCAGCCGTCCAAGGATCTACCATAAATATCCTCAATCGTGATTGGAGTATCATGCTCAAACTCCTTTGAATTTGTTTTGGGGAAAATATTAGACTGGGAGAGTCTCTTGATTACATTCTTAGCAAGACTTCGGGGAGATTCATGCCCGAATCCATTTTCTGCCCAGTCTTTATGTGAGAACGGCAGACGGGAGCTTTGTACTTCCCTAAAAGAACAAGTCCTTGCTTTGTCTTTGACACTATTTGTTGGTGAAGTAGGTGCTGTACAAAGGATCCGTGGGGGAAGCCTCCCAATACTTCCAGTATAGTTTCTCTGCAGAGCAATGTTATCAGTTCTGCTTCCTTCCTGCTGCTGCTCTCCATCAATGTAGCGGTCAACGATCCTGCTTGAAACATTACTGGAGCTAATGGATGATGAGTCATTATAGGTTCTGGAAGAACCAGCAGAACCAGGCCTCTCTAGCCTGTGCGCATTTCGATTAGTTGGCTCTTCTAATCGTTTTGCCTTATATTGCCTCTCGGGAGTAATAGCCCGACAACTAGCACATGAAGGAAGAAGCCCAATGAAGTCAGTCTCGAAGCAAACTCTAATAAACAAGGTCTCTTTGGGGCAGGGTGGGGGGCGCAAAGTCCATATACCAGGTTTGCCAATATGATAAATAAGATTCTATCTACACGGTCTACAAAGAAAATACGCTTTAGCAAACAAATAAATTTACAAAAGTTAGCTGATCTACAGACTCACCGAGATGAACGATCACGTCGCTGATGCCGAGCGCTACTTGTAGTACTAGAAGGAGATCTACCTTGATCATTCAAGCAAGAAAAATCCATCTGTACCAGCCCACCACCGGGAAAGGCAGCTGATGAAAAGGAGCGGCTCCTTCTAAGACCTGAACTGGTACTGGAGCTCTGGCAATCAGATGTTTGCTTTCGAGATTTGGAAAATAAATGCCCAGGACTTTCTTTGTCATTAGTTCCACTGCTTACACCACTTTCTGATAGTCTATACCCATCAACTTGCTTCTCTGTTGGCGGAGGAACCCCGTTACTGTTTCCATTGGATGATGCAGATGATCTAAAAAATAATAACTTCTTCATGGGTAAATCTTCTGCAGGAATCACTAAATTTAGCTCATGAAAGTTTCCAGCCCTTAGTCGTGATCTTTTAGGCCAAGACGTTGAAAGGATGAGATCTCACAGACCTGAGGTACACAAAGAACCACAAATATCGCTGAAATTGCTGAGAAAAAGAGAAAAGAGAACCATGGGAGAAATAACAAATCTTGGTTAAAAAACACACATCGTGCAAGGTCATCAACAGGGATGTTTGTTTTTATTATGAATTAATGGGAAAAAAAACGAATAAAAGCATGCAGAAAGAGAACATACATAATCATTATAAGAGCAACCTCAAGGACTGATATGAAAAGCAATAACAGTGGCTGGAATGATAACATGCATATAGAACAACCAAAACAGATTGTTTTCATATCCATGGAACAGGTTTTCTCCGTATCAATGGAAGACAAATTCTAAAATATCATGCACTTAATACAGAGGATCTTGAACAAAACCCAATTAAAATTGAAACAAAAAAAGCCAATATCCTACATATCCACGACACTAAACAACATATGCTTAAAAAAAAAATCAGCCGCCGAACAGATTAATCTGAAAAACCAGATAATAAATAAAACCAACTATACTTAGTTAAAGAATAACATCGACTCGAAACCAATTAGCAAAGAAACAACAGAACAAAAAGCCAACAAATTGTAGATTTGATAGAAATCCCCGGAAACTCAAACCATAATAACATCCGACCATCTAACGGTCCAATAAGTGTCGAAAAACCCTTCAAACCTACCACCAACAGTAGGTGTGGAAGCACCGAGAAGCAAAGTGAAAGAAGGTTGGGGGGGGGGGGATGATGCTGAATATTTGGTGAACTTCAACAACAACTACTACAAGAGAGATGGAGCTTCAGATACACTCGCTAACGACTAGTTTAACACACCATTAAAAAAAATCAACACAAAATTAGACATAAAAATAGGGAAGAAGCACGTGAGAGCAAATTATAGCCTAAAAATTTCAGCAACGTTCGTTTCTCGTAGAAAATCATTTTAAAAAGCGGTAAAGATTACAAATAATAATCAAGAAACGGGATCCAGATATTGCGCAGTGCAGAAAGTACCCTGAGATGACCAAAGTACCCTCATCATTCTCGCTCCCCTAAAACCCCGAAAGCCTCCCTCTGACACCGAAAAAGGCTAAAATGAGTGAGGGTCTTCCTCGATTCAACGAGGTCGAGCCATTTCCCGTCGTAAATCCGTCTAAAGGACTCCGAATTCTCCATAATTTCTGCAATGACAACCACAAATAAATTCCTAGAAGACCCTTCTTTTATAGGACCTAAAAGACTCTTCATTTTGATGAATATTGCAATAACAGCTATACGGTAATTTCAAGAAAATGAGGCAGAGGCGGGCGAAAACTCCGTTTGGTTGCTCAGAAAGCAATTGAAACAAAAAAGATTGAAAAAAATAACATTATTATACGGGAAGCAAAAAATAAATAAACAGCTGAATACTATAGAATTTTGTCGAACTAACAGAGCAAAGAAAAAGACTTCAACAGAGCAGGACTTACAAGTTACAAGTTCCTCTTTTCTCTTAAACGGTCAAAACCAAATTGTTCTACAACTTTTATTGCGGAAGAAAGCGAAGCCAATAAAGCAGAGGCAAAAAAAAAAAAAAGAGTACTTATAGAAAACTCCAAGAAATGTCACCTTCTGTTTTGGAAAACAGAACTAATTTGGAGTTACTAACTTACTAACCTACCATTACTGGCGTACTGACTCTCAGCAAAATTCAAAATTAAAAAAGAAATCCAACTCAGCAGCCCGCATTATCCGGGAAATGGATATCCGAGAGAGAGAGAGAGAGAGAAGGAATTCACTGAGCGGCAGGGGAACAAACAATGAGGGGAAGCCGGTCCTTGAACAATGAGATTTGACGGCGACAAAGATTTGCTAATTAATGATACGAGAAGCAAGAAGCAACGGTACTCGATGATTCTAATTTCTAACGACGAAACGAAAGAAAGGAGAGAGACAAGCCCAAAGGGGCTAGGGAGCGAGTGACAAAAGCAAAACAGAGGTCCAATCCCGAGACACCGTTTCTTTCTTCTTTTGATTCCGCGGATAAAGCGGACAAGGCGCGGGGTACGATGGAATAACTTCTCAGGACGGCTCGAGTACAGTTGAAAACTTTAACCTTAGAAGGTCTGGGTTCCCACGTGGAAAGTTTACTGATCGTTATCTAAAAAACCGACACGTCAGCGTGAGCTTGAAGGCCAATGAGCACGCCCCAATGAGCAAAACTTTTACGTTAATAATTGTTGAAGGCTTTGGAGCGATGATTATATTTAAACATTTTGTTTATATAATTTTGTATGAATCGACTGTAATAGTGGAGAGTACAAATGATACCTTAACAATTCAAAGTGAGGAGGGAAGACTTCAAAAGCTTAATCAGTGAATCGTGGGATCCATATACTCATTGTCCCTTACTATCATTCTGCATGATGAGGCATGGCATTTAATAGTAAATGATATGGTTTTTCCTATCATTACATGAATAATCATCTTTATTCTCATCAAGATGTGTCCATAGTGATAATGTGACAAAAATACTATGAATGTTTGTTGCTAGGCCTGTCCACCAAACCGGCTGGACCGGTTTTGGCCAAATCCAGGCAGAACCAGACTAATTTTGGACAAATCGGACCGAGACCGGTATAATTTGGTTCGGTTCCAGGTTATCCATGTGAAAAATCGAAACTGGACCGAAGTATACCTCTCCAAACCGGTAATCGACCCAAAATGGCATGACCCAACCCAAAATCGGTCCAAAATGACATGGTCCAAACCGACCCAGACCAGCCCAAACCGGCCCGGACCTAAAGAATGACCGGTTCGATATACATGCTCCACAAAATATCCGGTTTGACCAACCGGACCGGCTAATGGACAACCATATGTGTTGCCGAAGAAAGAAAATAAATATAGGATAAAAAGAGGATGTCGTATGTTAGTGATTTAATTATTAAATACCCAAAATGTCATTAAAGTGCATGTAAAAAGGGGGGGGGGGGGAAGGCATTTCACCCTTGATTGGAACATATAAATTGCTTAAAACATACTATTTTAACACCTATAATCAAATTTAAAATTGTATAAAATTTCGAAAATATTGTATCAAAATAATTTGTTAACTTCCCCCAACATCACGGATCGAAAGTACTTGTCCCTGATCCCTTGTCTCCCTGATCGTCTTTCCCGTGTAACGTATCGAAAGTACTCTGCCGCGAGGAAGCCTTGTTATTTTCCTTTTCACTCTCTCTCGAAGGGGAAATGGATTCTCTTCCCAACGGGACGGCGACCACCACCACCGCCAACCTGACCACACAAATCGCGACGGCCCCAGCCTTGCCGTCCTCAAAGCTGGCCCACCTGTCCGAGTCCCTGAAACTGGAGCACCAGTTCTTGCGGGTCCCGTTCGAGCACTACAAGAAGACGATCCGAGCCAATCACCGCGTCGTCGAGAAGGAGATGTCCGCCGTTATATCCGTCGTCTCAGACGCAGCCGATGCCGACGTTTCCAAAGAAGACGCCGTTCAACAACTGAGCTCGCTCGTGTCCCGACTTCAAGGGCTCAAAAGGAAGGTACGGGATGGGAACCCTAGTTTTTCGTTTTGGTTGATTAGCAAGTGGTCAGCTATGTAAATTCTGGCTTAACCGAGGGCAATTTAATGCACTGCTCTGCTTAAGCAGGTTTTGATTGCTTTGTGTGCCAAACACTCCAATATCAGTTTTTGGGAGTTATTGTTCTCTTTTCTTTTCTTTTCTTTTCTGTTCGTTACTCTTCAACGATTGAGGAGCTCCCAATGGATGTTTTTCTTAATTGTGTTGGAAAGAGAATCTGCGCGAGTTTGAAAGAATTGGAGTTAAATTTGTTTGATTTTCCTTGAGCAACGAAGGATGTGTTTTTAATTCCGTAATCTTGGACCTAATTGGCGAGTCGGATCATTTGATTCGACAAATGACTGCCAAATTGGCACGTAGTCATTTCAATGCTCTAACTTAGAAACTTCATCCATATGTTCATGTTCGATGTCCAGTTTAGTGATTTTGTCATTTGTAACGGTGAAGGAATTTACTATGAAGTTCATATGTATTGATTACTATCAAATATTTGATTTATGAAGTTGGAAGAGGAAAGCTGTACAGAGATCTTGCAAGCACAGCGGTGCCGGGTTCGGCTCGATCACTTGGAGTCGGCAGATGCTGAGAATATGTCAGATTGGAATAATACTCGCCTGAAGCGGATTCTCGTGGACTACATGTTGCGAATGTCTTATTACGACACTGCAGCTAAGCTGGCAGAAAGCAGCAATATACAGGTATATTGCCGGCTTTGATTGTTGGGGATCTCTGGGGTGTCATGGTTTCAAATTTTCTGAGCTTGAAGTGTTTTCTCTCTCTCTCTGTTTCTATTTTATGTATCTAAAGAATTAGTCATAGACAGAAGTTTGATTTAATTTCCATTTCTCAGGATCTTGTGGATATTGATGTATTTGAAGAGGGGAAAAAGGTAATTGACGCCCTTCAGAATAAGGAGGTAGCTCCTGCCCTAGCCTGGTGTGCTGATAACAAGTCAAGGTTGAAGAAGTCCAAGGTATATGCTATTCTGTTGGCTTTCTTGAGGTGACCTCTGTCTCACCCAATGTCCTCACCATGCTTCTTCCTTTTGTCCTTGGATATGGAGCAAGTTTGAATCTGAGCTTGATTTCTTTTGCTTCCATCTTTTATAGTGAATTTCTCTCCAAGTATCATTTCTTGTGAAGTTTTCTTTTACTACTTCATTTGATATCATATTTGGACTTTTGAGATGCCTTTAGCTTGAGATGTGTTCATTTCATCTACCATGACATCTTCAGCATGCGTTTTGCCGGAAGTAGGTTACTATACATTTTTTTGTAAGTTTTAAGGTCTTGCTGAATAGCCATTTCTGGTAAAGTTTGGGTTCAGATCAAGTTTGACTACCAAAGACCCTTAAATATCCAGCCTAATAGTTGTGAAGTCCATTGGTTAGAGTCGGCGTTCTGAACTAGGTCCTCTGTCATTTTTGGTAATATTAGCGTTCAATTAATGTAGCATTTCTCCTCATCAAAGATGCAGTTACTACATCCAAAATGTTTTCTGTTTGTTTAATAATGAATTCTTTTGGTGATAACAGAGCAAATTGGAATTCCAGTTGAGACTTCAAGAGTTCATAGAGCTGGTGCGAGCTGAAAACAGTTTACGAGCTATAACCTATGCTCGTAAGTACCTTGCGCCATGGGGTGCCACCCATATGAAAGAACTGCAGAGGGTCATGGCAACACTGGCTTTTAGAAGTAATACTGAATGTGCAACATACAAGGTGAACTGCTCTTTGGATCTGAACAATGTTTTGTGTGTCACTCTTAATGAATATACTGCTCTGATACTCAACAGGTTGGCCGCAGTATCACTTCTTTATCAGTTTTACCCTTTGACATTGAAACACACTGTGATGCTGTTTAGGTTAGACAGAAGTTACTGATGAAAAGGATAGAAGAAAGAGAGAAAATATGCTGCTAATGGCTTTGGCTTTTTTTCCCTTCACTAGGGTATTCCCAAGAGAGGTTTCTTCAATCTTATTTGACCTTTCATTGCAGCATATGATACCTGATTGGGAGAATCTGTAAAAGCTTATAATTGTCTCAGGGTTAACAAAGTTTTTGAGTCATTAGTTCATGAGTTATGAACGTGCAATGGTTCCCCCACGTTGTTCTTCTGAATTTCGAAAAGTCCTCATATATTTTCTAGTGTTACTAGTATGAGGAGTCCTCATATATTAGAAAAATTCTAGATTCTGATGAGAATCAATTATTTGTAGGTTCATTTAGTTCCAAGTTTGTTTATGTTACCTTCTTTGAACCCTGTTTGGTGGTCGTGTTTTGGTTTTGGGAGCTGAGATGAGTTCCTTTCTTTTTCCATTTTTTGCCCCTCTGCAGGTATTATTTGAACCAAGGCAATGGGATTTCCTGGTGGAGCAATTTAAACAGGAATTCTGCAGATTATATGGCATGACGCTTGAGCCTTTGCTGACCATTTATTTGCAAGCAGGCTTGTCCGCTTTAAAGACTCCGTATCCATACTTGATTCACCCTCTCATATGTGTGCTTCCTATCTGCATCTACCTATCAAGCATTCAGTAACTTGTGTAGCTAAATATTTAGTGTCTGTGTAGAAGTTGAAGCTGATGGTCAGAACTGTACAGACACAAAACAGCAAGCACGTTATACCAGTAAAAGATATGATAGGATGATATATGACATTTCATACTACCAACTTATTCTTTGTGGGGACAAGTGTACGAGGAGCACAGAAAGTTACTATGACACTTCTCCAAGAGCATTTAGCTGTTGTAAACTTTACATTGTCTGTCTCCTCTTTTGTGCCTCTGTCTAGTGATGGCGATTGGCTATTAATGGTTCCGATCTGGTTCAGAGGTCTTTTAGTCTGACTAGATTTTAGCCATTTAGAGAATGTCATCCCCAACCCCCTCCCTTTAAAAAAACACCGAAAAAAATTGAAAAATCTGAGTAAAATGAACCCCTTTTTCCACCTTGCGTCTGGACACTTGACGTTCACCTTTATGCAGGTGTACATGCAAGGGATACTGCTGGTTGTGTTATATGCTCGTTTGCCTTGACCTGATTCAGATACTGTTATGAAGATGATTGCACCAAGGAAGACCCACTATCTCAGGATAGCTTTCGTAATCTGGCGTTGCCTTTACCATACTCCAAGCAGCATCACTCGAAGCTTGTTTGCTACATAACTAAAGAGCTAATGGACACAGAGAACCCGCCACAAGTTTTGCCAAATGGCTACGTCTATAGCACCAAGGTTCCTGTTATTCTTGTTGTGAGGAAGTACAAATTTTGTCTATTGTTCTAACTTCTTGTTCCTGTGGCTTGGCAGGCTCTTGAAGAAATGGCCAAGATGAATAATGGTAAAATCACTTGTCCAAGGACAGGTTTGGTCTGCAACTACACAGATCTGGTTAAGGCCTATATTTCGTGAAGTCTACATATTTAGGCATGTCTGATAATTTGTGGAGAAAGAAAAGAGGGAGGTGAGGAGGGGGGAATGTCGGAATGGGCGTTGCAGTACTTCATCTTCTGTAGATAGTTCCTTTCTCAAGAACACGACAAACTTTGTTTAAAATTTAAGCGTTTCCCTTGTAAACTTGAACATGTACATATACCGTAGTTTCACTTCAATTTCTTAATCATTCTAAATAAAAGTGGTCCAGTTTCAACAATTTTTAATTGAGTTCAAGACATTTTAATGAGCTTTTCCTTTGAATGATGTTGGTTTCCGTTGTTGTATTTTGACGGCAATTAGCTCCAAGAAAGCAAGCGTGTTTTGACCCCAAAATATCAGGTTATTACTTACCAAACAAGATATCTTTCTCGTTCAAATAGTTGGCAAATTATCTATAAAAAAAAATAGTTGCTCAAATTCTTAAAATGCGAGGTTGATGACTACTCGAACTGCTTCTGGATTACTAGTGAATGTGTATGCTGCTTAGCGCACGAAAAGGATCCGAAATGGGTTGCAGTAAACTTTTTTGGGTGATGGTAAATAGATTTGGTCTTCCGGAAAACGTTTTGTGTTTGGAGAGTAAATTTGGTAATGTAGAATAAAGTTTTCAGGGCGTGCGAAATTCAGTTTTGGTAGACCGAGAATGTTTTCCTGCTGAACGAATCTGCTTTCACTCAACATAGACTACGTTATATGCAAACCGGAAAAAGTTCTCATGACATCGGAATCCACTTTCCGTCCAGGGAGAATTTTTTCCGACTTTGAATATATTCTTTTTCAACCCGTAAATGGTTTCTGGATAACCAAAAATAGAATGCTCGCACATAGAATTTTCCAAAAGACAAACTTTGAAAGTGCTTTAGATTACCATAAAAAGATTCCTTTGCTCCGAAAATTTTATAATTACCGAAATACGAATTCCATCACTGAAAACTTGGCAGAATACAGAAAATCAATTCCATCGCACTGAAAACATTTTCAGCTGGATTAAATTTGCTCGAATTTGAGAGGCCATCATGTCCTCTATAAGTACTTGCGTCTTCAGCAAGCCCAAATAAGGACCCCGAAAGATTTGTCCTGCAGTAAAAAGTAGGAACTTCAGGAGACCTTTCTTCCTCGAGAAAGATGAGCAAACTGTGAAGCCTACAAGCAAGCCAGATTGACGTCATGGCATAAGTCACACCATGTCTTTAATGTTACATAACAAATACCATACTTAACATAAGGTACACTTGAGATCTCACTTGAACTGTCCTAAATCGCACTTCTCTCCAGATAAAAGTTCGGAAGATCTCAAACAGCTTTAAAAATCTTCAAGACAAGCTATCCATACAAAGCACAAGGAACTTTCACTTTTGCACTTGATACTGCTTTTAGTTCGACTCGCTGCCTCTTGGAGAACCACGGTTATCATCATCTTCAACAGGGCTTCTGTCATCCTGACGGATAGGACTAGGGCTGCGACTGTGACCATTTTCTTCAGCTGGGCTCCTATAATTCCGATCCAGAGGGACCTCCGCATCAGCATCATCCATAGGGCTTCGGCTCCTTCCCCTAGGACTACCACTGTAATCAGATGCATTGGCCTGCCTGCCATCATCCCTTGGGGAAGGGCTACCTCTCTCCCGTGGGCTCCTCTCGTTGGGTGTAGGACTGTGCTTCCTCCCTTTAGATGGTGGTGGCGAACTCCTATGCCGCTTAGGGCTCCGGCTGTCACGTGGGCTCCTTGATCTTCTATCATCCCGCTCAAGGCTTCTTTCACTCTTCAAAGGTGATCTAGATCGACTGTTGAAGCAAAATTCATTACACACCAGTTAATGAATGAAATAAGCCAGGACATTCTGCAGCGAGGAAAATTGAGGTCCACTAATAAACCTATTTTCATTTTTACCATGCCCTTTTAAACAAAAGAAATAATAAAGTTGCGTCACTGTCTCCAGATAATTGCATGTGAACTAAAGCAAACCATCTGCACAAACATCGCATCGTAAACCTCATAACTGCCTGTTACACCCGCATGCAACCCACTCCTATAAGATCCTCATTCCTCATGCCAATAGAGGCAAACATCTCAATTTCTTAAGCTGTACATTGACTCTCATGACCAGAAGGGTGAGTAACTTACCTGTAACTACGGCCCCGGCTGTAACTACGATTTCTGTCTCGTCGTGGACTTGGTGACCTTGAGTAACTCCGCCCTCTTCAAAATCAGAGAATTTGTTGCAAATAAACCCACAAAATACAAATAAGGTAAAAGGAAGAAAACCTCTGTAAAAGAGAGTACCTAAGTTTCTTAGGACTATTCTTGCAATTCCTTTCTATGTGGCCTCGTTCCCCACAGCGATAACACTTGTTCTTCCAGTCCCCAGCCTTGCAATCTCGAGCCCAATGGCCATCAATCCCACAATTAAAGCAGCGCCCTGATCCAGGAGGAGGACCTCTACCAAGATACTCACGAGATCCACTGGGAACCCGTGGCCCCTAAAAGCAAGCCAAAATACCTTTAGCATAGTTTTAAATTTTAAGTCCCACCTCAAACAAACTCATTCAATATCTCAGGAAAAAGAATGATAACAAACATCAAAACCAAGGATCATTTTTCTTTCAACATGAACTCGTTGTGGATGATCGACCATTAGTTTCAGGTGAACAGAATGTTGTTTTCACCTCAACTTTCTTCCAAGCCATATTAATTCATCCAAAAAGTAAGTTACCATAAGATAAAGTAACCTTTTGTCGAGGTTACATGCCAAGAAAGTGAACCATTAGCTCCAAACACAATCCCTATAGACTTGACCATTACTACAATTTGAAGACACAACATAAAATCTAGATGGATTAACCAATGTAATTTCAAATCTTACCTAAGTTAAAAGGGGTAAAGGTAAATGCTGCACTATTACATTAATCAAAATAACAAAATGCAGGAAATTAAACTTGAATGCGACCTACTTATTTGCATTTTTTACCAAAAGTAGAATCCACTGCAGAAAAAAATAAAGTAGAAACATACACCACATCCTTCAGAACATAACAACATTAGCAAGCGTTATCAAGAGATAAGTAGAAAATATAACAAGCAACATATACAGAAATCGTGAAAGATAATTTCATTAACTCACCCCCTTAGCAAATTCTACAATCATGCGGCTTCCATCAACATCCCGACCATTCATCCCATATACTGCATCCTCGGCATCTTGAGGATCACTAAATTCCTGGTAAACAGACATTGAAAGCAAGCACACAGAAGATCATACTTGCAAAACACACAATTTAGCAAGGACTGATGCAAACTGACCACAGTACATGAGTGAAAAAGATTGCGAGAGATGATAGAAAAAATATTGGAAATACATACAACAAAGGCGAAGTCGTGCTTCATATCCACATCGCGTACTCTGCGTAAACGGGTGCCAGAAACAGTAAGGCCATCAAGACACAAGTATCGAAGGGTGGACACTTCGCCCCTCACAGATGAACTAAACACCACTTTGAGATTGTTGCCATTTCCATACAAACACGCAATAACATTATAGAAAGACTCGCCAAATCCACCAAGGTTCACCCTCTCACCACAGACCTCCAGGTTAGGCAAAAGCCAAGAAACCTTCAAGAAGATCATTTGAGTTAAACCACACAAGACACGTGGAGGGTGCAACGTTCTCACACAGATATTAAAATGCAAATTAAATATCAAGCAAAAAGGTCTTGGCAACGTCCTCCATGACCGTCTCACACTCCCAGCCATCTACGACCCTTCACCGTTATCACAGGAGAGAAATAGAACTTGCAAGCATAAAATATGTCGGCCTTGTTCAAAATACAATGCCGAGGAGAAGAAAAAATATGTTCACTTATCCAACGATATTCTCTAAGATTCAAAAGGAGTAAACTCCAAAGAACTAAAAAGTAACTTCAGGGATTAGTTCCTCAGCAGGATGACAGTTCCTACCGCAACCACTTCTGTCGTAAATTCAATTAGCTATGAAAAACGAGATAGGTTAATGCAAGCTTACAACTCTGTCCTCTTCTACTTGACGCAAAGAACTCCTACCACTGTAACCAAAACAATCTAAAGGCGAGTCCTCGCTTACCTTCCATATCTGCTAAAGAGGTCGTCCAGATCACGGGACCTCGTCCTCGATGACAAGCGTCCCACATACAGACGCGTTCCACCGTAGCGGTCATCATACCGAGGCATCTTTATAACTGCAGCAAATGAATCAGTAAAATCAAAGAGCAACAGTAGGTGATACATTATATTTACAAAATCGCTACAATTGGGAGAGGGAGGGAGCCGGGAGGGAAGAAGAGGAAAAACAGATCCAGAAACTTCGTTTCGTTTGTCAATGAACCACCGAATAATTTCTCCAATGAAATTCGAATTCAACCAGAGAAAATTCGAGATTGAAGATGGATAAATACTCTAGGAGAAAAACTCTGGCGTAGACAAAGAAGGAAGGCGCGCGGCGTAACTGAAAAGAAACTCGAAGATTCAGAACCCTAGATTCGTTTCGATCAGAGAGAGAGACATTTTTACTTCACCTCTCCGTATTTATAAGAAAAGGGGGGGGGTGTGGATAAGTCTGGCTTTTCGTTTAGTAAAAGCCCCGTCTTTTGCTTAAAATTACAAAGAAGAGTCCCGGTCGGCCGGTCCAATACGTAATATTTTTTTTTTCCTCCCAATCTTGAGGCCGTTGGTTTTCAAAAAAAAATTTAAATAATGTATAAATAGTGAGGTTTAAAATAGATATGTATGTAAAAAATATTTACTTGTATTGATATTTATAAAAAATATAATATTAAGTTATATTAAAATACGTGTAAGAGTAATCTTAGTATTATAAATTTAGAAAGTGATTCAAATTTTTAAAGTTTTTTTTTTAAAATATGTCCTAAGTTCACAAGTTAAAAATTTACCGTCTCTTTTATTTTTGTTTTTTTGGATTTTTCGAGCGTTTATTTGTCTAAAATTTTGAGATCTCAAAATTTTAAATAAATTCTAAAATTTTTAATATCTATATATATATTCTAAAAATTTCACAAATTCCAATAAATCTTAATATCTAAAAAAAAAGTTCGCAAAGCCACCGACGTCTCAGCCTTCGTTCATCAATAATTTGATGCTATGATGGAGCGGGTAGCAAGCTCACGAGAGGACCGGATGCTTCATAATTTGGATCCCAATTCCCTGCCCGAATTGGACCCTCTGCAATTCGGTGAGAATGGCAGAGGATCCTGGTCGTCATAATTTTCCTCTTAAAATGAGAAAGAGTACGGCATATGCAAAGGCCTAGAAGAGAACGGCAGGTGTACGCATCCATGATATCATATCGATCATTAATTGAGACTCGACATAATGAATCGTACTTTTTCAGAATCTAAGCAAGTTTCGGATTTAGTAGATCCCACTTCATTCTTCAACCATGTAACAAAGGTGTACAAGGTACAGTCGTGTACTTTTACAGCATTGTTTGAAGGACATCTTTTTTCACTTTCGACCAAGGACACAAATCCCCGAAAATGTTGGGAAAATCCTCCTCCAAATTGCCCAGAAAAATGACAGGAAAAAAAAATCCAGTGTCACAGGATTTATAACAGGTTCCATACTTCCATAGGCTGTCGTCAGTTTTAAGATGGCTCACTTTCACCAACCCATATGTTATACGGATTCCCCACAGCCTTTTCTAGTAATACCAGTATCTGACGGCTCTCCTGCACATCCTGGACTAGTTCTAAAATTCTCAACATCCTCCCAATGGTAGTTTCTTGCAGTCAACGTTGCACAGTAGTTCTTCAGCCATGCAGAAGCTAGCAGATTTAAGTATCCGAAGTTCGCCATTGAGGAGATCTTGAGCCATTTGACTTCTAAAAGCAAGTGTTTCACACTTTTGGGTGTTTATGCAGATTGGATTAAATTTGGATTATGTTTGTAAAAACTTCTCGCCAAGACATGTTAGCAAGCAAACAGGAATGGCACTGAAGAACGAAGCACTACAAGAACCTTCAACACTCAAACGATGAGACAGAGAGAGGGGTGGGGGTGGGTTGTGGAGGGGGATGCATGGGCAGTTAGCAGCACAAGGTTAAATTTCAAATCTAGATGGTATCCCTAAATGTATGATCAGACCTGTTCACCAGGATCATAATTACGATCGGCAATGACCTACACAGATTCAAACCGTATAACAAACATATGAAAGCAGCTACATGAAAGGGAATTTTTTCTTTTCTTTTCGTACGGGAAGAAACAGAAAGAAAACTGGTGCGTGAAAACCAATGTTTTCGTATAATAACATCTATCCCCATTTAAAGTAACCAACTCTGGCATCAGAAAATAATCGTATGTCGAATATTTATCACTACAACCTAATAAAAGACCATCATAAAAGTTGCAAATAAACAAATGAGAGCAGAGAAGTTACTTCTGAGACTTGTCTGTCTTCATCACTCAATACAACTGATTCTGAAGCTCCATCGTGATTTAAAAAGTCAGCCAATGGAATCTTTGCTCCAGAATATCTGTGAAGATTAAAACCGTGTAATGTCAGCAATGAGTATGTTAATAATATAAATGCTAAGCCTGTAAAAACCAGGGCTCCTTTTTCTCACTTTGTTATATTACAGCAAATGTATTAGATGTTCTAGTTAAGAAAAGAAAAACGGTGGTCAAGAGATAGATTACTTCTTTGAATTAGAGATCATGACCTCACTTCCAATGCAGATATCAATTATCAAGTTCTCTCCACTTCCCAATAAGAAATCATGTAAAAAGGAGGTTGGCACAATGCGAAGCTATGTAATTTTAAAATCCAGAGAGAACACACATTGTTAACCGTAGTTTTCCCTCCTCTTTCTAGAAACCCCACCTTTCTGAGACTGCAAATTTTCCACAGAAACTACATTCCTGTGAATCCTTGGCTGTATGGCTTTATCCATGGAAAATATTCACAATTCTACAGGCACAAAGGATCACTCACTGTATTATGCATCTCCCCGGGCTGAGGAAGACGACTGATGTAAGGGGCCCATTCAGATTTCTACAATGAAGCAAATAGATACAAAAGAAATCATTCAGTTCTTGATGTTTTCTTGAGATCTGACATATAAAAGCTAAATATAGCAATGCAACAATATGTACCAGTTATTATTCTGAAATATCCAAGAAAATGATGCTACACAACTCAATAATATAGATATAAATTATGATAAAAGGCTTACAACAGCAAAAACTAATATTACCTGGCCGAGTTTTTGCTCGACAAGGATTACAACAGCAAGCTTTGCAATATTCCCAACTGCATCGCCTAACAAAGGTTTGATTTCAGGAACAAGATTATCTGGGGTTATTTGCTGCAAAGCAAGTAAGCATCGCGAAAATACATTGATTTACTCGCTAATGCAAGAACTGGCTTAGACAAGTAAGGTAAAGTCTGTAGATTATTCTATACCACACTGTTAGGAACCTTCAAAGTGAAGTCTCCAGTTTGTATGGTTTTGGAAGCTAACAGAGACCTGCAGGCAGGAAACAAACGTAACTAAGGTTGTGTTTGTGTTGTAAAATTTTAGTGTTATTAAAATTTTAGGTATTGGGTTTAGTGAAAAAGTGAAGAGATAGGTAATTTTTTATATTTTTTGTAGTAAATAGTAATGATTTGATGGGGAGAGAGAGATTATATTGTAATATTTAATTGTGTTAAAATTTTAGAGGGGGTAAAATTTTGGTACACAAACGCACCCTAAGAAAACTTTTCCGTAAAACTGGGGAAACAAACGAACTAAAGAACAACGCTATCCGAAATTTCAATATGCCCAGTGACCAAAATGGATTGCTCCTGCTTTTAAAATTTACCCGGCGTGTGACTAATTACCAATTTGGCAACAAGGTGCCATTAATAAAAGTTTCTTTTGAATTTGGTCAGTAAACAATCTGTCAGCTACAGAAATACACAAGAATATCATTGTTTATATATGTATATGCTACTAAAACCTGCCGTGAGCGGATTTGCCAATCGAAAGGACGGATGATATCTTAACCCCAGCCTTTTGCTCCAACCACGGCAGAAAATCGTCATTCCTCGTCCAAAGAGCAAGAATCCTACCACAGGTCCACAACAATGCCCGGCATGCGAACGATGGCGGAATCGGTATCAAAATAAAAAGAGGGCTAAAATACTCCGTACGTCTTTGGGGTATGATCTTTTCCCAGTTTAGTCCTTAGGGTATTATTTTCCCTTAAAAAACCCCTGGGGTTTGGCCCTCTTCCCAGATGAGTCCTGCCGTCAACTTATTGGACGGAAGTGCTGACTTGGCTTACAGATTACACGCGTAAGCTGACATAACACGTTTAAAAATTGAAAAAAATATAATGTGAAGCCACGTGTGTAATTGCATGCTGAAATACCGAAAATGCACCAAAAATCCCCAAATTAGTTTCGCAAACCACCCCCGAATTTCTTCCCCGAACCCTAAGGACCCCAACTTCCCTGAAGACATGGATCTTATTCGTCTTGACATGGATCTTCCCACTTGGTGAAGAAGGCCAGTCGAAGTTAGGATCGGCAGCATCTTTGGATGCCATGGTATGGCTTTTGAAAAGCGGGGATCTTTCGGCAAGGCAAAACGTGATTTTAGTACTCAAAGAGCTTCTTTCTTTGAATCAAAGACATGTTGTTACCTTGGCGCAGATTGAAGGAGTTCCTGAAGCTTTGGTCGAGATGATTAGGGAGCCTATTTGTCCTAAAGCCACCAAAGCTTCTTTCACAACAATTTTCTACATAATTTTCCCCTCTGCAATCAGTGAGAGATTCACATCAAGATTTGTCGAACTGGGTTTGGTTTCGCTGATTCTAGAAACCCTTGCTGATGCGGAAAAAGGAATCCGCGAGAGAGCTTTGGGTGTTTTGGCCTTTATTTGCGATTCAAATGAAGGGAGAGAAGAGGCCTATAATAATGCTCTAACCATGCCTCTTCTGGTGAAGAGAATTTTAAGGATATCATCGTTGGCGACGGAGTTTGTCGCCCGCATTCTTTGGAAGCTCTGCAAGAACGACAAGAGGGATGAGGGCGGCGTTATAGCTGAGGCACTTCACGCCAGTCTTTTTCAGAAGCTTTTGGTTCTCTTGCAGGTGGGTTGCGATGAGGGCAGAAAGGAAAAGGTCACGGAGTTGTTGAAATTGTTGAATCTTCACAAAGATAGGGTGGACTGTGTCGATTCATCACTGGATTTCAAGTATCTCAAGAGACCGTTCTGATTCATCGGAGCTTTTGTTTTCTTTTGTTATTTACTCAGCTTAGAGTAGAAATTGTGTACAAAAATGCATAGAATTTTGTTCGATTGTAAGAAGAAACTATACAAACACATAGACTCAGTTATTCATTCTGCTACTTCAAACTTGATTCAGTTGCTTAACCTTGTGGCTTGTTCCATTCTGGAAAGTGATTTAAGGAGCAGTGCCTTAAGTTGATTCGGGAAAGTAATTCGTGGGGGTGGTTAGCGAAACTAATTTGGGGATTTTTGGGGCATTTTCGGCATTTCAGCATGCAATTACACACGTGGCTTCACATTATATTTTTCCTAATTTTTAAACGTGTCATGTCAGCTTACACGTGTAATCTGTTAGCCAAGTTAGCACTTCCGTCCAATAAGTTGACGGCAGAACTCATTTGGGAAGAGGACAAAACCCAGGGGTTTTTTAAGGGAAAAAAATACCCTAAGGATTAAACTGGGAAAGGGTCATACCCCAGAGACGTACGGAGCATTTTAGCCTAAAAAAATATCGAACTTTTAAAGGTGAAATAACAGCAAATTTTTTTCCTTCACTAAAAAATTATCTTAGAATTACAATATAAAAAATTAAAAATTAAAAGCATTAAAATATTATAATACATGTGCAGTACTATGTACTGCGATAAGCATTCTCTTGATTATGTCCACGTGCGGATAACATGTGTGACACACTTTGTCACTGATTTTTAAGTGTTTCACATTGTCTTTTATATTCATTGTGAGCACTATCATGTGCACCAACATGTTCACAAAAAACTTTCACGGTCTTTTTTCAGTTGCTAAATCCTGTATATGTAAACTTATTTTCCCGTACTTCCTTCCTCTAGGTCGCCCAAACAGATAACATCACAAGCAATATGTCTCATCCTTTGATACATTATATTTCAACCAATTAAAATCATTAAACTATACCTCCTTAAAATCCATCATTTCTTGTCTGTATTGTTTCTTGAAAAAATCATGGCCACGGGGTTGAAAATAATCTCTGATCAAATATCCTTACGATCTTGATCTCTAATCCCAACATCATATTCTTCAATTTGTTTATGTAACTTTGGGTCAGCAATAATATAATCCGGACTAAATATAATGCAGAGTCTTTTTGAACTAATATCCGTTTAAGAATTAGTAGTCACGCTAGGAGTATTAGACGACTACACGCTGCGTAGCTTTCTTATCACAAACTTATCCATTATCTAAACAAAGTGAAGACAATCAATCAGTTGGCAACATGTGACGTAACCTAAAATTCAAAATAAAAAATTTCACAAACCAATTCAAATAAACAGTTTCACAAATCACATATATATAAATTCAAAACCAATTCAATCACATCCTCCAACTGTCCAACAATCTCACAAAATTCCAAACCCTAAAGCATTTTTAGTATACTAAATAAATGAATTATTCTAACTGAATTATAGAGAGAGAATCTTAGATAGATACATACTAGGGGTCTAGCAATTTGCAATTTCTTTACACAAAATCTCTAGAATCCTGCAAAAATTGAAAATGTAAAAAATCAAAATTAATGAGATTGAAAGAGAGGTAGAGAGCTGAGAGTCAAGAGAGAGTGAGGCGGAGAGCGAGAGTTGAGAGAGAAAGAGGCAGTAAGACAAGTGGGAAAAAAAGAAGATCAAGTGGGAAAAAAGTCACATGAAACTCACTTAATTGATTTTCCGTTATACTTGACAGAAATTATAGACAGAAGGTGCAAACTGTTGAGACATGATAGTTTTAGGATGAAATATGATAAAAATAATATTTTAAGGTGCAATGTGAAAAAGTATAATAATTTGAAGAAAATAAATATAATTTCCCCTGAAATTTTGTATTTGAGTGTAAATTTTTTTGAAAGATTTATATTTTAGGATATTAAATTTATAGAAAAAGTGAAACAGAGATAATTTTTAATACTTCAAGTAAATATCTCGTTTGAAAGTAATAGGCAAGCGCCCGAGAGCAACTCAAAAATATAACCGCGAAAACCCAAATAGTAGGGTTCAATTACTTGACCACGTCATCGATCCGCTGCCAAGCTGATTTTGCAATCCAAGCCTTACGTTAAAAAATCGACGGTTCAGAACTATAGTCGCAAACTTCAACCCGGATCGATCACAGGACAACCGATTCTCCGGTCTTCGTTATAAATTCACCTGGATAAGTCCCCAACCCCTTGATTCACGAAATAGTCAATCTCCCTCGAATTCTATTGCTTGTGCTCAGAAGTGGATTAGATCGGCGTGTAAGATTCAGGTTAGTCTTATTCCCATTCCTCAATAGACGTGCCGTCTTTATCTTGTTTTTCATTCTGTGTTCTGTCCAAACATTATGGGCGTTAATTGTTCTCTTACTGCGAGCTCCGAGCGGCCGACACAACAGGATTTTAGGGTTTCTATGTTTTCTCTGAGTTTATGGTTTCGTTGGGGTGTGATTGTCAATTTTGTTGCGTTGTTCCCGTTTTCCTACCCTTTCTTAAAATGTTTCTTAAATATTTGCCGGATTTGAGCCAGTGTGGTTGTTAAGCTGCCCCACATGCATTCCAATGGACTAATTTTCCTCAATCCTTCGGATATCATCTGGTGGATGGTTTCTAATTCGTTCATACTTTTTCTCAACTCTCTTAGCAATTTTTACCTGGGCTATCAGAATTTTTTGTTGAATAAGTGGTTGTCGGATTTTCTCCATCACTTATTTCATCTATCACTGTAATTGGGACTCTAAAAAAGTTTGGTTAAAATCTTAACGGGCTTCCTTTCTTCCCTTGTTTTCTTTTATTTGGCTTCCAGAGGTTTGTCGCTGACCAAAAATGTCTGGGCGTGGCAAGGGGGGCAAGGGGCTGGGGAAAGGAGGAGCGAAACGACATCGCAAGGTCCTGCGCGACAACATCCAGGGCATCACAAAGCCAGCCATTCGGCGTTTGGCTCGCAGAGGAGGCGTGAAGCGTATCAGCGGTCTCATCTATGAGGAGACTCGCGGAGTGCTCAAAATCTTCCTGGAGAATGTGATCGGGGACGCCGTGACCTACACCGAGCACGCTCGCCGAAAGACTGTTACTGCTATGGACGTGGTCTACGCGCTCAAGAGGCAGGGCCGGACCTTATACGGGTTCGGTGGTTAGAGTTAGGGAAAACAGGAGTCTTGTTGTGAAGAATGGGTTCTGGGGGTAGATGGGAAATCTAGGATTTTGTTTCGTTATTGTATTAGTAAGAAAATATCGTTGTGCTCTATGTATGTACTATTTTGGGCTCATCGTGTAATGGGTTGGTGGAGATTGCGAATGGTCTTTTGGATAGAGTCTGGGATTTTGAATGGAATTGGCGGTGGTCTTTCCTGGAGCAAGGAAAGAAAAGTTGGGTGTGGTAGATTTCTATGCGCAATTTAGGTGTGTTTTTTTTTCGCATCCTTTCTTCCTTGATGGAAATTCTTTCTACATAAAGGGGAAAGAGTTCCATCTACACCAATAATTGGAGATAAAATGAACTATATTGATGGAATTGAAACTTATTACACAAGTAAACGTCTGCTTTGCGAGGTTGTGTGGGGCGTTGTGTTGGATGGTTTATATATTTGTGATCATGCTTCATTTTTCCAAGCGATTCCAATTTGGTATGGGTTTTTCTTCCTCCTTTAAGCTAGGCCTTGTGGAGGTAAAAAGGTGTGGTGAAAAGCCAACGGATTATGAGAGGTTGATTCCATTCGTGGCCCAAGTCAATTGAATATTTTTGTTGGGACAAGTTAATGGGCTTGGTCGCCACATTCTCTTGGTAGAGTGGGCTCATACAATATAAACTGGGAATTGAATAGATTAAGGTTATGTTTGATTACAAAAATTTTATATTTTTTAACATTTTAATATAATAAAAAATTACAATATAATATTTCTCTTCTCATCATATCATTACTTTTCACTATAATAAATATTAAAAATCATCTCTCTTTACTTTTTTATTAAATCCAATGTCCTAAAATTTTAACACTCAAATACAACCTAAATGTTATTTCTCAATTAAAATTTTAGGTTAGTATCATATATGCTAAATTTGTAGTACTTATATTTTATTTTTATATTTATAATATAAACATCACAAAAAATATGTATTTCAATATAATTTATTATTTTTTTCACAAATATTAATTCCTTTTAACAATACTTACAGAAATAAAGTATTGTAAAATTAATAATATTAATTTTATTAGAATCTTATAATTTTCTTCCAAATAGATATTCACTAGTCAAGATAAAAATAATAGAATAATTTTTTTCTCTAACAAATAAATTTTCATATTATAATAAAATAAAAAATTCATTCAAAGAATATTAATACAGTTTTTGTCATTGAAAATAAAATGAAGTATTAATTCTACATGATTTAATAGACTCAATTTAGAAAAATAGACACATTAAAGTATACATAATTTAATGTTGTTTATATCTATTTATCCATATAAAATTTTAGATAATATGAGTTCTACATTGAAGTCCATCTCATTTAATATATTTTTTTATAATTTTAGTATGTAATTCCAATAGAAAATTAAGATAGAATTTAATTGCTTAAACACTAATTTATTGTAAATAATGAAATGGCATTTCCAAAATTAAAATTTATAAAATTTTGATTTATAAGAATGGATGAAAAATTGAAGATAATAATGATTTAAGTAATTTTTATTTATTATAAAAAATATGATTTAATAAGAAAAGAAATTATTTTATTTAACTAAAATTTTATAAAGCAAACATCAAGAAGTAGCAGTTATTCGGAAAATATTTAAGGACTGTCGGTTCTATTGTTCAGAGTCTAGGGAGTTGATGGCAATATTTCACAAGTAAAGGCCGCGTGAAAGAATATTCCTCGACGAGAAGCGGACAGCTTCGCCGAAAGTCCAACCGCCGACAAACCAAAAAGTTATTATAAAAGGAAAATATCAGAAAGAGAAAAGGAAAAGAAGATTAATATATATATATATATAAATGTAGCTGGCAGGTAGGGGAAGGTGCGGGACACGTCAACCGACGATTCAAAAGAGGGAGGGTGTACACGCGTCATGTAACTACTCGATAGTCAGGTCGCCTGGCCCAAGTGTGACAAAGACTCTACACGTCCACCCACGTTTAAAGTCGATATAAGATACTCCGTATCGGGTCGGAGCAAATTATACCAATCCCTACCAATTCCTACCGCAATTATAGAAGATAGAAGGTAGATGGCCGAGTGTGAAAAGCACAAACCCTAGGGCTTAAGATTTCTTCTTGGATTAGATTCTCTCCCTTCTTTCTATTTATGTCTGTTTGTGTTTGGCTATCTGTTCGTGACCGGACTCCTCCGTTTTTTCTCTCCCCTCAGTAGGTGATTTATTTCTTGGAAGTGCTGATTGCTTTGTGATAATCTTCCTCTTTGATTTTACATATAAAAAAAATCTTCCTCTTTGATTTGAATTTCTTTAGGTCAAGGTTTGCGTGTCGCTCTTTTTATTTAAGATACTCCGTTGGAAGTGCTGCTTTAGCTTCTTTTTCTTTTCCTCTTTCGTCTGCATTTAAACCTGTTTTTGTTATTAATTTGCCCCCGCCCTCCACCTTGGTGTCTGATTTGTTAAAACTGTGGAGAAGATATATGGATAACTTGTATGACGTATTTGTTTGCGTCAAGAAAATATAGTTGGAAACGTTTCCTTTCTTTGCTACTGGGTGTTTATGATTTTTGGATTTTGTTTCTTCTCTTACAAATTTTTCTTTCTTGGTTTGAAGAAACGAGCCTTGTAGTATGTCTGAAACGATTGGCTTATTCATAAAAAAAAGCATGTTTGAAAAGATCCCAGTATTTTCGATGTACTTGTGCAAAAATAAGTACTCGTGGATGTGGGTTTAGTTTCTCCTTTGGAAAGTTGATCTTCGAGGACTCGACGTGGAGTTTGATCAATTATTTGAGTTCTTCGGCCTGGAATTGCTGTCTTTTTATATAAGATCATGTTCAGGGTACACCTCAATTGTGTTGGATTTATAGTTAATTGGTCTTGTTGTAAAGATCTTGTTTTATGTTTCTCTTGATTTTGCTTTCATGGTATTCATAGGGATCATAATTGGCTGATAACGTGGTTGAGTCAGATCAGGAAATTATTACTTTACTTTGATCTATTTTATCAACATATTATATTTACTTCTCTACATACGGTTTTTGGTGTTCATTCTTCGCTCTTTTTGACTTGAATTTTCATTTTGGGGTAATTCATGATGGTGTAGTTTTTTGTTTAATGTTTGCAGGTGCTTACTAGTTATTATCGTATCCGGGGATTTCACATTCAGAAGATTACGCGTAAGTGAATAGTCCTACATAGCGTAGAAGTTGCAGTGCATGAATCAAAAAAAATATCTGCGAGGAATTGCTACAGATTTAGGGTAGAGAAGGATTATAAGTTTGGCAAATCTTGAAGTCATGCCTATATCGGGCAAGGAAGAGGTGTATTTCTTTACTAAGACTGCTTAGATTTGGGAGAGAGAAATTTCAGGGCCTTTTGTAGATTTGATCTAACTAACCTTTTGTTTGCAGACTGGGTTAAAACCCGTTTCCAGGCAGTCTAGTGATTACATTGCAGGTGTTCCTATCAAGAAGAGAAGGTTCCCCTTATTTAATCATTCACCTCCATCTGAGGAACCATCTTCAATCCTGACACAAAGCGATTCATTAACTAAAGACCAATCCGATTTACTACAGAAGGAACAGTCTAGTCCATCTCAAGGGTCCACGATATCAAATGCTAGTATTGCGACAAGTTCTTGTATGTCTGATGCAAGCAAGAAACTTCTATCTGAGGAACGTAAAAGGAATCCTGATTTTGCAAATGCTACTGGGGTCCAAAGCAATCCTAACTACTCTAGAGTCAAACTGGAGACACCAAGCCTTGAAATTCACTCTGGTTCTTTGGATAACACGGACTGTGAAGACAAGGTTGTTGCAGCTGAAAAATCTGCGCGTCAGATAACTTTGGGGAAAACAAAATTGCAGTTGGCACCCGATGAAGCTTTATCACTTACTGTGGGGAAAGAGATATACAGCGAAGAAAAATTGGAAAGGAAGGTTAAAGTAGAAATTCCTAGTGTTCCAGGTAATACCGAACTGACTTTGGGTCTTAAAGAAAATCATTTTCCAGCTTTGGAAAACAGTGTTGGAAGAGGCCAGAATCAGGACACCTTAGAGTCTGGTTTGCTGACTCTGTCTTTGAGCAAGGGAAATAGCAGCAACCAGTGCAAAAATGATGATATAGCTTTGAATAGTGGTGTACAGCAGTGTGCTAACAGGGCAAACTGGGATCTGAACACTACAATGGATGCATGGGGAAGTTCTGCCAGTGATGCAGCTGCAGGTCATGCTACTGATGAAGGGGCAGAGGATATAAAACTTAAGTTAGGCTCAATGGGTATGATTGGAATGGTTGCTGCTTCCTGTCAAAATAGCCTTCTAGTAAGTGGGAACAAAGCTAATCTTACCATACCGTCCAAATTATCTGGCCCAAACACTAACTTAGTTGACTCTCTTCATTTAGGCCTTAGTCCATCTTCTCTTCAGTCACAGGTGAGGCCGGAACCTTCCAGCCTAGCTGGCAAAGAAGATTCAGGCAGGATTTTTCCTGGTATAGCCTTGCCGAGATTGGTTGCTTCAACTAGCAATTCAAACAGGGTTAATTGTAGTACTGTGAAGTCAGAGCCATTTGATGAGAGCATCAAAGTAGATAATGTGGGAAATGTAGCCAGTAATATGAGAATAATAACTAATACAGCCCTAAAGCATGAATTACGCAACTTCGGTTTTGACAAGTCTTCACAGATTAGTGCCCTGAAATTAGTTGATCGTGCATCCTTAAAAGCCGAACCAGTTTATGAGGGTAGTGAACGTGTACTCGATACAATAGAGGGGACATCACAGCCACTAGATAAACATGTGCTACAAGGTTTGAGTGATCAGTCTTTTGCCATGGCACAGCCCGCAACAGCACATATGTCCTGTTCTGCTGGAGAACCTTCTTGCTCTACAGAGTTGACAATAGCAAATGATGTCGCAAACAATTTAGAACATCATAATTGTGCCAAAGGAGCTCATAGTAATGGGGAGTTGGTGCCTCAGGGAGCAAGTGAAACTGTTATGCAGGTAGCTCCTGAAGAGGTTGCTTTATCTGTGGGTCATGATAGCAAAGAATTAAGTGATTCTGTGATGACAGAGACTGTAAGAGCTGGTGGTGGAAATGCTGACGATCCTGAGCAGCATAGAGTGGAATCCGTGAATGGCCACCTCTCTGATATGCGGGGAAGTGAAGGTTCTGCAAGTGATGAGGAGAAGATCAATATATCAGCTGATATGTTAGAAGAAGATTCTTATAGTTCTGATTATGAATCAGATGGGAATCATCCTTTAGCTAGGGATATGGATATTGAACAGGATGGTGAAGAAGATGATTATGAAGATGGTGAGGTCCGAGAACCTGCTGTGCATAATGTAATAGAGGAGCCTGCTTGTGACAAACAAGAAGTGGATTGTGTTGATCTTGGTGACTCCGATAACAGGAAGATGGACTCTGTGGGACAGCACGGGGATCATCATCCCACTTCAGCCCATATTGAGGAAAATGAGGTTCAACCAGAAGATTTTGATGAACTAGAAAACAAAGATATTATGGATAATCCTGAAACGGTCAAGGGTGTATCTGATTACGGGGCTGATAAACCTATACCTATGTGTATGCTAGAATCATTGCCCATTGAAACGCTGCCCACTGGAACTGGAACTGGAACGATGAGGACTGTTAAGGAAATACGAAGTAAGCTGCTTGTTGACTCGGGTAGTAAAGATTGCTTAAAGGAACAGGGGACAGAGCTGTCATCTGAGCAAACCACTAAAGAAGAAGCTGTTGTCCCAGTTACTCAGGATGCATATAAAAATGTTGACAAACCTGTTTTGGGGGAAAAGAAAGATACAGCTCTGCCAAAGATTGAAGCATCTGCAAACGGTGATGATGCTGCTAAGGATATTAACAGTGGTGGTAATCAGAGACGCATTATAAATTTGTCTCGAGCTTCAAATGTGTCATCCCCTGGTAAAAGTAGACCAATTTCTGCCAGGTCATTGCCATCACGAGCTGGAAGAGAAAGATTACATGTGGCGCTGGAGGCAGAAAAGTTACATCCCCGAGGGAGGTGATCATTCTTTGGCTTATATTTTACTTGTTTTGTGAAGTTTCTTTCTTAAGGTTTACTAGGTGTATTATTATCTGATTTTCTGACCCTTTTGTTCAGAGATGAATTGTATCTTGATGGTTCTCACAAATTTTCACGAGAGAGGCACCAAGATCAGTCTCCCAGAAATTCTAGATTAAATTTTTCGCGCGGCAGGGGGAGGGTCACTAGTCGGATAGACACTTTGCATGGTGAATGGGATTCTGACCGTGACTTCACTTCGCAGTTTTATAATGGTCCAACAGAGTTCCGTGTCTCCAGACATAAATATGCATCTGCAGCTCCGGGTGCTGATTTTGAATATGGCAATTATAATGCTGCACCAGATGGTGGATTTTTTGGCACTGGTCGGGGAGGGAGGAATCATTTGAATAATGAGGGAGCTATTTTTCGTCCCATACCCTCGAGAAGACGATCTCCTGGAGGGAGAGAAGCCGCTGCTGGACGTGGTGGTGTTCAAATGGTTCGAAGAATTCCTAGAAATGTGAGCCCAGGTAGATGCATTGATGAAGATGGTTCTGAAGTGGTTGGACTGAGGCATAGTGAGAAGTTCATGAGGGTTTTTCCCGAGGATACTATAGATCCCATGTTTGGTCGACCACCTGCGTATGAGGGAGTAGGTGGTCATTTTGTCCGAGGTGCTAGAAACTTTTCTTCGGTTCAGAGAAGGGGCCTTCCCCGAATTCGTTCAAAATCCCCAGTAAGATCCAGATCTCGTTCTCCTGTCCAATGGATATCTCCCAGGAGAAGATCCCAAGATGAATTTGGTGGACATCCAGAATTGACTCATCGAAGATCTCCCCCAATTTTCCGGACGGAAAGGATGAGATCTCCAGGTTTCACTGGGGAACTTATGGCCAGAAGGCATGGCTCCCCGCAATATTTGTCACGACCATCTAATGATTTGGGGGATATGGAGTCTGGACGAGATCATGGTCATCCACGATCTGTCATTCCTAATAGGAACCAATCTGGTCGGATTATACTGAGAAACAGGAGATATCCTGTCATAGATCCGAGAGAAAGAGCAGACAATGATGAGTTTTTTGGGGGGCTCATGAATACTGGTCGACTACATGAGGTTGCTGCAGATTCAAATGGTGACGAGAGAAGAAGGTTTGCTGAGAGACGGGGACCTGTACATTCATTTAGGCCTCCTTACAATGAGGCTAACAATGGGGGTTTCCATCTCAATACAGAGGATGCCCCTAGGCCTTTTAGGTTCTGTCCAGAAGATGATTCAAAGTTCCATCAAAGAGGCAATTTGAGGGATAGGGAATTTGATCGGAGGATTAAGAACCAGTCGGGAAATGCACCTACAAGAACAAGAAGTATTGAAGAGCAGGAAGCAAATTACAGGCGTGGTGGCGAGGTGTGGCATGATGACGGGTTTGACGAGCTCTCCCGAGTGAAGAGAAAGAGATTTTGATCTTGATCCTGTAGGAGTTAGGGTTTCCGATGTTTTGCTCAAGGGGATATAAGAATTTGCCGACTGAATTGGTCTTGGTAATGTACAGTCTAATCAGGGACATTTTACTAGCTCGAAACACGAAGTTACTGCTATGTTTGCAGTTTTAATCTAGTAGCAGGAGGAGCATCAGATGCTGGCTGTGCTCCAATTACTTGCTGTTCAGGACTGGATGCCTTGCTACCAATGCCTGGCTGGATCGTCATGTGTATAGCTTGGTTCTTATGATACCATGGTGGCGAACTTTCCCTTAGACCCATCTTTTTAGTTCCTGCTATTAGTGGGCGTTAGAGGCAGTGTCTCTTCTTTATTTACCTAGTTCTGTACTTCCATAGATTTTGGTGGGGCGCTATAGTCTAGATAAGTGTTTCTGTTAAATCTTCGGTGGAGATTCTCCTAAAGTTTCTTGAGGTGTCTTCGTCTGTTGATTTTGCTGCATGGTGGGCCAGAGCAGGTATGCAGGAACGAACTAGTAAAACCTTGAATTAGTGTTTAAACCATGGAGGAATAATTAATAAAGTTGCTATCTGCCATTTTATCTGCTTCACGTCCGTTGTCTCCCTCATGTTTGGGTGTTCTAAGTCCTTCATTTGTAGGGAGAACTTCATGCTACTAAATGGAAGCTGCCTGTTGATACAGTTTCTGGCGTGGCGGTGAAGCTTTGATGAAGTCTTTTATGTCATCTACAGCAATTGAAAGAAAAGGAATTTGTATGCTTTGATGGAGCTTGTTATTTCTCTAAGCACTGGAAGCTGACGATAATTGCAGAAGAATTTAGTGTCCCTATTTTCTTGTGCATCAACTGCAATCCCCCGCTTTCCCTGATACTGGGTTTGTGCTATTAACGAAGACTGGGTGAATGATTCCCTCATGGGTACTGTTCTCAGGTTTTCTGCTGATAAAATGATCTTTAAATTGATGGCTGTTATATCATCGTAACCTTTGAGAAAAAAACTAGTACCTATTGTCTTCTCTGAGCAACCACTCACTTAGCAGTACCAAGCCTCATCCAATGTCTTCTGTGGATTTGATGAGTGGTGAGTTATGCCTTTATGTCTATTAGTCTCAAGAAAGAGAGTAGAAAATCTTTTTGGCTACTTATTGCTTGGTTATTTCTGCTCCATTGATAGCTGCTACTAGAAAAGACGGATGAGTGCGATATATTTCGGTTTTTGGCCAGCTGTAGTTCTGCTTGCACTCTGCAATTAGTAGATAATGTGAGTTTATCTAGACTTAATTGCCTGTGGGGAAGTATCAGGAGGGGGTTCATCCTTTACGATTGAAGTTAACTGTCAACACATTGCCTTCTTCTGATCCATTTGGACCACCATGTTCAGGGAAATTGAACAGTCCTTGGAACTGTTGGAAGTCTTTGTTCGGCATCCTTTGCAAGGAGTGCTTGGAATAGGGATAAAGGATCTACCTGATTGAGTGCACCAGCTGAAGAAATCTTGGATGAGTTTTAAATTGGTGGAAATTGTGTTGGAAGTGGTCCTGTTTTTTTCAGTAGTTAGGTAACTTAGATCAGCTTGTCATGGTCTTCCCTTTTCAGTTCAGCAGCCCCGTCTTCTTCCTGTTGACGTGGTTGTTATAAATAAAACTGTAAGTAGCAGCGTTTTTAGTTGCAGGAGAAACAGGGCACAATCAAAGAAAAAAAAATTCTTAGGAATCTTTGGGAGCAGACTTTGATGTCCTTTGGCGTTTGGTTGGCGAGATAGCACTTCTATGAATTATTTGCAACAAAGACTGAGATGAGTGGTCAATAGTTATGACAGCGACTCATGGAGCTAATTTTTCCCATTTGTCTCTAAAGACTGAAGATACCGGAGAAATGGACATGCGCAGGTAGCAACGCTTGTTAAATTGACTACAGGATTATGTTTTAGGTTCGTGGTGGTGGTAATGGGGACCACGCTCTTTTGGGGGTGATTATTATGGGACGGCCATCTCTGCGTGTGGATACAGTCTGTCTGGCCCCTTGATCGTCTTTTTGACTGGCCCATAGTCGTCGTTGACAGCCAAACATGACCTGACCAATTTATTGTAAACTTTAATAGGACGCCAGTGCCAAGGGAACAGTTGCCAAATGCTAATAATTCATTTTAGAGTGTAGGCTATTGAGGTAATAAGTTTATGGGTATTAATTGTCTAGCTTGTTTCATAAGAGCTGCACAGGTTTCGAGCTGCACGGATTCAGAATTAGTCTTAATGTGTGCCTAAGCGAGTTCAGATACTGGTTAAAAAAGAATAGAAATATTTACTGTGACTCGACACTTGGTGCGGAGGGATTGGTGAGCTGGTCGAGCATAAATGACCGTCCTTTTATGGTGAGGTTTGAAGGTGAAAATTTTGAGTATTGGGATTTGAGAAATATTACAAAGTAAAGATATGTTATGGGAGTTGGTGAAAAAGTAAAGAGAAGATTTTTAATAAGTATTATAATAATAAAAAATTATGTAGTGAATATTTTATGATTAAATCCTAATATTTGAGCCCAAATATTTGGGCACCAAACATACCGTATATAGCTAGCAAGCTCTCCGGTTGAAAATGGACATGGCCCCCGACAGCTACTGATAGATATTTTTTTAGCCGCAGTCATCACTTCCGACTTCTTAGTGCCGAAAGGACATCTTGTGGCGATTGAGACGTCGCAATAACAATATTACCGTCGCCTTCAAAATTCCTGCGCGTGATATCTTCTATCAGAGCCGTCGATTCGCTGATAATTTTAAGTATGAACAGTAAGAACTAGACCTTGGACATGTTTATTTGGTAACTTTAGAATTAAAATTCTGTCCATATTCATACTACTTCTAATTGAAATCATGCGTCCCATTCGTAATTTTTAAGACCACGCTGGAAATGGCTTCCAAGAGAAAAAGGAAAAAGACCACTGAAAATGAGAGATGCAGGAATTAGTCAACGTTTCTCAATAAATCGAGGTACCAGAATACTGTATCATTTATTTGAATCTCTTGGTGGAACTTCCTAGAAGGCACATGTAGTGCACCTACCTAGCATCTAGACAGAAATGACGGTTATGTTTGGTTTAGTTTTCAAAACGGTCTTTCTTTTTGTGTTTTTTTTAAATAGTGTAGATTCTCTTGGGATTGATGAAAAGTTAGTTAAAAATTGTTGAAATTTGTAAAAAGTTATTTGGATTGATGAAAAGGTATTGAAATTGATGAAAAACTTATTGAGATTGATGAAAATGTATTGAAATTGATAAAAAAGTGAGTGAAATTTTTGAAAACTTTTTGAGATATTGAACAAACATAGCCGAATCCTTTCGAGTTATCGCTTAGATTTCCATTCATATAACAGGAGTTCAGGACTCCACCGTTTGCAAGCATGTTACTCTTACCAAAAAAAAACAACCAAAAAATTGGGCTGTGCTTATCACTTGACAACCGCAACTTCTACAATTGTTTCTCTAATTTTAAGATGATTCAAAAAAGAGAAATATAATAAGCGGACCGTACACTCTTCTAATGTTACGAGTAAAGGTTGGAATGTGATGAATCCTATGAAATCCACTGTTGTGTTTATTATTGTATAATTTAGTGCAATTTAAATAAAAAATTGTAAAAGATATTAATCCAAGCATAATTAGTCAGGTACACTGCAAACCATAGCCTTTAAACCCCATGTTCATTAGTTGCCTGTCATCCGAGTGGTAAAAATCATTAAATTGGAGAGGCATTGGAATCCAGCAAAAGAGTTGCGTCACAGCAAGGTGGTTTTCTGCAAATATTTGCTTCTCCCGGCCCAATCTTAATAATGGTTATATGTGAAGCAAGATTGGGCTTAACTGATTGTCATTAGTGGGTGTACACCAAAATTATTCGAGCTTGGACATGTTGGCCCACAATGATGGCTATGGCTTTCCGGCTTCCGCTCTTGAGGTGGGCCTCACGGCTGGTAAGTGGGCCGTGGTTGCACAATAGTATATTCGCCTGCAAGAAGACAAGTCCCAGACAACAAAGACGAAATATAACAGAGGATAGAAAAATACGGAAACCAACCCAAAGACATTGATATTAACGTGTTTGTTTCCTAAAAATTTGGGGTCCCGAAAATTCTAACTAAATAAATATATTTCTAAATTTTACACATATATTTCAAACTTTTCATAAACCTCGATAAATTTCAATATTGAAAAGATTCCTAAAATTTTAAGAATATTCTAAACAAACAACTCCTAAATGATCAAAGATGAAAAGTAACTGTGGTTACATAGATAGAATCAAAGAATTGACTACACAGTTCAAGCAGTTGGTTTTCAGGTTACGAGCAAGTAAAGTTACATAGTTCTCTCTCCCAAAACCCCCATGTTTTCTCCCGAAACCCAGTCCCCCTACGGAGGAGGGGGAGCTCCAACTCCCTCATCCCTCCCCCTCCTTTTTCCTTTTACCCTCCTCCCTCTTCTCTCTCCCCTTCCCTTCCCTCTGGTTCCCCTCGACGGTTCTGCTGGTTGGTTTTTTTGGCCTTTTTCATTTTATTTGCAGGTGGTGCTCTCTCGTCTTTCATAGACTTCCGCCCCACACGTGCCACCTTGTTGGACTCGACATGCCGGGATCTACGCCTCCATCCACCACCGGTGTTCCAGAGACGGCGCGTGTTCATTCACGCGCGCCACACGGCGCACGTGGATCTCACGGGCCGGTCCCTTTAGGGGCGCGTACGGCGCCTCTCGTCCCTCGCCTCCCGTTTTGGTTCCTCGGTGAGTCTTGCGTGGCTTCAGGCCTCCCTTCCTGCTGTGGATCTGCTCCGCCTTCCCCCACGCGTCGCCGCCTCCGCCACACGCGTCGCCGCTGCCGCCGCCTCCGATCTGGCCGGTTTTAGTCCGACCAGCAATAAACCCGTTTGGGTCTGTCCCTTCGTTTAGGGCTTGTTATTTGTTGTGCTTTCGCCCGTTTGGACCTGCCCCTCTGTTTAGGGCTTATTGTTTGTTGTGTTTTGTGGTTGTGTGTCCGACCCTTCAGTGGGTTTATCCGAGTCCTTGTGGCTCTCTTCCGACCCTTTGATGGGTCTTGCTACGCTCCGATTGTGACGCTTTACCGGCTTGTTCTAATCCTAGTATCTCTGCCTACTGTGTCCGGTCATCACTCCCTCTGCCCCGCATGTAGTTTTCCTCTGATCCGTTCAGGGGTCTTGCTGGTTGTGTTCGTTATGTCGTCGTTTTGTTGTGTCTTAACAAGTTTTTAATGATTTAGTTGTTTTTTGGAAAAAAAGAAGAAGAAGAAGATAGAATCAAAGAAAACGTTATATTTCTGTCTAATATTATTCGAAAATATTTCTTTAACTTAGGATCGAATAAATCAGGGTTCCGGCTCGCTGCTCCGAAACTATTCAGTTTTAAAGTTAAAAGATGAATTAAGATTGAAAAACGGAATAATCTATTAATCCTTATACTCGGTTTTCCAAATTATAAATAGGATCCTGATTTTGAAATTAATCTTCTGCTCTGAATTGACTAAAAAAAGGTTAACAGAGTTGATGATATATTAGGAGGCAGATCCTCGAATCCTTAATAACTATCTCCTTCGTCGACCGCCAAACAACGTTTCCCATGTTCTATCCCCAAACACGACCCAACCTAGACCCTGCCTGAAACACCTCCTTCCTCTCTTTGATAGCTTTCGGATTCCTGTTTCGGCGTTCCTCCTTATTATCTCTTACCGTTTTCTTTTCTGAATTTCATTATTCATTAACTTCGTTGTTTCCGGCCTAATTTCTTCTTCCTCCATATTGCTTGCTTTTCTTGTACTTGAAGATATATTTCTATTTGTTCTTTTTTTTTTAATCTGAAATTTGCTTCCGCATAACTTCAATTTTGGCTTCAGACCCCCCTCTCAGTTCCGAAATCGACTTCACTGTGGTAATTCGAGCTTTTTGAAGGTCCATATCTTTTTCCGGGGTTCATTTCGAGCCGATTAGGGTTTTTTGTGATTGCTTTATTCTGCGGGTTTGTCAATACTATGCTTTTGCTTATGGATTCTTGTTGTGCTTAATCAGGATGTGGATAAGATGATGAATCAAGGAGGTAGTACTGAGACCATATCTCCGGCGGAGACCAATCCCCTCGAGGTAATTCCGAGGCACTATTGTTTCCTAGTGTTCTCTGTTTTAGTAGTGTGAGTTTAACTGGAATGGTTTTTTTGGAATTATCATTACTGGTTGACTTATTGAGCAAATTTCTTTCTCCTTAAGATCTATAAAAAGTTAGTTGTCTTATTTTGAGAGCTTTTGATGGCTTATCAACATATGTAGCAAATTAGCAATGACCGAAGTTTTATATTATGGGCTTTTAGTCGTAGTAACCTAAATTCATCAGTTGATTTGTCGACCGTATTAATTTATTGTTCACGGGACCATTAGTTCCTGTTGTTTGGTACATCGACTACGAGGGAGCTTACCTTCAATTTGCTTTTGTTGGTTCGTAGTATTGGGTCACCTTGTTAGCCTTTATTGGTCATGGCTGCGAAAGAAAAACAATAAGCAGATCCCTTTTTAGTTGATTATCTTAAGAATAATAAGTTCATGGATTTCCATGTTTAATAAGAGGTCCCAAACGAAGTCGACACTTATTGTTTCACCATAATCACATCTACAGGACTCAAATATTAAAGTAATTTTATATTGAAATTACTGGTGCGACTACAAAATCACATGTAAATTCTGAGTAAACAGCAAATTTACACGTCCCGGGCATGGGCTTTACAAGCAATAGCTTCCATGGTCATCTTGGACAAGGAAAGCTAGTGACTGAGCTGTATGGCCTGTTCGAGGAATGTTGTGCCTTTTTATGCCAGCTGCCATTGTTTCATTTGGTTATTTTTTTGTCTGCCCCCTTGCTTCTTTTTCCTCTCTTTGTCTCACTTAATACATCATTCAAGTGTTATAAGTTCCCTCTGGAGTGCATCTCCTAGATTCGTGTTCATTCCTGGCTTCTGCAAAACTTTTATGGTAATGACCTACATTTTGTCCTATTTTCTTTTTGTAGAATCGGCACTTAGTTGACTCAAGCCAAGGACAAGGACAGACATCTTCATATTTCCCCCCCACAACCGGGTCTGATCCAATATCATGGACCATTCACCAGGCAGATCATAGCTCCACCCAAAATGGGATCCTTCCTAGCTCCACAGCCACTTACCAATATGATTACCACACACAGCCTCCCCCAAGAAATGTTCAAGAGGGCCCGAATGCAGCTTCCCTCCCTTCTAGTTCTTCAAGTTTGGGAGCTACGAATGTGTCACAGGATTACAATGGCTATGCATCATATTCTAATTCTACTGATCCATATGGTTATGGAAACACAGGATACCCGGGTTACTATAGTAGCTATCAGCAGCAGTCTAACCAGTCTGGCTATCAGCAGCAGTCTAACCATTCTGGCTATCATCAACAGCAGTCTAACAATTCCTATTCTCAGCCTGTAGGAGCATATCAAAACACAGGTGCTCCTTATCAGCCTCTTTCCTCATTTCAGAATACTGGGTCTTATGCTGGGCCTGCAAGTTATTCCAGCACTTACTACAATCCTGGTGATTATCAGACAGCTGGAGGTTACCCGAGTAGCAGTTACAGTAATCAGACTACGTTGTGGAATGATGGCAATTATACGAATTATGCTACTCCTCATTATACAAATTACACTCCTGACTCAACTGGTGCTTATACTTCTAGTACTACTACTGCACCGTCTGTTCATTATCAGCAGCAGTACAAGCAATGGGCAGATTATTACAGTCAAACAGAAGTCAGCTGTGCTCCTGGCACAGAGAATATGTCAGTTAGTAATAAATCTAACAATGAATGTACAATTCCTGGTGCTAGTGGTGGGTATCAAACTTCAAATAGCCAGACACCACCTTCTTACCCCCCATCTTGGAGGCCAGAATCCATTTCGTCTGAATTGTCTTCGGTTCAGGTTCTGTTTTCCTTCTATGCAGATTTTTTAAATTTTGCTTGCCCTTAACCCCTAAGGGTGATAGCTCAGTGGTTAGGAGGGACATCCTCCTTGGGGCTCGACGTACCAAGTTTGAGTCTCAAGGGTGTGAGATGATTTTTCCTGTTGCTGGGTGAGTTCTTGACTTATCTGCTCCCTGGGTTGTGGGGTCGGTCCAGTGGGCCGTGGTTTGTACTTCAGGGTTGGGCCTAACGAGTCCAGCTTTGGGGGATTTCCATGTTATCAAAAAAAAAAAAAATTGCTTGCCCTATTACTTGTCTGTTTGACATCATGTTTTGCACATGCACACGCGTGCACATAGGTGCAATCAGGCATAATTTTTTTTGACTATTCGTATAACCTCATAATACATAATGCAATTTCACTTCTTCAGATCTTTGCCATATTGTTTTCAGGAGAGATCATGCTGAGATCTTAGCTCGGGCTAATTATTTATTTGTGTCTAACACTTGGTAGTTAACTTTAAGTTGTTGTCTTTCTCTGGGTTTTCCACTTTTCCAGCCTGCTGCAGGAATTAATGGTGGCAATGCTGGTTACTGGCAGCATGGGGTTCCAAGTTCCCAAATTCACCATGCTAGTCCTATGCCCCCCCAATCTCAGAAGCCTTTGGATCCAAAAGCTTCTTATGATAGCTTTCAGGATCAACAGAAAGCTGCATACCCTCAAGGGCCTAATGTACCATATCATGCTACTCATCAGGTGCCCCAAAGTTATGAAACACCTGTCCAAAGTGTTCCATCTTTGGATACACGAAGGGTAGGCAAACTGCAGATTCCAACCAACCCTAGAATTGCTTCGAATGTGAACTTTGGTTTACCTAAAACAGATAAGGATAGCTCTACGATGGCTGCAGCAGCAAAACCTGCTTATATCAGTGTTTCACTTCCAATTCCAATTCCAAATCAGAAAGTGAAGTCTAATGATGCTACTGATTCGATACTTAAGGTATTTCTTCTTTCGTTCAGTTTCCTTTTTAACAATTGTATCTTCCCGGGAATTTTTTTGGATGATTTACTTTGGAGATGTGACTGTTGCCATTCATCAAACTGATTGGTCATTAGCACTCATCAACTAATAAGAAAGGCTATAAGACTTGGCTGTTGCAGAAGGGTATACATGTCAAAATAAGTTATTGCAAAGGATAGTCATCCTTATAGTATTGCTGGAAGCTTGCACATTTTCCTTTGAGGTATGAGTCTTGCAATGTGATCTCTGGGAGCTATAACCTGAAGAGGTGCAAGTTCTTTGATTGGTTTGTAGGTGTGCTAAGAGGATGTAGTATGTTTGGGAATGTTCTTGGATGGGATTGTTTGATGAAAGTTCTAAATGCAAACTGCGACCGTTTTGATGAACTGTTCAAACTTATCATTTGGCTTCCTGGCTTTTGTTTGATGACAAGGGCAACATTACAAAATATTGAATTATTTCATAAATTGAGAATGCTTCCTGTTCTTTTTCCTTGTTTCATCCATTTCCTATTACGTTGTTGAGCTGAACCTATATATCATGATGGTTAAGGACTGGAGAGGGTTGGTTTTAATTGTGTATGGAGTTTTTTCACCTGATTCACTTTTGATGGTTCACATGATCCGGCCTTAAGTGCAACTTGTGCTGTCAATTCTGTTAATTGGGAATTTTTTATTTTTTGGATGCTGATGACTGAGCAAGGGTTTCCATTAGATATTAGGGTGGCAGGGTATAATCTAATGTGAGAACATAACAGCGATTGTTCGCTCATGCCTAATGTTTCATGCTATAGTAACTAACACTTTTGTTGGGTGCAGCCTGGTATGTTCCCCAAGTCGTTGCGTGGTTATGTTGAAAGGGCTTTGGCTCGCTGTAAAGATGATAGACAAATGGCAGCCTGTCAGGCAGTCATGAAGGAGGTAAACCACTGAGGTTAAAGTTCTTCTGGTCGCCAGTTGGACACATTCAATTTGCGAAGTTGTATAATTTTGGATGCCTAGTGGCCACTATTTGAATGTATAAGCAGTAATGCTGTCTCCTTAGAAAGTTGACACAACGAAGAACAATATGTTTTTTGGTTGGAAGAGAGAGAGAGAGAGAGAGAGAGAGAGAGAGAGGGTAGGGGGTAACAAAATCTGGAATCTTAGTTCTTGCTACCATGCATTTTACTTCATGCTTCAGTAGATTTCTGTAGGAAAGAAAGCACCCACAAGATTAAGCACCATACTTTTCAATAGAGGAATTCAAGCATGATCTTCCCATCAGTAGTTAGATGATTTCTTCATCATTTATTCTTTGATCCTACCTGAAAAGCAAGTTGAGTAGGATCACATTATCAACTCAAGTCTAAGAATTTGGCTTCTAAGTCATTGAGGTGGGAATCTGCAGACTTTGGCTGTTGTGACACTTGAAAATTTTACCTTCTAAATTCTTATTGAGGGTCATGGCTTGGTTTTTTTAAAGGTTTGCATATGTAATTGGAATTATTTTCATTTACATTACGTCAGTTTGATGCATATCTAGTTGATACTTTTGTGATAACAATTGTATACTTTTACCTCTTTTTTCAGATGATCACAAAGGCAACTGCTGATGGTACACTTTACACACAAGACTGGGATACTGAGCCTCTTTTCCCGCTACCAGATGTGGATGCAGTCAACAAAGAGTATACTCTCTCTCTCTCTCTCTGCGAACACTATGGGGGAGTGTGTGTCTAGATTTCTTTCATGGCTTGCATTCCTTTTGTATGTTTGGCTTTTCATCGTTCTTAATTATTGTAGGATTGATGCTCATATAGGAACATTCCAAGATTAATGGACCTTTGATTTTGCATTGAACTTCTTCTTCTTCTTCTTCTTCTTCTCACGAATAAAAGGCTCATTGGGTATTGGAAGACTGTTGTCTTTTCAATTAATAGGGGAAGGTCATTTTGGTCCAATAGATTCAAAACTCAACGATGATGGTTTTGGGTCAGAATGGACGATGGATAGATTAGTTGTAGTTCTTTGAAAAGATGCATATATATATCTAGGTACAGTTAGATAGTGTTTACAGTATCTCCACATATCCTCAAGTCTTTCTGTTCTTTAGCAGTTTCCAGTGTTCAACCGCAGTTTCCACATTGCCAAAGTACAAAAGAAGTCCAAGTAGACGATCTAAAAGTCGGTGGGAGCCTTTATTGGAGGAAAAATCACTTGATGCACCAGCATCTATTGAGAATGATGTTATGAAATATGGTGGCTGGATAAACACCAACGAAAAAAAGAAAAAGGTACTCTGTTGACACTTGTTTTTAAATTTTTTGGTGTATAAATAGTACTTCCCTTGTTTATTTTGTTAGGGGGGACATTATAATACGCCTCATATTTACGACCAAAAATTAAATTGGACTATAACTTTTAATTTGTTTTTTATGCCCCGTAAGTTTAAAAGACATCCATCAAAGCCCAGACCTGTTTAAATTGGACAAAAAATGACTGAAATGCCCCTCTTAAGATAAAATTACTAAAAAAATTGGAAATATATATATATATATATATAGGGTTAATTACAAAAAACCCCCTCCAACTTTCACACTAATTCCATTATCCCCCCTAATGTTTAACTCGTGTCAACCTGCCCCCTCCAACTTTCTTAAACGTTTCACTTTGGTTTTTTACTCAAATTTAACGACGCCGTACTTGTTTCTCCGTCAAACGTGGTAAACACGTGAGCCCCTCATACGTAGAAGACCAAAATGCCCCCAGAAATCCACAAGACCTAGAAACCCAGAACACACGAGACCCAGAAAGTTCCGATTCCAAAAGCACAAGAACCACCGATTCCAAAATCACAGTACCCAAATATGGAAGTGAAGAAACCCGTGTGCAATAGGCTATAGCTTTCCAAAATCCGAACAAAATATTCGCACAAACCAAACAATCCTTGCATCACAACTTCTTTGTTTTCCACTCAGAAAATACTAGAAAAGGAATAACCATTTCCAATCCCCTTAACATCATTCAAGATCACCGAATAAACAAAAAAAGGAGAAAGAAAAAAGTATTGAAACTAAACAATAGAATAATGGGTACTGGTCCACTTACCCAAAAAAAATTAACGATTATTGGTCATCGTCCATTGAGCTCAAATGGTAAGCATAAAAGAGGGTGAACCGGTGTGGCTAGACGGACACAATAGCGGTTGTTCTTTGGATGATATCTGTTCGGCACTTGACAAACATCCAGGGCAATTGTGGTGGTTGTGATGGTCTTTCAGTTTTCCTTTCCTGCCTTCTTGTTGCTCTTCCATTAAATCCACAGCTCGAGAGAGAGAGAGGAGCTTTGAGAAATGAAAGCTCAACCCCAGAAGGAGGGAGGCCAAGGCGCATTACAGTCCCTACCTACGAACGGATGAGGAAGAAGCTGCAGCTTGCCCACCAGCACACGATACACGCACTGCAATACGAGTTAAACAAAGTCTTTTTCCTTTGTTTTTTGTTCGACGCATAAGTGGATTTCTGGGGGCATTTTGGTCTTCTACGTATGAAGGGCTCACGTGTTTACCACGTTTGACGGAGAAACAAGTACGACGTCGTTAAATTCGAGTAAAAAACCAAAGTGAAACGTTTAAGAAAGTTGGAGGGGGCGGGTTGACACGAGTTAAACATTAGGGGGGATAATGAGATTCGTGTGAAAGTTGGAGGGGTTTTTTTGTAATTAACCCACATATAACGGACATTTTGGTCAATCAACACCACTTTCTGTCTGATTTAACGGACAAATTGAATGGAAGGTGAGGATAGATGTCTTTTAAAACTTTTGGGGTGTAAAAAAACAAATTAAAAGTTAAGGGGTCCGATTTTTTTTTTTGTCATAGATATGAGGCATACTTTGATGTTTTCCCATTTTGCTAGTTACACTTCTGCTCTCTCTCTCTCGGTTTTCTTTCTTTGTTTTTTTCCTTCTTTTTAGCCAGTATTTTTATAGAAATATTGCTCTGAGAAACATACGATTTAGATACTTTGTCATTTCTCGTATTGCTAACATTTATTTTGCAGCCTTTTGTGGGGAATAATGAGAGCACAGCGAATAATCTAAGTGGTATGAAATTCTTGCCACTGGGCCAAAAAAAAGCAAATAAGAACACCCAGCGGTTGGCGAAGAAGCAGCGCCTTGCTGATTTTGCGAATGCTGCTGATAATGGTGATGCATCAAGTGATAGCGACAAGGAACAAAGTTTTACAGCATGTTACCCTAGTTCAATAGCACTTGCAAATGCACCTGAGGAAAGAAGGAGACGTGAAAATCGCTCTAAGCGGTTTGAAAGAGGGCAAGGACGAACAGAGAATAATTCCTTCAAACCAAAAGCTTCTGGAGTTGGAAACCTGTACGGTAGAAGAGCTAGTGCTTTGGTGCTTAGCAAGAATCTTGAAGATGGTGTCACCAGAGCTGTTGAAGACATTGACTGGGATTCCCTAACTGTCAAGGGGACCTGCCAGGAGATTGAGAAACGATATTTACGGCTTACTTCTGCACCTGATCCCACTACTGTAAATACTGATCTTGCTTTCTGTCATTGACTTTTTTAATGTTAGGGATTCAAACCAAATCCAAATAATGAAAGGACGCCCTGGGTAGCATCTTAAGTTGTGTCCCCTTTGTCACATTTCATGACAAATATAATCAATTTTTTCACTCGTTTACTATTTGACAGGTAAGACCAGAAGAAGTGTTAGAAAAAGCTCTGGATATGGTTCAGAATTCTCAGAAGAATTATCTATATAAATGTGATCAGTTGAAGTCTATTCGCCAAGATCTAACTGTACAACGTATTCGCAATCAGCTAACAGTTAAGGTATATATAAGGCACTATGGTTCTCCTCTCTCTCTATTGCCATCTCTATATATTCTTATATAGTTTTCTTGCCTCACATGCGTTAACACACTCACACGCCCCTCAGATTGGTGTTGATGTCTCATATACACTTTTCAGATGGCCAGTGGATTTGGTTCATTTTTTCTTTTTTTTCCTTGGAAAATTCTATTACCTAGCCTCGTGCAAGGCATTACTGTTTTCTCCCTCTCCACCACACATTGGGAGAAGAGTTATGTTCTCATTTTCTTTGAATATATTCATCATAAATGTACATGTAAATATGTATACATTGTCATGTTTAATTTATACCAGAAATAAGTTTGACGACCTTGAATCACTTAATAAATTTTCATTGGATTAATCTTTGGTCAAACCAACCATTCGTTTACACGACTTCCATGTGTCTATCATCTCATTGAATATTTGCATTCCAAAATGCGAAGATGATCAGATATTAAGAATTGTCTCATCAAAAACTAGCAAAACTCATGGCTTTTTTATATTTCAAATTCTATTGGATGTATGAGGGTTGGATTGGATAGTACGTGACATCGGATTGATGACATGTAATCCAAAAGCGGACAAGACAAAGTATTAATCTAGTAGAGTAGAATGTTATTGTATTGTATACATTGAATTCCCGTGAATAACTTTAACTAGACTCTGTACGTATATCTGTGTGATATTTGACGTTTGCTATGTTGTTCATTCTTCATACTCATGTTTCAGGTGTATGAAACTCATGCCCGATTAGCTTTGGAGGTTGGGGACCTGCCTGAGTATAATCAAGTTGGTGATCTTCTTTCTGTCCTTGAACTCTATTTTGATCTATGGATTGGTTCTCTCTTTTGCATGGGTCACTTCTCTGCTTCTGTTAAATTTAGACCATGATTCCTTTTTCATTCGAGACCCAACTTTCTGTTCAAGGGAGTTGAGCAATTTTTATGCGGTGTTATACAGGCAGGCTCTAATTGGAATTACTGATCGAATTTCTTCTGTTTCTTTTCAGTGCCAATCACAATTGAAAACCCTCTATGCCGAAGGGATTGAGGGATGTCATATGGAGTTTTCTGCTTACAACTTACTCTGTGTCATTTTGCACTCTAATAATTACAGAGATCTCGTATCATCTATGTCGAGGTGAGTTAATCTGCAGAAGGAGACTTAACCTTCATTGATAATAGATGCTTATTGTGTGAGTTCCATGCAATTTCTATTCTTTTTTTTTAGCAGCGAAGTTGCAATACAGTGGTTGTCTGTACTTTTTATTTTATTTTTTTAGTGTATGTGTAATACTGTTATCATGTGATGAGTATGAAGTAATTGGGGATGTCTTATGTTCCCTTCCTATTCATAACTTCTTGCAGTTAGCACGAATTTCAATTTGAGACATCATCTTGTTTGGTTTCCAGATTGTCTGAGGAAGTGAAAAAGGATGAGGCTGTAAAACATGCTCTTGCAGTTCGTGCAGCTGTCACCTCGGGAAATTATGTTACTTTTTTTAGACTGTACAAGACAGCTCCCAACCTGCATACCTGCTTGATGGGTTTGTAAATATATGGAATTATCTTGGAATCTCTTAACTATCGTCAATTGCATAAGTTAATTAACAGATAATCTTTTCTGCAGATCTTTATGTTGAAAAGATGCGGTTTAAGGCTGTAAATTGCATGTCTCGTTCATATCGCCCAACTATACCTGTTTCGTACGTTGCTCAGGTGCTGAGCTTCACACCAAGGAATGAAGGAGATAATGAGAAGGATTCAGATGGATTAGGGGAGTGCGTGGAGTGGTTGAAGGCACATGGGGCATGCCTTATTGCAGATAACAATGGAGAGATGCAACTTGATACAAAAGTATGCTCGATCTCACTCTATTCATTTTCATTGGAATACACGGTATCTATTGTGTGGTATCGGGGAAACATAACATGCTTTTTAGACAAAATACTTTATGACCTAGGATATATACCTGTTTTTTATGTGGGAGGGTTAATGGAAGTAGGAGCTTCGTAATAGATGAGCCACACCTAATACGTCTTGGTAAATTAGTATATAAACTATACACGTGCATGTGTTGGACCCTCTTTACCACCCGTGGTGGTACAAGGTGGGATGCGGCATTGTGTTCTGCAGAGGTAGCTGATCTTTTTCCTCATGAAACTATCAAAATTGATGGAATCTGTGGTTTGAGATGCCAGCTCATTTTGAATTCTCCAATGCATAAGTTTCTGCGGTGATAATTGTCGACGAAATTCTGTAGCTTTAGAACTTTCTTTTGACTGCTTTTTACATGTTTGATCTACAGGCTTCCTGTTCAAGTCTGTACATGCCGGAACCAGAAGATGCTGTGGCCCATGGAGATGCTACCCTTGCTGTTAATGATTTTCTGACACGAACATCCTTATAGTCAAGTTAACTATACCCAATTGTCTTGTGCATTATTAAGAAAACTAGTGGTAAAAAACCTGTCGCCCATCACTCTGCTGTGTTACAAAGGGTAGTGGTAGCTTTCTACTGGCTGGGATTTTGGAGTAAGGTTAAGCCTGGCGGGGTTGTCTGTAACTCTAGAAAGGGTAGTTCAGAGCTGTATTATATTGGGATGTCTTGGAACGGATCTGCAATCCCCCAAAAAAATTGCAAAAATGGCAAGGGGGCTGATTTAGCAATGTAGTGGTTGATCACATTTCTTGTCTGATCAAATTGTAATTCATTCGGTTTAATGAGGACAGAACATGGTATAAATATCATATCTGAGGAGATGGAAGAAAAGGAATATTGATTTCTGTTATTAATCATTGCTTCTGAGCTTCCATTCTATTGTGTCTTTGTTCTCCTACCGCCAATTTCTTACCTCTACATTAGCGTATGATGAATTTATGTAAAATTCAGCAGTATTCTTTTTTTTTTCCTTTTTCTTTTTCTGGGTTGTCATAGATTTGAAAAAAATTAAAATTAAAAGACTAAATTTAAAACACTCCACAAAACTGAATTTAATCTAGTTATTGTTAACCCCCAAGGGTTTGGTGTGGTGGTAAGGCTTCGGCTTGGGTTCTAACATGTCCCAAGTTCGAGCCCCATCATCCCCATTATCGCCCTTGACTTATCTACTCCCTGGGTTGTGGGGTCAGTCCAGTGGGCCGGAGTTTGTACTTCAGGGTTGGGCTAAAAGGGTCCGGCTTTAGGAAATTTCCTCGTCATAAAAAAAAATCTAGTTATCGTTAACAATTCAAAAATTGAAGTTAAATCCCTAGCTTTTTTTTGTGTTTTTTGGTCTAAGGAATTGAAGTTTTACTCCTTAGGAGATGAAGATTCGGGCCATACACTGACCCTCTCTTTCTCATACTTTATGTACAGAGCCGCAACGGCCGCCACAAAATATATCTGAATCAGCACTATCGCCGGCGTGTGATAATTTATCACGCTCTTACCCGTCGCTAGCTCTACCATCAGCAAAGCCGATAACCCGAGGATGGCGATGCGCCCGTTTATCCTCTCGCTGAACGGACTGAACCCGAAATATACTCTCAACCCGCCCGACACCGGCTCTTTCAGCGACACTGGCGGCAGGTACATTCCCGACCCTGATGACGGTGCTTTCTTGGATTTCCGAATCTCCGCTTTCTTCCCAGTCCCGCTCCGGTAACGGAGTCGCACCTGTGTGAGGCGATTCTCGAACGAGTCCTGTTCGGAACCTGTTCCGGACTTGGACGGTTCAACTTCCCCTTGCCCCTCCTCTTCGGATGGGGGAGTTTGTGGATTTGTGGCCCGAGTGGTGAAGATGAGTACAGGTCTGTGCACGTAACGTTTAGGTGGGGATGACGCGAGAGGAAAAGTGTTTGAGAGTTGTAGAGACGAGGATAGTATGGTAGCCATTTCTGCTAGTTACTAGTCAGCACTCTCCCACACAGCCTCTCTCTCTTCGTCTTCGGTGCCTCTCTTTCTTCTGGATAAGAATTGCCTTCTCTATCATACATTTCATGGTTGACCTTTCAATCATATATATTCCCATTTTATTTTATATTATATTACTTCGCGTGCAGATCTCACATCCACACATTTGGGAAGCCTTGGAACAAGCTACGTGTGTTTTCCTTGGCCTGGGAAAGATGGTCAGGTATTTTTGCATTAAATATTATATAAAATAAGACGCATAGATTTGACATGCTAATTCAGGCACATTGCCTGAATTTTGTCTTGTTTAGTTTTTTTTTCGAACTGATCCATGGGAAAATCACACAAGTTGTGCTCCCACTTTGTCCTTTCCTTCAGAAGATCTCTTCTTTACACTCCAGCAGGTTTTTTCTCTTTTAAAGGCTCACGAGAGTAGAGCTGGTTTCGCGCAAGGGGATGTTCGGTTTATCAAAGTTTTAAGACTTTATATTCGACTTTCTAATATTATATACGAATATAAGTACAATTCAATATTAATTTTTTTACAAACATTTATATAAGTCAACACGTTCTATACAAATATTAATAAAACTCAAACATTATTTAAAAATTCTCAAAACATTTTAAATTTTAAAAATCTCACCAAAAGGAATATGCCCTAAGTATTTAAATGGGCCTAACTTAAAATCTCTTCTACTTTCACTAACTAAAATTTTGAGTATAAAATTTTATCATCATTATAAAAAAAATTTCTCTTAACTTTTTCACAACTCTCATAAATTTTTGGGAAAAATACATTTTTCACCCACAAACTACCATAAGTTTTGCACTTTGCACCATAAACTACCAATCTTGATACATTACACCATCTAACTACCAATTTTTGACACTTTGTTTATTGTCAAATGGAGGATGCAAGTTGTTTAATATTAGTAGTTGGAGGGCGTAATGTGTCAAAATTAATAGTTCAGGGTACAAAATGTCTAACATTAGTAATTTGATAATTCCACTAATTTTTTTTCACTTTCTTTACTTTTTCATTAACTCTCGTACCCAAAATTTTATCGCTCAAACTCAAACTCAAACTTAGATTTGTCTAGATCCGTACCACCTTGGAGGCCCAAAAATTAATTCTCATTCTAAATAGGCTGGGCCAGTACCAACTAAAAGGCCATCTAATCCAGAGTATTTCATTTTCGTTTTTGCTTCTCTTGTTTTGTGGCGTTTGGTTTCTGTTTTTATTTGTTTCGGCTGGTTAGTTTTTTTTTTTATTTAAAAAAAAAATCAAACCTCGCTTATAATCAAAGATTATGATAAGTTCAGCTAGTGCCAAGGAAAAAGAAGAAAGAAATGTTGGAACCTGTAATCCATTCCTATCCCCTAAAACCTGAACTTAAAAGCCTTGAGAGTAATTGAGCTGCCAATAAAAAGAAAAAGAAAAGAAGAAGTAATTGAGCTGAAAGCAACTAGTACTAAACTCTTGGCTAGCCATCCACCAATTGATAGTTCATAAAGTCGTAGGGACCCCCACTTTCCTCATTTTTCGCTATTGTTCTGCTTAATAAAAAACTACCGACATTACCCTCAAACCAGAGAGGAGCGACAACCGACAGGCTAAAGCAGACATTGACATTGTTATTGGGCGAGCTAATTGTGAACCTTCTCGTCCTAATTGGCTCCGAAGTAGTAGGCAATTATTATTATCCAGCTAACAATACACACTGTGTATGAAAATGGCTATAGTGTCATGAAGGGAAAATACGTATTTGTGTCCGAAGTAAAGAGTGGGGAGATGGTGGGATACCTTTGTATTTGAACCCGTCGTTGTTCCTTCTCAACCGCCATATATATCACGTACGACTTGAAATGTGTATTGTTGGGAGTCATTAATAATCAGCTGGCTTCTAGACAAAGGTACGATTTTACGTTTTTGCCACTTTAGAAATGGAAATTCAAAAAAAAAAACTCAAAAGTAGTTGAAAAATAGAAATCTAAGCCATTTGAGTAATATTCTAGCTACCCAGAGAATTTATTTTTTGGTTTTAGACAAGTTTACTGACCTTTGAATTGACCTAGCAAGCTCAGGTTGAGGTTATAAGGCCAAGCCGACCTAAAGCAGAACTGAGTGGTACCCATAGCCTTGGGACGTTGTTGGTCGTTTCAATGAATAGATTTTTGGTAGTGTCCCTCTATGATTTTGGTTCCAGACAACACCCATTTGCTAATAAAGTTCCGCTTTCTTAGGTTAGGTGGAAAATGTGAACCGTATAATTAATTGATGCGAGTGAAATAGAGCCTCAGTTTCCCCAAGAGGCATTAGTGAGAAACTTAAAACAAAAGCCAGCCAAGCAAGCAACGGAAACGATCGAGTCAATGGACTTCATAGCGGATAACTGCAATCAGTACCATAGAGTCGAGTCAGCCACATGGGTTTTCATGAGAGATACCCTTACTTAATGTCAAATTTTCAATTTCTATAGCAGGATACTGGTGTGTCCTGTGGCCTGGACACGATATGCCCTAAAAGTCATCACTACCATGAGTCATGACTTCTGGGTTTTGGAGTTGAATATTAAGACAACTTTTATAACGATTGTCTTTAATTTGCACCTGTTACTTCTGATTCGGCTTAGTAGAAACCCGGAATTGTGGACGACACTATGATTTGTACACCATTTGCATGTCGATTGGAGGTTAATTTGACGTTGTTGCTGCTGCTGCTGTTATAATATTTTGCCTCTCTTGACACTATGGAATCAGTTGTTAATAAGCTTTCTATTTGTTCATAATTTAAGTGTGATCGAGATCTCCTATAACTTCTACAGTATGATATGATCACATGGATCATATCATGCTTTAAATCATAACGTATCGGTCTCAGAGCAATTATTATTAGGATTTTCTCTTCGTCAGCATTTTGTGACTTCCAAAATGGACTAAATATTATAGAATACCCAAGTAAGTGTCTAAGAGATGTCAAAACAAGACTGCTAGCTACTACTCCTTGAAATAGGACACTATATATCACATCACAATTTATTGATGATGGACCAATAGAATTTAGAGAATGATCCAAAAACTGAAGGCTTAAAGAGAGATTTTGAGAATTGATATGGACTACATACTACTACAAAAATTAAATTTAGAAAACTAAAAATTGACTTGTGGGGTGTGCATTAATGGTCCTTGAAGTGCCTGGGGTTAGACTCTTGATGATGCCCTGACTTCAATTAGCAGCGGTTTTTTTTTTCTTTATCGGTGATTTTCGACTGTCGCTAAAGGTCTATTTTTTATAGTGATAAAAATATCAAAGCTCTAGCTATAAAATGTCGAATGCTATTGATCTCCTGCAAATTTTTATTATTCTCTTCTGTCTATCTATATATATAAAATTTTCCTCAAAACCAAGTTGAATAGTATAAGATATATATAAATATAAGGAAAATTTACTTTTTAGTCCTTAAGTTTTGAGCACTTTTTCATTTTAGTCCTTAGGTTTCAACCTTCAAATTTTTAGAACTTGAGTTTTCTTTGTTTGACGAAATGATCCTTCCGTCAGTCTTTCGTCATATGCTTAACGGAGCTCTCTGACACGTCAGCAAATTTGTACCGGTCGACCGCTCACTTTCAACACATATATTCGGTCAATCGTTTCAATTTTGCTGACGTGTCAAAGAGGTCCGTTAAGCATATGGCCGACAGATTGACGGAATGATCATTTCGTCAAACAAAAAAAATTCAATGACTAAAAATTTGAATTTTGAAACTTAAGGACTAAAATGAAAAAGTGTAAAAAACTTGAGGATTAAAAATCAAATTTCCCTAAAATATAAACAAGATAGTTGAACGAAGGTGGGGCAACCGGCAATATACCAATTTTGAAAATATACCAACGTACGTACAAACAATGTCAGAATTAGCAAAGTACAAGCGACAACAATTAATTAATTTCGTTGGCCCCTTGAAATTTCCTTTTCCTAATTCACTGTACTCAAAACTAATCGATCAGCGCACTTAAGCACCATTAATCCTCATCAATTGTGTTAAACAAAATGAGCTGCTTGCCCCTGAAGATAGCTCTCGCCAGCAACACAATTTTAAAGAACTTACTTATCGTTTCATCCTGTTCGTTCAATTCCAAGATGGCGCACGTGTGAGTACGTACGCACAAGAGTAGTGTCCGGTTCATGATGCCTTCCGTATACTAGGCGCAATGGTTCTCTACTCTCGTGGGTCTTGCTATAGCTTCATACTCTGACTACTTAATGGTATACGTTGCTCACGGAAACTATATTTAATTCCCAACTATATATATATATATATGTTGGTGGGTGGTGACCGCTGTGGTTTATGGTTGGACGACATTAGTGCTCTTTGGTCACCCGAGAAGAAAGATGTGGGGGAGAAAATTAGGACAAAACACAACCCAAAAAAAAAACAAAGTACGAACATGACTATTTCCTCCCACGAAATCTTTGGGAAGACCTGGTGCACGACATAAGCTTATAGCTTGAAGTTAGTGTGTTTGTATCTAATTATAGTATTCTATAAATAATTTATACTTAATTACGGTTAACAGAAAGGTTCGGCGTAACCACTTACAAAGTTACACCTGTATATGTACGTATCTTTTAGAATTTATTTGTTATGTCAGCAATGAAAGTCCTTCTAATCGTCAAAAAAAAAAACAGGACAGAAAACAATGGCCAACATAAGAAGCTATACACTACAGTCCTATTTCGAGCTCCTCTGAGACAATGCATTCAAGGTCAGATAGGAACTCCGTACGTACTCAATATAAATGCTAATCTACACACTGACACAACTCAGAATCCCCAGAAAGTTCCTTAACTTTGGTGTCGGATAGAATTGGGTAAAACTAGGTTCGAATTCGGATCCTCCTAATGTCATCTTAATCTATCCTAACAAGTAGGAGTTATTATTATTTTTTTTCGTCTTTAGAATAAACGAGGCGCTCAATAAAAAATCAAGCTGCAATGGGAAAAAAGAAGAAGAAGAAGAAGTGAATAAAATAGAACTTTTATTCTGAATTTTAATTGAATACAATTTAACAGGGTTTAATATATGTAACAGTTTTATACCAAGTTGTAGTACTCCTGAAGCTCAGCTATACCAACGGTCGAGTTCCCAATCAAATACACAAAAGTAGAACAAAACAAGAAGTTTAAACAAACAACCACTCCCTCCCGCCGAGGAGAACCTAGCTAGCTAGCTAATCTTGCAGCACCACCTGGCCCACCAATCTCCATCGTCCTTCTTCACTTTCTCTTGTTCTTGCTTCCCAGCAACAAACAGAAGTAAAACAGTATCCTGAATAAGAAACCCCAAGCCACAGTGATCCACAAGCAGTTCCACTTACTCAAATCGTTTACCCCTTGCTGCTTCAAAATGTCAGAGCCCGTGGTCAAGCATGTGGTGCTCGTAATATTCACCCCCAGAGTGTTGCTCATGCTCTCCAACAGCTTCAGCTTCAGTGCCGTCGGGACCGACCCAAGCGGCGAGTTATCGAAAATCTGTACGCCCTTTACAAAGCACTTCGTGGTGTCGTCGAATTCGTTCAGCATAACGGCTTCGTAGGGGTATTTCACGAGAGAGATGTAATGGAACCAGATCCAGTATGACGGGATGCGATCACGGTTTATGAAGAAGCCGCTGAAGAGCAGGAAATAGGCTAAGATAGCAACAACAACCGTGTAGCCGAGCATTACGTGAGGAACCACGCCGGAAAGAAACGTAACGAAGGAGTTTCCAGCCCAGAACGATGCGAGGATGATCGAGAAGTAGAATAAGAACCCGGAAAACCCTCCGGCGAGGCCAACTGCCCAGAACGTCATCGCCGAGAAAGTCAAGGAGAGGAAAACCAGAGAAGGAAATTGCACGAGCGAGCGAGAGAGAACGTAGGACGATCGCCGATATGTATTATAAGCGGTTTCCCTCATGAAGATGTATCGCTCTTGGAGGAAAACCGGGAGGGCATCGGCGCAGGTGTAGTACGTGGTGGACATGGCAAAAGCGAAAAACCCTAGTCGTTCTTGAGCCCCTTTCGGTGAGCTATCGAGCTGCCAGAACATGGTGGCTAAGATAAGGCCCGTCACAACGACCGCCCCCAACCGAATCCCGAAAAGCTCCGGCATTCGGCTAGAGTTCTTCGTCGACCGCTTTCCCAGGACAACCATTTCTATCCAGAAAGGGTTCGCGAATCTTGGGACCATTGAGGATGGGCTTGCATCGTTGCTGGCGCCAGAAACTAGTTTCCCTCTAGAGATGCTAGCGCTAATCGCTTCTTTCAGTGATAACCCCTGCCGTTCCCCCTCCGATGAGGAGTTCGGATCGTTGTTGTGCTTCTTCATGTTCTGCCACGACTTGTTGAACTCCACCAAGCTCCTTGTTCCGCCGGGTGATCCCTCCAGATCCCGGATTAGGTCAAGCGCAAACTCGGTCCGGTTTTCGCTTTCTGGTATTGGATGCCCGAACTCCTGAAAGAATTGGGGTAGGTTCGTCGGCGAGCCACTGTAAACGGTCTGTCCTTTTGACAAGAAAATCAAGTGGTCCAATAAGCCGAGAATCCGGTAACTCGGCTGGTGGACAGACATGATCACTATGCTTCCGCTCTGAGCAATTCTTTGTAGAACCTTCACCACCATGAATGCACTCGTGGAGTCAAGCCCAGAGGTCGGCTCGTCCAGAAATAGCAGGATCGGATCGTGAATGATGTCTATGCCAATCGAAACTCGCCGACGCTCGCCCCCCGAGACTCCGCGGTGGGCTTCGTCTCCAATAATAGTCTTGGCGGCGTTTCGGAGTCCTAACTGGTCGATCAGGGCTTGGACTCGCATCTTCTTCTTGGACTTGGAGAGCGTCCTAGGCAACCGAAACTCAGCGGAGAACATTAGGGTTTCTTCCACGGTTAGCATCGGGAACAAGAGGTCGTCTTGCATGACATAAGCCGAAATAACTTTCAGAAGCCTCGACTCCAACACCTCGCCGTTGAGAGTCAGGGTTCCTTTCAGACTGCCCTTGGCGATCCGATTCGCCAGCGCGTCAATCAGAGTGGATTTCCCCGACCCGCTCGCGCCAAGCACGGCCATAATCTCGCCATCCCGCGCTTCTCCGGAAATGTTGTCCAGGAGAATCTTCGTTCTCACGAATGGGTTATCTCCAACGACCGGCGTTGCTTCGGTGGCGGCCTCGAGTCGGTTGCGGCCCCGTGAAAATAGAGCCGGTACCCTCATCTTTCGGCGGACCTTGACGCTGTAGGTCAGATTGCTGAACGAGAGGACGAAAGGTAAGGGCCGAGGCTCGAGGGGTGTGTCGGTGAGATCCAATACCTGGTGCACCGGGGTCTGACAGCTGTCCCCCGTAGCTTCCTTCCGCACATCACCGACATGCTTTAGGAGCTGACCGAGTGTCGGAGACGTGCTGCTGTTGGCGCGTGGGAGTTCATTCAGCTCCATATGATAGAAATTAGGCAAAGTATCTCTCACCGGCGAAGAACTCTCCGCTGCAATACGATTCATCATTTCACGGAATGACTCACGAGTATTTATACCGTGAGGTTTTAGGTTAGAGAGGGGAGAACTGAGAAGGTGGTGAGCTTAACGGCGTGTTTGGCACGTTTTTTTTCTTCCTAATATGCGTAACGCTGCATTGTATATGAAGCCGTGAGAGTTAACGGCCTTAGAAACTGCCTCTCCAGTCTCCACGAGTGGTAGGTGGGTGCTTAGTTGGGAAGAGGAGTATGAGGAAGAGGGAGAGGAACGGGAAAAGAGTTTCTGATTTGCGTGTTTACGTTTTGGGCCTCTCTCTTTATAAGAAGTGTATGAAAAGTCCGTATTTTACAGAGTTTGTAGCTTTATTTTTTGTGATTTTTTTTTGACGGATTTGAAAGGGGGTGACAGAAAGGTAACCTACAACGCCTAATTAGTTGTCTATACGTCTTCGTTTACTTGGGGAGAAGCTGCCAAAATACGTGGGGTACCCTGGTTGGTGGGTATTTGACACGTGGCATAATGGGTTTTAAGGAGATGGGTCAGGTGGTTTACATTTGGGTGCATGAAAATTAGGTTGGATGTTCATCTACTGTGGCAGTAGTGGCGTAAGCTGCTTCGCTTGTCTAATCCAACTAAAGAGGTTTCTTGACGAAGTTTGAAGGACTACTAATGGTAATCAAGAGTGTTTCGGGTCTTCTCTTTGGCAGTACTTGTGGGATGGAAAATTCCTCGGCCTATATGTGTAAGCCGAGCTTCGTGGAAGCCTGGCTTGCCAGCGAGTTAGGGTAATATTAGTACCATGAATTATTAATTGAGGAGTTAATTTACATTAATCAGCCCACTGTTGGGGCCGGCCTCTAATTTGTTAAAAGAGGCATGGTGAAAAAAAAAGGTCCTGTTAACCTGTTTAGCTTTTGTATGAACATTTGGTGCCTAAGTATATTAATCCAACCGGTAGAACTCTCTCTTAGAACATTCTATTTGGTGCCTAAGTATATTAATCCAACCGGTAGAACTCTCTCTTAGAACATTCTATTTCGTTTACTTCTTGTGATCAGTCAATAGAAAGATGTTATAAACTGTTTTTTCTATTGGTTTTAGCTCCAAATTGCCCCCTTTAGAATACTACTAAATGGCTAATCTACATATATAGGTGTGGCTACTGACCAAATTACTGACTATTAATGAAGATGCGTCATGATTTCCTTACAATCAGGACAACATGATTTCTCTCTCTATTTATGTTCTTGTTTGGGGTTGCAAGTCTTGTACAAGGAAACCTATTAGAAGGGCTTTCTTACCTGCAAAGTAATCCAGCCATCTGGTCTCTCCAAATTGTTCGTCAGATTTGCACAAAGAAATTACCCATATATCGATCCAAAGTCCATGGAACGCCAAGAAAATCAGGAAATTCTGGAAGCTGATCTCTATACGCCTTCTTAAGAAAGTCTGTAATTGCTGTCTCAGATGCTACAAAGAGCTAGCTACTTAATTATATATTCTGCAAGTAAGCTAGTGCGGTTAAAATAGAATAACCATCAGACGTTGTCGTTTTGTTTTGATGGACCCCTTTATTAGAAGCTGCTTTCTTGGACTAATTAACATCAAATTTTCCTATCTCAACTGTACACGAACGCAATTTTCTTTACGCCATGAAAATGTAGAACGACTTTGTAGTATTGCACTGATTAATCAATTTATTTCTTAATTAAAGTTCTCACAGCTACGTACAGTGATATGGTGGGGATCTTTAACCATAGGACCGACGACGAAGCCGAGCAAACATACTATAAAGTCAAACTACATAAAGGGATTCTTAATTAGGGTACTATAAGTAGACGAAATCATGTAGACATTAACTAGTGGTTTAAGTGCACCAATGAGTTTAGTTCCTGATCAAGAAAGAGATGAACATAAAAAGAGAGGAGTAATTAATTAGTAGTGGTTATTAGTTGTTGATGATAAGCAAAGAAGGAATAATCCTATTAGAGAAATTAAAGTAGTATACCCATTATCTGGCCTGATCAATTGCCTTCCCTAAAGGGAATTGAAAGTGAAACAAGAAGAATAAAGCACATGAAATATTTAATTTGGTACGTTGGGGGTTGGTAGTTAATGTAGATAGCTCAACACCGGCCCCGTACCCAACTGCAAGCTAACTCGCACCTAGAACGTCCGAAGCTGTACAAAAGTGCTCCAAATCCAAAACTCAAAAGGACAAATGGCCGCACCAACATGTGCATGAGCATGGGGCGGCATAGATATGGCTTCGGTCAACCAGATACTGGACTCTGTTAGTCAAAATCTCTTTCGTTGCCAACTCTGTCAAAAGGTGGCGCCTGCGCTGTGACCCCAGTCCTGGTCCCACATTTCTTTTACGTGGGACTCTTTTCTTCTGTTCTTTTCTTTTTCTTGATGGGCAGGATTAATATTAAGAATCCCACGGAGTCCACCTTCAACCCCACATTTGGCGCACCCCCAGTCCACCGTTCTCCATCCTTGCACGCTTCCATCTCTCTTGAACGTTTTCTATGGAGTGCTACCATAGTTAGTGGCAATAATTTCTGCGCGTCAAACGCGGGCAGTACCCCTCTAGTCTTCTATGTTCTACCCAAGTCATGATATCTACAAAGATCGATACATCATATGACAGGCATCTCACTACTTAAATTGCTGCAACTGAACGCATGCGAGGGGAAAATTTAGTCTTTGAATTGCAGTAAGTCGAAGACTAAAAGCATGTGGTTTCGATTTCTCCAAGACTGGAATATATGGGCGGAATAAACAGCCCCATCTGGGATGCGCTTTTGGCTTGTTGACAACAGCCGTCTCTCAAGTTTGATGCCGACGAGAATTTTACAGCAACAAATATGATCATCTTATCCGTGCTTAGAACGTCATAGATTTACATTTATAATTTAATGTTTTTATCAATCTATCTATTTTATCTTTTATCTAGTTGTTATCAAAACTAACAAACGTTATCTTATCTTGTGCTTAGGCATAGAACTATGATTTTATGTCTTTATTTAGTTTTTTTATCTAGTTTTTATTTTATTTAATTTCAAATGTTGTTGCATTTGTTTAAGAGTCCGACAAACTGATTCTATAAATATGAAAACTCTTTCTTGAATGAAGAAGCAGATAATTATTTTGTGGGTGTGACTCCCGGTATTTGTTTCCATCGGTCCTGCATCATATTTATAGCAAAAAGTTTTAAATTTCGATGAGTAATATCGAACAACCTCGCCTCATTCGGCAATGATATTACTCCGGCTATCATTATTATCTCAAGAATGGGATCTGCAAACCGGCCTCGAGAGGTGGTTTTATTTGCCTTTGTTTTTTCACCTTTTTCTATGTAGGGTTCTGTCACACTTATAACATTTCGTATTGATGAACACTAATTACTGCCACCTAAAAATGGTATATCTCAGAGTGACTCGTAATTTGGCAGCATAGGTACGTAATATAACAAGTGTCAATAAAGTAGCAGGAGTCCCTGTTGCATGTACGCTCTTCTAAACCAAGAAAGAGGGAGTAAATCATACCAAATGAAGTGGAGCATGATTCTCTAGCACAATAACGCGTCTACATAATCGATCACTTCACGACACAGAAGACGTAGGAAATTACTCAGAAGTCATCCTGTCAGACTTCATAATCAAGAGCAGGGGATTTAATCACTGAACCAAGTGGTTATATAGAAAGTTCAGGGCGTTTAATGATTTGGAACAAAGAAATACTTCACATCACCTGTCAGGTAGGGGCTTCTAACAGAACAGTAAATGCAGAGTAAAAGGCCGTCAAGCCTTTACCACCCATTTCCAGTCTTTTACCCATTTAAGACCTTAAAATCTTTTACCCCCAACCCAATTACCCAGTGTATGATGTTTTTTTTTTTTCCATCATTCATCAGCAACCCTTTGTAATACTTGCGGGGATATATTTCAAGATTTTTACTTCCAAAGGAAATAAAAAGAAACGAACCAAAATTAGCTTCAATCACATCCGCGTAAACACCTAACATGTGGATGTGGCCCGAGGTCATAGAACCAAGACGAAATTATAAAATAATTACCAAATTCGATCCACATCTATCCAAGAACTCGTCATGCTTTGAATGTTCTTTTTTTCTTTTGTAGATAGCTTTGAATTTTATGCACTACGGTTCTAAAAATCAATCAGCTGAAAGGGTCGCAATTTCCGGGGAAACACGGAGAGGAGGAGAAGAAAAGTAAGACGGAAGGGCGCAGTTACAAACAAGGCCGGTCAGTATGTAGTTGGTAAGACTCAGGGCCAGGTTTTATACTTCAGACCAAAGACAGATCCCGAAAATTATAATCGTCCTTAGAACTTGAGGCCAAGTGTGCTTAATTTAATGCTGGCTCGAATGGGTCGTCCAATTGTTGGCCTATATGGCACATGGTCTCCGCTCGACGAATTCCCTAACACTCCATCCGTTCATTAAAGTGTGATAGGCATTCACTGAATCATTTAAGCGAGATATTCCTCTTAACAGACAGGAGTGGCATGATGTCTCAGCCTCTGAGGAACCTTGTCACAACGATCCACTTACTGAGAAAATCTGGATAATGAAAAAATAACTTGAATCTTTTTTCTTTCTGTAGGCCTACGATGGCTGCATGATCCAAACACAACCGATGTATTGCAGTGTATGCTTGAGAACAAAGGTTAGATACTTGGCTTTATTCTGAACTGACAATGGAAATCAGCATTACTGGACTATAATTTCAGTCCAACAAGGATCGTACATTTTTTCCATGCATAGGTCGGTCCCAAGTGCCTCGGAGACAGCAACTACATTGCCAATAGAAGTGTCATGCCACTCAGTACAACTACGGAAGTTCATCCATCTACGCCTACGCCACCTAACAAAGGTAACAAAGCTGTCGTGTATTTTGCATCCAACGAATAAGTGACAGGCTGACAGCTTACAGTTGAAAAACGCATCAACAACTCCTATTAACTCCACAACATACCCACGGATTGAAAAACAGAGCAGCTCAAGTTGAACCAAAACAATCCAATAAATAGCGAAGCCTCCTGTCAATCCAATCACGTTTGATCATCTGAAAAGTTAACCGCAAGATCCCAGTAATGAGCAACCCCAGCATCAAAGAATATCTTCCGGGCAGCAGCTTCAGTCATGCACTCGTGAACAGTAAATCTATTGAAGCTTTGTTTGGCGACACTTCCTTGCCACACTAAGACACACTTGTTAGCAGGTTTACCATCCATTTCATCTCCATCTTCATCTTCCTCTTTTACAGCAGTAGCCCAGTTTATGCGGTTAAGCATGAGCTTTCCATACCTCTTTATGGACTTGTTTCCACCCTCAACAACCACTACGGTAATACCATCAGAAATCACAGCACAACCACTCAAACGGTTCTCTTGGGCATTAACATCTACTTTGAAGCGGGTCTGTGGGTGTGACAGGTCGTTGATCCGGTAAACTGAGACAATGGAATCCAGCATATTCGGGTCATCAAAAAGCTTCCGTTCTTTCTTTTCACGGCGCTCAGCAGGAGTAAGCTTGCGAGCAATGTTCCTGTCAATGTGAGCTTGCTCCCGTTCAGCAGCTGCACTCCTGATTTCCTTTTCAAGCCTAGTTGGATCTTGAGTTGCTTCTGAGCCAAGAACTTTCATCAGATTACTCATTTTAACTTTTGGCTTTGGAGGCTCAATCAGGCCTTGCCTTATCATCTCCTGCTTATCTTTCTCCCTAGCCAGACGTCGCTGAGTACGGAGTTTCTTCTGCTCCTTCTTGGTTAGCTTCAGGGGCTGAGGAGGAGGAGGAGCTGGCTCAGCAGGGGGTTCAATTGGACGAGGATGTTCTATATAGATAGTGATCTTCTCCATTTTCAGCTTATCCTCAGCCACAGTTCCATCAGTTATGTCACCATAAGTACCAGATTTCAGAACAGCCACGTCCCTGGTAATTCCAGCAAACGTAATTAATACAACGAAATATATAGGAGGAAGGAAAAAAGGTAGTTATCTGTACTTCTAAAACCATATAATATAAGACATAGCAAATGAAGCAGACGGAAATAAATTGGCCCCTTCTGTTTCATCAGGTACCACTAAATCCATTGTTTTTCATGCCACAAGTGGGGAGGAGCACTTTCGTCCCAACTCCTAAACACCAATAATCAATGACAGTCAAAACAACCAGATATTTCTAAAAATTAAGGAAACAGAGAACTGGGTGTTCTGAAATTTAATGACATCTCTAACATGAGTCCCCACCTCAACTTTGTTACCCAGTCATTGATTTTTTTTCCCTTCCTTGTTCTTTCATCAGCACCCCAGGGAGGAGAGAGAAAAGGGGGGGGGGAATTACCCGCATGGCCTTACTATTTATACCGCTTCTTCAAGGTCATAGCAAGTGAACTGATCAGACACCAATAAAATGCCTCAACAAACGGGTATGATTCAGTAAATAATATAATAAGAACTCAAGAGCCACTTACCACCACTCAATCTCAGGAATTGGGTCCTTAGGCTTTTCTTTGGCAATAACTCTCTCTGCTACCTCTATCAAATTTGGATTAATATCAGGCGCTGCCCTTGCTTTAGCCAACTGTGCCTGTTTTGCCTTCTGCTCTTTTGCTTGTGCTTCTCCAAATTTACTCTGCACCAACAGAATGTCAACAACTACTAAAACAGGCGTTCAATTGATAGAAGCAATCAAGAGGAAGGAAAGGCAACGATAAATACCTTCAATTTAATATGTTCAGCATCTTTTGACCACTTGCCTTCTTCAACAAACTGGAAATTCATCCTTTTAGGCCTCAAAAGCTTAGTTTTGTTGATACCCATCCTCTCATCATAATGAGGATTTGACTCGGGATCAACATCCAACTCAGGTTTAAGAATCTGAAATGCGTCCTTCTTTTGCTTGTTAATGTTGACCTGAAAAGGTTACAGGATAAGACTAGAGCACCTATATATATAAGAGCCAATGCAAATTGGTACGCTCTGAACAGATTTAAAAAAAAAAACACAAACCTTTAGAGTGCTCAGGTTGCTTGGTTTTGTCACATTCACCACATTTCCATGTTCATCTACCTCCCTACCAAGTGCATCAAGACGAAGAACAGGGGCCTTGGTGGGCTTCTGAGTGATAGCAACCTCAGTTTCCATCTGACCTGGAAATAAGTTTATAAGAGGAGCAAACTCTGGGTCCTGGCGAAACCCCATCCTTGCAGCTAGTTCCTGTGCACGTTTTACTGCCTCTATATTGGGTATGGTTGTGAGGCCTGCAGGAACACTAAGACCAGTGGTGGGTGAAGCCAGAGAAGCCACAGCAGGTAAGGTAGATGAATTTGATGCTGCCCCAGCTGAAACAGCTGTAGGGGCAGTTAAAAGGACTGGCCCCTGCCCTGTTCCAGCAGTAACAGATGGCACTTTGAGTCCCCCCTTCAACCCCAAGTGTGGGCTACCATCTGGACTTGAGCTAGGACCCTTGTTCAACTGCATGATTCGAGACCATAGTTAATGCTGAAGAACACATACAACCAAGTGGAAAAAATATCCGCAACAATGTAAACATGAAAGGCAAAGAGATAGACAAGTTAAAGCATTAAAGACCAAAATAATTGTGACAGCTATATGAAAGACAGCGGGAGTATTTTGGATGAATAACTTACTAGGGGAATCTTCTTTAGCTTCTCTGACAATTCCTTTTGCATTTGTAAAGCTTTCTTAGCTTTAGCTAAAGCCTCAAGAGATAGACTTCCACTTTTTCCAGCAGTTGAGGATGTCCCATCTGTACTAGATTTTCCAGGAACCTCATGAGATCTGGTAATACTAACTCCCTTATTTTCATTTGTGGTATAAATTGAAGATACCTTTGTGGGGATGGGATGACTATGGGAGAAAGAGGTATCAGGCACACTCCTGGATTCCCTGGTGAGTGATTCCAGAGCAGCACCCTGTTCAAAAAATACACTATAAGTTCATATAATTGCCCATAGGAGCCACAGAACTGGGAGAAACGAAAATGGAAAGATCATAAGAGAAAAATGCTGTCATCAAGGCAATAGTACTCTATGCAATAGAATCTAAAAAGCAAAAACATCACAATGTCTAGTTATGAAAACGTAAATCTTTTTTTAATCCATAAATGCTGTAGATGATTGTGTCTGTAATATAAACTCTGCCAATAACATGCACATTTGGTCAATATAATACAAGTAAAAATATGGCAAATGTTTTCATGACAAACATGACATAAGACTAATTCATACACATGAATTCCAACAAGTACATGTCAGCATGTTCCTGTCTAATCTGGGTGGATGGTTATTACATAGGAACATCAGTTGGAAAACCTAGCATTTCATTGTGACATTTAAACATTTAGCCAGAATATCATATAAACACTTGGAGGAGAAAAATATGATAATTTAACAATGACATAAGATTTAAGAGCACATAACAGACAGAGAACAGCAGTCATTAATCTCCAAAAGACAATGGATAACAGCTGCCGCACAAAAAATCAACGTAACTAAATTACTTATTGTCATCCTACGAGTTCAGCCCATATCAGAAAAGGACAATTTGCAGGTTGTTTCACCTTAAGCGACAAAAGTAGACTCCATTATCAAGATGAGCCTCAGACTTCAAAAGTCAACTCCATTAACAAGTATATTGGAGTTTGACGGCATCATAAAGGATATGTATTCGAATCATTTCAACTTAGTAGATTAATAATCACTACTGGCTTAACCCAGCCCATGTTTTACCTGAATCATATCCTATAACAATCAATCAAGAGGTAGAAAGCCCTGACCACATGGAGATACACAGAACATTTCAGGACACACCAGAGGTAAATGTATACCAAGTCATTACCCTCAAAAACTCAAATTTCCAAATTGCAAGAGTTAAACTTTAGTGAACCAATTAAGCGAGAACTAGAGTTGTATTTGTAATTGTACTAACATTAATTCACTAGAGCAAATCCAGAACAAACAAAAACAATATAAATTAGCTACAATCAACTATATGCATAACAGTCATTAATACAGGAACAACTGACACTTTACACGCAATACGTAGCAAATTTAGTTCACTACTTGGTAAGGTAGGATGCCCTTGAACTAAGAACATTAATTTTAGCACAGCTTTAGCCTATCCTCCCAAAAGTTTCACCAAACATCACAACATGTGTCCAGCACAACTCGCCAAAGTCAGTTAGTGCTCAACACACCTTCAGACTTTCATTTCGTGCTTTTTGTCATCTGTGATTCTTTTGCATGCAAACAGGCAACCAATACATAGACGAATTTACCTACGCTACCGCAACAGAAATTATACAGAGAGACAAAGGCTAGTTAAAAACTTACATTCCCCACTGGACCACTGGCATTTACGGTGCCGGTGCTCTGGTCATTTCCGAAATGCTCATCCTCCCTCACCTCTTCCTTGAGCTCAACCTTAACGTCACCCACATTCACTCGTTTCCTATCTTCCAAACCACTACCGTTTTCCTCCATTTTCTCTTCCTCTTTTACTTCATCACCAAACCTCCTCCTCACCTTCTTCTTGTTTTTCCTCTCTTCTCCGTTTGATTCCTTACCGTCCTCAAACCGCCTTCTCACCGAAACCCTATCCTTCTTCTCATCACCTACACCTCGCTCCTCGCTCCCCCCTCTCTCCTTCCTCTTGTGCGAATGCGTGGAGTGCCGCCTCTCCATCGAACCGTCCCTCTCGTGCCATATCTCGTGATGATATTCTTCACCGTCATCCAAAGACTCGCGTTTTGCTTCGCGATGCTTAGACCTGTCTCTCTCTCTGCTCCCCTCTCTCTCGCTCCGAGGCTCGTACGACCTCTCGCGCCGGTCTCTGCTCCCTTCCCTCTCCCTCTCGTCCTCGTAGGACAGCTCGCGCTTCGAATCGCGGTCTCTGCTACCTTCTCGCTCATCGTCGGAGCGCTCGCGCCGAGATCGGTGACGATGATGGTGATCGGAGGAGTCCCGGTGCTTGTCATCCCTCGAGGAACGGTGTTTGAGGTCTCGATCGCGGTGGTCGCGATCCTCTCTGGTGCGCTTGCTTGTTCTCTCTCTCACCGAGGAGCGGTCCATGCTAGGGTTCGGTTTCGCAGATCGATCTCTCTTTCTCCCCCCACTTGACTGATGGGAAAGCTTAGGCGAAGAGATAACGGCTCGGATTTCATATCGATGCTTCTTCACGGTTTGCTTTCGCTGAGCCGGACGGACCGATTTTATTACGGGTCAGTGACATTGTGCTACTGTCGTTTTGTCAATAGAACTATTTTTTGTATTCGCTTTCGGAAATAGGAGGATTAGATTTTAGTTTTACATTGAGTACCCCGAAAAATGGTAGAAAAATTCACCTGTTTTTGTTGGGATAAATGTAAAATCAGTCTTTGTCCTATACTTAAAAATTGATTTAGCCTCTGTAATATAAGAAGCATAAATTTAGTCTCTGTAATTTCAGAAAGTGATAAAATCAGTCTCTGATGGAGGGCCAATAACAAACGAAAATAGAATTACATGGACTAAATTTAAAATTTTCATATCACAAGGATTAAATTGATTTTTGCGAATAGCACAAGGACCAATTTCACATTTATCACTTTTTTTCTACTCGAAAAATTCACCTGTTTTTCCGAAAGATTTGGGTAATGTTCGTTTTCAATTTTTTTCTAAGATTCAAATTCATTCACAAAACTATCACTGAACATCTTAAGAATTTAAACATAAACAACAATACATATAACACAATCTCTAACAACTTTTTACACAAATTTCAATACATTTTTAAGAAAAAAAGTATAACAAATTTTCTCTATCTATACTATTTCACCTAATTTCAATATTTTTTTATTAAATAATTACATCAAATCATCTCTCTATCTTTTATATCGACACTCATAAAATACTATTTTATATAAATATTTACCATCCTACTAGAATTCTACAATTTTTTTACTAAACGAACAGGCATTTTGGAAGTAGGAATTTGCCCCTGCTTCCAACGTCTTATTTTCTTTCTGCTTTTAAACTCAACCATTTTACTCTCACAGTCACTGTGACATTAAAAACTCTTTTTTTCCAAAGCTCAATTAATAGCCGGCGGATGACTAAAATAACTGCAGTCGTATGTAATCGGGCTGGGGCCTGACAGGTCAGGCTCTGGACTGTGAAGAGATCCTCTCCTGATGGGCTGAAAACCTGTGATAAAAGAAAAAGAACAGGGTGAAGGTCTCTCATGCTTAAGTTTAAGCTAGGATAAAATAGGGAAACTGACCATTTATTCTGCACACCTGTGTTATCTATTCTTCGTTGAATACCTCTTACCAATTCTGATATCTTGGACCCTTTTCTTGGGCGCTTCTTCCTCGAACAACTCACGTAAAACAAAAGGAATATACCCTCACGTTTTCACTTCACAGATCCATATTCCTCCATCTTCATTTACAATGGCACGGCATGGTACCGGCCTCCTCACCGCAGAAGCCACAGCCGAGCTGCATCTTCAGACTTTGGTGGTGATGGCACGCCACCGCCTCAACTGAAGGCTTTTCTTCCTGACGGGTTGCCCTGTCTCTCCTCTGCTCTGCCTTCATTCTCTTCTTTGCTTGCCAATCCTTGAGCTTAATCTGCCCTTTCTCATTCTCCAATGGCAGCGAGCAAGATCTCGTCAAAGAAAGAAAGAGTTCAGGCAGGTCGGAGTTAAAAGTGCATGATTTACAATCAGGGCCGGCTTAAGGGTAAGGTAACTTAGGCGGTGGCCTAAGGCCTCACCCTGAGCAAGGCCCCATAAAGACTAAAAATAATTTTTTATTTTTTATTTTTTTTTGTGTTGTAGATGACCTAAAAAAAACAACTTAGCTAAGAAAAAAATGGCAAGATGCAATATTTTCATATATTTTTTTTATCATGAGTGCACTAATATATTTCTTTCAGGCCTCCAAATTCATTTTTAGATATTTCTAAACTTTGCTCAAAGAGAAAAAATGTCTTATAAATTTCTTAATTGTTCTAGTCATGGGGCCTTGATGTCATGTATGAGGACCTCATAAAAAACAATTAATGGGGCATTTAAATATTTTATATTAAATTTAATAATTTTTAAATATTTTAAATTAAGTTTTATATTAAATTTTATATTAAAAAAAGCCTAATAATTTATTTTGCCTTAGGCCCCCACTTGGTTTGAGCCGGGCCTGTTTACAATGCGGACGGGCAGTGGAGGAATGCAATCGAAGGGGCAAACTAAAAAAAAAAAGGAAATTATGTATTTTAATGTTGTTGTTTGTAAGGATGTTTATCTGTGGAAATATTGGGGTTTTGGAAAATTTGGGTATTGAGATTTGTGAAAAAATATAGTATTTTATGGAAAAGTAAGGAGATAGAAGATTTAATTGAATAATATAATATTATTTTATAATTTAATGAGGAGATATAGATTATTTTATAATTGTTTGGAAAAATTGGGGAGTAGAAAAATTGGGGAACAAACGCCCCGTTTGAAATAATATTTATATTGATGTTTATTGATAATATTTATTAAAATTCAGGGAATTTTTTTATTGTGATACAAATGTTGATTTTCATTTATAATATTTATTATAATTTTAAATTTTCCTTTTATTTTCTATTTCTTTATTGTGATAAAAATGTTGATGTTTATTTATAATACTTATTACAACTATGAACATTCCTTTATTTTCTATGTTATATTTTTTTATTGCGATACGAATGTTGATATTTATTTATAGTTGAGATATAATTTAACAAAACTCCTTTTATTTTATGTTTTCTTTGTGATACAATTATATGAAAGGCATTGAGGCTTTATAAAAAAAAATATGAAAAATAAGTTAAAACAACGTACTTGACTTTTTCTTCTGTGTTTGTGTGCCAAAATTTTAGTGATTAAAATTTGGGGTACGAGAGTTAGTGAAAAAGTGAAGAGAAATAAGATTTGAATGAATTTTTTATATTTATTATAATGGGAAAATATGATTTGATAGAGATAAATATTATTTTGTAATTGTTTTAATTAAGTCAAAATTTTGGCACTCAAACACCACCGAATGTCCTTAGGTGGTCATTTCATCAACTCTAGTAACTCTGTAAATAGAAAAAACTTAATTTGGCTAACTAGGACACTGTGTAAATTATTTGTCAATAACTATATGTCCACACTAAGAGGGACACATGTTTATTGACAATTTGTTAACATGTACTCCCGATAGTCATGTTGGATTTTTTTCATATACAATATCACTCGAGTTGATGAACGGATCAGCTCATGACAACTAACAACAAAAATTTTACAACGATCAATTTAGGACAACACTTACTTTAAGGACCGATTTGAGTTGAATAATACCTCAACACTAGTGGACTCATCTAAGTCTTTATTGATTATAATGTGATCAGGCCAAGTTGGGCAACTTGTCTTCTTTGCAAGCTATCTAACTACTATGTCTTAACAAGCTTATCAATCAAAATGCTGCTTCTCAATAAATCGGTCACTAAATTTGAAGGGCGTTGCTAAAAGTTTTTCGAATCACTCACACGGGCATATATTCTTAAAAAATACTTATTGAGGGATACAGTAAAGATTACAAAAGATACAAGACTAACGAGACTATCATCTCCACCCTTGCAATGCTTCTCTTGTCTGTCTCATTTACTCAACCTTAACCTCCTTTCTCTCCAACTCCACCAATTTCTCCTCCTCAGTCACCCTACTGGTCTCCAACAGACCATTGTCGATCACTTGAGCCTTGTTCTCCTTCAACAACTCAGATACCCGTGTAGCCAAACTCAGTTTTGCATCCGGAGAAACACCGTGCTTGCCAATAATCGACGCTAGTATCGCCTCTGCAAGCAGTTTATTCTCTATCACGGCGGTCCAAGTTTCCGGTACGGTGCCATCTTTGGAGAAGAAAATCTGCACCCAAGAAGATATAAAAGCATTAGAATAAAAAATGTTCATTTCATTTGTCATAACTACGGAGAAATGAATGCATATGTAACATGTTATGTGAACAAAAGCGACACGTAACCAAATGAAGCCTAGAAATTAGCTTTAATTGGTTGACCTTTGATGGTTCGCTGACTCCGAAAAAGATAGAGGATCCAGGTGGGAAGTTCTCATCTTTGAAGATCTCGATGAACTTCTCAAAGGCTCTGGCTTCTGCATCGGTGTAAAGTCCAAGAGATTTCAAAGCGGCAAATAGAATTCTCCGAGGCCTTCTCCGAGTATTGCTGACCCGATAACGGTAAGATCATTGTCACCCGCACAAACTTCTCAAATGGGCCTAAATGTCAATTGCAACAATGTTCATGTTTCGAAATGTTAGCTTCTTACGAGACAGAGCCCATGCCCACAGAAAAAAAAAGAGCCCATCACATGAAGAGCGACTAGCTCCAGGCAGGCTAAATGGCCTAAAAAGAGACTTCTAACACCTACTACAAAGCCGAATCCAAGCCCAATGACACCCCACCAATTAGCAGCCGTTAATGAAAGGGACACTTCACCAAAATCTTCCTTAAAGACCTTATCGCAAGTCCGTGAAAGGGAGACTTTACCAGACTCCAGACTACGAAAAGTTTGGATACTGGCAACCATCCTCAGTGGTTGGTTCACCGCTATACTTTAAGACTCTTTCAAAGAAAAACCATAAAATCACGTACTTTTAGCAAATGAATACTAATCATAAGGATTAGTCCGTTACCTCTAATGACGTTCGCGAAGAAATCGTCTGATTCCGCCAGCTCCCCGGCACACTTTCCTCCCCACTTTACGGCGAGAGAAGGCCCAGCGTTGTCTTCTAAGTACACCCCCACGGCAGTGAACTTCACGAAGTTTCCTTGAATCTCCAAACCCCGGACCCCTAAGCACGTTAGCGAGCACCACTAATCAAACAACCAGTGTTTGCTAACAAAATTTTACAAAAATTTTCACCAATACACAATAAAATACTACAATATAATCTCTCTCTCATCAAATCATAATTTTTCACAACAAAAAATATAAAAAATTATCTCTCTCTTCACTTTTTCACTAAACTCAATACCATCACTAAACTCAATACCAAAAATTTTACAACACAGACATAACCTCGAACACATGAAAAGACTTAACTGATGAAAGGGCACAAATTGCGAGTTCCCTAGGGGTGGCGTAGCTTAAGAACCTGCGCCGCCGAGGAAAAAGGACTTGGTGGACCCTGGATGCGAATTCTCCTACTGATCCTTCCTAAATCTACCAAAATTATCGGTAGCCTAACATCCTGATATTATCCAATTTATTGATAATCGAAATCGATCATCGTACTCCAGTACGGCAGTACCACAAAGAAAGAAATAGGACATAGCAATCTTAATATATGTTTCCCCTCCGTTTAATCAACCCTAACATCCTGATCTCTCTTCTTCTGCTGTCATTGTCAATCAACCTCAGCATTCTCTCCTTTCATTCTCCTTGGTCGGTTGCTTATCATTCTCGGCATCTTTCAGCAACTTTGCTAAACGCGTAGCCACGCTCTGTTTTGTTGCTGGCGAAACACCCTCCTCACCAATCATGGTGTCCAGCACTCCCTCTGAGAGTAGTTTATTCTCTACCACTGCATTCCACCTTTCAGGTAAGGATCCATCATCTTTGGAGAAGCCAATCTGCAGTTAGGAAGAAGAAAACATGAGATATATTAATGGAGGGTCTGAGACTCTGAGTCCGGTGTCTGGAATTGTTTAAGGAGAAAGAGAAAACTCTGTGCATGCGTTGTCAAATTTTCTTCCAACGCAAAAATTGGAGGACGTCGTAGCCGATCAATAATGATTAACTGACCATTATTGATTGGCAAGGTGATTGTCCGAAGAGGATGGAGGAGCCAGATGGAAGTTTCTCATCCGTGAAGGCTTCCATATACTTTTCAATGGCTTTGGCTTCTGCGTTGGCGTAAAGTCTAACAGATTTCCAATATCCAATAAGTTTATCCGAGAGCTTGCCGGCGAATTCGTAACCCGTTAACGGCAAGAACGGCGTGACCTGGATGAACTTCTCAAAGGGAACTACATGTGAAAGAAAGGCGTAGCCGTGTTCACACTTCAAAGTTCAAACATTTTTTTTATTATTATTTTTTTTTGGGTTAAATGCATCTCATACTGTGATATTCCCGAATTTCAAATATGCTGTTAATGTGTTGTTTGAAACACTAACAGGGGCATATTTGTAATTTGCGAATACCACAGGGGCATGCGATGCATTTAAGCTTTTTCTTTAAAAAAAAATTAATTTAATTTTTTAAAATAGACACGTCAGCACCAATAAGATAATGACACGTCATCATTTTTTATTTTATTTTTAAAAAATTAAATCTTAAAAAAAAGACAGCCTAATTTTTCTTCAACATAGCCCATGTGTTCGTTTTTGTCTTTTTTTATATAATTTTTTTAAAAAAACTTGCGTAGTTCAACTTAACCACCGTATTCATTTGTGTATGTGTTTTTGAACCACGCAGGTTTTTTTAAAAAAAAAAATTATGAAAAATGAAAGAAAAAAAAAGATAGAAACGAACACATGGGCTAAGTTGAAAGGAAATGAGGCTAAGTCGTTTTGTGTTTTTTTTTAAATTAAATTTAAAATAAAAAATAAAAAACACGCAGAAACAAATACAGTGGCTAAGTTGAACTACGCATTGTTTTTTTTTTTTTAAAAAAGACAAAAACGAACACATGAGATATGTTGAAGGAAAATGGGGCTAAGTCTTTTTTAAAATAATAATTTCTTTTTTAAAATTAAATATGATGACGTGTCATCATTTTATTAGTGTTGGCGTGTCTATTTTTAAAAAAATTATTTATTTTATTTTTTTAAAAAAGCTTAAATTCATCACGTGCCCCTGTGGTATTCGCAAATTGTAAATATGCTCCTGAGGTATTCGCGATGACATGTCATCATCTGATTGATGCTGACGTGTCTATTTTTGTCACGTCAGCATTTACCGTTAATGTTTCAAACGACACATTAACTGAGGGGCATATTGTGACCTTGATGTTTACCTAAGGGGTATGAAAATGACTTTGTTTACCTCAGAAGTATATTTGCAATTCGCGAATACCAAATAGGTATGAGATGCATTTAGCTTTTTTTTTTTAGCAAGATATGTTCATATGCCAAAACTTCTTTATCAATCTTTATCTCAATAAAGTTTGTTACCCTTAATGACGTCCCTGAAGAATTCGTTAGATTCAAACCGCTCCTCCGCACTCTTTCCTCTCCACTTAACGGCGAGTGAAAGCAAGGCGTCGTCCTCCAATCTGAACTATGTTCGGTCCGACGGCTGGAACGTAAAGTGTCGTCCAACCTGGGACTCACACTCCTCTCTTGGTCGATCAATCCCGACCGTCGGACGGCTGGAACTTTACGTTCCAATCGGACCGAATGAAGTTCAGATGGAATCCGAACTCGTCCTCCAAGTACACCTCTATGGCCGTGACATTCACCATCTTCCCTTGAATCATCAATCCCCTTTCCCCTGCGCACGTTAGCGAGCACAAGGAATCAAATAACAACATTCATATATAACACAAAGACTAGATTAGCTGATACAGCATGCAAATTGCGAGTGCTCTAGGGGTGCGTAGCTTGTAACAAACCTGCGCCAGCGAGGAAGAAGGTCTTGGTGGAGCCCGGAGGCTTCGTTGTGGGCCGGTACACCGCGCTCTCCACCTGAACCCCTGGGAGGGACGCTGCCGGAACCATTTGAGCGTGTAATTGTTCCAGTACGTAATGTGGTTTGTATCGTCTGGGACGTTCGTTTTACAGAGGGGCTGGTAGGTTCGTACATCCTATCCCCTCCTCGTAACCTCGGTTACTAGGATATTATTTATTACTTGTTAGATTTGAGCTGCACTTTCGGATTAGGATCTTCTCCACATGCATTTTATTGTATTATACAATTGAAAAAAAAAACAATAATAAAACTATATTATTATAAATATTACTTTAATAATAAAATTCAATTATTGTGTTTTTCCGAGTTCATAATCTTTTTCACATTAATTGAGAACGAAACAAGGGCGCCGCAATTGCATTTATGGAAACAATTGAACTTGCGGCAGCGGCTCTCTATTCTGACTTGTACTAGCTATCAATGAAAAATCCCTTCGCATTGAATTCTAAGCGCTGATCCAAGGCCACTGCATTTAAAGAGCCCATCTTAGTTTAGTTGATTAACTCCTATCCGTTTTCAAGACCTCTAATGAAGCGTGAATCCACAGATTTTAACGTATAAGAATATTAAATATAAATCTTAGAGCAATTTAAAAATATAGTTTTATGGATAATACGATAACTGCGTACCAACTTGGACGGTGCTCTCGTCGGCCGAGCCCAACTAGAGAGGCCGAAAGGAGATAAGGTGGCCGACAATGTCATTTAGCCAGAAAGCCACGGGAACCAGCCTTGAGCATGGCCCAAGAGTGAGCTCAGTTTTTGCATATAGGCCTGACCCAGTTCCTTCACCTCTACTGTATGGGCCGATCATGAGATACTAGTCTCCTAAACAGCTAAACAGATAGAATGGAAGGTCACGTAGAAAAAAGAAGATAGAATGGAAGGTCAACAGTCACCGCGACCAAAATGGCAAAGAAATAAACAAAGAAAAAGTTTTCGTTTGTTTGTTTTTGGGTGGGATTCAGGAGTCAGCTGTTACTTTCCAAGTATTTGTCAAGCAGCACTGGTTAAAATAATTACTCTATTGGAATGAACCACGTATGTTTGTTGGTCGAAGAATATTTTTGAAAATTTATAGGAATTTTTATTAGAATTTATTGAAGTTTATGAAAGATAAAATATGTACGTGTTAAAGTTAAAATTTTAAAATATATTTATTTTGTTAAAAAATTTCAGAGCTCGAAATTGGGAAAACAAACACCATACGAAGAAATATTTTTTTGTGTGTGGACAATTTGAAGGAAAGAAATTAGGTTATGTTTGTGTTATAAAATTTTTGGTATTGAGTTTAGTGTTGGTATTGAGTTTAGTGAAAAAGTGAAGAGAGATGTAATTTTTTATATTTTTTGATGGGAGAGAGAGATTATATTGTAGTATTTTATTGTGAGTTGGTGAAATATTTTGTGAAATTTTTGGTGCAAACGCACTCTTAGTACAAAAAGATTTGCCGGGAATTGTAAGCAATCCATTTGTGAATTTTAAAAGAAGTGGAGGTAAAATATGGAAACTATTTGCATGTTCGGTTACCATTTTTATTTAGGATTTACATCTTATTTTTATATTTACAATTCAAAAATTATAAAACACACATATTTTAATACAACACTTTATTACATTTTTTACAAACATCAATAACTTCACACAACTTTTACACGCATGACAATACAAATTCAATATCAGCTAAATATTCACAATTTTATTATAATTATACAAATTTCTTCCAAACAACCTCACTTAGGTCCAGTAAAAGTCCACCCAGCCACTCCCACTCCCACTGCCACCACTAGAAACTTAAACGACGCCGGTTCAGCTCCAAAACTTGCCTAATCCACGTTTGAGCCGCTCGCTGACCGCTTCCCCACCGATCCCAAATCATCCAAAACGCTGGCACTTCCCCAATTTCCTCTTCTAAACCCTCCCCCAAAACACCTTATTTTTCTCCTTCTCCATCTATTTTATTTTTCAGAATTTCTATTTCTCTCGGCGATTTTCTGTGATTCTCGTGGAGAATGTCGTGGCTGAGATCTGCTGTGAGCAAGGCGGTGGAGGTCGGCAACAAGAACAACCTTACCCGCACCGTCAAGAACTACGCTGACTCCGTCGTCCACCACGCCGGCCAAGCTGTTGCTGAAGGCGCCAAAATCCTTCAAGATCGGATTGTATTTTTCCTACATTTTCTCTCTTGGTTTTTGCCTTTCTCGCACTTTCTTTTTCATTATATTTTTGGAGAGCTAGAAATTGAGGAAAATAGTAAGATATTCATTTGTTTATTTCCTTTCTGCAATCAGAAATAGTAGACTACTTTTTTCGTCGCGTACTCTAGTTACGCACGTACTGCCAACATCAGCTGAAATTGCTTTGTTCTTTCGTTTAGGGGATTTCTTAGATTTTAATTCCCAGTTATTATGTTTTCAATCGCATTTGTGGCAATTGGAAGGTATTGTTTGCTTTATATGGCGATTTAGTTTTCGTCCAAATTCAGAAAAAAATGGGGAAAATAAACTACCATATCTTTTGCACTTGCATTTCAACGGAACATGAGTTTTTTTTTAGTTAATACGGAATTTCCATTATGCTCTTATTAAAATCAAGTAGCAGGTTACATGGTGCAATGTGTTAGAGATTGATAGTTTATGGGTGCAATGTATCAAACGTGGTAGTTTAGGGTACAAAATGTAAGACATATGGTAATTCGTGGGTAAAAAATATATTTCGGGGAAATTTTTTATATATGATCTATCTAACTTTGTTAAGTTGCATGCATATATAGGTGGCTCGGAACTTTAAAAGTGTTAAGCAGACCGTTAAGAGACTGGAAGAAGCTGCTGTTTCCTGTAGGGGTGCTGAGAGAGTTCAGTTGCTGAGGAGATGGTTGGTTGTGCTTAAAGAGGTCGAAAAATCATCTGGAGCCGCCCTTGAAGATAAAGAAATGACCCTTGAGCAACACCTTGTTTCAGATGAAGGAAAGGATAGCCCAAAAACACCTTCAATGGTGAGTAAACGTTTTTTTAATTGTTCGAATCTATAATTGCTAGCATTATGGTTATATTATTAGCAGTTCCATTTCCTTTTTCTTTTTCTTCCCAATAGGGTCCCGAACCATTAATGTTTATTATGCCTCCTGCATTGACTGTTTCAAGACTTGATGGCTCATAGTGTTTTTCCGCAGCAGTATGGCTATTTGATGTAATCTGAAGTAAATGGTTTCTCTTTTGTTTAAGCTGATTACCTCTTATTTTTCCCTTCTCTTGTAGGTCCTGTATTATGATGCTGATGTTGGGGGTGAGCCAGTGAATTTTCTCGATGTTTTTCTTCAGAGTCAGGCTCTGGAGGGCATAACACTGTCTATGGTACATCAAACTAAGTTCAATAATTTATATAGGGCATAATCTCTACGTTTTATGATTGTTGATTATGGAGGTTAACCGCAGGTTAACTCTTTTCTATGCCTCAGATTCTTGAAGCACCAGTTGAGGATGAAGTGTCCCTGCTCCTGGAGATGTTTGAGTGAGTTTTCGCAAATTACTAAATTATTTATTGTTGTCTGGAACTGCCTGCATTGATTTAATATCACTGTACTGGAAATTTTGTTGATTAATTAGATTTTAACCGAATGAAGATATGGTTTTTTTAATCTTATTGTCTTCTTATTCTGCAGTTTGGGGATTTTGGTCCTTTGAGGCAAATGTAAAATTAGTTTTCAGGATTCTTGACTTGGGTTTACCTTTAATAAAATCTGAATGTTGGAAAATAATATTTTTTGCTTGTAGGGTCTGTATTACTGGAGGAAAAGAAGTTTGTAATGCAATAGTGAGCAGCATACAGGATCTGGCAAAAGTCTTTTCAAGCTACCAAGATGAAGTACTGGTAAAGACGTGAACATTCACGCAAATAATGTATCAAAAAGACCAGCCTTATGATATTAACTGCTTTACATGGGAAGCATGCTCTACACATGCACAAACGGGGAATTTTTTCATGTTAACAAATGCCTTGTTCGAAAAACCATCATTCCCAAGTCCACTTCATAGGCAGCATAGTGTATGCTTTTCATTTTGACTCATATATTGTACTTTTTCCCCTTGATAAGAAGTAAACCTTTTCATACAGTGTTGCACAACAGTATTAGTAAAGAGTACATCAAGAAAGTAATGACCCAAAAGGAAAAAAAACTAGGTCACTTTATGTGTTAAGGAGGAACAAGATTTTGATAAAGAAATATTCTGGTATTGTCCTCCTTTTTAGCCTTATGTTGCTATTTTGGAGAGTTGCATCAGAGTTTATCCCCAAACAATGTATTATTCTAACTTACAACAATGAATTGGAGTATCTAAAGGGATGCTTGTATGAGCTTTCCCCCTTATTTGAGCTTTGAAGTTCAAAACTACAGATATTTATGTGTATTTCATATTCAGGTGAAGCGGGAGGAATTGCTTCAATTTGCACAAGGTGCCATTACAGGATTGAAACTTAATGCTGATATTGGAAGGTGCATAACAAATGACTGCTACAAAATTTCACCTCATTCTCCCCGTGTTGGCTTGTAGGACTGATGATATTTCCATTCCTTGGCATGCAGTATGTTACTTTATTTCACAATAGAGCAATAGTTGATATTGACATCCTAATTAAGCTTTTTAGCCTTCAAACACTGCTGCTAGCATGAATAGCTTTTATCATGAGTGCAGTTCTTCAGATTACGCAATTCAGCAGATATGCACTGATTCGTTTCTAAGTAGATATTCATATCCAATAGAATTCTTTGTAGTCATTGTCATGCTTTCTAGAAGTCCTGCTGCTTTCGTGTTGGTGGACATCTGCTTGGTGAGAGGGTGCTTGTCAGTTTTATGCCAAGCTGGAGTATGAAAAACACAGCTCTTAGTGTCACCTGCTGCTAGTTAAGTATGTGCTTGCGTCCTGTTTAGATGGTAGAAACAAGGGCTGAACCGGGGTATGGTTCAAATCTTGCTCAGCAAGAAAGAGAAGATGAAAGTTTCTTACAGTTGTAAAATCCTACACTTCTAAAACTGTGCAGGATTGGGTAAATGACTTCCAATTTAAGCCTTTTCTCTTGCTGGGGACTAAGGTGAGTGGAATTACAATTGGCCCTACACCAGTGGCACAAAATTTGTAGTGAGTTCAACTATAAGGTCCCTAAGAGACTTATCATAAAAAAAAGGTCCCTAAGAGACAGGGTGCGAGTAGTTCTCCTTGACAGGTAATCTTGGAAATTTGGTGCATGCTCAGGCACTCACCGAGATGTTTCTCCTCTGCGTATAACTTTAAGGTTAACTGGTGGATATGCATCGAGGGTGCTAGGGAATCATTTTTTTTTGATAAGTAAGCCAGTTTTATTAAACACAAAGGAAAACAAGGAACAACGGAGTCACCAGTACAAGAGAATGTACTGAGGAACTCCCAAAAAAAAAAAAAAAAACCCTAGAACAGGTCTAAGAGAACACTCCCCCCACACGCCAACAAGAAAAACAAAAGCACCCCCAAGAAACTCCCGCCCACACGCCAACAAGAAAAACAAAAGCACCCCCACAAAAACCCGCGCTAAGTCTTCCGAACGATCGAGGGAGCCCCATCATAGTTAACTGAAGACTTCAATCCCTGCAGCTCTCTGATCATCTTCCCCTTTGATTTTCTAGACTTTTTCGAACAAGGCTGCACCCGATCCCGTTCCAATGCTGCAAAGAGATCTCTCAGTTTGTCCTCTTGACCACAACACGACAGTCCAACCATATTACCCACTGAGGAAACCATATCCAAAACCCACGCCGGAGATTCACCCTCCAAAGCGTTACTAGGGACCGCTAGAATAGGTCTAAGAGAACACTCCCCCTCCTCCTGCCCACCTAAGAGGGGCCCAGAGATAGGCCCAGCACACCCAGCGTGCCCAGCCCCTCCTTCAATCACAACCATAGCCCCCGATAACTCAGCTAAAGTCTCCGGGTCACCAATTTTCAGCCCATCCGAGAGAGGCCCAGCAAACCCATCATGCCCAGCCCCTCCATCATAGACAACCAGAGCCCCCGATGAAATCTGACCCTCGAAAGTGTCTTCGGGCTTAGATTCCGGCGTTAACTCCGACGTCTGAGAGGCCTCCGGGCAGTCACCGTCGACAACAGACGGCGCCGACGAGAGGGTATCTGCCGCCGACGAGTGGCCTTTTCTGCTTCCGAGCTCGGTGACCTTCGAACGTGTCTCGGCGTCTGATATGCCATCAGCAAGAACGCTAGAGGCTGCCGGAGAAGGTATCGACGCTGGCAGGACAAGGAGACCCTCACCCCCAACCGCAGACAACGTCGGCGAGTTGTCTGCCGCCGACTTAGAGCTGGTATATGATTGTGTGCCGTCGAGGCTACCGCCAGGAGAGGGCGACAGGACCGATCCAGGGACAACGAAAGATACCCGTTGGTCCGGGTCTACAACAAGCCCAACAGTCGGCCCACTCGACAAAAGGCCCCCAGTCGACAGCTCCCCAACCCCACAGTCCAAGCCAACAACAGGCCCACTCGACGAAAGGCCCCCAGTCGACAGCTCCCCAACCCCACAGTCCAAGCCAACAACAGACCCAATGGTGTCGGGCTTCAGAGAAACCACCTCAACTCCCTCAGGCTTCAGAGAACTGACGCCACCCACAGGCCCACCTCCAACTCCCGGCCCAGCACACTCAGCACAGTCGACCCAGCCTTCCAACAGCCCCTCCGAGCCCTCACCCAAGACAAACCCGATGAGCCTCTTCAATTCCTCAAGCAAGCCGTTAAATTTTAAACGAAAATGCTTTGGGCAGCAAACCTCTGACATGACAGGAGTAGCCCCCATGGCAGACATAGCTGCCCCCTCGACTGCAGTGTTCATCCCTACCAACATCGACGACTTCCTTTTGCCTCCTGCAAATGGAACGGCACTTTGAGCAGGAAAAACAGCCTGCCCATGGCCACCCTTTCTCAACCCCATCTGAACAACATCCGCGAAGGACAGCTTCTCTCCTTCTACCACTGCACCGCCAGCACCAAGGTGACTCCCTACCGGCCCAAATTGATCGACCACCCCCTGGAAACACGCTGCCATAGCCAACCAACCAGCTCCCTCTCGACCTTCAGGGACCATGACCACCCCTTTTCGGCGTCCTTCTCCAAACGCCATCACGGCAACAAATCTACCCGACTTGTTAGCACGTCGTTGAGCCAGGAATGCCCTTGAGCCTTCATTGAATCTCAACACGACATCCTGATCAGCATCAACTCCCAATAGCTGGCTGGCTAAAGAAACTAACCATGCAGCCCCTAATCTCCCAAGCGAAATGGCACTATGAGACTTTCGACTCCACTCCGACCATCTAACATCTCCCCTAACATCAACAGACACCTGAAAGGTTTTGGCTTCCACTCGAAAACACCTATCTAAACCCATCTAAAAACTAGAAGCAGCACAACCAGAAAACAAGAACCATGACCACAACAGTAGAAAAGACATTGGCCAAATCTTATGTTGCAGTTACCATGAAATGGTCTGCAAAAGACAATTAGGGTGCTAGGGAATCATTAGATTATCATTATACTCTATTTTATTGTCCCATTGCTATACAAAATGGTCTTTGATTTCAAATTCAAGGATGAAGGTGATGCTGATCTGGCTGTGACAATTTAATAAATTAAGGCTGAGGGGCTGTAGATGGTTCCACTATGCATGCTGTGGAGCTTATGTGAGGACAGAACATCTCAGTTGCAGAAACTGACTTGTCTTTTCCCTTGCAAACTTTGATTGCCTACAAGTTTTTTGCTGTTGCTGCAGTAGTTATTTTTCTTTCTCCACTGATCAGTTTTTTTTTTTTAAATCGCAAGCCTTGATGCTTTGCTAGGTCAATGGGGCTCATCTCTTGGGTTACATCCATTTTGGGGCTCATTTAATACGTTCCTTAATTTAGAAAGAGGAAAAAGAAAGAAAAATAAAGTTAACAGGTTGTTTCTTAATTTATTTATTTACAGAATTGATGCCGAAGCTGTTGGACTTAAGAGAAAGCTTGAAGAAATTTCAGCTTCCCAGAAGTCTTCAGATGAAGGCTGTGAAAAGATGTCAGAAGGAACAGATTTAGCGACAATGGAGGTTAGCTTGTTCTTCTTGAATAGGCAAATATAATTGAATATAAGAGTAACACTGATGAATTTATTGTGTTTTTTTTAAAAGCAGGAGATTAAATGGTTACCAAATCATGACATACTTCCATTTATTCCTTCTTGATTATTATTCTTCTGTTCTTATCTTGAATTTAGATTTCTTGCTGAAATTTGGTTACTTTTTCAGCAACATATATCTCATGGAATCAGAGATCTCATGAACAAAGTGCACACTAATCCAACATTTCTTCCATTTCTTTCTTGATGCTTATATTTTTGAGTGGGAAGTTGCACATGGAGTTTTGTTAATCTGTGTTTATGGCAGGCTTTGAAAGAAGCACTTGCCCAGATTCGAGTTTGTTCCAGATTGGAAGGGCTTTTACTGAAAAAAAAAATCCTAAACAATGGAAACACCCCTGAGATTCATGCTCAAAAGGTAAGCTTCTCTCTTGCTGTTGAGTCACTGAAGGGTTATGAATTTTTTTATGCTTACAGTTCAGGTTCCAATTTGTGGAGGTTGACATGATTCTTTTACCTTTACCTGCGGCGCCACAGTGCACCAAGGAAGTGGTTTGGAGATACATCATCTATATATGAGTGTAAACTTACTAGGTTGAAAGTTTTTTTATTCCATGTATGGATTCAGGAGCATAGGGCATGGAACAAGATGAAGGAGTTACTGATTCTATGATAGGCGACACATTGTAGGAGTAGTATGAAGGGTAATGTTGTGTTAGTGTTTGATAGTGGTGCTCTGCACAAGCTGATATTGTAATTGTCGGGAGAGAGTTCAATGTGCCATAGGTGAAAGGAAGAAGTCTTTGACAAAAAGATACTGCCCAGATCTATTCCATACTTAGGTCATCTCTTCCATGTATTAGCGTGATCTACACATCAATTCCGCGTCTTTTGCTACATTTATCCGTCATGAACTTCAAAACTTGTTATTACTCCAACGCCTCCAATATACAATGCATTCATCTTTCAGCAAAGTTGCATTGTGTTTGGGTACATAATAGGTACAACTAATAAGTTCCATGGAACAAGTTTTAATTGAGTTATTGACCTGTGGCTTTCTTACTTGCCCCCCTCAAACAAAGGCAAATCACTTAGACTGCTTAAAAATTGATGCAAGCAAAGTTCCTCAGTACCTATGGGTTGAAGCATGTAATAAAGCAGTGCATAGCTTATTTGTGCCAATCCCTTGGCCTCAGATTGTGCAAATTGCTTTTCCCTTCTTTCTTCTTTTTTTTGCCAACTGATTCCCAGATAATTTCTTTTTGCTGTTACATGTATTAATAAGCAAATGCTGAGGTCCCTTAAATGTTTCCAAAGCTACTGTCACCATTGTTGTCTTTTGTCTATGAGCAGGTGGATAAGTTGAAGGTCTTATCAGAATCTCTTGCTAGCTCAGCTGCTAAAGCTGAAAAACGTATATCAGAACACCGGTATAAATCAAACTACTTTCTTAATCTGTGACCTTAAATTGAGATTGTACTGTACTTATGATCTAGAAACTGTTTCTGATTAGTTAATATGACCATTGGAACACTTTATGTTCTCCTATTAGAAAGTTGGCTTGGAGTATGCATAAAGCATTATGCCTTGCGTGATAATAAGTCAATGGTCAGATTGTTGTAATCTAGATTCAGTGGTACAGTGGTCTTTTGTTTCCTTTTAAATGTGATTTGAAGTCAAATGTTGCTTATAAAGCATGTCACGTCCTTATCCTGTAGGAAGGACATGTAATGAATTTTTCGGGGGTTTTTATTTGTGAAAGAGAAGAGCTGGTATCTGATTGTGTTTGGCCAATCTCTTTGTTTTGAGTAGCGTGGTAATGAACCTAATGGTAATCTAGTACTGGATTTACAGTTAAATTTCAGGTTGTTTTTTTCGTCAATGGAAAGATGACTGATGGTTTACCAAGGTTCTTTAAGGCCTCCAAGTTATTACCTGCACCAAAAAGTGTGGTGTTTGCTTTTAGAGACCCCACAGTCCTTACCCAGAGATGAGTTGTGCATTACTCCTTATTCCTTACATTGTTACTGGTTACCAGAATGAGTCTTACCCCAGGTGGTGTTTTATTACCAAGCGTGGTGTTTGCTTGTAGAGAGTATATCTTACATGCTCCACCACCTCTAGTTATCCTGTAAAACACTAATTTACCTCATTTATCTGTTGGTCAGTTCTCTGCTCGCAGAATATGGGATTAGTAACTACTAGTCCTCCCTAACAATCTTAGGCTATTTTGAGAATTGCTCAACAGTCATTCAACTGGTTTATACTTCGTTTCAAATAATCACTTAAAATTAGAACTAACAGGGTGACAGGTTGAGAGGCTGAAGTTTAGATTTTGTATGGCTAAAGGTTGGGTTGTGTGGAGGATGCTTGGATTGACCGAATCCTTCAACTAAGAGTAAATCACTAAATGAGGTTTTTAGCGAGTTAATGGGTCCTTTTAAATGTCTTAAAAGTCGGAGATTCCTGGAGTCTTAGCTGTTTGGACCTGAATCTCTCACCTTTCCGACAGTTTAGTGAAATTATATTGTCCATTTTACGGTAGATATTGGTAATAAGAGGTTACAACTCGAGAAACATTATAAACTAATCTACCTCGTTGGGAACGGAAGGCCTCGTGAAAGAAATGGGAATAAATGTTAAATGGGATCATGGGGTGCCTCATGACATTGTAGCTATGTCAAGAAACAAGATGTAAGGCAAACCTGAACCTCTTTATGTCTACTTATGGGGTTCCTGTAGTGGATAGTTGATCAATTGAATGCAATGAATGATATATGCTTTGTACTTATTCCACTGTTGCTTTTGGATGTTAGGTTTAAAACTATTCTCTCTTTCTCTATTGGCAGACTGCAGCAAGAGGAGGCATTAAAGGTGCGTGTGGCCAAAGCAAGTGAAGTTAGTGGAAGGGAAAAGGTAATGTGCTTCCACAGAAATGCGTTTTTCATGTCTGTTGCCACTGCTATGTAGTCGATAAAGAAAAGGAGACCATTCGCTTGTAGTTATAGGTAGGAATGGGAAAAGTGTATCGTGGAATTATTTGAAGAAGGCTTTGCATTTCTAATATTCTGTCATTTAGGTGGCATTGATCACTTAAAATTATGTGAAAATTATGGATGGTTGCTCAAAGGTCTGCCAAGCGCCATAGAAGTTATATTTTGTAATCAATTATTGTGGGGACTTGCGCCATAGAAGTTATATTTTGTAATCAATTATTGTGGGGATATACAGATATGTACATGTATGTGTTTATGTATTTTCTTTTAGTTCGAGCTCTAAATATTTATGTAGTTCTGCAACCTTTGAGAATGTCATCATCTATGTGCATGCATATTTTGGAATCATAAACATCTTGTTGCTTGGTTTCATAATGTTTCACACTTGATGGTCCCGAATAGTTGTGTAACATTTAGAATATGGGATACTGTGTAGATTCATTTGAAAGTAACACTACTGTGTCTTCCTTTGTTGTTAATGATCTTCCTAGGCTTTATGGTATATATGCAGTACAAAACCCATGCTTGCTACAGGCAGCGGATTTGTATATTTGCTGTGCCAATTTGTTTAGGAGAAATATTGAAGTGTTAGTTTCCATTAATTTGTTTCCAGGAATTAGCAGCTGAGATAGCAGAACTCGAAAGACAAAGAGATGATCTTGAAGCTGAATTGAAAAAGGTTTCTCACGGTTTTCTTCTTGCTCTCTCGCTCTCACACACATCAAAATGAAATTTATATTTGCGGGGAAGCACATTCTTGTTATTTTGGTTTCTATCACATTTTATTCCGCCTTTACATATCTCTTCCAACATTTTAAATCTGCATTCTATGGATTCTGCCTTTGTTAGTTGTGTGGCATTGGTCCCCCCCCCCCCCAAAACAAAAAAATAATAAATAAAATTGTCTATATACAATTGAAACTGTTTCCTTATTTAAGTATGCCGCAGCAAATGCATTAGTAATTGGCTAAAAGGTGGTTGATAAAATATTATTTTTTTCAGTTATAATGGAGCTGCAAGTACCTTGAAAATTGGCAAGATTTTAAACTTGTATCAAAGTCGTGATTAGGTCATCTTCTCTTCGGAAGATATAAGATACAGAAGAGTCTGAAAGTTGATCAGGGGTTGGTCAACCTCTTATTCGAGGCTTTTTAGAAGACCTTTGTGATGTGTCCCATATGGCTAGTTCTTGATTATTTTGAAGATTTTAAGACTGGTGCATGTGAAGTAGGTTAATATCTCCTTGGCTGCTGCTCATGCACGCCTTCACAATGCCAGAGAAGAGAGGGATCAGTTTGAGGAAGCTAACAATCAGATAGTTGAACACTTGAAATCAAAGGTTTGGATTCTTCATTCCCAGATTCTACAAGCTTATATATTTAATACTGATAATATTTGTGCTATAGGGTGGGCATGTTTACTAGCTCCTTATCATTCAGCTACCTGAAATATCATCTGGAAATTGTTGCAGGAAGATGACCTGTCCAAATCCATAGCCTCATCTAGGGTAGAAGCTGATGTACTCAGCACATGGATTAATTTTCTGGAAGATACTTGGGTTTTTCAATGCTCGTATGCGGAAATTAAGGAGAAGCAGGTCAAGTATGTACCTTGACTGATTGTTCTTGAGTAGTGCCCTTCAGAAATTTTGTTTTTCAAGCATTTGTCATGTATAAACCCTCCAGCATAGAGAAGGATAAATGTTATTACTTGTTCTCTTATGTGTCATGGATTTTTACTTAGTATTGCTTATTTGCATATCCAAGTGATGAATTGGAGAGGCATGAGGACTATTTTGTGAACTTGGCCAGCCATCTCCTCTCTAATTACAAGGTATATAACTATATATTATACTTTTTTATTAAAGATTTACTTCGACAATGGAACTTAAAGTTTTGGATAAAGTTGAAAGCTCTTCCTACGCTGCATATCCAACCTCTTACCCCCTTATGCAGAAAGAGCTGGGGCCTTGGATCAGCTGTATTGGGAAATACGTGGAGAACTTGAAGAATTTGAGCGAGGGGTAATACCGTTTGTTGCACTGAACGAGTTCAGACCTATTTTTACCCTGCTTTTATTTTATTTTTTATTTTTTTGTCTGTTGAGACAGGTCAGAGAATGCATCCATTTTGGGTAACGAGGAGTCTAAAGTATTAAACCCAAGGGAAAATTTTGAGCAGGAATATTTGGATTATGAAGCCAAGGTAAAAACTCTTTAACCTATTATTGATATTGAACTGAAGAAGTTTGAGGCGGGCAGGAAGAGGAAAAATATTCTTTTTTTTTTCCCATGTGTTTGGTTCTCTGTGGAAGAAGAGCGAAAGGAAAACAAATGCTGGACCTATTATTTGTCTGTTGATTTGTTTTCTTGTTTCAGATCATAACCACCTTCAGTGTAGTGGATAACATGAAGGAGCAGTTTTATGCTCAGCAAGGGAAAATATCCAGGTTCCATATTGTGGCTAACTTCACCTGTTTTGTTTTTAACTTTATGATTTTTCTAGGGGTCTGGAATTTTCCCTCAAATTGGATTATTTGGCCTCTGGTTGATACAGGAAAGAAGATTCAAAGGTCCAGGAGCTTTTTGATGACATTGAGAAGTTAAGAGCAGAGTTCGAGTCTATTGAGAGACCAAATTTAGAAATGGAGACTCCAACCCCAAAATTTGAAGCTCAAGCTAGTGAGAAGCTGGAGAAAATACCGCCTCCGCCTCCAATGCTTGCTACTGAGACACCAAGAGCTGAGATAGACGAGCAGCACAAGTCACCCGCAATCAAGATAGAGCAAGTGCTAGACACTGAAGCAGAACTGGCTAAGTTGGAGTCTGAGTTCGGGAAGGTTGGTAGAGACTACTCCGCAGAGGAGATTGGGGACTGGGAATTTGATGAGCTTGAAAGAGAATTAAGAGTTGGCGATTCAGCAACAAGCAAATAAAGCATAAACTCTGCCTAGTGCTGACTTGTCATCCAAGTCTAGCAAAAGAGCAAGCATATGTATAAGGATGATACGAACTTGTTTGTTAGATTCCAACCTTTACAAAGCTGCATTCTAGATATCAAGTTCTGTATCTTTCTGTAACATTTTATGGAGTTCCAATTTTTTCATTCTTCTGTATATTCTCAAAACTTGTATCTGTTTTTGAGTAATGGATTAGACAAATGAATCAAATGTTGTTTGGATGTAAAAGTGGAACCTTAACAATGTTAAGGACGATTGCTTCGTGCATCATAAACATTTATGTAAAGTTGGTCAGGTAACATCTATTCACACTACTTTTTTTTCTTTGCCATAACTTACGCTGTTCCCGAGATTACCTACCTTTAATGAGCCACAAATTGTGGTGGGTAAGTTTGTAAACGAGCCGAGCCGAGCCGTGTAGTGAATGTTCGAGCTCGGCTCGTTTAATACGAGCTTGAGCTCGAATAAAGTTCGAAATTCATGTTCGAACTCGACACGTTATTTTTTAAATAAGTTTGAGCTCACCTCTTGAGCTCGACACAAAACAAAACAAATAAACAAGCTCGGCTCGAGTTCGAGTTTGTTTTGTATTTTTAAAGCTTAGGGATAACCTTTTCAAGATTTGAATTTATCATACTTTTTGGCACTCAAAATTTTGGCCCTAATTAAAAAAAATTATAAAATAGTATCTTCTTATCAAATTCTTCTTTTATATTATAATATTTAGTCAAATATTTTATCTCTTCACTTCTTTACCAACTCACATAAATTATTTTTACTTCATTATATCTCATACTTCAAAATTTTAACCACCTCAAAATTTTTAACACTCAAAACACTTATTTGTGATTATCACAAAAGTAATAACTAAATGATCTAATCTATTGCTTAGTAAAATAAACAATAATATGTACTAACCAATAGAAGTGTACTAGAAAATAATAGGGTCATTTTCACTATAAATTTAGGCTTTCACAAACAAATATAGTCTGCAAAACATTAATATCATAATTACATGGTAACGAGGAAAACCTTACCACCAATCAAGCATTCAAAAATACAAGCCAATAATTTTTGTACCAAATCGTGAGCATACGTCAAACACATAATCAATGAGAACATTTTTAGTTAGTGATTAAACAAAAAATAACTCATATAAATATATATTTTATAAGTTAACTTAATATGATAATATTATAAAAATTTAATATAAACCATAACACATGCATATACATAGGATATTTAACATAAGTAAATAGGCTCTATAATGTTACTAATTACTAATTATAAAGTAATAGTGTATACCTAAACATATACACAACAATTATAGAGATATACAAGTGCACTATCGATAGGTACAAATATTATAGGTTATATAACTGTAAGTGTACAAATGTATTTATGGATATATATTTTTATTTACATGTATTTTTTTAATACGAGCTATTAAATGAGTTCAAATGAGCCGAGTTGAGTTTGTACGAGCTTTATTCACAAGCCTAAACCGAGTCAAGTTAAGTTTAATCGAGTTTGACTAGTGTAATAATTGAGTTAAAAATGGTGTTCGAACTCGGCTCGTTTATTAAATGAACTTAGCATATACGAGCCGAGCTCGAGCTGTTCATGAAGAGCTCAATTTATTTAGGGGTGGGGAATGAATGTTTATGTAGAGTTGAAAGGGGCGTGTTGTGTTTTCACGCTTCCAAATGAAGGAAGCAAGAGGCAGATGTGGGGTTTTAGGGTAGTCTTTATTCATGTTGATGTCTGGGTAGGTTTCCTGATATAGAAGTGGGAATTTGTTTTCACTTTGAAGGGCATCATCATTGTAAAGGGCCTTGTGTGCTTTCAGCACCAGGGTACAGAAGCTAGTGGGCTGGGAACCCCCTCTTCCGAAATCCCTTCAAAAGGCAGTTCGTAACTGACTGACTATCAAAAGACATTGCTACGAAATTGCTCCTTGCTGTACAATGATCTTCTTTCCTTGGTGCCGGTTGGATACCCGGCAATGGAGCCCTATACTCAAACCACAGTGGCTCTACCGGTCTATTCTTGAGAACCAATCAGATTACTGTAGTGTCCAGCTTTCCTGGGTGGTGGGTCATGCAGATTGATACATGTATGGCTGTCCTTGGCTTGTACTCTTCCCTGTTTATGGGAAGATTTCATCCCTGCAAAGTGTTCATACAAGACTTCACTGACTGAGATGTGAAGATTGCCTCAGTTAAGGTATACTAGTTGATTCAGTTGTTTGGTTTGTTTTAGGTTTTCGATGGTTTTTTAGCTTGGTTTTAGGTGTTTCACTTGTAGCCGGCTAAATTTAATTGTTACTACGATATTCTTCCTCCATAAGTATAGTTTTTCTAGTAAAATTCGGACATGCCGTCGTCTTTCTTAAAAAAAACACACACACACACACACTTGACTGACCCGTGGGTTGGTAATAAGAAGTCGCCAATCGAATATAGCAGCCACACAACATGAATAACATACGCTAGATTTACTAAGATTAATTCTACAGGGAAGTTCGAATTGAATGACTCAGATTAATCCTGTTTTATTACTAGACATTCCAGTCTATTGAACCATATGCTGGTCAGCGTGTTTAGTGGAGAGCACAGGCCTGCAGCTTGTTGATTCTAAGCCATCCACACTGCCATTGCTTTGACAGGGCTAAAAGGAGCTTACAAGACTTCCATCAGAATAATAAGAGCTAATGTGTTCTCTTGTGCATGCATTATACAGCTATAACAAACTGTCTCGATTCTGAGAATGGAGGGTTCCTATGGCATCCTTAGTGGCTGAAATTTATATAGAGCAGAGGATACTTAATAGCGAGGAGTGTGACAAAAGAAGAAGAAGAAGAAAAACAAGTGAGGTCTCGAGCTACGCAGGCATGCCGTCCAGAATTTCCCTTCCCCACCATGAGTTGTCGGATCAAGTGTTGGTCCTTTCTGAGGGCAACTAGTCCCTCACTGTCTCTCTCCACTATTATTGTGTCAGCTCTTGTAGTAGTGACGAAAATATAGCTTATGAAAACCAATGAGATGAAGAAAAGAAAATATCTTCGGAAAAAGAACCTTTTAAAAAAGATGCAATATATTAGCAGACCGAGAAAGTAACCTAAACAGATGTAGTTTTGAATAGCATAAACGCCATGAAACTACACGAAATTTTCTAATGAGATGATTGAACAAGTATAGTTACAAAAGGTAAAAAACAAACCCAGGAATCCGGTGAAAGTGATAAAAGCAGGTGAAGTGCAAAGCGATCCTTTAGTTCTAAGCATTAGTATATTGAATGGAGGAAGTTTTTAGGTCTACTTTATTAGTTATGTTGCAGGGAGAGAGTGAAGAGGAAAAGATATTATATTGTGAGTGCGGAAAGCCTTGTATTAAGCCATGAGCTGGTTCAAAATTTAAGTGTGGCTGATGAAGAGTTCTGCATAAAAAGCCAGAAATACATATTACTTTTTAGGTCCATGTTCTTTATCTATGATTATCTAATTCACTAATTAAATATATCATAGTTATCTATATCCTCTTGGTCTTTGAGTACTTGAATCTCTACCTCAAATATAAAATGCTGTGGGGGCTCTTATCTCTTCTGAACCCACAACAATCAGATACAGTTGGTCCATCACAGAGGTTTGGCGTGCTTTCATCTATTTTCCTTTTTTCATGACTTAGAGAGCTGGATAGAAGAGAATCAGAGTGCTTGGGAAAAAGGTATAGAAAAAATTACCAATACGAAGTTACAAGCACAGAATAAGAAGTTTCGAGACGGGAGAAAAGGCAATCTGCTCAATGCACTCTGTCTATGAAAGACTGGAACTCAATCTTGAACAGATATGAGAAAGCTGAGTAACATGAGTGATAAATTTTCTGCTACAAACCACAAGCTGAGTACGATTAAAGTGCACGGGGAAGTCCACAAAATGACCTCAAATAAAGGAAACTTCATTTTTCCCGAGGCCTTTGAAATATGACATTATAGGCTATAGGCTATATTCTCCTTTGAGTGGAAGCCTTTACATAACTATGAGTACCAGAACCCATTCTTTCTCGTAACCCTGCTACTAATCATATTTGCTTTATTGAATCACCTGAGTTAGCTTCAAAATTGACCTAAAGTACTAGGATATAACTATTTAATAAGAGATAAATACACTTTTTACCCTTGAACTTTAGAGATTTCGGCACAGTGCACTCCAAACTTTGAATTTTGAGACATTTCACTAAGCTTGGAAGGACTGTCATATTACACCATGCTGTCAAATTTTTTGACCTGTAATTTTACATTTATACCCTCAATGCCAAAAAATCATGTGCAGTGTAATATGCCAGAACTTCTAAATTCAGGAGTAAAATATGTCTCAAAACTCAAATTTTGGGGTGCAAAATGTATTTATTTCTTTTATAAAAAACTAAGTACATAGGACTTGTGGACATAGATGTTCTAGCCTTACACTGCTATAAAAGCAATATTTTGGGGTCTATCAAACAGGGAACTTTCTTATATAAATTGAAAACTGTATTTTGAAATCAATGAGACAACAAAAATTGGCAAAGCAAATGCCAACCCAAGAAAGTGGTGGGTGAATCTTTCGATAATCAAAGTTCCATTATTCTGAATAGCTGATAATAATGTCCAATCAATGGGAGCTTATTCTTTGCTCATGGGGCCAGTCTTCTCGTCTGTATTTTACCTCATTTTGCAGTTGAGGAATCTGGAATATTGTCATATGGTCCCAAAAAAACCAATCAAGTGCTAATGATGCCAACAAAGTGCTTTGCAAGGACCTTAGCTCAAGATATTATATAGTACATATAGATCACTACTTAAACCCATTACTGTTTCTCTTTAAACTCCTTTACATAAAACTTGATTAGTAAAGATATTGCCTACCTTATATTAATGATAAATAAAACATGGAGAAAAGCAATGAGCCACAAGAAAAGAGAAATGAAGATTGGGTCAGTGCTGGGACATTTAAAAGAACCCCATAATGTGTCTGAATTTTATATTTGGAGGCATTCAAGGATTTACCGAAACTCTTGATAATTCCTTACAGTTTGTTTCTTGCCACTCATTCACACTTTTAAAGGGTGGACTTCCCCCCTCATCCCCCTCACAATACTCAGCACCTAATTCTGCTTCTACTAAGCGAGAGAGCGAGAGAGAGAGAGAGAGAGAGGGTGGGAGTTCCATCTTAACAAGACAGACCCGCAATGGCCGAGAACCTCCTTTCATGTGAGCAGGCAGATGATGATTACATCGACATGGAAGTCGGCTCATACTCCAGCCTCTTTTGCCATCCCTTAATCTCCCCTCCACACCCCAGAGAGTTTGAGTTCCAAATGTCTTCCATCTCTCAAGAAAGAGAGTCTTCAACTTCCCCAGCTGATGAGCTCTTTTACAAGGGAAAGCTCCTTCCTCTTCACCTACCCCCACGTTTGCAAATGGTAGAAAAACTCCTGCAAAACCCCAGCCCTGCTTATGACTCTAGAAAAGATGATTTTGAAGAACTCTACAGCACTCCGTTAACCACTACTGCCCCGACACCTACTTCTAGTACCCCATTTGAATCCTGCAATATCTCACCCTCGGAATCTTGCCGGGTTAGTGGAGAATTGAACCTAGATGAGCATATCTTGGGCTGTTCAACTGAAGTCAGCGGCTACATTGGTGAAAACAAGAAAAAGTCGTGGACCAAAAAGCTCAAGCAGTCCTCACTTGGTTTAAAGCTGAAGGCTTCCAGGGCTTACCTCAAGTCTCTGTTCGGTAAAACTGGTTGCTCTCATGAGTCCTGCGCAGCGGCTACAAGGGATGCAAACGAGGGATCGGCTTCAAGAGCCAAGGAACTTACAAATTCATACGTGAAGGAATCGAAGAAAACACCGTTTGGACAAATTCAGAAGGACAAAAGCTCAACGTCAACAAGCATAATGAGGACCATTGACAAAGAAAAGACTGCTGCATATGGTGCTGGCCACCACAGGAGATCATTCTCGGTGGTTATCAAACGCCATTCGACAAAGAAGTCTTCATCCTCTTCTTCATCATCTGGCTCTAATTCATCTTCAAGCTCAAATAATTCAAATGGGTTCCATGAGTTGCAATTTCTAAAGAGATGCAGCAGCTCAAGTTCAGATATTGAGGTATCAATTCAAGGAGCAATCGCTCATTGCAAGCAGTCGCAGCAGCTGTTACACTCTAGAAAGACAGCAAGTGAAGTGGGGTTCTACCCATTGTCAACTACCACGATTGCAGTTCGCGAAGAGCAAGAAAGAACTGACCTCTGCAGAGGTTGAGAGAGAGTGTGAGAGAGAGGAAAAACAAGGACGAAGTAGGATGTTTTAATTGCACGTGTGCTTCTCTTTTTCTCAACAAAATCCCTTTTTCCTTGCAAAATTTTGCTCACGTCTGTTCTCTGATCCAAGTCTTGGAACGGTGTATGGATTTTTATTTAGACCAGCGCAGCATGTGGACGTTTGTGAAAATGCACAATAGATGTTCTCTACTAGAAACGCTATAATGAGGAAAATGAATAAGGTTCTTCACATAAACTTGAAATGCCTGCCACCTTGGATGGGGCTTAAAAATTTTCTACCCAGTAAAAGGCCTTCTACATGATAGAAATCTCTCAAGTCAGTTCTTTATGCACACGTTGTGTTTCACTCATTGATTTTGACACTGCTTCATAGTTCCAGAAAGCTAAGGAGTCCAGTTTGACATTTGTATTCTTTGAAGACTCAGTATTAGGGCTTTTCACATGATCTATCCTAAAGGTACGCAACAATTATAAGGAGCAGAGCATCAAAACAAAATAATCAAGATGACGCCTATCTTTGTGGACCTTTTGCTTGCTATACTCTTAAAGGATTAATGACTCGGGGGACATTGACATCATTTCCTATTTCCAGGTGTTCTGTACAACTAAAATTGTACTGATTGTAGGATTTTATATGGTTGCTTGTTCTGACATGAAAGCAAAGTGTAGGCTTTATTTGCTTTGCAAATAACTTACTAGGAGGTGATCAGATTTGAACTGATAAAAATGAGGAATATAATCGTTTCAAATTCTTATAGAAAGAGCAAACAATCATTTCCCACGACTGACACGCTTTTATTGTGGTTATGAAGTGAAAAACTGGAATATAGAATAGTTTTATAAAGCTGTCCTGATTCAATTCAAGAATTTCCAACCTTAATTCTCGAGGACTTCCTCGTGTAACCTTTTGTTTCAAATGGTTACGAGAAAGGAAAAGGATCATGGTGCTTACTGGTTAAGATAGGTGGATCTCACTAGCCATCTCTTCCACAAGCTTACAGGGTTTCCTTAGAATATGGGACAAAACAATATAAACTACATAAAGAAGAGTATCATTATGTTCCAGCCAATTATCAATTACTGCAATTAATAGTAACTATAATACTAGAAGCCCACCAGTCCCGACTCTCAGAAGCAGCTAAGAGACCCCCTGCCTCCCTTTAATAAGAAAAGTGATTCCTGGCAACACATACACGATTCTTTTACTAAGTTTTAGAAAACTGCTCAAGACGTGGTAAAAATGTAAGGATTTTTAAGCCGCCCAAACCTTCACAGGTTCACTTAGCAACGTCAACAAAGTTAGGGAAGAGACAAGAGGCAAAAAGATATAAGAGGAAATCTTCAGTTGCAGACAATACAAACAACCTTGCAGTTGCAGGTGGCTTTTCCCCATTTCTTTTCATTTAGTGGGTGGACTAAACCTTAAACAAAATAAACCTGTCAGCCAGAATTTTGACAGGATTAGAGCAAAAGAAAAGCAATAAAAGGGTCATTTGATGTTGTTGAGCACTAAGGGGAAACCCTTTTCCCCCACCCAGCTCCCACTGGTATCTACGAGGAGAAAGAAGGAAAATGCAGACCTTACTTCAAAAAAAATCTTCTAAATAATTCCAAACTAGTAGAACCCAAAAAGTCTATGGTACGACGATCAGCTGCATAAACATCCCAATGGCCTTTCAGGATTATTAAACCAGATAGATAGGTTAATTTATTTGCAGCCATTCCACCTCATAATTGATTCTCTTCACTTTTGAGATAGCAGTAGTTGGTCTCACAGTTTTTTATGGGGGTAAATAGGTGTCACAGTTATATAGTGGTTAACACTTAACAGGGCGCTTTTCTAATGACCAGCATTTAAAGGAAAGAGCTCATGGATCTGTACTTGTTGGATTAGTATACAGAAAAATCACCATGGACAAAGTTCTTCTTCTTCTTTAATTCAAGACTCTTTTGTTCAAAAACTCTCCAGATACAATCAACTCGCCTAATCTGACTCCGGTAAAATTACGAAAGACATCATGCAAACTAAAGACTGAATATTGCAATCCACGACGAGCTCTTTAGCTGCTTCATAAGTAGCCAAGGAAAAATTTGTAGATGGGGTGTTCTTGCTGCTGCTTATGATGAAATCTGACTGCAGTATGCAATGGCTAAGAACAATTTGGCTAAGGTGGGTTTTCGAAATATTCAGAACGGAAACCATGTTCAGATGAACGAGCAATTACTTGTTTTTTGTCTTTTTCTAGTCACGAGTAATCACTTGTATTCGACTAAAACGATGATGGAAGTACACGACAAAAATCATTTTGTCGTTTAACGAATAAAAGAAGGAAGCCGTTTGGTGACGGAAACAACGGCTATCCAGTAAACATGTTTTATGGATGTTCTTTTTTTTTTTTTAATCATGATGTATGGATGTTCAAATTTCTGTAGATCCACTTACCCAAAAAGAATTCTGAAGATCCGACCAGCCCAATAGAAAAAAGACCACCATTGGTTAGTTTAGGAATGTCGGATGACCCTAATCCCAACTCACACGGTCTCACCCTCCCTCTCTGCGTCAAGCTGTGGACTCTAATTCTAGGAAGACCGATTTCCTTGGGCTGGGTAATAGTTGCGCTTAAGAATGAAGTCTAGAGGGACATGCGTACAGACTGCAGGGTTGGGAAGCAAATCTGATGGCAATAGCGTAAGAGGAAGGTTTCAATGGGTTACTGCGTAGTGTTTGGTTAATGGGCTGCATCGTCTCCCAGTGGTCAGCTATGGGTGAATGGGCTGGTTAGTAGGAATTTGAGCGGCCCGCTCGGGGTCATTACCTCCAGGTGCTGGGAAAAACTTTGTTCATAACCGATGGGTCCAAGCGAGTATGATAGCATGTAAAAAGCCCGACATGGTCCAGTAGGTTAACTAAGAACGACCATCCGCAGTCAATTCAATTCCTTTCGATTTATGAGGTTTTTTTTTTTGTTATTTTGGTGCATGTCAATCAGAGTGGAATCCACCTCAGGCTAGTAAACCCCGAACTGGCACAACCTTTCCAAACCACACAGGTCAGTAAAATCTGATTCTGTTCATGCATGGATAAGATTAAGCTGCATATGATTCATAACTCTTCGACTCTAATCCAGCCCAATCTGAAAGATAAAGATTTTGTTCTTACGCCAAGCAGCATATTCAGGCAAGATGTAGTTACCAAGATCTTTCAGCAAAGTTTCGGTTATTTACGTATGGCTGACCACAGTCGTGGTATCAGGGATTCCAGTCTATGGTTGAAAGATCCCACCAAATCAATCTTCTTCTGTTCCTGATGAATAGTTCTACAATTTCCCATTTTACAAGTGGAAAGATCTTCAATCATTTCCAGTTTTTTTTTCTCCCCGCCACAAGGAGGGGAGGGAAGAAAAGAAGAGCGAGAACTGCAAGTGTCCAAATACAAAAACGGGGAAGATGTACGACGCCAGAACTATTGTTTCTTATTTTAAGTTCAAAGCTAATCAGGCATTCCTAAATACCTTTGGGAAGTACAGAGATCAAAGGGCATAAATCCGATCGACTTCTGAGTTCGAGAAGTCAGATTGATGCCAAGAGTTTGATCCACTCCTCGCATGCTTCTCCTTCTTCCTCATTGAGCGAATCCATTTGGACCTCACCACATAATAAGTCATAGTGCCAAGAACCCCAGCCATTATTACTCCCCCGACAGCTGTAACCAAAATTGCAGCCCATTCATTCTTCTTGACCACCACAATATAAGCGGACGCAATGAATGCTACGGAAGTGCACACAGACGCCAACCACATCAACTTGTTAATTATTTCCACTACTCTTTTTTCTGCTTTTGTCTCGCCTCTAACCAACGTAATTTGAACAACCACAACAGCCAAAGAAGTAAAAAGTGCAATGGCATTGAAGATGAAGAAAATTTTAAAAGAAGCTCTCTTAACGACCACAGCCATCCCATGATCATCATCCCCACCAGGCACAGTAAAAATAGCTGCAAAGGCAACCGTAGCAAATAGCACAGCCACCACAGTCACTGAGTTGGTGACATTGTTGATCCCTTCTCGGTGAAGCTTCCTAAGCTCTTTAGATATGTTATGAACATTTTTGTTAGTTTTCCTCGTTTGTTCAAGCTGTATATGAACATCCTTCTTAATCTGAGTCACGGTATTCCTCAATTCATCCCTTGGTTGGTTCAGTTCATTAGCTCTGAGAGCACCATATCGAGACAGGCAGTCCTTTATCTCCGAGGATCTACAGAAAGGGAAAGCTCTTCAGCTATATCAAGAGCTGTTTTGTGGTCTCTGTTCAGTGCATTAACACTGGTGTCTCGAAGCGAACACAACTCATTCACTATCTGCAATGAGAAAAGGGAACATCAATTCTAGGAAAATCTTTTCCCCTTACATCTGTGTATAGTTCAAATTACGTGAAACGTGTCCCATTGAAATATGCCATGAAAGGAATAGATCACTATGCCCAGAAAGAAGGGAAGGGGGGCATGTGATAATCTTAATAACCTTGCCATATGTAGAAATCCACTATTAAGTCCTATAGTTTTAGTTCAACATATAGCACATTATGGGAATGGTTTACGTCTGTTTTATTATTGAATTCACATTTGGAGGTACCTTTGAGAAAATAGACATGATATGGATACAGAACCAATTAATGCATACTAGTTTTCAAGACAGTGCTGAAACATACCAAAAAATTATCAGTGGAAGACTTGAACAGCATGAAATTATCACCTTTCAAGCATACAACTTATGTATATAAGAGAACAATAAATGAAGGGGTGAAATGGCAGAGCATGTCAATTGCATAGTTTAAACAAGAAAACCCAAGGTAAAGGCACGCAAGGATCAAGTGGCAGGCATTTGGATATTGGATGAACATACGTATTAAAACAAAAAGTGCAAGATAAGCCAAAATAGGGTACCTCTACTCGCTTTTTCCTTGTGGCTACATGTAATGCTGTATTACCAGATTTATCTGGAAGCATAACTGTAGCAGCGTCAGCCTCGAGAAGCAATTTCACCACCTCACAGCTCTTTCCTTTTACAGCCATATGCAATGCAGTCTGTCCTTTCTTGTCGGTCCTCCGTGCCAGCTGTGGATCTTTGGTCAGTAATGCTTTTACAACTTCAACTTGCCCTTGTCGGCCAGCCAAATGCAATTTTTCCCATTGGACTTGGAGATCTCCAACAAGCCACAATCTTTTGACAGCAGCTCATTGACAACTTCTGTATGGCCTTTTGTAGCTGCAGATATAAGAGGAGTTGCATTTGATTGACCGATTGTTTTGCTGAGCCCTGGATCATGATCTAGAAGCACCTGGACAATGGCTGCAAGGGGAGAATTATCATAAGTACTATAGAAAAAAGAAGCTTCTCAACTGGTAGTATACCTCGCACAAGTAGTAATTTTATCTTCAATCATTATAGCAGTTTTCATAAATCTTACAATTTCAAGCAGCCCAACCAAAAGCCATAAATTTCATCTTCTCTAACTGTAAACTTATGTAGTTATATGTAAATCAGAAATAACCTTGCAATTTCCGTATACAATGATTTAAAGAAGCTGAATGCAAAGAAACGCTTCTTCTGGTAAAGGTAGCCTATCAATTTGTAAGCTGCAACAACTTTTGATTGCCATATAACAGAGCTCAAGTTGCTCAACTCTCAATGCCTCACAAACCTCTGAACAGTTTACAACATTCATGATATTCATATCTTCAAAAGAGCAACAGAAATGATCTCAAACGCAATATCTCTAACAACTGGAAACCTACTTCAACTCTATTTTACTCTCTTACAATCATCACCATAACTGGAACTAAAACAGTCATTTCTAAAATTCGTAATGCACACATCACAAAACAAGACAAAAATACTTCATCCATTACCATGGTGCCCTCCAAATGCAGCTATATGCAATGGATCAAACGCAGAACGGTTCTTTTTGGTGAGAGTCTCTTGACTTGAATACTTCAACAATTCCTTCACAATATCAAGGTACGTACCCCTTCTTTGCCGCTGTATACAGTGCCGTCTCTCCCAACTCATTTACCTCGTTAACAACTGCAGCCCGGACCTCTGCAACCTCCGCATCAAATTCTGCGCCACTCACAGCTGCCAAATCACCACGCTGCGCAGCCAAGTGCAGCTCAGTGTCGTTGTGACGTCCTGTCACCTGCTTCACATACTTCTTCTTCCCCGCCTGATCAATCCGCTTTCCGGAATTGGACAGGACTAAAGCGGGAGCTGCAGACGGACCTGTGGATGACGGAGATGGTGATGGTGATGGCTCGGCCAAAGGGTTTTGACTTGGTGCTGCAGTCATCAGTCCCTTCTCTAAGTCCCTCTCACCTCCTATTCAATTGAATCAAAGTTCAATCACTCATAGATCACAACTCGTAAAACGAAACAACTTTCTCTAGCTCCGAATATTTTGGTCTGGGGAAAATCTTTGTTTTCTGATATATTAAGCCTTAATATCCATTTATTGATTTCGTAAGCTAACAAAAGAGTAGTGCAATTTGTCGAACAATCGTCAGGGCAACAACAATTGACTGGAAAGTTTTCTACCGAATCTCTTCCCAGGAAACAATTGTCATATCTGACAAACTAGGCAGAGAGCAAGCATAATAACCGGTCTAGCTGGCCAAAATGATCCAATTAATTCAACTAACGGAAGACGCAAGTCACAACCACAAGAGGTAGAAGAGAGGGACAAACACACAACAGCCACCTCATTTGTGATGAAACGACAACACATTTAGTGCGGACTCACCAGATTGCGTCTTTATCTTTTTATTTGTCCTGAAAGAACTCTATTAAAAATATTGTCCATTATTCTAACAAACAACTAATGAAAGTATTTTCTGTCTTCAATCCGTTTATTCTTCGCTTTTATAGAAGAACACAATGGGACTACTGTGCTCAAGACTGAGAGACTTGTGAACAAATATTTGGAACTCTGAATTGGTAGGAGCGTCCAAAGAGGAGCGCTCCTTCAAAAATTAGCGTATGCCGCAATATGCGGCGTGCCCACGGTATTCTTTAGTAAAAGGCGAAAGAATAGTTCGCTCTGCGCACACCGCACGGCTCCGTGAATTACACAAGGTTCTAGCGCTTTGTTTTATAGCAACAGGATTGTATGAAGCCTTGCTCTTCTTCCCTGTGGGACTCGTAGTTTCCGTTTTCAAACTGACTCCTGGCTTGAGGCTCTCTTCCATTTCCTTGCTATTTCTACTGCTTCATGCTCTTATCCATAACATCAAAGCAGCTTCCTCGATCGGTGGCTCGCTCAAAATCATTTTCTCTCGTCTTTTGCAGTTTCCAGAGAATAATGGGCATGTGGGTACTCTTTTGCCATATTATTCACGGTTTGCTCCACAATTGAAAAACTCCACTGATCCTTCACCCCATTGTCAGGTAAGAGCTCCAAATATTTTCTGTGTTGTTTTTCCTTTTTTTGTTTGTTGTTTTGCTGGTCTGGTGTGTTCTCTGTCTGTTTGTTTTGTGTTGGTTTTTGGAGTGATATTTTTCTAGTTTCATATATAATATGTTTCTTTCAACAAAAAAAGGGTTTCTAACTCTCTATGACTTGTCCAAACCTTGTTCAAAATGGAGGTATTGTGAAGCAGATCTTAAAGCTTTTGGAGATTCTTTGTAATCTACTGACTTGGCATAAGAAGTCCTGTAAGTTGGTGTAGCACTTTAGGAGATATCTTTCATCCCTCAGTTGGAGAGCAGTGAAGAACGTCAAGGATTTAACAAAATGGTTAAGTGGGCTAGCTTCAAGTTAAACCGCATGATGCAACCTTGGTCCAGAGCAAGTTGACAAGTTCACATGCTCTTCAATATGCGTGAAGAGGATGCGGTTTCTTGGAACTGTACGCTAAAAATGCTTGTCTCAAGAAAAAAGTTAAGTAGGTATGCTTGTCTCAAGAAACAAGAAAATCAGGGTAAATTCTAATTAGTTGTTCAACTTTCAAAAAAAAAAAAAAGACATGAATTAATCCCATCTAGGTTTGAGGAAACTGGGGCAACATGGGCTTTAGCAGTGAGCCTAGGCTGGATAAAGCTGGATCATGATAAGCCTACTGTTTTCATTTTTTTTATAGCAGCCTACGGTTTTCATTTTTTTATAGCAGCCTACTGTTTTTACTTGCATTTTTTTTTCTAAATTGTTTTTACTTGCATATATACTGCTCAAGTGCTCTTCCTATCAGTTTGGGCACGCCGCATGCCCATTTTCTAACGAAGACTTTGCCCTTGTGGTGATGGATTTTGCCCTAAAATGGACTAAACCTAACTTACCCCGAGCCCCCATGGCTGATTCCGGAGAGGCAGCCATGGGATGACACCCTAATTCCCACGGCCTCTTTGGGGTCATCCCTCGTTTTTCAATTTTGGATTTGGTTAACATGAGTAAATTTTCAACTTAATTAGTCCACAAGTCCTTAGGGTATAGTTGAATTTTAAATTGATCTCTAAGGTTTATTTTCTCTTATACCAATCCTTAGGGAATCTTTCGTGTCTTAGATTGATTATTCCGTCAACTCAGTTGCCTTTTAATTGATGTAATAAAGCTCATGTAGCTAACGAGAACACGTCACCATCAATCGCAAACAACCATGTGTCCTCAAGTCACTTGAGGGATGCGTTGTCTTTATAAAAGACATGTCCAACATGACATTTGAGGTTTATGAGGCATAGATTGTTTGATGTGAATTTTTAATTAACAGTCATCAGTCTAACATGGTAGTTGGAGTGACTTGGCTACATATAACTGCTTACAATTAGTGGTGACAAGTCACCATTAGTCACGTGGGATTTATTTCGTTAACTGGATCAACAGAGTTAAAAGAATGACAACTTCTGGACACAAAGAATTGTCTAAGGACAAGAGGTATGGGACGGAATAAACTTTAAGGATCAATTTGAGATTCGGCCATGGACTAGTAGACTAATTAAGCCTAAATTTTCATTCTTATATCATCAATATTCTTGTAAAATTCTGTACTCAAATTAATAAAATTGAGTAGAACACAAAAATTTATAATATTAAAAACTCAAGCATAAAATATGTTACAACACTTAAAATTAGGGTTGTGCATAAGCGGTGGCGGTTATGCCCTCCACCGCCACCGCCACTGCTACCCCCACCGACACAAACCCAAATCAAATTCAAATTCAAATTCAAATTCAAATAAAAAAATCCAAATCCAAATCCAAATTCAAAAAAAAATCTCAAGAAAATCGCAAACCCACGTCCCAAACCCAACAAATCCAGCAAATCGCAAGAGAATCTACACCAAAACCCAACAAATCGCAATAAATATCCACGTTTGCAAGTCTCCATTTGCTACAGATTTAACAAATCTAACTGGAATGCACATTTAACGAATCACAGCAAACCCAGTAATTTTTACAAACACAACACATCGCAAGAGAGAGGGGGGAGAGAGAGAGTGAGCCGCTGCTTGGCACTAGAGAAGAGAAGACAACTGTTGTTTTCAGTGAGCCTGAGCCCGAGGCTGAGATCGACGATGATAGACAACTGACGGCGAAGAGTGCGGTGGCAGACGGCGAGGTGCATTGGGCTGGAGGGGCGTCGAGACTCAGGGAGACAGGGCAGGCATAGGGAAAGGGGCGAAGACGCGAAGTGACGGGGGAAGCCTGCTTTATGTAAAAACCCTAAGGCTAAAACGACGTCGTATAACTAAAAAAAATCGGTTCTGGCGGTGAACCGCCCAGCCGCCACCGCTATTTTCACCGCTACTCGGTGAAAATAGCAACCCCCACAATGGAGAGCGGTGAACGGTTCAGGTACCGGTACCACCGTCGATACCGGTAACACCCCTATTTAAAATTAGGGATTTGAAGTAAAAAGGTGAACACATTTCTTCTGACGTCAATGAGTTCCTCGGATTCACGTCGTATAACTAAAAAAAATCGGTTCTGGCGGTGAACCGCCCAGCCGCCACCGCTATTTTCACCGCTACTCGGTGAAAATAGCAACCCCCACAACGAAGAGCGGTGAACGGTTCAGGTACCGGTACCACCGTCGATACCGGTAACACCCCTATTTAAAATTAGGGATTTGAAGTAAAAAGGTGAACACATTTCTTCTGACGTCAATGAGTTCCTCAGATTCACGCCGTATAACTAAAAAAAATCGGTTCTGGCGGTGAACCGCCCAGCCGCCACCGCTATTTTCACCGCTACTCGGTGAAAATAGCAACCCCCACAACGGAGAGCGGTGAACCGATACCGATACCAACCCTATTTTCACCGCCACCGTCGATACCGATAACAACCCTATTTAAAATTAGGGATTTGAAGTAAAAAGGTGAACACATTTCTTCTCAATGAGTTCCTCGGATTCAGTGGCCAGGCCACACACGGAGTTAAGAGGCCCTAGATGATGGCCATGTCATGGTTGCCCAGATTGGGTCTCCGTTTGCAGACAGATTAAAGTCTTCAGACACTGCACAGACCCAATTTGCACGGCCACTTTCGTTTCAGAGGCCCAAATAGACGAACGCATTAATACTTCCATCCCTGGCACTGGGCTTTTCAACTAAGATTTTGGGGCAGTCCTTTTCGAACTTCCCTGCAAAAATTTTGCGCATGCCGCTTGTTGCGGCGAGCGCACGGTATTCTTTAGTAAAAGGCGAAAGAATAGTTCGCTATGTGCTCACCGCACGGCTCCGTGCGTATACCGGATTGCACGATGTTTCAATTTATATGACTACGAGTCAATAGTGTCTGGTATTGATTCCCATGTGGGACACTGTAACCCGCCCTTGGTTATTGGTAGTACTACCTGCCCTGTTCAATCTCCTTTGCACCTTTTGATCACTCGACGGCGGTGCACCTGTTCTCCCTGAAATATGCCCCCACGTCCTAGCCATCCACTTTCAGTTAGCAGTTTTATTGCTGATACTGTGGGGTTTGATTGTAAAAATATTGGAGTGGTAAAAAAATTTGAGGGTGAAGTATAAACGAACCACACACCGCCCCCGGTTATAGATTAGGCGGCCCTCACCAACCGACAATCCACGAACCTGCCAACTAACCATGATCAGTTGCAGTTAGATAGATTTGTAGATAGATTATCCCAAGTAATGAATTTGTAGATGTGGGGATAAAAGGTAAACAATTGGCAGTTTATTAGTAACAACCAATCAACCATGATCAGTTGCAGTTAGCGTACAAGGGAGAATTAGAAGCAAGTCACCAACCATGTCTAGCAGGAATACAGGCTCAGCAGAGAAACAGCAATGGCTATAAGAGAAGTTGACGGAGTTAGCGTATGACTGAGCAAAAAAAAAATTAAAATCAACATCAAGGATGCTTTCTGTGTATTAGAGATGTTTGAGACCTAACATTTCCACCTCAATAAAATAACTCTCCAATTTAATTTTGTGATCCCCAAAAAGTTGATTGGAATGGCTTAGTTTAGGAGTAAGAATTAAGAATGCTGAAGGAGTAAGATTGCACAATGATCATCATTGAAACATAATGGACTTCCTTTATTCATATTCATAAGTCTCAAAAGACCATTCGAAAGTTTCCCGTACTGATCCTAACCGAAGTACATGTATCTGACACTGAAACAGTACTTGTTTGCATTGTATATACACTCAGCACTTTTTAGCGGAGTTGACATCTTCCTAACTGCAACAATGAAGAAGATGATTTCGAAGTAGAACTACTTGAGGTAGAAGTCCCATGGAACAAATCTGACAAGTAATTCCCCAAATCATCAGGTGAAAACCTTACCAATAACTCCAAATTCTTCTCCCCACTTAGCATCGCCAAGTACAAATCATAGAATTTTTGATAAACTGGAACCAGTTTCTTTGCTATCGAGACCTTCAATTCATCCCTTAACTTGCCATCTAGTACAATCCATGATGTCTGTTTCTTGTATGCTTCTTCAAAAGCCGCACTGAACCTCCTAAAGCACTCCTTTGCTGTTTCTGGAGTGATAGCCATCGCATTTGTACCCGGTAAAGATAAGAAGACCTTATTCCAAGCCAGTGCTTCATAGTTTGCAGCAAATTGTTTACCTTTCTTGGCATGCTTCGATACCCATCCGTCGCCTAGGAGGTATTTAATGTCAGTTGTACGTACCCTCTCAACAATGAAGTGGAGATTATTGGCAAGGAATAGGTATGATAAAGAAACATCTTTGTAGAGCTCAGCTTTGCTATCAAGCTTGCACAAAAGAACCAATATGAGCCAAGCTAGGTGGACAGACACTGCTAGTGTTGGACCATTTTCCGTGTCTGGACTCTCAAAGCAAGATTCTGGTAGTGGTTTAATTGCTGGTGGGGGGCTATCTACAACGATGCTGGAGAGAATACCGCTGTAATCTGCAAGTGAAGATATGTAAGTCATTGCTGATTGGGTCATTGGGTGGATGCCACCGCCGAATACCGCAGTTCTTGAAGAGTCATTTTCGATTGTTGATTCAAATTTGGACAAAATTGTACGAATGGAGTCGCCAAGAATGAGCAGTGATGAAAGAGCTTGTAACTTGATTGCCGAGGTTGATTCAAAGTCAAATATCAGTTCAATCTCTGACCACAACTCGGAGATTGCTTCATAAAGCTCCATTAGCTGGAAAATTTCATCTAGCGAATGCTTCCTCTTCGCAAGGAGCTCAGGGAACCTGAACAGATTGATTGCTCCTTCTCTGGTTATCTCTGAAAAGCATGACTCCCTGATTGTATCAGATGCTGAAAACACATGATCGCATAGAACTCTTTCCATGAACAGCCTTCTCACAGCAATCCTTGTTGCCCTCATCCACGTCTTAGTCATATGCTCAACGTCTTCCCTATTCATTTTATGAATCTGAAAATATCTGAACTTCTCAATTCCAAGATGATACAGTCCTTCATCTAGGATAGATTTTCTGACGATTTTGTATATCTTCACACACTCTTTGCCATAACCCGAACTACTCATGCATTCTGCTATTGACTGTAAATCAGTCATCGCAAGTGCCGAGAGTTTCTCGACCTCAGTGATTGATGCAACAGCAATTTCCAAGTCATCTGCTTGAACACCATCTGAATTCCTTGACCCACCTGAGGATCGGCCAGATACAGATTCTGGATCAAGATGGTCACGGTTTTTGGAAAGTATCTGATAAAACTCTTTTTCTAGTCTTTTCATGGCTATTTGCATTAGGTTCTGAGCAAGGACGAGCTTCTTGGATGTGGAATTTTCACCAATTAAGAAGTGCATTGCTCGCCGCAATCTTTGATAGATTTGAGAAATTCCTTGGCTTCTTTTCTGTCCTGGTGGAAGAGAAAGGTGACTTCGGTATATGAGGAAGAGTTAGGGGTCCCATTTGGAGATGATTGGTTGAGCATTTTCGATGTTCTCTTCCATCATGGTCTGGGAGAATTTGTGGGCAGGGATGAAAGGACTACTAGAGTGAGATGGAAAGGAATAGGAAGAAGAAAGGGTTTTTGAGGGAAATGAATAGATGGAAGAAAGAGTTCTGGAGGAAGAGAAGAAAAGACTTGACATTAATCTTCTCAGCATGAGTTTGTTACTCTTTGGAGATCCTGATATTGTCATTGAGCCTTGAACTGTATGACTCAAAACTGAAGAAGAGCTTCAAAGCTCAAATTTTCTGCCTAATTATTGAGAGAGAGCTCTCAGTTGCAAGTTCTTGGTTTTGGTTTTCTTTGGGGTTTATATAGAGCATGAAAGCTGCTAGGTTCCATTTGAGGAAGGTAGGTTTACTTGGATTTCTAGGACAAGAATCCTTGACTGACTCTGTTGGATGTACACTTGTCAGGACAATAGTTAGTGTTTACTTATGGTGTCTACAAATGCAGATACTGGGAATGACTGGGGTCACTGGACCATGTTTGGTCCCAAAAGCTGAAGATCTTATCAGACTACCCACTTGAGCATGAGCTGATCTTTAGAACTAAATTCAACGATATTAGTACTACCTAACTAGCTCTTCATAATTCCAAGCATTGGTTTCCATAGAATTCCTACAACTGGTGGAGAGGAACTAGTTCAGGTCCGCTGGGAAACAACCTGGAAAGAACTGAAAACTGATTCATGTCACTAAGAGAGCTTCTCTAAACCCGTGAAAAGGTCACGGGCTCAAAGCCTTGCATACATACAGTCAACCCTTTCTTTTTCAGGAGTGTCCCTGTCCAAGTCTACCCATCCAATCCAAACAAACAAACCGACTTGATCCAACCGCTATTTTTTGACTAACCCATACATTGTATGTTAATATTCATCCTTCTGCGCTTCTTGCAAAATCCAGTAAGATTTATTGGAGAGCGACCCACATAAATCCCTTTTTTCAAGTCAATTTCGAATACCAAGGATTGCCCTGATCTTATGGCTAAGAGAGATTCCTCCTAACCACCGTTTTCAGACTGCCAGTTAATCAAACAGGCCCACACACAAGAAAAATAAACAGGAAACAAAAATCTTGAACAGTAATACCTTTAGTGATACTTTACTCGAATGCTGTATACCCGATCAAACTTGTGAAAATGAAAGGTTGTGAAAGTTTTTGTCTAATTATTGGTATCAGTCTCTCGGAAAAAGGGTATCACGAAAGCAAGCTTTTTATCTAACATATACTCTATCGGGATTGGTATCTTATATAATTTTCTGTTAGAATTGTACGGTTCAATTTTGAGAGAGATAAACACAATAGATAGATTATATTGTAGTGTTCATGCTCTAGAAACTTTAAATGGAAAGTATTTAATAGTGTGAAGCAATCTATTGTGTGTATCTTTTTCAAATTGCACCATGTAATTCAAACAAAAAGTTACGGGGAATCCTAATCTCACTTCATGAAATCTCAAACGGCCTCAAATCCACCAATAATTATCCTATTCCCTAAATTTTCGTTTTTTATTTATTTCCCCCAAAAAATATAGTGAGTATGAAGCGGGCACGGGACATTTTTCACTTAATCGTAAAAATAAATAAATAAAAAGTAAGGTGATAAGCATTCAAAACATATATGGTCCAAACTTAGCATATTAAATACAACAAAATGAACGTTAATTGGAACGAGTAAAACTTGACCAAAACAAATAAAAATGGAGATGTTGGTCCAGAAAGCTGAGAGTCCTTGTTTCAGCATGTCAGACGATTACTAATTATACGAGAATAATTCATTCCTTCTGGATTCAGTCTTTAAGAAACGTGCAATATTTTCCGGAACCGTGGAAAATATAGCTAGCTAGGTTTGATGGGTTTATACCAGAATAATTCATTCCTTCTGGATTCAGTCCTTAAGAAACGTGCAATATTTCTGGAACCGTGGAAAATATAGCTAGCTAGGTTTGATGGGTTTTTCCTGTCAACTGCGTGAAGACCAGGATGGCCATTCTTCGCCATTAATGCTTCTGGTTCATATCCTTAAATACTATTCATTTCTTGTTGAACCGCGCTGGTCTTTGAGCACAAAGTGGCGTTCCTAGTGGAAACAAGAGGAAGAGGAAATTGCTGGGGAAAAAATGAGCTAGGAAGACTTCGACCCTTCTCCGCCGTTTACGAAATATATGTGGCATAATGCATTGCAGCACTGGGTGTAAGTCCTGGTTTTGTCCATATTAGATCATCAGTAGTCAGTCTGCTAGATTGGACTATCGGCCGGCTCGCATGGATTGAATCTTCCCGTTTCTAGAGGTTCTTCGCAGACTTGCAAATTAGCATGACTTGATCCCCTCGCCCTCTTAGCGCAGTTAGTAGCTTGGCTAAAGTCTGTCATATTTGCATGGTTTCATGAGAATTTTCTTGCACGCATTTAATCATTGACCGTCCAACTTAAGCAATATGTGGTTCAGTACTGGCTAAATAGATGACTTAGAGAAAAGAAGAATCATCTGTTAGTAGCGATTAAGTAGAGACTTCTGAATGGTATATAATAATCACTAACTAGAATTCCTGAAAACATTATTACGATATGTATTCAAGGACCGTGACTGGTGCAAAATTTCCTTTGACACACTTCCGGTGGCTGCACACGAAGAAGGGCATCACTTGACTAGGAATTACTCTTAGATCCTTCATGTTCAGATAATCTTGGACTGTAGGAGAGAAGAACAAAGTTCATATATAAAACATTTGCTAGTTACAAATCTAGGAGGACTGAGATCTTTTTTTGGAGGTGGAAGGGGATATATGGGGAGAGCCAGTGCAAAGAAGTATCAAAAAAGCTCAGCTGTCGAGTATAACCTCGAGCAAATGAAGCATTATTGGGTCTAGTTCAAATCCAGAAGGCAGACCGAGTATTGGGGCAAAGGTGAAAACATAGAATCTTGTTCCCTGGAAACTTGGGACTACCGAAGTAGGGAGAGTCTGCCGAAAGCCCGCGGTATATATATATATATATGACAAAAAAAGGCTAACTCAACTAAAAATAAGGATCATCGAGACATCAGACATCTCGCAAAAACGTAATGGCTAATAGCTATGACCCGCACACAGGCTGCCAAAGCTCGTGCTTGAATGTCATTGATGTCGCCCGGACTGCGGGAGCACTTCAGTCCATTTTCAGAGGGTTACGACTCGCAAATTCATGACCAGTTCACATATGGCCTTATTACAAGAAATGGTGCACCTAATCAGGTAATCCATACTGAAGGGTCAGAGAGCCCATCCCAACCATCAATCCCTGAACTAAAAATGCACCAATTACAGCTGAATCACAGAACTATAGCAGTGTGAAAAAAAAACGGGGGAAAAACTATTGCGGCAATCCTCAGAGAAAAATGGAATTAAAAACCTCATCTCGCTTTATTTTAAGCTAACCCACAACTTACACAACGAAGTCCAACAAGAGATTAAAAGTAAATTAGCACCAAAATTGTCAAACAAATGGATTAATCAATACTAAGGCAACAAGCTCTTTCACGCTAGTTCCTATACCCTAAACCTTGATAGCGTACTTCCTCATAGGAAAATACATCTCTTTCTTCTTCAGCCGCTCAGTCTTCAAAGATGCCTGTTCAAACAGAACCAAACAAACTCAAATCAGGTAACAGAGCCAGTAAACATCCAAAGCAGAGACATCAAGATGCCAATTGGACAATAACAATACGAACGTAATGCAGGGCCATCATAACAGAAAACAAAAAACCAAAAACTAGCAAGAGCTCCCGTGGAATTGCATATAACCTGTTGGTCCAAGTAAACCCAAGGCTTCATTAAAGCTACAGACCCTGTAGCATTAAGTTTTAACAAATCAGTCCTAGAATACAACTTTGAACGGACTAATCCCTTGTAGTTAAACATTTGGGCCCTTACGTCACAAGTTCCAAAATACTAAACCTCTTTTTCATCGCTTAACAAAGTGATTAGCACGTAGGAACTAAACAGTGGACGACCGACAGGATATGAAACACAGGAGTTCTACTATAATGTTCCCAATATAAGATATAAGTAACCTTAGATCTCACTCAAATAATGATAACGAATGAGCCAAAAACGGGGATAATACAAACAATGAAGCATATGAATCGAACTCTCAGATTATCTCATAGCAAAGAAATATATACCTGGTGCTTGGTAAGCCTTCTCCGGATGGCCCTGGTCTTCTTAGGACGCAGATCGAGAGGCAGGTACTTCTTCTTGTTGTAAGCTTCCCTCAGAGCCGCCTTCTGCTTCTGCGAAATCACAGTCAACACCTGCGCAATCGACAGCCTCACAACCTTTCTGTATTGCCAGCAAACAAACGGAAGACAAATTGTAAAAAGAAAAGCACTTGATGGTTGAAAAAAAAATGACACAAAACCAGAGAGTGAGAGAGTACATTTTGGAGAGCTTGTTAGGTGCACCGCCGGTGACCTTGGCTACGCGGAGGAGGGCAAGCTCGGCCTTGAGATCCTTGAGCTGGCTCAACAGCTCCGCCTTAGTTTTCTGACGCAGCTCGTGGACCTTGATTCTCGCTGTGTCATTTCCACAAGCACAAATGCAACCGCAACAACAAGGAATCAGAAACAGAAGAAATATGACTATCAAATAACACAAAAGGAGATGATAGGGTTTTGCCGTATACCCATTGCGCTCTGACCCTGAGCTTCCTGCGGCGTATCTGTTTCTCCAAGAATGAAACCCTACGACAAACGGAAGAGGTTGATTTTAAGGGGTTCAGGGTTTCGGATGGGGCTTTTGAATCGAGGTAACTGGGCCAATTAGTTTAAAGCATATGTCCGTTCATTCAATTTGGGCTTTTTTTTCTGCATCATTCAATTTGGGATTGATAGCATCCCATTCCCCCCGTTTGGAGAGAATCCAGCCGTGGTGCTCTAAAAACAAAGCTCGATTAAAGCCCTCTTCTGAATCACGGTTCGTCTCCTTAATTGGGTCCGTTTACTTTGGGGAGGTCGCGTGAATCATTGATTGACTGCGGCCCATCCCAAGTGAAACCTTACAAAAAATGAAGTCAGTCTCTTTGACCCGTGGTTGCTTCTTAAGGGGTTCAGGGTTTACAATGGTCCGTCTGGTAATATTTTCCTGTGCTTGATTGGGCATAAGGTGAGTATTCTTGTAAAATTGTTTCTTCTTGGGTTAGATTGGGGCTTTTGAATCGATGTTGTTGGGCCGATTAGTTTAAGCAGATGTCCATTCAATAAATTTGGGCTTGCTCGTAGCCCATCTTGTCTAGAGAAAATCCAGCCCAAATTTAGTATTCACATATCTCTTATTGGATAAATCCGAAGTTTGGTTCCAATTTCCCATATTCCACGATCACCCTGGTTTGGCAGCTTTACCAGCTTTCGGTTCGTCTCGCCATATCGACCAAACATGGTTCCCATCTAAATTTTACAAAAGTTGTTGGTCGATTTAGACAATAAAAGATGGTCCAAATTCACTGAAAGAGTACGTGGAACAATTTGGATAGGTACGTAGGCCAATCACCACACTACTCGTATGCTGCCTAAATCCTATATATGGTCACGAGGTAATTAAACGACGCGAATCATTTTCTTCCACACCATCAATTAAGAGAGGTATCAATTTCTAGATCAATTTAATTCTATATGGTGCTATCTATGAGGTGGTTAGATAAGTCTCCTTGGGATTCTTTTATGTATTTCAAAGAAACATCCATCAAATGGTAAAGATACATATAAAATAAAGGAATGGAAATCTGATATCTTTCTCTCTCTTTTTGGCGATTTTTACGAAGGCTCTAATAAATAAAATGATAAAATCAATTAGCCAAATAATGGATGGTCCCAAAACACTTGGTCGTCGTGCAGCAAGTGCCCCAATATATGCATATATAGGACATTGCTAGTCACTACAAACACTAGATTTGACTTTTTACTTAAGAGTGTGTAACTACCTATACCCATATTAGTCCTGGTGGTGCAAATCTTCAGAAAAACGAACACTTTCAAAGCACTTTGTTTATTCTTTTTGTACACTTCCAAAGCACTCCTGTGAAAAGAAAGAAGAAGTTGACATACCTGAAAGTAACAAATTGTGTGGTCGTAGACTCGTATGAGATGTCACCAAACCTCAAACTCAACTAACCATCTCGTTTTCTAGTGAAACGAAGCTAGCTAATTGCATAACACTATAATTCTACTTCGTAGATAGTTTGAAAAACGGGGAAAAAAAAGAAATAAGCCTTGACAATGATATTCAAGAAAAATGAATCGTGATTATTTTATGTCATATGATATGGTTTAGTTAAAGGGAAATCTAACCTTTAAGTAATACTTTTGACTATGTCTCCATCACTAGTGTCTTGATATATGAGAAAATCATTCATTGGCGATCCCTAATGTCATTAAATATTGTAGTTTGGCCGTTTATAGTCATAATTAGTACTATTAGGTTTAAATATTCTTTTTTTATTTATTAACAATAGAGTTCATAACACGTAAATTTATCAATTTTGTTATATTTATGTGTTTGTTTGCAGAAATATTGGCATCTCAAAATTTCGAGTGATTAAAAAAATTATGACATAATTTTTATTATTATAATATTCGTTTAAATATACACTAAGTACTTTCTGGCCAACTGGGTATTTCTGATCCCAATCGGCCTGAGAGGCCTAGAAAATTCCTGTTCCATTTTTGAATCGAAATCCTCTGGAGAAGAATGTGAAATGGAACATCAAAAAGAGTCATTTTCTAAATATATTGCTGAAAGAAGAGTATAGATGTGGAAACCGTCTTTGTCTTAGGGGATAAAGCTGCGGTCCCTGGCGGCAACAGCTTGATGACGAACAAGTCTGTCATCTTGCTTCTAAATTGTGGAGCTGCGCGCTAGCTTGAATGTCAAAATCGGCCTAAATTGCTGATGCTTCCTTCTTTGACTGCGGACACGCATTGACAAATACATCGATGGTTACCACGGTTTTGAGACCGCATCTTAAGCATAAATTAATACAAGCAATTCCTTCGGCTAATGGCCGCCACTGATAAGCGCGCATGCTTCCGTTTGTTGACAGTGTTGTCGTTACTTAAGGACTATCCGTTACTAAAGAACGTGGAATCCAATATCCATAATCCATAAGATAACACCGGTTCTACTTTTTAATATATATGGATGTGTAGTGACAACTGACACACCTATATATTATTATTTCTATATTCCTCGACCTGTATTTTAAATTATCCTAAATTTATAATTGGATTTAATAAAAATATTAATTTAATTTATGAGTGTACTTTGTTTGTTTAGAAGAAAAAGGTGAAAATGAAGATGAGAGAGAAATAGTAACAAGAGACAGAAGACTTTAAGTGGTTAGCTCTAGAAGACCTACATCCACTGTGAAAGCCCTCTATGACTGTATTTTGTATTATAAGTCCATGCATATTACAATTGAAGATCTCTATTTATAGAGATAATACAAAGCATAATAAGAGAATATCCTATATTTAAATTTGAATCTCTACATTTGAATTTGAATCTTCGTAACAATATCAAAAATTTGATATTGTGATAATCATAATATCATATCAAATCTTTAACCTTTCTTTCTAAGCACAATAGGAGAGATAAAAGCCTTAATTAACTTACTCAACTAGAGTGGACCTTATAATTAAGTTATCCGTAGCTTCTAATTACAATTGTAAATGCAAGTTAGTTAGCTTAATTAAAACTCTTATGGTAAAAATAAAAATAAATTATTTTATTTCAAGTAAGTGTTAATTCGTAATAAACCTATGTGATACCGGTAGTACGCATATGCATAAAAGACATGCATAGCACATTGTCCACAACGAATCCACGCGAGGAAAAAGAATTGAAAGCCTGACCCACGATGGTCCGGGTGAATGGATTTAAAGGCCATGGGTGCTAGCTAGTCAACAATAATCGGCCGATCATTACGCGCACTGCCGGGTCAAAGACTCAAAGCTGCCGTGAATAATTTAAAAATAATCGCAGATCTTAAAAATTATAACGTGCAGTACATGGAATGGACTAATAAATAAATTAGCTTTCACTAAAAAAACTCGTAATATGGGTCTAAGTCGTCCACTAACTTATTTTTTTTTAATAAGGAAATGTAATTTTATTTTAATAAAATATTCATTAACGGACTTTCCAATGTGTTGATCCAAACTCTTGGGTTCCAAAACACGTCATTTGAGACTTTCGTGGGTGTCTATGCGATTCTGTAAGATAATTAAATCTCAAGTTGCCCTAACGAACTGCTCAAGTGGTAGTAGTCTAGTAGATCATGATTAAGCATCTAAATTACCCTTTACTAATAATAATAAAATATATATATAATGATGTTGTTTGAGCGTGAAAATTTTGAGTATCTGGGTTTGTGAAATATTATTATTTATGAAAAAATAAAGATATTTTATAAGAGTTAATGAAAAAATAGAAAGAGAAATTTTTTAATAAATATTATAATAATTAAAAACTATTTAATATTAACTCTAATTATTTGAGATTCAAACCAGTACAATGGTCACCTAACGAATTAAACAAAGGGGAAGAGCGGGTGATATATATGAAGAAGTCAACTAATTAAGCCAAGTTGGCAAGTTGCAATCCGAAAGCGCCGATCTCACAAGAGCGACTGCGAGCTCAATCAATTGATAAACATTTCTTTCTTTCTTTTTTCCTTAGCAATTGATAAACGTTTCGATCGATAAACTATTGGACCTCCTGTGAGAGAGAGAAAATAGGCAAAGAATTATCTTCTTTGCTTTTTGTCGTTTACTATTTTTTTTAGATCACGGTTCGAATCAGATCCGAAATATAACAGATCAAGTCGAAAATAATCGGCGAAATCCTTAAAAGGATGATAAATCACTACATGCTCCATGCGAGAGGCAGAGAGAGGGAGCGGTTCGTCGTTTACCAATGAGTCGTTTCAAAATATTGGAGAAGCAATTGGTGGGTGGTCGTCCAAAGTGAAGCTCTAGAAGCACTGTCCGAGATATCACAGGCCTAAAAGTGAAACGCGGAGTGGTGGGCAGGACACATCAATGGACAACAAGAGGGGCTGTGGGGTCTATTTTTGGTTCTTTTATATTTTATATCCAACGAGTATGCTTTTTCCTTCTCCGACTATTAAGGACATGTTTGAGATCCCAAATATTTGATTTCTCAACAAATCGAGCAAACCAAACAAACTTCAAAATTTTTAACTTTTACACCTACACACTTCACTTTTCACAAACCCCAATAAATCTCAATAAAGTAAAAATTCTCAAAATTTCGGGAATATTACACAATATTTTGGCAAACAAACATTCCCTAAGTCTATAAAAACGCCTGCGTTCAGATATTTGGTTTATCTATCTTTCGTTATTTTCTCTTTCGCTTTATTTTCTCTCCCTTTGAGTCTTCCGTTTATTTCTTGGTAATCTAAAAGTTTCGGAGTTTGCTTCCGTTCCTTCATGGTTTGTCTCCCTTTGAGTCTCTCTCTCTCTTCCGCTCCCATGAAAAACCAACCTTTGTGATTCTGATATTCGTTCCTTGCTTTAACCTTTTGCAGGCACAGGCGAGTAAAACAGGAGATGTTAGATATGAAGAGGTTAGCCAAGTCTTTGATAAGGAAAATTTTGTCCCTTTTTTTTCTTGACTTCTTCTTTGTTTCTTAATTTTGGCTTAAAATCTCCAGGAGTATATATTCAATTCGCGTGAAGTGAAGCTCTTCACATGCCGATGGCTTCCAGTAAATGGAGAACCCAAAGCCTTGATTTTTATGTGCCACGGTTATGCCATGGAGTGCAGCATCACCATGGACAGTCAGTATACTTCACTCTGTATTCTCTTTCCATTTGATTTAGAAGCGAAAAGATGAAGGAAAACAAAAGAAAATGGTAAAGACCTGTTGATAATTGAATAAGGATTGGGTTTGGCTTAGGTACCGCAAGGCGGCTAGTGAAAGCTGGATTCGCCGTTTATGGGATAGACTATGAAGGCCACGGAAAGTCTGGAGGCTTAGCGGGCTTCGTTAACAACTTTGACGACGTCGTGGATGATTGCTCTAACCACTTCACAAACATATGTGGTCAGATTTCACACTGTCTCCTTGAACATAAAAACAGAGTGAAAATAAAAATAAAAATAAGACATGAGCATTCCATCCAATCAGCATGCTGCTCATATGTGATCAGGAATTACTCTGTTTTTTCATGTGCTGCTTTTGATGGCCAACAAACTTAGATTGTTTGTGTCCTTTCCTTCTGTTGTGGGTGGTATCCAGAAAAGAGAGAGAACAGAGGAAAGATGAGATATCTGATGGGAGAGTCCATGGGAGGGGCAATGGTTCTGCAATTGCACAGGAAGAAGCCGGAATACTGGGATGGTGGGATCCTGGTTGCACCCATGTGTAAGGTAAGCTCTTTTGTCTTTCTGCCAACAATTTTGTGTCCCACTAGTTTTGGAATGAACGAAAAAGCACGTCATAAAATGATGGTCGTCCTGAAAAGTAGGATCTAGGACATGTTCTTCCTTTTCCTTTCACAGTAGTATGAGCAGTTCATATCGTACATTCAACATATCGTCATGGTTTAACTATTTCCGAGCCATATGATATCTCATGGTTTGTGTGTTAAATTCCTCCAATCAGTTGTGGTTGATTTTGGCCTGCATACCAAGAAAAGATACTGACGCATAACCACCGTTCATATATGATTTTTTTTAAGCATATTTTCCTTTTTATATAGAAGCATCTGGTTTAAGCAGATCCTGAGAGATTTGATCAGAGGACAGTTTAAAAGCTTCAATCAAAACGTAGTTTGGAAAGAAGATGACCTCCTTCTGCAAAACGCTAGGAGATTAAAGACTAAATCTCGATGTGTTGTGAGCAGGGCCGGCTCAAGGGTAAGGCAAGTTAGGCGGTGGCCTAAGGCCTCACCCTGAGCAAGGCCCCGTAAAGACTAAAAATATTTTTTATATATATTTTTTTTGTGTTGTAGATGACCCAAAAATAAAAAGACAATTGAGTTAATAAAAAAAAACAAAATGCAATCTTTTCATATTTTTTTATCATGAGTGGACATATATATTTCTTCAAAACTTCCTAATTCTTTTTTAGATATTTCTGAACTTTGTTCAAAGAGAAAAAATACCTTATAAATTTCTTAATTGTTCTAGTCATGGGGCCTTGATGTCATGTACGAGGGCCTCATAAAAAATAATTATTGGGGCCTTTAATATTTTTATATTAAATTTAATAATTTTCAGATAATTTTAAATATTTTATATTAAATTTTATATAAAAAGCTTATTAATTTATTTTACCATAGGCCTCTATTTTGTTTGAGTCGGCCCTGGTTGTGAGCATTAATATTCCAACTCAATTGTGATCAGGAGGCACTGAAATCTAGATTACCCTTTTGGATTCACATAAATGTGTTGGCTGAAATTAATTAATGTGTTTCTGGTTTTATGTTACTTTGCAGATAGCAGATGACATGAGGCCAAACCCAATCGTGTTGTCCGTTTTGACAAAACTTTGCTTGGTAATTCCAACATGGAAACTAATCCCAACCCCAGATATCATTGATCTTGCCTTTAAAGAGCCGGTGATAAGAGAACAAGTATATTTCCACCCCTTCGTTTTTATCTTTTCCTCAAAAGATTCGGAACTGATTGTTTACTCTTAAAATATAAACAGGTTCGAGCCAACCCATATTGCTATAAAGGCCGGCCTCGCTTGAAAACCGGTGCTGAACTTTTCAGGGTCAGTGCCGACATTGAGAAGAGACTGAATGAGGTCTGTTTGTCTATTTCTTAGTTTTGTTTTTAGTACGACGTTGTCCGGAATATAAGGCAATTGAAACTGATTGATTTTTTGGTGCAGAATATTAGGAAAGTTTGTTATTATTATTATTATTTTTAACCTTCTATAATTTTGCCTTGCTCAGGTATCGCTACCATTTTTAGTGCTCCATGGAGAGGAAGACAGAGTGACCGACAAATCAGTGAGCAAATTGCTTTACGATTCGGCCTCAAGCCCTGACAAGACCTTGAAGTTGTATCCAGGGATGTGGCATGGTTTGCTCTACGGAGAGCCACCAGAAAACTTGGACATTGTGTTTTCCGATATTATCAATTGGTTAGAGAATCGACCCGCCTTGGAAAATTCGGGGTTGGAGAAGGAGCTGAAACATCAAAATGACGTTTTACTCAAGGACTGAGCATTTTGAGGAAATCCCAGAAGATAATTGGTAGCCATGAGTGTTTTCGGCAGCCACAATTTGGTGGTGGATGGCACTGAAATAGGCAAGAGAAGAACAACTCTAGTCTCTGACGAGAATAATGACAGCCCAATGCGAGTTCTTCTTTACTTTCTTCCCTCTTATCTTTTCTAAATTGTTTCTCATGCGTGTAAAGAAGCTGCTGAGCTTGCCAGGCCTGGTTAAGAGTGGCAATATTTATAAGTTGGACCCCTGGAAATTCATTTAAATTTAGTTCAGTTTTTTTTCTTTAATCCGCTGTCTTTCAGCTAAAGGTTTCGGCAAAATTTCCGAAAAGGTGGTCGTTGGTGCTCCATTCCTCCTCATTTTATACATTGGTTTTGATATCAATATATACGTTTTTCTTGCCTAAAAAAAAAAAGAAATCATAAATTTTCACATGCATGACCGGAATCAGACTACATCTTAATCATTTCCCGAAGCCATCCGAAGTTAAACAGATGCTTCAAAGAACGGTACATTGATTTGTTTTTATTTTCTACCTTCACTTTTCCCCTAATAATGCTGATTTTCCTTCACGAAAGATTTTGGTGTCTGCATTACGTCAATAAAGTGCGGTGTTTGAACCGGTTTAATTCTTATCTTAAAAGAAGAAGAAAGAGTGCCTGCTCAAAGAAAAAAGAAACTTTGAGCCCAAAAAGGGGACTGAAACGAAAACAGTACATGGACCCCCAGTGGCCCAAAAAGACGAGTCACACTAGTGGGGCAGAACCAAGCGGCATGATACATTGTATGTTATCAGACTACAAACAAAAAATCATGACACATTGCTGAAATTTTAAAGATCCGCCATCAGATCCTGGGACCACAAAGATGGGTGAACCCTACAAAATATAACCATGACATGTGACCCAAAAGCCAACTAATCAAACGAGATGCGAGGTCCCATTTGATGGGTACATCAATGTCTGGATCCTGAGACCATCTCAAGTTTTGAGGCATATGCACATGTGCTATAAACAACATTTTCAGATGTCTGCTTCATTTGATGGACCCAAAATCCAAACAAGAACCAAAAGACCAAAATGATAGCCCCTCATCCGAAGACAATAATAAGTACATGGATAAAGGACAAGAAAAGGAACCTTTAAGTCGATTTTTCTCAAATGATCTTATTTCGAGCTTCTTCAAGTTTCTTCAGTATCTCCCCTGGGGTTCTGTCTAATTCATCGGCAATTTTTCTCTGCAAGTCAAGAGGTAGTGTTGGGAACTGCTCACATAGATCCCCATCGATCACATCCTGCAATTAAGCACTTTCAGCATTGTTCTATTGTAAATATAAAATTAAGCTCTAATTGATGGAACCAAAAAGATCATGGAAGGAATCAAACTGGAACTGTAAAAGTTCTCCAGTTCATCACAGGAATTTAGAACATGATCACCGTAACGAACGTACACGTTTTCAATTCGAAATTCCATTAGAATAACATCAAAGTAATATCAATACATCAGAACCAATAGTATTAACTGTTCAATAGCCACCCATAGCTCAAATACAGAACCTGTAAAACCCTTGTTTTGCCATAGAACTAATTGGTTCATTATTTGTTATAAGATAGAAAAATTCACACTTCAAATTGTAGTAACTGCACCTAACAACAATGCGTAGAATGCAAAATACAATGATGGAGAGAAACTTATATTTGCAGGTACATATGTATGCATGTCTGTGGAAAGAAAAATAAGGATGGCTTTTGAGACAAATGACAGAGAAACTAGAATCATTCCAATAGCCACCCCGTCAGTGAAATCTTGCTATCGTAACGTCTATTTTTCTGAAAAGAGAAATCAAGCCTTTCATAACATCTACGGGAGACTACAAACCTATGATCCAGACTGCAGAAAGCGTAAGGCCAACGACAAGTAAAAGTTACAGGAATTCCGACAAAAAGAAGATAACCCTCCCAGGATTCAACGTAAAGAATGACAAAAAATGTTGACCATGATGGATGTTAAGCTTACAGTACGATTATTCTGAACAAATGAATAGAGCAGAAAGAATAATAAGTGGATTATGATTATTCTGAACATATGAATTGATGGGACAAAAGGTAATAGAGCAGAAATAATAATAAGTGGATTACTTTAGATGGGACAACAGGCAATAGAGCAGAAAGAATAATAAGTGGATTATGATTATTCTGAACATATGAATTGATGGGACAAAAGGTAATAGAGCAGAAAGAATAATAAGTGGATTACCTTAACGGGAAAGTAAGCAGATCTATAACCCATGTGATCTCTTCCACACAAAGGCGGATATTCCTGCCTCATATACATCTCCAAGTGAGAAAAGAAGTCAACATCATCACGGGAGGTGAATGCTAGAAATGCCCCCAAGCTCCCCATCACTGTCCCATATATGAGGCACTCTCCGCCACCTGGAATCAAAGATGCCTTCTGCAAGCAAGTGACCACATCGCCAACATGAAACTGCACAATCTCCTCCATCTTGTTAGGGGCTCCATTCAGCTTCCCCTGCTCCCATTTTATTTTCCCACCAGTTGGATCTTCTTCTATCTCATCAGACACATCCTGTGGTAACCGCACAAAATAGACATTCCCAAACTTGTCTGCACCGGCCATGGTATCAAAGTCTATGTGGTATGATGCAGTAAGCCATCTTGGAACACTATCATCAGCAAATATATACAGTTGATTCTCATCCCGTCTGTACTTGCAGTAATGGAATGACTGCACAGGGGACATCAGAAGATAGTCAGCTATGGAATAATGAACAAGAAAGTTAAGGAAGAAGAGGAGTATAAAAAGTCCACGAACACAAGCCACTTTCAACCCCCTCCCTTTCCGTATACACTACAAGCACATAAATGGCCATGATACATATTTTTAATTCCACTAACCCAAACAAGATTAGATGATCACCCCATAACACTACCACATACGGTATGAGGTATGATAGTTACAGCAAACTCCGCCCATAGATCTTATCTATCTAATAAAGACGAGCTACATTTCATGGGAAGCAAACAAGATGGGTCAACATGCAACAGTGTGATTTCTTTTGTTTGTTTGACTAACAAAACACCATCATATCACCGAAATGTATTATCTAAAATGAAATCGTAGGGACCAAGAATTGGGTACCAGAAGAAATTTTCCATATTTTTTCTGAAAGCTTCACACAAGGAAGAAATTCTGTCATAACAAACAAAACCCGCCACCTTAACCAAAAACAAAAATTTGACGCGTCTGATAAAGCAATGGCTAAAGAGTTCCTCTTCAATCACTCCAAACATATATCTGATAGAACTCCAAAAAAAAAAGTACCTCCTGAATATCACCAACATATATTCGATCGCGGTAAGTCTGAATGGAGACAATAGTGTTGGGGAACAGCTTGTTCTCACATTTTCTAAGCAATCTCCTCTTGCCCAAATCATATAATCTGAGAACATTTCCAATACCTGCAAGCAATCGTCCCTGAAATTGGCACAAAGCAGTAGGAACACCTTCAACTTGAGTCTTGTGCAATAGTTCCAGGGATCTTCCCTCATCTACAAACCTATAAATATGAATAAAACCAGCAGCTAAAGTTCTTCTGGGCCAAAACTGTAGTCCCTTTGCTGTACCAACAGCTAAAAGTGTTCCATATTCCTTATCATGAAAATTCACAGTGCATATGCTGAACGCTGCTTCGTTATCCTGAAGCTCCAGCAGACAAGTTGTACTAGCCGTCTTTGGATCAAGAACCCTAATGCAAGAAACCCATTTGTCTGATTCTGCCTTGGGATAGCCATAGTGTTCATCTGAGAGAGGATCATCTTTGTCCTCATCACCACCATTCTCCATTTGGTCCACATTACCGTTTTCATTTTCACCTGTTCCAGCAGCTTCAAAGCATTCCTTTTTTGCAGCCTCGCGCTCTTCAGCTGTGAATGCTCCTTGATCACTCTCAATAATTACCAGCAGTTTTCGTTTGGGTTGAAGCACAAACTTCCTTGGCGTGTACCTTAGGGGAATCACAGTTTCATTAAATGTTTCTCCCAATCTTTCAATAGTAAAAACCCTCAAAGCATCCCCAGCAACAGCAACTACACCTTCAGCACATTGGTCGGAGGCAAATGAAGCTGCGTATTCAAGAGTCTCATAAGATAGGGGTGTTAAAAGAAAATGCCCTTGGTGAATATAACCAAGCCAAGGTCTACTTGACAAGCAAAGCATGGCACGCTTGCCCCTTACAATAATAGAAAAGAGCTTTGGAGCTCTTAGTCCCAAGAATCGAGAACGGGAATCAGAAAGCTGACCAGTCACCATATCTACAACTGTTCTGAACAAAACTCCATTCTGTAAACCAGCATTAAGAAAAAGGCTGGCAGGATGATCAGCACCATCCTCCCCACCTATTGATGCCTGGACTTCAAGAAAAAGAAGAGATTCTGGAGCTGAAGAAACACTTTGCACACTCAGAATCTGCATGCCATCTTCGGGGTCCAATGATAAGATACGAATCGTGTTATCATATGAACCAACTGCTAGGAAACGAGATCTCTGCCTTCCTTCAGGTACAGGGGCAATGTCCAAACAAGCCACATCACCGGACATTTCATGCTTATCGACCTCAATCAACTGACCGGTGATATCCACCTCAAAATACACAATTTCACCCCCACTAAGTGCAATGACCACTTGAAGTCTGTTAGAACCGACCTTAGCAATTGTCCTCTTTCCAGGAGTCCTCCACTCATTGATACGCCCGTCCTCCCTAATATGCCTAATGCCATTGGGATGAACTTGCATGAGGGAGTCATCGCCTATCAAAGAAACAGCAAGTGAAGGCGTAGTATCAAGAAACCCACTATCACTTACTTCTTCTACTGTCTCACCAATGGAAAGAACAAGAGTCGCATTTGAGAATGACACCACAATGTATGCATCGAACTCATCAGTGACATTCTTTTTCACAGTCCAAACTGCACTAGGCACACCAGGAAGCTCTGACACAGCCATTTCACTAATAGCTAAACCAGGTCTTAACATTCTCAGTGATGAACGAGGACCCCGCCCACAAAGCGTAAATATCTGAGGTGTTTCTTCTTCAAAGACATTTATGACTTTCATGTCCATTATTGGCATCAGGCTCTCAATTTGGTCAATCCTTAGAAGGTTCTTAAGTCGTCTGGGCTGGAAAAAAACCGGCTGGAAACCTTCTTCGGTTTCCATCAATGTTGCTGAGGAAGATTCCACATCAGCTTCATCACCTATCCCCTGGAACTGGTAGAAACCATGATTCCCAAACTCTGATGCTGCGAACAAATGCCCCGATTTCAACACACACATGGAAGCAGTAACTGCAATTGTATCAAAATACTTTATCTTCAACTCTGTAACACGATCATTGTCATGGTCCAAAGTAACCTTAAAAATATCCCCGTACTCTGTTTGCAACAGAAAGAAGAACATAGCTTTCTGCTTATGCATTGCTGCTGAAACTATAAGAACCCCGCGCTCGGCGGGCAGATCTGCACGCCTAGGAATCACAGCCCTAACATCAGGGTGTCCCTGATTCTTATATATCACAAAATTTTCCGCACAAACCAACACGCCACTAGGCCCATCCCCTCCTCCAGGAACAGTGACGAGCAAATTTGCACCATTATCAACTGCCTCCGACCACTTCCTGGACACATGGTTAAGTCCTAAATCAAGCTCATAAAACGTTAAATGCTTCTGGGCCTCGCTCGCCGCCTGACCAGTGGAATCCTGGTCTGCCTCCGAGTAATCCAATTCTATGGCAGCAAATATTGGGTTATCGAATCCACAATCAACACCGCAGATAGAATACACTAGTGTATGCGATTTGTGTGCCTCCAAAGGTGATGAAATGGTAAGCCTCGCCGCGGTATCCCTATTCAACACATAAACAAGCTTCTGCTTCTCACAAGCTCCAATCATCACTGCCCTTCCCTTTGGATCAATGGCCAAGTACTGGCCCGGAACTATTCTACGACACCCCGATTTCCCAAAAGTTTCTTGATGAATTTTATCGAAAACATTCTTCTCCTTATTGTAGTCCAGTATGACTATCCGACCCGAGTCGGACCCGACAACGATGTAGTCTTTCTGAGCCCCAGTGAGCCTAAACTGCGCTAAAGACCTAATGGCACCGAATATTTCGACGGAGAGAAGGGTTTGGATCTTACCGTTGTCGTCGGGCCGAAGAAGCTCGAGAAGCTTGCCGCGTGCGACAACAATCTCTTGGGTCTTGCCGCCGGAGAAGCTGCCATTGATGGCGCTAACTATGCCGGTGGCTCTCTGGAGAGTGAGGCTGTAGAGGTACATTGCTCACAAAGTATACTTGGTTTAGATAAAGAAACGCAAGGGAAAATGGGGGCTTCGGGGTCAGGGGTAAGGTTTTCAGAGATGGGTCATCAGGTTAAGCGGGTTTTTGAAGTTTGAAAATGGTGCTCTGGTGCAGGGTACGATTGCGCAAGAGAGCGAGAAGAAACTGCGAGTGTGATGCGTAAAACCCTAACGGGTGTTCTGGGTATGAGAAATGGTTGTAAAATATATATTAAAGGATGAAAATAAAATTCTTGCACGTTTGTTTGCTCAAATCAAATAATTTGAGGTTTAAATTAATTCCGACATTTATAAATGGACTAAAATCTTAAAGATATTTTAAATTTTATAAACTAACGTGAAGAATTTTAAAATTTATTTGATTTTTGTGCAACATTAGATAAATTTTATACTTATCTCTATTTTAAAAGTAAAAAAAAAATTCACAACTAAATATCTAAAATTTCAAAAAAAAAATTGACACAGACTCTAAAATATTTTCACACAAACATCAGTACCTTTAAAAGAAAATTTTTCAAATAATTTATTTTGTACTTTCTCACAAAACTCTAATATTTTTTATAATTTACATCACCCAAATATTAACAATTTACTCAAATTACCATTTTTTTTTATGATTTGCTCCTTAACATCCATTTTCTTTATAATATATTATAAATTAAAGTTCTGACTATTTTTATGATTGTGACACGTGGCATAGCTTTTAATGGTTTCGTCTTCAATTAGAAGTAAATTCCACAGAGGTGGTAATTTGAGAGACACGGGTGATGTTCGTGTTGAAGAGTTTTGTAGGATTTGAAGAGTTTTGTGAATTTTTAGGTGTTGTTAAAGTTGTATTGGTGTTTGTGCAGAGATTGATGATGTGTAAAAAAAATAATGATGTTGTTTAAAATTTTTTTTTAATTTCGAATTTTTTATTATTAAAATTTAAATATTTAAAAGTTTTAAAAAAAATAACAAAACAAAAGCAAAAGCACGAAAACGTTGATTAATAAACCTATGATGGCCTATGGCTTGGAAAACATAGCATGCAGTAGCCTATTATATTTTTTTTTTCTAAGCTGTAGCCTATTATATTCAATAGAAAACTTGCGTGTCATTATCTCGTGGTCTTTGACGCAATATCAAGCTGAAGGGAAGGGGTAGTCGCAGGCGGCTATTGACAAGCTTGAAGGGAAGGGGAGTGAAGCTGCAGGCGACGCTGACGTGTGGGGTCAGGATGTTTTAAAATTATAATTTTACCCTTAGATATTTATTTACTTAAAAGCACTACGGAGGATACTTTGGTAATTGTCTCTACGCATTAGCAGGGTAAAAATAGAAACCATTTAACATGTTCGGTTGAATGAAGGCAACCTGAATGCGAATTCAAGAAAATTCATGGAAACAAACATGCCCACGATCTCTAAAATTGATCATCTTGGGACAAATTACAAATGAGGTGGTGCTTAATGATATTAAAGAATAATTTTAGCAAAATTCTTTTGAATTTTCGTCTTTTTCAAATATTAGTAAAATGGGCAGTAGCACAACAACGCACTGGAAGCATTCTATTATCCCTCTGTAATCATTAACATTATCCATGCATAATCTACTTCTTATTTTATAATAAGATTTCAGATATAATAATAATGCCTGGTTTTTGGTATTTGTTATAATTGTTACGATTTCCAGAAAGGAAAAAAAACATCAAAACCAAATTCAAGGGAAGGTAGGTTCAAAGTCTTGTACCCACTCCAACCAGACCAAACCTACGCCCACTTCTCCTATCCTCACTCTTTTATAAATTGAAGAAACACACAACAAAAGCAAAAGCATTATTTGGTCATGAAAATGGCCAAGCTTTCCTGCATGCTAATCATGCCCTTCTTAATCTTACTCATGGCCATCGTGAACCATTCAGTCTCTGCAAGAACCCTTGGCAATCCAACCCCGACACATCATAGCCACCATCCCAAAGCCACATTTCTAATGAGAGACGTGCTCAATGTGACACAGCCATTGTCAAAACCAGCAACCACCAAAGTCACCGGTCAACTTCCCTTCCAAAAACCATTAGGCCTTTTCCCTCCTACTGGAGGGATTCCCCTACTTGGGTCCAACCCAATGATTTCCGGCACCGGATTGTCCACTCAAACGCTAGATTTATCCAGTATAGGCCTATCTTTTCCGGCTAGAGCTACTCTTCAGGAGTTGGAGTTTGGGACTGTAACAGTTATAGACGAAGAGTTATTCAACAGCGTGACACCCATACTCGGAAAAGCAAAAGGGATATATGTTGCTAGCTCAGAAGATGGCAGTAGTCATATGATGGCGATGACTGCGTATTTTGCCAGTGGGGACTATGAGGATGGGTTGAGGTTTTTTGGGGTGCACCAGACTGATGTTCCAGAGTCTCATGTTGCAATTATTGGTGGCACTGGGAAGTATCATGCCGCAAATGGCTATGCAACTGTAAAGACTGTAGATGCAGGGTCGAATGTTGAGGGGGAAAGAATAGGAACCAATGGGCTTCTTTTGTTCAATGTATATCTGAGTTAGTAGGACCCCTGGTAGCCAAGTGAAACGTCAAATGTTAAGCTTGTTCTTTCTGGAACAATTAGAATTAAACATACGAAGTGATCGAGGGATTTGGATTTTTTTGTTTCTGAGTTTATTTGAGATTTGTCCAATTGTGTTGTAAGCATTCGAAACTAAGCTTATAAAGATTACTCTTTGCAGCTTACGAAAACCAAATATTGCAATAAGTGATGGGATTTACAGTTTTCTGAAGGCATATTGTTTTACAGATCAGTAATTTATTTTAACCTCGTAGAGTCATAAATATGATTAGGGAACAAAAGTACCAACACAGACCTAAAAAAAAACTCCTAAAAGAGAGAGAAAGAGAGAAGACAGCGACTAATCCACTATCCTGGAAGATGATAAAGAGCATACTATATGATTCGAATGCAGAGTGAACTGAAGGCGTGCCTGCTTGCTTGCAACCTTGGTTCGGACTTATGTGCAGACTCTGATACTCAGAAGGCGATTCTATCATGGCATGCAACTGGATCTCCCGAAGAACTATGGAGCCGGAGGGCTTATAACAGATGCTGTATTAGCTATCCGACCATTGATAGATGATCACCCTCAGTGGAATCTCAAATGCAGAATCAATTGGCTTATCTCATTGCCCAATGGGGAACGAGAAATTTTGTTTCTGGCCACATTGATGTATCAATAATACTTATTTGCGAAGAAGAAGAAGAAAAGAATGCAGAGTGAACGAAATCATTGTCCACTCTGCAGGTCATCTTAAATAAATGTTCACATTAGGCAACTAAACAGAGTAGCATCTCCCGATCCTAATAGTAATGAATGAAAGTATCATTATAAGTGCCACAAAATGCATATAACCAATGACCTGAAAATCAAAATGCGACAATTTTATGTATCTCCCTGCCTATGTCTTCAATGTCTCATATGATCCCAAAAACCCGGCCTCAATTCGGATTGTAGGCTGCAACCTATACAGACTCACGAAATTCTCTATGCGTTTCTGGAGCTAATGAGCTTCATCCTCTAGTGCTCTTTACGACTGGATTAAACATAGATATTTGGCAACTTCTCTCCTTCAAACAACCACGAGTTTTTTCAAAGATCCGAAATCCTTCGGAGGTGCACAGGTGCGTTTCTATGTTTGACAATCTTGGAACAGCATTGTTTTCTGCTAATCAACAATTTTTGAGACAGATAACGTCATAACAAAAAGGTTTCGGTAAGAAACTTCATTTGCTGCTCCATTCACTCATAGTCATAAATCAAACAAAAAGTGATCACAATTTTTGTTGGGTACATAAGTTCTGGTACCTTGAAGTTTGTTTTGGTCGATTGGTCCGTCCTTGATAATTGATGCAGAACCTATTGTCGACATTTTGGAGTTAGGAAGAGATCCAGCCTGTTATTTCATGTCGTTCGTTTTTACCTTTCATCTACTCCACCTGAGGTCCATTTCCTCTTTCCGATGGTCCATAAGATATTCGAGATTCCAAAACCGAATGTTTGGCCCATTTCAGTTTATAGCCAACAGCACCAATTAGTATAGTACCCAGATTCCATCAAATGCGTGTTAGGTGTTTCAACCATAACGCACCCTACAAAAGAGAAAGGATGCAACAACTCCATCATATCAGCTCCAACTCCCTTTAGAAATTCTCACTTACAAAGCTCTCAAACTATATATATACCCACAGAGAATACTCCCCATCAACAGCAAAGATACGTTCGAAGAACATTCTCTTGAGCTTCTTCACTCTTCGACACCCAAAATGGCCAAAGGTTCACTTCTCGTCACCATGAAACTCAAAGCAAACATCTGCCTCTTGCTCCTAGCCATCACCTTCGGGTGCGCCAACTCTGCTAGGGTCCTTGACGAAGTGGACCCACAACCCTCAGTCCTTCCTGATCCACCCCAATCAACCAATCCGGCTGCAACACCTGTCACGAACTTAAATCCACAGGTTGGTCCCGCCACCACGCTGCCAAGCGGTCAAATTCCTGCCACTGATCCTACAGTCGATGACACTGATGTGGCACCAGTAGTTAGCCCAGATGTCGCTCCAGAAGCTGAGTCGCCGCTGCCCGAGCCTGAATTACCCGATCCCGTGGCAACACCAGTTCCTGGCGTGGCACCTGTGGCTGGTCCCATCCCCACATCGCCAGTTGGCCCAGCAACCCCGGTGACGACCACCACCAGTGCCACAGTGGCAACACCTGCTGGCCCAGAAGCCCCCATGTTGACCTTCTTCATGCATGACATCCTAGGAGGCAGTCACCCATCTGCCAGGGTGGTAACTGGAATCATTGCCGACACCCAAATCAACGGCCTCCCTTTCTCCAAGCCCAACAGCAACATCTTCCCACTCACCGGCGGGGTCCCACTAAACAACATAAACATCAATGGTATCATCAATAACAACAACCTCCCCTTCGTCGCAGGCCTCAATGGCGTCGGCCACCAAGCCTCCACCGTAATCCAGAACAGTGCCAACAATGACGTTGTTAACGGCGGCAACAACCTACCGTTCGTCACCGCTGGTCAGCTACCGTCTGGTGTCACGCTCCAGAAGCTAATGTTCGGATCGGTGACGGTGATCGACGACGAGTTGACGGAAGGCCACGAGCTGGGTTCCGCTGTGGTTGGCAAGGCGCAGGGCTTTTATTTGGCGAGCTCGTTGGACGGGACCAGCCAGACGATCGCCGTTTCGGTGTTGCTACACGGTCCTGGTGGTGATCACCACCAGGTTGTGGAGGATACGATCAGTTTCTTTGGGGTGCATCGAACGGCGTCGCATGAGTCTCAGATTGCTGTGGTCGGTGGGACCGGGAAGTATGAGAATGCGAAAGGTTATGCTATGGTCGAGACACTGCAGCAGGAGGATCAGCACACCACGGACGGCGTGGACACGATGCTGCAGTTCAGTGTTTACCTTTCCGAGTAGTTTGTGTTTGTTCTATGAACGGGTAAATATGATTTACCAGGTTGCTGTAGTGGGTCTGTCTACTACAGTGCTGTTTATGTATCTTTGTGGTTTCTAATGTTGAATGAGAATGCTGTTTATTTTAATCTCCTAGTGTTTAAAGATATGATCACTTTGGTCATCCAATTAATGAATGAACGGACCCTCCAAACCCATTTATGAACCAGGTAACAGGGTTCGCAATTGCAGAGTAAATGCTGGTCCAGTAAAATTTGCTCTTTAGACGGAGAACATGATTCCTTATCACCTCTTACCTAGCCATGTAGCAATGTGCGTAGTTGAACCTTTGTGTCCCATTCATCTCAAACTATAGACTCTCCAGATGCCTCCCTTTCTAGAATTAAAGAACTAGACTTTTGGGTTAATTTTCAAGTTCCTAAATGGGCTTAATTCCACTCTTCAAAGCCAAACATGTTGTCAGGATGGTGGATATAATATATATGTTGAGGACATCACATGCACTAACTAGCTGGGGGAGAAGAGTTTTCTCCTCTTCGAAGAGGGGCTTATGCAATAACTCGATGGAAGCGGATCTTGCAAATGGAGATATTCTCTGTGATGTTTCTGTGTTAATTTGTCCATCGGAATTACTGCAATGTAAATTTGCAGGGGAATTAGGTTCCTGATCCCTCCATCAATGCTTCGGCTAGTCCAAAATTGTTTTACTTTATTATTAATGTTCGCATTTAGTTGTAAAGACAACTTATCTAATTGTATAGTTCAGAGCAGCCGAACTTAACCCAACACAGCCATGTCCGAATATGATAGCTAGGTATCCCAAAAAGAGAATATGGTCATCATGGTCTCGTTGGCAAAAGCAGATGTTTTATGTCTGTAATGTACCAAATACATTGATTCTTATAAGAAGTCACTATCTTCAAGGATTCGGTGGCCTCGCCACAACAAAGTAGTCCTTCCATATGGAGAACAGGGCATTGTAGTTTTCCAGGATTAAAAAGATAACCTGCTTTTGGACAAACGCATTCCTGATGATCATGCTTTGAGTCCAAGAGATCGTTAGTAGCTAATACAAATTGGATTGGATGAAATCTTTAGGAATGCGACAATCACCATAACTTCTATGGTCAGTAAAGAATTTTGGTCGCTGAATGTAAACATGAAGTTGAAATCCGCTGACCCAATATATTTCGTTTTTCCAGATTCACAAATAATCAAACATTTATGGTAAAGGAGATCAAATCCTCAAATTTCATCTTTCTCGGGATTACAATAGAATCAACGAAGCACAAATTAGATGCTTCAAATTACACAAAACACATTTAGTAAGTTATATAAATAGTGAACTCCAGCAATGTCTCCACGCCATCAATCTCGTGCTGATTGGTCTCTGCGAAGGTCATAACCGTGGCAAATCCCTTTCCGTTAACATACTTCCCAGTCCCACCCATGATGGCTAGCTGAGACTCCGATACCCCAGTCCTGTGGACCCCGAAGAAGCTAAGGCTATCAGCATAGCCACCACTCTCAAACATAACGGTGAACGCCATGGTCTGACTAGTGTCATCTTCAGAGCTCACCACATAGAAGCCTTGGGCCTTTCCTGCCAAACCTGACCTGAGCTCCTGCCCCTCGGTTAGCTCATCGTCAAACACGGTCATGGTGCCGAACATGAGCTTCTGGAGGATGGACCCCGATGGGAGTTGACCCCCCATTGGTGACCGGAACGTTCCCAAATGCACCGTTGTTTTGTATCACTAGTGATGAAGCGCCACTAAGGCCTGTGAGGAATGGAATGTTGTTATTGTTGATGAGACCGTTATTCTTTTGTGCCCCATTGTTGACTGGGAGAACTGCCCCATTGGGCTTGGCAATTGGGAGCTGACCGTTGAAGGCCGGGTTATTGACAACCCCGGTCACTGCTAGATCCGAGGGGTTCGACCCTCCAAGTATGTCATGCATGCAAAAGGTCAAGGTATGGGCGGGTCAGCATTGGCAGCAGTGCCTGCAACCACCCCAGGGTTAGGTTGGGTGGCTGAAGGGACATGTGCGCCAACCTCTTTCGTTGCTTCTGGAGGGAGGACCACGGGCACTTGCTCGTCGAGAATTCGAGCTGAGGAGGCGGACAAGATGGTGAGGGTGAGGAACAGAAGGTAAGCTGTGGAGACTTTGGTTGTGTAAGAGAAGTACCATTGGGTTTCCATTTGGAGAATTAATTCTTAAGAAATGAGATAATTAGGCTTTCTGCTTTGGTAAGACTTTTTAGGTGGTGGAGATGGATTGGAAGTCCGCTAAGCGGATATATATATATATATATATAGCATTAGCTTTGGAATAGGAGTTGATGAGATGGATTCGGTGCATGTTTTATTATTTGCGACCCCAATTGTTATTGAACATTGACCAGCAGCGTTGAACTTGAAAGTAGATGAAAACAGTGGGTTGGGTAGGACAAGCATTTTGGGTCCTCCAAAGTCTAAGGAGATCCATTATACTTTTTTGATGGAGCTTTTCAATTTAGGTAACAAACTATACATCGATGAAAGAGATCCCACAGCAAGGCGTTGCAATTAGCTTTGAGCCTTTGAAATCGGAGTTGATAAGATGGAGTTGGTGCATGGTCTGTGTTGAACCCTAACCTTGGCAAAGTTGACGACGACGAAAGGTGTTGGACTTTGACTTCGCAGGACAAGGGTTTAGGTCACCTTAGGAAAATCCATGGCTTACGTACGACTCGCAATCAAAATGCTTGCGGCTGCAAAATGGGTTTCCAAATTAGCTCGAATAAGCTCATTCAAAGTAGCAGAAGCTGCTCGACTTTGCTGCGATTCTTTCTATCCGGCGACCTCACAAAATATACATGAAAACTTAACATCAAGCAAGTAACTTCGAGACAGACAAGATTCAACTCAAATTCCCACTATAAATCACTCTTCTCAATGCTTGCAACTCAAATTGCATGTTGGGCATTTACGAGAGGGTTTGAAACTTCTATTCCTAACTAAATGAATTGAATTATAAAGAACTTGATGCAAAGATCATGATACAGAGATCCCTCAGAAATACATGATCCCTTCATAATACAAATACACTCATGTATGAACAAATTAATCTCTACCCATATAACCTCTAAACACTCTCACTCAGATCAAAACCATGTCCCTATACATAAAATATATCTTCTTCACTAAAAACAAAGCACTGTTGTTCAATAGGTGTCTGTGCTAACAACCTCAGCGGCAAGCTCATCTATCAATAATCTCTCTATTTCTCTACCTATAATATCAATATCATCTCCTAAATCTAAAGACCCCAATTCCTTTTGCAGCACTTTCCCTGCTGAGTCCTTACTCGCTTCCTTTTCTTGGCCAACCAGCCACATCCACAGGTCTTCCTCAATAGCAACCTGAGTCAGCCGGGTGTTCAATCTTTTAGATATAGGATTTGCCCATTTAGGCACTAAGTGGGGGACTCCCATACATGAATGGAAAATTTCTATCAGCCCTGAATTAATTCGGTCAAATAGAAACCTCCTTTCTGATCTCTTCCAGGAAGCCTGCTCACCAAATTTTTTCTCAAGGTTCTCAAAAACCGAAAGGCTTATTGGGTATTCTGCAAAGTGCCAAGTACCAACGTCCACATCCAGGATCCCACCATGAAAACCTGCGTCAATTAAGACATCAACAAGGTAGGAGAAGTCCCTACTTTCTTCAACTCTAAGAAATCCCATTAAATCGACCTTTTCTTCAGGGACATCTACGGATCCTTCCCCGAAATCTTCTTCACTTGACACAATAATTCCAGCTCCTTCTGAGTGTGTTTCTGAAATATCTGATATAAGAAAGTCGCCTCTATGAACCCAGAAAAAAATGGGAGAAAGAAGATATATAAAAAGAACTTGAACTAAAGTAGGGTTAAAATTAGTCCTAGTTTACTTACCAGAGATGTCTGTGCTAACGCCCTCTAAGCATTCAGAGCTACACGAAAGATCCTCTTTGAAAAGTGGTTCCAGAACTGAAACTGGACTATTCCGACAAGCCTCCTCCAAGCTCAATATGGATCCTGGCGCTACGCAAGAGCACCGTGAAAAACAGATCCTTCTTCATTAAATCCTACCGATGCTTCCTATAATAGATTACAAAATTCAGTAGTGTTAAAGGAAATGTTGGCCACAAAATCTACAAATAATAAGTTAACTCATTTGAAAATTTTGAATACAAAGGTTATCAGACTTGGCATGAGAATTGGAAACATTGGAACAACAGCAGACTCATTCATACAAAACCAGACATGTCCCGTTGCTATGAGCTAAAATATGCAGAGTTAAAAAAAGTGAAACAAGAAGAAAAAAATAGGATAGACGAATGGTGTGGATCCTCAACACTTTAGACAGTTAAATTAATCTTGCACCCAAAAGGGATTAATGGTTTCTTGAAACTATGGTTTTGTTTTTAGCATTTAAGCATATGCTGTTTAAAATGCTGACAGAAGTGGTGCATTTTGCAGGTATGATAGAAATACAATATGTTCAATCCCTACCCTTAAGTCTCACTATATATGGTCCAGATATTATACGTCTCATTGTTACAATATCAAGCTTGTAAAAATTCCAAATAAAGTAAAGATTTGTCACCAACCCAGAAAGCAGATAGAAGAAGACAAACATCACAAATAATGAAGCTGAAAATATCAACTCTTCATTGAATATCGAGATATGGAATTAGCAGCGCCTAGCAAGAATAAATAAATTAGTCAACTATCTTTTAAGAGGGAAACACCCAACCTGTGGAATCGAGGTATATGAGGCATGACAAGAAGAATAAGAATTTGTGGCTCCGAAGCAGGCGATTGGTTCTAGCTGCCCTTCTTTGGTACTTTCAGAAGGCCTGCCCACACTCTTACCCTCGACACCAGCCAACACATCAGTTACCATGCTCACCGAGGCAACGCTACAAACTGATGGCTGAGGAAGCAAAATGTTCTGCGCAGACATATTTCTGATCTCAAGCTTGTTCTTCATCTCACCTTCCACCAATCGTGTGCTTTGTACAATGCAACTATTTTCCACATCAGAAGAAGAAACACTGGAGCTTGATGACAGAGGATCCACAACATTCTGATTACAAAGATCCTTCTCTAGTTTGTTCTTCCCCTGATCCTGGACGACACTCAGCTCTTCTACAATATGACTGCTCTTCGTATCCAAGAAGGCAGAAGAACGAGATTCCTTGTAGCTGAATAAGTTTCTAAGTTCTAAACCATCTTTTTGGTTCAAATTCGGCCTTCGGAACTGGTGTTGTGACCAATTTGCAGACTCTTCCTGGCTTAAGCACCAGTGATTCTGAAAACCTTCATATCTGGTCCTGGGTCTAGGGTTCCAGGTGGCAGAGGAAGATGCAAAAAGAGATCTAGTCCTTTGAAATTTTCTGACAGACTGGTCATTCGAACCCCTTCTGCCCGTGCCACGCATATTAGGCCTGTAATCGGCATTTCTTGCCCCAGTTTCATCATCAGTCGTGGCAGGCAGTTTACCAAGAGTAATCACTCTACAAGCAAGTCCATCTTTGTGGGACTTTTGATTCTTCTTCTGTCTTTCCGAGATTTGCTTTGTTGCTTCCCTGGCAACATATGACCCATCTGAAGAGGAAAGTGACAACTTGCATTCATTCTTCCAGTCAGAGAAAGTAGAAGACATCATCAGCTTGGACTCTTCAGTAAAGGTGTCATTGCCTCTCAACCCTGATCTTGATACCTTTGTCGAAATCCCAATTCTGACATGCCTTTTTTGTTTTTTAACTTCTCTTGAAACTTTAGGCCATTGCCTAGCAGGTCTCATGTCATGGGCCCAATTCTTTCTCTCTTTTACTTCAATGTCTAATATTCCATTTTCAGGAATAGGAAAATCTTTTAGCTTCCGATTACCCAATAGTGAACCTTTGCAAGAACCAGGAGAAGGAAAACAGAGTGCATCATTCTCTACCGTGACATTTTTTTCTCTCAAAATAACAATTTTTGTGGGGGAATAACATGGTTCACTATTTGAATGCAATTGCGATCTTGCAGATTCACATATATTATCAAGACAAAGTTCTCCATGGGGATTTCTACTAAGGCCATTCTCAGATTTGTGCAGCAATTTCACATTTCCTCTTGTGGTTTTCCTTGTAGATTTCCCAGACTTCGGAATATTGCTACCGTAAGAAGAATGTGACGACTTCAAGACTGCAACATGACCAAATTGTGGATCAAGAGAGACACCTTGCCAATCATGAAAGTGCTTTGCAGACAAAGAGTCTTCTTCTTGGAGATATTTTGCAAAAGGGTCCCTTAGATCCTTAATTTTAATTGCATTTTGAAGATCCATCAGGCTCTTATCCAATGAAATGCATTTTGTGTCTACAAAATTTTGCCTTTCGAATGGCAGTCTTTCTCCTGGTGAACTGGAGCTAGCTTTTCGCTCTTCAACTGACAGGTTATGTGGCTTATGCCTATTTGTATCCAATACTCTAAAGATGTTACTTAATTCCTTCTGCTCTTCAATGCTCAACCTAAACGGAGGATGCCCATTGGATGAACACCTCTGCCTGACACCTATAGAAGCAGCTTTCTGAAAATAATGCTCAGAAAGAACTCTCTGTTGTTTTTGGACAGGCTGCTGAGGTGCAGGTTCGTCAAGACTCATCAATCTCGCTAGAACGCTTGGCGTTCTTGATCTGAATCCCATTTCTATTGACAGATCTTCTGCTACTTTGAATAAACACTCCCTAAAACTCAAGCTCTTCTTGGAAATTGAAAGTATGCATCTGCAGCAAACAGAGAGAATGTTATATGACGAAGTGAACATGTAGTAACTAATGCCAAGTAATTATCAAAAGTTGGAGTAGTGAACAACTTATCAATATTTAAGTCCCCACAGGAATGAAAACAACAAAAAGCTATGTACCATTTCTTCCTTTGTTTACTGCCACAGCAATGACAGTATCAGATGCAATATTTGGAGCATCTATCATCTATGAGTCTCAGAATCTCCCTGCTTCCTGGAATTTTGATTCTATAAGATTTAAATGGAAATAGCTTACTCATAAGAATAATGAAAATAAAATGCTTACAAGAGAACGGAAAAAAGCTCATGGCCCTCCACGTACATCATCTGAAACTAAAATTTAAGCCTAAACAAAAAGAGCAAGCCAAAAAGAAAAATTCTCTAGAATTGGGAACACCACATCCATCAGCTCTAAAAGCAATAAAGAGAAGAAAAAACATGTAAAAGCAAATGGAAGTATGGAACCTATGAAAAGCAGCAGTGAATCCCTTTTTGAAAACCCCATAGGAGCGTCCCGGGAGAGCAACCAAAGGTTCTAGAGTTTCTGCGTATCCCATGAATACAAAATAGTAAAGTTTCACGCGATCAACATGCCGAAACCAAAACGATTGAGACAAACTCTTTTTGGGTGGTAGTTTTGAGCACAACATTGAAACAACTGTAAAGTGCATGAGTAATTGGAACCCACCATCATGGATTACTATTAAATGGACAATCCCACCTAGTATGGCTTCAGAACACTCGCAATAATTACAAACACCCTACAGAGCATTGACAACCAGACCCTAGACAAAATCATACTGATCCCACTAAAACAGAAGTTACAGAACTTCCTTATCGAATTACCACAATAAATAAAATCTCCGTTGACAAAAGCACACGCAACAATCAAAACCGAAGAAAACCAGGATTCCTAATAAAGACCTTCAAGGCACATAAATTGATTACTCAAAAGCAGAGAAAAGCTTACCTTGTTTCTTAATTTCTCTCCATCATGACAGTGAGTCTGGCTTTTAACGCGTGCCTGTAATTCTTCTTTGTCGCCTGCAAGTATTCTCATCGAATCCGCTTCTTTGGGAACGAATCATAAATTTACCAAGAAAGTTCCAAATCACTTCCTGGACTTGATCATCAATCAACCAAGAAAAGGACGCGCCGACATGAAGGCGAATTTGGTCAACCAAAAACGAGATCAAATAACGCGTCAAAATTGCCGGACATTTTCTCTACTACGCAAATTGGTCGGCAAAGCAAACATCCGGGAAACGAGATTTGGATATATAGTAAGATCGAGAAACGGAATTCAGATAATAGAGACGTGAATAAGGAAGACAGCCTAAGAAATTGACGGGAACGATGAGAAAAAAAAGAGTGAAAATGTGGGTGATTTGACTGGGCGTCGGATGGTGGGATCCTTTTTTTTTTAATAAGGTTTTGAAGATACTGTCGTTTCTGGAACTACGCGCGAATATTTTTCTCTCCTGTTACCGGAGTTCGCGCCAAAAAATGTGCCTGTTTTTTTTTTTATATATAATTATTGATCTGTCCACTACTATTTTTTTGTTGAAAAGAAACACAAATTCCATAACCATCACTTCGATTTTTTAAGTGCAATTGAAAATATAAAGGAAAAATGCAGAGTCTCGCGGAAAAAACTATCTGATGGGTCGAATTTACTTTTTTTTTCTACAAATATTTTCCATTTCTTATTCACCTCCAAAAAAATACAAAACTTTAAATTTTAATTAAAAATTCGAATTATATTGCGTGTAAAGGAGAAGGCAGTGGAGGAAGGGAAGTGAGGGTGGAAATAGAGGAACTTTGAGTAAAATATTGGCTTAAATGCAATATAGGTCCATGTGGTATCACTTTTTTACAAATTGATCCATGTGGTATGAGTTTGTACTGGCTAGTCCCTGAGGTAATCATCTTGTAACAAATTGGTCCTCCCATTAGATTTTCGTCGACCCACTTAACAGCCGAAGCTGACATGGATTATTTTCCGCATATGCACCAATGAAAGAACACCAACAAAGGACAGACCGAGCATCCCGAGCACAAACTGAGCCCGGGCATCCCGAGCAGTACCAGCTCGAGCATCCCGAGCACAAGCAGCCCGGCTTGCTCGGGATACGAGGACATGCGACATCATATGCACCAATGAGAGCACCAACAGAGGACAAACCGAACATCCCGAGCACAAGCAACTCGGCCTGCTCTCGCCTCTCGACATGCGACATCACCCCATTTGCTGATGACGTCAGATTTTTTGACACGTCAGCTTCGGTCGTTAAGTGGGTCGACGGAAATCTAACGGGAGGACTAATTTGTTACAAGATGTTTACCCCAGGGACTAGCTAGTACAAACTCATACCACATGGACCAATTTATAAAAAGGTGATACCACAGGAACCTACAATGCATTTAAGCCAAAAATATTAGAATATCTCCGAGAACATATTGCGTGGGTATGTGAGCGTATAAATTTTGGGTATTGAAATTTGTGAAATATTATAAAGTAAATATATTTTATGGGAGTAGGTGAAAAAGTGAAAAGAGAGAATTTTTTAATAAATATTATAATAATAAAAAATTATGTGATTAATTTTTTAATATTAACCCTAAATAATTGAGACAAACCTTAGGGCTGCACAACCGGAATGCGGTCCGGTTTTTCGGACCGCATTGCGGTCCTTAAATAATATAGGACTGGACCGGACCACTTATAAGTGGTCCAGTCCGGTTTCACTAAATGCGGTCCGGACCGGTTTTAATTTTTTTAAAAAAAATTTCCAATTTTTTTAATTTTTTCAAAATTTTTTCAAAATTTTTTTTAGGTTAATTTCAAATGGGAAGTGTATATAAAAATGTTAAGTTTTAGTTTAGATAAAAATTAAACGTTTTATGTTTATAATTTGTATTAAAAATATAAAAAATATATTTTTTATTTTTTTAATAAATGCGGTCCGGTCCGGTTCGGACCGCATTTATTAAAAAAGAGGACCGGACCGGACCGGATAACCGGATTTATCCGGTCCGGACCGGACCGCATTTTAAGAAAAAGGACCGGACCGAACCAAAAATCTGGTCCAATTTTCCGGTCTGCGGTCCGGTTCTGTTCACCCCTAACAAACCTTCCTACTTAACTCGGCCTAGGATCTTTTCCTTTTTCAGACCTTTTTCGGTTAAAAATTTAAGGTTCGGTGAGAGGCTAATTAGCTTTTTCATTCTGGCCCACTTAAATTCGGGCTCTGGGATCGGCCCACTTTTCTGGTAACTCAGGGGATACGTACTAAAGGCCCATATATTTTAGGAGAATGTTTTGCGGGCCATCTATTGGGCCTGAAGTGTGTTAATAAGTTCTGAACAGGCGATTGGGCCCAATCTCATCCGTGACAGAGACATTTTGTTGGTGATCCTCACCAATATAAATAAAATATTTCTAATTTTACTTATTAAATTTATTTTTCTGATTTTAGATAGTATAAAGATGTTTTATCTCTTTCTCTAGAAGGTTCTTTTTTTTAGTCCACGTTGTACTCGTTTTAAATTACAAAGCACATGGGTTTGTCTCTTGGCGATATGATCTCTAGCTCATCCCCCGTTCTCTTATCCAACAAGAATTCTACATTGACCCGACCGCGGCTATTAGGTGACCTCAATTGTTGAGCCCAAAAGGGTCTACGTGAAAAGGAACAGCAAGGAGGATTATAAGGGCATTACAGAATATCATATTGCAATACGAAAACGTTTGTAGTGCATTGAGGGAATCATCTTCAGCAAAAGTATTTCATTATTTCGGCCCCAAAAGGACCCAAAAACAAAGTTGTACAAAAAGCAAGGGAAAGTCATTGAGATGCAGTCGCTCTCGTACTTTAACTTTTGAAATTGTGGGAGAGGAATATGTGGAGAAAGTAGAGCCGAGCAAATGCAAACAAGTGAACCCATTCTCTCCGAGAAGTTGACACTGGAATAATTGCCAACTACTGCGTCATAGACCACTAATGGCGAGAATAGTGAATACGACATAAAGCAGGAACATGTTTTTGTTTTTCGATCGTTTCCCTTTTGGTTTTTCATGGCTCTGAAGGACATTTCTTCATGCCTTGCTAGTAAGAACGTCATAGAAAGTTAGATACCGAACTGAACCAGTACACCATCTACACGTGAAATGACAGGTTTATTGAGCAATGAACGGCCTATCGTAAATCACAGTGCATCACGAATTCGAATTTTGCTGATAATTTGACCAGGTTCGTGGAAGCGGATGGATTTTTTTTTTTGTTGTCTGAGCGGAAGCGGATTTATTATAGGATGGTTATCTGTGACGCTTGCAGTAAAAAGCACTCGAACTTTCTGGCAAACGATAATGGACCATCCCGAATTCAGATCCATTCAGCTAGCTTACTCTTCACAAAACTTCAAAGTACCAATTCTATCCCTAGCCCACAAAGCTTATAAATCTAACCTCATACGTACACGCATGCAGTAACTTGTCATTCCATTGCTTTTCTTTGTCTGAGGATCACTCTCACTGCAAGAAAAATGGCTCTCGAGATTGCTGTCAAGGCTGCGGCCGGTGCACCTGATATTCTTGGAGACTGTACGCTCACATTACCTTATTCTCTCTTCGATGAGAATTTTTGGGTTTTTATTGAATCTTTGTGTTGATTTGGGATAGCCTTTTCGTTTTAGGTCCATTTTCCCAAAGGGCCCTATTGACTTTGGAGGAGAAGAAAACCCCGTACAAGACGCACCTCATCAACGTCTCTGACAAACCCCAATGGTACGTACAGAGCCTAAACTTAAAAATCTCTTCTTGCTAGTTTTGGTAATGATGAATGGATAGGTTCTTGGGAGTGAACCCAGAAGGGAAGGTGCCGGTCGTGAAGGTCGATGACAAATGGGTGCCTGACTCTGATGTTATTGTTGGGGTTCTTGAGGAGAAGTACCCTGAACCGTCTCTCACCCCCCCCTCCCGAATTCGCCTCTGTGTATGTTCCTCCCTCCCTCCCTCCCTCTATATTTGTGTACGAATTTGGATTTTGTGTTTCAGGTTTCAGACGGATTTATTTTTGTAAATGATTAGAGAATGTTTACTATTTCTTATACTCTGCTAAACCTGAAAATTAGTTGTTTTTTCTTGTTGTCTGGGCTGAATTAGTTATCAACTTTAATGAGCTAATTTTATTACTGTTTTGATTTGTTTCATTCTCATCTGCTTGTCTTCATAGGTCTCGCACCAAAAGGACTTTAGATTGATTTGCCGTTTGCTTGATCTGATGCAGAAGTCATTTACAAACGTGTCAGCGAATATAATTAAAATAATAAAATCTACATCTCCCTGTAAGCTCAAGTGAGATAAGTGTAGATTCACATCATATGAGAGCTGAGATCTCAACGTAATAAGTGGTAGATTCACATGATATGAGAGCTGAGATCTCAACTTAAGTGGGATAAGGTGTAGATTCAAATGATATGAGAGTTAAGATCTCAGCTTAAGCTCTTGGGATAAGTGGAAGAATATGATTAAAATAATAAAATTTTATCTTCTTATCGGATTAAGTTTTGGACAAGAGGTAGATTCACATAACGTTCTTAAATTATTACCCTTTTTCTGGCGAGTTTGCAGGGGATCAAAGATTTTTGGAGCCTTTGTGAAATTTCTGGAGAGCAAGGATCCCAATGATGGATCAGAGCAGGCTTTGCTTGATGAATTAAAGGCATTGGATGAACACCTCAAGGCACATGTATGCGTGGTTACATTTAAAGAATGCGCTTGTACTCGCTCAATTATTTAGTTTTACTTTGTTTTTGCTTTGGAGCTGCGCGCTGATAAGTTGGAGGATGGAGTCAGGGGCCATATATTGCTGGAGAGAAGATAACAACAGCAGTTGATTTGAGTTTGGCACCAAAGCTCTACCATCTTGATGTGGCTCTCGGTCATTTCAAGAACTGGACTGTCCCAGAAAACTTAACTCATTTCCACAACTACAAGAAGGTATCGAGTTGTTGTTTTTGATGCATACGGGTGCACCTTTCTTTCTGTTTACATTTGTGTTTATACAAACCAAACGGAGGAGTCAACATTGTATATAGCTTTTTTGGTGTCTATGCTTCTAGAAATAGTGAATTCTCGTGTTTTTGGAAGTCATCGTTGTCCATCTTATATGCGGATTGTGGTCACCAGGATTAGTACGCCAATAGTGACTAGTGGTAGTTTACTCTGGTAGTCATATTCTTGAACTCTGTCGTTGAGGCTGTGTAGACATCCATTGTGTTCAGATGTGGTTCCTACTGAGCATGATTAAGAGGGTAATTTGTCTGGAATGCTTCTACAGAAGTCGGGCATTATGAGATTGAGCATTCTTTAGACTGTCTCTAAAAAGAGTAATATCTATCTCCTGAGAAAATTGTCATTCTTTTTTTGGTCGAATGCTCAGTTATGTATTGTTTCTTCTTTTGCAGTTGCTTTTCTCTCGGGAATCGTTTGAGAAAACCAAGGCTTCAAAAGAACATGTAATTGCTGGATGGGAGCCGAAGGTCAATGCATAAAAGTAGTTCTACTGTTCTGAGCTATAAGGTGGTGTTTGAACTCTTGTTATGAAGCGTGGTTGAGGCTTGTGAACGTTAGACCGACTGGCCCAAGTGGATATGGCTTGCTGCCTTGTCTAATAATGTATCTCTCTCTATATCCCTGTTAGCTATGGTATCTGCTATGGATTTGCTAAAAGCTGGTCTATTTATGCATTCCCCCTTTACCATCAGCTAAAGTTTCCAGCAAATTCTGATCTCTCAGCTTGAACAACTACTCAATGGGTTCCCTAAAAGAATTGGATGATGGGCTAGAAGAGGCCTAACCCGAACTTTGGGTGGTAGCAAAAACAGTCGAGTTTGAAATCGAAAAAAACTTCTTAGCAAAAAGTAAAAAGAAATCGAAAAGAACTTATATTAATATTCTGGAAACATTAAAGATATACAGCAATTTTATTGTTTTTGACAGAGACATCTAACATCATCCGTGAAAAACATCAGCCGTAGGTGTAAAAATCGATTTCCACCAAACAATCTCTTATAATAAAACAATATTTAAATCTTAAATTTCAAAATTTAAAATTTAAAACCAAAACTAAAACCAAGACCAAGACCCTTTTCCAAACAAGCCCCCAACATCATCCGTGACGTGAAAAACCTCAGCCGTAGGTTAGAATCTGCCAACATGTCGGACAAATTTCTACCTCAGTTCTCGTAAAAGCATCCCCAAAAAATAAAAAACTATTTTGAAGAATCAACACCCGCGATTTGCGCTCGCGGGTAGAAACAATTGATTTGGGACCTCTGGCTCGGACACTAGAGCCGCTAACAATATCGCCCTCACAATTTTCAGAAAAAGTTCGTGACTGCGACGATACTGTCGAGGAGTCCCCACATTATTTGCTTCATTTATTGGTTTTCCCTGTAGGTTATAACAACACATGCATGTACTATGCAATACAAGAAGACAAAACCGTGCACAGACAAGTTTTTACAATACACGACAACACATTGACACGTGAATATGATCATAAATGTCCACCTGCGCTATAGTCAAATTCACAAACCACCCTCCCCCATATGTCGGAAAGCTAATCTATGCGGGTTCATGTAAACAACACAGGCTGCTTGTCTTCTGCATGATGGTTAAATCAATTTATTTGTGGAGGACCCTGCAAATGCTCCGTACTCTTCCGTAGAATATATATATATATATATATATATATATATGTGCATGGGGGCGTTGTGGACCAACTATCTAACAACCAGAACCAAATGGCCGAAGATCGTTTTCAGATATATAGGACGTTAGTCGTCTTCTGGATCTCTGGAGGAATCCGAGATCATCTTCTGGATCATCTGGCTTGTCTCTTCCTCGGACATTCGGTCTGTTTTACTCTGAGATTGCGCGTAGGCCTCAAAAAACTCCTTGTTTTCTTTCTCCAACCCATTCCACACTGCATATTGACGCATGCACTTGCTGTTAAGGTTATCACTATTTTCGTGAAACAAGACGCGCCTCTCTTTGAGCTGATGTGTGACTTATCATAATGAAAAACGTGCTTGTGCTTTTGTGGCACTAACCAAAGACCAAACTACGTTAAGACTTTTTCTTAACATAAGCTTAATGAACCAAATCTTATGGGCTTAAAAAATGGCAAACTGATGGGGGGACGCGGAACTATAGTTCGAATTACCATTTAAAGAAGAGTTGTAAATTGTAAATTATAGGACTTTTTGTTCGAGTTGGAAGATTTCTGTTCTTCTCGTTCCTTCTCTTCAGTAAGAATAGGGATTTCATATGCTACAGATCTCACCAGGATATTTGAGCACTGTATGAGATCTTAGTGTCAACCAAAAGCTCCAGTCACTCGAGAGATAAGTTGCAAAGCACAATCATAAATAGCAGTCAAGCCAGGCTTAAACATTTACTACTCCAGAAGAGAAGAGCTTCCTCTTTTTCTCTGTCTCCTCCCTCCCTCCCTCCTCTCTCTCTCTCTCTCTCTCGTTCTCATCTGTGGTGGGGGTGCGTGGATGTACTTATCCGTGTTGTTGTGAGCTTGTCGTGCCTACAACGGCAGGAAATCAAGAAGAGAGAGTTTAAAGAAACAAACCAGTGGAGGTGATGACGGGTTTGATGTTTGCATGTTTTGAAAGGGCTTCCATGCACTCTTCTTTAGTCATATAGAAGATCAGACACTTCTCTATCAGGTGCTGCACCTATACAAAGCACTTCCGATCATCATCAACATAAAATAACAAAGAAACCTGCAGTATCCCCCGAAAATATGAAAGAATCAAACCAAAAAAGTTATCTCAAGTACCATGTGTATGTATGAGGCAGAAGAGTCCCCCATGATCCTTTAATCTCTGACCTTCAGTAGACCTATGTATGTAGCTCAAAGAAGTATAGGAACGGGTTATACTAATGCCAGATCAATATATAGGTGCAGAACAAGGAGCATATATAACATATAGCGGAGTTCCAACCCAATAACATATACAATCGAAAAGTGGAAGAGAAGGTAGAGTGGGGCCAGAAGTCCCACGTGGGAGATAGATGATAATTGGTTGGGAGGAGATTAGAGGAGATTTGTAAATGACCATTTCTTTGTCTTGTAGGATTTCCATTAGGCTGCATCCTTTCACGTGATATGTGGGGTCATTCCATTGAGAAATCCTCCTAAGAGACAAATCCACAGTACCACATGGCATCCTCCAATAGTTCCCAAAGTGACCATCCTTGGCTAGCCTCTCACCAGTCACAAAGCACAACATGCAGTACCAAAGAAATTTTTTTCGTCTTTCCGCCGAAAATGCCAGGGTTTTTTTATAATTCGTTTCCTCTAATTTGTCACTGTGCCATTTCGAACTCGACTTCTCGTAGTTTTTCTTACAAGGAACACCTCAGTGCACATACTGAACTTATTATTACATGTAGCTAGAGTCAGTGACGAAATCGGGATTGAAATTTATGGGCGTCGAACTTTAAGGATAAAATGATAATAATTTTTTTTCTTTCGTAATACAAAAAATTGTCTTAGAAATACAATGTCGAAAATTAAAGACTAAAGCATTAAAAATATTAGAATACATGTATCGTATTATGTACTGCAACTGAAAGATGACAATTGTATCCTACGATTTTGTTTCTTCTGAAAATATTGTAAAATGACTTCGTTCTCAATAATTTTAAAAACTTCTTACTCGATGTACACTATCATGCAATCATTCATTCAATTATCTCTCATCCTATTACATAAATCACTCTTAATGATCTTCATTGCAGAAAACAGTACTCTTTCAACGGTTGCAGTCGCAACTGGACTCAATAAGTCGATAAAATAATAGAAACAAAGTATTCTTTTTGGTCTCAACTATCTTCACAGCAAGACCTCCAATATCTTGAAGCCCAGAAAAAAAATCATTTCTTCTAACATCTCTAATATAGGTATTAAGCTGATTTTTAAGTATCAATTTATAACCTGTTAATTTCTTTTTATCATTGTAATCAATTTAATTAACTATCTTGTGAGGAACATGGCAGCACTGATCAAGAAGAAATTCACAGGCAATATGAACAAAAAAAATACCAATTCACCAAGAAAACTTCCTGGTGGAAAAATTCACAGCAAAAGAATATATTAGCAGACAGCAGACTGCAGATAAATTGAAATTACAGACTCATCAACCAAATTTCAATAACCTATCAACCAAATTCCAATAACCCAATAAAAATTACAGAAAATCTATTTCATAATGCCTAAAATCTTAAACTACTATACAAAATAACCGAAAAAAGGGAAAGAACGAAAACTCATCAATCCGGCAACCGAGACCGAGAGACTATCTTCGATTCTTCGACCATGGGTATCGGGCTCAAGCCAACTAATGAAAAATAAAAATTACACATAAAATTTTCTTTTGGGCGGAGGAATGGGTATCGACCGCCCTGGTCGCTACCCATCTCCTTCCGCCACTGCGAATAGGGCCAGACCTTTGTGGGGATCAGCAGTACTATCAGTTCTAGGATCGATCTCCCACCTCTGCTACTTTCTATGGCTCCATCTTCTCTTGGAATATTTGATCATGTCAGCTAGCTGCCTATAGCGATCTACGCAAGTAATGTTCTTTGGCTTATTAAGCACTTGAGGTTGCATGAGAAACAAATCATTCAGCTCAAAGCATATGAATTGTAGTCTTCCAGGCCGTCAGGCACAGAATGAAACTTTGCACTGAGGATGATCATTAAGCGATCGACAAACATAGATCTAGAAGCTGCAGGTCCACCTTCATGACTGGGGGGTACCATCAGTAAAGGAGCAAATTGCATTGCTTGTAAAAGGACATGGGAATCATGAATCAAACATGTAAGTAATCAATTAATGGCCCAAGAGCTCGGTTGAATTAGCGACATGCTACATAAACTGAGATTATACTTTACATAATTACATGTAGTTTTTTATTTATTGCATCAGCGTTTCTGTCTTTTTCTTACAACTCTCGACAGTTTGTCTTTTTTCTTGTAGTTCATCCTCCAGCACCATCAACATATTCCTTCTGAGAAAAAAAGAACAACGAACAAAGAACAATTAGGTACAGTGGCACATGCAGTAGACTATGGTTCAAGAAATAAATTGTTTGCTTCTCCCAGGATATTTTCTTGGAGGGACATGATACTCTTAGGCCTTAGCTGATGAGACGAACTGGAACTCTATGATTAATTTCCAGCAACATAAAGCGCCAACTCAAAGGAGTCCGAGAACCTAATCTTATGAATGCCATGCAAGAAGCAATAAAAGATGAATGCATGTGCATATGCATGTATAATACATCCGCGTTGCTCTTAATTCGTATTAAGTTCTGCCTTCCCATGAGAGTCCTTCGTTTGTTTCAGCACTTTTGGATCCCGAACATATAAAACTCTGAGGAAAATGGTGTCGAGTGAATGCAATTTTCTTCCGTGGTCCGTGAAGCATGGTTCGCCAACAGTTACAGAAAAGTGAATTGACTACAGAATGTGCACCTCACAGTGAGTTTAGAGGTGCAAATGTAACGAATGGAGCTGCAAGCTCAGTGACTCAGCCTACTATTGCCATGTCAACCCAAATCCAATAGCCATATCAGATATCCTTTCAAATTGAGCTTGATGACGTGTCAGATGCAGATTGGTTTACAATCTAAAAGTTGGGTTGATTTTCCAACCCCATTGGTAGGTCATGTTTTAAAGAGAGGTCTTTGTCTGTACCTCTCACCGAATTGGACCCTCTGCAATTCGGTGAGAATTGCAGAGGATCCTGGTCGCATGTTTTAAGCCTAGCAGATTCTTCGATCTCCCATATACTTAAGTTGCGGTGTCAGAGATGTCACCGACGATATTAGTCAGAATCGTACTACTACAAGAAGACGCATAATGCTTATGGCTCCTATACGACAAACAAATCAGCACCTTTTGTGCAGCACGCCTGCTTGCGTTAAGATATGTCTCTGACAGCTGTATGATAGGAAGCTCAATCAACATCCAGTACTCTCCCAAGACGTACAATCTTGACTTAACCTTTTTTTTTTTTCTAAGCAACATGAGACATTATATTGCTATCCAGTTAACCAGAGTCACAAGCAGTAATCTCTCTTGGAAGAGAGGAAATATCAATAAATCCACAGTACTGTCTACTGGTTAAGCACCATTTAGCAATATAATGTGCCAAGAAGTTCCCATTACGAGGGGTCCAACGTCTAAAGGTCCAGAGGGGGTGAGAAGCGAGCCGCAGCCGGATTTGAGAAATTTCGCCAGCAATGTAGAAAATTCAGCAGCAAGGTGCATGGCAGGCCAAGAGCTAGGGCAGCCAAGGCTTCCCCTTTAAGGGGGCTATCTCTTTTGCGCCAAAACCACGCTGCCACTTAGTGATTGTTTTCGTGGTCAACCAAGCAGCACGATGTTCCCAATATCTACGTTCAACATCGGCAATCATTTGACCAATCTCCGGGGTGGTGTGGTCATGAACAACTTTATTTCTGTTGAGCCAGATGGTGTCAAGGACCAAGGTGACTGTTTTTCATCAAATGATAAGAATAATAATCCACGTTTTATTAATTCTTAACAAAACCAGATTATCTTTCTAACTAGATACTGTATTTTTGAATAATCGAAATAAAGAGTTTTTAGATGGACAATAATAAATACAGGAGACGAGCCGGTGACAATTAAAGAGAAATATAACTCTCATACCCTACTGCTCACAATCTACCAGGTTGCTCTCTATCTGGACAATCCAGTTCAGCTAAAGCTATACCCAATAAAGTCTCCTACTTGAGCTTGGGTTAAGCCTCACAAAGCCCCCAACTCTCTATTGGACCTAAGTGGACTACATTTTGGATTACATTTATAATTGGACTTATGTCTCCAACTGGGCCAAAAGTCCTCTGGCTTGAAGCCCCTAATTCCTCGATATCAATACTCGTACTACACTACATGGAGCGTCGACTCGGATTAAACTGGATCTAGTGCACCCGACTCGACAAATAGGAAATAGCTAGTATGTCTTTTCTTGTGAACATCTAAATAGTCGCACACGATGTGCATCAGTTATAAAGCGTCAGTTGCAACATGGGCGTCAGGACAATGTTCTAATTACGCTTTGGGCTGGGTAATTGGGAGGCCTGCCCAAGCGAGTTCTGCAAATTAAGCAGCGTCAACGCTTGGCCAGCCTATTATCATAATTTTTTTCATTTTTTTACCATCTTCCATAAAAAATTTCACTTTTTTATTCTTTTTTCACTTTTTCATTAACTCTCGTCCTCAAAATTTTAACAACCCCAAAATTTTATCATTCAAACGCACCCTGAATATGCGGAGGAGGATTCCTGCAATTCGCCCACTGCCCGGGCATGGCCGTGGGACCCACGCACTCTCTTTCTCTCACCAAATTGTCAGGGACAATTCGGTCAGCATCCTGGTAGAGACGAAGCTAGGGGCTAGTGGGTGTCATGGCCACCCCCAATATTTTTAAATTTTTTACTAATATATAGATAAATTTCAAAAAGCTTTTGTAATGGCCCTCCAAAGTGTTTGGAGAAAAAAATTTGAGAGGAAGTAAGAAGCATCAAGCGTGGTTGCGTGAGAAATAATAGAGTAGTGGGTCTCTCAATTTTTTTTTTAAAAAAATGTACTGACTATTGATAGTGTTTTTTTGAAATTTTTCTCTTCTCATATTTTATCTCTTCATCCTCTCCTAGGTTTTCTCTAATTTTTCTCTTCCTACTCTCACAATTTACTCTTACCTTCACAGATTTTTTGTCATTATCTCCGCATATTTTCACCGTCTCTCTTATTATTTCTCTCTCCTACTATTTTGCCCATATACAAAAAAAATCTCAAATCGCAAATTTCTCTTCAAGGTTAGAATTCTCAATATTATTACATTTAATTATTGTTGTCTAATTAAAATATTAGTGCTATGTGTTTATACGTGATAAATAAAGAAAAAAAATTCTATTGTGATTTTTGTCTCTGTTAATTTGGCTAGATATTAAAATTCCTTTGTCTTTGACAATAATTTATATGTTAATACTCATGTGTTAATTGATGACCTTTACTCGTTGAATTAACGTCGGATTCAATTAGCATAATTGATGAAATTTTGACTTTTACTTGTTGGCTTATTGTTTATTTTGATTATAATAAAAATTTGAATATTTTATGTATTGCCTCCGCTTTTAGGATTTTTTTAATTTGAAGGAAAAACTATATTTAGCGCAGGAGAAAGTCCCTGCGGGTCGTAATATGCAGAATATCAAGGATTATATGATCTGTGCGAAACTGGTGTTTTAGGATATGAGCACACTTCCGATGATCTTGGCAATCGTTTCATATCCTTATCAATATTTGTTTTCCATGCGGAATAAGATCTCATTTACGTTGAAATTGAGACAAGAGAATGATGATGCGTCAACATAAAAGACAGTGAAATTCAACACCCAGACTTGCAACGGCGATCAAAGATGAAGGGAATTGAACTTACTTCAACAGACATACATAGATGCAGTGATGCACATACAGATGGGAAGAAGAGGAGCACGGCGAGGACAAATAAACATATTTTATTACAAACTATAAACATATTTTATAAACATATTCTATATAGAGGGGCAACATACTCCTGCCGAACATTCCTCCCCCCCCCTCTCTCTCTCTCTCTCCTCCCTCTTTTCTGCTGAGTTTATTATAAATAACACAACAAAGGAGCCTAATTACAGAAAACAATCAAGAAATTCTACATATATCAACTACAAGCACAGCCCAGCAAAAACGTTGGCATTATTAAAATTTTCAAATATTCAAGAAATCCTCAAGACTTACGAGACAACAATGGCTCCAACTGAGGGTCAGTGTCCTCGGTAGTTGCAGATTGTTGGTTGCCTGACTCCAAGTTGGCAATTGATTCATCCTCCCCTCTCTGTTTCAATAACCTCTGAAACAAACTCGGTTTAACATCAGGTGAAGGATCTGATGTCTTAGAGGTGTCTTGTAAGCCCTGAACATGCTGAAGGCAAACTTGAACTGCATCATGCACTCTCACAAAGTACCATTCCTTACCAATCAGCTCGATAACATTAGATCTTGATAAGGTGAGCAGAACTTCTCTGTTTGGATTGGAAATGGCAATCTGCAAATAACTCAGATGTAACAAACCACATTGAGGGTTTGGTCTAGACAGATTCAAAGTGCTAAAAACTTTTAGGACATTATTAAACCTGGATGTCCCGTAATTTGTACTCCTGATGCAAGTCTTTCAAAGCTTGAACGGCACTGGAGTCTATATATGTTATAGCTGCAATAAAGTTTAAGAAAATTTGGAATGTAAAAGACTGCACGAATTTGGTAATTTTGTGGACCAAATGAGCAAATTTGACAGACAATGGAAACTGAGGGAAGTTAAGAGAAACGTAGTGCCCAGGGCTCATTTTGTACTTTGAATCAATGAACAAGGACAACTCAACAATTTCATAATAGAAAACCTAACATAGTCATGATAGAGAACCCAACATATTCATAATAGATAACCATTTGAGTAAACCAACAACTCATAATGCATTTTTAAAAAGGACTCCACCGTCTATATGACTCTTAAATAGAACTCAAAATGGATGAGCAAGACTTACGTGACATCTCTAAAATGACAAAGTACACTCTTTCAACTTCTGGTCCACGGCTAGTAGATCGATCAACATCAACTTCATACTCCCGTAGCCTGACAAAGAACATATCGATGACTCCAATATCATTTTCTCAATTGGCAAATTGACAAGCACAACTCAATTGTGGATAAGAGCCAATATGACTTCAACATAGGTACATACGAAAGCCACTATCACGTGATATGATCAGTAAAGGAAGAAAGAATCTTCACCTGTCTTTTATGTAACTTATGTTTGCAAAATATACAGGAGCATCAATCCGAACAATCACAATTCCATTGTATGTATATGCTTCTGGATACTGTTGCACGTTTCTATAAACAGTGGTGCCTGGAAGACGTCCCAAGACAGCTGCAGTATGAACCAAATCAACAAGGAGAAGATACGGGTATTAATAAATGAATAGATACTAGATTTCAAACAGAATTTACCAGTATTGAACTTCTAGTTTTTATTTCTATCCCAAACCCACCAGGGAAAACCAGACATCATAATAACACAGCCCACCAAGGAATTATGTCTTTTAACAAGCACAGAAGTGGTTACAAAAAATGATATATGAAAGTTTCTTGAACATGAGAGGAGACTTAACTAGAATGAGGCATGCTCAACAACAAAAAGATTCCGTGATATGGAAAAAATGATAACGACGACATTGGTGAAAACAGGCTAGACCCCACACTAGACACGCCCAAACTATAAACACAGGGTTGTGACAGAAAGAGGCCACGTACCAATATGTGGATTCGCTGATTCATGGATAACAAAAGCAAGTGAAACACCAACCTACAATACGAAAGCATATTAAAATCCAAAAGATGAGCTTCTTCCGGTTAACAGTGGTGATCATGCAACTGACATGTTTATCTATGGTATATTCTAATGTCTCTAGGCGCAACAATGCGAGAATATCATGTGAAATATTCATCTTGGACAAAAGTGTTTACATAATTGATGTCTTTATTAACCCCAGATGTTCACAGTTGTGAATGTTTTGCCTGTGAACCGTCTGAACAAAACTTTTCTATTCTTTCCTCTTTTTCTTCTGTCGACTGAATGGAGTTGAGAGAAGAATTCCAAAAAATATGGGAGATACAATTATAATCTGATGCAAGAAAAGTGTTTAAAGAATGAGTCCCAGAAGTGTCACACAACACTTTCAACTAACTATATTTGGATCGATTCGTATCTGAGCCCAACTACAAACTAACATTGTAAACTGCTTCAAGTACACTCACCCCAACAAGGACACCGATCTCAATACCAAGGAACAATGTCATAGTGCAAGTAATGATCCAAAGCAGAAAATCTTTCTTATCTACTCGCCATAAAAATATAGCCCCCTGATAATCAACCTGGAATGATACATTCAAAAGAAAACAAAAAAGTATGTGATCCAAAAGGTTGGTTACCAGTCCTAGTCTGATAAATGTCAACATATACAAATTGCAAACTAAATTTTCTAACAATGAAAGCAAGTAGATTACGTAAACATCGTCAGAATATACAATACTCACAAGACCCATTACAGCAGAAATCACAATGGCAGCTAGAGCACACTGGGATGAAAAAGAACACAAAACCCATGGTTAGCTTTCCAAATAATTGTACTCCTGCAGGTTCAAAATGCTAGTGGTAAAAAAGATAGCAACAGTTGTAAACAGTAGTACTCTCATCTTTATAAAATGTCAAAGTTCCTCGGCCATTGATTCCGTGATAAATCATGGGCAATGCAATTAGCAAACTACGCTGTTGAGGCCAGCAATGCATACGACGAAAAACAGTCTGCAAGTTACAATAACTGAGAAGAGAAGTGCTAAAGTGGAATCATGCCTGGGGTATGTATTCAAACAATGAAGTCAAGAATAAAAGGGCACAGCCAATTATGATTCCAGTGACAACTCCAGATAAGCCAGTTTTTGCTCCACTTTCGTTATTCACAGCAGACCTAGAAAAGGAACCTGAATAGCACATTAAAAAAGATGAAACCTATTTTCCATTAGGTAGTCGTAGTAAACAATTTAGTGCTAAACGAAACTACAACAGATGGATGGATCGTTTCTGTCGACACCCATAGTTAATTATAAATCAACGATTGACCTTTGCAGGTTTGCAGCTCTTAGAATATCACAGAAGCATCACCTGTGGTAGGGTATGCTGAAAAGAATGAACCCATAATGTTGGCTACTCCAAGCCCGAACAACTGTTAGAAACATAAAATGATTCATTACATATTTCTTTATTCAAAAGAAGACAGTCCTAAATGTAAAATTGCTAATAACCACCACAGAAGACTAATCACAACTCAGGTTTTAATAATTATCATTACTATTACTATTGTTGTTGTTGTTGTTTTTCTGACACAGGTGGTGCTTGTTTGTGGAAATTTTGGGGTGGTGGAAATGTTGGGGTATTGGGGTTGGTGAAAAAGTAAAGATATTTTGTAAGAGTTGGTGAAAAAGTGAGGAGAGATAAGATTTGAGTGAATATTATAATGAAAAAGAATTATTTGATGGAGAAAAAAATATTATTTTATAATTTTTTAATAATGGCCGAAATGTTGAGGTGCTGAATTGTTGGGAAACATACGACACCAAAATATAGTATTCTCTTTTAAAAATAAATGACCAAGTTTCAGCCGTAATTTTCCACAACCATTGCAATGCATAGTTCAGCTCATCCTCATCTTTAGTTAGATGCATAGTACATTCATAGGAATTAGAATGAGTACCCTACGGTAAGTAAATAGCAAATTGATAACCGAGCACATATCTGATGTTTTGATGCTACTTTTTGCAAGACCACATTAATTCAATATAATAAACACTTTTTTTATAAGCAGCATGATAAACACTTCTGATGAACATTGAAAATGCATTAAACAGAAAACTTAATCTTTTATGATGAAGGGAAGTTCAGTGGCACAAATAAGAGACCAGGTATTCAGTACCCCAAGTTGCATATACTAGATATAAACATAGCAAAAATATATTTGCACTGTCAGTTTACTGAAACTATACCTCTTGATTTGAATCCAACTCGTACCCATTCTTTGCAGCTAATGCTTTTGCAATCCCCACAGATTCCTAGAGTTCAAGATGCAGATGGATATTATTGGTACTGCAGATATAGTCAAAGTAAGAAAATCTTACAAGAGAAATAATCTACTCAACATCCCTTACCAATATAGCGACACCAGTGATCACAAGAGCAGTTGGAATCAAAGAAGCTATATACCCAAAATTCTTAGGTATAGAAAATCCGGGGAGGCCCTGAGGTATATCTCCAACCTAAAACAGGACAGAGAAACTTTTAATAGCCATGTCAGCATATTATTTCCCAGTTACATAGATACTGTCTTCCATGAAAGAACGGTAAGACAACTTGAAAGGTAACTTAAAAGAAATGCAACAAGTGACAACAATTTCATCTGAAATATTCTGTCCTCAACATTAGAAACAGTTCAATCTTAAAATAGATGCAACAATTGACAACCATTTGCGAAGAGGAACTTGTCTTTGGTTCCTTATTCCAGGAGCATAAAACTAAAATTAGAAGTGACTACGTTACAAGATCCAAAACCGAATAATTAAAGTGAGTCTCATATGCCATTCTCACCAATGATATTGAAGACGGATTGAAGATTTTCACAAAAGTTGTACCAACAACAACTGCTGTGAGGGGACCTCCAGCTCTCAGGAATCGCAAGTACTTCCTTGATTTTCCCTAGACATGAAGTATCAAATCATAAATAGATTCCAGATCAAGACACATGTTCTTCCAAAAGAGAGACAACTAGTACCAGGTGCTTCATGACCAGAAGTATTGCAAGAATGATGGATCCCAGTGTAAACGGCTGCCATAAAAACTACAAAAGGAAAAACCTCCGTGGTTAGAAAAAGGAATTGATAAGGAAATATACAATGGTACTAGTTGAATGCTAAACAGACAACCTCAGTACATTAATATTCAGTAGTGCTAATGAACAGGCTTACTGAATGCTAAAAGCCATGGCAGCTTAAGTAATAGAGCAGAATGAAATTGGCAAATTACCGGTGCAAACTAAAAGATAAAGTGACCTGCACCCATTTCCCTAATGTTTTTATACCACTTCAGCTTCCAAAGTGTTTTGACGGGATTTGTCTTATACCCAAGCTTTATTCCCATAACCCTCCATATTTGACCTCAAATGTAAGATATTTACAACCTCAAATTTCTGAAAGGCTCCTATTAGTTGACAAGCCACTTAACACAGTCAAAACTCTCTCCAATTAGACATTGCCTCTAATCTTGTACATTATTCTTAGTCGTTGGATATTAGTCAAAATTAATGAAGAGAAAACAAAAAGTAAGTATCCATAATTGTTTTGGTGGTAAATAATGACACCTATGTGAAATTGACCATGCTTACTGATATCAACTTGTTATTGTAAACCAAGTTCATTTAAAAGAAAAAGTCACATAACGGAAGTAGTATATCAAAGAAAGGGATCAAATCAAACACGTTTCTGTAGGAACTAATATGAAAAGGGTATACCACGTGGGCATGCAAAGCATACCCCATCTGCACCAGCTATGATGCTCTTAATCAGTGGCACAATTTTGCTACTCTTGACTATATCATATCCTAAAAAGTATTTTGCTTGAGATAGGGCAATCACGAAGGCTGAAGCAGTCGTAAAGCCAGAAATTACGGAGTGGCTGATGAATCGAAGAAGCCACCCAAGCCTGAAAATTCAACGAGGAAACTCATAAATAAAAGGGATAAGATATCAGAGGCAACTTACCACAATCAATCAGAAAACTAGAGATCGACACAGGTAAAACTGAAAGTCAATAACCAAGGTTTGAACCCATGAAATCCCCAACCCTTGCCCTGCTCTTGAAAAAGAACGGACACGCTAGATACTAAGTTGTAAGTTAATATGTAATAATATATGCTTGAAGATTAATTGTATGGCTAAATTTTACCATATCCCATCAGCTTAAACTTTCAGGAGAATTGGGGATTTATTGTATTTGATTACACTTTTAGGAGGTATTCATTACGAGAATAATAATCTCCCACGTAAGGGGGGTTACAAAATTAGTCAGAGGATAAAATTCGCTATTTATTATCAACTAAAGCTTTAAAGATAATCGGCTAGCTAACAATACAAAACAATTTTAAAATTGAATTTGCCTATCAACAATGCTCTGAACCTCCAAATATCCCTCTTTTTGAAATAGAAGACTGTCATTTTACAGCTTGAAAATTATTTGTCAATACTATCTTGACCAACACAAGCCAAGCGTCAATATTGAAGCATCAAACACATTGTCCTATCACCACGCGACCATGCATGATACAACCTGATAGGGTCTTAAAGCTATATCAAAAACATGTCTACAAATGCAGAATCTGATTTACATGCTGCAACTATATCCATAAAGAGAGAGATGAGGAGAAGAACCTCAAGAGCCCCATTAGGCATTCCAATATCCCAACCATAAATGCCAATAATATGGCAAGCTCTGTATACAATTCATCAGATGAATCAGCAATTTCACCTAAGACGTTGGAGACCAGAAGAGAAACCAATGCTACCGGACCAACTGCAAGCTGACGAGATGACCCAAATATTGCGTACACAAATAAAGGCACAAAACTAGAGTCTGCCTTGCACGGAAGTTACAAATCCAAAATTTAGTACGCAGATATCAAGTAGAAAACAAGGTAAGAAATCAGAGACTTACATTCAGTACAAAGGTAAAGTAAAACATAAATAAAAAGAAGCGAAGTGGAAAAGGTGATACAGCACAACGCTTTTTGATAGGTAGTGTTCACTTCTATCATAATTTAACCCCCACTTCTTCTTGCACCCAATGACCAAGTGTTAGATGAAGATCGCAGACAGCCACGACTTGGGTAGTTTTGTTTCTTTTCTTCCTTTTGCAAAACTCATATCCAAGGTATTTCTCAGTGTATCGTATAATTTTCAAGGCGGAAGTCCACTAGAGCAAAATCAAACATCAAATATTGAAATTCAAGACTTCACATTCTACCAAGAAATAAAGGGAAAAAGTAATCAATATGGTCAATCGAGTAAGCTTTCATTGCAACTGAATATAGTCAACTACATCGATCTTTCTCCACATTCACTCGATCAAAACCAAAATTATTACTGCTCATGCATTGTTAAAAAATCATAACATTTTCTTACAACTAATGCTTTTACTCCTTTTCACTTCTCCACCTTGAAATTTGCCATCATAATACAACCATAATTCTGAAAGTGGAATCCACAAACTTCAATAAACATAATCTGGTGTTGAACTTACAAAGTCCATATATTGCTTCAAGCCCAGCTAATTTTGCATAAGACATCGCCTGGTCATTCACAAGATATGGTTAGAATACAGAACTTGCATCCATCCATGTAATGAGAATAATCAACTACACGAATCCCATTTCCAATAAGGTGTATCTAATATGTCTCATTTCAGGAAATTAGGACCCAGTACCATAGAAGGAAACCACACTAGTCCCTAGAACTTATAATTAGACAGCATAAAAGGCTCCATAGGTTTGAATAGAGTACTGAAACACTTATTATATTAATAGCCCAACCAATCATCAATTCTCTCCAAGCTCGAGACATTTCAACCAAACAGGTCAAAGCAGTGCCAATATCTCTCCAAACCGTGATTAGTTTCGAACTCACAGTCGTCAAAAAAAAATTACACAGGTTGGTAACAGTAAATGAACCGTAATTTGAAGTTGACTTAAATGAAAAAGAAATCATTACAGTTAAGAAAAAGAAAAAGAATTAGGCATCAAATCATTAAAGTTAAGCAAATGGCCCAAACCAAATTTCGCAATTTTTTTAAAAGTAAAATTTGGCAATTAATTATGAGAAGCGGGCTATGACTTCCGCGCGTTCGAATTCTAGAACTATAGAAATCTGTCAAATCCGTCAACAGTTCTACCGCGAAATCTAGTGGAACCAGAAAAGCTTACCATCAACGACAAACAAGTGCACGAGGAAACCGTTGCGAATTTGCAACATAAGCGAAAATCTCAGCAACAAAATGGCTATCTTAAAGTTTTCCGAGAAATCAAAAGAAAATGAAAGAGAACATTTAATGACGAGTAATTTGATTGTACACACGAGAAGTGAACAACAGTCCGGCTTATTGAGTTGACTTCGCTACGCAGAGCCAGAACGAAATGGAGGAAGGTGGAATCACCTGCGGGACGAGCATGATACCGACGGTAATACCAGCAATAAGATCGACCTGCAAGTATTCTCTCCACTTGTAAGTCTTAATCCAACGGTAGCAGGGAAGGAAGAGCTCGATCCACTGGACCCATGTCATGCTCTGGAGCTTCGAAGTCCACCTGGAGAAGAGCGCGCCAGGATAAGAGCTAGAAGAAGAAGAAGACGATGACGTCGTGCTGGGGTGCTGCAAGGGGATGATTTTCACGGGCCGGGTCTTCGTCGCCATTGAGTGCACCGCGTCGGCGAGATTGGGAGAGCTGGGGGATGCGTACGTTATCTCCATGCGCACCGTCGGCGCATCTGATCATTTATGGCCCGGGGCCGCAGCGCCTTTCCGTGGACGACGATTGTCTCCTTTCATGATGACAAAACACACACATACACAAAAACCGAAAAAGATTAAAAACTCTAAAAAAACAAAATGTCCCAGACAGTTGGATTCAATAGAATCCTACTTTTCGGGAGGACAAAGGATCTTGCCGGAAAGTCTTGTTAATAATTTCCGAGAGAATTTGCCGGTTGCTGCTGGACCTTTTGAGGGAAATGGATTTATAAACACAAAGATTAAAAGATACGTATTCATATTTAAACTACGCAAGAAAAATTATGCTGTAATGGATGTGCGGCCAGTCTCACGATTTCTTTTGATTTTTGAAAGTACCCAGAGATGAACTGAGCATCCGAATCTCTTCCCGTTGAAAAATTAGACGCTATATGCTCTCGATACTTTTTCTATTTCTTAAGGACTTGAAATAACTGGTGGGCATTATACGGGTTTTTTACTGGTTCCATTGTTGTTAATTGTTTCGACTAATTATTGTTTTATTTCAAGCTTGGAAGAAACAGATTAATGTTACCTGAAAATGAAGCACGTTTTGCACAAAGGAAGTCTTCAAGTGGGAAATTTCCCTTTAGTTGCCCCCAATTCTGTACAGATAGTTGCCAAATTCAGTGAAGAGTATTTTTTCAAAGAAAAATGCTACTGTAAATTGGAACCGTTGCTTATTATTAAGAGAGAGGGGAACAGATCAGAAATGCACCAATAAATGAATGGAACAGTACAATGGAACGTAGCTGGACCTGATTTGGCCCAGATGCAAAAGGGGCGACGCGGTTTGAAGGAAGTCAGAGGTTCGTGCACGTAAGCTTTTATTATTGGGCTCCGATTTGCTGCAGTTCGGGTGCAGCAAATCCGCTGCAGTCTATGGGGGGGAGGGGGAGGGGACCGGGACCCACGCCCCCCTCACAGGCCGAATTGCAGCAGACCCAGCCCCTTTATTATTTGACGACGAGTCGACGACGACGTCAACATGCAGCAATTATTGCAATACTGACACCGTGAGAATCGCCTGGGAGAAAAACAAACCGACGACGACTCTTTTTTCAGGTGGTCGCCGGCGAACCCATTACTCCAACTTTCAAGTCATTTACCATATCGAAAAAGATGTGGAAAAAACTGTACGACGTCTATCAAAATTCAAATTAAGCCAGTTCACTTTAGATTGCTAAAATTTTAGTGGAACATTATCCTCACACCAAACCAATATTAAAAGGAAGAGTGCCCCTCGTAGTGGTGAAATTACAGATTGATCAAGAGGCAAGAAGCTTTAGAGTAGGAAAAAAATAGAAAAAGTAAACTACAGCGTATGGCATCTGATTCACTTATTTTTACTAGGAGTGTGCCTGGGCATGCTCAGGTTTGTGCGTGTACTCGTAATCGAGATGTACAAAAGCACGCTCGATCTCGGGGAGAAGCTCGAGCTTCTCCTGCAAGGATTCCCCAATGTCATGAGCATCTCGCAAAGGCATGTCTGCTGACAAGACTATGTCAACCTCCACAAAGTAGTGAGACCCAAAGGTGTACGCCCGGACCGTGTCAATATGTCTGACGGCTTCGTGGTGGTTCCAACAGAGGTAGGTGAGTTTCTGTAGATATTCCGGTCCAGCTGATCTTCCCGCAAGGGAATTCACATTTTCCAACACTGTCATGGACCATGTACGGATGGTGTACAAAGCCAGCTGCAGTAAGTCAAAGTAAAATGTAAGTGCAAGGCCGCAGAGAGAGAGAGAATAATGAAATGCCAGCAGCACCATGTCACCACAAACTAAAACAGTATTTAATGGACCCAACGTCTTCATGGTCTCAATTGACAAATTAAAGATTACCACATTGCTAGGAGACAAAATTCTTCAAAAGGTTAGAAAGGTTAAGTTATTGACCACAGAAACACAGAACAGAAAAGTGCCGAGGCATAAAAACATATGTCGAATTGTCAAGGTGCATCTACTTGGACAGACCTAGGTTTCCGAAGAGTTCCTGTATGACAGCCATTTATCTATTTCCTCAAATCCTATGACTTCAGCTCTACAAGATTGGCAACTTCAAGAAAAGCCAAGAGACGAGGACTTCTATTCTATGCAAAGAGGAATGAAAAGAACATTTCCTCCAGCATAGGTGCACAGACAACTCCCATGTTGAACCTAAGAAGGAACAGAATTGGCGAGACACAGAGTACTTACAATGATGGCTCCAACGGGGTCCATCCAATCATCAAAATAATTTGCAAGGAGAGCAGCAATGAGTCCAATAATGTTGGTGATAACATCAAAAAAATGATCCTGGGCATACGCTTTGACGATCTCATTAGTGAAAGACCGACAATAAATAACCAGCCCGAGTTTCACCAAAGTCACAGAAAGCATAATGCCAACAAGCCATCGCTCTTGCTCCATGGTCAAGTGGAACTTATTCTCCTGGGAAAGCATAAATATTGAAGAGTAAAATCAGAGGCAGCTTATCGTCTCAAGACTCAAGTTTACATAAACTCCAACATATACGCTATCCAAGCTTCCTAATCAACATAGTGAAACAAACCAAAAATCCAATATGTAACACATTCAGAATTCAACTCCTACTTACATCAGACAATAGTGTGCGCATTGACTCCAAGATAATCTGCAGTCCAAGAGTCGCCATGACAGATGCAAATACAAGAATCCCCTGCAAATTGGTGTTAAAATCTATCAAATTCTAATATAGAAATATCATCCCATGTCACAAAATAACCTTTTTTTAGGTCTTTTGCTATGGGAGGGGGTGAAAGGATTACTTTTCTGCAACAGAGAATGACATAGAGTTCCAAAGAAAGGTAGGTTAAGATTGTAGGAACAACTAAATGGTGGGAGATCAGACTGCTGATGTAGATGCTACAAAAGAGCATTCTAAGAGCAGATGAAAACTACCGATTAATAACTTTCTAGTTAGTAACTCTTATTTGTAACTGAAAAGAATTAGGGAGTTGTGTGAGGAGACAAAATATTTAAGCATGCATCAATAATTTAGGCAGACATGGAAGAACAACTGAAAAACTCCAAGGGGTTTTTACTAAAACAAGAACCACAATGATCTCCTATCTATTTCAAATACAGAAATAAACAAATAAAACATACGGTGATTTATGATAAACAAGTTAACTTCCCCATCCTTCCATTGATAATATCACAACCGAATAGCATCTTTGCTCAAGGGAATGTCAATTCAACCGCATACTAGATAAGTAATATCCATTTACACTTACCAAATGCAACACATATATGAATGGATTAAGAATATCAAACACAGATAAAATGTTGCTTTCAGACCAGTTCAAATCCTTCTTCAGAATTGATAATGCAATTGGAAAATAAGTTTAGGACAACAAGAAGAATTAAGAGTAAAAGTAAAACATCTGATACAAAACCTAGCAGAGAGTAATTGGAAAAAGAGAAGGTGGCAGCACATATCTAGCAGGCAAGACTACACGTGTGCACAAGTAAAATAATCAAGTTTACCATGGACTTGAGCTGAATCAATACTGCACTATTGATATGTAAACTTAAGCATGTAAATTTGACAATCACAAAGACTAATTGGAGGATGACTTACCAAAGGCTGCATACGTTTCTTCCCAATAGGATATTGATATGGGTTTGGTGTTTGCATGGAAAATGCAGTAAACCACAGGATGAAGCCAGACAGAAGATCAAGAAGTGAGTCCAGTGTGGATGCAATGATAGCTAAGGAACCACTTCGGATGGATGCATAGACTTTAGCAGCAAATAGAACCATGTTTGCAATATTTGATATTCTAATTGCAAATGTTTCACTTCTAGCCAACTTTTCTTGCTCTTCCTGAAACCAAAACAATAGCATGATTTCCAGTTTTAAGTCCAGAGCCAAAAATAAACAATTGAAACCTTAAGCATTTGGGAACTCAGTGATTACACACCTTTGACATCCCAGGAATAAAGCCACGCTCTGCTAAAGCATCCATTTCATTAAAGCCCTCGAGCATTTCTACCTGCTGCTGATAGTATTCAGCCACATTGTCTTCAGAACCTGAAGCCATCAAGCAAAACAATTCAGAGGAATTTGTATAAATATCCCGAAATGGTGGTAGAGTTATATCACTTGAAGTACCGGTCAAATCAACTTCACTTGCTCACATACACCAAGTGATGATGTCTACATCTTCTCTTGTGTTTAGAACTAACCAGCGGCGTAAGTAGCCAATGGAATGTGTGAGCTCTAAACAATTTACTAGAAAGTTAGTGACTTCTAAGACCCAAAGATGGTTCAAAAGAAACCATTCATCAAATTCTATTGTTCTGAACTGTTAAACCTCTTGAACCTATAACACGAAATAGGTTTCAGTTCTTCAACCCCACTGGCTTATAAAATACCATCTACGAGCCAAATTTCTTCATTTTGGTTATGGGTGAATAAGCTATGATACATGTTTAAACACAAACACACACACAAATAAGTGATAACTAACATCTCAATAATCCAAAAAGAACCCCAGAGAGCCAAGTAACCAATCAACTCAACACCAAAGAAGACCAAACAAAAAAAAATTCCAAATCATCCTTAACCAGAGAGGACTCGGGACATTTGTTTACGCCTCCTCGGCAGCTTTAATTATTCGCTTCTAGCCTTCTACGGACAGTTTACAAGCAAACAACTAGAACCACCCGAAATTTATGCCAAAGCATACTGAAGCTCAAACGCAAACCCTTTGTTCGATACTCAACAACCACTACTTTGAAAATTTTAAGAATCAGAAAATTCCCACTGCCTGGCGACTAAAAATAAAGTAAGATCAAAGCGAAATAAAGCGATCTATATAATAATCTAACGAACAAAATTACACGGAAAATACCAAAACCAGTAAACTACCGAACAGAGCACAAACGCAGAATAGAATATTGCCATTTCAGCAAAAACAAAAAGAGTAAGATTGACGACAAATGACCAACCAAAAGTAACAGCAAAATCACCTAAAACCCCAAGGCAGTCGTGGAGGCCACGAGGAGGCTTCTTCTCCGTATGCTCTGGGCATAACTGTAAGCCCGCGAAGTTCAACCGCCAAGACATGTCACCCCCGTTGGGCAGAGCCAAGAGCGAGCGCTCCTCGGCGTTATTTGGCGTCACCTCCACCATTCTCTGGTTACCCAAAGATTGATAAGGAAGACGAGGAGAGAGTGAGAGAGCAAGAGCGTTGGAGAATGAGGGGGGTAGTGGGACAAGGGGGCTTTTCCGGGAAGATAGGCAAGTTTCTGTAGTGGCTGCTGTAGTCGTATTTTTTCCAACCAGGAAAAGTGCGAAGCAGTAAGGAAAATAAAAATGGCAAAAGAAAATAAGCTGACACGCTTCTAATCCACGCGCTCGTTTAATTGGACAGATCAGCTGTCAGCAACGTGTTTGGTCTTGAACTTGAAAGGCGGTGCGGCGCGTGGATGTATGCTCTCCTCGTGGTTGTTTTTTTTTTTCTAATAGCGATAGTGTGGGGCACGTCTACGGACTAGATTGCGTGATAGTGATAGTATGGGGCTTTTATTTGTCGAAATTGTAGAGAATATTTTTAAAATTCTATGAATCTTAAATTTTATTGGGTTTTGTGTTAAATTTTTGAAATTTTTTAACGTATTAATTAATTAAGAGTAATGATTACAATCATTGGTTTAGTTGTTTTTATAGTGTGTTTTGGTAATTGTCCTCATACTTTTGCTGCCAGGTCTACTTCGATTGCAGGTGCTATTTTTTCTTCTCTGGTTTGCTGCTGAGTGCTGTCTTCTGTTACTTTTTTTCTTATTTTTCTGGTGCTTGTCAAGTGCTGCTCATGACTTGTGTCAGGCGCAGCTGTTTTTCTAGCAGGTGAGACCACTATGTTTCGGCATTTCCAATTTCGCCCTCCGAAGCTTTCCAGCCAGCCTATGTCGATGTGGATATTTTTGGTAATTTGAGAGATTGTTTCAAGGACAAAAACGTCCTCAATTTGGTATGGTTCAAAAGGTTAGATAACAAAATGAGTTTATTTTGCTCGAAATTTCGAGTAAACAAACGCCCCTTAAATAGACGATACCTAGGACCACCGACCTGTGCCGAGAATGAATCATGGGAGGAATGATCTGAGCCGCAGGATTCTAGACCCACCTTAGGTTGTGTTTGTGTTGTAATATTTTTGGTATGAGAATATGTGTTGGTATTGGATTTAGTGAAAAAGTGAAGAGAGAGGTAATTTTATATTTTTTGTAATTTTTTATATTTTTTTGATAGGAGAGAGATTATATTGGATTATTTTATTAGGAGTGAGATAATATTTTAGGAAAAATTATGTTGGCAAACGCAGCCTTAGTACCTTGCCGGGCTTGTTTAAATTGGGTCAGGTTCTGGTTGTAGGTCCTAGTTATGGTTTTTTTTTTAAATTTGGTTTCACAAGCTGACCTTGGGTTCTGTTCTCACGAGTAGCCGAATTATGTCACGTGATTTGGATTGCGACTTCCACCAACACTCAACCCAAGAAAAGTTAAGGCTATGTTTGGTTGAAGTATTGAGATATGTTTTTGTGTTTTTGTTTTTTTGAAAGTAGTGTAAATTCTCTTGAAATTGGTGAAAAGTGTGTTAAAAGTTGTTGTAATTTGTAAAAAAGTTATTGAGATTGGTGAAAAGGTATTGGAATTGATGAAAAAGTGAGTAGAAAATGTTTTGAAAACGTTTTGAGACATAAAACAAACATAGCCTAAAGATGGGCAACTCCACGTTTTAAAGTTTAACAAAAGAGTTTTTTTTTTCTATAGATAACCAATATAACGAAATAGTTAAAAATATAGATTTGGTACCTTATCTATTTTAATAAAAGTTAGTAAAGAAATTTAACAAATTCCCTTATTCGTATTAAAACAATAATATAACTCCTCTTTCATTTTTCTCCTTCCCTCCCTCTCATAAATTTATATTTGACCTCCATTTTCTTTTTGCATGTCACATACCGTTTCAAAGTTTTAGTCTAATAAATAATTATAAAATAATTTTTCCTTTCTTAATAAATAAATTTTTATCATAATAAATATAAAAAAACAAATCTAATTATGTTTCTTCACTTTTTCACTAATTTTAAAAATACGATCGCTGGAATAATACAAAATTTAAAAAATATGACCGTTAGAAAAATAAAATTTAAAAAATTCGACTTTTTAAGATAAGACATATTCAAAAATATGATCGTTACGATAATACTGAGTGTACTTTTTGGTTAAAGTAGAGATCAAAATATGAAGAAACTGCTAATAATGCTCTTACTTGCTAGTGATACCAATAAGAAATCATATCCGGTACAAAATCAATTTGAGTTGAATAGATATGATCACACTTTCGTTAAAGTCCAACAATAAACGATTAAACTCGTATCCTATTAAGCCTATGAGAAGTATACACGACACGTGTTATGGACGGTTATAAAACAACTTATAACGTGTTGTAACCTCAGAATTCTGAGGTTCATGTGATCAAAACAAGTATTCATTATGAAGATGTATGAGAAGCATATCGGGAGACACAATGTTAGAGAGATTAGATTCCCGCCAAAAATGAAATATGCCCCCCAAAGAGCAAATGTGAGAAAATGGAGAAAAATACTATAAAAGGGAAAGATCGCATGAGACAAATGTATGTGATTCAAGAGCAATTGAATAGTGACATTCGTACAAGACATAAAGACTGACTTAAGCATCGAAAGTGTTTTACCCCGTTATTTGATGTCATTTTTGTTATTTTTACAAAAGGAGTTACGCGAAGATTGAAATGCATTTATTCCGACGTGTTGACCATAAATCAACTGATTTATCACTTGTTACCTTCATTCTTCTTCTGTTTTCGTTTTCGTCCTTTTTTGTCTGACCAGTAAAACCTTCATGATCACCTAAATTTTGGATTTTTTTAAAAATTGGTTAATGATCATTTTTGGTCTCTAAATTTTACACCAGTTTTTCAAAATATTACATGAGTTTTAAATTTACTTAAATCAGTCCCTGAATTATTGTTTTTTGTTGATTAAATTCTTTCGTTCCTTACATGCACAGTTAACCAACGACTGGACACACCACTCCCAATAAGATCTCACCACATACTATTTTTTTTTTAAAAAAAAAAACCCTCACAAAAGGACAGTCAAGTTGGCAACATCGACCTTTTTTTTTTCTTTCCGAATTGATACAAGTGGCAGAATCTCACTGAGAGCGATGTGTCACGTCGTTAGTTGACTGTACATATAAAAGACGAAATTGAACGGAATGATTAAATCGACAAACAATAATATCTCATAAACTGATATGAATAAATTTGAAATCTAATGACATTTTAGAGAAGGGTGTTAAATCCAGGACCGAAATGGTCATTAATAATATTAAAAAAAAAAACACCCTACCATGCTCATACGGTGAGTAGTGATTTTCTCAAATCACAGACCAACTAATAACAGCAAGTTTAATTTAGAAAAAAATAATAATAGCAAGTTTGAAGGTCTGTCTTATTCGATTATATTCGTAAATATCATTTGTTCCCAACGAATTCATGCACTGTCGGGAACTCTCAATTCCGTGACGCTCTTTCCCTTCTCCCCGATCAAACCATGTCTGTCTATCCCTTCAAATCCATCTTCCTAATTGTCGCTCTTGCCCTCTATGTTTCCGAAACACTGGGGCTCAGTTCGCCACCAGAAATCAATGGCGACCTCACTTACCTCTGGCCTCTGCCCTCTGAGTTCACCCACGGCAACGACACGCTCTCCGTCGATCCTGGCCTCTTGCTCGCCGTCGGTGGAAATGGCGGCAACTCCGAAATTCTCCGGGCGGCGTTTGATAAGTACAGAGGGATTGTGTTCAAGCACAGCGATGGGCTCTCTATATTTAGTCGATTCAGGGGAAGGAGACCTGCTTATGATATTAACAAATTGAAGGTTATTGTTCATTCGGACAACGAAGAAGTGAGTTGTCTTAATTAGAAATCCATTCACCTTGTCTATATCTTTTATTTTATTTTTCTTTGGAAATTTTTGGTACGTGCACTGGAACGTGTTTTTGGCTATTTTCAGTTGCAACTTGGTGTGGATGAGAGCTATACTTTGTTTGTTGCAAAGGACGACAGAAAGTCGATTATTGGGGAGGCAACTATTGAGGTAATTTGAGAGTTACAGTAGGTCTTAGCTTCTCTGGTGCTATAATACTAATTGAATGCAATTTTAAGTGAAATTTTGTTCTAATTTGATGCTTTAGAGGGCTGCTACACTTTATCTACGTCCTCTGTAGGCAATCATGAGTTTCAGCGATGTTGATACTCTGTTTATTGCAGGCAAACACTGTTTATGGCGCACTGCGAGGTTTGGAGGTATGTAGTATTACCCTTCAAAGCATGCAGAGGAATTGACAACCTTGCAATTTCCTTGCCGTACTTGCTTTCCCTCGTTGAGTATTATCTTTTAGGAATGTCCAGACTTTCAGCCAGTTATGTGCTTTTGATTATGGAGCTAAGTCAGTACAAGTATACAAGGCTCCTTGGTACATCCGTGACAAGCCGAGATTTTCATATCGTGGACTTTTGCTGGGTAGGCTAAATTTATTTATTGTCAGTGGAAGGATAGTTCCTTAAATTTGTTTGTTGGTTTATCCTATAATTTAGCTTAATACCCATCATTGTTGGCATATTTTGCAGATACTTCGAGGCACTTTTTACCTATTGATGTGATTAAGCAGATAATTGAATCAATGTCGTATGCTAAACTTGTAAGGATTGTTGCTTGCTATTTGTGTCAAAGCTCTGTTTCACAATCAAAAATTATCCAAGGACGTGTCTGATATCATTTGCTCCTCCAACTGTGTTGCATGTAATGCTGATACTGAGAATTGCATTCAGTAGAATGTCCTTCATTGGCACATCATAGACGAGCAGTCTTTCCCTCTGGAAGTACCTACATATCCAAATTTGTGGAGAGGTTCATATACAAAGTGGGAGCGGTATACGGTTGAGGATGCATATGAGATTGTAAAGTAAGATATCTGGAGCAATTTTAAATGTTGAAGTAACTCATTCGCCTAAAATACGTTCAAGCACTTGTTCAAAAGTTCCTTTAGCATTTCAAATGAGTTTGACTCAACTCTAAATTTGGGAATCAGTACCATAAAAAAATTCCCCAAATTGAAAACCAATCTGATTTCGGATTGTGGACATCAAAGCCTAGATGTATAGTATGAAAACAAGGCATGGTAGTGTCTGAAAGCGAAGATAGGAAAAATTCAAAGTGATGAGCTCAGTATGGATAAAATATATGGCCTGAATGTAAATTCCCATAGCTGGACAAATTATTAATTGAATTCTTTATCTGTGGTCTATGGCTATTCACTTGTTCTGTGTCTGCGTTGTTTATCCTTTTATGCTTCTTTAGTCTTGCCATAGGCTGACAGTGTGTTTCCTTCTCATGTTTCCACACATCGACCTGAAGCTTTGCCAAAGTAAGAGGTATGTTTCTATCTCTATAGTTTGTTAAAGCTTCAATGCAACACCTCCAGAAAAATTTGTACGAGTTGTATTGCACAAGTTTTTCCCTTTTTCAAATTGAATTAATACAGTAGATATGCAGCATCTCATGATTGATGGGGACAACAGATAATATAAATATTTCCTCAATGTGCCTCAAAACAAGTTTCACTATCAAAGTAGTATTTTAATGGTCGAATTTACTTAATATCGGTTTTTATCTTCTTTTTTCGTGATTATTTTATGTGTTGTATGCAGGCGTCAATGTTATGGCTGAAGTTGATATTCCCGGTCACGCAGAATCATGGTAAAGCATATGTTAATGTCCGTCTAAAATTGTTGTTGCGATCCAATCGTTATGGCTAAGAATCTCAGTATGAGAAGACTGGAAAAGAAACTATTTTTCATTTTTAGGAAGTGCAAGCTGTATTTGGCATATTATTCGCTTCTAATGAATAGAAAGATGTAGCTTTATGCCCTTCAACCCCTAACTCCCTCATGGAAGAATGCTGAAGATACTAATTTATTGAATTCTTCTTCTACCACCATACTCATGAGATTAGGTCCTGCTTTAGAATTTGTTGCAATTTGGTCTGCCAGATCTTGGAATCCATAATTATTCCTTCAACATGTTTCCTCGAAGGCATAGAGGACACTTGTGGGGAATTCATAAATTGAAATGCAAAATATTTTGTTCCAACTCGTCGTCTTCTATTGATTTTTTCCTCCTTGAGATAAGCATGCGATCTGCTTTCAATGCAGGGGCACTGGATACCCGGATCTCTGGCCCTCTCCTTCATGTAGAGAGCCACTTGATGTTACAAAAAACTTCACCTTTGATGTAGTTTCTGGCATTCTGACAGGTTGATCTCCTTTAAAAAAATTTACCTGGTGTTCATCAAGATTTTTTTCCTTGCAATCATGCATTGTATTACGTGCATATTATTCAGAAAGAGCTTATGTTGTTCATAAGAGGTTAGCTGAATTAAACCTGAACAATGATAATTCAGAGATCACCATATGATATCAATCACACACATGTAAATGTATGTGTATAAGAACTTCATTGGCACGTGAAAAATTATTGAGTAAAATCAGGTGATGGAAAAGAGATAGAGAAGTAATAATAGTTAAGCTATATATCTCATGTTATTGTTAGTTTTGTTGCATATTTTGCTCATCATCTTCTCCATAAGTTATTTGCATATATTTTTGATTTGCAGATATGAGAAAAATCTTTCCTTTCGAGCTCTTCCACTTGGGTGGTGATGAAGTTAATACAGGTTAGTTTTAATGGCTTTCTTCTTGTGAGCTGAGATCTGGTATCATACAGGAGACATAATATATGCAAACACAAATAAATTGTTTAAGGTCTTATGTTCCATGAGTGCATGCAAATAAGAAAGTTTAGCTCCAAAAGCTTTATTTACTTCTCTGCCATTAATGACTGAGACTACGAGTTTGTCTCTTTTTCCTGTCATTATTACGGCAAGCTTGAGCTTATTACTATTATTGCTTTGGCGTGATGAGTTATCTTAGAGGAGATGGAAATCTGGGGGTTCTAAAATCCCTATTTGTGACCTCTTATGCAATTTGTTGCAATCTCAAAATCATTGGCATGTAAAAATATCTGTCTGTTTCTCCAACTGTGTGCATTTATCTTTCCTTCAACGGAAAATCTTTACAGCTATTGGAAAACTGTACAAATGGCAATTTTTGTACTCAGAAATCGAAATCTATAACATTTGCCGAAATGACAGAATTCATGGTCAGAAAGCATAAATGAACGATATTTGTTGATAAGAAATCATAGTTCATCCTTATTGTCTGGATAGATCTTTTGTTTGAGCCCCAATTATTTGGGTTTAATAATAAAAAATTCATCACATAATTTTTTATTATTATAATATTTATTAAAATCTTCTCTCTCTTCACTTTTTCACCAACTCTCATAACATATCTTTACTTTATAATATTTCCCAAACCCCAATACCCAAAATTTCCACACTCAAACATCCCCCACCTTTCCCTCTCCAGTAGTGCTTTTGGGCTATTATGCCTTCTGATATTTGTTGATAAGAAATCATTTTGTTTGATAGGTTGCTGGAGCTCCACTCCTCATGTGAAGCAATGGTACATGCCTCAACTGTTTTGGTCAGAAGTGTGGTTAGTGGTCCATAATGGTTGTTTCAGTCAAGCTACTTAAGGCACGAAACATATTCATAGTCTAGCTTGAAGGAAATGGAACAATGAATAATTACGCAGATACCTTATTTTCCTATGTTCATTTTGAATCTTTTCATGAAAAGCTTGTAAAGGGAAAATATTGTATGCAGAGGTTCTACTATTACACACACTACTTTTTGTGAAAAGCATTTTGGCATATATCAGTCTTACAATTTCAGAGCTCGACTTACAGTATTTCGCATATTCTCCCTATATACATTTAGATGATCTTAGTCCCTTCTTAATCCTTGCTTTTAGCTGTGTGCCACTGGTGTAATAGATGAATATCATGGCAGATGAGAGAATCCTATTCACATCCATTTTTTCAAATATTATGATTTATTTCCAAGGATAAAACTAATTCTAGAATGAATTTTTTACATCTTTATGAAGGTCTGCTCCATTATTTTGCTCTTTTTGATTTAGCGCTGACATTTATTATTTTGTGGATCCATGCCCGGTTACATTCTTTGATGGCATGTTTTCAAATCACTGGGTTTTAATTATTTTCTAGATTGGATTTGGTGTTTCTCTTTCTTATCTACGTGCAACAATATTTTGAAGTTAGTGATCTTATAGATTGTGGAGGAGAAGGAAAAAATTTGAGAAAGATTCATCTCTCTCTAGATTTGGATGCCTTAAATATGCCAATGTTCTACCATAATATTTGTATTGATTTTCTTGAAAACATTTTGGATTATTTTGATGAATAGCATACCAATGACAGTTGTCATTCTTAAACGGCAAAGTCTAACTTTTTTTATAGTGTTGAGCAAAGGAATGGTAGTAACTTCCATGCAAGCTTATAAGGGTCCTTGAGCTCTTGGGTTAAGAATATATCCTTATCAGATGCTTTCATGTTTGGATTCATTAATATATTCTTTTTATGATTGCATTCTCTCTTTATAGTTGCTCTTTGGTTGCAGTGTGATACCCCGAATCCCACATGGAGTGGGAGAGGAGAATGAATGAGAGATGAATTTTATAAGGGCCAAGTCCCACATTGAGACCTTACTAGGTTGAACTGGGCTTTATAATGATCCAAGGGGCTTCAAAAGCAACCTTGACTAGTCATTTTGAAGTCAAAGCACAGATGTGGCTAGTGCTTGTCATTGGGTCGTTGCAAATGGTATCAGAGCGGTCCTAGTAACCACCAATGTGGGCTTGGTGGGCCTTGACGAGGACGTCAAGGATTTAAGTGGGGGATATTGTGATACCCCGAATCCCACATGGAGTGGGAGATGAGAATGAATGAGAGATGAATTTTATAAGGGCCAAGTCCCACATTGGGACCTTACTAGGTTGAACTGGGCTTTATAATGATCCAAGGGGCTTCAAAAGCAACCTTGACTAGTCATTTTGAAGTCAAAACACAGATGTGGCTAGTGCTTGTCATTGGGTCGTTGCATGCAGGCTTCAGAGTCGGAACATGACTACTAAAGAGGCCTACCAATATTTTGTCCTAAAAGCTCAAGAAATAGCAATCTCAAAAAATTGGACACCCGTCAATTGGTATGACCTAATTTACATCAATAAGACTCTTAGTTTAGCAAGTATATATAAGTCTCATTTTAGTAAAATCCGGCATGTAACCAGATCTGGATTTTCACATCTCAGGGAGGAAACCTTCAATGCATTTGCAGGAAATCTTAATCCACGGACTGTAGTGCTTAACTGGTGAGTTTTTTTTTCCTCTAAAGCAGTTTTGCATGTAGAGACCCAAAGGTCTAACTATGTCAATTTTAAAATATTGTCTGTTGCCATAGGTTGGTGGTGGGGTTTGTCCAAAGGTTGTTGCAAAAGGTTTCAGATGCATTTTTCAGCAATCAAGGCGTTTGGTATCTTGACCATTTGGATGTCCCTTGGGACAAATTCTATACTGCAGAGCCAGTAGAAGGAATCAATGATGCTTCCGAGCAAGATCTTGTGCTTGGGGGAGAAGTTTGTATGTGGGGTGAGACAGCAGATACATCAAATGTTCAGCAAACAATATGGCCTCGAGCTGCAGCAGCTGCAGGTATGCCTTTGGTGAAAGTAAACCATTAGTTAAGACTTAGACAAGGCCGTATTTCATCCTTGTTGGAGTTAACGTCACTGATGGAGAACGGGGCTGCGTTTGTGGTGTAAAATTTTACACTCTAAAATTTTAATATAATAAAATATTACAATATAATCTCTCTCCCCCATCAAATCATTACTTTTCACTACAAAAAATATAAAAAATATCTCTCTCTTCACTTTTTCACTAAATCCAATACCTAAAATTTTAACAACACTAAATTTTTACAAAACAAACTCACCCGTAGTAACCCAAGTGTGAAAGTAAACCATCCTCAGATAGCCTGGCTACACAGTTCAGTACACTTTTGGCATGTGTAGTGTTTTCATTTAGCCTGTCTGTACTCCCCGTTGCACACTTACCAAGAAGCAAAACGAATCTCCCCTCCACTAACTCAACCTCTTCTCCCTTCACCGCCTTTCAATTGTTCTCTAGCCCTTTCCCTTCATTCCAGAATGTTCTTTCTGTTTGTATTTCTCTTTTTTATTAGTAAAGTAGCTTAGGGTCGTGTAAGGAGAACAGTCTTCACCGCACTTACCAAACAGGAAAGGAAATCTGTTGACTTGGCCGATTCAAACCCTCTCCCCTAGTTTTCTGTCATTCTTTGTCCCCAGATGCAATTTGAGATTCGCTTTCATGAACCCTCTATATGGTAGGCTAAATTAGAAGTCATCTACGCATCTCAGCTTGACCCACAGTGGGCATGTAGTGTATGCCCACTATATCTCAAATTGACCAGATTGGATAAGCAATTCCATTGGTTTATCACGATTCAGATTGTATTGGCAGATGTATACATGCACCAATAGACACGGACACACACTGACGAGTGTCTTGAGTGGGGAGCAAGTTCATCCCATATTGTCACTTGTATCGTTTCACTTCTTGATGCTGACTTTTGCAATATGTAGATACTCATATTGATTGCCTTAAGTAGGGGGCCCACTTTTTTATTTACCCGTTTTAGTTTTATTGGTTATTGTTGGCTCTTAAGCATGCCATTGGACATTTGACTTTTTCTCCTACAGAGCGTTTGTGGACCAGTAGGGAGGCCATCTCCACGGGAAATATTACCTTAACTGCATTGCCGCGGTTGCTATACTTCCGATGTCTCTTGAATAGGCGTGGGGTTCAAGCTGCCCCAGTCACAAATAGATATGCTCGAAGCCCTCCGAGTGGCCCAGGGTCATGCTATGAGCAATAATACTTCTAGTGGGAGATTGTGACTCGTCAACTGCATTTCAGTCCCTGGTGTTCAAAGAGTAAGAAATCTGCAAATTTCCTAGCGTTGTATGAAATTAATTGACGTTGATCTGTGGGTTGGAATCTTGGGTTTGTAAAAGTAATCCATTTTCACCACGGGGTCGAATGAATCTTAATTTTGCATTGGTGATTTGTTGTTGAGTGCGTTCATGTTGTACTAATTTCTTCGTAAAATAAATGAACGTGTCCCGCTTCATTGCTATCTCCTACTTAAAATAAAAACTCTTGATTGGTGAATCCGCGCCCCTCAAACGTGAACGATTCTCTCTTAAACTTGTGGGAGAGAGAAAATATAATCATCGTAGGGAGCTTCCACTTTGACAGTGACCGGAACATTTGTAGTATCTCCTAGAGGGACAAAATTTTATTGCCATGGATAATATATCCATTCGAAGATCAATAAAACTACTAGAGAGGATGATATCAGCAGATGTTAATGAATATTATACTTATTTGGGCTTGATTCGTTTTCCAATTCTGTGCCAGGCCTCTAGAAATTGACTTCCAGTACACACTTGCTTACCAAACCTCAATTGTGGGGGGCAGGACTTGGTTGGAGGACAGCGATTTCTGAAAGAATTGAGCAAGGCATGAAGTTATAAAGTTGCATAATTGCACGCACAAGCTAATCTGCACGGCTTCATCTATTATCTTTTTTACCCCTTCTGCACTGTTGCCGTGCTTGCAACTTGGAGTACTGAAAAAGACTTCCTCCGAAGTAGAATGAATGCCTTCGCCAACAAAAATGCTGGGCCCTCTTCAATAATGAATCCCTCAGGGACCTCATCGCTGAGAGTTTTTTTTGTTTGTTTGTTTGAATTCCTTCTGAAGGCGACCCCATGAGCGTTTTTTGTCTTCAACGTATCATAATGAGTTATTGTCATCTGTGATGGAATGTGTTCCTATCTTCCTCGCGAACACTCTGGTTCATGGCTGCCGCTCTGTACCTCGGGCTGTTTGGTTAAAAATTTTGTTATATTATAATATTTTATTGTGTTAAAATTCTAGGAAGTATAAAATTTTAGAAATTAAACAGAGTAGAATCCTTAAATTCTTGTACGGACTATATGATTTTTCCATGCTACCTAAGAAAACAAGAAAAAGAAAAGCGTAACACAGTCTTCGCCCAAACATATCTCTGCCTTCTTCTTCTTTTCTTTTGTTTTTGCAACAGTCATATACCGGGTGTGTTTGTTTTGTAAAATTTTAGTGTTGTTAAAATTTTAGTTATTGGGTTTAGTGAAAAAATGAAGAGAGATAATTTTTATATTTTTTGTAGTGAAAAATATTAATTTGACGGGAGAGAGATTATATTGTAATATTTTATTGTGTTAAAATTTTAGAGGGATAAAAATTTAACATGAAAACGCAGCCCAGTCAAATAAACAGAGAAAAAGTAACAATTTAATGACTCCAATCGCGCCCTTTTACCCTCTGTCCACCTTTGCCTCCGTTTTCACTCTTTTTGCTCTGAGCTCTCTCTCTCACAAGTCACCACATCCACACTCCCCCAAGCCTATGTACCTTTCATGGCTCATGGCTGCCACTCTATACCTCACGCTGTAAGTCACAAATCTAACTCCCCTCCTCCTCTCTCTCTATCTCAGTTTCGCATCTCAGGAAAACAAAACAGAACAAAGAAACCCTAGAAGTTGATTCCGTCGTTTCTATCTTTAAACATTTTTTTGTTTGGTTTCTGATTTACTTTTTTTTTCTTTTTTTTAATCATTTTACTTAAAGATTGAGACTAGGTTTCCTTGTGTCGTATATCTATTTTGCCTTCTAGATTTTTCACTTCACCCTTCAAATTTATAATGCGCAATCCTTGATTTACTGTTAACTTCCTTTTCATTTCCCCCCTTTATGTTATATGCTTAACTATAATTTGGTTGCATAAATACTGATCTGCTATCGGCTTTTTTGTGTCACAGCGTGCTTCTTGTGCTTGATCCGATGTGTGTTTAATTCCTGACATGTAGGTGCATCATGCTTCATTTACAGTGGATAGTATTTGAATATTAGAGTTTCCCAGGTTTCTGGGTTTGCTTCCATCTCTACATCGAGACGGGAAGGTGTGCAAGTGGGCATGGTGGGTAGAGAGGAAGCTTCGAGTAATTCTCGGGCTCCTTGCCAATTCTCCGGCAACCGTAGAATGTTTTTGCGCTCAGCGTCGTGGTCCGCTTCCCGTGCGGCCTCTCAAAACCCAGAATCTGAAGAAAAAGGATGCGGGGATCCAAATGATAATGTTGGAACCAGCAATGGACAAAATCGTCGGTTCCCTGCTCCGCTAACACCGAGATCCCAGCAGAATTTCAAAGCTCGGTCGTGTTTACCGCCTCTACAGCCGTTGGCTATTGCTCGCCGGAGCTTGGATGAGTGGCCAAAGGCAGGGTCAGATGATATTGGTGAGTGGCCGGGACCACCTACTCCGAGTGGGAGAGGGGGTGGGGAGCGATTGAAACTTGATTTATCATCAATTCAGCGAAACCCGGATAAGAATGGTGGTCTTGTGAAGAGAGATAAGTTTGCTTTCTTTGACAAGGAGTGTTCTAAAGTGGCTGAACATATATATCTCGGTGGGGATGCGGTTGCAAGAGATAGGGATATACTGAAACAGAATGGGATTACACATGTTCTAAATTGTGTTGGTTTTGTTTGTCCAGAGTATTTTAAAGATGATTTTGTGTACAGGACTTTGTGGTTACAGGATAGTCCGTCAGAGGATATTACGAGTATTCTATACGATGTTTTTGACTACTTTGAAGATGTTAGAGAACAGCGTGGAAGGGTCTTTGTTCATTGTTGCCAAGGGGTGTCTAGGTCCACGTCCTTGGTGATAGCGTATCTTATGTGGAGAGAAGGGCAGAGTTTCGATGATGCTTTTCAGTATGTCAAGGCAGCGAGGGGTATTGCAGATCCGAATATGGGTTTTGCTTGCCAGTTGCTACAGTGCCAGAAGAGGGTTCATGCATTCCCTCTTAGCCCGAGTTCGTTGTTGAGGATGTATAGAATAGCCCCACATTCACCATATGATCCTTTGCATCTTGTCCCAAAAATGTTAAACGATCCTTCTCCTTCGGCACTGGATTCTAGGGGAGCATTTATTGTCCATATACCTTCGGCAATATATGTCTGGATTGGAAAAAACTGTGAGGCCATCATGGAAAAGGATGCAAGAGGGGCTGTTTGTCAGATTGTCCGCTATGAGAGAGTGCAAGTTCCAATCAGGGTGATCAAGGAAGGAGAGGAACCGGCTCATTTTTGGGATGCTTTTTCCCACCTCTTACCCTTGATGGATAAGCCTAACAATAATGTAGAGGCTGGAGAATCAATAGTGAAGATTTACCAAGTTGATAGGAAAGTGAACTCATATGATGTTGATTTTGAGATTTTTCAGAAAGCAACTATGGGGGGTTTTGTACCTCCATTTACATCATTTGAGAGTGAGCGTGAAACCCAACTTCCTGCTAGAGAAAGCTGCTGGAGTGTTCTAAGGCGTAAATTTGCACCTAGTGATATGAAGGAGTTTGTTGCAGCTCCCAAATTATACCTCTCCCGTGTCTACTCAGATTCTAGGATGATAGGACATGCATCTGCAAACTTGTCCTCACCTTCATCTTCAGTGTCGTCTTCATCTTCTTCTTCACCTCCTTATCTCTCTCCAAATTCTGTCTCGTCTGATTCAGGCACTAGTTCTAAGCACTTTTCAGAGTCCTCTTTGGATTCTCCTTCCGCAGCTTCATGTTCTGTTCTAGTGTCGTCAACTTTGTCTAACTTGTCTCTCTCGTCCAAAAGTCCCAGTCTATTGTCTAAAACTCCCAATGGTCCGGATATTGTTGGTGTCAATTTGACTTCACAGCCATATTCTAGAACAACTTCAGCCCAATCTAAAATATTCTCCCCTTCCCTGGCCGAGCGCAGGGCCAGCTTATCAAAGTCTCTGAAATTGTCATTCATGGCCGATAATATGAGGGTGACATGTTCTCCCTCGAGTTCTCTTTCTGATAAAGAAGGTGGTGAGAGAATAAGCAACAGTACCTCCTCATCATGTGAATTGGATAGGATAGAAGGTAGCTTTGTGTCTGGGGATGCCGTTAAGAGTGGGGAGGGAGATTTCATTCAATTTTGTAGAAAAGTACTTATGGAAAATGGTCTGGGATCTTCTGTTTTAGGTGTGATGGAGGGAAGCGGTCCGGCACCTAGTAATATTTTGCAACCTTGTGTATATCGATTGCCCAGTTTGGAGAAGATCGAGCCATTTGGTTCAAGTGATATGAATTCTAAAGATGCTTTTGCTATTTTCTCTCCCTCTCTAGGAAACAATGAGAATAGTATATTGTACTTTTGGCTAGGAAGGTCTTTTGATCACGGTGCCAGTCAAATTCAATTAGATAGTGACAGAGGGAGAGATGACCTAAAACAGCTTGATTGGAATCAAATTGGTCGTGATGCTCTCATCCAAATGGGTCTTCCAAAAGATACTGCCATCACGGTATGGTTCACTTACTGTATTGGTTTTTTTTTAACCCTTCTTTTCTGTCTGTGGTTCCAACTATTCTCAAAATGCCTGAAATTAAGGCAAGGGTTATATTTTCTTGTATGATTTAGTATCTTTGTGATTGAAGTTTTGGTGTCTTCTGGGAAAACAGATTCATGATCAACTGTATTTCACAGCCTTCATGTTTTAGCTGAAGTCATATTAGACATGAGAAATTGTTATATTCAAAATAAAAGGATGTTGAGTAACCTGTTCTGAAAAGTGGTTGTTTAGATGAAATTTGATTCTGCCACATGATTCACTTACAGGTTTCTTTTTTCTTTCCCTCGATTTATTCTGTGTTAAAATTATATGCCCTCCGTTTGTGAATGTGGTGGGGTCTGTTTCTCCATTACTCATCTGTTTTACAATATACCATAGATTGCAACTTAGCATTAGCATGTTACTATTGATTACATGACGTTATCACCATTAGCACATTTCTGATCTAGCTTACCTAACAGGAATAACCTTTGTGCTTTCTGTTTCATTTTGAGTCTATATCTTGACATTTTGCACCCTTCTTTGTTTCTTGAGTTCTCTAAGCTGGGCTCTTGGAAGCAAGCCAAAGCCTTGCTGAATGATAGTTCTTCTAACTTGAACATGCCATATTGTCTATGAACAGATTGTTAAAGAACATGAAGAGCCAGTAGAGTTTCTTGCATTGTTGAGTTCGTTGTAGTGGCAATGTGAAGCGATTCTGCAATCCAATGCCTTTAATCTTTATCTGTTTCTCTGCTTGGCATAACTATCATTCAACTTACTCAGGCATCAAGATGAATTGCCCATGGCAAAAGACCAGTGAGGTAATGACTAATGACTATTTGTGAAGGATCCTCTACATATGTAAATTTCTTCTAGTTTCTGGACCATATGATGGTAATTTTCTGGTGCCATTGTAGAGGAATTATGTTTTCTTGGAGCTTATTCTGCTTAGACCACTCTTACTAAAAACATGCCAACTTAAAGGAGCAAGAAGCCTTTTTTAATTTATCTTGAATGGCTAATTCATAGTTAAAAGAAGATCCTTTAGTTGTTTGATCATCTGTAGGAAAGATATTCTATGAGATGGAATTTTGAACTTCCTGCTTGGCCCACGGGACAACTACCAATAGTATTTTCAACTATTTCATCTCCTTCATTAAGCTCTTCTTGGCATATGTAGCGGGAGCCAATGAGATTTCCAGAAAACCTTACACAAAGCTTGGTGTATTAGTGCAAGCATGGCTTCTTTTTGTGGACGTATGATATCCATTCCGGGATCGAAATGGAGCTCAAATTTCCAAAGAAGGTGGTTAATAGAAATGCTAGGATTAGGAGTTGGCCCCAACATTAGCAGTAAGGCTTATTAGAAATGTGTAACTATTCCCTAGCGAGAGGAACAATAGGATCCACATATTTTCCTCCCAGTTTGCTGTTTGTCCAAACATCTAAAGGAGTTTAACTGTGCAGTTCTTTGAGTGAGAGAATTTTGTACCCCTTCACCAGCATGTTTTTTGCCGTTTCACTTTTTTTTTGTCTCATAGAGCCGACAATTTTCTCTTGTGAAATAATTTAGATTTTCTTTTATCCTGTCTTTCTTACCTGTATATTTGCCATATGATGTTTGCAGGAGGCTGCTTTTAAAATTCGCTGCGAATCTTTGACTGGTTGTACAGTGCTGTAACTCCCCCATTTTCTTCTGACACTCATTGCTTGCATTAAGGAAATCATGTCTCTCAGACGGAATTCTCTTGTATGATCGAAAACTAGAAACAATCTGAGGGGCTCAGCGGGCACAATAAATGTGTAGATACTTTCTTTAGCTGGTTAATCCTATTTCTTTCCTTTTGTTTTTATCATCTTTTTTTCCTTGAAGTTCCTTGTGCAATGTTTTGTGCGTTTGAGGGATCAGAATTCGTACTCTGGGTCACTCAAAATGCTAATTAATACCATGTCGCATGTGAGGAAACAAAGGCTGTTTGATATGAAACATTCACATCCTTCCCATGTCCACTGACGGGACTTTACTGGATTGTTTCTTTGCCCCCTTTGGATGGCATAAAACGGACCGCCATCTTTGCTTTCTGCCTTTAGCATCCATATTCCTTGTTTTTTAGTGGCTCCGACGGATTGTGATCCACTTAGAAGTTAGAAATTCCATAGTTTGAGCCTCAACATTTGGTTTGCGAAGCGAATTTGTTGAACCTTAACTTTTGAAGGCCAGTTTACGTTTCATTCTCGACGCTTTCCTGGATTAAAGAACTCCCACATCTCCTGTTCGGCAATAATCTCAAGCTTGACGTTTAGATTCGAAAGTAAAGTGAGAAGAGAAAGCAAAAAATTCTGCTGGAAAATTCCGAATTAATGAGAACAAATTCACTCTATTTCACCTTTGGCTAGAAAGAAGAAAATGAGAAAAGCTTCCCGACGTTAAAGAAGTAGCGAATGTCTCAAAGTTCAGAATAAGTCAGGGTGCATCGTAGGGTCGGAAGAATAGTTTTGGACAGCTTACTCCGGTGAAAAGTTCCAGAATTGCTTAGCCAATTTTTGTACGCGTACAGGAGTCTATCAATGGCAAATGCACCTGCAGTCTGCAGAACCGTTTTTTAACCATTTATACATCGTACGGCGTGAATAAAGGAATTTGGCCTTGCGGATTGGTGCAAAAGGTTCACGGTATTGTCCAATTCATTCCCTAATCGCATTCTATATATCCGCTTCTTTGCACCCACCCCCATAAGGAAGCGAACTTAATTCAGTCCAAAATGATCCTGCACCGAATCTAATTGGGTTTTCTTTCTTTATTTTGTTTTATTTCTGAGCAACTCGTATTGGCTTGTCAATTGCCTGAAGTTGAAGTCCTTACTAATCACAAATCCCTCATTAATTTGTGGGACAAACTTCAAGGATTTTCCGTTGTAAAAATCAACAGTCTCATTCAGTAAATATTCATTTCGCCGTTCCAAGTCTCCAAGGTTCATGAATCGTGACTGCCAATGCAAAGGAAAAGCAAAAGAAGGCACTTCCCAGAGTGAATTTCATAAATGCCAGACATAAAGAAGCTACCAGCCAAGGCAGTAGAGGGCACTTGCTATTCTGCACACCCTCAAAGCCTGAATCTTTCGGTAGACTAGAAGAGGCAATGGCTGATCTGTGCTGAAGCAGGCAAGAATTTTGTTTCTTTTCCTCTGTAGCATCTTAACTCTGCCGGTTGGAACTGTCCAGCGATTCCATTGCTTGCTCCTGTTCTTTAATTTGCTGGGAGTGACTGCATTTCCTTTGTAATTTCAATTTGCTACTTTATTTGCAAGACCTTCACTACAAAGGGCACTTTTCAATTCCCTTATACAGAGTCCACTGATATGGCATCCAGCGAAATGAGCTTGAAGCTCCTTGTTGACACCAGGGTAAACAGTCAAACAGAGTCCTCTTCGCAGAAGCTGGAAAAGACTTCGTGGATTTCCTGTTTACACTTCTCTCTCTGCCATTAGCTACCGTCATTCGGCTCCTAACTAAGAATGGCATGGTGGGTTGCTGAGGCAATGTCTATGGGAGCATAGAAAAAAGAGACAAGACTTACTTGCAGCCACACCAGAACAAGAACGCCCTACTGAAGCCCAAAGCTCCGATCAGTGCTGGTTGTGTCCCTCTCTCGATTTCACAGTATAAATCACCGTGTCAAAAGCTGTACATGTGTCCGAATTCCCACCGAAACGTGGCCGATGATCCAAATTCCGTTTGCCCTCAGTGACGATCAAAGATGAGCAATGATATGTCTTATGTTGCTCGAACTTCTGCAGAAAAAGGCATCTTCAGGCGAGGGAGGTTACGTAAAAGGGGTGGTGACTTACACGGTGATGGATGACTTGGTAGTGAGGCCTATGTCCACCATATCCTGTATCACTTTGCTAAACCAATTTAATGTCAAGGAAGTTGGTATGCTTGAGGAGATTTTGGGGTCAATGTGGGCATGGCTGAAATATGCGAATTCCTTTGCTCACTCAAAAATTTGTCTTTCGCTTGATTTAGTTTGAATACGCCTTTTGTTGTTTAGTCAGACGTTTTATTAAATTTCATCTTCCTTGTTTCTAGGGTTTGAATCTGCTGTCGGCCTCTATGCACTGTCAGACAGTTTTAAGCAGCGTTTTCCTCGGGACAAAAGGAGCATAAGGGCGTTATGGTTACTGGAATTGAAAGCCCAAATTTTTTGGAGGAGAAAGTGAAATGTACTTTTTCTAATCTGTGTTTTGGAAGTGTTTTATGTCTCAGAAAGCGCTAGGAAATGGAATTTTGGGTATTGTTTTTGCTAGTTAACGTTGAGACGTGTTGGATTGACATGTTTGTTTTATTCTGCATGCAAATTTTTTAACGGAAATAATTTTGGCCAAAATTTTCTTTTGAAAAATATGCCCTCAGTATAGCTTTGAACTCTGTTGCTAAACTATTGGCCGAGTTAAAGAAGGCGAACTTTTGTTGACTCAGAAAGACCGTTGGAGAAGAATTCGGTCGTGTGCTATACATGCAGCAGCCGGACCAAAGCAAGGACTTGCTTTTGAAACCCAAATCTCCAACTGCCTTCACCGTCACCTCTCTTGTTGCCTAGCGATAATGCGTCTCTATCTACTGGGAAATTATACAGGTGTTCTGCGAGTCATAATTATGTATCAGACAATAAATATGCTGCCTGCTTGTCCTTCATGTTTGTCTTTTTTTTTCTACGCACTTGAACTTCATTTCACAGGAAACCATACACCAGTGCTGAAGACTGGATACAAAGAACATAAGCATACAATCGAAAACAATAGTACATAAAGCCCTACGGGCGATACATCTAATGACCATAAAGGCAAGATTCCAAATGGCCATCAAGGCCTCAACAAGACGGATGCAAAAATCCGTAGATTCTAGGCGAGTCCAAAGACCCGACAATAACATCGCCAAGGAAGACGATCTGCGAGCAATAATTCGTCAACCCGGAACGACAATCCGCACCAACACAAATGGGCAACAAGGCCCATGACAAAAAATGGCGAAGTAGCAAATGACAAACCACGGGGACAACAACTGTAGAAGCAAAACCGCCAGAACGGTGGTCACCGATTGCACCTTCCCACAACATCCTGCAGAAATGAAAATCACATAAACAAACCAACCACAGCAAAACACACTAAAAAAACACCCATGGCCGAGAAAACCACCAACGTCGCCCAAATAGAACCGCAAAAGGGGAGGCGCGTGGTCCACACGCGCGCGCGCGTGGCCGCGCGTGCTCAGTCCGACAGCAAACGAAAGGAACCTACAAGGAACGGCCGGAGCTGCTGAGCCCATCCCTCCTACGCGTGGCCACCGACGGCCGGCGGGAACGCTGGGATCTGGCTTGGAAAATCGCCACAGAGGGAGATCAAACGAACGAGAAACCAGGGGGTAGAAGACGAAGATCGACCAAGAGAAAGGGAGTGGAGGGGGAAGAGGGAGGGAGGGGGCGGCGGGAAGAGCAGGGGCTCCTCCCGCCGCCGGAGGCAGTGAGAGGGGAGGGGGTTCAGGCGAAGGAAAAAAACAATTTTCTAGAGAGAGGGCAGAGGCTCTCTCTAGAAACTAAAACGTAAGGGGTTGTCCTTCATGTTTGTCTTTAATGTCTCACGAAGTGAAGTACATTAGTCCATCAACCAATGTAAGGGCTTAGTTACCTTACATGGTGATGGATGATTTATCGATCACACCGATATCTATGATATGTGGCATTGCACTAATAAATAAGTGCAACATCAGGGAATTCGATTCCCTTGAGGAAAGGGTGGTAAGCTTTGGAATTGAGGAGGTAAGATGATGTTATCTCGAAATGTCTCGTTGCTTTTTAGTGAGTTTTCTTTTTAATTTCGTGTTTGACACTGCCACTTTTTTCCCGAAATCGATGGGTAAATTACCATGCTTGACTTCTTCGATTATTGTTTCTTGAAACTTCAGGGCTTGCGGCTGCCGCGGGCATCTTTGCAGTCAAAGGAGGCTCAGACTAATGTGTTCCTCGTAAAGGAGGAGTTGAAGGACGTTCCAGTAATTATCAAACGCTGGGCAGTTCAAAGTAGACTTTTCTTTTTAATTTCCCACACAGTCGCTTGTTCCCAGTGCTCATGCTGTCTTAGTTGCCCGAAATGAATTTAAATACAGCTGGTGTCATGACTCATGGGAAAGCCAACAGTACTTGTCGCACGCCTCAATCTTTTTATTTCGACGAGGATGAAAAACGTATGTGTCCCATTTTAGTTAATTATCTTTTGAACCATTTATACATCGTACGGCATGAAGAAAGGAATTTGGCCTTGCGGATTGGTGCCTAAGGTTCATGGTATGCTCCAAATCATTCCCTATTCGCGTTCTATATATCCGCTTCTTTGCACCTAGCTACCCCCATAAGGAAGTGGACTTAACTCATTCCAAAATGATTGTGCACCCAATCCAATTGGGTTTTCTTTCATCTTTCTTTCTTTATTTTTATTTTTTATTTCTGAGCAGCTCCAATTGGCTTGTCAATTACTAGAGGTTGAAATCGTTACTAATCACAAATCCCTCATTAATTTGTGGGCGAAACTAAAGGGATTTGCCATTGGAAAAGTTAATAGATTCGTTCAGGAAATGTAATCATTTTTCCTTTCCAAGTCCCCAAGGTTCATGAATCGTGACTGCCAATGCAAAGGTAAGCAAAAGAAGGCACTTCCCAGTGTGAATTTTATCGGCCAAGGCAATAGAGCTATACTGCACACCTTCGAAGAATCATACGTTTTCACTCGCTAAATTGGCAGCCGCCGAGCTAATTAGCTTGAAACTCTTGATAGACAAGAAGATGTAACGGGTGATCTTTGCTGAAGCAGGCAAGCATTTTGTTGATTTCCTCTGTAACATCTTAACTCTCCCTGTTGGAACTGTCACTGGGCTTTTGCTGAAGGAAGGCATGGAAGGCAGCTTGCAAAGTCTCTACGAGAGCATTGATAATCTGAGCTTTACTTACATTCAACCTGGCCAAAAAGAAGACGTTCTGTTAGAGCCCAAAGGAGCCATACCTGGTGGTGAAGTCCCTAGCCTCTTGCCAAATGTTGCTTAACGAGTTTAGTGGGAAGGAGCCGGGGGGAGTGAAGAGAAAGTGGTCTATCTGGGGATGAATAAGGTATGGCAGCAGTCATCCTTTCTTTAGCTCCACTATAACACAGTCCAATGCTTCTTAGCTCCCTCAAATGCTTCTTCTTTGTTTTCAGTTTCTTACATAATAAAGTAAAGGCGCAACGTGTGGGCTTTGTTGTAGCTATTCGAGTCCTAAACCATGCATTCTTTTTGCCACTAAGGCTATTCCATATTGTAACTGTTTAGCTTCTTTATCTGGTCTCTTGCCAGGGTTTGAAGTTGCTCAAAGCTTCTCTGCAATCCAAGACGTTCTCACTGATGTCTTCCTCCCCCCCCCCCCCGCCCCCCCCCCCCCAAGACGTAGACACAGCGCGAAGGGAAAAATAAAGGACTGTTGCATCTTACTTAGTAATTTTTTTTTTTGTAAAACCTATGGGCTGACACGCCCTTCTTATTAAGAGGGAAAGAAAACAAAAAAAGGAGCCACAATCAAGGGGATCCGTCCCTTCATACAGCCAAAGTAAAGACGAGAAATGCTAAGAAAAAACAGGGAATCCTCCACTTTCAATCTTGGAGGCGGCCCAACGAGCGAGTAGGTGCGCGGTAGAATTTGCACCCCGAGGGACAAGATTAACCAATCAATCTTGCTTTGAAGACATCAAGCACCGAATATCCCAAATGAAGTTACTGATGCGCCAATCAACACACTGCGGGAGGCTATGAAAGGATTTGGCTACAATGGAAGAGTCACATTCTAATATAACATGCTGCCAGCCACGTTTAGAAGCTTCTTCAGCCCCAATTCTAACTGCAAGCGCTTCTCCATCCACAACAGAGCCTACATGAACCTTCTCAGCTATGGCACCAAGAACCACTCCCTGACTGCCACGAAAAACTGCTGCGATTGCTGCAAAGTCACTCCGGATAGCAACATCTGAATTTATCTTAATGAAGTGGGGAGGTGGCGGTCTCCAAATGGCAATAGCACCTTGCGGTTTAGTCCTCCAAGCCTCAAAATGAGTAAAAGATAAGTTGTTAATACGAGTAGCTAAGGCGATCACATCTACCACTTTGGCCTCATGAATAACCTTATTGCGACACCACCAAACCAAATCAATCATATTTGCTGCATAAAGCTGAAACTGATGAGTGTCTGTAGCCGGAACTCCAAGCTTCTGATCTGGCCGAAACAGGCACTCTAACCATTCTGCCATAGAGAGATGGGCAAGTCTAAGGGAGTCCATTGGCCATGGGGCTAAACGCCAAATGCGTTGGGCAACATCACATGCTAACCAAAGGTGCCCCATTGTCTCGGTTTGAGAGGAACACAAGCAGCAGAGTGTAGACAGCTCCTCCCTAACTCCAATCCTGGAAGACACCTTTCCGCGAGATGGCATGATGTCCCAAACAATTTTCCAGAGAAGCAATTTCAAACGAGCATGAATTTTAAGACTCCATAAAGATTTCCAGAAAGGTGGTGGACCAAGTGTAGTTATAGAAGCTACAAAATCGGCAATTAAGTGTCGATACATGGATTTAACAGAGAAGCACCCTGACGGCTCTAATGACCAGCACAAAAAAATATCTATCCAACTTTCGTGCTTCTTGTTAGTTAGATCCGGCATGCTGCTTTTTATTCAGTTTATAAAGCGTTGTTATGCCTCTATCAAGTCTACAAGTAAATTTCTCGTAATCCTGAGGATAACTGTTAACTTTCGTGTGTGTTGTGGCCCAGGATAACTACCGGACAAGGACTTCTAACTAAATTCTCTAAAGTCCAGTTCAGTGTCTCATACCCCGAATCTCGGCCCAATTTTATAACGAAGTGTGTATTGGACTCGAACAGTGTTTGTTTGAGTAGTCCTGGGCCCAGGTTTGAATAGACGGGGCCAATTAATCAAATAAGTTAATGTTAATATGTCATTGTAATCCGAGTTTGGGAATTCAAATTTCAGGCCAACTTACCTATTGAGGTGAGTAACAATGCAACTAATCAAAGTACATTTTAAAAAAGAAAACGATTTCTCAACGGATACAAATCTCACATTCAATTATTCAAACAACGATTACGTGATGTTATAGAAGGAATACCGAAATCAGGTCCCTTTTTTCCCTTTCATTTAAAGTCGAAAATGTGAAATAAGGATGCCCGGAAAGCTTGTCAAACAAGCGTCCTCAGAAAAATAGGTTTTTAACCCAAAGAGGAGTTATTTTCACCGACTCGTGAAAAGAAAACGAAAACCCTTGATCGCCGTTCTGGTACGTATCGATCTTCCTCTTGTTTTTAATCCTACTTTCTAACCACAGATAACCCAATAATCTATCTGGCTTCCTAAGGGAAAGAGAAGAAAGAAATCCTCTATGTTGATACTCTGTAAGGGACAGTAAAGCCATGGCTACAAGGCTGAGTTCAGTTGTTACCGGTTGCGAATTTGCTTCTGGTTTGTTCGCAAGCGAGCGATCGACAAGATTTTTGTCACCTTATTGCGTTAAAAATTGGTTTTTTTTTTTAAATAAGAAAAAACAAATTTTGTTCTTGTTCTCGAGCCTGTGTAGGAATTATGCTAAATTTCGCTTCATCAAATTATAGTGACCTTTCTTCCTTGTTTAGCAATTTTTTTCCTACTTCTATTGTTCGGTAGGTGACAACTGTGTTTTGAGAATAATGGGAATTTTTAATTCATTCAATACTTCCAATTGAGTGAGTATGGGTAAAGGATTCATGGATGAAGAGATATTAGAGAAGCAAGCGGTACTTCCTCATACTGTAATTGAAACAGTTGTTCGAATACCTTGCGATATGGAAATTCCCTATCAGTTTTGCCCATCGATTCCGTTGCCCCTGTTCTTGAAAGCTGAAATCTGGTAGTGGATGGTGTACCGAATTTGTCCAACAATACATCATTTCCTCTGCTTTTTTCTTCATACTGAAAAGCTATATCGATGGGAGTTACTGAATTTCTGTTGTCATTATAATTTGCTACTTTATTTTCATCCCCTTATTAAATAAGCAAGAGGAAACGAAGATGCTTCAAATACTTAGAGAGGACGCTCTCCTTTGAGCTTTTTCTAAGTCTGTTCTGTTTTCCTAATGAAAATCCTTTTGAAATTCGAAATTACTTGGGCTTGTGTACACTATATTTAACACTATAATTACCGCAACTTAAATGTTTTTTTTTTCCTTTAGCAGTAAGCACCATGGAAGCGACTAAACTTAGCTTGAAGCTTCTCGTAGACAAAAAGGCCAAAAAAGTCATCTTTGCCGAAGCCGGAAAAGACTTTGTGGATTTTCTATTCCACCTCCTCTCCTTGCCTATTGGTTCCGTGATCGGTCTCCTATCAAGTCGCACCATGGTTGGCTGCATTGGAAACCTGTACAAGAGCATTGAAGACTTGAATGTTGCATATCTGCATGCGAACCAACATAAGGACTTGCTTCTGAAACCCAAAGCTCCAACAACTGCATCCACCTCTATACCTCTCTTGTTGCCTAGCAATCACGCGTCTCCAGTACCTATTGGGAAGTTATACAACTGCAATTCTAGTCACCGGTATGTATCAGACAAGTACGGTTCAGCTTGTCCTTCATGTGGGGGTGGGATGTCCTATGAAGTGAAGTCCACTCCTACAAATCATGCAAAGACAGGTTCAATCAGTGAGAGAGGTTATGTGAAGGATTTAGTTACCTACATGGTGATGGATGATTTATCGGTCACACCGATATCAATGATTGCTGGCATTGCTGTTCTGAACAAGTGCAATGTTAGGGAGTTCGATGTGCTTGAGGAAATGATGGTTGACTTTGGAATCGACGAGGTAAGATGAAAGTCTGTTCCTCCTAGAGTTATGTCAAAATGAGTTGTTGCTTTATAAGATTATTTGCGTGTGATAAGAAAGCATCGTTATCGAAGAAAATTCTTCTCGATTTTGTTTTGACCAATGGCTTTCTCTTGAAATCAATGGGTGAGTAACTTCTCACTTGGTTTTTTTTTCGGAAGTTGAAAACAGATTGATTTGAAACGCCCACGCAACATCAACAATTTTTGTTTCCTGATTAATCTCTGCTTCTTATGCCAAGCTCGAGTTTTATCATTTTTGTTTCGTCAACCTTCAGGGATTGCAGCTGTTGCGGGCATCTTTGCAGTCAAAGGAAGCTCTGACTAGTGTCTTTCTCGTAAAGGAGGAATCGAAGGACGTTCCAGTGTCTACAGAGTTTAATTAATACTGCCCTTTTGTTAAAGACTCTAAACCTTGGAGTAGTAGTTTGATGGAAAAGACATGGTTTTCGTCTCTCCCGCTTGTCTAGCTTTTAAATTTAGGATTATGTTCTTTTTCACTGCCCAGTCTTATGATCAACACTCAGGTTAACAATTTCCATGGAGAAAGGAGGGTTCTAGATTGTTCATCTAAATGGAAAAAAAAAAAAAGGATAATTTGAGATTTTTGTGATTTATATGCTTCCAATAGTGGTTTGGTAACTGAGTCTGAAATAATGAGCTTCCAGTTATTACTTAAAATCAACCCACACAGCTACACCATTTTATAAATAGTGTGTTGATAGATCATAATAGAACATTCATATTGCCCTCTAAAAGAAATAGAACTTAAAAAAAATTATTTTGATTCAACCATCCATATTTTGACTTGCTACTTAAATTATATATTTTGGAAATCACCTCATCGCATAATACATCTAGTTACTTGTATCTCTTTTGTGTGATTAAGGAATCGTAATCGATTTTGTAACATTTGTCCCAAGGTATCATTTTTAATACATCTGTGGGTTAGGCTCGGACACATTGAGTACACCCTATACATGTATCATAAATCTTTAATGAATGTGACATTGGATATATAAAATTTTGATCTAGTAAACTTGTAAATGAATTATACACATATATTTAGATACCAGATGAATCAATAATTTACCAAAAATTTTCTAATCAATCTGCTTGATTTCTTGCATTTTTTGTAAACACGATCAATACATTATGCATCATCCACATTAATTCTACTTGATAAATATTATAATTTCCATGGTTAATCCTACTTATTAATACAATACAACTTATTCAATTATTCAACAAATTCGATTGATTGATACAAGTTGATTTTCTGTAGCTAAAAGAATTATCGATATCGGTTCAAATGGAAGAAAAAAAATATGTTGATAAATAAATTCCAATTTGTTGACCCGTACTTATCAAATCTTGCTTTATAATCTGGTTTGATATTGTAGTTCAAATAATACGGTACCATGACGTAGCCAAAATAGTATTCATTAGTGAAACAAAAATACATATACAAAATGAGAGTTTGATTGAATATAGAATAAGAATATACAAACAAGATAAATACAATAAGAGATGAGAAGAAATTCGGCCAACCCCTATATATTTTATACGGTCTCCTTCGAAATAAACTTATAATACCAACTCCATTTGTAATTCCATCAATTACTCGTCTATAAAAAAAATAAGTTAATTGAGATAATACTCTTATACCATTACTTAAGGATATTGCATAAAAAAACATCTATATAACCACGATTATTTGACCAATCATATATCACATTTTTTATTTTATTTTTCAAAAAGAGTTTGCTTAGGAACACTTTTAACAAATGAATTTTGAACCAAACGCTGGTTATCAGGTTCACCACAAGTAGCAAAAATTGCAGATTTGCAAATTAACTAGGGCATGCGTGTAGAAGTTGTTAAAAGATATTGATGTTTGTAAAAAAGTAATAAAATGTTATATTGAAATACGTGTGTTTTATGATATTTGAATTGTAAAAAAAAAAATTAAGATGTAAACCCTAAATAAAAATGGAAAACCAACATCACCTAGAACCGGAGGACATGCCTCAAATGTATTGCTATTGGTATTGGATTTTACTTGATCGATCAAGCATAGTAGCATACAACAATCTTCACCATGACTGGATCATGCTGACGTTGCGAACCTCTCCTCGAGGTTTCTGAATTATGGGTGTGTCGCTATAATTCCGTGTGTTTGCGTGATCTTTGCATACGCTTTATAATTTGACCGTAACCTCGCAAGCACTCCGTCAGATCACCACAGAATAAACAGTAATGACATCCACCAAAATGAGCTTGAAGTTCCTAATCGACCCAATTGGAAAACGTGGCTACGTTTGTTAATAAACATTTTACACTTTTTAAAATTTTAACACAATAAAAAATTATAATATAATCTCTCTCTAAATCACATCATTATTTTTATTATAATAAAAATTAAAAATCATCTCTTCACTTTTTTACCAAATCTAATAACCTAAAATTTTAAACTCCTCAAAATTTTAACATTCAAACACAACACAACCGTAGTCTTCTTTCTAGAAGCTCAGATTTATAAAAAATTATATATCTATTAAATTATTTTTTCTTATATAAATAAATATAAACAACTTATTTGAATTTTATATTTTTTATTTCTTTACCAATTTCAAAAGATAAAAATTTTAATTACTCCAAAATTATTTTAACACTCAAACGGGACACCCCCCCTCCTCTTGCTTTCAGAGGATGAATCGACGAATTAAATGATTTTTTAAAAATCACAGGAAAACGCATTGAGCCCATGTGATTTTTGTTTTTTAAACACTGTAATTTCCAACTTCCTTATCTCTCTATTTTTTTTTCTTGGGGCTATGTTCCAACTTCCTTATCGCTAGCGTCAAAAGCTGCTGCCTCTAAAGCGGTTTGAAGCTGTTAAGGAGGAAAAAAGCAAGTCATAAGTCCAATAAAGCACCTGTCATATCGGACCAAAATGCCATGCCCAGCGAGTTTTCGTGGCCGACAAAAGTGAAGTGACAACTCATAATGTGTACGGAATCGAAAAAGTTAGGGGTGAAAAATCGGAAATGCCGTCCTCCATTATTAAAGGACCGACGATTTTAAGAAATGGGGTTCGGTCTGACCACTCCAGACCGTATTTAAATTCTTTTTTTTAAAAAAAATTTCTTAAAATTTTTTTTGAAGAGCACGCAAATCGGATTTAAATTCTTTTTTTTAAAAAAATATATATATATTTTTAAAAATTTTCGCAGAGTTGCATTGCGCAGAGCTCTGTTCGGACCGCATTTCAAAAATGTATAGACCGGACCGGATAAGTCGGACTGCATTTTTAAAATTAAAATCGAACCGGACCGCAAATTCGATCCGATTTTGTTCAATCATAAAAAAAAAGAAGAAAACACATACTCGTGAAAGGACACCGTGTCAACATCTGACGCTTTCACCCTCTAGCCACGATCTATTTGGTAAGAAATTACGTTCCTTCGTTGAAACATTGCGTGGAATAAATTTTGTAGGAAAATTAACATTTTATCATTTTTTATTATAGCTTTGTTTGATATCATTTTATTTTAACAAGTAACCTGCCAAGCTTTCTGAGTGCGGAAGAAGAAGTTTGTCGGTCATAATTTATGGTATTTCATAAATTAAAATTTTAACTTTTTAATTTTTTTATAATCATTATAAAAAAAACGATCAAGTTTTTTTGAAAACATATGCTAAGTCATTAAATAAAGCATAAAGAACGAGAGATTTAAATTAAATCAAATAAAGCATAAAGAGTTTACGGCATTATTTTTTTTGAAAACATATGCTAAGTCTCTACTAGGTCCTCTACGCCCTTGCTATAACATACACCTCAACTATCACCGCCCAGAGTAAGCAGTAATGACATTCACCAAAATGAGCTTGAAGCTCCTAATTGACGCAAGGGAAAACAGAGTTCTCTTTGCAGAAGCTGGAAAGGACTTCGTGGATTTCCTGATTACTCTTCTATATCTGCCACTTGCAACTGTCATTCGGCTCCTCACTGATCATGGCATGGTGGGTACTCTAGGCACTCTATATGGGAGCATACAAAATCTTAGTCAGACTTACCTGCAGCCAAACCAGACACCCTACTCAAGCCCAATGCTCCGATCACAAAGACGAACACAAAGACAACAGAACAGACGGGACAGACAAGACAGAGAAAACCAGCAAGACCCTCGGACGGATCAGAGGAACCACTATATACTCCATGCAGGGCAGAGGGAGTGATGACCGGACATAGTAGGCAGAGCTACTAGGACCTGGACAAGCCGGTAAAGCGCCACAAACGATGCGTTGCGAGACCCAACAAAGGGCCGGAGAAGAGCCACAAGGACTCGGATAAGCCCACAGAAGGGGCGGACAGACAACCACGAGACAAAACAAACAACAAGCCCTAAACAGAGGGGCAGACCCAAACCAGTGAAAACATGACAAAACACGAGCCCTAAACAGAGGGGTCGACCCAAACAGGCGACAACACAACAGCACATAAGCCTTAAACAGAGGGCCAGACCCAAACAAGTTTATTTCTGGTCGGACTAAAAACGGCGGCGGCGCGTGCGGCGGCGAGTGAGACGGCGGCGGCGGCGCGTGGGAGGTGGCAGAGGCGAACCGTAGGGGAAAATGGAGCGCAGGGGCCACACGTTCCACGCCAGAGGAAAAGAGCAGGGTTCGGAGGGCGGAAAGGCCGCCACGCGCGGCAAAGCATGTCGGCGTGTCAGATCCACGCGCAACGCGTGGGGCGCGTGGATCACGACGCGCCGCCTGTTGGTGAACGGGGAAGAGAGCCGACGTAGCGCTCGCCGCGCGGAGTCCTCCCAGCCAGCGCGTGCAAGGCCTCAGACGCCGAAAACCGAGAGAGAGCCACCTGTGAAAAAAAACCAAAAAACCACCCAACCACACACCCACCGAGCAGATCAGAGAGCCGGATAGGGGAAAGGGAAGAGGGGAAAGAGGAAAGGAAAAAGGAGGAGGGGGATGAAGGAGCCGAAGCTCCCCCCCTCCTCCGTAAGGGCACTGTTGAGCTGGAGGAGGCACTCGGCTGAGAGAGAGAGAGAGGATACTGTTCACTTGTGTTTGAACTAATAAACTGCGAGTCTGCGAGATCAAGTACTCTGTATGCTTCTTATCAGTTCTCTAGTGAAATGTTTTATTGTGATGGTCTCATATTGGTTAACTTTATTCATAACAGTAACAGTGCGTTTTCATTTCGTAAACAAATTGAAAGTTTACGCCCGTGGTAAGAGCATTAATTTTTCTTATCGTTTTCGTTATTATTTGATGTTGGGTTTGGGCTCAGACTAACGAAAGTGGGGACAATCAGCCGAAACTTCTATGGGCCTCAAAAAGAATAACAGCCAGACAAGGACTTCTAAATAAATTCTCTTAACTAAATTATCTATGTATTGAACTGAAGCAGTCTATCTGAGTAGTCCTGGGCCCAGGTTTGTATATATAGACGGGGTCAATTACTTAAATAAGTGAATCTAATTGTCAAATTAATTCGAGATTGGGAATTCAAATTTCAAGCTAACTTACCTAATGAGGTGATGATATCGAAGGAATAGCAAAATCAGGTCCCTTTTTTTCTTTCATTTCAAGTCGAAAATTGTGAAATAAGGATGCCCGGAAAGCTTGTCAGAGGAGTGTTCTAATAAGCTCTATCCTTCTTGAAAAATAGGCTTTTAACCCTTGATCGCCCTTCTGGTACCAACTTGCTTGAGAATAATGGGGACTTTTAATTCGATCAATATTTCCAATTGAGCCGCTGACCCGGTGGAAACAAACACAAGTCAAACTCCACCAAGGTACAAGGTCGGTCGGTCAGACGACAACTATTATTTAGTTGGGTTTGGCATAGCAATTAGCAAGGGGCATACCTGTTGGTTGAGGTTATATCATGCTTTAGGCATTTTGATTTTTTCAAATTTTTTTTTTTTGTATTCGTAACCTATTTTTATTATTTTAGTTTTGATACCACCTCTATTATAAGAAGAGGTCATGTACATTAACTTTTATATAACATTAGAAAACCATTCACAAATAAATTTTGATTTCTCTATAAGGATGAAAAACGTATGTGTCCCATTTAGTTACTAATCTTCTGAACCATTTATACATCGTACGGCAGGAAGACAGGAATTTGGCCTTGCGGATTGGCGCTTAAGGTTCATGGTTACGGTCCAATTCATTCCCTAATCGCATTCGCTTCTTTGCACCCACCCCCATAAGGAATTGGACTTGACTCTTTCCAAAATGATAGTGCACCGAATCCCAATTGGGTTTTCTCTCATCTTTCTTTCTGAGCAACTCCAGTTGGCTTGTTAATTACTTGAAGTTGAAGTCGTTACTAATCATAAATCTCTCATTAATTTTGTGGGCGAAGCTGAAAGGATTTTCCATTGGAAAACTCTTTTAACAGTTTCATAAAGCGAATGTTTATTTAGCCGTTCCAAGCCCAATGTTCATGAATCGTGACTGCCAATGCAAAGGAAAGCAAATGAAGGAACTTCACAGAGTGAATTTCGTAAATGCAAGACTATTCGTTATTCTGCACACCCTCAAAGCCTGAATCTTTCGGTAGACAAGAAGAGGTAACGTGTGATCTGAGCTAAAGCAAGCACGGATTCTGTTCTTTTACTCTGTAAAGAAGCGTCCTCTTTTCTTTTCTTTTTTGTGCTAAGCGTCAAAGAAGCGTCATTATAATCTCAAAGAGGAGTTATTTTCACCGACTCGTGAAAAGAAAACGAAACCCTTGATCGCCGTTCTGGTACGTATCAATCTTCCTTCTGTTGGTTTTTTGGTTTTAATCCTACTTTCTAACCACAGATAACCCAAGAATCTTTCTGGCTTCCTAAGAGAAAGAGAAGAAAGAGATCCTAAGTTCTCTTTTATCTGAAAATCCTGCATGTTGATACTCTGCAAGGGACAGTAAAGCCATGGCTACCGGCTGAGTTGAGTTGTTACCGATCGCGGATTTGATTTGGTTTTTTCGCAAGCAAGCAATGGACAAGATTTTTGTCACCCTCTTGCGTTAAAACCTTTTTTTAAAGAAAAAATAAACACAATTTTTGTTCTTGTTCTCGAGCCTGTGCATGAATTATAGTCTGTTCTGTTTTTTCCTAATGAAAATCCTTTCGAAATTTGAAATTACTTGAGTTTATGTAAACTATATACTATCATTACCTCAACTTAGTTGTTTTGTTTTTTAGCAGCAAGCGCCATGGAAGCGACTAAACTTCGCTTGAAGCTTCTCGTAGACAAAAAGGCCAACAGAGTCATATTTGCCGAAGCCGGAAAAGACTTTGTGGATTTTCTATTCTACCTCCTCTCCTTGCCTATTGGTTCCGTGATCGGTCTCCTATCAAGTAGTACCATGGTCGGCTGCATTGGAAACCTGTACAAGAGCATTGAAGACTTGAATGTTGCGTATCTGCATGCGAACCAACGTAAGGACTTGCTTCTGAAACCCGAAGTTCCAACAACTGCCTCCACCTCTCTACCTCTCTTGTTGCCTAGCAATAAAGCGTCTCCAGAACCTATTGGGAAGTTATACAACTGCTCTTCTAGTCACCGGTATGTATCAGACACGCTCAATTCAGAGTGTCCTTCATGTGGGCGTGGGATGTCCTATGAAGTGCAGTGTACTGCTACATATCATGCAAATACAGGTTCAACCAGTAAGGGAGGTTATGTGAAGGATTTAGTTACCTTCATGGTGATGGATGATTTATCATTCACACCGATATCAATGATTGCTGCCATTGCTGTTCTGAAAAAGTGCAATATTATGAAGTTCGATGTGCTTGAGGAAATGATGGTTGACTTTGGAATCGATGAGGTAAGATGAAAGTCTGTTCCTCGCTAGAATTAATGTCAAAATGAGTTGTTGGCTTATAAGAATATTTGCATGTGATAAGAAAGCATCCATTATCAAAGAGAATTCTTTTCGATTTTGTTTTGACCAATGATTTTCTGTTGAAATCAATGGGTAAGGAACTTCGCACTTGGTCTTTTTGGAAGTTAAAAACAGATTGATGTGAAACGCGCGCGCACCATCAACAATAACTCCCACACCCAAGAAAAGGACAATTTTTCTCCTGTTTAATCTCTGCTTCTTATGCCAAGCTCGACTTTATATAATTTTTGTTTCGTCAACCTTCAGGGATTGCAGCTGTTGCGGGCATCTTTGCAGTCAAAGGAAGCTCTGACTTGTGTCTTCCTCGTAATGGAGAAATCGAAGGACGTTCCAGTGTCTACGGAGTTTAATTAATACGGGCCTTTCTTTAAAGATTCTAAACCTTGGAGTAGTATGGAAAAGTCATGCTTTTCCTCTCTCCAGCTTTTAGATTTAGGATTATGTTCTTTTTCACTGCCCAGTCTTAAGATCCACATTCTGATTAACAATTTCTGATTTCTATGCTTCCAATAGTAGTTTGGTAACTGAAATGATGAGCTTCCAGATATTCCGTTTGTTTGGTTGTAAAGTAAATTTTGTAACCATATGAAAATGAGTTCAAACTAAAAAGTTTTCAAGTCAAATTAAAAAACCCTATTGTTTTCCAGAAACAAATTTAGCTCAATTTTTTTTTTTGGAACACTATAGTAAGCCTCGTATCTATGTGCAAAATTATTAAGTTTTAAAATATTTTATTCCGCCTTATATATATTTAAAAAAAATCAATTATTGTCTTCTGTTTGATTTAGTCATTAAACCACATGCAAAATGATCGAAATGCTCCTCCAACACAAAATTATTAAAAAAATTATTTAAAATAATAAATAAATAAGTAATATTTTTTAAATAAAAATTGAATTTGAAGTTTGCATAATAATTTTATATTCTTTCTCTTTCTAGGCCACCTGAATTGAAATATGATAACTAAATTTTATAGCAAAAATCTGCTTGGCACAGGGACTAAAATTATCGCATAATAATTTTACGACCTTAAAGTTGAAAACAGAACTTTAGAGACTAAAATATTAAAATTTTGAGAAAAATTTCACATCATAGGGCATCCTATTATTGCCATTGAGATTAAATAAAATTCGCGTAAGCATCATTCCATCTATTGGCTAACGACAATAGGACGAGAAATCGATTTGTCCAAAAAACTTACTTTAGGAACTCAACGGTTGAAATCAATACCTGAAGGACTAAAATATCAAAAGTGTAAATTACTGATACAATAACTTAACTTTTTTATGTAAATACTTAAATCATTACGTGTGTCAAACATAAAAAATATTTTCTTGAAAATATTTTAAAAGAATAACCAAACACTAAAAAGAAAAAAATCTTGAAAACATTTTTTTTTTTACATAAAATAATAGTTTTACTAGCAATCAAACAGACCCTTAAAATTAAACCATCCCACACAAGTACAATTTTTAAATATGCTGTTTTCAAGCCAAATGGCTGAGCTATCCCGCCTAAGTTGGAAGTATACATATGCTCCTGAGATTCAGAAGAGAGTATTTCTGAGATTGCTAATTGGTTACTGTTTTAGTTGCAATCTCTTTTCTTCTTTCTGTTCCATGATGGTCGAATCTACTGTGGCAGTACTGCTAATTAGTTTTTGTTTATATATCTCATGTTAGCTAGCCCAAACATGGGAGAGAAAAGAAGATTATTGTTTATTGTACTGTTGGTGATTGAATCACTCAAAATCTGCTTGGCATCCTAGAAAGGAGGATAAAAGAATATTATCCTAGAAAGCAATTAGCAAGGGGCATTCCTGTTGGTTGAGGTTATATCATGCTTTAGGCATTTTTATTTTTTCAATTTTTTTTGTATTCGTAACCTATTTTTATTATTTTAGTTTTGATACCACCTCTATTATAAGAAGAGGTCATGTACATTAACTTTTATATAACATTAGAAAACCATTCACAAATAAATTTTGATTTCTCTATAAGGATGAAAAACGTATGTGTCCCATTTAGTTACTAATCTTCTGAACCATTTATACATCGTACGGCAGGAAGACAGGAATTTGGCCTTGCGGATTGGCGCTTAAGGTTCATGGTTACGGTCCAATTCATTCCCTAATCGCATCCGCTTCTTCTATTATGGGCAGTAAGGGGTAAAATTAAGTGGAAATGTCTGGCTCGTAATAGTAAAGAACGATAGATTTAAATGGAATCAAATCAAGCATAAAGAGTTCATGACATTATTTAAAAGGTTAGGTTACCTTCGTTGTGATTGTGATGGATGATTTATCAGTGACGCCGATGTTAATGATGGGCAGAATTACTGGAAACAAGTGAAATGTCAGGGATTTAGAAGGGAAAAAAAAAAGTGAAGATAAGGATGCTTGTTACTATTACTCCTTCCACAAGCTATTTCAGTGGAAAACTAATCAAATGGACGACTGTTCCTATTTCAGTGATGAGAAATCGACCCTAGTTCTCTATTCAGGCCAACTGCCAACTAATTAAACCAAGCATGCTTAGCTTGCATTGGAATATCTCCTAAATTTAGCTGAACATCCTAGGTTAGAAACACTGATTGCCTGACGGTGTGATTCCTAAAGACAAATACTCAGGTTTTATATAGAACCCAAAAGTTTGTATATTTGAAGATATAAGGTTCAGGCTTCTCCCTTCAATCAGGAAACAATATAAAAAAAACAGATGTAAATATCCATCGCGACAGTAGAGAAAAGAAACACACTTCAAAACGATTATTCATTACGTTTTCTTCCAACTTCAACAGACAGTGCATAATATTTCTATATAATAAGAAGAAACTATAATACTTCATATATATATATATATATTTGTGAATAGACGGCCACTGTTGACATACTTTCCTTACCCACCGGTATCAACTTGAATATAAAAAAAGATGCAGTGATTGAACGGAAGCAATTATGTTTGCATAAGAAATTACCCCAAGTGAAAAGGCAAATGAAAGGCAGATAACATCTCCAACCAGATCGGTAGGAGGAAGATTGGGAAGTTGAGTGCATTGGGTTGCGCTTGGCGTTGATGTCGATTTCGTTTTTTTGGGTATTTAGGGTTCTTGGTATAATGGGACGGGGAGAGATTGGGGGAAACATATCGAAGATGGAAAGGGAGGAAAGTGGGAGAGATTTGGCTTACCGTTTCTCTATTTTTTTGTTTATTTTTTATTTCATTAATCTGACATGTTTCAAATTATTTTTGTTTTTATTTTTTATTTAATATGACGTGGCTATACATGTGTCCAAAAAATATTAATCCACATGTCAACTTGTCAACTACGTCATCACATACCGTTAAATGAATAGCAGGAGAGGAGACGGAAGGTATATATTTCATTGAACTTGCACTTCAAGACTGCAGCGACATATTTGTAGCAAAATAATGTTATAAGTAGTGCATTTAAGAAAAAAAAATGAAATGTCAGTGAGTTGGATGTGCTTGAGGAAAGGATGGTTAACTTTGGAAATGGATGAGGTAAGATTAATGTCTGTTCCTCGCTAGAGTTATGTCAAAATGAGTAGTCGGTTTATAATTCTTTTCGAATTTGTTTTGACATACGACTTTCTCTTTAAATTAACGAGTAAGTAATTTCTGATTTTTTTTCCAGATTAATCTCTGCTACTTATACTAATCTTGACTTTATCATTTTTGTTTCTGTCATCCTTCAGGGGCTGCAGCGGTTGCGGGCATCTTTGCAACAGTCAAAGGAAGCTCTGACTAGTGTGTCCTCGTAGAGGAGGAATCGAAGGGCGATCCAGTGCCGCACGAAGACATCTCTTTCTTGATTAGAGAAGAGCTATTAGCCATTGAAACCGTCGAACCGACATGAACTTATGTAAGGTGTTTTTTTTTTTTCTATACAAACTTCATTAAACTAAAGGATCCAAATACAGATACATCAAGCCGGATTAAAAACTAAGTCCGCAGAAGAAATATGAAAAGGGAGAGCATGCAAGGGAATAAAACCAAAGTTACAAAAACGTGCAGCCCAAGCAGCCAAAAGGTGAGCCATAGAGTTCTGGCACCGAGATGCCCACTGCAATAACCACCCAGGGTGGGAAAGAAGAGCAGTCGTGATATCACTCAGAAGTGGAACCAAAGGGTCTTCATCAAGAAAACCTGGCTCATTAATAGCCCTGCAAGCAATAAGGGAGTTTCCTTCCAAAATCACCTTAGACGCTTTGGGTGTAAAAAAAGGAAGGGAAGCGTCCATAACTTCCATGAGCATCCAAAAGTGTACACTCCATGCGACAGTCCCAAGTACCTGACTATTGCCTAAGCCCATCCCATGAGGTTTAGGCCTGATCCCAAAAAGCACAAGGTTATATCCGTAATTCTAATCTGTCAAAGCGGCAGCTTTCTCCTCTGCCGGAGAACAACCGCTGCGTTTGCACACACAATTTTATCTAAAATATTCTTTCCTAATAAAATATTATAATATAATCTCTCTCGTAAAAAAATATAAAAAATTATCTATATCTTCAATTTTTCACAAAAATCAATACCTATACAAAATTCAATAAAAAAATATTTCAAAACAAACACAGCCAAGGTCACATGCTAAAAGCCTAGAGTAAGAAAAAGAAGACCTAGAGAAACGAAGGTCATATCGCCAAAAAGCACAGGTCAAATCGGCCAAATCCGCCGTGCTATCCCACGCGAGCTTTCGTGGCCGAGCAGGTAAAGCATCATAGGCGGTTTGATCTAAAATAAAATTTTAAAATATTGTTACGATCTTTTTTTATATCAATTTTAATAATTTTTGATAAATTTCAACCTTTTCTTTAAGAAATTTTTTTTATCAATTTTAGAAATATAATTATTTTTTAAAAAAATAAACATAAAAAATATTTTTAAAACGAAATCAAATATAACCATACAATTTTACTCATATTATGGAAGGACACCATCGGAATCCGGTGATCGAATTGCGGACGATCCTCGTCAGCCTCACCGCCCCAGATGACCAGATCTACGACGCAGTCACCCTAAGGCCTAAGCCTAAGGCCTTTTTCTTTTCCTGACAAACTGTCAAACAGAACTTGCAGTATTTTCGTTAATGGCTTGAAACGCAAGGTAATATTTTTTTTTGTAGGCAAGGTAATATATATTGCATCTCCCGAAGATTTGCAGCAGTGGAGCCCATCAATACGTGCACTATAGCCAACACTACTTGCGCATGAGTCGAAACCCGTGTTATAAATTGGTCCACCACGCCTGCCTTCGCTCCTGGGGTATCTAACACAACGCCTTCACTACAAATATAGATATTTTTCACGTCTCAATTTTTTTTAATACAAGTTTTGATTTGCAAGAAATTTTATAAAAAAACAATAATATTTGAAGACGCCAATGACTGAGAATATCAGTTCGAAAAGTAAATTGTACGGAAGTGATAATTAAAGATAGGCTTAAATGCATAGTAAATCCTCGGGGTATCACTTTTTTACAAATTGATCCTTGTGGTATGAATTTGTACTGAATAATCCCTGAGGTAATCATCTTGTAATAAATTGGTCCTCCCGTTAAATTTTCGTCGACCCACTTAACGGCCGAAGATGACGTATAATAAAATCTGACGTCATCAACGAATGGGGTGATGTCGCATGTCGAGAGGCTCGAGCAGGCTGAGTTGCTTGTGCTCAGGATGCTCGGGATGCCAGGGCTCGGTCTGTGCTCAGGATGCTCAGTCTGTCCTCTGTTGGTGCTCTTTCATTGTTGCATATGATGCCGCATGTACCCGTATCTCGAGCAGGTCGGGCTGCTTGTGCTCGAGATACTCGAGCTGGTGCTGCTCACTGCTCGAGATGCTCGAGCTCGGTCTCTGCTCGGGATGCTCGGTATGTCCTCTATTGATGCTATTTTATTGGTGCATACGCGGAAAATAATCCACGTCAGTTTCGACCGTCAAGTGGGTCGATGAAAATCTAACGGGAGGACCAATTTGTTACAAGATGATTACTTCAGAGACTAGCTAGTACAAACTCATACCACAGTGACCAATTTGTAAAAAAATGATACCAAAGGGACTTACAATGCATTTAAGCCTTAAAGATAAAGGACATATGAAACAGAGAGCAGAGTTTCATTACATGTACACTGTTTACACAAGACCCAGCAACTGGGAACAAGCAACAACACTGATCGTCGACAAAGACAACTGCAAGTCCCATTCTCGGATATATCATGCCAGAGTTTGTTGCATTTAGAAACTGGAAGAGCATCGTCACTACGCGACTGCGGCTTCATTTGGCTCCCTTTCTACCTCCTCGGAAAGGAAGACATCGGTCAGAACAGTGTTGGACTGCAGAGAAGCTTTGAGCAATTTCACACCCTAGCAACAAACCAAATGAAAAGAACAAGTTACTATAATTACTGAAAAAAATTGTACAGAAAGCAGGAGCGTATACAAGCACCAAGTAATTACTGCATACCAGCAACAGAAACTAGAAAGTTAACGCAGAACTACACCCATCTTCCATCTATAGACAGTGGAATAGCCCAGTACCCAGTTGTCTCAAGAACGCTCTTTTAAGTGTCTCCGAGGGCAGAAGCTTGCTATGTAGCAAACGAAGCAATAATACCTAGGAGCGTGAGTTCTTGTATTTTGTCTACCCCAGAATTGCTGTAGGATTCTCGGCATGATGAATATTCAAGGGATTGGACGGGTTTTCATCCATGGGAGTAGCAGAAAAGAAGGTTGAATGAGGAACTGAGGGAGAACCTGAGGAAGATTGATCTGAAATTTCTTCTGTTGATCCAGAAGAGGCCATGATGTGTTCTTGACGTACAAATACATAATACAGAAAAAACAGGTTTCAAAATTGCGGAAGCAATTGTTGGGGTTACTTCTAAGGTTGTGTTTGTGTTGAAATTTTTTGGTATTGAGTTTTGTATTGGTATTGGGTTTAGTGAAAAAGTGAAGAGAGAGATATTTTTTTATTTTTTTATAGGAGAGAGATTATATTATAATATTTTATTGTAAGTTGGTGAAAAATATTGTGATATTTTTGGTGCAAACGCACTCTAAGTTGGTTGTGAAAGATAATGATAATCAGTTTATATGTATGAGTGAAAGTCTCACCCCTTAAACTAACTTTTGAGGTTGATAAGGCTCAATACCACTCAACACTGATATTGAATCACAGATTTACCAATAAATCTCAGAGTCAAAAGTCTATATAAGAAACTAGTTGTCTGCACCTAAACTAAGGCCCAATATATGAAACAGAAAGATCGTTGAAATTAGTGCTACATTGATTATGGAAAAGATTGAAAGTCTGTTTATAAATATAAAAAAAAATATATCATGAAGTAGCTTTTGAATCGAGAATGTTCAAGTCTTCAAGATCACCTCACATAAATTTCAAAAAATGCTCTGCAGAGGTAATAAAATAATATATATTCGATGTATATTTATCAAATGAATAAAAAGCTATATATATATATAGACAAAAGAGTAAAAGTGACGTTTAAAGTGTAACATTTTATAATTTTTAAAAATTTAACACAATAAAAATTTATCATATAATTTCTTCGTTCGTTAAATTATTATTTTTTATTATAATAAATAATAAATATTATTTTTTTATTATTTTTTTAAATATAATGTCTTAAAATTTTAAGCTAATCAAGTCCTAAGTAAACTTTGTAACTAAATTAACATATTATCCAACTGACTGAACAACTTCAGTTGTGTTTCCAGAATATTTCTAACTATCTAAAAATGTTCACCAAAAAGAAAAAGGAATTGGCAGCTGAACGAGCATTAATTAGGGTGTTGTTCGGTATTTGTGTATTCTCAGGATATTTTGAATCCTGAGAATACACAAACCGAACATATTTTTTAACTTCATCTAAAAATAATTACAGCATGCATACCTATAAAGTTAACATGAGCTAAAAATTTTGAAAACACACCAAATTTTCAAAAAATTACCCAACCGAACATCCACCGAGATGAAAGGCAGAAAAATAAGCTCGTTTTTTCCGGTCATTTTACTGTTCAAAAGCATAGATAAGACGGACGGAAAACGCATACCTCATCGATGCCCAAATGAACCACTTTCTCCTCGATATCACCTACTTCCTTGACACTAAACTCGTTTAGCAGAGTGATGCCAGAGATGGTGGTCATGGGTTTCACTTCCAGATCATCCATAACCATGAATGTGACCATCTTTTTAACGAAACCTGCCTCGCCAGGATTGTACGAGTAATGCTCGCAGTGAAAATTGGTTCTGTCGCATACTGCATCATAGATATAATAGGAGCTACAAGGAGTGGAATGGCTTAGCCTTTTCCTGATTGTGAATTTCTCAGCGTTTGATAATAGGAGAGGGACTTCAGCACCAAGAATGGCCGGTCTCGGATTTAAAAGGTCGCCTTTGCTTTGGTTTGAGAGAAAGCAGGCGTCGCTCAGATTTTCAATGCTGTTGTAGAGGCTTGGCAAGGAGCCTACAACGCCTTCCTCCTTTAGGAGCCTAGTGACAGTTCCGACCGGTAGTGTAAAAATGCTAAAGAGGAAATCAACAAAGTCGCTCTCTGCTTCAGCAAAGAGCAGTCGTTGGCTCCTTTTCTCTAGCACAAGCTTTAGGCTTAGCTTGACTGCGGCCATGTTACGTAAGTGAAAGAAGATGAATCTTCGAATGTTTTCGTAATGGCGAAGGCCCTCTATATCTCTGGTTCTTTCTCCTCCCCCAGAGATGGCGCCGTAGTACTGGAAGTCTGGCATAAATGTTTGAGACTAGCTCTTTTTTTTTCGATTTCTTTTTTCTTTTTCTTTTTCTACTGTTTCTTTTTCTTTTTCTTTTTGTCAATATTTTTTAGGTTAGATTTGTGTGGTAAAGTTTTTGGTATTAGATTTAGTGTTGTTATTGAGTTTAGTGAAAAAGTGAAAAGAGATAATTTTTATATTTTTTATATTTTTTTATAGCAGAGAAAAATTATATTATAGTATTTTATTGTGAGTTGATGAAATATTTTGTGAAATATTTGGTGCAAACGTAACACCAGTCTTCGAGTCTTCGGCTGCGTTTGTCACTAAAATTTTACCCAAAATTTTATCTCTCTCCTAATAAAATACTCCAATATAATCTCTATCTCTTCCATCAAAAAATATAAAATATTATAAAAACTATAAAATATTACCTCTCTTTACTTTTTCACTAAACCTAATACCAACACTAAACCCAATACCAAAAATTTTACCACACAAACCCACCTATGATTTACGTCAATACTACTAATGAGTTGCTGTGTAGCTGTAAATTAACCGGAACCGTAGGGGAATGAAAGAAAAGTGTTTTCATCCTCACAAATCATGTCAGTTTGCGCTCTAAATTGACCACGACAATAGGGACAAGAATGATACTTATTTCATAACTTCATAGGAGGATAATGCGTGGGAGCTGCGTATGGCAGAAATTTTGGTAAAAAATAGCTAAAGTAAGGTTGACAATAATTTTGAGTTTGTAAAATAACATTTTGTGAATTTATTTTTATAGAAATTTGTGAAAATTAGTCAAACAAATTTAAGATTATTTGATTATAATTTAGTTTTTATTAGAATTTGTTAAAAAATAAACAAGGAGAATATTTATGTAATTTTTTAATTAAAAAGTAATTGATTATCTTAAAAAGTAATGATTGATAAGGTTTGATTAATTTTTTATTTATAAAAAAATATTTAAGTTAGCGTAAAAATTTAAGATTAATTACAAAAATCTTCTTCAAACTTTCTAACTTATCTCAATATCTCATTAATCTTTAATTCGTGTCAACTCTCGAGTTCAAATTTAAGTAAACATCTCAATTTCGTTTTTAACAAAACCGTATAATACATTCAAACTTAATTAAACATCTCAATTTCGTTTTTAACAAAACCGTATAACACATTCCGTGAAACGTGAATTCTTTCATCTTTAAGACCAAAATGCCTCGTTAAGAACGTCGGTTACTTCGGTTATGTTTAGTTTATGTTTTGAGATATGTTTTTGTGTTTGTATTTTTTTGAAAATAGTGTAGATTCTCTTGATATTGATAAAAAATGTGTTAAAAGTTGTTAGAATTTATAAAAAGTTATTAAAATTGATAAAAAAGATATTGAAATTGGTAAAAAAGTGAGAGTAAAACGATTTAAAAATATTTTAAAACATGAAACAAACATACGTTCATATTTACTGCGACTCTCCCTCTGGTCTTTCTCTCCCCTCTCTGACTTTCTACTTAACTCTCACGGTCTAAAGGAGTTTGTCCAAACTTTTTCTCCAACGTAAATAAGTTCCTCCAAAATTTTACGGATCAATTGGTCATTTTTCTTTTGTTATCTTGTGCAGATACTCTAGCCTCTTTTCTCACTGTATTCACACGTTGCTGCTAAAAATCACCTCATTATCCACGTCAATATCAAGTCTCAGTAACTTTTTCTTTTTCTTTTGCTTTTGCTATTTCTTTTTCTTTTTCTTCTTTTCCGGTTTCTTTTTCTTTTTTGGTTAGTCTTCTTTCTCTTTTTTCTAAAGTTCTACTTCCATATCTACACAAAATCAAATAATCCAATTGATCATGACTTACGCCAATATATACCAGGAATTAGTTGCTCTGTAGCTGTAAATTAACCGGAACCCTATAGGAATGAAAGAAAAGTGTTTTCATCCTAGTAAATCATGCCAGGTTGCGCTCTAAATTGACTACGTCGATAGTGACAAGAAAGATATTTATATCATAACTTCATAGGAGGATAATGCGTGGGAGCTGCGTATGGCAGAAATTTTGCTAAAAATAGCTAAAGTAATGTTGACAATAATTTTTTTTTTACTAATTTTAAGTTTTAAAAAGAAATTGTTAAGAATTTATTTTTACAGAAATTTTTGTGAAATTAGTCAAAAAAATTGAAGATTATTTGATTATAGAATAGTTTTTATTAGAATTTGTTAAAAAATAAAGGGAAATTATCATTTTAGTCCTTGGGTTTCATTTTTTCTGATTTTAGTCCTTGGGTTAACATTTTTTGACAAAATGGTCCTTCCGTCAGTCCGCCGTCAGGGAAATTGTCATTTTAGTCCTTAGGTTTTACACGCTTTGTCATTTTCGTCTTTGAGTTTACATTTTTTGACAAAATAGTTCTTCCGCCAGTCTGCCGTCCAAATGCTTAACGGAACTCTCTGACACGTCAGCAATTTGAAGCGGTTGACCGCTTCATGTACCGGTCGACCGCTTCAAATTGCTGACGTGTTAGAGAGCTCCGTTAAGCATATGGACGGCAGACTGACGGAAGGACCATTTTGTCAAAAAATGTAAACCCAAAGACTAAAATCAGAAAAAATGAAACCCAAGGTCTAAAATGACAAAGCGTGTAAAACCTAAGGACTAAAATGACAATTTTCCTGACGGCGGACTGACGAAAGGATCATTTTGTCAAAAAATGTAAACACAATGACTAAAATCAGAAAAAATGAAACCCAAGGCCTAAAATGACAAAGCGTGTAAAACTTAAGGACTAAAATGACAATTTCCTAAAAATAAAGAAAGAGAAGATTGAAGAAATTTTTTAATGAAAAAAATAATTGAATTTCTTAAAAAGTAATGATCGATAAGATTTGATTAATTCTTTTATTTATTAAAAAAATATTGAAATTGGTGTAAAATTTTCTTGTAAAATGGGAAACATAGAAGAAAATCAAAAGAAAAGTGAAGGATGTACTACATCCGACGACGTAGAGGGAAAAGCCTTGAACAGGGAAGAAGAAAGAAAACACTGTAACTGACCAAAAAAAAACAGACAATTAAAAGGCTTTTGCCGTGTTATCTGCTCGGATACTCTGAAACATTCGTCCAGTTAAGATGGCAGACACCCAAGTAAGCCTGAAGCTTCTCATAGACCAAAACAGCCAACGTGTGCTCTATGCTGAAGCAAGCAAGAAGTTTGTTGATTTTCTCTTTAACATTTTCACCCTGCCCTTTGGAGAAGTCATTAGGCTCCTAAAAGACGAAGGCATGGTAGGATGCTTGCCAAGACTCTACAATAGCATTGAAAAACTCAGCGATGATTACATTCTGCCAGACCGACACAAAGACTTCCTGTTAAAGCCTAAAGTAGCCATTCCTGGTGCTCAGGTCCCTCTACTCTTGCCAGGCGACGGGTCATTAAAAGGCACGAGGCAACATCGCTATTACTGCCCCCTTTGCAGCATAACGTTGTTCCAGGAACCAGTGTACTGCGAGGCCGGAAGTTGTACGTACTGCAGGGGTCAAATCGACCTCCTGGCAAGTGTCAAAAACCCACCATCTTCTAGTGAAGTGGGTTACGTCAAAGGGACGGTTACATACCTGGTGTTAGATGATCTGGAGGTGAAGCCCATGTTCATCACTTCTTTCGTCACTCTACTTAACGAGTTAAATGTCAAAGAAGTTGGGAGTATCGAGGAGAGAGTTGTCGATTTGGGCATGCATGAGGTATGACAGCATCCCTTGATAAATAATCTCATTAAATTGAGGATAGTAAAGCGAAATACTGGTCTGTCATAACCAATTTGTGGTAAATTTATTTCAAGATATTACCTAGAAGCATGGGCATAGGCTATTGCTTAGCCATCACCGAGGTCCATGGTATAGACCTCCTTTATCAATCTCTCCAGACTCCTGCTCGTTTGCTACCTAACAATCTTGTACATTTGGGTATCGACTTTGATTTCATGTTTCCCAGTTATATTTTCCCGGTTATATAAGGTATTATTATTAGAGTGGCTTAAATTTAAGAGCGAAGGATTAGCAAAAACAATGGAAGTCGCGGTCCTATGGAAGATATTTACAGTTGATGTCAGTTACTAGTTCTCCACTTGCAAACCCTTGAAATAACCTTCTATGCGAAAATTGGGCGTTTCTACGCTCGTTATATTTTGAAAGATAGGAAGGTTCGATATTAACTCTGCTAGTTTCTGTTCTGGTCCTCTGTTACTCTCTCCTTGTTTATGCTCCTGGTGAGTGTGCAAATACTTCGAGTGAGTAGAGGTTGTATTCGTTGAATAAGATACAAGAAAATAGTGCATTCTGGCAGAGCCACTCTTATCATTACAGTAACTGTTTTGCTCCATTCTCTCTTGTTGTTAGGGTGTGAAGTTGCTTAAGGCTTCTCTGCAATCCAAGACTGTTCTGACTGATGTCTTCCTCCGAGACCATTAGAATCTGGGGAGTCAATCGAAAAGGAGGGGTAACAAAGGGCCAATGAAGTCAGAGTTGCATCTTTTTGCTAGTTTAATTTCTAGTTGCAAGAACTGTGGGATTATGAATGCATTCAGAAGAGAGTATCTCTGAGATTGCTAATTAGTTACTGTTTTAGTTGTAATCGCGTTTTTTCTCTGTTCCATGATTGTCGAATCTACGGTGGCAGTACTGCTAATTAGTTTTTGTCTATATATCTCATGTTTGCTAGCCCAAACATGGGAGAGAAAAGAAGATTATTGTTTATTTTACTGTTGGTGATTGAATCACTGAAAATCTGCTTGGCATCCTAGAAAAGAAGAGAAACGAATATTATGGAATTCTGATGGTTTAAGACAGCATAGCGTTACAAAATATCTATGACGGCCCTGTCGTAGTATGATGTCTACTATGGGCAGTAAGGGGGAAGTTTAAAGGGTAATATGTCTGGCTCTTAATCATAAAGAACGAGAGATTTAAATAGAATCAAGTAAAGTATAAAGAGATTATGACCTTATTCGCTTGAAAATATATGATAAGTCTCTACTCAAATGCAAACAAGACTACTAAAAGTTAATGAATGTAAAACGAGGATTGAGGAAGAAATTGAAAAGAACCAAATAATGTAACGAAGAACGACGACACCAGGGCAGCCTTCAGTGAACTTGAAGACTTGTTCTCGGGCGAGGCTTTGCTGCAGTTCGGGTGACCGAACTGCAGCAAAGTTCGCTGCAGTTGTGAGGGGCAGGCGTGGGTCCCGCCCGGGACCCACGCCTGTACTGTTCATGCCCGAACAGTGTTGTACTGTTCGGGCATGAACAGTACAGGGGCGGGACCCACGCCCGCCCCTCACAACTGCAGCAAACTGCTGCAGCAGACCCTCGCCCCTCCAAAATTGGCCCACATTAGTTATTTGAGCATCAAAATTTTCACTTCGATAAAATAATTTTTTAAAATTTTCTCTCCATTAAATTATTACTTTTTATTTAAAAATAATAAAAATTCATTCAAATAGTCTTGTGACTCTAACACAATTTTTTCCATCAAACATCTCTCAGTTTTGCAGTCACCTGAATCATTACCAAACGCCCCGCAGTTGAAAGTAAATTTTCTTTTTCATTTCCCACCAACACTCGCTTGTTACCAGTGACCATGCTATCTTAGTTGCCCGAATTAATGAACTTAAGTATTGCTGGTGCCATGGGATTTGGGAAAGCCAACAGTGCTTCTCGCACGTCTCAATCTTTTTATTTCGACCATCCTCTCCCCCTACGTGTAGGAAGCCTTATTATATATATGTGCGCTCTACGCCCTTGCTATAAGATAAAGAGACATTTCACTGGAGAAGATATGACAAGCTCTTTTCTTTTGCAAGGAAGACTAGAAGGACTATAACAAAAGAGGAACGATACAATTGAAATAAATATTATGCAGATAACGAAGAAAATCGGGCTGAGATATTCGGTGAAGATAATGACAAGTGTTCCAATCTTATGGTTTCATTTGCAAAAATATATTCCAATTTTACTCCCAAATGCGCTCACCGAAAACGATTCGAAACATGTTTTATGATTTGTTTTTTTTTTTTTGGGTTTTTACTTCGTCTACAATATTCGAAAGGAAAGTACAAAAATTACGTGGGCCTCTATAACCGAAGCAGATATCTGCCAGACCGAAGTCTAAGGTAGCTAACCGACAAGCCCTAGTTTGTAACTGTTATCAAAGCCCACTCCATCATGTGGGCATGGGCTTATGGTTGATTGTGAACGAGGTTATATAGGTAATCCTGCCCTGTATATATTGCGGCATTCATCTTCTCCGCTCGAAACCCTACTTTGCGGCCGCAGCTGCCTACTCCGTAACTGTCAGGTCACTGTCTTTCTCTCTGTCTCTTCCGTGACATTTCTGGAAATCCATTTCTCTGTTTTCTCGTTTGCTCAAATGGTATTCGATATCCCCTTTCTTAACAGGCCATCTCTTATGGTCCTCAAAAGTTTTGCCACGAGCTTACATTTGTTACCTAGATCTGAAAGCGTAACGCTACTCGATAGTATAACGGGCTAACATTATTTGATGCTGTACTTTTGGTTTTGTTAGGTAAGAAAGCGCTTTGGGTAGAGGTTCTATATTGAGTCATGTCTCCAGCTAAAGGTAACTATCCTCTTCAACTATCTGTTTTGCATGGTTTTTTAATTTACTCCATACTTGTCGTGCATGATAAATATTTGCGTTTGTATTATTGTGTCGTACGCCTGCTATGAGTTTCTATTTGCGATGAATCTGCTAGACATTCGATTTTGTGGGTTACTACAATATTTCAGGCCTATAGCTAGTCTGTTTTATTTGATTATATTTATGTCCTTGTAAGTCATCTGTTTACTTATTCAAGAAAAACAAAACACTGGTGATTCATCCAATCGAGGCTTTACTATTCATACGGTATATCAGGAAATGTATTTGGTTTTATATTCTCTATTGGGGCGAGAGCAGCGACCGTGTTAAATTTAACAAAACTTTTTAGATGTTCGGATCTGTCCACAATATGGACATTATCGGAGGGATTATTTAAGTTCTTTTTGGAGTGAGGAAGCTGAAAGTCCAATTTCAGTGCCATGCATTGCGAAAAAATGTGTGGGAGCATTGCGAAATATTCGCGAAAGACTGGATCGCGGACTTGCCAACCAGAAATGGCGTGTGCAATATCCTAATGCTCCGGTTTGCCTTCTATTGCTTCTGATCACCTCCCGCTGATTTTGCATACCGAGGGTCAAGGTTATTTCCTACCTCGTCCTTTTAAATTTGAAGAAATGTGGATTCGGGATCCCGGTAGTTTTTTTACCGTTCCTGATGTTTGGAGCATGCATTTTGATGGCCGGCCCGCACTGGTGTTATCCAAAAAATGTACAAAAGTCAAACAGGATCTTCGTATTTGGAACAAGAATCATTTTGGATTTATCAGGGATCGTATTCGATCTTTCACAAGTGCTCTTGATTAGACACAACAGCAAGACGCCAATTTGGATATCATATCTTTGGAAGCTTCTCTCAAAAATGAAATTCATGAACAGTTGACCCGAGAGCATTTGCTTTTGCGACAACGTTCAAAAGTTGAGTGGTTAGTGTCCGAAGACCTCAACACCAAATTCTTCCACACTTCTACTGTTATTCATCGCAATTGTAATTCTATTATCTCGATTAAACTTGAGGATAATAGTTGGGTGTCGGGTAGGCAAAATATTGGCGATTCTTTCGTTAATTATTTTGTTCCTCTTTTTCAATCTACGGACCCTTCTATTCCATTTGATTTGGTTAATCTCATCTCTCCAGTTCTAGATCCTCCTATTCCATTTGATTTGGTTAATCTCATCTCTCCAGTTCTAGATCCTCATGAATCTCTTCTTTTGGATACTATTCCAACAGCTGAGGAAATCTTTAATACAGTCCACTCTGGTTCTGCTTGCAGCTGACCCTACCAAAAAGGGCGATCCAAAGGCTCAAGCCTTAAAGGCTGCCAAGGCTGTGAAATCAGGTCCAGTCTTTAAGAAGAAAGCTAAGAAGATCCGGACATCAGTCACATTTCATCGCCCAAGGACATTGAAGAAGGAGAGGAACCCCAAGTATCCTCGCATTAGTGCTCCCCCGAGAAATAAGTTGGACCATTATCAGATTCTCAAGTATCCCTTGACTACCGAGTCTGCGATGAAGAAGATTGAGGACAATAACACCTTGGTTTTCATTGTCGACATTCGGGCTGACAAGAAGAAAATCAAAGATGCTGTGAAGAAGATGTATGACATTCAGTCCAAGAAAGTAAACACTTTGATCAGGTAAATTTCTCGAGTCACCCCTAAGAGCAGCCTACAAGTTTAATTTGTGTGCCTCTTAAATTTTTGACACTTGTTGGATTGCATGTATTGACCCGTAAGATTTTTCTGATGCAGGCCTGATGGAACCAAGAAGGCGTATGTTAGGTTGACACCTGACTATGATGCCTTGGATGTGGCAAACAAGATTGGTATCATCTAAGATATAGTTTGTTGTCTTAAGCGAAGTGATCCATCTTTGCTATGACAGTTTTGTTAGCAATGAGGCATTGTGTTAGGACTTCAATATCAGTTGGTTATTTGAATTTGTATTGGGAGCAATATTTTCTATACAGCTTTTGCTATTGGATTCTGATTAGTATAGTGTGAAATAGCTCTCGGAGTATGATTTGCTGTTTGTTGCCCAATGCGTTCATTTATCAATGGTACTGACCAGAGAATGGAAGATGATGGATGAGGTCGACTGTTTTTATTCGTACTTATCTGTTATGCAGTGTTAAAAAAAAAAAAAAAATTACTTTAGATAAATGAGACATGAAAAAATTCAATTGGATTTGTTTACATATCATTTATGAAAATAAAGGTTACAAGGGGTGACTTATTTATAAGCCAAAAACTTACAACTCCCCACATTGCTGAGCAATGTGGGACTACCACATTTCAACACTCTCCCGCAAACTCAAAGTGGACGAACCGACAAACTTTGAGTTTGGAGTTACAAAAAAATAATTACAAAAATTGCAGGTACTAAGTCGGAAAGTCGCTGGTACTGCGCTGGAAGGATGCAGGTACTGAGTCGGGAGAAAGTCGGTACTGAGCCGGGAAATTGCCGGTACTGAGCCGAGAGAAAGCAGGTACTAAGCCGGATGGTCGCCAGGAGGTAAACGGATTAAAGCCGAAAACCTTGCTCCGATACCATGTTAAAAATAAAAAAAATTACTTTAAATAAATGAGACACCAAATAAAAAAACCGAATTGAGTTTGTTTACATTTCATTTATGAAAATAAAAGTTATAAGAGGTGGCTTATTTATAAGCCAAAAACTTACAGCTCCCTATGTTGCTAAGCAACGTGGGACTACCACATTTCAACGTGCAGTTTGCTGTAAGAACTGCCCCATTTTAGGAAAATACAGGGAGCCGACTTCCATTCCTTTATGCCCCGCGATCCCAATGTGGAATGAGATTACTGAGGGGAGTTTGCTGAGTTAATTTTGCAGACGAGGGCGTCTCGATGCAATGTTGTGTTTGATGTATCCTGCTTGTGATTCTGCAAGAGATGGTTGGCAGTACCATCCGGGTGAAAGAGATGCTACTGACATGAGCGTGCAGAAGCGGAGCCAGTAAGCTGATTAATGGGGGTAAATTTTTAAAGAAAAATGGTAAAAAATAATTTATTTAAAAAAAAAAAAAAAATTTAGGTGTACAAATTTTTATTTTAGGGAGCCAACCGGGACAGTGGCCCCAGTTCGCCCCTTGCCTCCGCCGGTGCGTGTAGATAAAAGACAGTCATTGGAAACGGAGACTTGTGTTTTCCGTTGTCTCCCCGACATTCAATGCGAATGGAGTTATCTGCTTCACAATATTCCAGTCATCGGCAGAAAAAAAGAACGAAAGAACAGCAGCTTTATGGATATATGAATAATCATGGGGCAAAAAAACACTATCCTGCGCGTGCGTTATGAGACCTTCAGTGTAATGTCAGCAGACCTTAACTGTAACATCAGTGTACTGCTCCTTCATATGTAAAAGTTGAAAATGAGTGTCTTTGCGCCAATCCCATAAAAGAGAAACTAAATTAGTTTTTTTTTAAAAAGGCTGCTGAGGAGTATCGTCTCTTGGACAACTCGAGGAAATGCATGGTAGTGCTTGCATATCAGAAGTGCTACCCCAAATCTCGTACGTAAATCGAATGGCTGCATCAAACATTTGAAATTTTGAAGGAATCAACAATATCGTGCAATATGTCCTTCATCTTCTCCCACCTCCTCTCATTGGCCCCGGTGGTCAAAGTGTAGAACTTACCTGCCACAACAATGCAATTCTCAATTAAAAGCAAAATTTCATACAACATATACGCAAAATCTTACAGGGCTACATTAGGAGAATAATTAAATAAGTTGTTTTATGTGGGCTATCAGTTTCTCATCTCCTCGAAAGTAGATATGTCTGAAGTAGGTGTTTTAAGTCTAACACCTAAGACATAAAAAGTGTATGGTGATAAATTAGTGAACCTAATAGGAACCAAAAATAGGTCTTACAATGTTGCAAACTTGCTCTATGAGTAGGCTTAGCGAAAACTAGCAGTTGCTGAACAGAGTTCCGACTACACACCCAACTTTTGTGAACGGAATGCTAGATCATAATACAAAATGAATTACTCATGCACCAAACAAATTCGAATACAGGAAGGGCACCATACCGTTGGCTATGGAGATCGTGCTGAGAGCATGGCGGGTGTAATTTGGAGCTTTTGCAATGAATTCAAATGTGTAGTATGCTTTCCCATCAACGTCATGCTGTTCCATACAAAGAGGATAACCCATGAATCAATTGTCAGAAGTAGTACTTAGCTAAGTGCTAAGTGCAGTAATTATATATTTCTTGAACCTTACTCTATTCGACTGACAGAGTAACTCAAAATACTCTACAATTTCAGAAAAAGAAACAGCAAAGGCGATGTATCAGTGCAATTATGAGGATTAAGTCTAGAGGATTTCAAGACAAAGTCTGCAGTTCCCCATGTCAATTGCTCAGAAAGGAGAAAACAAAGTTTATCATGGTCTTCACTGAGGATAAGTTTGAAAAAGATGCTTCTCTGAACTACAGTGGCAAACAGGTACAACCGGACTTACAAATGATCAAGGTTCAACAAGAGATAAAACCAATAATCCTATTTCCTTATTAAAGGATATCACAGACATTGTCGTCTCTTAGCCTTGAGCAATAAAAGGTATGTATACTACGCTCCGATTAACCAAACATATGGAGTGAGTTAAACCTCTGCCGCCTCGATTAGCTTTGTCTTTTGGGAAGGAGGGGCCAGGACCTTTGTTATCAAAGTTTCAGCAACCTGTGTTCATTGAATATTTGAGAAACAGTACTCGTATCATATACGATAATATGTAAAATGTAAGAAGAGATGAAATAAAAAGGGTCCAAGTTGTTGATTGTGTAGAAGTACAATGCTAACCTCTTGTGGTGGCCCAAAGTCTCGAATGTCTTGTTTGCTTGTTGGAAACAAGTTTACACTTACATTTTCTAATGGTTCAATGATATCTTTAAAAACCTTGTCTTGACCTTCAATCACTACTTCCTGCGAACTCTCAAGACAACAGAACAGGGACGAGCTATTCTTAACGTTTGGTATTTACTTGTCTAATGATAGGTCAACTAAAACAGACTTGAGACGAGCCACTGACATGATAGCCCAAACAGAAGCAGATAAAATGTGGCAAAGCGCACCTGCCACCCAAATGGGTAAAGAAATTGGTATCCATCTTTATTGTCCACGACTGGCAGAAATCCCTTCTTAGATTCTGCAGCAACTGAGCCATATCAAGGGTGTACTCTTAGGATATCAGCCATCTAAGGAAACCAATGCACTGCACAAATAGCAGGCTTTGCCTTCCGAGAAGAACACGACTTTAGTATAAGATACGGAAAGCCCAACTCCTTGCAAGGCAAACGTTACAGGGAGACACAAAAAGGAAAAATTCTTCGCATGTTTATACCAATAATTCTTACACGACTTAGAATTTGGATTGACAAGGAAAAGCCAAGGGGCCACCGTCCCAATAGCTAGCACTTGGCGTCTCCGAGGTCTATCTGCCAAAGTCAGTTAAAAAATAAAAAAAATGCCGAAGATAGATATGTAGTCAGTGTCTGCAAAAAGTTCAATGCAGTGATCGCTCTGACAGCGAAAGATGAGCTGAACAAAAATACAATTGATGCTTTACAGATCCTACTATACAAGCGTGTATAATGTATGCATTTTAACAATTTTTTTTATAAGTTATGCATTTTAACAATTACAGATCAGACTACAATCATGACAACCGATTAAGTCTTAAGGCCATCTGTCTAAGCAATATCTGGGACCTATTGGTAAAATTGGCCTATCTAGGTTCGAGGTAAAACCAGCTCTCTAGGTTTGAGGTAAAACCAGCTCTAGACAACTGAGAGCAAATTTACAATTCCAAGTGGGGCGCCAATGGAAGTTTGGGTTTCTTGGAACTAAATTAAAGAAATAGAGGTTGCCGCCTAAAGTGGCAGTATGGATTCCATGCAATGAACGCCCACGTGCGCATCCAAAAGGAAATACGCAGCCAGTGGAGATTACTCATATAGTAATCAATAATAACACAAGTTTCAAAGCAAAAAAAAACCTTGAGAAGGCGACCCCATTGAGGACGTCGCTGCTTGTTCCGCCCTGATCAGAAATGAAATCCCGCTTCTTCTATAGCAAGGCAACGTACCGTGCTTCTGTAACTGAACCACAATATACACGTATATAGAAACGCGAGAAGAAATAGGAAAGTAAAATGGGATTGTTGGAGGGGAGAAATAGGGTGGAGAACCTGAGGGAAAGAGTCGAGGAACAATGTCTTTGTGGGTGGGTTTTGCAGAGACGCCATTGGTGGGTGCGTAGCGTGTATAACAGTGTAGGAGCCGGAATAGAAAAAGTGGATCCCTGGGCTTTGTGGTGGAGACTGGAGACCTTGTTATCTTTTTTTTTTCTTTCTCGACTTATCCGTTATTGGAAGCGTGCGATGTGGGCGGGGGGGGGGGGGGGTCTTCGACTCTTTGACACCCGTAATGATTTTTAGTGGCCCAAGAGGAGTTGGACCCACCAACCATGGGCCCAGAAGTAAAATCCCATTACCTTTTTTTTAGGACACTAGTCTCTGTTCGACAACGACCAATTGAGTTCTTCGGTAGTTAATCGGTTATCTTCGCAAAATTAAATTTAAAATTAATCTCTTATAAAAAAATTTAAAATTAATCAGTAAAAAATATTATTAAAAAAATTACATGATAAACTAATTAAGATATAAGATGCTTCATAAATACTCTTCGGGTTAAACAAAATAGCATTTTAATATCATATGCTAAACCGTTTTTTCTATTCATTAAAGGACCTTAATGACTTAAGTATAGGCGAATTATAATTATAATTTGAACAAATACATATTCTCAAATAATCGTTTCAAAAATTCCGAAACGGATTGTTAAATTAGAAATCCAGTGATTTCGTCAATTAAGCATAGGTTGTCATTTGTTTGGTCCCCTAGCATAAAAGGTTGTTAATGCTATCTAGTAATTTAATTGACAGCTAGTTTGATTGATGTTAGGTTATCTATAATCAAACAAAACATCATTAAGGACACGCTTGTTTCCCCAACATTTTGAGGTATGAAAATTTCCAATAAAACAAACGTACTTTAACATTTTTAACTTTTACATATATATACACTTTATCTTTCCAAATTTCAATAAATCTCAATAAAGTAAAAATTCTTAAAATATTTTGACAAATAAATATACCCTGAATGTATAGAAAATCCTGATGACAAAAAGTTTAGGCTACATTTGTCTCATGTAGCCTTTTAACACAATCTCAATACCTTTTTCACCAATCTCAATAACTTTTTACAAATCTCAAAAACTTTTAACACACTTTTCACCATTCAAAGTGAATCTACACTACTTTAAAAAAAAATATAAACACAAAAACATATCTCAAAACATAAACCAAACATAGCCAACATGTAAACAATTTGATAAAACTAGTTAAGCTAGCTCAAGCGAAAAACAACCCAAAATCTTAAAAAATACAAAAGGTTGATTTAATAATTTGAATTATGATGTATTAATATGCGATAAACAAAACACCAATTGAAATCTGCCTCAATTAAAAACAAAAATCAATGAAATAAACAAAACACAAATTGAAATATTTATTCTACCACCCACTTGACCAAAAAAAAAATATTACCATCCCAAAAAGGCAAATGAGGAGAGAGAGAGAGGGAACGGAGCAGATGGACTGGCAGAAAAAGGTTTGCATTCTCTCTCTTAATGATGTCCATCCATCGAGTCGAAGACCATAGTCCAATAAATATACTTTATTTTACTAAACTATAATGAATCCAAAATGCATTAACGCACACTAACCTCACCCGAAATGTCACCTGAACCACAACCAAATACGACGTGTCACTACCAGACGACCCGTATTGAGGACTTCAACGTAAATTCACCATCCCGTTCATACAGCTGTTCCCATAATTTAAATCGAAAATACGTACAGGTGTACATCACCCACTCGGCCTTTACCAAGAAAACCGAAACTTACGACCCCGGTTACTGTTTCAAAAATATAAAAAATATCCACTTCGCGACCCCGGGCCGGCATTTGACCGTTAACAAGACGCAGCGAGCTGAAAGAGGTTGGTTCTTCGGTGTCGCTGGGGTGAGTCAAACATTTCCTCAGTCTCTCTCTCTCTCACCCCGCCTAGTTTGATCAGGTGACGCACGCACTCGCGACGACCACATTTTGTTTTGTGTTCGCTTTCGGAAAAGCTAAAAGAAAAAGAACGAGAATATAAAACGCAGGACGCCAAAAACAAAATCGAAATATTTGTTGCGCTAAATTTAGAGGGAGTTTTTATTTGAGGTTTTCACCTGGGGCAGGGGGTCAGTGAGTCCGAGTTCCGAGCTCGGAAGTCCTAGCTGAAGATGATGATATCGAGGGGGCTGTTCGGGTGGTCCCCACCGCATATACAGCCATTGACGCCCGTGTCGGAGGTGTCGGAGCCGCCCGAGTCGCCTTCTCCGTACATGGACCTGAGCGCGGAGACGGCCGGGCAGCAGGTCGAGCCGGACGAGGAGATCGAGGAGCCCGAGGAGATGGAGCCGCCTCCCGCCGCGGTCCCCTTCTCGCGCCTCTTCGCCTGCGCTGACCGCCTCGACTGGGCCCTCATGATAGTCGGCTCGCTAGCCGCCGCTGCTCACGGCACTGCCCTCGTCGTTTACCTCCACTACTTCGCCAAGATCATCCACGTTCTCAAGATCGGCCCTGGTAAACCCGAGGAGCAGTTCGAGAAGTTCAGGGAGGTAATCTACTGTTCCTGAAACCCTAAATTTGGAGTTCTTCTCTTTTTTCATCTATCCATTTGCATTTTGATGTTTGGTTCCTGATAAAATGTTGCAAATTGGGATGGATTAGGTTTTGAACTTGAAGCTTAGTTTTAAGCTAAACTCGACTCAGCTAATTGTGTTCATTTCACATGGTTACACTCTTCGATTAATGACTAAGTGCGATAATAAGTTCATGATTTTGTTGTTATCTTTCTTTTTCTTTTCCTCCTCATTTTGGGCTTACCGTGAACTGTTGTATTCCTATGAGAATTCTTTTTTTCTTGGTTATTCCTATGGGAAAATTGGTTTGGCACATAGATATGTGTTTCTGAGTTTCTGTGTAAGACTAGCATTGACTTGTATTGGGATATTTTCAGGTTAATTAGAATCCGCAGTTGTGATTCAAATCATTGTGGTGTAACTAATTTGCTATGATTCTCGCCAGATGACTAGATTATTATTCATTGTATTGAAAGCCAATGGAAATTTTAATGGTCAACCCTTTCAAAAGTGGTCATAAAGTTGACCTAAGTTATCAGCTATACTATTTAGGTACACTTGTTTTGAGAAGAAAGATTGTTTATTTGGTAACAAAAGTATTTTGAGAAGGAAAGATAATTGTTTATCTGGTAATATTTTTTTTTTGTGTCGATATGGAATAGGATATGAAGGGCTAATGTCGAGACATAGTTCGGTTAGAATTATGAAGGGCTAATGTCGAGAGATGTAGGTTGCTGTGAATATAATTTGAATGGGAAGTAATTTATGGAAAATTGAGCTGTAGTTTTGTCTACATTTACAATTTTGACCTGTTCTTTTGCCATTTTTATTATAGCAGGAAGTGAACTTACTAACTTAGCTGAACAGTCTGTATCAGGCTTAGTTCAGTGCAGTTTTTAAGTATTATTGGGTGGCTCTGAAGTTACCTTTTTCTAACATATTGTTGAGTTTGCCTTGGATTTTTCCATGTGGGCCCTAAGATGTTGCGGATAGTGTGACAAACCGAAGAGTTATTGTTCTATCCAAATTCCCCAACTTATATTTTTGAATATAGATACAATACTTATCGCGTTATGATTAGGATTGAAGTCCTGAGAATAAAAGTTAAGAGTGATCTAGAGATTGTAGTCCAGAGAGGAGAATTGAGGAGGGCAAGTTGGTCTTTCTCGCGGCTATTAGAGAGCATCAACGTTGCACGAATCTCTAAGAATTCTGGAGAGCAAGTTGGTGTGTCTCGAGAATATTGGAGAATATCAATCTTGCACGAATCTCTAGTATCTATCTTGTGGCTCAACGAGAGAATTATAGGATAGATAGATTTTCTTGTGTGAGAGTGAGATTTGGGTGTATTGGAGCTTGGATTATTTGGAGTGTTTTTTTCGCCGGTTGCTTATACTCTTGATTTTGAGATTGGTGGATTTTTCTTGTTGTCTATGTGTGTGGATGTACCTCACTGAGGGAACCAAGCTAAAATTTGGTGTTCTTTGTGTGTGTGTTTGTTTTTCTGTGGTTTACCGTAATCGTGTGATTGATTGCATGACACATATAACAATTTTCCCTAGAACAAGCCGACCAATTACTTACTAATTTCGTATAGAAACAATCATACCACAACCATAATGAACTGTTTGGAAATTGGGATTTGACGTTTTGCTTCAAGCTGTCGTCAAAGAACTTATCTGGAATCAAAGGTCCTGTATGCAATCTGAGATTGAAAGATATGGACTGTGTTGTGTTTTTCGCAGTTTAGAGTTCTGGTATTATGATCGATTTAATCTTCTATGATCTCAAGAAGATTTCACTACAAGATGTTTGGATGGGCTATTGTTGGTTCATAAGTAGTGTCTTCTCCTCATAGAAGTTGTTTTTTGGGGTTAAAAGCTCTTGAATTGTACTTCACAACATAAAAAACTTGACCTTTTTTATTAATTTATTTTATCTGTTAAATCCAGATTCCAGATCTGTCACTTCACTAGTAGGACTAGTGGCTTTTTTGCACAATGAAGGATATTTTGGTAATGTGATATCCTTTTTTTCTTAAATAATAATGGAAGTGCTATAGCATTTTATGTGCGAGAGGAAAAAAAGTATTTGGAGAGCGACATCTTTTAAGACTTTGGCTTAGTGCATTCCTGGAATTAACACTTGATGGCTTGTTGTTTGAATTAGTTTTCAGCGAGGGTACTATATATTTTAGCATCATTATTTTTGCGCCTGGGTAAAAACAATTGTAAATATTTTGCTAAGTCATTTTTCTTCATATGGATTTTTGTCTCCTTCTCTCTCTCTCTCTCTCTCTCTCCTTTTATGGTAAAATCATGGGTGCATAGCAAAGAAAGATACTTTAAATTGGGTTCAGTTGCATCTGATTATTTTGGGAAAATCTTGAGCAAAATTAATATTTTGGTCTATGAAGCATGTGGCGTGTGAATTTTCTGTGAAATAAATTAGTGATATGGTTCAGTCAAAACATTACTACTGTGACTGAGGTACATGTAAACTACAAATACAATGGGTCCATGGCTTCTGGGGTTTATTTTGGTTCTAAAGATTGTTGCTATAAGTAGTATCTTAATCACATATTAAATCTGCAATGTAGTGTGACAGATCATTTCTCTATGGAAGACAGGTCTACAAACTTTCGGGTGGCTTTTGGTTTTCTTTTAGGCTTAGATTCTCCCATTACTGTTTTTCCTGGCATATTTGTGTCACACACGTGCTATTCATTCATTTAGTTTCTATAATTGATTTATAAGGTTCAACAATGAGCTTACTTTAATTTGTGAACTAGAAGTTGAGGAGAGATACTTATAGTCATTTGATCCTGTTGTTCTTTTTCCTGCAGCACACTTTAACCATCGTGTATATTGCTGTGGGCGTCTTCGCTGCTGGTTGGATTGGTAAATTGTTTCTGGGCATTAGCTTGCACTTCATTTTTTTTTTCATGTAGCCCCTTCTTTTTGGGGGTTATGGTCCTCAGTACTAAATTTTTCGTGTAATAGAGGTTTCTTGCTGGATTTTGACTGGGGAAAGGCAGACTGCTGTCATCAGGTCAAGATACGTTCAAGTATTACTTAACCAAGACATGAGCTTTTTTGATACCTATGGGAACAATGGGGATATTGTGAGCCAAGTCTTGAGTGATGTGCTACTTATCCAATCTGCTCTTAGTGAAAAAGTATGTTGATATCCAATATATTGTGCGGCATTTGAATTTTTCTGTTATTTAACCGTATCTCTTTTCATTGTCCTGTCTTATCTGTTTATTGGCCTCTGATGATACAGGTTGGAAATTACATTCATAATATGGCTACATTTTTCAGTGGTCTTGTTCTTGGATTTATCAACTGCTGGCAGATTGCACTCATCACATTAGCCACAGGTCCGATCATTGTCGCTGCTGGAGGAGTATCGAATATATTCCTTCACAGGCTTGCTGAGAATATTCAGGATGCCTACGCTGAAGCAGCTAGCATTGCAGAACAGGTCTATTTATATAGCACTTGCCATTTAGCATGAACACCCCCCCACCCCCCTGGCCCCCCAGGTCCCCCGAAAGAAGAATAGAGAAACAAGAAAAAATTGAAATGAGAGTAATTTCTGAATGGTTGCATCAAGATGAATGTATTTTGCTGCAGTTTCTTTTGTCTTTGTATGACTGTTTCTGGTAACGTCTTGTGGTCTCTTTGTACACTAAGGGAGATGCCTTTACTGTTTCTGTTGCTACTTTATGCACATAAGTATCTGTATTGGAAATATGGGCAAATGGCGGTGTTGGGTTTTTCCTTTTTCGGGTTATTCAGATTTTCTTAGCTTATATGGTTTAGGTGTTTTCAGTATAGTCTTTTGTAGTGTTAACACATCTTTTTTGCATCTTTCTGACTATAAAGTGCGTTTTTTTTGTTTATAATCTTGAAGTAAGAAAGAGTCGACTGTGTTTTCCTTGAACAACTATTTTGTGGAAGTTATTTCAAATAATACAACAAGCAATCTCTTTCTGTTCTTTTGTTGGCAGTACTTTCACCATTTAATATTTGAACATGGTGACACGTCTTACTTCCTATCAATTTTTCTTTTATGAAGTGGCAGGTTAATAGTTCAAACGTAGAACACATTTTTGAATTATGAACATTTTGGTGAAGGACTCGATGGATGTGGTTCTGAAGTGTGAATGACTTCTCAAATAATGCAGGCGGTCTCATATATTAGGACATTGTATGCATTTACAAATGAAACATTGGCCAAGTATTCTTATGCAACATCACTACAAGCAACTCTGAGATACGGGATATTGATAAGCCTTGTGCAAGGACTGGGTCTTGGATTTACGTATGGGCTTGCAATATGTTCTTGTGCCTTACAGTTGTGGGTTGGAAGGTTCCTAATTACACATGGAAAAGTTCATGGCGGTGAAATAGTAACAGCCCTATTTGCTGTAATTTTAAGTGGCCTGTAAGTATTTTGCTTAGACTCTTTTTGTCATGACAATCATTTCTACCAGTTTTCTTACTTGTCTCATTTTTTCCTTTAATAGTGGTCTCAATCAAGCCGCAACAAATTTCTATTCATTTGATCAAGGACGAATTGCTGCTTATAGACTGTTTGAGATGATAAGCCGGTCATCCTCTGTAGTTAATCAAGAAGGAACTAGCCCAGCTTCTGTACAAGGGAATATCGAGTTTAGGAATGTATATTTCAGCTATCTGTCTCGTCCGGAAATTCCTATTTTGAGTGGGTTTTATCTCACTGTACCAGCTAAGAAAGCTGTGGCACTTGTTGGCAGAAATGGCTCTGGAAAAAGCAGTATTATCCCACTCATGGAGCGGTTTTACGATCCCACATTAGGTATAATGGTGTTATTCTTTACTTTAAATGTATCTGTTTTTTTTTGGGTTAAGTGTGTTTTTTTGCTGTGTTGGATGTGGGGGCAGAATGATCATTTTTTCTTTTAAGGAGTATCTGGCTTCCACTGAAATCCGTAGAATGCTTGTGGATTCCAATGTTGCTTCATTCATTCTATGGTGCAGGAGAAGTTCTGTTGGATGGAGAAAATATAAAGAACCTGAAACTGGAATGGCTCAGAAGTCAAATAGGACTTGTTACCCAGGAGCCTGCCTTGCTAAGCTTGAGTATAAGGGACAATATTGCTTATGGTCGAGATGCTACCTTTGATCAAATTGAAGAAGCTGCAAAAATAGCACATGCACATACTTTAATCAGCTCACTCGAGAAGGGATATGACACACAGGTGAAAATTCAAAGACAGATATTAACTTGAACTTATGTTCCTTATTATTGTCGTCTAGTTTCCTTGGTTAAGTTCAAAAACTCTTTTGCATTTCAGGTGGGTAGGGCTGGTTTAGCGTTAACAGAAGAACAGAAAATAAAACTTTCAATTGCTAGAGCAGTACTTCTAAATCCATCGATTCTGCTGCTTGATGAGGTTACTGGTGGACTTGATTTTGAAGCTGAAAAAGCTGTTCAGGATGCTCTGGATCTCCTCATGTTGGGACGTTCAACTATAATAATAGCTCGGCGGCTTAGTCTTATAAGGAATGCTGATTACATAGCAGTGATGGAGGAGGGTCAGCTTGTTGAAATGGGTACACATGATGAATTATTGGCCCTGGATGGCCTATATGCAGAGCTTCTGAGATGTGAAGAAGCAGCAAAACTTCCTAGGAGGTATAGTGCAAGAGCAAACTGTAGCCTTGCTGGCATAATGGAGTGTTCTAGTTGATTACTTGACAATAATAAGTTAAAAGTGATTTTGTATAATTTAAAAAGATATCTAAGGTTTCTGTATTCATTTGATAGAAAGCCAAATTGCACTTTTATTTATCTTCTAAGTTTCATGTTAATGTGTTCCCTCTATGTAACCATATCCAGGATGCCATTGAGAAATTACAAGGAGACTGCAGCTTTCCAAATTGAAAAGGATTCTTCAGCAGGTTACAACTCCCAAGAACCATCATCTCCTAAAATGGTCAAATCACCGTCTCTCCAGAGAGTTCCCGGCATATACCGTCCCCCAGATAGAACTTTTCACTCGCAGGAATCGCCCCGTGTTGGGAGCCCACCACCAGAGAAGATGCTGGAAAATGATCAGCCCATGGATGTAACAGATAAAGAACCATCAATAAAAAGGCAGGATAGTTTTGAAATGAGACTACCAGAGTTACCCAAGATTGATGTTCAGTCTGCACATCAACAAACATCAAATGGTTCAGGCCCTGAATCCCCTGTTTCACCTCTTTTGACATCTGATCCTAAAAATGAACGTTCCCATTCACAGACTTTTAGTCGGCCGCATAGTGAATTTGATGATGTTCCAGTGAAAGTGAAGGAAGCAAAAAACACACCTCATCGGAAAGCACCCTCGTTTTGGAGGTTGGCAGAGCTTAGTTTTGCAGAGTGGCTTTATGCTGTATTAGGGAGCACTGGTGCTGCTATCTTTGGTTCTTTTAATCCTCTCCTTGCTTATGTTATTGCATTAATAGTGACGGCATACTATAGACATGATGAAGGTCCTCCTCATTTCCGGAACGAAGTAGACAAATGGTGCTTGATCATTGCATGCATGGGTGTAGTGACAGTTGTTGCCAATTTTTTACAGCACTTTTACTTTGGTATAATGGGAGAGAAGATGACTGAACGAGTTCGTAGAATGATGTTCTCAGGTGCATTACTCTTTCGTTAATTCCTAGAGATTTTCTTGAGATAGCAGAATTCTGTTCATTCTGATCGCTTTATATTTTCCCATGATTTGGCAGCAATGTTGCGCAATGAAGTAGGATATTTTGATGAAGAGGAAAACACTGCAGACACCTTATCCATGCGTTTGGCAAATGATGCTACATTTGTGCGAGCTGCTTTTAGCAATCGGCTTTCCATATTTATACAGGACAGTGCTGCCATTATTGTGGCTGTTCTTATTGGAATGTTACTACAATGGCGACTGGCACTTGTGGCCTTGGCAACCCTACCGGTTCTCACTGTTTCTGCTGTTGCGCAGGTTTGTTCCATCTCTACATGCTTCCCTTTATAAATTCATTATATACTGTACAAGATCATTTTATACATGGACTGATAGTTGAGTTGTGATCTAAACTCGTTTCTTGGTTTTCTGTTTTGAGGAATAGTGAATTCATCGATCAGCACATTAGTAGAAGGCTATATTTGATTGGTGGAAAATAACTAGCAGATGACTAATATATTTTATATAGTAATTTTTGCAACGAAGATTTTAGGGATAAAATCATTTTCATCCTCTGACTATGGGGGTCATGACACTTTGCACCCCAATGTACCACGTTTGTCATATTTCACACCAACTATTAATTTTTGATACTTTGTACTATTCATTAAAATTTCGTTATGTTGGGTGGAAAGTGACTTTTTGGCACCTAAAATTATGACTTTGCCCCTGCATATTTTTTTTGTATAGGTCAAAGGGTTATTTTATATGACAAAAAATCACTTCCTATCCAGGATAACAGAAAATTTTAATGAATAGTGCAAATGATTTGAAATCAATGGTTGGGGGGTGAAATATAACAAGGGTGCAAAGTTTCAAAGCTCCTATAGTTAGAGGGTGAAAAATGTATTCATCCCAAAATTTTATGTTCTCAACTGTTTGGTTGGAACACTGTAAATGATGTGAAGGTTGTTTGGCACACTTGGGAAAACTTCATATGTGCTTAAGAAATCAGATGTCTTCAATTATTGACTTATCTATGAGCCGAGAAAAAAATAAAAGACTTGTTCATGTGAGAAACACAGACGTTGAAAAATATCTAAAATGGTGAAAAAGGAACTAATAACTACCTATGTACTAGAATAAGCAATTAGCGTAATTCCAGCTAAGATTTTCCTTTATTTAAATTGAAGCCTATCAGTTCTTATGAGTCCTGCAACAAAAAGGCTTCACGCTAGGTCCACTTAAACCACCCCACACACCTTCAGCCACCACCAATTAAGTGCCAGCCATATTTGACAATGATTCTTTTGTCCCCTATAAAACAGTGAGCAGTTTGCAGCTGTCCACACCTGTATCTGCTATTATTTGACGCATTTAAGGCTGACTGCATTAACAATAAGTGTATGCACCATTTTGATTCATGGGTTTCCACAAACACGTACCAATTTTTTTTCCAAATAATTAATTAATTTTTGCTGACACTGCAGCATTGTGACCAGATAATGGTGAATTTAATATGTAAGTAATATAGTAGTTCTCCTTCTTTCTGATCTTACACTAATCTTATTGATCTTGCAGGGTTTATGAAATTTCTGCTAGTGTAATGTATTTGTACTCTGTTGATATAACGATTGCATAGTGGCTTGAGTTTCATCTACATGATTCGCTTTCATTTACTTGTTTTATATTGAAGCAATTATTAAATATTGCAGAAACTGTGGCTTGCTGGATTTTCAAGGGGCATCCAGGAGATGCACAGGAAGGCATCTTTGGTCCTTGAGGATGCAGTAAGAAACATATACACTGTTGTAGCATTCTGTGCTGGTAACAAGGTGATGGAGCTGTATAGGTTGCAACTGAAGAAAATATTTAAGCAGAGTTTCCTTCATGGAATGGCCATTGGTTTTGCATTTGGCTTTTCACAGTTTCTACTTTTTGCCTGCAATGCACTTCTCCTCTGGTACACTGCACACTCTGTCAAGCATGGCTATATGGACCTACCAACTGCTGTCAAGGAGTATATGGTTTTCTCTTTTGCAACATTTGCTCTGGTGGAGCCATTTGGATTGGCTCCATACATACTAAAACGACGAAATTCTCTCATTTCAGTATTTGAAATCATAGATCGAGTGCCAAAGATTGACCCGGATGATAACTCCACATTAAAGCCACCTAATGTTTATGGAAGCATTGAGTTGAAAAATGTTGATTTCTGTTACCCTACTCGCCCAGAAGTGTTGGTTTTAAGCAATTTCAGCCTCAAAGTCAACGGGGGACAAACTGTGGCTGTGGTGGGAGTTTCAGGGTCTGGGAAGAGCACCATAATATCTTTGATTGAGAGATTCTATGATCCAGTTGCTGGCCAAGTACTACTGGATGGGTGGGATTTGAAACTGTATAATTTGAGATGGTTGAGGAATCACCTAGGTCTTGTTCAGCAGGAACCAATTATCTTCTCAACAACTATAAGGGAAAATATAATATATGCTAGGCACAATGCTAGTGAAGCTGAGATGAAAGAGGCTGCTAGGATAGCGAATGCTCACCATTTCATCAGCAGCTTGCCTCATGGTTATGACACGCATGTGGGGATGAGGGGTGTGGATCTTACCCCCGGACAGAAACAGAGAATTGCAATTGCTCGGGTAGTGCTGAAGAACGCGCCCATCTTATTATTAGATGAAGCAAGCTCATCCATCGAGTCCGAGTCAAGTCGTGTGGTGCAGGAGGCTCTAGATACATTGATCATGGGGAACAAAACAACCATTCTGATAGCCCATAGAGCTGCAATGATGAGGCATGTGGACAACATTGTAGTTCTGAATGGAGGGAGAATTGTAGAGGAAGGGACCCATGATTCCTTGGCGGCAAAGAATGGTCTGTACGTCCGATTGATGCAACCTCATTTCGGAAAGGGTTTGCGTCAGCACCGACTTATTTAGAAGGGTTTTTCTATTATTTGATTTTGTGGGTTTGGTTCATTTAGAAGTCCTCACTCTGATCAGTTTGAATTGGTGGGACATCTATACTGACGATTGTTCTCCCAGAATGTTAATGGGAGTCCAGAGTGGGCAGGGAGAGAAGGGAGACTAACGAGGCGTATAACCCTTATCACAGCGCATGGTGGGTGGCGGCATTGCTAGTTACATTGTTCAAAAGCAGGTTTTAGAGTTAGGGATTTTGGAGTCGACTGGCCTTTGAGGATGTGCTCTCAGGGCTGAATGCATATTCTTTTGGAGGCAAGCAGCACTTGATTGGCGTTGTGCTCCGTCTCCGTGGTATATTGGTTTGGAATTAATTCTAGTCTTTGGTACTGAGGTGTGGTTTTCTTTTCATAATTTTAGTGTACTTTGAATCTCTCCCTCTCTCCAGCTTCCTTGATGAGAAATGTGGAAAGTTAAAGAGGAAAAAGAAAAAGTTGTAAACTTTGTATATATATACTTAAAATTTACGAGCTATTCAGTTTTGCCAGTTTGATCCCACGAGTTAATTTGTGCTAGAAAGCTCCCATTATATTGTTCTCTCTGTGAACTCTGAAGTGGCTGGCTGTGGTGTTTCTATGGCATTATAATGGGAGCTTTCTCCAAAATTTTGGTAAACAAACATCCCCAGTCACGTGGGGGCGTGTTTCTCTCCTTTTATGGTTGTTCTCTTTCTATTGGATTCAATACAGCGGGAGGCCTTTTATGGACTGGGCCACTCCATAATGGGCTGGCATATGTTCTGCTTACAAAGCCCAAAAATCACAAAATAAGTAGGACCAGTCATGCAGCCCATAAAATGGTGGATCCTTTGCAGCCCATAAAATGGATCCATAATGGGCTGGCTTGTGGGTTCGGCTGGTTAAGAAAAAATATAAAATGGTGGATCCTTTGCTGCCTTTTCCTGAGAGTTGTGGAGGCTCTTGGATATGGAGAGGGATTCTTCGAGTATTGCCGCAGCTTATGAGTGGGGTGTGTGTCCTCCCTAAGAGAGGGGAGTCTATTGATATTCGGCTATCGCCTTGGCTTTCGGCTATGCAGGACTTTGTTCCTGTGTGGCGTTCTGGGCGGTCTAACCATGAGGAGGTTCGAATGGTAGCTGACCTGGTGAGTTCGTCTACTGGGCAATGGAATGTGGAGCTCATTTATGAGATGTTTGATGATCACTCGGCTGCTGCCATCTTCAACATGCCTGCTCCTAACGCTTCTAGGGAGGACCAGTGGGTTTGGGCATTAGAACCCTCGGGGAGATTCTCCGTCAAGTCTTTCTTGCTGAGGGAATTGCAGCGGCGCGCACATTCGGTGGAGCCTTTGGATAAGAAATCTTGGGGTATTCTGTGGAAAGCAAAAAATTCAAGATAGGCTCAAGATGATGTTATGGAAGATTGCTGTGGGAGCTCTCAAGACAAGAGGCGCTTTAGGAAGGATTTTGCAGAGGGAAGAGGAAGACCAGTTCTTGTGCCCGTTGTGCAAAGAGGCCCCTGAGGATTCGCTACATCTCTTGGTCCGGTGTCATGTGGCGATTAAAATTTGGAGAGGCTCTGAGTGGGCGATCAGTATGGATTCTATTCCGCTGTCTTCATCGACGGAATTGATTTATTATATTTTGCATGTTGAAGACAAGCTGAATCTATACTCACATAGCGTGAGAGCATTTATCCTAAATGCTGCCTTAGTGTTCGATGTCATCTGGCAGGCCAGGAATTTATTAGTCCATCAACAGATTCCTGTGATAGTGGAGGAGTTGATTTTGGGGGTTCTCAGGCGATATTTGGAGCATTTTGGTGCTTGGCTTGAGGTGGAGAGAAATGCAGGTAAGATTTGGACGCCTCCTCCCCTTGGTTGGCTAAAAATTAATTCGGATGTTGCGATTCGGCGTAATGGGTCATACATAGTTATCTCTGTTAGAGATTCTTGCAGTTCCCTCTGTATGATGTACACGGAACGATTAGTTGCTATATCCGGTTATTGGTGAGGCTTTCGCTTTGGCGGAGGCGGTTTCGATTGCTAGGATGTTCGGTTGGGTCAAAGTTCTTTTTTAGTGTGATTCCTTGCTGCTATGCAAAGAAGTGAACTCTATACAGCCGGTCTCTCTTTGAGCGGCTGCAGGGTGGGTGGGGCTGGTTCGTCGCACCTTGGAGGAACGCAGCGAATGGAGGGTGGCCTGGGTACCTAGGAGATGTAATATGCATGCTCATTTGTTGGCTAAATGGGCTGCTCGTTTTGGTTTTGTTTGTAAGTTCCGCTTTCTGATATTCTTGAGCATATCCGGGTTTGTGATATGCATCGGTGATTTGCCTTGGTTATGTTATCTTGTTCTTAGCAAAAAAAAAAAAAGGAGTCAGTCATGCAGCCCGGCCCCATAAATTTGCTGTGAAATAGACAAACAAAAAACTCTTTCCTATAAATCATAACGGTAACGGTATCTTGAGTTATGCATACTTGAGAACATGTTTTAATTTATCATATTTGATATATTTATATTTTTTAAGAAATTATCAGAAATTCAATTAATGCTAAAAGAACTCTACGATAAATCATGATTTAACAGTAATAAGTGAAAAACAAATATTCTTTCTACGTGGCCGTACCTGATTGCAGCAAATGGTAGAAGGAAACAGTCAGAAGTTCAGTTCACCCAGAGTTTTCCCACTTCACAAACTTGAATGAGATTTTTTTTTTCTTTAAGAAGAAACATCTGTTTAGAGCTCTCCCTTAGAGACTCAGACCAGACCTTCGAAACAGTAGCATCACCATCATCAGTGGCGGATCCAGGATCAAAATCTAAGGGGGTCGAACTTTAAAGGCAAAATGACAAGAAATTTTTTTTTCCTTCATAATGCAAAAAATTGTCTTAGAGTTACAATATCAAAAATTAAAGACTAAAAACATTAATCCTGAAAGAAGCATGATGACAGCTGGTAGTGAGCATAACACAGTTTAGAGAATCCTAACTAATGAAGTTACAACAATTGGGATACCTTTCATGCCTAAAATGGCCTGTCAGTGTTGTAGTCAAAGCAGAAACAAGTAACATTTCGTGTATATGATAACATCAACAGTAAAATAGCTTCTGGTAAATTATTACCAGCAGCATAGGTGCTAGACTCGGGATTATTTGAACTGTAGCGCCACCTTCCATCACTCTGGCTCAAAGCCTGCCAATGATGAGCAGATGAGGTCAAATATTCAGAAGACAAATATCTATTCTATGGGTCACAGAAACATTGCCATCAAAGAATCAAGTTTCTAGGACTGACTAGGATCAGCTCTGATACTGACCCTACTATCTACACCCAAACCCAAAATGGTGAATATTGGGTAAACTGCTATGCTAAGAGAACACAAGTTAAAATATTAAACCCTGGAAAAATCAACAAGGCCCTTTCAACAACATCAGTATCACAACACAACTTCAAAACCGCGAAATTAAAAGACATTCCAACCAAATTTGTAAGGACAACCAAAAAGTACTAAACTTCAAAATTCATTCTGAAAAATAGTGCAGTTGTTACCTTAATAAGCACCAAACTTCCTATTGAGTAATAGAAGTCAAGTAATGAACTTGCATCATTGACAACAGCTTTAAGCCTTGAAGTAATTCTAAGAAGAAGACAATCAAGAATCAGAAGTGATTTATAGCCACATCGTAAAAAGTAGTGACTTGCAAGCTGCAAAAAAATAAAAACATGAGCGCAAGGTCCAAATAATACCTAAAAAATTTCCTCATCAACCTTGCACTTTACTAGACTGTTTACTTTCAATGCATCAAATATCTCTTTCGCAGTCGAAGAGGATGACTGAAGAGTTTCAGATACAGATCGGCAAGAACCACTACTTATGTCAGGCTTCTTTTGGATTCCAAGAATCTCAAATGTTCTTAATGCCTCAAATGTCTCTTCTAAGCTGCTAACACAAAAATCAGACCAACCAACATTCAGATGATGAATAACACGTAACCATAGGTTAGTGGCTTGACCAGACATTCAGACAGACAATATATCTAACTTTTTATGTTTTGTTTTAATCAACCTTTTTCATCATACTCTTACAAATTCTCAACAAAGAAATACAACAGTCAACAATATGGCATAGACTCATAGTTTCACCGGTCTGCAAACAAGACTAACTACAGAAGGAAGAATTGACCAAACTTGCCAAATTTCCCCAAACAGATGAAATCAACGTTACCCAAAATGGAGCTAATGGAGCTAAACGTTTAATTACCAAATGGAGCTACACGAACCCAAAATGGAGCTAATGAAATCAGAAGGAATAATTGATTAAATTTCCCATTTTCAATTTTAATTACCAAAGTGAGCTAAACGTTTAATTATTTTCTGCGTGAGACTTGAGAATGAGAGCAATGAGAGGGATTCCTGGATTCCGGATTCGGGTACCTGCTAGAGGAGCCGAGAGGAGAGGAGCCTAGCCCCTAGGCCCTAGGAGGAGCTGAGACTGCTGAGAGGTCGCCGCCGTCGGTGGAGGCGTGGATCCGTGCTGCCGCAGAGCCGTGGAGGAGAGGGGGAGGCTGAGATGGAGAGTCTGGCGCCTGGATGGAGGTAGAGCCGTAGAGGGCTGCTGGAGGAGGAGCTGGAGAGGCCGAGTGAGCCGAGAGAGAGAGTCTGAGAGGGGTGAAACGAAAACAAAATGGCCGGCTGAGCGTCTGGGCCTAGGTCTTTGATTTTAAGGGCCTGGGCCGGGCTCCATTGAAGGGGAAGGCTGGGGCTGGGTCAGAGAATTGGGCTTGGGCTGCTTCAATGGGGGGCGGCCCATATATGTATATAAAAAAAAATTAAAAAAAATCTTCAGAGGTATCCAGCCAATGGGGGGCGGCCGCCCCCCACCGCCCCTGGCTGGATCTGCCTCTGACCATCATCACTCCCACACTCGCACTTGGAACCACCTCTTTTACCTCTTCCTTTCTCAGTTGGAAACTTTTATCCCAGTTCTGTTTCGAGTCTCAAGAAAACTTCTGAACCAGGTATGCCTTCTTTCACCCAACCTGCCTCCTCCTCCAATTTTCATTTTACTAGAAGATTCAAAAGAGCTGAGAACGCCGGGATGGGGGATCCAAATTTAGCTTCTTTTCTGCATTTTATGTCCTGTACTGGTTAACTTACGTCGAAGTTAGCTTAAGCAGACGTTGTAAGTGATGCAAAAGCTATTGTGTGATTGGAGACTGTGTGTGAGTACACGGCTGAGATTAGATTGTGTGAAATCTAATGGCTGAAACAATGTCACGTCAATTAATGAAACCGACCTGAGAACCTGACCCGCGAAACTGACTCGGTTTCATTAATTGACGTGACATTGTTTCAGCCATTAGATTTCACACAATCTAATCTAAGCTGTGTACTCACACACACTCTCCACCCACACAATAACCGACCTCGCTTAAGTGAAGATATGTTTCATCCAAATAGACCCTATGTTACATGGCTTTTATGTGTTTTCTGTGTTTTCCTCAATATTGTTAGCGCTTTTGTTCCTGAAGACAGTCTTTTTTCTTGGTTGTGGTGGAAGTAAGGCATTAAAACTCGATGACGGACGGGTTTTTGAGCCCGATTATGGGAATCGGTTAGTGGGCTTGTCTCCACATTCCCATATTGTGGTTTCAAACAGCGAAATGGGCAAGACGAATGCCTCCGTTCTCTATAATTCTGCTCGTGTTTTTAACGAAACTTCAACTTACACCATAGTTACTAAGCAGATGGGCCGCCATTGGCTGCGGTTGCATTTTCATCCAGTTGAGAACCCACGTTATCCTTTGAAATCTGCAGTTTTTTTCAGTCGAGGCTAATGGAAATTTTACACTGCTTTATGGCTTTTCATTTGCGAAGTTAGACAAAGAATCCTGTCTTCTCAAGGATTATGTAATCGAGGTGGACGGTTCAAGTTCAGAACAGTTGGAGCTGACCTTGTCTCCCTGCACTGGTTCAAATGCATTTATCAATGGATTAGAGGTTGTCTTTTTGCCTTATGGGCGATTCCCTTCCAGTGCATTGCCCGTACCTCTTGGGCCTGCAGTTGAGATCCCCGCTAATGTAGCTTTCGAGACAGCTTATAGAGTTAACATGGGAGGTCCCGTTGTAACTCCCAATAACGATTCACAATGGAGGGCGTGGGAACCAGATGAATTTTTTTCTTGTCAATGATGCTTCAGACAGGAATGTAACAGTCTATCCCAGTTCAATTAAATATACCCTAGTGGGGTATCGACAGAAATTGCACCAAATTTGGTTTATGCAACAGCCCAAGAAATGGTGGATGCAAATGTCATCGATCAGAGATTTAACATTTCATGAGCATTTGAAGTTGAATCGACGTTCTCCTATCTTATTAGGATGCATGTTTGTGACATTATTAGCCTGACTCTTGGTACGTTGTTCTTCAATGTGTATATCAACAACCAATCTGCTCTCTACTCATTTGATAACTCAAGCAAAACATTGGAGCTATCAGCTGCTTACTTCGTACGTAGACTTCGTTGCCAATGTGTCAGTGGGCTCAAATCGGATGCTGGTCCAAGTGGGTCCTCTTGATCTAAGGTATTTACCAGCCAATGCAATACTAAATGGTTTGGAGATAATGAAGATGAACAATCCCGGTAATGGCCTTGTCAGAAATCTTGGTACAGATGATATTGATTTCATGGCCTCCAAATGAAAAGAGTGGGTTCTGCTGGTAGTTTTCTTTTGCTTTTGCAGTTTTGGTGCTCATATTTTTTCCTTGTATTTTTGCTGTCCAAAGATGACAAGGCATCATACCTCGGTTTGGTTGCCACCGGCTGCACAGGTTGGAAATTCTGATACAAAAGTTTCAGTTGGTAGCTTTGCTTCAACAGCACATTCTCTTGGTTTAGGTCGTGCTTTAGGTTTTACTGAGATTCGTGAAGCAACAAAAAACTTCGATGAAGGCTTGGTTCTGGGGTGGTTTTGGAAAGGTCTATAGAGGAGTACTAGAATGTGGGCTTGTGGTTGCAGTAAAGCGAGGAAACCCACAATCGCAGCAAGGATTTACAGAATTCAGAACAGAAATTGCGATGCTTTCTAAGCTCCGACACGGACAACTGGTTTCTCTAAATTCTCTTATTGGTTACTGTGAAGAGTTCGATGAGATGATCCTTGTCTACGAGTTCATGAGTGGTGGTCCCCTCCGTAAGCACTTGTATGGCTTTGATCGTCCTCCACTAACTTGGAAACAAAGGCTTCAAGTTTGCATCGGAGCTGCAAAAGGTTTGAGCTACCTTCATACAGGAGCAGCAGAGAGCCAGAGAGTATTATCCACCGCGATGTTAAAACTACGAACATACTGCTTGGTGAAAATCTCACTGAAAAATTGGCAGATTTTGGATTGTCTAAATTGGGCCCTTCTCTGGATCAAACCCACGTAAGTACTGCAGTGACGGGGAGCTTTGGTTACCTTGATCCCGAGTACTTTCGTAGACAACAACTCAGAGAAATCTGACGTATATTCTTTTGGAGTACTGCTGATAGAGGTTTTATGTGCTAGGCCAGCAATAAATCCAGCTCTTCCAAGAGAACAGGTTAACATAGCAGAATGGGCCACGAAGTAGCAAAAGAAGGGGCAGTTAGAGAAGATAATAGATCCCTATCTAGTGGCGGAACCAGGATTAAAATCTATGGGTGTCGAACTTTAAAGGCGAAATGACAAAAAAAAATTTCCTTCGTAATGCAAAACATTGTCTTAGAGTTTTTTTTCTACGCCATTGTCTTAGAGTTATAATGTCGAAAATTAAAGACTAAAAGCATTACAAATATTGGAATACATGTACCTTAATATATACTGCGACTGAGAGGTGACAATTGGATCCTACGAGTTTTCATCTTCTGAAAATGTTGCAAAATGACTTCGTTCTCAATAATTTTAAAAACTTCTTGCTCGATGTACACTAATATGTAATCATTCATTCAGTTATCTCTATTACGCAAATAACTTTTGATGATCTAATTTAAGTTAATTCTCTACTTAATTCTAAAACTTTAGAACAAATTACAGATGATTTTGATGGTTGGGTCTCGATGCCATTAGAGATTGTCTTTCTTACATTTTTTTGTTACTACCACAACTGAGATCTGTCTTTTTTTTCCCTCTTTTTTCTTTTGACAGAAGGTTACTTGAGATGCATTTGTAATTTACTTTCTCTAGGTTCTATGGATTTGAAATTGAAAGATATTCACATTCTTCAAAGCAACTTACACACACAAAGCAACAATTGATGGCAAACCATGCTCTGAATAATAAAAATAAAATTTACAGGATAAACAAGATTTAGTAAAAGAGTTCATTAGATAAATATATCCTAAAAGTTATCAGAACTTTGGTTTGACCTATACAAGAATCCTAAACAAATACAACATTTTTCGAGGTCTCTAATAAAAATGAAGAAACAAATCAACATAGGGAGAAAAAAAATGAAGTGATCTTGATTGTGAAAAATTAGGAGCAAAAAGTAAATAATTTTTTACTAACATAAATTTAGCAAGATGACAGGAAGTTACCCCTCGGTTGAAGAATTTATAATCGATGCAAAACAAAAAATTATACTAATTGTATATTTGCCTCAATTATTATGTAGCACTAGGAGCAAAATCAATGTAAAGAAAAAAAATGTTTTAAACCCGATACCTATTTAAGTCTATTTGGCCTGGACTTAATGAGAATCAGATTTGAACTAATGAGTATCGGACCTAGCTAATTTATAAAAAAAAAAAAGAAAAAAAACCAAAGTACAAATTTTTTTACGGGGGAACCCATCGCACCCCCTGCTTATCTTGTAGGATCTGTTAATCTTGAATCCCTGCGGAAATTTGGTGAAACAGCGGAGAAGTGCCTGGCTGAACAAGGGACTGACAGGCCCACGATGGGAGATGTCTCGTGGAATTTGGAGTATGCTTTTCAGCTACAGGAGGCTTCTAGAAAAATAGTTACAGACGAGAACAGTGCAAATTATATTCCGGATATTCCACAATGGGTTCCCCAAGCTGGAACTGCTGAGAGTGATGGTGCTCACTCTGTTATCTACAAAGAATCTTCTATAACAACATCAAGGGGAGTATTTTCTCGGTTGATGCATCCAAAGGGAAGGTCGCTCTGCAAGGGGAAAGCCCCTGGCATGCAATTTTTAGTTGAATATGTTAGTGCCTGACTTTTACCAAAAACAAATTTTTTCTTCTTACAGCAAGTCTCGTATAACTACTCAGTCTTGACCATGACTTCCAAAAACCTGTTGTAGAATGAGAGATTCATAGTCTTCAGATTAATACAAGAGAGAAACGGACTATGGATATCTTTTGCTGCTTGCAAAGCCCACTTTCTTGAGTAATCCCTGTCGATGTAATCACATGCTAGTTTTTTATCTCTCTAAATCGATCTCTTACTTTTGCGTGCACATTGGTATTTTATATTTACATGATTACATCTTTTGAAGTTCCGTTTATCTGCACTTGAATTGGGGGGGGGGGGGGGGGGAGTTCTGTTGCTCCCAGTTTTCTTCATTGGTTCTGCAGAATCGGCATTATGTTGTCTAGAACAACATTAGTTGTTCGTAGAGAACCAATTCTGCAGAAATGGGGAAAGCCATAAATGGAATGTGCGAGAGTCTTGGTCCCTCCTACTACCTAGTTGTTTGGAATTGGGAGAATGAATATTCTTGATAGATTTCTGCCTCAAATTTTGCATTAGGAAAAAGCTACTTGACTTCTCTGTTTCCATGCCCTCATTTGGCATGTGAATGGGCAAGCTCTATGATTTCTTACTTCATACAAAACAAAACGAAGGACCCCAGCGAAACGTTGAAGTTGCTGAGAAGTATAATCCCCAAGTTATTAGGCCAACCACAGTAGCCTTCACCTACCTCAGACCAGTTTATCAGTCCTTTCGTTTTCAAAGGCCCGGTCGGTCCAATCCAATTACTTTGGTCGAGAGTGACTTGTGAACAAATTCCTCACGTGTTGATTTCTCTTTACAAGACCTTCCATCCGATCAGAATTTTTCAACGAATTTTGCCGAGAAACAACTACAATAATAATAATTGTCATGAATCATGCTAAAATGAGAATAGGTTAGTTTCTTAAATCGCATACCTTATGTCTCAATTTGCGTCCCCAACTTTTGATACTGACAAACCTACTGACATGATTAAAGAACTTTATATGATTAAATAATTTCATATGAAATTCGACCTACCATCGAAAATATATTTATAATTTTCGAAAATAAATTAAGATAAAACTATCTATTTATTATACTCTTGCGCCTTGCTGGTAAGGAACACAAAGATACGAATTATGATAAAAGATAAGAGATTATAAAGACAAGGATATGCAGAATTCATGTACACCGCGTGATTGAAAAACGTGCACAGCGGACCGCCCGCTTGTGGGACCGTTAGAGCCGACACAGCCTAGCCTCCACATAAAACCGCCGATTATGCATAATCTTCAATGGTCGGTTCGGCGCCAGCACACGTCTCCTTGGGTGTAAAGTGACCGACGTATGGGGGTCGAGAAAATCCCATTACTCATTGGTTGATGACTCGATTGTGGATGTCTTTTACCGGGATTCGTTTAGACCGGTTCCCTAGCCGTTATTTTAGGTATATAAGGGAAGAGTCGAACCGAACGCTACTATATCTAGCTAGTCCAAAACCAAGTTAGCGACATAAACAAAGAGACTTTGCAAAACACTGTCTAGCTCATGAGCTGAATCACGAAAATGCCAATCACTAGAATTTCCATCGGTGCTCCGGGGGAGGCAAGCCACCCCGATGCGATTAAGGCCGCCCTCGCCGAGTTTTTCTCTATGATTATTTTCGTTTTTGCTGGGGAAGGCTCTGGCATGGCTTTCAGTAAGATACTAAGAAACTAAACCTTATGTCGTACAATTTGTTGTTAGAATATTTGATTGATATTTCAAGTGAAATATATTTCATACGTTGACTGTAAAGACTTTACTTTCTTGCAATTTGGCTTTGGACTAACCGGTGGATGTTATGGCAGACAAGCTTACGGACAGTGGGTCGACAACTCCAGCTGGGCTCGTAGCTGCAGCATTGGCACATGCATTTGCTCTGTTTGTGGCAGTCTCTGTCGGTGCAAACATTTCTGGGGGGCATGTAAACCCTGCAGTGACTTTCGGAGCTTTTATCGGTGGAAACATTTCTCTGTTGAGGAGCATCTTGTATTGGATTGCACAGTTGCTGGGTCAGTCGTCGCTTGATTGCTACTCAAGTTTGCCACTGGTGGACTGGTAAGATTTGCGGTATAAGTGAGACCAGCAAAAGTGCCCGTTTCACAAAAAAAAAAAAAAAAAACTAACCAAAATTGAGACCAGGAAAACAGAGATACATTTTACCAAATGGAGCTTCTGGGACTTTTGCCTCAGATTTAATGTCCGAACACACATACTGTTTTGATGTCTAACTCGAACTTGTGCTTGAACCTCTGCAGGAAACATCAGCATTCGCCCTCTCATTCGGCGTGGGCGTCTGGAATGCGGTAGTTCTTGAGATTGTGATGACCTTTGGCCTCGTCTACACTGTCTATGCGACAGCAGTGGATCCAAAGAAGGGGAATGTGGGCATAGTTGCACCCATTGCAATTGGCTTCATTGTGGGTGCCAACATATTGGCTGGTGGAGCCTTTGATGGCGCATCCATGAACCCGGCAGTCTCCTTTGGCCCTGCTGTGGTCAGCTGGTCGTGGAGTAACCACTGGGTCTACTGGGTTGGTCCGTTCATTGGAGCGGGCATTGCAGCGATTATCTATGACAACATCTTTATTGGGGAGGCCACGCACGAGCCACTTCCTAACAACGAGTTTTAGGCATGTTTTTCTTCGTCAACATTTAAATCTCTCCACATATGAGAGAATAAAGATTTGGATTTCATGTACCCTTTGTGCCTTTGTTTGTTTAATTTTAGTGGAGCAACTTTTGCATGTGATTTATTTCCTTGGATAGAGAACCAAGCATTAGAAGTATTTCGATCTGACCCCTCTCTGTCTCCTCCTCCCAATTGTATTTTATTAAGTGAATCTCAAACCGCCTTAGACCTACCTAGCATCATCCTCTTCTAACAAAAAGTTCTAACGAGAAAGCTATTCATATTGATAGCTGATCCCATTTAGTCCAGCCATCGGGATCCCACTGGATTAACTTCTAGTTGCTGGGCTTGGAATTTTTCAAGATCTACCTCACAAAAAACTGCAAAGTTGGTTAATACTCCAATTTTCGAGGCTTGGGAGAAACAGATTCAGAACAAAATATCACTATTTGATCGTAAAGGAAGACTTTTGATGGCTAACCAAATTGGCCACGATATTTGTGCTTGCAATACGGACCAGAGATCACAAGTGGTTTACAAGTTGCGAATTTTTGGTTGAGCCGCTAGCTCTTGACAAAGTTAATTTCAAACAGTACGTATTATACAATAAATAAGCTTTTGAGGACTTTCTTACATCTATGGACTCATGCGAACATGGGTAGGACATACCTCATTCATATCTCCTACTTCCAAAAATTTAAAGGCATACTCCCTGTCCTCTGACCAGGGTGCCGCCGTTTCCAAGTTGCTCCAACTATGCTGCATCGGTTGATGCAGAGGAACCTTGACCAAACTCCGCAAGTTTATCCCATCTGAAGTTGCTATGATTAGAGGCTCTACTGCAACTAGCTTTCTCAAATAGATTGCCAACGAGATCGCATCCTCTTGATTTGTGAATCCCTCCAATTTAACAAGTTTGAGATGTTTAAGTTCTGAGTGCTGAGTGACTTGCTTTGAGTATGTCGTAGTGTTTGGGACGCCGTAGCTCTTTGGGTCAATCTGCAGAAAAACAGACAACGAGTGAACTCATCAGTGAAACACTGCAAAAAAAAATAAGATCCATCTTTTTTCTCGGGGAAGAAGCTTACAGTAACAATAAGTTGCTCTAAGGCAGGACAGAGTTTCAGGAAGGAGATTAGGGCGTCACTATTGCATCCTTCCATTGCATTATCAATCCACCATAGCTCTTTCAATTTGTAGAACTGAAAGTTTCCTTGTAAGTAGGAAATCGATGGCCAAATCAGTTCCTGCAACAAGAAAGTTCTGAGGCTATCTTTGCTTTGATGATTGGAAAACATCGGCTATAAGTGGTCTGTGTTACAAGCTGCACAAAAACTTGACATCTGCTCTATAAAATTGCATTAATTAAAAGGACATACCTGAAAAGTCCATTTGCACAGAGTAAGAATTTCAGCGTTTTTGATGGTCAATAGAGTAGCATCGAAATCAAAACTCTTGAAGCTAATGTCAGAGAGGCCTTTTCTGAAATCTAGCATGGCATCCTTCAGGTTGAAGTGATATTCTGGCCACAGCCAAGGGAGCCGACCTCGATACCGGAAACATCTAAGGTTCCAGGATCTTATATTAAGAGATCTCAATTGCGGACAATCAAGGATGGTTAAGCTTCTAAGCTTTGAACTGGCGTCAATTTCTAAAGCTTGCAATCCAATGCATTCAATGATTTTCAAGTTCTCGAGAAACTGCAAATTTGAAACTATAGAGGACACTGCCTCGTTGCTAAGAGAGCTTACTGATTTTAGATAAATACTTTTGACGAAGAAGGTACTGGGACTTGGCTGGTTGGTAAGGTTTTGGTGATTCAGCTCCAACTGCCAACCAAACTGCTCTGGAAATTCTCGGTTTCCAGCTGCGAAGTCCACGTGAAGTTTATTATTAGCTGCAATGGTAGCTAAGAGGATTCGCCCTTCGCCAAAGTGATATTGAAGCTTCCGGGGCTGCCTCAATGGATCAAATTTGTCAAAATGAGCTAAGAATCCAGAAACTGCAGTGGCAGCATCTTCTATGGTTCCATGCTTCACTAAAGCTGTGTTCCATAGACATCTCCATCGAGAAGAAAGGACGCTGGTCTCCAGTGCAGATTCAGAAGGGAGGAAAGCAATGATGCGGCCAAGAATCTCATCCGGTAAACTGCTTACCAAATCCGATGTATTCTTCTCCATGAATTCCTGTTCCAGAAATAGATTTTTCTGAGTATGCTACAAATATATGATTGTGTCTAGAATGACAAGTCCTTACTTTTCTAGCCTTTCGTGTATCAGACCTGCAGTTTCTTTCTTCTGATGTGGGTTTGGTCTTCGCAATTCTTTCCCTCCAAAGCTTATTCCCACTTGCTCGATTCAACTCTTTATAATTCTGTTCCTCTTAAGCTTCTTCCGACTCGATTAATTCATTTGTCCACACAAAGGGATCATAGAATCAGGAATCATTCCATGGCTTTGACTTCCAGATAATATTCTTAGCCTCTATCTTCTTCTTTTTTGTGCAAGTATTAGCCTCTATCTTTCTAAATCTTTTTTTGATAGAGACAAATTGATATGCTAAAAGAAACTTGAACTTTTGTAATAGCCATTGATGAGACTTACAGGCTACACAGCAAGAGAAATGCTGTTTGACTTGGTTGATTAAAACCAATGAACCAAGCCAAGTCTTAGAGACGTTTTATAATAACCTGGGACTACGGACACCAATGGAGTGAAATAGCTTGGGTCCAAGTGGTGCTTCAAAGATGCCTGCGGCATGGACAACGAGATGGTAATGTTCATAGATCAATGACAGATTAGGATCCTCTGATTGTGATCCACCAACTACAAATTCTCTTTACTTAGATTGTACACCGATATAATATTCATCACATTCACATCTACAGAAAACCATATCAACAGTCGAAGATTTTTTTATTTTGTCTTCGCAGTAAGCACGGATTAAAGATCTGAAATCATTGACTTCAATGCGATCTGCATGAGAACGACAAGGGACTTTCGCAAATTGTTTACTCTGAAAATGATGGCCTGTAATTGTGAAGAGCCTCCCTAAGTAATAGGATATTTCAGGAAAATGTTCACGTTACCAAAGGAGAGAGTAGCTTGGAGGTTCTGCTTTGGTCAATGTTCAATAGAACTCTTAAGATGATGGACTAGGAAGGAAGCGTGTCAAATTGGGTTATCATTTTTGGGACGTCTTGTATTGTTTTGAGGAATTCAGAAGCTTTCTTTCATAAGTTTCTACGAGGAGGGTTTCGAAGAAACTGGTTTCGTATATAATTCTATGCAAACTAGAAGGTATACTATTAGCTTATAAAAAAAATTAAAGGTATACTATTAGAAAAGGAACCCCCCCTCCAAAAAAAAAAAAGAAGGTATACTATTAGTTCTAGAAAACGTGGAAAGATGACAATTTTTCAAATTTTGGTCATTACATTTTCTATTTTTAACAAAAGAGTCGTCATTCCTTCATGACTCCATCTGTTTCCTTAACGACAACGCTTGCTAGATCAGCATTTTGCAACGTCATTTTTCAACTCATATTGAAAAAATGACAATTTAGTCCTTAAGTTTTACCACATTTTATTTTTTTAGTCCCTAAATTTTAATTTTTCAATTTTTGGTCCTTATATTTTCAATTTTTGACAAAAGAGTCATTCCATCAGGGTTTTGTCTATTTCCTTAACCGCACCACCACATCAGCAGACAAACTAAGTAGCCCCTCCAAACGACAACTTTCCATTCCTACACGCTTTTAGTCCAAAATGACGACGTTTTTGTCACAGACTCACAAGTATTATGCACACCGTTACACTCATTCACTCTCTTCGTCCGTTACACTCATCAGGGTTTTGTCTAAATCCCGATAGATAGAAAATTGTCATTGTCGATCTTGAGGATCTCGAGTTGCACCGTTGCATCATGCTTGTGACAAAAGCGACGTCATTTTGAGCTAAAAGTGTGAAGGAAACGCTGTCGTTCGGAGGGGCTGCTGAGTTGTCTGTTGATGTAGGGGCTGCTGAGTTGTCTGTTGATGTGGTGTTGTCGTTAAAGAAATAAATAGATCCCTGACGAAAGAGCTCTTTTGTCAAAAATTGAAAATGTAAGGACAAAAATGTGAAAAATTAAAATCTAGGGACTAAAAAATAAAATGTGGTAAAACCTAAACATCCCGATAGATAGAAAATTGTCGTTGTCGATCTCGAGAATCTCGGGTTGCACTGTTGCATCATACTTATGACAAAAATGACGTCATTTTGAGCTAAAAGCATGAAGGAAACACTGTCGTTTGGAGGGGCTGCTGAGTTGTCTGTTGATGTGGTGCTGCCGTTAAAGAAATAGATAGATCCCTGACGAAAGGGCTCTTTTGTCAAAAATTGAAATGCAAGGACAAAATTTTGAAAAATTAAAATCTAGGGACTAAAAAATAAAAGGTGGTAAAACCTAAAGACTAAAATATTATTTTTCCAGTCTGAGTTGGAAATGACGTGACAAAATGCTGACCTGACAAGCGTTGTCATTAAAAAAACAGACGGAGCCCTGACAGAATGACTCTTTTGACAAAAATTAAAAATGAAAGGACCAAAGTTTGAAATTTTGAAATCTAGGAACAAAAAAATAAAATGTGATAAAACCTATAGACTAAAATGTCAATTTTTTTCTTGTTTTTTTTGTTCACTTTGCAAACAAAGACAGAGCCCTAAAATGTGATAAAATGCTATTTCTCCTTTGTTTAACCTCTCTTTTTTAGTTTTTCGTAACCTGAGCGTGCTCAAAAGTCAAAAACAAAGAGAAACAACTGAGATGGGACGAAAACGACCCTACAATTGACAGTGAAAACAGCAAACCAATTGTGTCGTTTACGTACTTCTCCAAGACGATGTTTGGGGAAACGGTGCGTTTCACTTCTTCGCCTAAACAAAGGAGAAACCCGAGCTCTCTCGCAAGCGGTGCGTTTTAACTTGTTCGCCCCACAAAGGCGAAGCTCGGTTTCTGTAAGCTTGAGCCGCCATTGATGTGCTGTTGTGAAGATGGTTTTATCGAACTAGTAGCTGAAGCAGAGCCTAAGAGCTGAATTAGTTGAGTCGTTAGCAAATTCCGTGGCCATAACTGACCCGAATAATGATGGTACGACGGGACCAGACGCGAATACACGGCCCCAGCTGTCTCTTACGAATCTTCTGCACTCGGCGAGCCAGAGACCCAGATTTTCGAAGAGAGAGAAACGCAGAAAAAGCCTCCCTTTTCAGGTCCCAGAGGCTGTGAAAGGGAGGAGTGGTAGTGGTAACCCTGAAGAGAGTAAGGGAGATGAGGAAGAGAGGAAGGGAGATGAGGGAAAGAAGGAGGGTGGGTCAGAGAGTTTGGGTGAGAAGAAAGAGAAGAGAAGGAAGAGGAAGAGAGAGCAGGAGGAGGTAAAGGACGGAGAGCTGTGTTCAGAGGCCAATGGGGTTGTGAGTTGTGACGGAGGCGAGGCAATCGAAGAAGAAGAAGGCTAAGGGTGAGGAGGAGGAGAACAAAGGGTGCTGAGCTTGGAAGTGAAAGGCAAGATGTCACAGAGACAATGGGGGACGGTAACAGGTAATTCTAGAAGTACACCCGTGCGCTTAATGGGGTTTGTTGTTAATTACTTTGTTTTCTGTTTGGTTATTGTGTTGTTTAGTTTCCATTTTGGAAGTGCTTTTGTTGCTTCAGGAGATATATATTATGTCTTGATTGTTGCTCACTCTAGCGTAGGAAGAGTACATTCTTGACAAGTCTCATCTGTGTTTATATTGTGCTCTTGAGCTGATTCTGTGATTTTGGGCGACTGCCATTTGTACTCAAAATTTGGTGCTTTTAGGAACGATTAGAGAGACAAACTTGGTTTGATGCTAAATAAGCATGGATGCACGCTTTTTGTGTGTCTACCTTCTGTTTTGAACATTATAACTTGATGTTGTTTGATATTCGTGAAGTGCATAACTCGCAGCCACTAAGCCAAATATTTAACCAGGCCACAGAATGGAGCAAAAAGAACTAAATTCCAGTTGCATTGAGTTGTTTTGGCTCCTCCTATTTTTTCCTGACAATTAAACAAGTTTTCTATGTTTTGGATTTTGTTTAAATTAGCAAAATGGGCTGGTTGTATAGAGAAGGATTAGTTTGAATTCAAGGTGGCTTCTTTCTCTCTCAGAATGATGATGGTTCTTTATTGTTTTCATGGACTATATATGTTGTCGTCATCTTCTTTTATACCAGTCAAGCGCACGAGGAGGTTACTTCAAAAGTCTATGTTGGAGGTATTCCCTATTACTCAACTGAGGAAGATATTCGAAGTTATTTTGAAGGATGTGGTACAATAACACAAGTTGATTGTATGAAGTTTCCTGAAACTGGGAAGTTCAGAGGAATTGCCATTATCAGTTTCAAGGTAAGTAACTCTGTAGATGTCATCCATAGTATGATTGTTGAAAGTGAAAAATCTGTGGAAAATATAAGAAAATGGTTGAAGTACTTATTGCCAATGTTTACCTATTAATGGTGATTGCAAGTAGGAATTGATATTGCTTTTCACATCCTTATGGGCGAGGAATTATTGCTATAGAAACCTAGTGAAAAGGCTTGTAAATATGAAGGATCTCAGTTTTTCAACAGCATTGACTGCTGAAGAGAAAACCTTTTGACCCTGGCTATCCCAGAACAGGTGTATCAAATGTGAGATCTCTCACCAGGTTGGATTTATTTTCCTTTTTAGTTCTGAATAGCATATTTTCAAGAAGAAAAACATTTAACTGATTCCTATTGGTTTCAGTACGTTTTTTCGAAAAAAAGAAAAAAAATGCTTAGAAAGAAGAAAACTCAAACTCTATTTTGTGCAGACAAAAAATTGAAATTTTTTATGCAAAGCTCATGTGTTTGAAATTCAAAGAGCTAGAGAGAGGAGAAAGTCTCCTTTCTTACCTTCCCTCCCTGCCATCCACCATGACCCCCCCGCCCAAACTCCCAGCTATCACACCTTCTACAGCCCAAACAATGCTGTCAAATCATTGCCACTTATAGCTGCTGCTGCCACCCATATCCCTAAACCTCCCAACCAAAATAACGAGGACCACACTTTCACCCCCACCTCCACGTGAATCCCATCACACGCAGCCACTGCAGTTTGAAATATCACTGTATTTGAAAATACACAAATCACTTCTTCCCTGAAAGGTCCTGTGTGTGTGTCATACGTACAATATATATAGAGACATACGTGTTCAATGCCAAATCCAGCCATGCCCCTTGATCTTAAAAAGCCAAGAGTTTTTTTGTTTTGTTTTTTTTTTTTGGGGGGGGGGGGTGTGAGCTTGGAAACAGAGAAGGGAATCATATCAGCATTGAGATGATATTTAGGTGGACTCCTTGTGAATGATGCAGTTACCTTTCTGGATGTTGTTACTTTGAATTTTGATATAGACTAGAACAGATTGGGGCACAGTAGTTTTGAGCTGCACCTGTGGCTTCGTTTCTTAGAGTAATCACTAGGTTTCAAGGATAATTAATTCCAGGCTTCTTGTTTCTCGCATATTAGAAGGCATATGGGTGCGAAACTTAAGTTGACTTGTGCTGCAAGTCTGATCCTCATGCTTTGGGTGCGAACCTGTCAAACACGTGCTCTGAAGTCCGTGATTTCATGTCAGCATGCCTTGAAGTGTAGGTTTACTCCTACCTGAGCCATGCAGGACCTACCTGGAACAAATGGGTTTTTTTTTCAACTGAGTGTTTATAGAATAGTTGGGAAGGGCTAATTTCTAATAGCAGTAAAATGTAGTCATTCAACTGACTGGATAGTGTCAGAGATCATTTCCTAATCTCTATCCTGCTTGATCTCATGTAAGTACTACATATACAATTTCTTTTGAATTACAGATATTCTCCGATCATCTCTTCCTTATGTTACTTCTAATATGTCTCAGGGGTGGACTGTATCTAAAAATCCAGCCATACCGGTCAAGTAGAACCAATAAAGAATCTGATTTTGCCCCAAAAATAGTAGAGGGCTACAATAGAATCTATGTTGGAAACTTGTCATGGGATGTAACCGAGGATGACCTGCGGAAGCTTTTCTCAGATTGCAATATGTCATCTATACGTTTAGGTATAGACAAGGAAACAGGGGAATTCCGTGGCTATGCCCACGTTGATTTCTCTGATAGCCTTGCGCTGACGATGGCACTAAAGCTGGATCAGCAGCTTTTGTGCAGGAGACCTGTCAAAATAAGTTGTGCAGTTCCTAAAAAAGGAGTGGCAGCCCAGGCCCTTCCAAGATCTTCACCTACAAGTCAAGGAGTTGAGAACACCGATACAGCTTTATCTATTAAAGGAGTGGCAGTCCAGGCCCTTCCAAGATCTGCACCTACAAGTGAAGGAGTTGAGAACACGGAGACAGCTTTATCTAGTGTCAGCAGTGGTAAGATAAAGAGGAGAACATGCTATGAATGTGGTGAAAAGGGCCACATATCATCAGCTTGTCCAAAGAAGCAAAATTTCGATCAAACAAATTCCAGTGCATGTTAAGCAGGTATGAAGAGTCCAGCATAGTCGTTCTTTGTTTCCTAGCAATACTCTCAGGTAGGTGAAAATGTTAGACCCTTGTCTGTTTTGTTTTGAGAGGCCGGAACGATCCCTGGTGCTTGCTTTTACAGTTACATATTGAAAATTTTGTTCGGACTTCACCTTGCCCGGAAAAGTTAAAAGGAATGGAAAAGTTCTGCGATTCTTTCGTATCAGTGAAGCAATGTTGGACTGTTTCATATTAACATGCATGTGAAAGATATACCTCTCATCGAGGTTTGATTATGGCAATACGGCAACAAATTCATTGTCCTTCAGAACACATAAATGATAAAACTACGCGAGCTTAAAATTGCATGCATACTTCTGGCTTTTTCTTACATCTCGAGGAGAAAGCAATAATATTAGCGGAATTTAAATGGTGCAGGGCGGACTATTAGGGGACGACAATAAACTTATGTCAGTTTAACCCTCTCAGCCATTTATCTATCTTTCCCATGCAGCAGTAATCTAGGCCGAGAAGATGATTGATCCAGCTTAGCCTTTGATCTGATAGCTCTTCTGTTTGGAGCTCCACAGTGAGCTGATTCTCTATTAGCTAGCTTCCATGTTTTCCGTATGGAAATTGGAAGCTCAGGAATTCAACTTCCATTCCCAGTTTTTGAGTATCATTGTTATTTTTGCTAGGTAACTTGGGAAAAGGGGGTGGGGGATTCGACCACAAGATCAGACCCTCCCTTTTGGGAGGAGCCGACAACTGAGCTACAAGCTCACTGGCGAGTATAATTTTTTCACGGGACTACTTTGACTCCGGTACGTTGAAAATGGAAGTCTTGTTTGAGGCTTACTTTGGCCCGTGAGCCTGCTAGTACTGGACAATGCATTTAAGGAACATGTTGGCACTTGGCCCTACAGGTTCACCAAACCTCCCCAATCATCATTCTTTAAGTCTCGCCACCAAAAATGTACTGCATAAACTAATATTCCAAATAACAAGAGCTTAAGATTGGATGCTTGTGATAAGATTTCAGCATTGACAAATTAATGGTACACTGTCCTTTTACACCTAGTTCTGAGTCTTCTGACTAGCCAAATCCACCTGCCATTCTTCATGCTTCCATCATTTCCCAAGCCAAGCCCTTATAAATATATGACTCCATCTTGTCCTCTAATCACAAATCTTTTGCACCTCTTGTGAATTCGAATGATCACCAACTTTGAAGATTTTACATAACAGGTTGAATAACTCGTGTGAACGTCTGTCTCAATCTGTTGCTGCCACCTCTAATTACTTCGGGCACTTGAGCTCTAGTAGTCATCTTCTTCGCTTTGTAGTTTTTTTTTTTCTTCTGGCTGAGGTTTCTCCACCTTGTGGCGAAAATAATGGCGGTTGATTCGAGACGTACTACAGCGCTATGCATGCCGAGGCAATGGCAAGACAGAGGGATTAGTCCTGAAAGAACCAAAATTTGGTTCGAGCCAAAGCCCAGAACTGCTGAGCAAAAGGTTCCCGTCATTTACTACCTCTCGCGGAGTGGTCAACTTGAGCATCCTCATTTCATGGAGGTTCCCCTGTCTTCACCCAAAGGACTCTATCTGGAAGGTAAATGTTCAACAGATTTACGTAACACAGAGTAACAAATCATGTTGCTCACTGCTCGAGTACCCACACACACAGACACATCACACTTCAGTTTTCTTGTTGTATCAACTTCCCTTGTTTCCCAGATGTGATGAGCAGACTAAATTTTCTTCGAGGACAAGGCATGGCCAACATGTATTCTTGGTCTTCCAAACGGTAAATTTGGTTCTATTCCCTACAAATCTTTTTCTCCTTAAAACTCTGGTTGGTTTTCTGGAAAATGCTGCAAAGAGAGCAAACCGCAAGTATTTAGCTAAATTGTCTCTTCCAAACGTTAAACGAGAAAACAAATACCTTCCATTGATGACCGAAGCATAATATTGATTCGCATTTGTGTGTTCTACGCTCGCTTCATTTTCGTTTCAGGAGCTACAAAAACGGATTTGTGTGGCAAGACTTATCCAAGAGTGATTTCATATACCCGTGTCACGGCCGTGAATACGTTCTCAAAGGTTCACAATTCCTAGAAACGTCCTTAAGCTCTCGCTCCTGTGAAACCATATCATCATCAACCTCGAACGTTTCCTCGGACACAAACAGGTCCAGTGTAGATTCCAATGTCCCGGTCATTCCAAGGAAAAAGATTCAGTCAAGGAGCTCATTCGACGACCGTCGCCAATTTCAAGTGTACATGGCCAAAACTGCTGCAGAATTTGCTGAAAAAGCTGCTAACGCAGCAACACAGGCTGAAGATAAGGGAAAGAACAGAGGGAAAGACAGTGAAGAAGCTGAAAATCTGAGTGAGAAGAGTAGTGAAACTGATCTGAGTTCAGAAGATGTTTCTTTAGCATTTTCGAAGTCCACCTTTGGAGATAATTTGGGGAGTTTGGAGGTGTCAGCGAAGGTTGATGGATCAGCCGATACGAAACATCCAATGGTGGAGAATGATCGTCCAAGTGGGAGGGTGAAGGCATCTACGGTTCTGATGCAGTTGATCAAGTGTGGATCAAGAGGGATCAGAGATTGCCAGTCAACAGCGAGGATTGTAGGGGAACAAATGTGATCGCTATTGAGTATTTTATGGACTTTGTTTGGATCTATGCGGAACTTATCCCTTTTAAGTTTTTTTTTTTCCTTTGTTTGTTTTGAATAAGGGGAACAACAGCGAGGATTGTAGGGGAATAAATGTGATCGCTATTGAGTATTTTATGGACTTTGTTTGGATCTATGCGGAACTTATCCCTTTAAGTTTTTTTTTTTCCTTAGTTTGTTTTGAATAAAGGTAGTATTAGTTTGATTAAAAAAAAGGGAAATTTGCTTTTTAGTACTTAGGTTTTAACCCATTTTCATTTTTAGTCATGAATTTTAGAGGGTCAAAATTTTAGTCCTTGAACTTTCATCTTTGTAAAATTTAGTCCTTTCGTCAGTCTGCCATCAGTTTGCCGTCAAATTTGTACCGGTCGACCGGTATATGATGCGGTCGACCGCTACATGAAGCGGTCGACCACTCACTTTCAAAACATATATCCGGTCGACCGCTTCAAAATCGGCGGTCGACCGGTACAAAAATTGACGGCAGACTGACGGAAGGACTAAATTTTACAAAGATGAAAGTTCAAGGACTAAAATTTTGAACGTTGAAAGTTAATGACTAAAATTAAAAAGTGCCCAAAATCTAAGGATTAAAAAACAAATTTCCCTAAAAAAAACTGGCGAGCTGAGACTAGTCTAGCAGTGGTCCCAAGATTTTTTTTTTTTCTCTTGGCAATCGAAACTCTATTTCAATGTGAGTTTTTACTTGGGCGTTGTCCAACTGATTTCTTATCGTTGTTATGTTTAACAAGTCAAAAGCCTAATTGGGTATAAGCTTCTTTAGTAGTGATGCGATCAGGCCCAATTCCAATCAAACCTTAATGGCTCAGGCCTAAGTAACTAGACAACAGTCCACTCAGGCGTCGGTCTGTTTAGGCTTGCATGCGATTGCGAATGGAATCCCCTTGTTCGTCATGGAGGCAAATTCTTTCATATATATACACGGCATTATGAAAATTTGCGGGCTTAACAAATTTGGACTCCGGTATTTTGTTTTTGCACAAAAGATTGGACTCTAGTGTTTGTTTATGGAGATCGTGGGTTGCAATTGGGTCGAGCAGCAAAAATATGGCCCATTTTGCAATATCCCAAAAATGGATATGATTATATGAAAGTCAATTCCAAATCTATCCAACCTAACACAGGAACAAACATGGGCAAATTTTCACACCTACAAAAACGTTGCTATTTTGAATTGCTCTCCCCCCCTCTCATAGTCCCATGCCCATTCTCTCTCACCGATTTTTGACGTAGATTGCACGTACATGGCACATAGCAATTTTATGCATATAATTGATACAAGGTACTTCTCACCTTTCCTATTTATCGTTTACTGCCAAAATCCAACCTTACACACCATGATTATTTAGACAAATGGGCTATTTCATGGTTTTTTTAAATAATAAAAACGAACCAAGCTAAGCTCGCTGGCATGGTTTAGGAGATTAATATATTAAGGTTCAGATATAATGATCGTATAAAACGTGTAAGTTTGACTGAAATTCGGAACCAGGAACAAGTTTGAAAGCAATAAATTAGGTAGACAAATAGAAGTACCAAGCAGGTGTTAAAACTGAAACTAACTTAATATGCTGGAGATTAGGGGAATTCGTATATGGATTTTGTCGCATTTTGAAAGTTATCAATGCATGAATGGGAAATCTCGGCGGATTTTCTAGCTCGTCTTTGGTCTGGGATTACGGATTACCCATTCATTGGCTAAAAGTGGGAATAGAGTATATATGTAGATACATATTAGAGGGCATGTGTGTATTTGCGTAGATTCAAGAAGAAAGAAGGTAGGAGAGTCACTCATGTCGAGAACCTCTCTTTTCTCCTTCTCTTTTGCTACATTTTTTTTTACTTGCCAAATATATACCAGGCCGCGTCACTCACAACTTCTTTAGTTCCTTTGGTAGCCTTTTCTTCATCCACATCTTCTCCTCAAACATATATATTCCCCACAACTTTGTTACTATTGCATGCTTTGAATTCGCTAAAAGCAGCACTTACCTCAAACATACTCAGGTCCTTGGCTCTTCAACATAGCACCTGCACGGCTGCGCCTTTAAGACCCAACCTTCTTCCATATGTATGTTCTTTTTGCTTGGCATCTTTTTCTTTCATTGGCTTCAAATCTGGCTTATGATTAACAGGTTTATATTCTTTATGTGAGTTCTATTTCCTTCGTTGATTGTGTTAGTTGACGCTACTGGGTCTTGTTTTCAGTATTCAATGAGACCCGTTAGAGGGTTCAAGAAGAGGAAGAAGGCAGAGAAAAAAGTTTACCAAAATGCCTTGGCTGCTTCGCTATCCCAAACCCAGCCCCTGGATTGGTGGGACGACTTCTCCCAGAGGCTTAGTGGTAAAATATTATATAGAGTTATGTGTTAGACGTTACATATTTGCTTGCTTGTTGGTTTGATTGATTTTTGGCCTTTCGTCGATCGTGTGCATTGAGATTGGTGTGAGTGACCATGTCTTGTTTGCTGCTTATCTGGGCATAGTTGGGATTTCTTAGCATTAGGCGAAATTTGAAGACATGGGTCAATGGAGTTTTCTGTAATTAGATTGAACATTTTGATGTCCGTATCATTGTTGTTTTTCGTTTGCAAAACATAAGTTATGCGAATAGGAGACTGATCGATTTGTTGTTTTTCTGAGAGTCGTCTTTCAGCATGTGTTCCTTGCTTATCTCTTTTGATCGATTTGTGTGGTTGAGAAGTCTTTATATTTTGATATTGCTTACAGCGGGGCAGTCCCCGTATGGTATTACCAGGGTATTAGTTAGTTCTCTTTGCTCTCTGTGAAATCTAAGGACATGGATCAGTTCCTGTTTCCTTTGATCAGATTGACTTCTAGAGGTATTCTTTTATCCCACGATTCTGGTGGGGCATCGATTTGTGACTTTGATTCAAGTTTGCATATACCTCATAATTTGCAATACTCTGCTTTTGTTAATTCATATGTGTTATCGAGTTGCTATTGAGTCCATAAAATGATGTTCCTTTTAGTTGGCATGCCAGGCGATATGGTGCAACCGAGGGCATATGGATTGGCTTTACTTGTATCCGAGGAAACATTAAGACCTGGGTCAAAAATCCATTTTTTAAAACAGAGATTGGTTTCTCGTATGATTTCTTCAGTTTCTTTCTTATTTTCTTCTAGGTGCATCCTGAAAAGCTAACACCCTTCTCTCTCTGGCTTCTCTTCTCCATTAAACTATTATTTTTGCTCCCTAGTCAACTAGGTAAAAAAGCAAAACAAAGAAAAAAAGAAACTGCACCATTGTTGAATTATTTATTGTCTTTCAGATACTGATTTAATAATCGAAATATCATGTGGATTTTAGAGCCTATCTGAAATGCTTGTTGCACCTAGTTTGGCTTTTCGCATGACAAATTTTAGGTGTGGCATGGTATGGTATGCATGCGCTTTACAGTGCATCTCTAGGAGGAGATTGATATTCTATGATGTTGGGAAGTGCATCACTATGATTGGAAAAGTAGGTCTGCTGTTTTCGTGATTCAAAGTCTCCCTAGGATCTTGTATCCCAGATTATGATTTACCATTTGTGGAAGTTTTCTTTAACTGTTTAGGGAGGATAGGTGAAATTGATAATTGGAAGGATTGAACGGAAGAAATTGACCACTTCACAAAAAAGCTTCTGGGCCTCGTGACAGTGAAGCAGAACTATGCCAGGGGAAGAATGAGTGTGTACCTAGATTTCCTTTTTGTTGCTTTGTGTTCTTGGATAAAATATTATGAATTTCAAAAGAAAAATTGTCCCAATGATGTCAGGAATATGTACTTAAGAAGATACATCCAGTTTTTATCTGCAAATGTTTCAACCCTCTACCTATAGGTTACAATGATATCCTGTCATCCTTGTCCTTAAATGAGTCAGTGGTTTTTTTATTTGTTTGACTCAATCTCATCGGACGGATTTTGTTTCCAGAATATGCTGAATTTAACAATTATGTTGAAGTTTTTGTGACGGATTTAATATCTGCAAAGCTTCTTATTCTTGTCTGCATAATCTCTCTCCTTTCAAGTATGTGGTTAGGACTCTAAAATTTTAGAGATCCCCAAGCATTTTCTGTTTGCTTAAACATGTAAACACCCAGGGATCACTTGCTGTCAAAATGGACTACATTCTTACAGGTAAAATTCTACGCTAGCAGCAGTCCTAAAATGTGTTTGTGTTGCTCCTTAGTTTGTTGATTATTGAAGAGCAATGTAACAAGCCAACCCTATCTCCTGGAAATTATGAATGAATTTGGGGCTTCTAGGGTCTATAGTTTGTGTTGCTTCAATCTTGAATGAGCAACTTGAGTTATGAGGATATGTTCTATAATCTGTTCATCCAAATATTTAAAGTTAGGCTTTTGTGGTGTGTTCAGACAAGAATAAAGTAGGCCTTTCTTTGTTTTTCTTCCTATAGTTCAAATTTCTTAATGAAGTGAAAAAAGGATAGCTGTTGGAGGTCATCATGCAAATCCAAAATGGGCTATTGCCCATCATTAATCAATTTATAAATTGACTAATGCAAAGATTGCTTTCTCTACGGTTTCTGGTAATTGAGTTTAGAACAGTTTTAGGAGTAAAAAGTTGATATATTGTAAAAGAAAGAGCTGAACAATGCATGTTTTATAATTTTGTCTAGGTACAATCTCTACTTTGGTAATGCCCTTTTCTGAATAAGTAAACTGATTGTACGTGGATGAATCATAGAAAATTTAATAGGAGTGGACTTCTTAGTTTTTACAAATGAAAGCTCTCCTAAAGACAATTAGATGTTTTGTATGTTTCTCGCAAGATTGTGAGGTATACAGTTTGAAACATTTCAGGAACATGAGTACACTGTATAGTGATAAGGTTGAAAGATTCATATATTTAGGATGGAGTTGAGAAATTCAAGGAAATGACTGCAGAAAGCCTGGTTGTTATACTAGAAAGTGTTAGTTTTCAGTGATTGGAGCGAACGATTTACACATACATCTAGCTGGATGAAACGGTTTGGTGGTATGTTGTGCAGTGTATTGAGAAAAAGCATGCCGAAATTGGATACTGTAAATTCTGAGTTACTTGTTCTTCTGGCTTTAAGCTGATTAAATTCTCCTGTTCTATGTTTAAGGATACAACTGTCTTTTATTTTTCCTTTTCTATATAACATATTTGGTTAGATAGTTCATTGGTCCCTTCAAGTATATTGTTGTCTGCTTCCGTAGTTTGTGTTTGAACGGTTTTTATCTCTTTGCCTTCTCACCAGAGAGAGAGAGAGTCTCCAACCTATTTGCAGAAGAGAATGTTTCCTTGATTTTTGCTTTCACTGTATGTTCACATCATTAAACTAGCCTTTCCAATTCTGACATTTTTCAGGGACTTTATCTCAATCAAAGACTTCAAAGAAATTTGAATCTGTTTTCAAAATCTCAATAGAGACATTCAACTACATCTGTTCACTTGTGAGGGATGATATGACGAATAGGCCTTCAAACTTCAATGACTTATATGGCAAACCTTTATCTTTAAATGACCAAGTGGCCGTTGCTCTGAGGAGACTTAGCTCTGGTGAATCACTATCAAGCGTTGGTGAATCATTTGGGATGAACCAATCAACGGTTTCCCAAGTAACCTGGAGGTTCGTGGAATCGATGGAAGAAAGAGGACTTCACCATCTTTGTTGGCCTACAACAGAAACAGAGATGGAAGATATCAAATCAAAGTTTCAGAAAATCAGGGGCCTTCCAAATTGTTGCGGCGCTATTGATATCACACACATCATGATGACTCTACCTACAATGGACTCAACCGATGACGTCTGGCTTGATTGCGAGAAAAACTGCAGCATGACTTTGCAGGCCATTGTGGACTCGGAAATGAGATTCCGTGACATAGTAACTGGGTGGCCAGGAAGTTTGAGTGATGCCAGTTTGCTCCGTAGCTCAAATTTCTTCAGACTTTCTGAAGAAGGTAAGAGGTTGAATGGAAAGAAAATGGAGCTTTCTCAAGGAATAGAGTTAAGGGAATATATAATAGGGGATGCAGGGTTTCCCCTATTACCTTGGCTGCTAACTCCTTATCAAGGAAGAGGCCTCTCAGATTATCAGTCTGACTTTAACAAACGGCATTTTGCAACCCGTTTGGTGGCACAGAGGGCCTTGGCTAGACTCAAGAAAATGTGGAAGATAATTCAAGGTGTAATGTGGAAGCCTGATAAGCATAGGTTGCCGAGGATCATTCTTGTATGTTGCATCCTACACAACATTGTTATTGATATGGAGGATGAGGTGCAAGATGAAATGCCCTTGACTCATCATCACGATTCAAGTTACCAGCAACAAACTTGCCAATCTGACGACAAGACCGCCATTATCATCCGGGAAAATCTCTCTTTCTACTTGTCTGGAAAATTCGTATCTTGAAAGCACTCTTCTTTCTCTTTACAACAGCCTATCATTTAATATGTTAACTACTCTGCTTTTTTGTTGGTTGAACTTGGAAATTATACTTGGTTCACTTAGGTAGTCTCCATTCTTGAAGATATATTAGATGATAGTCAAATATGAATCTCTCTCTCTCACACACACATACAGAAAGAGTTTAGGCCAAAGCTGAATGTGGCTTGGGAGGTGAAGCTGTCCTCTCATGAGCTATTTTTTCAGCTAGATTTTTTTTTTGTTTTTGACTAATTTGCGAGAAGGGAAAAGAGGATCTGCACATCTTAAAGGGCCAAAGATTTCTGAAGCTAGCTTGGCTTCAAAAGAGCAGTGTTATTGGCTTCAAAAGAGCAGTGTTTTGTGGCTTCAAATATCTTCATCTCTTAACTTTTTTACTAACTCCCATAAACTATCTTCATTTTTTCACCAACCCCATACCCCAAAATTTTAACAATCAAACACCATCATTTAATGTTGCATTATATAATTTAGATATAAAATTTCTGAAGATCGCAATCCCATAAAAATAGGTTTTCCTTTGTGAATTTTGTTATTGGTCCGATTCGATGCCAGAATGGCTAGAGCTTTATGTTAACCATCTCAGGCCCTGCCCGTTTTAAAGGACATGGGCTTGGATACTGTGCACGATACATCAGCCCACAGCTTATCCCGAAAACACAAAAATAAAAGTTCTGGGTGCGTGCTGGAATCAGGAATGCAGGGGCTTTGGATAGACGAGTACAGGGACCCAACTTTGAAGACTTGCAGAGGCCAAGTAATGACGCTGCTTGTTTTACTCGAGGCCAGATGATCCACACGGCGAGATCATCATTAGTCATCAAGGAGAATAAAAAGAGGAAGCAAATCGATACACGGGAAAACAACAGCTAGCTGAGAAAGCTGGGCTTCCCCTGTAGTTTGTGGGACGGTCTCCATGGCTTCCGGAGAGTCAATGCCGTCCTGCGTCCAATACTTGACCATCAGTAGTGGTGACTCATAAATATTTTGCCGCTTCTCATATTTCAGCCCGGTATAACGTTGCTTTGACTTCCCAAGTATCTCTCTCTCTCTCTCTCTCTCTCTCTCCCCGCCCACACACACGGCATCCAAAATACTTACATTATGATCTCGTCTACCTGCAGATTTTTAAGGCCCGATGTTTGTTATGGTGTCCCACATTTTACGTGGAAATTCATTGAGCTTCTAGAAGAAAATGGACTGTGAAACATTTCTTTCACTTTTAACGTGACAATCTAGTCGTTGCATCTGTTAACCGATTAATATCCTATTATTTCCCTCTCTCACTGACTCGTGCTATAGAGAAGATAAAACGCTTGATTTGTTGGACATGTGATCCATGAAAGTATCTTCTTCCAAACTTAATTCAAACACGTGAAAAATATTTAATAAAATATTGAATTCTTGGAACAAAAAAAAAACCTATTCCCTGCTAACCTGCTAATAATGCTAGTGGTTGGTTGTCAGGACTTTCAACCCAGCCCGCCGGGGCAGTCTCTGTACCCCTATGAGCCAGTGTAAAATCTAACAAACTGAGGTAGGGAAGTCAAGCCGTTGCCTTGGCTTGACCAGGAATCAAAGAGTAGTTCAAAGTAACTGTTCCAGAATTCTAAGGACAAATGAAGACCTAAGACCGCTTCCCCAACTTTTTAGCTACCCTAACCCTTGCATTCTAGAAATGTCTAAAAAGCACCCCTTTTATTCCCATATGTGTTCCTTGAGTCCAACCCCAACACCAAAGTATTCAGATCATAATGCAGATGAGCTCGGCCTAGCTTTTCAGTAGGGCACCACGACTAGAAATTCGGTTCAATAAAAAATCGGACTGAATTTTCAGTTGTATATAAGGGGGACTTAATTTTGAAGGGGAGGCCGGAATGGACTTAAGGGACTAGGGAGGGAATCAAAATGCATAATTTTAACTTAAGGTTTTTATTTTTTAAGTTTAAAGTTTGTACTAAAAAAATTAAAAAATATATTTATTATTTAAATTAATAAATGCGGTCCGGTCTAGACCGAAGCCCAAATGGCCTGGACCGGATCGGACTAGATAAATGCGCTTTTTCTCATTTAGACCATAAATCCGGTCCAATTTTACGGTTCGGTCTGGTCTGCAGTCCAAATCTGTGCAGCCCTACTTCTTAGCAAAAAAAAATCTCGGGCTAGCTAGTTCCTGCAAATGTCTTGGTCATACACTCCCAAGTCAACTCTCAGCTCCAGCAATGTGGGACACTGCTAGTATACCGGGTCCATATCTGATATCGCTGATGGCGGAAATAGCACTGACGTTTGTCAGTATGCGACTTTTTGTCCGCTTAAACTCTCTCTCTCCCCCGTCTCTCTCTCATGTCTCAAAGACATTTGAAATACTTGGAAGAGATTTCATATCCATGCGGTGATGCGGACATGAAAGTGAAGTAGTGGTTACATATGAGAGGAATTAGGTTTTGGACAGCGACAGATTGAAGCAAATAAATGCGAGGGAGAGAATACATGAAGGAGGGAGGGGATAGATAGATAGGTAGCGGACAACTGCCGCCTTACGCCAAACAAGGAGCTATAACTTGCAGTCCTAGCCAACCAAAGGAAATTCTTTTCCCTTAACGTCACCGCTTAGCTGATGATTTTATTTTTCGTTGTTTTTCTGAATCCTACAGGTAGCTGAATACTCACTCATCCTCCAAAGAAGAAAAAATACACACGTCTTATTTGTTGGGTATGACTTTTTGGTTTTACATAAAGATATCATGCAGCTGCTGCTGCTAATATATTAATATACCTACCTTGTTTGGCTGAAAATTGAGTTCGAACCCATTAATTATCTAAAAACATTTCTAGAATCATATAATACTGAAAATTGCAATTTTTTTTCATCACTTACTTGGGTGCAATAATAAAGGACCTATGGTTAAATATTAATTATATGTTTAAGAAATATTGATCAACCTCCTGCCTCAGAAAATGTCCCAACTTTTGATACCAAATTAGTAGTAACTAAGATATATATTGTATATTTTTTTTGTACATATAATATATAAAACGGTCCCCTCTATGTTTGTGTGAATACTGAAACAAATTAATTGTGTGTCTCTATGACTATCGATACGGGTGAGATTTGATAATGTAGTTCAATTTGAACACTGCTACCTATTAGCTAGCTAGCTAGTTGTTAACCAGTGTAGTATCCAATGGTGATCATAATTATTAACACATAGGAAAGTCAACAGGGTTCTCTAGCTTTGACCCGAAAGCTTGCTAGCAATACACTACAAAAAAGGGACTTTAAGCGGCGGTCTATAGTCTAGAAAACCGTTGCTATAGGCTAAAAACACCTATAGCATCGTGTGCGTAGCAGAGGTCACGATCGCCGCTACTGGTGCGTCGGGATAGCTCTATCGCGGCGGTCTTGGAGACCGCTGGTGTAAAGTTTCACCTGTAGCAGCGGTCATTTAACAGCGGTATGCACTTATATATATGCAGTTTCCCATTAGAAGAGGCTGGTCCAAAATACGATGATCACTTGTATAGATAACAAGTACGTACCAAATAAATAACTAAGTCGTAGCGTGCCAACAACATATACTGAATTTATATAGTTGGCCAGCTAATTTTATAGGAAGGTTAAATAAATTAAGATATGGGTAGTAGTGGACAATTTAAGAAAGCATTAATCAAGATAATTAACATTTTTGTTTGTTTTCTGACTGGTTTACATTATGTATAAGTCAAAACTTCATTTATATACTCCAAAAGAAATTCAGGTACTAATATTTATATAACATGCACGTAGGAAATAAATGTATCTGAAAAGGAAAAAAAAAAGGGGGCCGGGGTTTAGCAGTTAATTAGATGGCTGTAACCTAATATACCTAATTTGACCTTGGACTCAATTTGAGAGGAGTTAGTCCACCCATTAGTGAACAATATACGCTTTGCTTTATGCTTATTTGGTTTGGCTAGAAAGGACCCATTAATTAATTAACAAGGTCTGACGACTATGACGGTGGTGCTGAGGTTAGTAACGTCGATGAGGTTATTAATGACGACCATAGCTAGTGATACAGCCAATAGTAGTATTTTGTCTCATACCCCAAAGTCAATAAGAATTAACTATAGGTTATATTCCTTACAAGCCAAGTAATTAATTAAGCTCAACTAAACCAATAGAGTATATTATAATATATATAGACTATATAATATACCATGACACACCTTTGCTAAATTGCTAGGTACCTGGTATTTAGTCAGCATTAATATATACTTACTAGCTAGCCAAGAAGCATGTCATTAATTTTCCCAATTACAACTTGGGTACATATGCTTTAATGATCCATTCATACGTCTACTTGATCTAGTTGATATACTTTCTTTCTCACCAGTTCCACCGAAAGATTATCTCAGCCAGAAGGAAAACATTCCAATTGTGGAAGACATACGCACGCATGCACTCACTTACGCACATAGATTTGGTTAAAAATATTAGGCTTAATTATTGATATAGTTCATGTGGTATTGATTTTTAACAAATCAGTTTCTAGGTACAATTCTGATCAAATCGATCTTGTAGTCTATTTTTCAAACAATCTTCATATCCACCAAACATTAGCCCACTTCTGCCTGTCCCTGACAATGAATAGCCCGACCCCGACCCATGTTGGTCTTCCATTAATCAATTACTATTTGGTGGACAAAATGTGTTTTATGTGTGAAAAATGGACCACATGATCCAACATGTTCAAAATTGTACCATAGTGACTGATTTGGTAATAATCAATATCATATGGACTGTAGTGGTAATTAAGTAAAAAATTATGAATAACAACTTGTAAGATATGATAAGGTTGCAGGGTTGATGGATCGAGATTCTATATAATTCACTTGCATAAATTGCATGACCAATTCAGAGAGAGAGAGACAAATATAGCTAGTTGTAAGCCCTACCTTATTTAATGTTCCACGTTGTAAATGTCGGGCAATGTAGGGCCTATAACAATAAATGATTATTGTGTTGATCTTTTTCTGAATTGCAATATAGCAAGAAATTGTAGAAGACACCTACTAAAACAACAATTAACAACAATAAATGATCATGTTTAATATATATATATATATATATATATATATATATATATATATATATATATATATATATATATATATATTAAACATGATGTCTTATTTTTTTAATTCTTAGAAGCTTTTCAATTAAATATTGTTCAAAAAGAAAATGAAGATAATAATTAACTAAGACGGACTAAAAATCCTTCCTTAGATAGCAATCTTAACTAAGATTCAAAGTCGGTATTAAGCTGGCTAGCTAACGAATTAAAAAAGACATGACGACCATTTAGTAATTAAGTAGTTAAATTCTTTTGGAAGTTTTGAGATTTATTTAAAACTGTGTTTAACGAGTCCTATTCCATTCTTTTCTTTCTTTAAGCTGGTAATTAATTTTACAATATGTAATATTAATATGAACGAAAACAAAAACAATACGAAACTGCTAGCTAGTTGTCTTGATCTACGTCCTAGCTAGACGTTATATATGACTTAGGAAAAAATTTGCCTGATTATTTTATTCAAGTAGTGAGCCTTAAAAATTGACAATTATCTCAATCGGGCAGTATTTATCATACTCTAATTAAAAACTACATAGTTTACAATATTCTTCTTTGCTATTATGTAATCCCGTAAAGGTCGACGTTGCCCGTACTAATCAAATTCTAGTCGAATATAATATTTCACTTTCAATTATTTATTTGCTATTTGTGTCATCGGCGTAGATACTATACGCCAATGAGGTTCTTCTTCTTTTTTATTAGTTAGAACAAAACCTTGACCCCTGGCTTCCTTCAGGTAAAGCCAGTTTAATCACTGATCGTTGATAGGTGATCTCTACCATAGCTGACTACAAAAGAAAACCTGCCGTGTCCAGTTCATCATCATCCACTAAATGGTGCAAAATTTTCTTTTGATGAAAGTTCAACACATTTCTAACAATATGACGACTCGATCGATCGGTTATTGCATCCACAAATTCTGTTTGATATTATATACTTACCAAGTTCCCAATATCACCTCGATCGGTGTGTGGTTTCGAGGATAAGTCTCTCATAGAGATTGATAAGTCCCTCTCAAATACATTCAAATACATAGAGATGTAAAAACCGATGTCCAGTAAATATTTAAAAGATTGATGCAATTGTAAATTTACATACAAATACCAAAGCAGAAGAGAAAAGAGAGAACTACAGCAGCCTGCAACAAGGCTAAGCACACATATATAATTAATTAAAAAAGGCAATCAACCATGGGTGCGCATGCCTTCCCAAGCCTAATACATTCCAAGTTATTCTCAAAGGGAGTCAAGTTTAGATCCAGACACAAAACTTTCGAACTATTCGTGATCTTTACAGCCGGTACTTGGGAAGAAGTACGAGGTAGAGGAGTGCTGATCTGGTTTTGGGTCAGACTCAAAGGGGCTTGGTTTTCAGTCAAGGTGGCCCTGTGCCTTCTCATGTGACCACCCAAAGCCTGCCCTATGGCGAACTCTAGGCCGCAGATAGAGCACTCGTGGGTTTTGGGTTTGGCCGGGGAGCCATGTGATTCTCCGTCGAGACTGCCATCTCCACCCATCAACCTTGGCTTCTTGTGGCTCGCTCGGTGACCACCTAGCGCTTGGAACGATGGGAATTGGCGGTTACATGTCTTGCACTCGAAGACGCGACTCGGGGAGCTAGAAAAAAAGTCCATCTCTGCCCCACGAGAGAGTAGCATCAAGTAGTTCGCCATGGTGCTCATGGTATCAAGCTCCGCTTCCATTATGCTTCTCTTCATGTCAGAACAAAGGACTTGGGAAAACCTGGGTGTGAAAGATAAAAGGGTACAACTACTTTTGAATGGCTACTAGGGTGGAAAAAGTTTTCTTTTGTTTGAAGGGAAAACTGAATGAAACTTAAGCAGTCTTTGGGGATAGGATATTTATAGGCTTGGTTCCTTCTTCTTTCGTTAGTTGTGGGAGAACGACTTTTATTTTTGTGAAGTTGACATTTTTTTAGCTTAATGACACCAGTAACCCGGTTACTTGTATGACAAGACAAGAAGAGCAGTGGGGGTTTTGGAGAAATAATAGTATATAGGGATTTCCAGTGTGAAAGTGCCGACACGAGACCGCGTAAGCATGACCTCGTGGCTGATCCAACTAATAAGAACGAGTCGCCAGTGGCGAGCCCGAGTGGGTCTTTCTTTAGAAGCTTTGAACTTCCAGAAGAATAAAATTTCACTGATCACTTCCTAGTATGAAAGGGGAAGCAGGCATTTAGCAGCAGCGCCATCTCGTAGCTTATCATAGGATCGGAAATTGAGGGCACGAGCCCGATCGAACGACTTTCTATTTCGGTCAGTCCTTTCGAATTTTGTCGTGATATTTAACCTAATTCGTCCTAATATTATATCAAATTGGTCTAAATTCGATTCATATGAATAAGTGTCCGAATTTTTTTCTATATCTTTTTTTTTAAAAAAAATCTCTACTTAATGCAATAGAAAGTCTCACAAACAATCAGCTTCATTTCAAAGAATTATTAGTGGAGTGTGAATCACAAAATCACCTTGAAAACTTAGATCGCCGGGTACGTACGTAAAAGTAAACACATGCGGCTGCCACAAGGAGAACAATTTCCTTCATCTTTCTCACACAGCTGCTTCGTGTGTTCTTATCTTTTTAACTTCTGCTTTGTAGTTGTGGACGGAACACGCGGTGGTAGTGAAATTGTGCACTTCACGTTCTTCACCAATAATATTAATGTTGACGTTGAATTGTGTAGGAGGAGGGCTGGAGAGAGTTGGCGTACCGTGTATAGTGTTCTAGTTCCGTGTCTGAGAACAAGTGGGCAAACTGATCAGCCCTACATCATGCCTATTACGTACGTGGACCATCAATGTCCGCCATACTTAGCCAAATCGATGTGTCATGCGTGACTGTGGAAGGGCAGCTCGTGCCTTGTTGTCGATGTGCACCACAAAGTTTCTCTCTTAAGCAGACAAATCAACAGTGGAGTTGCTATCGTGGGTGGTTAGATAATTTCTGTGAACTGTAGGGGGCGACTTTGCTCTGCCCGGTTGAAAATGGGTGGCTTTTTTTTTAATAGATATATATATATATATATATATTTTTATATTTTATGGTGGTGCTATATATTCAACTAATTAATTCTGGTTGCGAGGTAGTTTTAACAAGACAGATGCAACTAAATGCGGCGAGTCAACCGCTATTACGCTATGTCACCCATTTGCTATTATCCTATTTTGACCCCAAAAAAATATCAGTTGACATTATTTGGTTGCTAATATCCTATTTCGACTAAAAAATATTGGTTGTCATTGTTTAATTTTTAGCAACCAATCATCTGGTTGCTAATATCCTATTTTAACTAAAAAAATATTGGTTGTCATTGTTTAACTTTTAGCAACCAATCATTTAGTTGCTAATATTCTATTTCGACCAAAAATTAGCTACTAGGGCTGAACAGAACCGGACCGCGGACCGGACCGGAAAATCGGACCGAATTTATGATCCTGTTCTAATTTTTGAAATGCGGTCCAGTCCAGACCGGATTGAAAGATCGAATTTATGCGGTCCGGTTCGATTTATACTTTTCTGATGTGTTGTCCGGACCGGACTGGACCGCATTTAATAATTTTTTTAAAAAAAAATTAATATATTAAAAAAAGCTCTGCACTGCGCAGTGCAGGCTAGCCGCACTACGCAAAGCACTTTGCGCAATGCTTTTTAAATTTTTTTTTAAACAAATTAAATCTGGTTGCACTGTGCAGTGATTTTAAAAAAAATTCAAAAATTATACATCCGGTTGCACTGCGCAGTGCGGCTCCGCAGAGCACTCTACGCAGTTCTTTTTAATTTTTTTAAAAAAAAAATTAAATCCGGTTGTTGCGCAGTGCTTTTTTTTTTAAAAAATTAAAATTAAATCTGGTCTGGACCACTTAAGTGGTCCAGATCGGACCGCATTTCAAAAGGTCCTTTAATATAAAGGAGCCGGACCGCATTTCCGATTTTCAACCCTATTAGCTACCGTCTTAAATTTGCTGCTAAAAGTCTCAATTGCAGTAGTTCTAGAATTTGGTTGCTAAAACTCAACTATTGGCAACCACATTTAATTAGCAGGTGGCCAAAAATTTGGTTGCTATAGTCCATTGTTCTTGTAGTGCCTGGAAAAGAGTAGTACTGCTTATGTTAAGCGACCACCGTGCATTCAAAATTTCAAACTATTTTCTGAAAATGGATAAGGGAAAATTAATTATTCTCAAGATCTACTAATTAATAAGGAAAGATAAAACAAAATCAGTGGAAAAAAAACTAAGGAAAATGTACTAAACTACTTCAAAACAACATAAAAGTCAGTGTTTTACATTTTTATTCTTCATTTTAGGAAATTTTATCTGGTTTACTTCACGTGTAATATTGGAGCATGCATTTTGGGGTGAAAACTTTTCGGTTACTATTCCTTTTATTTATGTTGTATTTAAAAAATAAAATTGTTATTAATTCTTAATTTTCTTTTCTTGGAAAATGCGTCCACTTATATATCTCATGGTGTGTTGTTCCCACGACAATAGTGGGACATACATGTCTTTTTTTTAACAAAGAAGAAGAACAATACAAACAGGAAGGAGAGAGACCCCTACAAACACCCCAAAAAGCCACCAACAATAAGAAACGAAAACGAAAGGAAATAAAAACTCTTGAACAAAAAAAGTTTGCTAAGAAAAGGGCCGCCGCAACCAAGCGGTTAACATCACTCCAAAAAACAACAATCTTGAAGTCTTAAGCAGCGAACTTCAACCAAAGGCGCCCGACAACAGCGAGAAAAAACCACAGCTGAGGCGGGAAACAGGCGAGCTTGAAACATCCATGCACATGCGTCTGGAGGAGAGCCAACAAAGATGAGGAAGGATGGAGAGTAGAGGGTTGCAAAGCCGGAAGAGGGACGCGTGAGCAGAGGCCGGCCACCTGGAGGAGCAGAACTGAGCAGCTCCCCCACAAACAGAGAGAAAAAAAGGAGGAAGGGAAAAAGAAACAGAAGAGGGAACCAAAAGGATGTGCAAAACAAATGCAAGAGAAAATGAAGGAGGGGGAAAGGAACCGAAGCTCCTTCCCCAGAAGTGCAGTAGGGAAGAGGAGACGCAAGGCGACAGAGAGAGAGAGGGGGAAAGTGTGGGCTCAGCTTGGGACATACAGGTCTTACATGCAATTAAAAACCCTACAATGCTAAAATACCTCTTAGGACAATAGTGTGATTCGAACCTTGGACACTGAGATCAAAGCTATAGATCAAACATAAACTAAGCAAAACAATCTTAAATTGTTAGGTTAATGGTACGACTCAGCAAATTATGGGAAATTGCCCGCATCGTTAGTCCGTTTATGGACTTATCAGGATATGCTTCACTTAATTTGGGCTTTAATCAAAGTGGTCGAATATTGGGCCTTAGCCCAAAACAGAAATACGCGGCTACTGCTAAACTAGATCCCGGGCTTCCAGCCAAGTTAAATACGAAAGCGGTTTGTTATTCATTTCTTTTTCATATATCTTTGGGTTGGGCCTCCTTGCTAAAGTTAGCCATTTTTTAGACTAGAAAATGGAGCATAAGGCCCAACCCATTTACTGAAATCTTCATCATATTAGTAATTAGCCAAGGTAATAGGTTTGGACACTGTCATTCATTGGATTTAGATTCTTAAAAGGCATCTTCTGACTTGCGCAGAGAGGTGCGAAATGGGGCAGCCTTGGCTGGCTTCCTACCGGCAATTCCGGAGAGAGAGGGACACAGAGGTGTGCGGGACGACTCCTCCATAGTTATGACACCAATTTAATAGGATGCTTCCAACCGTAAAGAAAAAGACAACAAAAAAGTACAAGAAAGGTCGAAATCTGTTAATTCACTCTCGATTTCTGGACCAGTCGCCAATTGCCAAAGTCTTTTTTTTTTTTTCTCAGCACCAATTGCCAAAGAGTCTAAAGGTGTTGACATGTTGTCATGTACATGGATTTAAAACAACAAAAGCTACATGCAGCGATTGAAATAAATTTGACCAATTGATTTCTTGCATTTTAATAATCCTCACACCAAGAACATATGGAGGCCAATTACCTCTTATATTAATTTTAGTTAAACTCCTCATTTATCCCCAGACTTGGTATAGACATCTCACTTCCCAACTCTTCTAAATTAATGAATATACAGGAGTTTAAAAAGGCTCAACATCTTCTCTAATCTAACTCATATTTGGAAATATACAGCATTATTTTGTTACCATTTTTCCCCACCACAATTAGGAGAACAATAAGCACATAAATAAACTAATTAAAAAAATTTCAGACCTCAGGCTAAGAAGGTAATCTAATATCTAATTTTTGAATCAAGTTAAGAGTCTTAATTGAAGGACAAATCTTTATAAGGTACCTATTTTAACAGATGATGTGCTGCTAATAAGACATGTCCTTATTTGGGAAGCCGAAGTTAAGGAGATATTTGAGTGTGAAAATTTTGAATATTAAAATTTGTGAAATATTATAAAGTAAAAATATATTATTAAAATGTATAAAAAATAAAAAAATTTAATAAATATTATAATAGTAAAAGATCATAAGATAAATTTTTTAATATTAACCACAAATAATTGTCTCTACTCAAACATCCCCTAAGTTTCATAATTCATTTGGAGACATATCAGTGGGGTCCTCTGTTGCCTGCGTCAGAATTTGTTGCCTGTTTGCTTCATTGTGAGGACTCACTGGTTTCTTCCATGCATCGCACACATAGGATCACCCCCTTACACTTTGGCGTACTCGCACACAGTGGCGGATCCAGGAATGTAATGGAAGGGGGGCAAACTCTTAATGAAAAATGACAAAAAAAAAATTTTACTATGTAATGCAAAAAAATGTCTTAAAAGTTAAAAAAAAAGAATCCTAGAAAGACTAACACGAGGACTGAAAAATTTACCACTTTGTGTGAATAAAAATAACATGATCTCGCAACGAATTTATTTTTCAAACAATAAGAAACTAAAATTAAAACTAGCAAAATTTCTATAAATTCCATACTGCACTACATAGTAGAATAATGAATAAAAGCTAAGAAAAAATTACCTATTGAAAGGAACTAAGCACATAACATTTTTGAATTGAAGGCCTACATGACAATTCAAAGATACTAAGACCTAATAGCAAATTAAAAGGAACTAAGTACATTATAAGCTTATTAAGACAATTCTACTAGGAAAATGAAACATAGCTTAAATATTCAAAAGCACAGATCAAGTACTTATAGGAAATAAAAAGAGCAAAAAACGATGGTCTCCTTCTAATCTTGATGAGTAAGATAGCCCAATTCTCCTCTTGCCTTCTATAAGCCCCAAAAGATCAAATCGTGTTTCCCTTTTTACTTACACGAATCAGAATTCAGAAATTTGATTCGAGTTTGTATGTGAGTGATTGTATTGACTGTATCTAGGTTTTTACAACAAATATCTTATGCTTAGAAAGATTGCAAATTCAAGAATTCTCTATCAGTACTTAATTCATCAAAATTTCATCACATGAATTCAATTAAAATTTCATCACAAATTCATGAATTTTCTATCCGGTTCACAATATATTCAATAATCCTAATCTACTAATTAAATTTCATCACAAATTCATGAATTCTCTATCCGGTTCACAATAAATTCAATAATCATAATCTGCTAATTAAATTTCATCACATAATTCATCAAAATTTAAAATAAATTTCATCACTAATTGAAAAATAAACAGAGTTTCAAAGAGACTTGAGTTGAGAGAGTACTTGGAGGCTGGAGAGAGAGAGAGCAGGAGATGGAGAGAGAGAAAGAGTTGTGGTCCTGTGGAGGAGGAGAGAGGGACGGAGAGGGAGAGAGAGAGCTCAGCCGGCATTCTGTCGACTGTGGAGGTCCGGAGGAGGAGAGGCAGTCGGTAGAGTGATAGAGGACTAGAGGCTGGCGTTCTGTGGAGGCAGAGTGAGAGGAAAGAGAGAGACGGAGGCTAGCATCGGGAGGTGGGGAGCAGAGTGAGAGAGGCTGGGCTATGGGCGTCAGAGAGAAAAGGGGGGGGGAATTGAAGTTGTTAGAGAGAGAGGGGAGGATGGCGCCGAATTAACTAAAAAAAAGGCCAAGGTGAAATGCGTATTTTACCCTCTGTTGATTTTTTTAAAAAAAATTAGACCGACTAGGCTGGCCTGGGCGCCTGGGTTTGAAGGGGGGCAGCCCATATAAAAAAATCCAAAAAAAAACAAATTTAAGAGATTTTTCAGGCAATGGGGGGCGGCTGCCCCCATTGCCCCTGGCTGGATCCGCCTGTGCTCGCACACAGCATAGAGATATCTGCCAACCCTTAACACAGCAACACTGCCGTATCTACCTCCTATGGCAAGCTTCGTTTCAATATATATTGTCATGTACGCAATCCTCCATAATAAAGGAAAACTTTCAACGGCTATGATTCTCCAGTCAAGACCCTTAGAGCACAAATCGGGAGTCGAAAATTTTGAGGGCCCCACTGGTGGTCCCCACATGATCCCACGTGAAGGGTCCAGATGAAGGAAACTGTAAATGGCAATGGGGAAGAAGAGCTCCATAAAATATCTGTCGTCAAGAAACACACGCTCAGAGAGAGCATCACAACAAGTCCTTTTCTGTAGTCTGTGTCTACCTCCACCGTGTCTCCGCCGGAGAATAGCTTCTGCGATCACTCCGGCGAATCCCCGGCGAAGGTCTGTTCCGTACCGAACCCTTCCATTCATCTCAATTTTGTGGGTCTAGCCTTCATTGCCATATTTAGTGTGCACATGTATACATGTGACTATAGGTTTATAAAAACTCACTTGGATCGTTTTGAGCTCTATCTCTCTCTGAAAAGATGTGTTTTTTCTCTGAATGGATCATTCGCTGCATGCCGTAGATGATCGAAGCTCGATTCTTTGGCTTTAAACCTTTGCTTTTGTTGTCCTTTGGTTTTTTGAGTGTTAGATTTTGCCGTGATGTGCAGATTGAATTAGCAAGGCGTGGTGCTTGGTTCTAAGTGCTCTTTAGCTTTTATGGGCAAAACGACATAGTAAAAGGTGAAGTGGTTTGGATACTAGGAGATAGTTCGGTTTTTGTGACAGTGCGCTAACTCCAGTGAGTCTTGCTTTGGCTGGGATCATATAAAATGGTAGGCCCGGAACTCTGATTGAAGCTTCTGTATGAAAATGCTGTGTTGAAACTTTTGGCCCTTAAGGGTATTTTGTATTTGATTTTTGCGCGAAAGAAGTTTTCTTTGGCTTTATAAATTATGCTACTGCATGTTTCGTATCTTTTCATTTTTACCATGTTGTTACATTTTATTTGGTAAACATTTTGTGTTTGTTTGAGTTTCGAAATCTGTGATAACTCTGTGTAGTAGTCAATTACTTCTACGTTTGGTGATAATTTTTTCTCTATAGGTTGAATCCTCATTACACACGCAAAAAAAAGAGAACATAAATTGGCTCATCTTTAGAATTCTATTAATTCTAGTAAGAATCTGTAAGCCGGTTTTTTACGTCCAGGATATCGGCTACCATTGACCAATTTATGATCCACTTACGTTGCATCTTGACTACTACAAACTTGCATTGCTTGGTCTATATATTTATACAATAGCACACGAGATAGATGGTGCGATTAATTACCTTTTCTTTTTTCCATTAATAAAGATCTGTTTTACCTTCAATTTCAATTTGGATGGACTAAATTAAGTGATTTGTTTCTGTTTATGGTAAATGAGTACCTCAATTTTAGCTAACAAAGGTTTAACTATTTGATCCCACTTACAGTTGTTTTACTGGCATTCTTGTGCGCTTACTCGGATCATCTGATGTAGACAACGTTGTACATGGAAATTTCGTGGTTAGATGGATTTTATTTTTAGTATATAGATGTATCCTTGTAAGTTAGACAAGCTAAACATTCATGTAGCCTGAAACATCCTTGTTATAGATGAGACGCTTGAGTGAATCTGCAAATGCTCAAGAGCACTTTTTCGCTTGTAAATTGATCAAGCTTTCCCTGAATTCCCTTTAGGAGCCTTTTGTATATTTATTTGACCTGCCTAGTTTGGCACATTATCTTGACAGAAGTAACTTCGAAAATTCAGCTGCGGTATGCTCTAAGCAGTCAGAGCTTGAGCTCCTTAATTAATTTAAGTTCCTTGAATGAACCAAAAATGATTATTCTGAAGTAATGAGGCATGTTTCCTATAAGCTGTAACGAGGACTCCCTGTGTTGCAAAGGTCTTTCAAAACTCTTTAACATACATGTACTTCTATCGGAACAAGACCTACAAGGATCTTATTGTGGCCAAGTTACAATCTTTCCTCTTTCTGAATAGATTCTGACTAGAAATCACACCTACTTTGACCAAACTACTTGAACAAATTTTTTTTTGTGTGTCGGAAAGAAACCCAGCCTGGTAGGCCCGCCAGAGTGGAACCTACCTAATGGGTTGGTGAACTCTGGGCCGGTGTAGCCCCCCCCCCCCTAAGCAACACAGGTCAGGTAAGTCTGACTTTGCCGTGGAGGTGACCTTAAGGAATTGTTTGCACCTGGGAAGACTCGAATATGAGACCTCAGGGGAGCACACCTCTAGGCCTCAGGTCCTGACCACCCAGGCAACCCCTTGGGGTTCCTCAACAATTTTCCTCGAAATGAAATTAATGAACCTGCTTAATGAGATTGTGCTAACATTGCCAACTGTAGGATCTTATTGTGGCCAAGTTACAATCTTTCCTCTTTCTGAACAGATTCTGACTAGAAATACCACCTACTTTAACCAAACTACTTCAACAATTTTTTTTGGGTGACGAGGAGAAACCCAGCTTGGCAAGCCCACCAAAGTGGAACCTACCTAACGGGTTGGTAAACTCCGGGCCGGTGCAGCCCCCCTAAGCAACACAGGTCAAGTAAGTCTGGTTTTACCGTGAGGTGGTCCTAAGAAATTGTTTGCACCTGGGGGGATTCGAACCTGAGATCTCATGGGAGCACACCTCTAGGCCCCAGGTTCTGACCACCCAGGCAACCCCTTGGGGTTACCTCAACAATTTTCCTCGAAATGAAATTAATGAACCCGCTTAACGAGATTACACTGACATTGCCAACTCTAGTGTAACTAATCTTGTGAAGTGGTGACTATAAGCGGTTATATATTGACTGAGTTTCCCCAGAGATGTGGTTTTTCCCTCTCTCTCTCTCTCTCTCTCTCTCTCTCTCTATTCAAGTTAAAATGGATAATGTTAGGCCTTTTTAGGAAACTGAGAACCAGTTGTTGTAACATGTAGATCTAGCTATCCGTATCCCTAAGACCAAAAAAGGAATCCTTTGGTGTGATCTAGGTCGTAGTAAGGCACTTACCGAAAAAGCCTTTGTCGTAAGGGATCCTTGAAAGTGGCATATGCACCTGTGCTTTGGTCGCACACAGGTTGGAGGTAGGACTAGACAGCTCCATAACACTTCTTTTTGTTTCTAAGATGAGCAAAGTTAATTCTGAAACTGTAAACTGAATGCAAAGTGAAAGAAGTGAATATGGTCAGCATACAGAGCAAAAAAATTCAAAAGGAAGTTAGCGTCATTCCGGAAAGTGAACTTTAAAAAATTCATCTGGTTAGGATACCTCAAATGTGATTCGTACATGATACAAAGATGATAAACTACCCATGTGATATGTCAGCCTCGAACGTATGACAGGTCTCAATATGTGTTGCTTCCATCTTATTGAAACCCCCATGTTGTGATGCTTCCAAGGTTTTGTTTTTGGTGATTTTATAGTGATTCTCCTGCTTTAGATATATGCAACTTTAATAGCATTGATATGAGCTTTACAGTATCTTGTCCAATGTATTTTCTTTTTTACTATATAGCAAGATCACTGTGTCATAATGGTGACATGTGTTATTATCACGGGTTCAGTAGTTTGCCTATAAATGTTTTATACTTAGTCTACTCCATTTTTAGAATAAAATATCAGTTATATGAACTTGGCAATAGCTCTTCTAATCTAGTATTCATTCTTATTTCTCGCTTGAGTGAGATTAGTTATGCTCATGTGTTTACTACTTAAACAATAAGTGCGATTTATGGTTTAACTGAATAAATTTTTTGAAATAGAATATCCAGGTATAGATAATGTCATTTTGTATTTGTTTGAAAAAATTTCTGCTGGTATTACCATTAATCAGTGGGGAGGAATTAACACACTCACTCCTTAGAAAAGGTAATCAATTAACCCTTTTGCAGTTCCGATCATAAGTTGTAATGGGGGCAACCACCTTTTATGTGTGTTTAGAACCCGGTATTCATGACCTGTTAGGGATAACAGGCATGTTAAAGTTTCTTATAAACAGGGTAGAAAACTTTCCTTGCTCAGTAAAATTTCCTAAAACATACTTATAATGTTGTCATGTTCAATAACACTTATAAAGCACAATTTCCTTTTTGCAATGCGTTATTTTATGCAGGGATCTTATTTTTCCAACGGTTAGTAGGGAGGGGATTCAAGTGGGTAGAGCTAGGATTTTTCTCTTGGTTGGGGGCAGCCACGCTTTCTTTTCTTCTCTTTTTTTTTTGTTGGTATGTTGCCAGCCACTTGGCAATTTTTCTCAGAATATATGGTGCTGCCTCAATTAAAGAAGATAAAAAATTGTAATAAAAGTGACAAGAAAGTGTGCATATCATATTTATTGGAGCGAGTGATTGGGAAGCAAAAATTTTAAGAATTTTGAGTTTGTAGGAGAAATTTTTGAGAGTTTGAATTTTTATGGTGGTTTGTAAAGAGTTGGTGAAAAAGTTTAAGAATGTTTGATTGTAAAATGATTTTTATTAGAGTCTGTTAAAAAGTAACGAAAGAGAAGATTTGATGGAATTCTTTTTTATGAAAAAGTATTGAAGTTGGTGTGAAAAGATGTTGAAATTTGATGTTTGGTTTTAAAATTTTCTTAAAAAGTTGAAAATATTGACTAACCAAACATCACCTAAGTAAAGATAGTTTTTTCCTTTTTTTCCTGGGGAACCCAAGTAGCTTTTTCCTATTTCTCTGTCCACCTTTGAAGAGCTGATTGTTATTAGGGACAGCCAATGAATTTACTTGTGCTAGTGATGATATTTTTGTTAGTTTTTTGTGGCTTCCTGACCATTGTTTTGTACTTTGTGAATTGTGATTTGGGCTATGTGTTAGGCATTGAATGCTTTAGGTGTGTTTTTGGAGGAGGAAGCGACCATGGTCTTGGGCTTAAAAAAGGTCGAATTTTTTAGGCTAGTTTTAGGGGCTGATGTTTGGAACCAATTTTGTGTCATTTATGACCTAACAATGCTATGCCTATTAGCAATCGTTAAATCAATGCATTCAAGTGCATGTCAAACGTCCTTAGTTAAGTTTTCGCTTGTTAGCATTGCGTGTGTTGTGCAGGCATACCTTTACTGTGGCAGCTTAGTAGCTTTCTGTTATCAACTCGATCATCCAACTGTGGATTCACTTTGTTTTGACAGCCAATCTTAGTTGAAAACAAGCCAGGTTTGGTTGAGTGGGTGGCCTCTAAAGCTCATCTCATCGTATATGAACTCTAAAATCCAAGCTCAAACTTAATGGAGCTTCGAATTGCCTGATTGTGTTTTCCTTGCAAGCCTTATAAATAAATGATATTTACTTTGTCCACTCATTTACTCTTGTCAAACATGTTTGTAGGAGGCAACACTGAACTCTGAAGAAATACTCTATTTTGTTTTTATAGTATTTATATATCATAGTCAACAAACCCTGAGTACAAGTACGTTAGTCGTTAGTAAACTCGCTGTATTAGTCAGCCTAGATTTCTTTGGCTTATGCCAGGCGAGTCTTGCAATATTCAAGCTCACCCGAAAGTATGGTCATCTCAAAACGTGATTTGGTCTTGACTCATTCCATGGTTGTCGACCGCAGGCAATCCTCAAGGCAAGCTGAACTTAAGCATCTTGGAGCCTACTACAACTTCTAGCCTCTCAACTAAAACAACCAGCATTTTGAAATCAGAATGCTTGGTTGTAGCTTGGCATATCTAATCAAAAGATTTGGGAAATGCTACCAACCGGGTCCAAATTTTCATCACTAACCTTTCTGCACTTCATGCTGATGTAATTATACCATGTACTCCTGAGGTTTTGTTTCTAAATGTCACTCTACTAAATATGATGATTGAAATTATTGATTGACATTTTACAGAAAATAAATACAATTGACGAAGTCCCAGGAAATCTTGAAGTATAAAAGTAGGTGGTCCACTTAATGAATCCAATTGTATTTCTCTAGGAGGACTTGTTTACATTGAATTAAACTCCTTCTTCATTGTGTTGAGTGTCTATATCTGCATCAATAACTAACCTTCTTCATCTCAAAACCCAACCTCGGAACAAGAGCAAGCTTTCCCTTCATTTGTTTGTTCCCAACAAAATTCATGATGTCTTGCCGATTCATTCTCCATACACATGACATATATGAACAAAGTTCATAATTGCTGATACTTTTAATATCTTCCAAGATATTATGAAACGCTGATATCACATCGAATAGCACTGTAGATATCTCATGCATGCTATTTATTGATTGGCATTACACTATAAGATAAAGATTTTGCTCCATGATTGGAAAATTGTATTACATGCCATGTTTGTAGCTTTACGTGCAAAATTGTATCTGAATTTGTATGCATCTACAAGTGTTAAGTCATTCTCATTACTAGCTAAGTGTAGCTGGCTGCACGGAATAGTTATTGAGACATCAGGTTTTAAATTTTTGGGCCATGCATTGAGATCTTAATTTTGGGAAAAAATCTGTTAGGTTAGATTTTCTGGCATATTTGGCATTAGTAGTTTTCCTTGATCGATTTTTAAACATTCTAAATTGGGGGGTTATAAACCTTGCTTCATTTGGAAGAATAGGGTTTGAAGGTACCTGTGAGGTCAATGAATTCCAAATAATTTCCTGAGAAGTGTATCGGATCTGGATAATTGTTTGTCTACTATATGTCAATGCCATTGTTTATCTAACAGAAGAATGAAAAAGGAAAACCTTGAGATGCATCTTGTTGGTGTACATTTGACAAAGACTTGGAACAACTTATGAGTCGAACTTTGAGGGCACTCCACTGGAATATAGGCAGCCTTTATGGTTTTGAATTGGCGAAAGTTTTGGAAGACAATTTTTATTAAGTTTCCTGAAAAAGGGTTTTCCCTCAATCAGTTGTGCATTACGTAGGTAATTGCATGAAGTTTTTTGGTTGGGGTATAACTTAACTAATTCAGACGGAGTGGTAAAGTATATGAGAAATTTATGATTATCAGACAAAGCAAAAGGGCTGGCATCTTCAACACCAACTCTAGTAAATATCTTCTTGCCAAAAGAATTTTTTCTTTTGAGGATGCCTTTTCTAAAACTTTGTCAGACCTCAAAGCAATGGGTATTCAAGGGTGTCCATATGCATAAGCTCTATGTAAAGCAAGTGTAGATGCGAGATTATTTATTAGTAACTATTCTGAATTTGATTGCTGTGGATTCCCTGAAAAATGGCAGAGAATTTGACGTAGCAGTGCTGCATAAGTCCAATGTATTTCCTCTCTCTATCTAATTTACTCTGATATAAATATATGAAAGGCTGACTAGCTTCTTCAGATTTGACTTGTAGGAAACTTTTGAGCTAAAATGCAGCACTCTGTACGTGGCTGATCTGTTTATCCACTCTTGTTTTTTGTATTCACTTTTGTCTTTATTGCTGCAAATGGTGTGATGAACAGGAAACTTGTGTGGTGCCAGGGTATTCATTTAGATTTTACGTTCTCAATTGACCTTTCGAAGCTGTTGTTATTGACAGTCTTTTCAGCCCAAAGGCTTTTGGATGCCCAGAGAGGCTGGTTGTCTAACTGATGGAGAGAGGGGTTGTGAAAATTCCTCCAGAATTGAGTCCAAGCGGGGTCATCAGTGGTTTATGGATGCTAATGGACCAGATCTATTCAATAACAAGAAGCATGCTGTAGAAGCCGTCAATGGAAGACCAGTTTCAGGAGTTCCGCAGATGAATGTTTTTCCATGGGATAACACTTCTGGCTTCCAATCAGTTCCGAGTCAGTTCACCGACCGCCTCTTTGGATCTGAGCCTTTACGGACTGTGAATCTTGTGGATAGGAATGTCCCTTCCATTGGAGGTGGAAATATTGATATAGGGATTAAAGTTTTTGAGAATCAGTATGCAAAAGATCCTTCAGTGGGTTTGTCGATGTCTCAAACCATTGTAGATCCGTCAGGGTGTCTGAACTTTGATGGAATAAGGAAAGTTAGAGTCAATGAAGTTAACTCGGACAGTGGCATGTCTGAATCTTTGGGGCACTCCTACAGTAGGGCTGATAACACTGGAATTTCTATAGGTGTCTCCTATAACAAGAATGATGGAAACTCCATATCTTTAGGTCCTACCTTCTGTAATGGCAATGAAAATACCTTCTCAATGGGCCCCTCCTTCAGTAAGGCAGATAACAATTTCATGTCAATCGGGCATACCTTCAATAAAGGAGATGCCAATTTCATGACAATGGGTCAAAACTATAGCAAGACAGACGAGAATATACTATCAATGGGTCAGCCCTTTGACAAAGGGGATGGAAATTTTATCTCCATGGGGCAGTCATATGAAAAGGGAGACGCCAATGTCATATCAATGGATACCTCTGTTTTTGAGAAGGTATCATTGGGTACCTCTTATACCAAGGGGCATGATAATTTTATTACAATGGGTCCTCCATATAGTAAAGCCAATGAAAATTTTATGTCAATGACTCCTTCCTATGATAAGGGGGATGATCATATCATATCGATGGGTCCTAACTATGACAAGGCCGGTTCTAACATTGTATCAATGGGTTCTTCTTATCACAAAGTAGATTCCAGCGCCCTATCTATTGGTCACTGCTACAACAAGGGTGAAAGCAGTACCATATCTTTTGGAGGGCTTCGTGATGAACCTGATACAAACCCCTCTGGAGGGCTCATTAGTAGCTATGATCTATTTATGGGTACCCAGAACCCACCTGAAGCTTCAGAAATATCAGGCCAGAAGGATCTGGCTGAGTCCAATGCTGATCCAGATGATTATGTTCCAAAATCTATTCCTAAACCTGATGCCAACCCGAGGAATAAGGAGCCAAAGACAACTAAGAAGGCTCCTCCTAACAACTTCCCTTCCAATGTCAAAAGTTTGTTATCAACCGGTATGTTCGACGGGGTCCCTGTGAAGTATGTTTCCTGGTCGCAGGAGGTATATTTTTTACTTTTAAGTTGCTTGTCTGTATTTGGAAGGCTGATCAAACTTTCTGAACCTCGTAGTTTTATTATTACATCTGTTTAAATTCTATGTTTGGTAGAAAAATCTCAAAGGAGTTATAAAGGGGACCGGTTACTTGTGTTCCTGTGACGACTGCAAGCTCTCCAAGGTAGGCACCTTAAATTACTTCCCAGGTTTTCTAAAGAAAGCCAACTGAAGAATGTTCAATCTGAATTTAATGACCAATCTGGTATGTTGAATTGCATCATGCAGTCTCTTAATGCTTATGAGCTTGAACGCCATGCTGGTTGCAAGACGAAACACCCAAACAACCACATTTACTTTGAGAATGGGAAGACCATCTATGCAGTTGTTCAAGAACTGAAGAACACTCCGCAGGAGATGCTGTTTGATGCAATTCAAAATGTGACGGGTTCTCCCATCAATCAGAAGAATTTTCGAGTTTGGAAAGGTAACCCACCATTTACAACTTTGGTTTCTGGTTTGGCGTGAACATGAAAGATATTCTTACTGTCTCTACGTAACTAGGCAAAGCTAAATACTTCTCTCGTATCATTGTATTTTCTTCTGTCCCTTTTCCCAGCATCATATCAAGCAGCCACCCGTGAACTTCAGCGTATCTATGGAAAGGATGAAGTTATTGTGCCGTCCTGAGATGGAAACTCTCGCTTTCTGATGCTTTTGAGGTTGGTGAATATGTGATCTGTGCATAGCAGCATACAACCCATAGGAATATAGACTTTGGTTTGGGATTTAATAGTTTGAGCGGATGGATGTTAATGAATAATTTGGCTTATTGTACTCTCTCTAAATCAAGATCTTAATTTCCTTTCGGATTTTGGACACGTGGATGCTAGATGTAGATTTAGCTATTTGAATGTGTTTGATTGGAGCACTGGAGGTGCCTTCGCCAATTTTAGTCCTGGTGGCAAAAAAATTCCTCATCAAGCAATGGGGGCAGGTTAAGACGGACAAATGAGATAACATTTAGAATATAGAGCTTCAGTAGAAATTTTGCTGCAGATAAAGGAAAGGGAAAATTTGTGGGATTATATATGCTTTTGAAATAGGGCCCTACAATGTTTTGAACCAAACCTCTGGTGTTCTGTTTGTTGAAGATTGCCAGCAGTCCTGACTGGCAACTGCATATTCTTACTATAGAATGAAAACAATGCAGTCCCCCATCTGGCCAAATGTAGCTCTAGTTTGCTGATGCCCATATATTGTTGACAAATGTCCAAGTCAAGCTGGTTTTAGCTCAACCTATGTTTCTCTGTTATGGGACCCAGATTCCAGAAGTTGCTTCTTTTTGTAGCCTGTTCAATATTGAAGTTGAGTCTATTACAGGTCCACCATTCTTTGTCATGGTTGGTCTACAATAAGTAACTCCGTAAGTTTCAACATGTTGAGTCTTTGGGGATGGTGCAGGGGAGGGGTATAGGACCTGGTAAAGCTAGTTACCGTTGTGCTCAAAGTTTTGGTATGGTGGACCTTTTCTGTGCCTGGTTTTAGTGTCAGTCACTTTTTGGTCTGTGGGTTTCTTTTTTGTGAAGAATGTAGTTTGCCCCCCCCCCCCCCCCCCCCCTCATTATTAGCAGAGTTGAGAAGGCCCTTAACTAGAAGTCAGCAAGTGTAGCTATAGCAGCGTTCTAGGTGACTCACATCACCATTCGACCTTAAGTAGAATTAAGAGCGGAGGATAAAAGAAGGTATTTATTGCGTGGAGGCTCTCATAGCCTTACTGCTTCAGCACGTTTGTGGCCTAGTCTTGGAGGCTTCGGCCTGTAGTATAGGGATGTATTCTTTTTTTTTTTCTTCTAAATAATAAATCCAATCCAAAAGAGATGAAAATTTATGGTAGAAACCATGGATTGTCACTCGAGAGAATGTTTACAGGAATACAAGAAATGGGATAGTCCCCTCAAGATTAGATAAAGATGCCCACTGAGCAACTCGATGGGCAACCTCACGCTTTACGTGCTCAAATTTCCAAGACTCTACAATTGGACAATCTGTGAATATCAGCAGTAACGGTTACACATATTAAGTCTAGGTTTGGTTTTTCAGGATCCTCGATTTGAGGTTTTCTAATAAATCCAAATGTCAATGTTCATCTCGGTGCCGTGGGGGACACCATTTTTCTCGAAACAGATATGTGCATTCACGCAATTTTCGCACTTTGTATTGGCTAAATCTTGGCCCTTTCCTAGCCCAGTGCTTATTTGAAGCGTAATGTCAATTATATGCCCATTTTTAGGAACTTTACATAAAGAGTTCATTTCAATTTGTGCACGTTTTTGTGGCACGAACACTACCACGAGAAGCAATTAAACAGGGAAAGGAATCAAGGTTACTTCAGTCGTTTTTTCAGAACAGAAGGTAATAATAGGAGGGAAAAACTGCCGTTCGCGTGTTAAAGAAATCAACAACAAAAGATAGGCTGATGATGCTTTCCACTTTGAATTCTCCCAGGATTTAATCGGCCTAGTATTTTAGCTTTTGAGGTTGTTGGGGGTTGCATGATACAAAACTCCAATCCTATTTTAGTTGAGTTGTTTTGAGTTCAATTGGACAGGTTCGTCTGATTTGAGGTCCTCAAACTGTTGGTAAATGTACCCATTTGTTGTCCGCTTGGTGCTCTGGTATCACTGTCTGGTAAAGATACAGGTTGATCCCTGCTCTTACCCCATAGAACCAGATATAAGCCCATGACAATGACGACTGCTCCAACAATCCTACAAGGCCATGGTAACCATATTGTTGATTTTTTACCCACTTTGAGAAAGTAAGCAATGAACCTCAAATCCTACACACCAGAAAAAGTTGTGGCATATGGTTTTGGAGCTGTAAACTATTAGTGCTTGTGATCAATGCTAACCTTCCTAAATGCATTTCTTCTGCAAATATTAGTGAACCCAAAATGGCAACAATGATCGTGGCTAGAGGACTGAAGGCAGAGAAAAAAACCGGTCCTCTTTCCCTCACCACCACTCCCATGATATAATAAGATGCCCCAGACAGAATTCCCTGTATAGAAACATCTATAAGTATAAACCCAATAGCCCAACACAACTTTTGTGGTAATTGGACATGCTTCTGAAAAAAAATATGAAGAAGCAAAAAACAAAAATGCTGACACAGTGACATGTATGCCAACCAGAAGACATTTACGATGAAGAGGCCGAAGCAATGCTTTGAAGTTGGTACTTCTTACCCCATAAACACTGGCTAGTAATTTGGCATCCATGTGTATGGACCACGCTGCAGCCTTCCCATTTTCACATGCCAAGGCCAGTATGGCGGATTCAAGCATTCCCAAAAAACAAATAAAAGCTGTGAGGGAGAGCTTCGCGGGATATGATCTTAGTGTAAATACCTACAAGGACCACGTACCCGTTATGCTGGACTGAGTATTGAGCAACAGTGACCTCAGTTATTGCGAGAATAGTTAATTTGTGTACGTAGATAGATTATGTGAACTTTGGAGTTGTATCGAATTGGGAACACTAACTTGAAGAATGATGAAGCAAGACCAGCAGAAGCAAGATGCTACGATCAGCAGAGAACCCTTGATGAGATCTTGCTTAGGTGCAGCAGCACTAGCAGCAGATTGATGATTATGGTGGTTTGCCCCCTTTGTCCATGGCAGATTTAGGTATTGACCTTTAAGTAGAGACATTAAAATTGCTCCGCCTACAGCCACAATGCTTCCCAATATCTTTGCCTGGCAATGCAGTCTCCTTGCATTGACCTGCTCGAGCCTACAAAAGTACTCTCAACTAAAACTCACATTTCCATCTCCAGCATTTCTCACTTTTTTGACTTTTATATACGAAACACATGCAAAAGGGGTTCCGAGGGAAAAATTTACCTACAAATCCAAGCCATTACAAATGCCAAGGCCGGAAGGATATTGTAGAGGGCAGTTAGGAAAGAGGCATTGGTGTGTATCATCCCAATAAAAAAAAGGTTCTGGTCAAGGACTGGGCTGCATCAAACACAATCCAAAGCCTCATAAAAAGATCCTTAGATGATCAGTATGTTAAGAACGTTCGTAATATTTCTAGCTCAATGGACCAGATTTTTACTCAAACAAGCTCAGCAACGATGCCTTGAGAAAGATTGAGAACGTCATCCTTGGCCTTGAATCCCTGTGGAAGATGTGAACTCGAAAGAAATCTAATGTGCTAATTGGCTCTAGGAAAAATGCAAAAGAATTCAAAAGATCACACAGACAGAGAGAAACCTTTCTATGAAAATGGCGAATGGAGCAATAATAGCGGTGGCAAAGGCCATTCTGTAGGCTACCAGTACGTAATGGCTCATCCCCATATTTAAAGCAAACTTTGCAATAATGGCCATCCCTGCATAGCCAAACTGCAAGAGAATCACAGCTACGAATAGCTTTACCCGGCAAAATAAGCCACTGATGGACTCCATCGACATTTTCTTTTTCGTCTGTCAACTTGAAAAGCTTACAAGCTGCATATATATACAATCTAGAGGGTGCAATAGCTTATGTAAAGAGTTTTTTTTTACCTGATCGGGATTAAACATTTTATACGCCTTTTTCTCTGATTAGCAAGCATTATCAATGTAGAAAAATCGGGTTAAGCCGGCAGTCTTTACCAAATCTCATAAATGCTGCTGACAGCAATGAATACCAAACGAGGCAATGACTCAGAAGGTTTCCGTGGGGTTAATTTACTAAACGTGACATGCATGTTGTAATATTATCGAATGAGCACAGAACGATCCTCACCACAGCGTTTTCCCATTTGGAATTAAGTCGAAATTTCGAGTGCGTACAAAGTAATATTAAATCCCTGCTGCTACTAGCAATATTACATCAAATTTAGGTATATGTATCTTTGCTAAACACGACGGAATATAACCCACTCCAACTCTCCGAGAATATAATGCGTCCATCCTTTCACCATATTAATTACTTGTGCGAGGTGGCAGAGGCATTCCTTTGAGGTTAACAGCACAGCAACTACGTAAAAACAAGCAGATCAAGTAATCTTCTGCTATAATAATGGCGACAAGAAGTTCAAAAGTACTTATCAGAGATAATATTTAAGGATTGTACATTTCGTGCAAATTTTAGACTGCCCAAAATAATTATTTGGATTCTACGTCTTGCTTTTTCTTGTTCAAGATTGCAAGCAAATCCTCATTCAGAAGTTGGGAAGAGACCCCATGCACAAATATTCGCATAGTTTTATATATAATAGCTAGGCATCTTGCAGAATCACTACTATCTCCCTCCCTCCACAGGGATAGTAAATCCACCACCAAGAAAGATGACACTTGGATGGTCAAAAGTTGCTTAATATATAGAAGCCCTTTAGGCTGGTAGTTTTCGCCAAATTAAACTGGGTGTGTGTTTGACACACTTACAAAGTGGCGAAAGGCAATATATTCATTATCTTATGTGGTTTAATTGTGCGCTTAAACTTGCAAGGCTGGACAAAACAAATTCCATTGATGATGAGCTGGTTTGATCGGGTCTTTTGGCCGGAGTCGGCATCCGACTCCACTCCCTCCGACCGTCCAACTAGATGGCTGGATGTCATCTAGTCGGACATCTGACAGAGGGGAGGCGGGGGCAGGGGCACTGTTCGGGCTGCCCGGACAGGTGTAGGTCCCGGGCGGAACCCACACCCCTCCTGCTCCCACCGTCGGATGTCTGGACGGTCGGAGGTCCGAACTCCTTTTTGCATCCGGTCATATATTAAAAAGTGCAATTCAGTCCATTTCTTCGTCTGATAATTGGATTGAAGTACTGATCGATTACCGATGCGAGGGAAGGTGAGTAGATTGCCAAGAAGGCATGACTAACCCCATAAAAGGAAGTTTGGAAATTTCTTCCCTTATTCTTCGTTCGTGGGGGCGTCCTTGCGATATTCTACTGGTTTCCTGCACTCTTGGAAGTGCTGGTATCGTTGTTTTAATGTCCACTACAGAAAGTCCAGTTTTCTTATATTTATTCCATATCTAACGCTACAAAAGTTGAGATGCATCTGCGCATAGCTCGGATTTCTTCTCAAACCAACAAAGGAAATGCCAGACGAATTTCCATGCGCGATTACCAACCGTGATAATGCGAAAAATCATTACTAGATTTTCTTGATTTTTGCCCAGAAAAGAATAAAAACAACGAATGGAATAGAGGGGCTAAAATGATGCACCTCCGGAACGTACGTACGTAGTAGGATTAGTCCCCACCACGAAAGAGATGGATTCTGGCATTCTGCGCTGGGGATAGTGAAGTGAAGTAATTCCACGAGGCACGAGGCATTATGGATTAATTGACAGGAACCGCTCCTCGATCGGAAATAAGGTCGTGTCGTATGGTCTCATGATGCTGTCGTTTATGGGAGAGTCTTTCCTCAAATCTGTTAGGTCCACGGATTTTGCCGCGATAAACGTCTCTTCTATTATTTATGCCAGCACTAACCAATAACCAGCTCTCGTATAGCCAAAAAAAAAACCAGCTCTCTTGTTTCTAGGCACAGTAAGGCCCAGTATAATATCTTTTCAAAGTGCGAGTACGTGTACGTACGGTAGCTGCTTTATATTCCGCCGTACTTAAATGTTGGATATGGCCGTCGGGGGCTAGTGCTGTACCAAAAATAAGGAAAGAAATAAACAAACCCTGCAAACCAAACATGATGTGCTGTGTATCAAACAACAATATTTTTTTCTGGTCTAGGGGCCGGTGTGCTTTGTGTATCAATTTTTCTTGCATGCCTGGAGGGGATAAGTTAGTATGTTGAGAGTCTAAGGTGCTGAGCATACTGATGTAAGGCTTAGATTCATTTTTCAAGATTTAAGGGCTGAGATTAAAACATGTCAATTAATGAAATAACTCAACCGGTTCGACCTTTTTGCTGATGTCCTGCGAAGCAATCCAATTTTTAGTCTTCTTCTGACGTCTCCCACTTCCCAGACCCACAACCTTCGCGCCCAGCCTCCCCTAGCTCCTCGTTCTCGGCCCTCCGTTGCCCACCGTCAAAGACTGTCAAAACAAGTACCAATGTCGTCGCACCCAGCTTCTTTTTATTAAATATTTGCTTCATTTAACGTTTATATTCATTTCGTCTGCAACATGGAGTGTTTTCGTCAAACAATGTCCTGTAGATTGAATTCATCTACTTGTTCCTTATGAAAGTTCTTCAATGTGATTTAGCTTTTGGTCCATTTCTGATATTTAGTTTATCCTCTGTAGTGAAAATTTCGTGATGGAAGACTTGGAGCTTTGTGTTGCTAGTAGGATGTAGATATGGTTCTTTATCTCATGTTAGTGTTCTTGCGATACCTAGTTTTCGCTTATGTCCACTGCAAGTGGCTTCCATAGCTTGAATGTCTGGTTTTCTTGGGTGGGAGTGGTATTCTTTGGAACAAAGTTGTTGTAAGTTGTGTTTTAGATTGAGACATGGGAATTGGGAGTGGGGGCAGGGGAGGGTATGCGTAGATATTAAGATAAAGTGGCCAAATGATATTTACTTGAATGACCTTAAAATTGGAGGCATTTTATGCACTTAATGTATAGATCAAAGAAGTTCAATGTCAGTGCTGGTAGTTAAGCCTCATTCTCTCTCCAAATGTAGAACTCCAGTCTCTCTTGCTTATGCTAACTTATGTGCTGTCATCTAAAATTTGTATCTGAAGTAAATATTGATCATTTCATATCCTTGCAGGTATAGGTTTGAATATTGACAATGATAAACCAATAACATCTTTGAATTTGAATGCAGTTCTAAGAGAACTTTCTGTTGAAGCTTACCAGTTTCGTAGACAAGAGATACTCGCGGCCTCTTTTAATAAATTTGAGAAATTATATGACCTTTTCAGTAATCAAGGTGAATATACATTTTATGGTTGGATCAGTATTCTTGATATATACATTTTGTGGTTGGGTCAGTAATCAAGTTTTTTCTCTAGTTGATATATATATATAGTAGAATCAATATTCTTGATATGTGATCCTATGTGATCCTATCATGAAAATATAGCCCGATTGACTTATGAAAAGGAAAAACCATCGAATGTTTATACATATTAGAAAAAAAGTCGAGGAAAAAGATCAAACACTATGATTATACCAATCTGATTAGTTTCTAAAGGCAAATGCTCAGATAGCATTGGAGGTCCTGTAGTTCTACCACCCACACTACAAAAAAATGACCTATAGCGGCGGTCACAAAAACCGCCGTGAAAAAACCGCCGCTACAGGGTATTTTTCGCGGCGTTTTTAAAAAAACGCGGCTAAACAGGGTCTGTCGCGGCGGTCGTCTATACCGCCGCTATAGACCCTCATTTAGTTGTTTTTTTTGCAAACCGCCGCTAAAGGAGGGTCTTTAGTGGCGGTCGCTATAGAAAGAGGGTCTACAGCGGCGGTCAGTTGGACCGCCGCTGAATCTCGTACCTGTAGCAGCGGTTTTAATACAAACCGCTACTACAGGTATACCTATAGCGGCGGTCTTTGTAGTGACCGCCGCTATAGGTATAATTTTAAAAAAATAGAAAAATAAAATTTTATGTGTTATTTAAGGTTAAAAATTATTTTATTGACTATTTATTCCTTTTTATACATAATTTTATTTTGTCACATGTTTTAAAAAAAATTTAAGAGACCTACTTAATAAAATATGAAATTAGAGAGAGTGTTATGAATATTGAAGTTGTTATATAGAATTGGGGCACTTTTTGCCCACGTGTCGATTTTTTGGTCATAACTTTGGCTACAAGTATCCGATTCGCGCCCATGACCCCAATTCGGAAAGCTGTTTTCGACGCGCACGTCGTGGTCATCAAGCTATGCTTCGATGCGCCTCGTTTTGAGCCCTAAATCTGCTGTTTTCCCTCTCAAAAACTTATTTTTAGTTATGATTTTCTTTCCTTTACCGTTTAGGAATTATTTTTGAACCCGATTTGGGTCATATTTTGGCAGTCTATTTAATTTTGCTAAAATCCTATTAGGGATGAGATTTTAGCTATTTTAGCCCGGCTTGTGGTTTAATTTTAACTTAATATTTGGTCATAGTTATTATTTAATTAATTTCATATCTGGCATTAATTTGACACGTCAGTGCTCATGTAGCTTTACAATTTATTTCACCTAAATAAAAAGAACATTATAAAAATATTGTCCAAGAACAGAAAAGAACTAGGGATGCATTTGCTTATGTTGCTTTTCACATCAAATATTGTTCCCAAGGGTTAATAGTTGATCATTCAGATTTATAGAAAAGTAGCAAAGCTTTTTCAAATATTGTTCCCAGGGGTCAAATTTTTTTCGCTGTCCTTTGAAATCGCGGGTTCCGTGAAGTCTCTCCCGGCGCCCTTTTTTCTTTCCCGCCCAGCCCCAAATGCCCCTTTCATCTCTACCCTCCCAAATTTCAAAAACCAGCAAGTTCAACAAATTCTGTGAACTCTCTCTAGCTATGTCATTGCAGTCCTCTTCCACCGCGATGTCGTCCGACTCCCAAGCGCCTCTCCTCCGCCTCTGCCAGGGCTCGTCAGACGCCTCCCTCGCCCGCCCCACCACTTTCGCCCTCCTGCTCCTCCGAACAGCAATATGCACGAGCTTGGGTCAAGCTCTTCAGGGCCCTTGATAAGTGCCCGCCAGATCATTTTTTCAATTGCCATTTCCAGTATGGTTTAAGTTGTATTACTCGTCCGTGTGCTAATATTTGTCATTTTCTTGTTTCAGCACACCCTCATGGTCCTGTAGACAGGTACACAAGTGACGGCATGTGTTCAAGAATTAGTGGACCGCTGCTATAGGCCTTTTTTTGTAGTGTCATTATGTAAGCCATGGTCATTGGTCCTAGTGGACCTCCAATAGACCTAAAAGAAAACTGTTATTCTATAGGGTTAGAGAATAGAAAGTTGGTAAACTGTACCCTTGACTTTGATGTTCGTCTCGTTGGCTGTTTTCCTCCTGTAGTGTTGGGGCACATCCAATCATGCCTTGTACGTCCAATGTTTAAGAACTTAGGTTGCGTTTGCAGTGTAAAATTTTACACTTCCTAAAATTTTAATACAATAAAAAATTACAATATAAACTATTTCTCTCCATCAAATCATTTCTTTTCACTATAATAAATATTAAAAATCATTTATTTCTTCACTTTTTCACCAAATACAATACCCTAAAATTTTAACCTCTCCAAAATTTTAACACTCAAACACAACCTTAGAATTACTTGGATATGTGACCATTTGAATTATGACATGTCGAATTAGAATTACTTGGATATGTGATCACTTGAATTATGAACTGAAAGTCCTCTACAGGTGCATCTATTGTGCATTTAAGTGAAGAAAACTAGGAAACATTTGCTGCAAACTGATTATTATTTCCAGGAGTAGCAACCCTAAAGTTCTAAATTTTGATGGATGATTCATGCAATTTTATTCAATACCTGCAAACTGATTATTCTTCACTGTTTTCTGAAGTAGTTTATCGGATATTGGCCTCTTGTTTTCTTCTTAGTGCCAAGTAGTATATTATCAAAAACATGATCACATTCTCAATCAAATGCAGAAAACGTAGGACGAGGAAGAATGGATCATCGATTGAATACCATGGAAGATCTCCTAGCACGAATGGAGGATTTACTAAAAAGAATGGAGGAGAAGATGCGAGTGATAGAAGCGCAGTTTCAATTAAGAGAATAACTACGTGTGAAAGAGACTGAACGTTCTAAAATGCTGAGGATGATGTTGATTTGTTTATGTGTGATTTTTTTTTTGGGCTTTCTTGGTTTAGTTTAATGTGACGTGCTCAATTAGTCATGTAAGGAACTGCTCGTGTTTGGACTTGTTATGTGCTTAATGTATTCACGATACACTAGTTTTGGACTTATGTACTCTTCAATGAATATAAATTGGAATGGATTTGCAAATTGTGATGAACATTATTGCGATATACTGGTTTTGGCTATACTTGAACATAAGAGATATAAACATTCCAATTGACATGAGAGACATTTACAAGGCTCCAAAATACATAGACCATAAATATTTTCAACCCAAATACTAAAAGACATTCGAGGAGTTCTACAACTCGTCAAGGCTACTAAATCGTCAACTTAGCAATTCATCCTCCCTGTCATCATCCTCATCGTTGTCCTCTTCCTCGTAAGATGCCTATGAAGGAGGAATACAAAATACAAATGTTACGATTTGGTGCATTTAAATTATAACTCTAAACATTAAATTAGATAACCAACTAGTGTCTTGTCGTGGGTGCGGTAAATGAGCATCTTTCTCCTACGTAGAGCACCTATTGACTGGAACCCCTGGAACCCCTGGAACACGACCTATTTGTGGAGCAGCATGCGAGGAACGTGTGGCGAGGAAGACGTTGGGCTTCTGGGCAGCACGCAAGATCTGAAAAGGGAGAAGATTTTTCTACAACCAGCACGCAAGCTTGGGCATTCAAAGCACCGGGTGGGTTAATGGGTCAAACGAGTCGAACCGGGTGGGTTATTTCATTAATTGACATGTTTTAATCTCAGCCCTTAGATCTTAAAAATGGATCTGAGCCGTACATCAGTATGCTCAACACCTTAAGCGCTCAACATACTAACCGATCCCTGCATGGAGAGCCAGGTCTATAGCACTTCAAAATTAAATTAGAGAAACGAAAAGGGTATGCAGGATCAGTTCAAGCACGATAGTTCTGTATGTTGAAATCACAAAGAGCTTCATCATTATTTGCCCAGAAGAAAAAAAAAACATCACAAACTGAATACATAACTCACCAAAGTAATTGTAAAAACAAAAGAGGATTACGTAGAATATGACGTTGAATGGATCACTTTTTCCATCATGGAAGACAAAAGCATAGCTAGATACATAAGGTATATGTCAGGCATCTTCAAGTGGATTCTTCTGTAGAGTTTATATCAATATGGTTAACGTTACATCCATCGATGACGACAAATTCCTGTTTTGAAGTAGTCTTTACACTGTCACTGGTTGTTGTCATAGGTTGTGCTGTTGGCAGCACCCTGGTGCTGTCTGACTTCGCTATGGGATCTTGATCCTTGCTCTTGCCCCATAAAACCAAATACAGGCCAACGACAATGACAACTGCTCCAAGAACCCTGCAAGTAGTTCAGTTAACTGAGTTATAAACTTAATATATAGTCCAATATGATCATGACAAATATATTATGAGTACATTTTGTATATTATTCATAAAGATGGTGTAATATTAATTATTGAGTCCCAAGTGAAGCTACAAATTTTGAGTTGCCATAATAATTACTCTACTTTTTCGCAGAGAAAGATTACTGCGCACCTTCCTAAGAATATTATCTCGGATAGAATGAAGGAGCCCAGAATTGTAACTAGAATCATGCTTAGGGGGCTAAAAGCAGTCACGAAAACAGGTCCTCTCTCCTTCATTACTACTCCTTGAATATAATAAGTGATGCCTGAACATACTATGCCCTGCGTAGGAGTACGAGCAGTACTAGCTGTAAGTTTAAGACAGTCTGACAAGCATCAGGAGTTCAACAAAGGGGAAAGAAAGATTTCAATTTGGATTTGCTCACACTGTATACACAAGCAACGAGCTTCATATCTAAGTGTATTGACCAGGCCGAGGGGTTGCCCCATTCCATTGCAATGGCCAGTACCGAGCTTTCCAGTGTGCCCATCAAGCATATCAAAACTGTTAGGGAGAGCTCCGCAGGGTATGATTTCAGCGTGATTGCCTACAAAATTAGCAACAGAGGCATCGTATTTAGTGTTTTCTGGCAACATTAATAATAATAATGTTGAGATCCAACCACGGACGCACGTGCATGTGCATGTGGGAGAGTTTGGGGGTGTGCGCATTTTTAACTTAAATTCCTATGTAGATTAATATCAATGATGATTCGAACTCTTACTTGAAGAATCATGAAACCGGACCAGCAGACGCAACCAGCTAAAATCATGACAGCACCCTTGAGGGGATTTTGCTTGTTTGCAGCACTCGTAGATCCTTGATGGGCATGTCCATCTGTCCAGGGCAAATTCAACAGAGGCCCTTTAACCAGAGTCATAAACATGGCTCCCCCGACTGTTACTATAGTCCCCAGTACCTTTGCCTGGCTATGCCGTCTCTTAATATTCACTTTCTCAAGCCTATATAATAGCAATCCCAAATGTGAATTAACGTACATATTTAAGATACCATGTGTGATGTATGATGCAAGATTTAGCGTGTATGGGAATTGCTAAAGAGAGTTACCCAAAAATCCAAGCCATTACGAACGCAAACGCAGGAACAACATTGCACATGGCAGTTGTAAAAGTTGCTGTAGTATACTTCATCCCAGTATAGAACAAGTTCTGGTCTATTACAGGTCTGAATGAGAAGATGCATGAGTGAGATCCAACAGGTATATCAAATAATAATTAAATGTTTGTTTCAAGGTTAAGGCAAAAAGTTTGTTGCTCTATGGTCATGATCCTTACTCCAATAAGCCGAGCAACGCAATCTTAGCAAAGACGGAGAAGGTCAACTTTGGCCTTACTTTCCTGTAATGAATGTTCATTAATCAATGTCACCGGAATTTTTTTTTATCTCAATATTCACCATATAATAACTCAGCAAAGCATTGGCAAACACATACACAATAGTAATTAGAGAGAGAGAGAGAGACCTATCCAAGACAAGTGCAAAAGGCGCAATGACAGCAGTGGCAATGGCATGCCTGTAGACTACCAATACATGTTGGCTGATTCCCTCGTTTAGAGCGAACTTAACAATTATGGACATCCCTGCAAAGCCGAATTGCAATAAAGTTACTGCCAAAAATGGCTTCACTCGCTTATACAATTGAGCAATGGACGCCATGGCCATGCTACACGTAATTTCTCTTTCTTTTCTCTCTAATGCAAAGAGCTGATTCTGAGCAAAATGTAGTTGAAAGTTAACCTTATATACAGAGTTCTATTTCGATTTTTCCTTCATATCATAACCAATGAAGGCACTCTCAACAAGTTTTCCTTTTTAGAGTCTGGGGACTCCACTCGAGTAAACTGGAATGCCATTCCTCACAGAAAAGTAAATTTCACCACAGCATCAAAATCAGCACTGGTTTTCCCCATAAAATATCAACCACTATCAGTGATGACTAATTAGGATGGGCAGATTCAGTGCACCAAGTAACTTGCACCCATTGTGGGTAGGGTTGATTGGTACCGGGTTCGCTTAAACATAATTATATTGAATCAAAGTGAGTTTGCTTGAAAAGATTTAATATGTTGTTGCTTTTTCAGAAAAACCTATCTTTTGCGTCTGATGGCTATGATAAAAAAAAACCAATGTTCCGCCCACCCAGTATCACTTTGTCTGTTATGGATAATGGTTCGATAATGACACAATACAAAAATTATGATACTCCGAATTCTACATGAAGTGAAAGAACAGAAAGAATATGAAATGAGTTTTATAAGAGTCAAGTCTTATATTGAGACCTTACTAGATTAAATTAAATTTTATATATAATGATAAATATCATTAGTCATGATATATTATATATGTCCTTCATTAGCTGAACTCTACTCATCAGAAATCCAGAGCACTTTCCAGTTGTTGTCGAATTTAAGACAAAATTTGAAGTAAAAGCCTGGATCCAAATGGATTAATGCACGGACTACTTTAAGATATACTAATTTCTTCTCAAGGGTTACTGAAGGACACTGGGCATGCAAGCCCATGGCTCCAACTTTTTTTGTAAATGAGGATAAATCTGGAAGAATATTGGATATGCGTGTCTTTGATTAATGCTAAATGAGATTAATTATACTAACAGCCCGATTCTCTTCGCACATAGTTATCGATCACCAGTACTAATTGGTCCAGTATGAAGTCCATTAATCCACAACAATATCTTATTAAGAACATAATATGTGCGTGCCTGGCATCTGGCGACAGCTTGATCCTCAACAAAATACGAAATTTTGGACTTGCGTGTGTTCTTAAAGTTACTGTAAACAAATTACTTGCTCCAACAAGGAGGCTGCAGCTCCATTAATTATGGCGCCAAAGGTAAGAGTTTGCGTGTCAAATCAAAGGATCAGTGGCTCTAACTTTAAGTGGATAGATGAAGACAGGCCATGGATACAGGTCATAATTATTGGCATGCATGCTGCCTTTCAACTTTTTTATTCTGTTAACTTTTTTTTTTAACTTTTAATGTTAGTGACGGTCTAGTTCAACTATTTTTGTGCATTATATTGAAAATGGACTCCATCTCATACGTACCTTAACAAGTGAATGTTGATGTGGTTCGCATTTGCTGGACGTGTCCAAAACCCCAATTAGTGTGTAAGAAAGAGATAAGGCGAGAAGAAACCAATGTCTCCACTGCCCCTTTGTTATAAGTGTGCTTACTGGCTTACAAAAAAAAAATATGCATACTGCTACCAAATCAAACCACTCCATGTCATACCGCATTGAGTTCAACCTAATTCTCACTCAGCATTAATCTCTGATCCTTCAAATGTAATGCGATTAAAGGTGTTAGGAAGACTAACACTTGCCGACTAATATAAAATGCTGAGATTCCAACTAATTAATAATCATTTTGTTCGTTCAATTTCGTTGTCATCGTACTCAAAACTCCAGCATAAGATCAAGATCATAGTAACTCTTTGAGATGCTTTTGGCGTACGTAGTCATCACCCAGTACGTACGAGAAAGCATCTTGTAAGCAGTCTCCACAATCCGGAGACGACAATAAAGCCGACATTGCCTCTTTTAAGTTTTCACCCTCTTTTTCCCAGATGGCTATAAAGACAGTGTTATAAGATTCTACATTAATCCTTGGACAAATGGCAAACGTCGTCGTGTGTTGAACCTACCATTAGGGCAGACTTACCGGACCACAAAATTGGATTGGACTGGACCGGATCTATAGTCTTAATGGTACAAATCCGGTTCAGTCTGGGCCTTTTGAGAAACGGCATGGATCGGACCGGGTCGGATTTATTAATAAAAATAATAACTTTTTTTTTTAATACAAACTTAAAACTTTTATCCTAAATGTCTCAACAAAGCCAATCGAACACATGAAACGCCTCAGCAGTTAAGCTTCAAATTTCTTCACTTTACCACGCAGGTTCAAATCCTTGCGTTCCATCATTTTTCAAAATAAAACTATTGATCATTTAAATAAAATCAACCGCATCAAAATCAACAAACACGTGCATGGCCCTGTGGTCTTCCCCTTTTAATCCTCGGGTCTGGAGTTCAACTCTAACCAGTTGCAAAATCTTTTTTTTTTAACCGGGATATCACACTAAAGCTACGAGTGTTTGAGACATTTGTATTTTGACTTGTGGTGCTTAATTTTTCAAGACATTTGCAACTAATTTTGTATCTTAAGATGTGAGCTGAAAAAGGAAAAAAAAACTTAGGAAAAAAAACCGATCTTGACCACTTATAAGGTTGGACATTTTGGACCAGTAAGTGGTCCGGCCGGTACTTCAATTTAGGCACAACCGAAAATTCGGTCCGTATAAGTTGTCCGGTCTGATCCTTCAATTTAGGCACAACCGGATTTTCGATTGTGCAGCCCTACCTACCATACCTTGGGGGTTTCAGAGAGAGCGGGTCACGTACGGCATCAGGACTTGGGATACGAGCTGCACTGTCCGTCGTTTTGGTGGGGTGAGATCTGGGACAACTCCGGCAGGTCTGGTGACTGGTGTCCTTTGGTTGGAACTACGAGTGTGTTTTTGCTTTTGTCATCAACTATTGTGGAATATCAACACCAAATTCTCGACGAAATATGTCCTGCTGCCTATTGCTGACAGCCTTGATTTATGGAAAAGAAAAGTTCACCATTTGTAGTATATTTGCTAAAGCATTTGCAAAAACAAAACTGATACATCACCGATATTGCAATAATGCCGATCCAAAACCTCCTAATAACCAAGATAACACAGCTTCCAAGGTTCCGTTATTACAGTTTCAAGAAATTTTCTTTATGCCTTTATGCAGTAGCTACAAGTATACTCTTGAAAAGCAGTTCAACTAGTGCGAAATTCCCTTATTCCTCTGCAGAAGGGAATACTGAAACCACCACTGATTTGATAAAAGATGGCGCTAGTAGATGCAGACATTCAAATGCGTCCTTGATGAGATTGAAAAGGACTTAAAAAGGGTAATTTATTGGCTCACGCTGCAAGGCTTTCTGCACAAGCTCAGTCTGTTCCTTCACGTGAACCTGGTAGAAACCAGTGGCTGACGCAGCAGATGGAGCACGGCCAGAATACTTAATGTCCTCAATAGTTCCTCTGCCAACCGATTTCACGGCAGTGGAGAGGCGGGGCAAAATGTAACTATAGGCACCCATGTTCATTGGCTCTTCTTGGCACCAAACGATCTCAGCATCTAACAGAATCAGAGAATAATAACTCAGCCTCATAGAAAAAAAAAACCTCAGTTGACTTAAAAAGCAACAGCAGCTGCCACAAGAACAACAAAAGAATCCAATCTCGTCCCATGACACAACAACTCAAATGTCACCTGCTCAACAGTGCACCTATTTAGGTTTCCGCCCTCTAAAATTTACCAATATTCCGCAAATATATTCATATCCCTTGGTAGTTACTAGCGCACAAAAGATTTGTATGGATCATGGATTAATCAAGCACCAACCCATACGACCCCTTACGCGTATCTACATCAGTATTTATCTGAGTACCCTGCCACTGATACATGGGTGCAATTGAGATTCAAGTTTTATATCCATTGACATATGGGTGAAAGTTTAAAATGCATACTTGGATAGCGCTTCAACTCCCGTTGGACAAGGTCATATGGGAAGGGGCAAAGCTGTTCCACCCTACATATTGCAACATCCTTAGCTTCCACCTTTCTCCGCTCATCATCAAGCTCGTAATAAACCTGCAAGAAACGAAATACAAAAGGTTTAGCATCTGACATGGAAAAGAGAAGAAATTTTATCAAACTCCAGACCAAAAACATCTTCAGTTGTTGCCCCAATGTGAAATACACGAGATATCTAGAGTAACATAACCATAAGGAGCTCTGTATTTAGTTCAAAAAATCAATAGAAAAAGTAAAACCCAGCAATCAGAAGCGCAACCTTTCCGGAGCAAAGAACCAAACGTCTAATACCCTCCTCAAGATCGGAGTGGTCATTCTGGTCCTTTATCAGGCGCTTAAATCTAGTTCCCTGTTTGTCAAAACCTGGATGGCCTTGGACATCATCAAACTCAGACAAATTGGATTTGCAGTCCTTGTGACGAAGCAAGTTTTTCGGAGCCATCGAGATGAGAGGCTTACGGAATTCCCTGTGTATCTGAGAAATGAAATAGAAAATCATGAAAACCGAAATCGAAGACCTCAAAGATAAAAAGTATCCATAGTCCAATTAGTGCACTCACTTGACGCCGCAAAACGTGGAAGTAATTAGCCGGAGTTGTGACATTGACAACCTGCCAATTGCATTCCTGAATTTGTGTGCGGAGAGTTGGATCCATCTCAGGGATAACATACGGATTGTCATCACTCATCTGAAAAATAATTAAGAGTAGATAAGGGGGAAGGGGCACGGAAAGAGAAGAAGCCCCCCAACACGCAGAAGGGGGGGAGGGAAAGAAAGAGAGAGAGAGAGAGACAAATTCCCTTCATATTTAGATGAAGAAACAATGAAAAGGAAAAGGAAAGCACTTATTTGGGTCAAATAAATAACAACATGAAATTATTTGGTGGAAGTACCTGAAGAAAACGCTCCAACCGTGCACTAGAATGTTCAGGACCCTGGCCATCATAACCATGAGGAAGCAGCACAACAAGCCCAGTTTGACGAAGCCACTTAGCCTCCCCACTGCTCAGAAACTGATCAAATATAACTTGGGCCCCATTAGAAAAATCACCAAACTGAGCTTCCCAGAGTACCAATGAATTTGGACTCTCCATAGAGTAACCTAACTCGAATCCAAGCACACCAAACTCTGAAAGAGAACTGCACACATATAGTACTCAAGTAAGAGGCAAATTGAAAAAGCTAGGTGAAGGACATCAGCAGTCCTTTTATGTTTGGCCTAACAGTTAGCTGTCCTGTAGTAAGGAAATTAGGGAAACAACAAATAGATACTGTCCCATGGACAATATCTATGTACAATAATCCCTATCAACATACAACTACATACAGAAAAATCACCCAACAGGGCGATACTTCTCCCACAGACTACCTGTTGTCATGAATTACTTGCAAAAGAAGAAAGTTATCACGGATTACCTGTTGCTAACGGTAAACATCTCTTCATTTTGGTTCATGATAACATGGTCCAGAGGGCAATACTTCTCCCCTGTTTCTTGATCATGAACGACAGCATGGCGATGACTAAATGTTCCTCTCTCAACGTCCTGCCCACTCAGTCTAACATGGTTACCTTCCACAAGCAACGTAGCAAAAGCGAGTGCCTCTGCAACTGCCCAGTCAATGCCTTCACCTGTTTCAATCATTTGAGCACGTTGGTCATAGACCTTCTTCACTGCTCTGTGAGGCTTAAAGTTATCTGGAAAGTTTGTGATTGCCTTGCCGACATTCTTCAAAATGTCTGGTTTTACCCTGTATATCAGCAAAGCTATCTGATTATAAATATCTATATATATATGCCTCTATCAAGATGCAAAACACACAGGCACATATAGATAGTCAGATACAACAAAGAGAAGTGGAAACTAAACAAAATAAAGAAGCGTGCTCATACCCAGTGTTCCGGATACGTGAAAGCTGTTCAGGTGATTTAAATCCAGACCAGTGTGATGCAAGCCAGTCCCTTCTTTTCGGTACATAATCTTTACTAGCCAAGAATTCTTCATTGAGGATTTTATTGACCTTATCTTGTATCCTATCAATGTCATCCTTAGTCACCTGCCCAGATTCTAAAAGTCTGTTTTGGTAGATCTCCAGTGCTGATGGATGATTTCGGATAACCTATTACCACCCAATCCAGAAAGAAATCTAAGCAGTTTGGTTGACTAAACTAAAGAACAGCAGTGAGAGCAATTTGGAGGATAATCATGGAAAATAAGAGAAAGAGAAGGCAAAATCCGTGTGTGGGTGTAACTCACATCACACAGGAAAAACAAACTTCAGAGATTGGAAGAGAAAGAGCTGACCTTGTACATTTTGGGCTGTGTAAAGGATGGTTCATCAATCTCATTGTGCCCAAAACGACGATAACACACTAAATCAACCACAACATCTGAATGGAAAGTCTGGCGCCACTCAGCTGCAAGCTCACAAACGTGAGCAACTGCCTCCACATCATCACCATTTACATGGAAAATTGGGGCATTCAAAGCTTTGGCAACATCAGTGCAATACCGTGAAGATCTGCCTGCCCCCGGATCAGTTGTGAAAGCAACTTGGTTGTTCACCACTATGTGTATAGTGCCACCGGTGGTGTAGTTTGGAAGAGCACTAAGATGAAGAGTTTCATATACTACACCTTGTCCAGCAAAGCTACCGTCTCCATGAATCAAAATACCCATATTCTTGATCCTATCAACATCATTTGAGTAATATTGCTTTGCTCTAGTCTTCCCAACAACAACTGGGTCTACAGCTTCCAAATGACTTGGATTTGCAACCAAAGACAAATGTATTCTCTTTCCTCCTCTAGTTGGTCGATCATAAGAAGTTCCCAGGTGATACTTGACATCACCAGTTCCTGTATAAAGTCCAACTTCATCCACAGGCTTAGTACCACCACTAAACTCACTAAATATCTGACGCAGTGGCTTCCTCACCACATTACCCAACACATTCAATCTTCCTCTGTGGGGCATTCCAATAACTATGTTCTCAACTCCGAGATCAGCTGCCCTATCAAACATCTCCTTCATGCCAGGAATCAGAGTCTCCCCACCCTCAAGCCCAAACCTCTTTGCTGTTGTCCACTTAGTAGCCAAAAAATTCTCAAACTGTGTACTCCATATAAGCCTATCAAGAATTACCTCGCGACGCTGCCGATTGTATTGCATAGTTGTTGGGGTTTCAATCTTTTCTCTTAACCAATTACATTTATCGCGGTCTGCAATGTGCATATACTCATACCCAATGCCACCGCAGTAAGCCTGCTCAAGTCGGGTCAATATGGATCTAAGGGTCTGCACAGGTCGGTTTTCAGACAAAAACCCAGATATCCTCCACACACCCAAAAAGAATTCTCTATCGAGATCCGCTTCAGTGAAACCATAGAGGGCAGGGTCCAATTCTTCCGGGATTTCTCGTTCTTCCAAGTCCAAAGGATCCAACTTGGCTTTCATGTGGCCATTAACTTGGTACGCCCTAACAAGCAGTAGCAACCGCATACTCTCTTGAATTGTTTGTCCTGATATTCCAGGTGATGTGGCAGCCTGACCCACGAAATTTCTAAAGAAATTGTCCCACGACTCATCAACACTATTTGGGTCAGCTTCCCAAGCCCTTTGAAGTTCCTCCAAGTAGACACTGCTTGTCCCATCTAGGAAGCTGTCAGTCAGCCTAGAGAGGGGCACAGGACGAGGTACAGGTGCAGCTTGTGCCTTAGATCTGAAGACAGTTGTGTGAAAGTACCGATTGTGTGCTGGAAGGACTCGTGTTCTCGTCGCATATGATCCACTCTGCGATATGGTTCTCCTAATGGCAACCTTTGCCACACTGGAACCAGCTCTAAACCAACCCATCGCTATCGATCCGAACTATCCACACAAACAGCAGTAACTAAGTTTCTTTAAGCCCAATAAGGAATGAGAAACATCTAAATGTTCTCAAGTCGAATAAAAATACCCTATACAACAGTCAGAAGGAAATGAAATTAATAAATGAAACAGAGATATCCCATATAATCAACTCCTAGAATATACAACAAGCATACGCAAACGCTATAGAGACGCGAAATCTGAGTCATGAACTCCATCTTAAAAAAAATCTCCATTACCATGAAATGGTCTCGCAGGAGGAATGAGCACTATAGAAATAACTTTTGCCATAAAAAAATTAAAAATGAAAAAAAAAATCTCAATGTATAACTCAGCCAAAATACTAAAGGCCAACAGAAGCCAAGAAAAAAAAAGTTTGCCATATAACAAACTAGCCGAACATCTAAATTACTTACAGAAATGAAAATGAGATCATATTGAATAGCAGAAGTAAATGCAAAAATAACAGATCAACATGAGACGACAAATTCCGACTTCCGTTTGATTATCGAAACAAAAGAAAAAACAAGAATATTTAAACTCAAAATCAGACAAGGTCGTATATCCAAAGCAATATCGAAATTCCACAGGCAAAAAATCTGCAAGAGCTGTCTCCAGCTGAACTGCCACAACAATTTGTAAAGGTTTAAGCAAATACAAACCAGAAGCTACAAGCTACAGAGAAAGACAGAGATTGTCCGCGAAGAAGGAAACCTGAAAGTGAGAGAGAGAGAGAGAGAGAAAGGAACCCTAACCGTTGTGAAGCGACTCGGTCTGAGCCCGACGTGGTGACTCTTTATTCCCTTCCTGCCATATATTCTCGAACCCAATGTTACCTTTTCAGCATTACCTTCCTCTTTTATGGCTCAAAAACAAGAGGGCAAAAATAAAATTCGAACCTTCTTTCCTGGTAGTACCGTAGTCCGTAGTGGTAGGCAACGCAGGCGCTTTTGACTTTGAAATAGACAAAGAGTTCCTACATCCCGGCCCAAGCCCAAACTCACATTTTACTCGTCCGATAATTATTTTGTCCGATCATAGACAAAAAGAAATCCAACCACTATAATATAATATGCCTTTATTATTACAAATTGAAAATTGTAACCTAGGACCTGCCCAATTATCGCTAAATTAAGTGAGAACAAAACAATATTATTTTAGGAGAGTATATTCAAATTAATATTTGTAGAAAGATTTAAACACTAACTTGGTCTATAGATGTGAATAAATTTGTTCTTTCTATAACTTTAAAGTATAGTATATGGTAGACATAAGACACCACAAGCTTATGTTTTATATTAGTATCCAATGAATATAACCCTTATATTAGTTTTGGTTGAGAATTCAATAATAAATATATATATATATAATTATATGATGTGCACATTTTTTTTAATAATGCTGTTTTTGTTTGTTTGCGCGTCATTATATTCCTCGAATCAAATGAACTTGCAATCACAATATTGTTGAAGATTTATCAATTATATTATTTATTTCATAAAATATAATAAATGAATATTTTCCTACGGTTATCAATTTATTTTATTAATGCGTGAGCTTTTACGAGTTTAATGGAGAGTTATGTGGCCAGAAACATCTATTGCTATTCAAAACATCGAAGTACGTAGGATACCTCGGACTGATTATAGATTTGACGAGCTTTTTCCTTGTTTGGACCAACCAACGAATTCAAAGTGTTACGTGAGATATGACCCATAAACTATGATTCATGAGAAGCTCAAATCTTTGATTGGAAGAAAAGAAAAAAAATGGAAGTCAGTAGCAGCGGCCATAAAACGATAAAAGCCTGTATTACAACGATGACTGTGACGGGCTAGCTGGCCCGAGAATTATTGAGCGATATATTATAACATCTGCAACCCGAGGCTCTCTCTCTCTCTCTCTCTCTTAATATATCTGTGAGCACAAACTGTGTCTGACAGTCTGTGACTCTGTGTGAAGTTAAACGTTGCGTTTTGTGAAGCCATCTAATAGCTGAAATCTATATGAATACCTCGATGTGGGACACACGGTAACTTCAAGTATCATGTGTTTTTATACCGGATGGATACAAATCACGTGCACAGCTCTACAAGAACTAAGAACAAAAAATTGCGGAAAACACTTGTCTGGTGCCTCGTCAAGAAACTACTGAAAAAAAAAACAAAAACGAAAAACACACCTAACAGTTCAAAAGTGGATAAGAAACAACCAAAGCTTTCACCCTATATAACACTATAAAACTATTTATAGAGTTGCACTGATAATCTCTACTACAAACGAGAAAATAGGAACACCTAAGCATTTTCTAGCAAGAGAAAAGGCTAGATGCTGAATATCTGCCTGCACCAAAAACAAGTAAAATAAGCCAATGATCTGAAGCCCAAAAATGGGATGCAGAATTGTGATGGGAAGAAAGACTTTTAGATCCATTCCACTTCAGTCTAGCGTTGGTGCTTGGTAGAAATAACAGAGTGGCGCACACATGCAACCCACATAAGGTCATCAGAATCGGTAAAATGCCCAAGTTGGTGCCACTATCAGAACATCCCCAAGCTTTCCCTTTACGAGCCACAGCAGGCTGACTTCTGCGCAGCTTGACCACTACTGTCTGTCGCCTCTGGTTTGTTAATCTTGAGCGTCGGAGCCTGAAAGTGCGACGAAAAAACAGTCCATTAAACTCCGAAGGAAGAAAAAAAAGTCCATTAAACATTAAGAAAAAGAAAAAGCTAGGATCCCGTATTTAATGGCACAAATCTACTGTTTTTTACACAAATAAAGAATGGATCATGAGAAAGTCAAAAAGGAGTTGGAGAAAAGACTAAACGAGGAAAAGATAGAACATATACCTCAACCCTGGAAACATTTTCTGCAAGCCTCTGCTTAATATCCCTTGCAATTGAAAAGAAAACCTCCTCCACGTTCATATTTGTCTTTGCACTCTGCAGGACAATATTCTTTTGCTGTAAGCAGAACAAATTACAGGCATCTCATAGATAGATTACCGTTTGACACCTTGTTGCCACTTACAGTTTCAAAAAACTTGATACCATACTCATCAGCAAGAGCTTGACCCTTGGAGGTAGGCACAGCCTATGAAAAGAAACACAATTTTCCTTAGTAGTTACCAATATAGAACAGAAGGGCATGAAGACAAATGCAGAGAGAGACAGAGAGAATCAGGAAAGGATCAGATACGAGCCTAATCAGGCAACAGCAACCAAGATTTTTAAGGTGACAGGGTGTCACTTATCAATGCAGAACTCAGCCTTCTCTCATTACTCTTAGGGAGGTTGCATACAGGATTGACTACACTGTATCAGTTATGCAAGCAGTTGTAAGCTCAATAAATGAACTCAGAGTCCAGCCCACCAGGTGAAAAAAGCAGCATTTGCTACATGTTGATTGCTCACAAAATACCTACCCTTTTGCTTTCATCCATGTCAGCCTTATTCCCCACCAGGATCTTGCTAACATTGTCCGATGCATGTTGTTCTATGTTGCGAATCCAGTTTCTAATGTCTGAACAGAAAAAAAAAAAAAAAGAAGATAGTTCCATAAAGAATTGAAAGAGGTGCAGATGTAATGTCGAAGCTGAAAATGGAAAAAGAAAAATGTCCACAACAATCACACACTGCCATATGATAAAACCCAATTATAAGCGATGAACACAACAAAAAGTTAGATAATACATCCATGCCATATGATAAAATTCAATAAGAAGGATGATGAAGCCATCAAAGTCCAAATACCGTAAATTTTTATGAAACATTGCCATTGCTATGCAAAATCCAACAAGACCAAGACAAGAAGAGAAGAGAAGTTACTGTTGAAAGATGACTCATCAGTAACATCATACACCAGCAAAATTCCCATGGCTCCTCGGTAGTAAGCTGCAAAAGAGCATAAAATGTTTATAACAAACTCTTATACCACCTAAAGAAAATGCAAGACACAGTTGAGGTAAAAATGATATCAAAATGAACCGGCCAAACACGTACTGGACCTCCATTTTATACAGAAGCTAACACAAATATCTGCAAACCAACTATAAGGTGGGACTTAATCAAAAGTCTGATATCAACTGAATGGTCTTCTATACATCTGAGGTACTATACTTTTGTTTCAGGGAATCAGACAAAATCATTTTCTTATGTACTTTTCCAAATGAAATTATCAGCAGCTGGGTGGGTTCACAATGTCAAGGTGTGATTATGGTAAACAGAAATGCAGCCTTCTATTCAACAAAAGCCTCATTTGGAAAAAAGGGGGATACAAACAATCGAACAACCTATCTCCATTGAAATCAAAGAGACAACTAAAGAAAATCCAGAAGACAGACCTGTAGTGATGGTACGAAACCGCTCCTGACCAGCTGTATCCCAGATTTGCAATTTAATACGTTTACCATCAAGCTCAATGGTTCTTATCTTAAAATCAATGCTGTCAAGAAGATATAACAAGATCAGAAGAAAATGTTCAAATAAATTTATAAGGGAGCTTCTTACTTTTTAAGATCAAACACACACACAGTTTCTTTTTCTTTTGGGTCGGTAAGATGTGCATACGCATGATGGGTTTTGAACCTTCAACCACATCCTTCGCCTAGTACTTACAGGCGAAGGAGATGCCCTTTGAGCTAAAGCCTATTGGCGAGAATACAAGTGCACATACACATATACTTATGTTTCTGTGTGTGCATGCGCACACTTATTTGTGTACGTACATGCAGACAGGTAAATGTATACCAATTTCAGGTATGTCTGAATCTATGTAGAGGGCTGTTTATGTATGTATACAGCAAGCAATCGCACAGAGTATATTTCAAGTCTAGATCCTCAACGAAAAGATGTCTAGAATAACTATAAGCGCAGATGAGTGATCATATGCCATTTGATTTTGGCCTTCATACCCATTGGTTTTTTGCAGTCCATTATATTAGCATATAAATAGGATGAAACTAATGCCCAATAAATTGTCACCCAAGATTCCCTATATTTGACCTGTCATCCAAATTAAGAAGCCCTACCATTATTTACCCCAATCATCATCTTTACATCCATTTTTGCATGACATAAATATGCTAAAACATTTCAAGTCATAAACTTGACTAAGAATACAAACCCAATGGTGGTAATAAAGCTGGTCGTGAAGGAACCATCAGAAAAGCGCAAAAGCAGACAACTCTTGCCCACACCTGCAGAGATTTGATAAGAATGTCAAATACCACCAACCAGAACTCAACTATAACCACGCATTTTTTTTTTCTTTTTTTGACCATTTCTAGGGAATTTGAAGTTCTTCGTTTAGCAAATAATTCAAGTGTTTGACTTAGAAAATTTCCATGAAGACCAGAGATTCCATCTCAAACTTAAAAAATTAGAGGTAATTCTATGTGGATTTGGCATAATGCAAAGGAGACCAAATGCCTATAATAGTAGAATGTCCAGCAACATAGCTAATTCAAAAGGCAAGACACATACGAATGGTACATTTAGAGCATTTACGCTCCATTTGGTGAGTCAAGATCAGGCTCCACGAGACTCAATCAAGTAACAAAAGACGGAAAAGAATGTGCAACACAAGATTTGGATTTTTTTTATATAAGTAAGATTTGGTAATGAAAGAGAAGACTTCTCCATGATTCGGGAATTTGGAAAAAGAAGAAGACTGAAAAAACAACTAACCTCCAGATTTTAGCCTCGCTAATATCCAACAGCCACGAAAAATATAATTAAACACAGAGGGCTAAACAGGGTTCCCTATTCTATAAACAAACTATTGGTAAACACGATGATACCAGACTTGTATGCAACTCATCATACATAACCTTCAGCTCTGCAACGAAAGAGAGATACTGAGAACAAACCACAGCCATCACATTGAAACCAAAAAAAACCAACCAAGTATTATCTTAGATCACATACGCATTTCCGTTCACTCACCAAATCAAATGCAGCAAAATACTCATAATCATGACCAAAAAATGAATGTTGAAAAAGATTAAAAGATCTCAACCTTTCGGGAATTTTCTTTTCCCGGGCTTTTTTTTCCTGTTTTACATGTTCTCTTCCTCCTTTTTTTTTTAATTTTAAGCTCACGAAAGAAAATACAATGAGGGGAAACGATTCAACCTTTCAAAGATAGGGGCAAAAAAAAAAGCAGCAGAAAATAGTGAAGGAAAAACTAACCACTGTCGCCAATAAGGAGAAGCTTGATGAGGTAATCGTAATCGGCACGAGCCCTCGCTGGTGGTGCAGCCATCGATTTATTACCAACCCTCAACAACTACGAAGCCGATCCCTCTCTCCTCTTACTCACCCGCTGAGAAAAAAACCAAAATAAAAGGATATAATTCAGGAGCCAGACTGCAAGAGATCGGAGTTGGAGAGAGAGAGAGAGAGGGAGAGAGAGAGCCGTGGGCGCAGGTCAGCAAGTGGTCGGCGACATGTTCAAGAGACAATCCAATAGTTTTTTTGGTTTAGGAATTTTGAGTCTCTCACCCTTTCTCTGCCCGAGTACGATACGTGGTTGGAGTATCGTTCCAAGACGAGGAGTGGACCGGGAACGTCGTCCATGGTCTTGGATGCACTCAATGATTTCACTGACACGTCGCATATATTGTTTACTTTTCAAACCTTTGGAATTGGGCCCGGGTGCACAGCAAAAAAATAAAAGTAAACACCCAGAAACCCTTGGGTCGGGTAAAGGACCACTTGGCAGTACTAATGTGGGCCTTTGTTAGCCTTCTGAAATCTGAACGCCCTTTGAGTTTAGACGAGTAGGAATTCCCCCTGTGATAATTTTGAAAATTAGTTAAAATTTAAATTATCTACCACTCAAAAAATTTGTTGCTTTTATTAGAAATCACTGTTGTGATAATATTAATATTTTTCTGAAGTGTTTGTAATAAGATATAAGGTATATGCCGAGAAGATCCTCCACCCCACTCTCCATAAACCTACAAAAGGGGCACAAGTTCCCTCAAACATTTCATTACCTCATAAACTTGTCTTCCATCGTGCCCTTCCACTTCGACATCCAACTCCAATTCTTCGAGGAATTCCATGGGTTTGGAGGCTTGCAGTGGCCGCAGCAACCATGGCGGTGAGGAAGACAGTGAAGAGAGTCCTCCTGTAAGCTAATTGGTGATGGGAAAGGGATTCAGGGGAACTTGCACCTTGAGGGCAACTACAATCTTTGGCAATGTCACTTGTAGCTTGCTTGAGATAATAATGGCCTTAAGCGTTATTGCTCAAGCTGTCACGATGAAGATCTGCTTTTTAACACTTATCCTTTAGTGAGTTTAATATTAACCTCGGTGATATCTATCCCATGTACTCGTTTCAAGTTTATTTATAATTTTCGAATTTTACTGTTTTGTCTTTTATTTTCTTCAATTCCACAGTATAAATCACTTTTAAAAGATCATAAGACGACCAAAGCTATATAAGCTACCCATTACCCGGTTGTTTCGCTTTACCAGCCCATACTCCAACCCCAACATGAAAATTGAGGTTTTTTTTTCCCTTTCTTTTTAAGATCAAACACTTGAACTCCAAGATGAACCCAACTTACCAGCCAAAAGTGGACGGATGGCTTGGTTACACACACTCGACTCCAAACTACATTTATTAAAGAGTCCCCTCTATCGGTTGACATCTCTTTTTTTTTATTGCCCCGTGTGACTGGGGATCGAGGAATTTGAAGTCGAATCATTCGTGGGGGCGAAAGTGATAAAAAAAAAACGAAAGCTTACTACAGGCGTGACAAGACTGCGAGCGTGCCGACATGTATGTTTTTTGCAAAGCACAGAGACGTAATCTCCACCTACTGTACCAAACCTATATCAACCTGAAGCTACATAGAATTGTCGATACAAATTGGACTTCCAAAGAACCCCAAAACACAACAAAAGTGGGAAAGTACTTCCGTCTTCCGGAATTTAGTTGATGACGACTCCATTTGGTGGATGTCTCGTAGGTACAGGTAAAGACGCCAGAAAGGCATCTCGTACCTATGAAGCATTTTTTTTGTAGGTGTACCTAGGAAGCATTTACCTATGACTTCAGCACGACCAAAGCCAAAATAAGACTTAACAATATTTATGCCTTCACACAATTACATGCCATGGCGCTACTGCAAGGATTGACGCGTCAGAAATTACTGCCATAACCTAGCTGTAATGGTTATCCAACACAAAGTACTAAATTGATAAAACATAGTACTCTTTACGATAAGCGTGACCACAAATAGGCACATTACAGTCTTCCATTGATGTGGGCACACAAACTGCTACCCACGAAAAAAGAAAAGCATCAATTCAATGACCCATAGAACCGCCCTATATAAAAAAGTGTGAAATACACCCAAAAACCTCTTAAACAGAAAATTTCCGATCATTTCTGACAAAAACTCAGCCTAGTAAAAGAAACCGAGCACTTTACCACCAACATTCTTTCTCCTAGCCTCTTCATGGTCCATGATACCAGCAGAAGTTGTCAACACAATATAACCGAACTGCAATTTCAAAGAAATAAAAGGTCAGGACAGTAAACAGTTTATAGTTTTTGAAAGAAAAAAGTAACCTGAAGGAAAGGTAAATTATTTACTTCACTATGGAGAGCAGACAATCAATTTCTTTTCTGATAGTAACGAACATTAGAAAATTGATAAAACCTTTAGGCAAAGATTGTAATCACTAGATACTTCACAAATCTCCGACATCCAGTACCAAAAGAAATGACATAACCCTTTCAAACTCGAGTTGGGGTTTACTCGAGGTTTAAGATACATCTTCCTATAGGTCAAAGAGTAACAGTAAATCTCGAGAAGTTATTGAAAACCATTTTTCGAGAAGCGCTAACCTGTCTAGAGGGGAGCAACCTTGCAGTCCATCCTTCAATCTCTTTGACACCTACATCAAAACGAGGACTAATAACCCCGCATTTGTTTAGCCTTCCGTTAAGTTCAACGACAATTTTGCCCGACCTGTGGTCATCAACATACTCGAACTCGCCAATGTAACCTTTAGAGCAAAAACAAAGAGGCAAAATGTAAAATTCTAGAAGTTTACACGTGAAAACGAAATTCAAAGTGACTTCATCTCTAGTATACCATGCTTCTGCATAACCAGAAGAAACTTGATGATCACTTTTGAGGATGGCCTGATCATGACCTGGCGTTTCCCACGTTTCTCTGCATTGTACATGCTCTTAAGAGCATCATTCAAAACACTAATTCGCACCATTGTTGCTGCTACATATTGGAACAAGAGCATCAATAACTATCCCAAAGCTTTAGCAACCAACCAGATATGCTAAAAAAGCAAAAAAAAAAATTGGAATTGCCTTCTTGAATTGTTGTTAGACAATAAGACAAACACGTCATATCACCGATTAACTACATTTCAACTTCCTTGTACTTAACACCCCCCCCCCCTCTCTTCTTTCTTTCTTCTCTTGGGGCATGGGTCTGTAGCCATCCAATCACTTAACAAGTACGCGCAAAAATTCATCACAAACATCCATCAGATGTAGACTACCATACATAAACAAACTTATCTAATGCACATGGAACCACAGTTAAGGAAGAATTCCCAAAACATTCCTTGACAACCGCACCGTGGCAGGCCGAATGGCAATCCACAAGTAGCAAGCTCTGTATCATGAAAAATCGATCACATAACTTACAAGCCCATTTTCTGCTGAGAAAACATTAAAAAAGCGAGGGAATCGTGTTTTCATATTTTTACAACAAATAACTCAAGCCTCATATCACGCATAAAAGCTCATAGAAACAACTAACCAAATACCAGTAAGACGAAACAAGCAACTACGACAAAAACATAAAGTATATGTATATACGATCGCAGGCCGAATAGATCGAACCGAATAACTCGAACAGAAATTATAGAGTATATCTAACTCGAATGCAAAAACATGAGGAAATATCTTTGTTTGATTAGGGCATACCCCACTGGAAACAAAGATTTGCACAGAGGCGCCTCCAAGACCGAAGAGCTCTTAGGGTTTCTTGGGGGCTTTGAGAGGAGTTGAAGTGCGGAAACCCTCGTGTCTATATGGCAGTTGGAAAGACATTGATTTACTATGTTACCCCTTAAAAATGGAGGATTTGACTGATTGGGCCTTTACTGGGCCCAGGAAAAGCAGTGATAGTAGTCTTACTGATTGGGCCCTCTCTGGGAGCAAGAAAGAGCAGTTATACGTGACCAACCCAAGCCCGACTTAGTTGGCTGCGACGGGGAACCTCATGGGCCCCGTTTGAGTTTTCGAATGAACAAACTCCTGCCTAAATCAGAAAAAAAAAAAAAGAACAAACTCCTGTCTAGAAAAAAAAAACGAAAGAATGCACAAACTCCTTATCGAGTAATTAATAATATCCTCCAATAGAAAAAAAAATTAATTAATACTGATTACACCTATTAATTTATTCTCAGAGGATTTTGTTTTCCACCTGCACTTAGTAATTAAATACATATATGTATTTTTGTTTAAAAGTGGAAGCATAAATTGGCTCTATAACATATATTGTTTTTAAGCTAATTTGATCCTTGAGAAAAGACGGGCCAGTGCACCCCTCGTAAAGCAGTGACTTCAATGGACTCACCTAGAACTCATCTAATTATCTTCAAGTAATTACCATTAATTATCTTCACCTAGATGATCAATAAATAATTAACTGTTTGTTTTTTTAATAAATGATCATTAATTAATTGAGTTATGCTACACGTTATACGCAGTTTAATACGTAGCTAGATGGCCAGCTAATTGTTGCCCCTTGCCCCTTAGTCTTCAATTTTTTTTTAATCATAATAGCAGCACCTTTCATTAATAAAATCAAGGAGGTTGAAAAACCTCAAGAACACGCTCTAAAGGGCGAACCAGACACTCCGAAGAGTCGGCGGGCCAACGAGCAGGGTGACCAAAAGGCCATACAAAGACCCACAAGGGGCAGAAAAACCTTATCAGGCAGCAAACTAATATGATTAGCAGAAAAAGAAAGGCAATGACGCAATATGGTGGCACGAACAGCAGTTGGAGACGTTCGCCAGTTGTCCGGTGTAGAAAGCCTCTCCAGTCGATGTAGATGGCGTCTCCACCGGTTGTGGTCTTCAAAAACCTCCAGAATAGCGTAGATCTAGCTACCAAATTTGCCAAAAAAAAACCCCTAAAAGTGTTCTTCAATTGTCTTCCTTAATTAGTCGAATATTACTTATATAATTAACTATCTGTCAATTTCAGAACAATAGACGTGGGGTAGGATTGCCATATTATTAACTTTTCTAAAAGATTTGCAACATTAGGACGAAGCTAGGGGGACCAGGTGGGCCATAGCCCTCCAAATATTCAATAGAAATTCTTTCTCTCTTTTATCTCAAGTAGTGTTTTTCTAATGATTTATTTGTAGTACTTAATTATATTTATATTTTGGCCTTCAAATTAAACTTTGGTTTTGTGAAACTATATAGTTTGGTGTATGTGTGTGCATTAATTAGTATGTGCTGTTGCAGAAGATCACAATCCGTTGAGTAGAAACAAACTGATCCACATCCGAGGCTGTAATATACTAATTGCCTTCTATAGTTCCTATGCATATCCTAGAAAACAAAGTCAAATTAAGCGAAAGCGAAATCAAACAGAGAATTTGCCAAGTTAGAGAGTCGCCCCTCCTTTCCTATTCTGAGTTACCTGGACGTATTCTATTCCTTTCAAGCAATAAATAATTAAGCTTGTGACCACCCAATTCTCTTTGAAAGCAAAGAACCGTTGCTACACTCAAAGAAACCCTAAAAGCCCCACACCCTCACTTCACGTGAATCCTCATCTAGAAGATTCTTTTCTCCAGGTCCTTTTATTCTCCTTCCTTGGCTGCCAAACAAAGAAGTTTCTGCCCTGAAGAAAAGCACGAGAGCTGTTCTTTGCACTGAAGAACATAGGTGAAGAACTAATCAGCTTTAAGTGGCATGTGGGTTTTCGAGCTTACAATTTTGCTCTTACTGTATTTTTCTTAAGATTTCATATATTCTGGAATCTCTTTAATTTGTTATGTATCTTGCACATTGATTCTTGCTCATCTCTCCATGTGTGAAACCCGATTGCCGATGTTCTTTCTAAAGCTTCTTGATTTCGGCAATGTTGATCTTCAATTGGGTTCGCCTTTTCAGAAAATTAATCTGCAAAATATATGATTACGAGATCCTTAGAATAAGTATAGAAGGATCCTTGTTGACATCGTATACGTTTTGCATATGGTTCACGAGTACCGTTGCTGTAAAGTTCAAGTGTGCCTGAGTGCTTCCATGTGTAGTTTGAATACATTTTGCTATAATTTCTTTTGCTGGGTCATTTCAAAGCTACGCTCCCAATTATACTTCGTATACTCTCTCAGTTTCATAGAAAACGCCGAGTCCTTTGACCCGAATACATGTGATATAGGTTTCAAAAAAACACAATTTCCGAATCCGGCCTGTTTCTTGACTAATATATACTCTTAACTGCCATATTATGAGTTCTTTAGCAAGTTTTATTTTAGGACATTGAATATAGCTCCCAAGGAAGAACTTCAGATTGCGGTGTACGTAGTATATTGATGCATCGTTATTTTCGCAAATCCCATATGATCAGGCAACTAACTGGTCTCGAAGCTTTTGTATAAAGGGAATTGGGTGCAAGCCTCTGATCTGCAAGCATTGATAAAGAAGCTTGGAGGCGCTAGCTGAAGGTTTCTTCCCAGAGAATCTGATCTGATCTGTCTGAAAATGAGGAACGGTCTTCTTCAATCGATATCCTCACAACTTTACAGCTTTGGTAATGATCTTTCTGGAGCCCGGAAGGGTTCATAATTAATGGGCTTTCGAAGATGTAACAAGTCTAGTAAAAAATAAACATGCATGTAATGAACGAAAGTAATTTGACTCTTCAAAAGCACGTACAATAACTGCCTCCACTCAATTCTTTTTCTATTTTCAGGTAGCAATTATGAACAAGCTGCCCAGGGACCAAATTTGGACGCCTCTATGCAGATGAATAGCGAGGGGTAAGAATTCTCTCTCTCCATTATCGAGATTAGAGGTAACTGGGAAAATTTGACAGAAATTAAGAGAATTAATTATGACAGTGGACGCACAGGATTACAGGATTCTCATTAAATGGCAATAATAAGACTATAGATCAGTACCTAGATGAGAGCGAAATTTTGTTCCTTCACTGTTTGATTGGACAACCATTTACCATCCTATCTTCTAACTCAAAAAGCTGAAAAACTCCAAACGGGGATTGGAGTAGTACTCTGAGGTCTTTAGCTAGAACCTTCCCGACCATATATGTCTATTCATATAACCTAAGAGGTCCTGAGTGAGAAGGCCCCAGGTGCAGTCTCATCAAATTAATGATGGTAATAAAGTCCACAAGCCATTTAATGGTGAAGATCCTAAATCCAGAGTACATGCATTGAAAGCGGAGGAAAAGAAAGAAAGAAGAAGAAACGAAAACTTTTCGGCAAAAATGGTAAAATTCGTAAGAGTAGGATATAATTGTGAATATCTACTTATACAGGAGTTTTATAAGTTTTTTTAAAAATATATTTAATTTTTAATAGAATCGGTAAAAATGGAATAGGTGATTTGACGTGATTGTTTAATAAATAAGTATTAAAATATGAGAAGTATACAAACGAAATTTGTGTTAAAAGTTAATATTTGTGTAAAAATTTTGAAGTTTTGATAAATTTTATTATATTTTAAAATATTTTTGGAGACGAACGTGTCCATTGACCTCTGTTTTGTCCGAGACAATTTTTTTTATTAGCAGTGCACACCAAAAAATAGAAAATCTTGTCTGGTTTGTGTCAACACAGTTTGGTCCACTGTAATAGTGTCCTTCGGTTACCTTTTTGACAGAAACCTGTACAGCAATGGCTTCTGTACGAAGTCCATACTATTCAACGATGACAACCTGCAGCTGGGAAGTGGACACTCTGCACTTCTTTCTCGGTCCAATACCTATAGCTATCAGCCAGGTTCGATGAATGTTCATGTCTAGTCTTAAGTCTTCGGAACAAATTTTCTCCTCAGGCCTAATTCGTCGCCTTTTTTCTACTCCATGCATGCCAAACCACTCGAAGATTTGATTTTGCATTTTAACGCTTATTAAGTTGCACACTGTATCACATTCACGTACGAGACTAAATTACCCCTTCTAATGGCAGGGTATCACTCTGGTACCTCTAGCTGTGCCGACACTCCCCAGCAATCGATGTTGCTAAGCAAGCAACCTTTCGTTCCCCAACTCGAAGTAGTAAATATTCCTCTCTTCCGTTCAAAACTATTTTAAGTTGTGAATTGTGGCACTAATAACACTATACAGAATGATAATCAAAATGGTTAGTTTAATTTATATTAGGAACCAACTACCAAGTAATAATTATTTTATTTTCAAAAGAATCGATGCGAAGATGTTTTCATCTTTATAACCTCTCTTGCATTGTGTTGAATTTTGAGCCTATTTCCTAAATTAGAGGAAAAACACAGCAAATTAACCAAGTGTTAATGACCTTAACAGTGATATTTTTGGATGGAGTTCATGTGAACATTATTGGGGGCCAAGACGGATAACTTCTACTGGGATAAAATGATCTTGGATCCCCGATAGATCTTAGAACAAATCTAAACATGCTGAAGAAGAGGTTTTGCAACTACAAAAGAAAAAACGAAAAAAAAGGGACCGCACGCTGTGTTTATCGATTTGGTTTTCTGGACTGCAGGCCATGCCAAATGCAAGGAAACGTCCAATTGAGGTCAATGACGTCTTGCCCAGATTAGGAGCCGATATGGTTGGCAACATGACCGCATTGAACGAGTGCAAGACGAATAAGAGAAACAAGGCCACAATATCTGAACAACGGCTACACCAAGCCAGAGGGTTGACGACACTAATGCATATCCAAGAGCACGGAGTAAGCTGCGATCATTGCATATAGAATTGATATTTCATGAGATGCTGAAAGAACCCCACTCAAATAGAGATAGTCCTCGGCATTACTGCTGTTTTCTTCTTATTTTCTTGAGCTGCATGTACGTATTGCTATTTGTTTGAAAAGCTTTCACTGGGTTTGCAGCTGCATGTACCTGCAGTGCAGAGAACTCAAAAGCTCAGCGACAAGATCACAGTTCTTCAAAAGCTGGTCTCTCCCTACGGCAAGGTTAGCAATTGCAACTCAAGATGAAGGGTACTCTCAACATGACAAATAGTCATTTCCCAAGCCGAGATATACGTATCTTTCACAGCAAAATTAATGAAACTAGAGCTTTGAATTTATTGCAGACTGACACTGCATCGGTTCTTCAAGAGGCTTCTCTTTATATCAAACTCCTTCACGTACAAATTCAGGTACAATTACTCTACAGTCTAACCAGGACTAAAGTTAAAAACACACAACGTCTGTTTACTTCATGTTGCTCGGTACCCTTTAACCTTTTGGTTTGCGGGCTTTTAGTCTATTTTGAACTATCAAACATGTCCTTAAGATTCTTGTTTTTTCATTTTTTGGGTGTTGGGGATGGGGATGGATGACAGAATCTGAGCCAGATACTGAGTAGCTCATACAAAAGCGTTAGAGCTGGTCGAAAACAGGTACGTACGTACGGTGATATATATATATAATCTAAATATAAATATATATTTTTTTCATATTTTCATTACAGATCGAGTCTCACTCTTTCTGTTGGCAAAATGGAATTTCCAAATAGGAAATTGGAGAAGAAGTACAGGTTGACCTTATGAGCAAAGGGCTTTGCTTGGTTCCTGCATCATTTACTCAAAAAGTCAAGATGGAAAGCCACCGCTGATCATCACGCTCTCAGGAGGAAACCCATCATACATGGCTAGAAATGTCCAAGACTCCAACTCTATCCATATATGCATGCTAGCTTCGCCCCTAGCTGATTATTTTCTTCCCCTCCCCTACACTAAAAGCTTTCATTCCTGTGGTTTAAGTAAAAGACCAATATTTTTCCTATTTTGTTTGCAAGGAAAAACACCTCCGCTGGAGGGAGCTCGCGCGGATTAACTCAGTGTTTTCTTTCTTTCTTATTGTTTTTTCTCGGGTCATTAGTTTTATATTACAATATAACTTGGTTAAACCTCTGGTAATTATGGCTTGAGAGTAATGTTGGGCTCATAAATCCACTAATCCAAAAGCCCAAAAATTGATCATGTTTTTTTTTCTTATTTTCGCTGCTTTTTTTCTTATCTGGAAAACAATTATATACTACCTCGATTCATTCTTTAAAAAGAGACTTTAAAGATCTATCGCGTAACAAATAGCAAGGCACCCAATTGATTATTCACTACGATCATCAACCGACAGAGAAATGCAACTGATAAAAGAAAGGAAAATATATCAATGATCTTTAATGGTGGTCTTCCATGGAGGAACTGTGTCTGTGAGTGACTTTAATGGACTAAATCCGGTTAGTTTCATATTTGGGACCGTAGTTATGTGAAAAGAAAATTAAGATTGGGCCGACTTTCAACGATGGGCTGGGCCCACGATGCAAATGAGGTCTTACGAAGCCTACTAGTACTAGTCCACAAACGCGGAGCGCCTTTACGTGACGCGAATGCCAATGGCCCAATCTTTCAATCTTACCACACATGACTACATGAGGTGGCAGGCACTGCTTCGGCGGGTGAACACTCGTCACCGTAACCACAGTCGTCATATTAGCAAGAGCCACCAAACTTGAAAAAGGTCTTTCTCCATTTCCTGTCCATCCACCTTTCCCGTCTCTCTCTCTCTTCTATCTCGGAGCCCTAGATTTTATCCTTCTCTCTCAATCCCTCTTTTTCTCCTCCGATATTTTATCGGGAAAGAGATGGTGAGTACTTCGACTACATCAATCCATCGGTATCTATGGGGCTTCTTTCTAGTGACGGGTTTAAAATTTTAATTTCTGTATATTATTTTTGTTCCTTGTGTTGGATCTGTAAAAAATTTCGTTGGTTTTGTGTGGAACACCTGGAGCTTTTTAGTCGAAATCGAAATTTAATTAGGATTTCGGGCGGTTACTGGTTGGAATTGACTCAGATCGTGTCTTTTCTATTTCTTCCTCAACCGTTTGGACTTTGCTGCTGATTTTATCTGTTTGCTTATGCTTTTTAGTCGGTGACGATGATGTGGATTTCTCAGATGCAAGATCTTCTGTATGGATGTAGTGTTTTCTTTGGTATGTAGTCTGTGTTTGTGTTTGTGTTTGAGTATACGTATGTACCAAACATACGCCTGTACTTGTATACGCAGGCCCCTAAATTAAGACTTTTTATTAGTATCATATTATTTAATGTGTATTCTCAATGTAGTTTGTGTTGTTCTGTTAGAGTCTCACATTGATTAGGGACCATTTAATCTTATGCTTCATATACATGTTGGACCACCTATTTTCATTGTCAATTGGTTTTTGGATGAAACTTGATATGGTATCAGAGCCAAAATATTTTTGGGCTTGGCCTACTTGTTTGTGTTCCCCAGTGTTGTCACGTGCATGAACCATGATTATTCGGCCTGTACATGAGGGAGAGTGTTAGTCTCACATAGATTAGAGACCATTTATCTTGTGCTTCATATATCTGTTGGACCATTTCTTTTCATTGCCAATTGTTTTGGGATGAAACTTGATATGTTCTGTTATGGTTTTTGGTTTGCTTCTTGTGGTTGGTTTCATTCTTTGTGCTCATGGAACGCAGTGGCGCTTGAGAATTTTCCTCGAGTGTTTTGCCCCATTGGTAATTGATGAATGTGCAACTCTTTGCTCATAATTGTGGTTAATTTTATGATGAAGGTGATGAAATTTTTAATAATTTGGAGCTTATATGCCACGGATGTGAAAAAAAGAGAGAAAAAGAAAGAAAAGAGCATTGCATGAGGGATCGACGGTGAAATTGAGAATGCAGTGGTGGTGTGTGTGATGGGTGCTGATGGATGGCAAAAAGTTTAGGGAATGCATTGAATATTAGGAGCGGAAAAATGAAACAAGGACATTGTCTTGTTGTTAATATGGTTATTTGGTCTTCATGGGATTTCTAACTGGTGGATGCCATTGCAAGTTGTTTAAGTGTTTGGATGAATACGGATATCTACTAGGAAGAATTGGTAAGGTTTTTTGTGGACTTTTAGCATGGAAATGGACTGCAAATACTTGGTTGTTGATCTGTTCGATTTTTTCATCCATTACTGCAGGCAAACGCAGCATCTGGGATGGCTGTGCACGACGATTGCAAGCTAAGGTTCTTAGACTTGAAGGCAAAAAGAACTTACCGCTTCATTGTTTTCAAGATTGAAGAGAAGCAAAAGCAGGTTGTTGTTGAGAAGCTTGGTGAACCAGCTGATAGTTATGAGGATTTTTCTGCAAGCCTTCCTGCTGATGAGTGCCGATATGCTGTGTATGACTACGATTTCATGACAGCAGAGAATGTCCCTAAGAGCAGGATTGTTTTCATTGCTTGGTAATATTTTAGCACCAGACCTTACCGTGTTCTTGTTCCATGAGCTGATATTGTTTTTTTATTGACCTTTACGTTTCTACTAACTTATTGACGAACGTATATGAAGGTCCCCTGATACTTCAAAGGTGAGAAGCAAGATGATATATGCAAGCTCCAAGGACAGGTTCAAGAGAGAGTTGGATGGTATTCAGGTGGAGTTGCAAGCCACTGATCCAACTGAGATGGGCATCGATGTTATTAGAAGCCGGTCTAATTGAATGTGAAGTGCCAGCTATGCCATGGAGATATCTCCAACTATCCCCCCATTCGATGTTCATAGGTTGTGGAACTTAGAACTTGCCTTAATACTATGAGAATGGCTTGCTTTTTTGCATTTGAAAAACATCGTGAATTGTTATCATCTGTGGTTTTATTGGGTCGTTGCTTTTTTGTGTGAGTATACACACTAATGATATGCTGGATTATGGGCGTACATATCCATTTCAGTTGCCTGCTTCCTTGAACTCTATATTGTATTCCAGATGAGGCTATTCTTTTGCCTTCCAATATTGAATTGATTCCGCGACCAGGCCCACTGGGGGTTGAGATTTTCTAAGACGAACGAGAAGGATAGATAGATTTGTTTTGTATTGAAGTTTTTTTTCTCAAATTAATAACTGGATAGTTGACTTGTACAAGTCTTATATAGCGGAAGTAAAAAATGGATGCACGAATTTCGTGTTGGGTAACGAGGACTTTTGCTAAAGTTGCTTATTCTGATTTTTTTTTTTTAAAAAGTTAAATTTCTTCGAGAGGTTTCGAAAAAAATCTTGGTCAATGCATGGGAAAAAGTAAATTTTTTTTAAAAAGCCATTTTTTATGCATATAAGCAAGATTTTTTTTTCCTAACTATTTTTTAATAATATAAAAAAACTGGTAATTTGCATTACAAGGTTAGAAAGACATGCGAATAAAAAAATCTCTGAATCAATAGTAATCAGGCTTGGAAGACTGACGGGACCTCATAAAGAGGTCGGGATGCATATAAGCAAGGTGCTTGTAACTTGTTGCCTATCCTTCCCCATGTATCCACAGAAAGATGAGAGCGATTCATGATGCACTGCGCCGACCCTTTCATGCACTCGCAACGACTGCTTTTGAAATCCCAACATTACCATCCAACAGCTCTTATAATTACCCCCTCTATCTTTGTCTCCTTTCTTCGTGCAAAGACCTCAAGTCACTGCTTCAAATCCATGGCCGTTTGATAGTCTCAGGTGTCAGAGAAGACCATGTCACGCTTTCCCATCTCATTAATTCCTATTTGTTTTTTTAATAAATGTGATTTGGCTCGCTCTACTTTTGATTTTACTCCTAGCCCATGTGTTTTCCTATGGAATTCGATGATACGAGCTTATACGAGGGTCAACCATTGGAAAGAAGCTCTCAAGATGTACCATTGCATGTTAGAGAAAGGACTTGAACCTGACAAGTATACTTTTACTTTTGTTTTGAGAGCATGTACATGCGCCTTAGACTTGCAAGAGGGTCTTTTAATTCACCGTGAAACAGGCCGTAGAGGACTAGGATGTAATGTGTTTATAGCGACCGCTCTTGTCGACATGTATTGTAACTGGGTGATTTGGAAAGTGCGAAGAGGTGTTTGATTGTTTGTCTAACAAGGACGTCGTGGCTTGGAACACAATGATTGCAGGGTTGTCACAAAGTGAGGATCCTCGTGAGGCGTTGGAATATTTTTGGAGGATGCAGTTGGGGGGTATTAAGCCGGACTCAGTGAGCTTGTTGAACTTGGTTCCAGCTCTTTCAAGTTTGGCAGATATTGGTTCTTGTAGGTCTGTTCATGGATATGTGGTTAGGAGGAGTTTCCAATCTGCCGCACTGAATGTTTTCAATAGATTGCCTCGTAGAGATGTTGTGACATGGAATGTTTTAATAAAGGGGTTTGTGCAGATTGGTGACTCATACAATGCAATGAAAATGTTCCGTAACTTACAGTTATCAGGATACATCCAGACGCAGGGACCATGGTGGGTTTGCTTCATGCTTGTCTTCCGCTAAATGACCTACACCAAGGCACCTGCATTCATGGAAAAATGATAAGGGGTGGATTTGAATCTGTCTGTCCTGTAAGGAATGCTCTCATTGACATGTATGCAAAATGTGGAAGCCTTTCCTCAGCTGAATTCTTGTTCAACAAGACAGACTTTGTGAAGGATGAAGTGTCTTGGAATGTTATAATTGCAGGATACCTACAGAATGGACATGCGAAGAAAGTTATTTCAACTTTTAGCCTGATGAAATTGGAGAACTCTCGGCCTAATTTAGTTACATTCGTGAGTGTCTCCCGCAGTGGCATATTTGGCAGCCTTACGGGAAGGCGCAACCTGTCATGCCTGCATTATCCGGATGGGATTTCTTTATAACACACTAGTTGGAAATAGCCTTATCAATATGTATGCTAAATGTGGGCAGCTCGATTCTTCGGAGAAATGCTTTAATGAGATGAGAAACAAAAAAACAGTTTCGTGGCACGCACTGCTTGCAGGGTATGCGGTGCATAGGCAGGGAAACAATGCCGTTGCACTTTTTTCGCTTATGCAAGAGACTCGTGTGCCAGTTGATTCCGTGTCCTTCATCAATGTTTTGTCTGCTTGTAGACATGCAGGTTTAATAGAAGAAGGAAGGAAAATTTTTGAATCCATGCAGGAAAAACACCGTCCTGAACCATGGCTGGAACACTATGCTTGCATGGTGGATCTTCTGAGTCGTGCGGGTTTATTTGATGAAACTTTGATTTTGATAAAGGGAATGCCTATGGAACCTGATGCCGGAGTTTGGGGAGCCTTATTGGTGCCTGTAAAATGCATTCCAATATCAAGTTAGGAGAAATGGCACTGCAACCAATATGGATTAAAAAAAACTCCAGGGTGTAGTTGGGATGAGGTCAAAAACAGGAGTCCAGGCTTTAAGAGTCGCTGACTAGAGCCATTTGCAATTCGAACCTGCTTTTGATGTGGAATTCACCTCTTCGACCGATGAGAAGGGAATGTGCCTGAGAGGGAGGTACCATTACCAATGAGAATTTTTCTTGGAGTCTTCTTCCGTTCTGTTCTTGAATGCAGTCATAAGGAAAAATTGGCACATTTTTATGTGAAGCAGATAACATAGCTGGATCCCCAGAGAAATTTTAAGATGTGCCGGAGAAAAGAGCAATACACTTGTTCGCTCTGGCATTATAGGAGGACATACGTTCTATTGATGGATGAATAGTGATTGGTTGATGTATCATAAAATAAGTATAAATATAAAATTGTTTGCAAAAGCATGTACATCCGGGGGTCCATAGCTCAGTGGTAGAGCATTTGACTGCAGATCAAGAGGTCACCGGTTCGAACCCGGTTGGGCCCTCAGTTTCATTATTTTTAGCACTTCATTGGATGAATAGCCAGCGCCCAGACCACACTTCATTACTACAACTTTGACCACAATCCACGGATCGTATCCTCGAGCCAACAAAAAAAAAAAGGTGGGAGGGAAACTGAACCCTCCGATACCTGAAACCCACACTAGAAAATAGTAGTGACAGTACACTACCATCAACACTCGACTGGCATGGAACTCGCATGCATACTCTTCTGTTCATTCAACAGATCAAAAATTTATCATAGATGCAATTGACTTATAGCATAAAACAATATCACCCTGCTTGTGATTTTCTCCGACTAGTGCTGGGAGACTCTTTTTCTTTTTCTAAGTGCGTAGGGAGACTCTTGGAGCATGTTTAGGCGTGGCGTATCTCAGCAACATCTCATGTACTAGTTGGTGTCCCCCTATGAGGGGTCTGACTCAAGTGCAATGTTGATGTTGCCGTACGAGGTCAGGTGACTGTTTTGGCCACTGTTTTCAGAGACTCGGAAGACTCTCTCTGTCATTTGTACAAGGAGCAATTCTCAAGTATCAATTCTCTCTTTGGAGAATTTTCGACGCCTGTTTTAGCTGTTAATATTGCTGCCTCAATGAAATGGTTTGCTGTTAATTTTGAGACTGATTGTCAGACTGTGTGAGTTGTGCTGGATTCTGAGGTAACCTCTGGACCGATTTTATCAAATCAGTTGTGCGTTCTTAGGAACTTCTTCTCTCAGCATGTTGGTTGCTCTTTAGGATGAATTCCTCGTTCCCTTCATCGTTTGGTGCATTCTGTTGCCCAGAGGGCGTTTTCTGCTTCTACTTTCGGTGTTCTGAACATGTGCTCAAGGAGGCTCAGATTTTGAGCTCTTTTCCTTAAGCTTTCGTTTGTAAGGTTTGCTAAGAAAAGAAAAAAAAAACAGAAAAAATTATCATAGGTGCAATTGACTTGCAGCATAAAAAAAGATCACCCTGCTTGTGATTTTCTCCGAGTAGTGCTGGGACTCTTTATTTTCCTGAGTGCGTAGGGAGACTCTTGAGAGGAAGGAAAAAAATGGATTATAGATATTTTAGACAAGGGGCAGATGCACAATTTCGACAAATACAGCAACCACGTGCAGGCATGACCAATTCCTTGAAAGGCACACAGGCATGTCAAGGCTAAACTGAGGATTATCGGGTAAAACTTAATAAACATGCCTATTACGGAGAAAGGAATATCTTAGACCGCCAAAAGAAAGCCTCTGAATTTTGGACTTCCGTTCTCGCTTTTTGTATGTAGTGCTCCAAAGTACGTACATGTTCACTTATGCTATCACAGGATATCGTATCTTCAGATAGTCGGACAGCTGCCATTTGAGACAGTTGAAAGTTCTCTCCTGCGCGTTGCAGCTTCCTTGCGGTTTCTTCCTCACCAAGCGTTACAAGGCAAACCAGTAAAGATTTAAGCTCCAGCTGAGATCCGGCTGTTAGAGACATGCCATTTAAGTGGTCTACAAGAGCCAACTCCTCACCAGGACTACAAATGTCAAAGATTATTTCATGCATGAGATGTGACTGAAGCTAACCCGTCACAAAAGTGGGAAAAAGATCTTAAAATTAAACACCAATATACCTTCCAGGACGGATTTTTCCTCTCTTCCTCTGTCGCCTGATGTCTCTGGCCTTGCTAGCTGCACTTGAGATGATGGAAGAGGTGGTGCTCTTCCTGGTCCTGCTCATGAAATGAGGCAACCACTCTTTTGGTTAGGAGAGAGAGGAGGGAGGGGAGGTCAGAGGGAGATCAACCTAAGATAAAGTTAAAAATTATCTAACAAGCATCGAGAAATTGATTACAGCCAAAACTGATGGGAATGATATGGCCAGGATTAGCTCATCTCTTCACGGCCAACAACCAAAATATTCAACAACCATGTCATCTGATGTTACCAATCATGAGCATTGATACTAGTAGACAAGCAAGGCAGAAATTACATGGTCAGGGCAAAGCCGAGACATGATTCAACATGCTTAGCAGATATACCCAAGAAAATGTAGATAACGAACAAAAGAATAATATACTAGCATGATTATCAAATGAAATAGCAGACATAACAAGGCAAAAAGCATGTCCCTGCTGGGCATCACTCAACATCCAATAAAAAAGTGCACATAAACAAGAAGTCTGTTGAAGAAACAAAGGTATAATGGCATACCCTGTGGTGTAAGCACTCATTCCACTGAAGTTGCTGCTAGCCTCTGAAGCAATATCATCATCCAGATCACTCATTGACCGTTCCTCTGCCTGGACTTTTGCAGCAAGTAGTAATCTTCTCTGTCGAACAGCTAAATAGCGAGCCACATACTTACCCACTTTTTCCAAACCTTCCTCATATTCTCCTATCAACATGCTTGCACATTCCAAAGATGCATTAGTCACGTCTGAGATTAGATCCTCTCTCATATGCATAAATGCAATCCTCAAAGCCTCCTCCCACTCTCTTGCACTAATTAACAAATTCATTCCCCTGTTAACATCTCCACAATACTCCAGAGCAATCTTGGCAGCTTCCCCCGGTTTACCAAGAGCTTGAAGTTCTTCAGAAAGCTCATGAGCCAGTTGCATTATCATATCTTTTTCCATCTTAAGGACCCCAGCTACTGTAAACACCCCACTCCAATTACCACAAGCACGATATGACTTTAAAGCCTTGTCCAAACTTGAGCAGTACAAATAAGTAGTAGCAGCATCCTCAAAACATTTTTCATCACTAAGATGATCTCCCCAAGCCTCACAAACTTGCTTCCTCTTGGCAGGATCGGTGATAAGTTGAAGCCCCAAAGGAAAAAGTTGAGGATTTTTCTTCATGAGGTTCATACAATCTTCGTAGTGAGTATCTCCTGCAGAAAAAATGTGTTTGAGAGCATTTGAAAACCTGCGCAGCCTAAGGTCAATATTGTAGCGCATTAAGAGATCTGGCATGCTTTGCAACTCTTGAAGGAAAGGAAGAAACTCTTTTGGATCACGCTGGGAGTTTAATGCCACGATAGCAGCAAGGTTCAAATCATAAAGGCCCAAAGCAGCCTCAAAGACGACCTCAGAATCAGATAACCACAAGAGATGCTTCAGAGCTTCCTCAGCAGAAGGGTAAGACATTCTCCTGTCATTAGAACTTGACAATTCCATTCCACGGGTAACTTTTATTCTCTCCAAAGCTTCTTCAAGCAATGGAGGATCGCTATGAGCAAGAGTGGTCAAGATGCAAAGCTCCCTTGCGGGGCTTTCTGGTAGTTGCTCCTCAAGAGCCTTCCTTATGGCAAGGAGGACTGAAGAAACCTTGTTACTAGCATCAAGACCTTTCAAATCTCTAGCTTGCATATCATTAGCACCATGTGAGCAAGGTAAAGAGATGAAGTCTCTATATAGTCGCTCTGTAATATTCTCATTCTTAATGGCAGAAACCAATTCAGTAATGTAGCTCAAATTGTTAACCTGCCTGACAAACTCTGCAGCTGATTGGAGAAAAGCTTTCCACCCACAATGGTCTACAATGACATTGAAATCTATTCTATGCCGCCTAACCATGAATAGTGCCTTTCTGAAGCGCCCTTGGACCAATGCATTGACTATAGAGGCCAGGACCAATTTTCTAGGGTAAATGCATTCCAATTTTCCCCGAGTTGTCTGTAATATGACAGCAGCTTAATCTCCATGCAGGACACCAACAATTTTGGCACCTCTTTCCCACATACTAATTTCTTCTCTTCTCCTGTGACCAGTGGGGATGAAGTCCTCATATTTCATGTCTAATTCTCCATGCATGATGTCACAAATGCCAACAATATAGAGCACATTCTGTTTAGTCCCAAGAACTAAATGTGTGACCACTTGATCAGCCAAATTAGAGTAAAACGAGAAACTACTGCAGTTGTTGCATAATATCCTGCCACCCACATGCAACCTGCCAGTGCCATCGAGTCCAAGAACCAAAGGCTTCAATGACCCACCGTCATGAACAGAAACCACACCCAGCCAAGGACAAGATGATGAGAAACTCAAACCATCCAGTTTCAGAACTCCTATCCTAGTTGTATACTCGAATATTTTCCACCATCAAACTGAATATAAGCTGAATGTCTTTTGGTGGGGTTGGGAGCAACACCAATTATCAGCCCTTCTAGAGTGTTTTGATGGGTAATTTTTGCATGCCAGCCTGAGCATGTCAATAAACCAGGGACATTATCCTCAGAGCATACAAGCTCAATTTCCTGCAAATAAAAGCCGAGAAGCCATCTTCATTTGATGAGGTCCTGGACAAGTAATGATTAAACCCATAATGCGAAACAGCAAGAAGTATATGTGAGTCCAACCATGTAAGATGTACAAATGATCCAAATGCTGATTCCGAAATGGAGGCTTCAACGATAAATTGTTTGCCTTCTAGTTCTTCCCACGTTTCAGGTGCGGGAAGCTCTACGACACACAAACAACCATCTGAGAGAAAAGCCACTAAGCAATTCTTGGAATTCAAACATATGTCTTGGACAGCAGATGGAAATTTCAGATCGAATAAATACATGGGAGGTGGCATAAGGGATAAAGAAAGGGGAGTCACAACTATCTTGGAATCATCAATAACTAAAGCCATTGAGTTCTCCATGACAGCTGTATTCCAGACGAAGTTGTACATCGTGATATAGCCACAAAGAGTCCAACATATCAACTGCCTCGGCTTTGTCAGGTCCCACATGAACTTCACTCCATCCTGCTTTGTGTACCTAATCTCACGCTTTAAATACCAATGATTATTGCTGAATGACCAGATCTTCAAAGCGTCATGTTTCTCACATCTAACAACAGCTGCAAGAAGATCTGAAGTGCAGTTCCACCTCAGAATTTCTATTGTTGCATTCATTCCTTCATTAATGACAAATGAGCTTCTTTCTAAACCATTCCTCTCAAAGAAAACTATTGAGGGGCAATCATTGTCTGTTTTCCGGTCATAAACAGCAGCAATTTTCGCTCCACTTGGCATCCATTCTATTATTGATCCCATAAATCTCTTCAATTCTGAAGTGGCATGCAATTGCCCTGAATCTCTTTCCCATACTTTAATACTCTTAAGAAAGGAAGTAGAATCACAAACCTCACTCAGTGTTGCAAAGTTCTTCCCATCACCTCGCCAAGAAATGGGACTGTCATATCTAGAAGAAGAGGTGGGTTCACCTGAAAACCATACTGTCTTGATTAAATCTCCAAATTAATCAAACTATACCACCAAGACACGAAAGAAAGAGAAAAGACAGAGAGAGAAAAATACACCCTCTCCCTGCCATAAGCATTCTTTTTTTTTTATAAGTAAGCCAGTTTTATTAAACACAAAGGAAAACAAGGAACAACGGAGTCACCAGTACAAGAGAATGTACTGAGGAAAAAAAAAACCCTAGAACAGGTCTAAGAGAACACTCCCCCCACATGCCAACAAGAAAAACAAAAGCACCCCCAAGAAACTCCCGCCCACACGCCAACAAGAAAAACAAAAGCACCCCCACAAAAACCCGCGCTAAGTCTTCCGAACGATCGAGGGAGCCCCATCATAGTTAACTGAAGACTTCAATCCCTGCAGCTCTCTGATCATCTTCCCCTTTGATTTTCTAGACTTTTTCGAACAAGGCTGCACCCGATCCCGTTCCAACGCTGCAAAGAAATCTCTCAGTTTGTCCTCTTGACCACAACACGACAGTCCAACCATATTACCCACTGAGGAAACCATATCCAAAACCCACGCCGGAGATTCACCCTCCAAAGCGTTACTAGGGACCGCTGGAACAGGTCTAAGAGAACACTCCCCCTCCTCCTGCCCACCTAAGAGGGGCCCAGAGATAGGCCCAGCACACCCAGCGTGCCCAGCCCCTCCTTCAATCACAACCATAGCCCCTGATAACTCAGCTAAAGTCTCCGGGTCACCAATTTTCAGCCCATCCGAGAGAGGCCCAGCAACCCATCGTGCCCAGCCCCTCCATCATAGACAACCAGAGCCCCCGATGAAATCTGACCCTCGAAAGTGTCTTCGGGCGTAGATTCCGGCGTCTGAGAGGCCTCCGGGCAGTCACCATCGACAACAGACGGCGCCGACGAGAGGGTATCTGCCGCCGACGAGTGGCCTTTTCTGCTTCCGAGCTCTGTGACCTTCGAACGTGTCTCGGCGTCTGATATGCCATCAGCAAGAACGCTAGAGGCTGACGGAGAAGGTATCGACGCCGGCAGGACAAGGAGACCCTCACCCCCAGCCGCAGACAACGCCGGCGAGTCATCTGCCGCCGACTTAGAGCTGGTATCTGATTGTGTGCCTTCGAGGCTACCGCCAGGAGAGGGCGACAGGACCGATCCAGCGACAACGAAAGATTCCCGTTGGGCCGGGTCTACAACAAGCCCAGCAGTCGGCCCACTCGACAAAAGGCCCCCAGTCGACAGCTCCCCAACCCCACAGTCCAAGCCAACAACAGACCCAATGGTGTCGGGCTTCAGAGAACCACCTCAACTCCCTCAGGCTTCAGAGAACTGACGCCACCCACAGGCCCACCTTCAACTCCTGGCCCAGCACACTCAGCACAGTCGACCCAGCCTTCCAACAGCCCCTCCGAGCCCTCACCCAAGACAAACCCGATGAGCCTCTTCAATTCCTCAAGCAAGCCGTTAAGTTTTAAACGAAAATGCTTTGGGCAGCAAACCTCTGACATGACAGGAGTAGCCCCCATGGCAGACATAGCTGCCCCCTCGACTGCAGTGTTCATCCCTACCAACATCGACGACTTCCTTTTGCCTCCTGCAAATGGAACGGCACTTTGAGCAGGAAAAACAGCCTGCCCATGGCCACCCTTACTCAACCCCATCTGAACAACATCCGCGAAGGACAACTTCTCTCCTTCTACCACTGCACCGCCAGCACCAAGATGACTCCCTACCGGCCCAAATTGATCGACCACCCCCTGGAAACACGCTGCCATAGCCAACCAACCAGCTCCCTCTCGACCTTCAGGGACCATGACCACCCCTTTCCGGCGTCCTTCTCCAAACGCCAGCACGGCAACAAATCTACCCGACTTGTTAGCACGTCGTTGAGCCAGGAATGCCCTTGAGCCTTCATTGAATCTCAACACGACATCCTGATCAGCATCAACTCCCAATAGCTGGCTGGCTAAAGAAACTAACCATGCAGCCCCTAATCTCCCAATAGCTCCCTGCCATAAGCATTCTAGAAAGTAAGAAATTCAGGTCATTTCAAATTTTCAATTGTAGCAGGAAACTCCTCCAATTAAGATAACGACTCAGGTTGAGCATTAATAATGCAGTGAATGCCATTTGTACTGTTCTATCTTAATCCTTTCAGCTGAGGTTACACTTCATTAAAGACCAACTCAATCCTAAATAATGAAGAACTATGTAGTGTCTAATGCAACGGCACAAATAAAAAGATACAATTAAATTCCAGTCAACCCACGAAACAAATGGTAGCAGCACACACTATGCCTGAAAACTTGGAAGAAGCAAAAACCAAAACGTAATGGTCGAAAAGTCATAGAAAGAGGTCCTTACTTACGTCAACACCTTCAGGTCTACCCTCTAGCTCTATCTCGTACAACACATCCCAATCATGAGTCATAACCAGGATCTGCCCTAGCCGACTTATTACGGCGAGCAAATCCCCGTCAGGACTGGGTGCGATGCACCTGACGCCACCTTGCACTCTACCAACCACTTCGGTTGCATTGCCATCCACACTATGCAGTAACAAAATCCCATTGTAAGTCCCTATTACCAGTGCCTCTTTCTCCATCAAATACTCCAAGGCAGTGATGTAGTCATTGGGCTCCAAGTCAATGGAATCCGCATCCGCAGGTAAGCTCCAACCACTTCCATTCTGGGAGAAAAACTCGCCATATTCAAAACAGAGGGGATAAAAAAACCATTGAATTTGCAGTTTAGTTTCTGTATATAATACATCTGGCAATTGAAACGAATGAATCAACAAATAAAAGACAGAGTGCATACCTGGAATGAGGAAAGGTGAGTGGTGTAGATACGATTGGCTGAAGATGCGAAGAACAAGCGGCTACGCTCGATATCGAAGGCCGATAAGAGTACAGCTTCGTCTTCTTCCTTCGACTGTAGTTCGAGCTTCGAAGAGAGCTCCGAATAGAGCTTCAGATTTTTCATTTGGGGTTCTCTAGAATGTATAGCACAGACCGGAAATTTCAAATCACGGGAAGTAAGAAAGGGGAAGAAATTGTACCCTAGTTTTTTGAAGTGGGGGGGTTTTAGAGGGTTTAGCCTAGTAGAAGGAGGTGCCTGGGAATCTCAACATTAACGGCTAGGTATTGGGTTCGGGTCGTTGGTCTGTCACGCCGTCGCCCATTCCAAGCAAATGTCTGGAGTGGTAGAGCTAAAAGCCCAATGTATGTATGTACCTTACAGCAAGCTGCGACTCATAGACGTATAACTTACTATTCCTTTTCTCTAAGCGTTACCAACTATTACCTTGATTTGCTTATATGTGGTCTTCAAGGAGTTAAGAGCTTTTTAATTTTTCTTGGAAAATCTATTCACGAGGACTAAGGGCATGTTTGCAAAGCCAGATTTTGTAAAGACAAACTTGAGATTTTTAGAATTTTTAGATCCAAACATGATTTTTTGTCTCAAAGTTTTTAGCTTTTTTATTTTTAAATAATGATCCACACCAATTTTCTTTCTCTTTTATTTTAATTCTAAAATTTTAAAAATAAAAATCTTTAAAATCATATTTTTCTTCCCCTCAAATCATCTATTTCTATCATACTAAACATAAAATATTTACTCAAACCGGCTCGCTATCCACTTTTTTACCAACTCTTATAAAACTCAAAAAAAAAATCAACATATCTTAAACATAGTTCAAAATTTTCACTACTTTCTCACAAAACTGAATAAAACCTTAATCTTACTCAATTTTCACAACACCATTACAAACATGCCCATAGTCTCAACTATGGTTTTCTGATTTTATAAGCTAGAGGTTTTCATTTAATCGGACAATCATTGATTGATCGCATAATTAAATTAAATTTTTAAGATTCGTATCCAGACTGGGAGACATTTCCACAAATTTCCAATACCATGTGAGCTCATTTCCACAAATATAGAAAGATTTAGAAGAAGTTCTCGATCCCTAAATAATTCATAAACTATATTGTAAATCTGTGGATAGAAGGAAGCGGAGAAAGATTGCAAGTAACATCATCCACAAGAGACTGGGATAAAGAAGAAATCACTGCTAGCTCAAGAATAGTCTCATCTTCATTCATGTGTGTGTTTGTGTGTGAGTATAGAGATTTGGGGTAATTACAAGATTATCAATGTTGTAAGAGAGTATGATCTAACGAAAAGAGAATACAAAAGAGGCAAGAGCGGAGGACACAGGGAAAAACCACTAATCTAAAACTCTCAACACCGCTTCTAAAACTATAGCTTCACCATCATATCCATATGTCACCAATTTAGTGGAACTTTGAAGCCTCCGCTATGTTCCATCCTGTATTTACCTCTGGAGTTCCTTGCGAGACATCGACAACCTAGAACACTACTTGGAACCCACTAACTTGTCGAAGATGTTCAATCCAAAAGGTTATCAGCTATTCTCCTGGTGTCTCCCCTCAGTACTCTAAAGTAAAACTGATCCGAGTGTTTCCACGAAAGAATGCTGTGCTGTCTTCCTGATCTGACATCTAACTACTCTTATCTAAACTAGATTTCAATCAAGTTTGATTCCCTTTTCTTTTGCTTCTTCCACAACAGTGCTAGTATTTCCTGTAGTCTTAGATACGGTATAATAGGATTTCCACAACTTGACAGAGAATGGATATACTGAAAAACCTCGCTTATAAAACCTCTCAGAAATGGCTTCAATACCTGCAATATTGCTCAAAATACCTGCAGCTTCTACCCATACGTACTCAGGGGGTATTGGGACAGCATGAAAGATTGCACTGACCAAGACTGAGCTTGCCCAAAACCAAACACCAGCAGATGCTACATTGGTAGTGTCATAGTTTCTACTTAACAGCTTGCAGATAGAAATTGCAAGCGCATGGTTGGATGGCAGAATCTCTAAGATGGCTTCAACAAAATCCACCAAATTCTCCAACTGACCAAACTTTTGGGGTAAAAGAGATGGGCCATACCACACTTCGAGAACCATGTTTACCAGAGAGGAATCAAATGAAACTGGACTGAATACTTTGTTAACTATCTGCTGAACTCTTGGTTTTTTGATGTCATCAATGAATTTTCTTGATAATGGCGCTGGGATGAGGAATGTGCGGGCACTATTCAGATACCACATCAAGACATTCTTCATCCCAGTGATAGGAGCATCGTCTGTCTTTAGTGACGCATCGGTGAGCAAAAACATGGCATGCTCTCTCAAGCAATGATTAAAATGTCCTGGAGTAGCGGCCTCCATCGCCCTGTTGATCGCTAACTGAGCTTCAACATGGTCATTCTGCAATAACCTATGAACTGAAAGATTGAGATAACCAAACATTAAATCTATCTGACTAGGATTGGAATTCAATGTTTCTGGACCTGATTTTGAAGCCGACCCTTGTGATCGGCATGAGTTAACACTGTCCATGGACTCCAATAATCCACTTTGAAGACATTGAACTCCCCAAATTGAGTGAAACCAACGGACCATAAGTTCCTTGGCAAGATCCAATCTAGCACTCTGGAGGGCGTATTCAACATATTGATTCCAGATACATTGAATGCCAGGGACTTCTTTAGGCCAGTTACTGAGGGCATCCTCAAAGCCTACAAAACTCAGATCTCCAGACTCATGCATCTGCATCCGTGCTGATATGAGAACAAGTTCTAAGCAGGATGGATACCATTTAATGTATTTATCCAACAAATTCCTCACACATTCTATGCAGTCAAGTGCCATCATGCAACTAATACGGTTGACAGCAAAAAGCTGAGCTGATCTCTGGTTAATTTCACATTTACAGGATTCAGTATAGATGTATGAATCAACAGAATCGAATGCTGCTTCCACAAGCTCAACAGCCCTCTGCTTCTCATCACCTATCAGGTTAATGGAAGGCCATTCGACATCAAGTTCTTTCTCACACTCAAACCTCTGTACAACACCATCAGGCAGTTTTCTGTGAATAACTAAGTACACACAACAGACCCAGACTACACATTTGTCAGAAATTGTTAGGCATGCGAGAATCTCTGAAAGTAATAGAGAATAGGGCTCATCACAATTTTTCGTAGCAGGGAAGAGTCCATAGCTTCTCTGGATAGCCTTCTCAACATTCCCAGACATGCAAAAACAATCCATCATCTGTAAAAACAGGTCTAAGATGCATGCACTAGCACGCATTCTATCCTTATCAGACGTAGGGGCATGGTTGCAAAGCGCTTTAAGGGCAGCATCATATGAAACCAACCGGTCATTAAGCTGAGTCCGACTGTTGATGTACATAAGCCAGAGTTCATAAGATCCATCATTGTGCTTGACCTGAAAAGCAAGAGGAAAAGTGTTCCCATGTCGAAGTTTAATGTTGTCAATGGAGAAGCAGAAAAAAATGCTAACATAACTAAATCAGTGAATTGCAACACAAAGCAGGCGAAAAAAAAAAGGAAAAGGAATGACAAGTAACCACAAGCTTGCAATTCATATTTTCACTTCTCCACGTAGCCAAATTTTCACAAACACAATCTCTGTTCTTAAATCTTTACCAACAAGGAATGAAAGTCCTTGAAGCTCCAATACAAAAAGAAAAAAGAACCAAGATGAGTTTAGAATGATACTGATTCCTTTTTACACATATATCACTCATGAGTTTAAGTTCCACCCTTTGTGTATGCACAGACGACAGATACGTACAACTCAGAAGGCATCAGTTTTAATCAATCACCATAGACATATCTGGAAACAGAAAATATGAATTGCAAGCTTAAGTAAACCACTTATCAGGCCAACCAAAAGAATATTTATTGCTGTAAAATAGGTAAGAAATACTCTAAAGAAAATAACCAACTCTAGCCATCTCCTCCTTACCTCAAACCAAAACAAAGAAGAGGAACAAAAAACAAGGAGATCTTAAAAAAAAAAAAACCCTCCGTGATAGAACATTCATGGTTATGGGCACAAAATCTATAGAGTATGACGGCCACAGGCATTGGATCATCAGTAATAAATTTCACCCTGCTTCCTCTCACTTACCGCATGGTAACAATCATCTACATGTCAGCATCACAATTTTTTTTAAAATAAATAAATAAATAAAATTCTGAACTTATGACTAAACAGAGGAACTTTGGATCAATCCAACTGTGGATCTAGATATGGAATACAGATTACAAGAGTCAACAAAGATATTGAAGTCAACCATGATAATTTGTGTGAAGCAATGCCATGGGGAATCAGGAAGTCCCATAGGTGTGCAGACGGCTACCCTTAATAAATATCACAAGGACCAACAAACAAAAAAACAATGTATAGACAGAAATCTCAAGAGTTCTCTTCGAGTTACCGATGTTAATAGCAACACCTATAGGGCTGTCTCCACACACGCAGAAACTCCCAGTCTTTAGCATACTCAATACAAGAGTACAAAACATAAAATAACCTACCGCATGAGAGAACATATCATCCTTCCCAACTGATTTTGTGTTGCTATAGTAAATAAGCAGATAAAAGATCCAGAGTGGTATAGAAGTTGGATCAGTCTCAAGAGCTCGTGACAGCACTTCTAGAGCCTGCAAAGCTTAAAAATATGAGATGATATTTAACAGGAACCAAAAGTTTTGAAATATAATTACACACTGCAAGATAATAGTCCCATGTATGACACGAGGGTTACCTTTTTCACACCCCCTAGCTTGTTATACTCCTGATTGAGAATAGTAAGTGCCATTTCCAGGGATTGCTCATTATCAGCAAAAGCTTGATCAAGTTGATTCTAAGTACACATCATGTACGAACAAAAGTGAGCCCAAATGACACAACAGACCAAAATACGGCAGTTTCTCATAAAATAGTGAAAAAGAACTTTAACGACTCCATAGATTCAAGAGTAAACATGATGGATTGCAGTAAACGTAAATGCGACTAAGAAAGAGAGAACAAAGAAAGAAAGAAAAAACAGTAAGACAAAGAAGATCCAAGACAATTTGAAAGGCTTCAGCACCAAATATGTGATTGGAAATGTTAGGGCACCCTTCTACATAACATAAGTATCTTAAGTTATAGGAGTTCAGAAACCATAGAATACATGAAATTGGTCAATAATTACTCAACCATAAGAAATATGTATCCCAAAGAAGGCAAAATGTAGGTTGAGATAGAGCACTTTGAGAAACCAATTTGCCTCACCAAATGTATAACAGCAGTAGCATGCAAGGTTAGGCATAAGAACCAAGAGAATATTTCCCAACTCTAAACTAACCAATATGCCATGTCTATTCTGGAAATATGAAGATTGTCTGTTCCAATTCCCATGAATCTCTATTCGACCAAAACTGCCGTGCAAGAAGGGACCATCTGCACAGAAAGGTCTTTGAAGTGTATTTGAAATTGCTAAGGTGATGCTGAAACCCTTTTCCCACCATTGACTGGTCCCCCATACTAGAACAGATTCATAGTGTGGATCAGCTCTTAGCAAATCTAAGCCAACCAGATAGGTTGGTGAAGTAGTAACATCAACATACTTGGGACCTTCCGTTGCACCACTACATACTCGATGATGTAAGATTAATCCAATTTCAGAATCTGCAAAAATCCAATTTCAGAATCAGCAAAACTACTTTTTGAAGAAAGAAAGGGATACACTGCAGGGGATACATATCAAGGAATTTACATACCAGCACTATCACAATCCTCATGCTGCTGCTGATACATATTCCCATTAGAATAGTCCTTGACATGTTGCCAAGGACATTCATCATTATTGCATTTTCCTCGGAGCTCATACATGCAAAGTGGCCAAAAGGGATCAACTGCAGAAGTGCAGGTATAAGAGCCAAATTCTCTTCCGCTAAAATCTTCAATAGTATTTATGCTTGTTATTTCATTGCTCATCTGAATCTTGTCAGAGTTAACACAAGCACCCCCTTGAGTGTCAATGAGATTATACTGACTTCGCTGATCTCTGGCACGCAATTCTATCAGACCGCTCGATGATACAACCTTCAAATGACCAAATGCACTCCTCAAAAGCAAAGGAGACACAGAAGCTGGAAAGCAGTGACCTTGTCTAAAAGATAATCTGGAGTTCGGGGAGTCAGAAGTGGAATGAGAGTTCAAAGGGAATCTTTCAGTTTGATGCTGCATCCGAATCTCAAGAGGAGCCTCAGAGATACTCCGTTCTTGCCTATCAGTGCCTAGACAAGAGGAAATCAAGTCGTATATAATAGATGTTAGATTTCAACAAACAAAAGTTCACAGTAGCATAAACCACTTCACTCTGTGCTGATTAATATCAAATGTATATGCTTATAACTGACAAGTGTAACCCACAATTTCTAAATGCTTTGCATACTTTTCATGTGAATGGATTGAGACTACTTAAAAAGTATAGAACAACCAAGAATCCTCACACCAAATCGCACAACATTATAATAACAGTCCCCAAGAACTAAATCATGTGCATCACAATGATAGGTTGTTTCAACTGCATGGCTAGTAGCAACTATTTACAAAATTACAGGCCAAATGATGAAATACATATTTTCTAAAATTCAAGTTTGCACCTGAAACTTCCTAAATTGTTGATTAAACATTAATAAGTTATATACCAGAAACAAACAACAAATTTTATATCCAATCATATTTAACAGCTAGTAATGATAGTAAGAACAAAATAGTCCAAGAAAAATGTAAATAGGAGTTATGCACAACCACTTGGAAAAGATGAATTTAAAAACAAAACCAGAAATGGAGCAAAAATGAGTATATGGCAGAACTAAAATTCGTGCACAAAAGTTAGTTAATTTACTATCTATGCATACCCAAGACCACTCATAAATGTTCCCAGAAGGAAAGTACCTTCAACATCAGATTTTCTATATTCCTCTGCCCCCGTGTATGGACTGCTTCCAATCTGTTGTTTATCCCTTCCAACATCATTTTCAGCCCCTCGTTCTACTGCATGCTCTGTGTTATCACAAGAACTAATATCCTTCGATAGAGTCCTCGTCCCCAGCCTTGCAAAGAGTTTTGATCTCAGTGTTGCTTCAAGAAGCAAAGTATCCTGGGAGCTATCGATTAAAAACTTTTTGCTTGACTCATCATTCATGTCGTTTTGCCCATCTTCAAGATTCTTGTCTTTTATATGCGATTCATTGCTGGGTTGAATACATTCAAGGACATATGGAAAGGTATCTTCATCTTCATATGCTGAAATATTTGGATCATTGGCTGGACACCGAACTCCATCTGCTGCATTCTTTCCCCTATGAGGCAACAGCTCAGATGTACTAGCATCTGGTTCACTGCAAGGTTCAGACCCCAGATTGTTTCCACTCAATTGCCGATGAGTGGGAGCATTGTTGGCAGAATGGATATTTGAACCATACCCAGGATTAAAACCGTCAAATTCAGGCTGCATATGATGGTTGGACATGGGAATTAGATTCATATCTTCAGGCATGTTATCTGAGTAATCGAATCTCACTCCGACATGTTCATGCTGCATCGAGGACGAGAATAAACGAGAATTCTCCATCATATATGACCGCAAGTGGGCGGAATAGTGTTCCCTTTTGCGATAAAGATCAATACATCTCGCATTAGCCTTAGCCACAGCCCTCTGAGTATTACGATAAGCTTTAAGAGCATTTCTTTCTTCAATTTCACATCTGTGCCTGTGCTCTTGTGCTTCCTCCAGATCCTTGTCCAGTGATTCCTCCATTTCAACTAAGGATTGCATACTTACATTGCCAAGTTCTGAGATATTTGCATTGTCCAAATAATTCCAAAAGCTTGCATCGTTCAGTGATCCCTAAGATACAAGGAGTGACAATGACAAAAGAAATCGTACCAATACTGATAAATCTAACATAAAAAGAATTAGACAATCTTTTTTTTTGATAAGTAAGGGAAATTTTATTAGAATATAAAGAAAGATAACAGTACACAAGAGCTATACTGAAGCAACTAATCCATACAAGCAAGAAAGCTAAAGAAATCAGAAAAATCCGAGAAAGGATAACCAAGAACAATATTAGCCCACAAAAACAAAGAACTCATCAGCTTTCCCTTCATCCCTTCAAGAGACGATAAAGTGTCGTTGAAGCATCTATCATTCCGTTCCCGCCAAGTAACCCACCAAATGCACGATGGGATCATCTTCCACACAACCGAAGCCATAGGGTCATGAAACTTCCTCCTCCAACCATACAACACGTCCAGCACCCGAGATGGCATAACCCAACAGTAATTCGTGATTTTCAACACATGATGCCAAAGCTCCCTAACCACCGAACAATGAAGAAAGATATGATCCACCGATTCCCCACAACTTCTGCAGAGAAAGCACCAATCTAGAACGCATAAGCCTCTTCTTCTGAGATTGTCGGTAGTCAAGACTCTCCCGTGAGCAGCCTCCCACACGAAAAAGGATACTCTCGTAGGGATAGAAGACCTCCAAATCTGCCTCCATGGAAAACGAGGTCTAGGAGAGCAAGAGATTAACCCATACATTGACTTAACAGAGAAATTTCCAGATCTGGACCCCATCCAACACAACCTATCATCAACCCCACTCCGAGGAGCCAAGGGGGAAAGAAAGGAGAAAAAAGAGAAAAAAATCTCCATCTCCCAATCATTAGCCTCTCTGACAAACTGAACATTCCAGCCCCCCCTCCTCCCAGAATTTCCATCCCAACAGTCCGCCACCATGGCCTCTTTATTGCGAGCTAAGTCAAAAAGAAGCGGAAACACGAGGCACAAAGGTCTCTCCCCACACCAAATATCACTCCAAAAACGAACTCTACTACCCCAACCCACCGCAAAACGAATGAATTTACTGAAGGTATTCCATCCTTTACTGATATATCTCCAAAGACTGACACCATAAGTACCACGACTCGGAAGGGTTCTCCACCCACCCTCCCCACTACCATACTTAGCCAAAATAACACTCCTCCACAAGCTATTAGGCTCACACACAAAGCGCCACAACCACTTCCCAAGCAAAGCCACATTGAAAGTGACCAATCTCCTTATACCCAACCCACCATACTCTATGGGACAGCACACAGTATCCCACTTGAGGAGATGGAACTTATGGACATTGGCATTGCTCCCCCATAAAAAATCTCTTTGAAGTTTCTCCAATCTGCAAGCCACAGAAGAAGGGATAGGAAAGAGAGATAAAAAGTAAGTCGGAAGACTACCGAGAGTAGATTTGATTAAGGTGACTCTGCCACCCTTCGAGAGATAGCACCGCTTCCATCCCGCCAACCTTCTTTCCGTACGTTCAAGAATATCATTCCAAATGTGAAGGCTCTTAAAACGGGCACCCAAGGGAAGTCCGAGATAAGTAAAAGGGAGAGAGGACACTCTACAGCCCAAAATACCAGCCAAGTCACTAATATTACCCACCTCACCAATAGGAATAATTTCAGATTTTGCAAGATTAATCTTAAGCCCCGACACCGCCTCAAAACAAAGAAAGAGACAGCGTAGATTGCGAATCTGATTCTCCTCCGCCCCACACAAGATAAGTGTGTCATCAGCAAAAAGCAAATTCGAAATACACATGCCACCATGCCCGCCTCTATCTACATTGAAACCCTGAATGAGTCCATTCTCAACTAACCGCTGCATCATTCTGCTAAAGGCTTCCATAACCAGGATGAAAAGAAATGGTGAGAGGGGATCACCTTGACGCAGACCACGGGTGCCACCAAAAAAACCTTCAGGAGTGCCATTAACCATGACAGAGTACTTCACAGTTGAGACACAAAACTCGATCCATCTACACCATTTATCCCCAAAACCACACCTCCTCATCAAATACAGAAGGAAGCTCCAACTTACATGATCGTAGGCCTTATGCACGTCCAGTTTGCATAGCACTCCAGGTGACTTGGAACTCAACCTGGAATCAATGCATTCACTCGCAATAAGAACAGCATCCAGAATCTGTCTTCCCCGCACGAAGGCACTTTGCGAAGGAGAAATTATTGAATCCATGACCACCTTCATCCTATTGGCCAACACCTTGGCCAGAATTTTATAGACCCCACTCACCAGGCTAATAGGACGAAAGTCCTTCAATTCAACAGCTCCATGCTTCTTGGGGATCAAAACAATGAAAGTGGCATTAAGACTTCTAACAAAACGCCCCTCCTGAGCAAACTCATTAAATGTAGATAGAACGTCCCCCTTAATAATATCCCAACAGGATTGATAAAAAGCCAAGGAGAAGCCATCCGGACCTGGGGCCTTGTCTCCATTAAGACTACGCACCACTCCCGTCACCTCTTCCTCATCAAATGGTCTTTCAAGCCACTCTGCTTCCGCTCCCTGAATCAAATCAAACCCCAAACCATCCAAGGAAGGTCTCCACGAGTGAGGCTCCGAAAAAAGGGAGCTGTAAAAGCTCACAATCTCCTCAGAAATACGACCAGGATCCTCCACAGGTTCGCCCTCGACCACCAACGAAGAGATGGAATTAACCTTCCTATTAGAATTAGCAACCCGGTGGAAGAATTTGGTACATCTATCACCATGTTTGAGCCATAGAGCACGAGATTTCTGCCTCCAGCTAATCTCCTCCATATCAATCAAAAGATTCAACTCCCCACTAATATTCGTCTTCCTGGTTTGACCCTCAACATCCAACCGACCTTCCTCATCCAAAGCATCCAAAGAAGAAAGTTCATGAAGCAACAGGGTCTTTTTATAGGCCACCTCCCCAAAGACCTCACGATTCCACTTCCTGATATCCTGCTTAAGAGCCTTCAATTTAGAAACAAGCACAAAGCTTGGGGTCCCAGAGAATACATATGACCCCCACCACGACCCAACCTTATCCACAAAACCATCAGCCTTAAGCCACATATTCTCAAACCTAAAAGGCTTCTTGCCACGACCAACCAAACTGCACTCCAAAGAGATAGGAAAATGGTCGGAATACAATCTAGGCTTCCTTTTCTGAATAACATCTGGGAATGAAAATTCCCAACAAGGACTGAATAAGAATCTATCAATCCTGAACCAAGCTTGGGCAAATCTCCCATTAGACCAAGTGAAACGACCACCCTCGAGAGGTATGTCAACCAAGAGATTCTCATCGATAAACTCTGAGAATTCCAGCATAGCATTGCTGAATCCTCCCACCCCCGACCTCTCACTAGGAAATCGGGAAACGTTGAAATCACCCCCAAAACACCAGGGTAGATTCCACCATGCCATCACCCCAGCCAATTCATCCCACAAAATTCGTCGGCGACTATCATCATTGGGTCCGTAAACCCCCGAAAAAGAACAACATTGCAGGCTTACACACATATAGTCCTGCACATCTGGAGAATGGAAACAGACCTGACAAACGTTGTTGAGTGAGGGATCAAGTGTCCTATCACTGGGTACGACTTCGTGATGGCCTCTGCCTCTTCTCAAATTGTTTTGAGCTGCTGATTTGTTTAAAAGAGAACCAGGCGGTTGATGGCCACCAATTTCACTTAGATTACTCAGCTCCACACTGTTCTGTAATATGTAAAGTATGAACACGTGAAAAAAGAAGTGTTGAAAACCTCTGAACTATGTATCCTCTAACCCACAAACATTGTGATATCAGGAGAACTTCAACATAGAGTTTCTCTAGAACTTCACTCTTTTGGCAAAAGCATATGATAGAATTCATTAACAAATGTATGTCGCGACATACGTGCTCTTCCAAATATACAAGAGAAATTTCTTATTCATCAGTGTTTCCTGAAGGCCTGGGAATAGCTTTAAGGGAAGATATAGGATTCTTCGAACCAAAATTTTTCTGTCTATAAAATTACGAGCAGATCAGTATGAAGTATATGATATTTTCATGCAATACCAATCAAAACCTGACAAAAGAAAATGAAACAATAGGAGTGCCGCAAAAATACAAATACATTATATTTGGGGAGCATGGACAAAAAAATCAAAGTTTTAAACCATACAATGAAGGACCATTTACCAAGAAGCAGCATTTATTGTATGGAATAAAAAAATAACTTACTAAATTCTTGGGCAAAACATTGGAAGCCATATTTGTTAGAGGCGTAGTCGGGTTTAACGCAACGGAAGGATTCACCTGCCTACTATTCCTGTCAGACTGATTGCGACCAGTATTGGTGTCAACACCTGCAGAGCATAAGCACGGCACAAGTTGGGGCATCTCAAAAGGTTACTCTGTTAAGGTCTAGAGAAAACAAATTACTATCAATGGACAATTTACCCCCCACCCCAACACCCACACCCAAAAAAAAAATTACTACCATCTTTAGCTTTGCTGGGTATACTTTCTGGTGACACAGCGACTTGTCTGTCACCTTGCTTCTTCCATTCAATAATACTTGACTCTGCTCTACCCATTGTAAGTCCTCTCTGGCCATAATCGACCTTTTTCCAGTCTTGCAGACTAATGTTATCCGATGCTGACCCTTTAGATGGTAAAGAAGATTTTGCAACAGGTACCTCTAGCAGACCGCCTGTATTTAGCGGGGGGGTATTAAGAGATCCATTAACTTTTAAGCGTTTCTTGTCCGGCTCTTTCGGTTCCAACTGTGCTGAATCCGAAGCAGCGGCAGCAAGTTTTCCAGCTGTATCACTGTTTAGGTTAATAACATCATAATCCCTGAATGAAACTGAAGCAGATTCCTTATTTTGCTGAACAGACTTGAGCCTCAATTCACTTTCTCGAAGTGCAATCTGTTGCCTCAAGTCCTGGAGCTTACTATTGTTCAAGCCCACGCTTTTATCACATCTTGGCTCTCCACTTGGTAAACTTTTGTTTGGGATATTAAAATTTCTACCTCGTGATCCTTGATCAACCGATGAATGCCCAGCACCCCTGGAATTGGCACCCTGCATGGAGGGCACCAGTGACGAAAATGCTCGACTTAAAGAAAATTTGTTGGGCATTACTTTGTTTACATTTCTGGCTGTCTGCCTTAACTGGTTCGACTTTGCTAGTGATGGAGCAGGTAGCCTTCGGTTACCTTCCACCACAGTTGTGTTGCCTTTAGTTTGTACAGCTTTCCCCTGTCTGTAGTCTTCAGAATCACTACCACTGTCATCATCTGAGAATCTTATAACTAGATTGTTACTATTTGGCCCCAAAGGAGGACGCCAACCAGGCGTAGCAGATTTAAGAGGCACTCGGTTTTTATCAGAGCTCTTCTTCAAGTTCGGTTGTTTGGATGCCTGGCACTGGATACCAATGGAACCTGCAGAATAATTACCAGAAATTACCTTCCCTGAGTAGTACAAACAAACCCACAGAAGATAATTTTAGAAATAGAATATTTATATAGAAATTCAATTCCAAATAAGTTAAAGAAATAAAAGGGACAAAAAAACCACTCTCCAAACTAAAAGCAAGCATCACGAAAGATAATTCAGAAAGAGATCAGATGTGGTAGTCTCAATCCAGCCACATCACTACAATGTTTGTAAAGGTACGTCTATGGAGCTCACACATAAGAGTATGATGGCAAGAGTATAGGCTTCTCTAGTAGAAGATACAAATGAAAAACTTTTAATACATTTTTACATATCAATCAGACAGAAACCCATACTACATTTTGCAAAATACATTCATGTATATTGATCAAAATTCAGTACAACTACTTATTTCAAATAGAACAACTGGTCTATAGTTGAACATTAAGTAATCGTAGTGACACGGAGAAGCTGCACACTAAAGGCAGTAAGGACTTTGGGGTGCAAACCAACAGTTCACATATACCTTTTTTTTTATAAGTAAGATCAGTATTATAGGGTTCATCAAATACTTAGTATGATTATCCAGGCACATAGGGTTCATCAAATACAGTAAGGTTCATCGGGTTCTCTGACATCAATAAGTAGATCAAATATGCACTTGGCTACTTTATGGGCCTTGCAGGGTTGATCAATGTGTAGTGTCAGTAAGAAATTAAGCCTGTAGAATACAATTTAACTGAAATTAATCGGTTTATGAAGCTACAAAATGTTTTGATCGTGTTCCTTTCTAAGGCTAAATTGATCAACATGAATAAATTTTTCACAAACTTTACATATGGACTGAGGCCTACAGGATGATAGATCTAGATCTAGTTAATATGGTTTTTCTTTCTAATGAAATTTAGGGACCTTAAACAATGAAACTCAGTTTGAGTTCGCCCCCTCGTCTTGTTTCGACTTGTAAGACTTACCCGCTGGATTGCCTTGGGTGCCTTTGTTCACTGGAGGAATGAGAGTGTGCCCCGCAGGCGGCGCGACAGTACCAGCAAACTGAACAGCAGAGCAAACGGGATTCTCCTGCGGGGCAACCAGAAATGACCCCTTTAAAATTCCAAAAAACAACGACTTCAATATGTTTATAAGGAAAATCTAAAGAACAATTCAAGTGTGGGAAAGCTTCATTTAAATGGTATGGAGTATCGTAGAATCGCAATGTCAAGTTTGGATAATACATGCTAAATAGGATCGAATTTACAACAAGTGTTAGGAGGACCCTAAAAACTATATAATGACAAGAGAACTAGAGTTCGCTGAATAAAGATATATACCAAAACAAAGCCACAACATATATGGAAACTACGGAAATCCAAACCATGAAAGAATATACAAAAGAACTAATTAATTAGCTAAACAGATATTTCTGGCCAAAAAAAAATAATCATATCTACCTAAGCTGGTGTAGGAAATTTGTACGAAGAGAAAACGAACTAACACTTCTAAATCTTAGATTCCTTGTCATTTGTGACGAAACTATTGCAATAAAAGAATTTCGCTCATCCTAACGCATTCCAAAACTGAACTGAAGCAACATTTCGTGTTAGGGAAATCTGAAAACACGCTTCCTTCTCGTTTACTCTGTTTTCTCAGCGACCCAACACAGGACAGCTGAGGAGAAGTAAATTGAGCTCAAGAGACAATAGAAGGAAATATCGCTAAGGGATTTGGAGGACAATACGTCGTCGTCTTCATCAGAGGAATATAGTTCGCCTTCTTCCCTGACTTTGGAGGGGGGCTTCTTGGAGAGCTCTGCGTTAGGGTACATGTTTTCCGGCTTTAACGCCGGGGCTTTCGCCGCCCTGGCGTCATCGGTCTCTGCCATTTCTCGATCTATTTCTCTCTCTACGACTCTCTCTCTCTAAAACCCCCTCTAGAAAGCGGTTAAAAGGCAGTACAAAACCATGACGAGTCGTTGTGGGAAGTGGAAGCCAACGCGAAAGGAGAAAGCGAAATCGGGGGCCTGGGCGCGGGATGGAAATGACTTACTTATCCTTATCTTAATTTTAGAATTACAGGGAAGGTATTTCGGAAGGTGATGCTCGATTGTAAAAGTATTGGGTAAGTCAAAAAAAATTTTTGGATGTCAGTGTTCGTGAAAAAAAAACAGAAGCAAATAAATTTAAATTTATAGTGGAAAGTGATGATTTGATGGATAAATATAATTTTAGAAAATTATTTTATTATGTAAAAATATTAGATGGTAAAATTATTGGATGTCAAATATTTTCGAAATTTATGTTATTTTTTAATGTTAAAATTTTAGAATATTAAAATTAGTAAAGATAAAAAGATATGATTTAAATAAATTTTTATATTTTTAAAATAAAAATAATAATTTAATAAAAATATAAAAAATTATATTATTTATTTTATTATATTAAAATTTTAAAAGGTTAAAATTTTAGTCGAACAGAGTTTAGACTCCCTCCGAAAAATTGACAATATTTCTGTCCTCGACGGGCAGGCGTCCTTTTGGAATAAAATTCAGAAAGAGCACAGGAGGCAGTTTCAATTTTTTTTCAACGGAGGAAAGAAAAAAAATTAAATCGTCATCAATTTCTTATATGAATTTACTGATATGTCTAAGCTGACATAAACATACCAGTATCAATTAATGAAAGAATATAAGACTACACCCAAAAGTTAGATTTTTTTCAGAATATAAACGTGAATTGTATTATTGTGTCCCAATGATATTAATTTAATTTAAAAATAACGGTAATGAATTCTGAATTAAATTTAAGTGCGATAAAATTTTATAATGAGAAATTAGTTAAAACTTTCTTTATAAATATACACTTTAAAAAGTTTACTAATTTGCCATTAATTAAATGGTAGTTCCATTATTGCTGACAATAATGAAAGAATGGTAGTTAGTGCCTAACAGAGGAAGAATGGAAAGCTGGTAACAATTGACTTGTGAAATTTTAAGCACTGTCGATATGGACAAGTGAACACTCTACATTATTTAATGTTATTCACGTACATTTCAGGCAATATGGATCCTACAATAAGATCACTTGCTCCGTCTGACTCTCTCCATATAATTCGAATAGGAAATTACAAAGGATACCCATCTTATCAAGACTTCTCGTTCATACTCGATCAGGGCGGGTTTATACTGGTTCGAGGTCGGGTTGTATAAGGATTAAAATATTGTTTTCGGGTTCGGGTTTTATACTATACTCGATATGCAACCCAAACCCGACCCGAATAAATAATAAAAAAATATTTTCCATTTTTACCCTTAGGGTTAATAACCTAACGTCCTAACTCCTAACCCTTGCGATCCCCTCGGCGGTCGAGTCTCCTCTTTCCCTCCCTCAGAAACGCCGCGTTCCCCCCCTCTCTCTCTGGCCTCTCACTTCACGCTTCTCTCCTCTCATGTAGTCGTATCTCAATCTCTCTCATTTTCTCTGTCTCTCTACTGCCCTAGCTCTCCTCTCTTTCCATCTCTCTGCTCTAGCTGAAGTCACATCTCACTCTTTCTCTCTGTCTCTCTGTTGGCCTATCTCTCCTCTCTCAATTTCTGGCCTCTCCTTTCTCTCCGAATTCAATCGACCTTCAGGTATGGTGGTTGAGCGTATGAAATTGTTTTGTCGATTAACCCTAATTTCTAGCCTCACTCTCTCTCCGTCTCTCTACTCTGCCCTAGCTTTTCTAAAGTAGTATTTGAACTTCTACTTGTTAGTATTCGTCTATGCACAATTGTTAGTACATACTATTCTTATATGCATTGTTTGGGTCTAAAATAGTATTTGAATTTCTGTGGGTGCAGTGCACGATTGTCAATTGGAGAAAAGCATTTGAGAACTCACAACTCACAGAGGTGAACATCTAACTGTAATTCATTCTGATGATGAAATATGTGTTGTCTTTGTGAAGTACATGCATCGGTTAAATGTTTAGATTATCAATTAAGATATAATTTTGTCATATGGTTTCTGTTGGAGATTGGAGGTCAGGGCTCTCAAATGGTTTATATTGTTGGTTATGTGGAGTATTGTTGTTGTCGGAGATTGGATGAATTGGAGGGATTAGAGTGTTGGTTTTGTGGATTGTTGTGTTTGTGTCTTGTGGTTTGATGTTGGATTTGATTGTTTACTAACTATTTATTGAATATGATTTATACTAAGTGAATCTTATTTTTAAATGTATTGAATTTCAGTTGTTTGTTACTTATTAGTTGTTATATCTTAAATGAGTTTTATTCACTTAGCATCAGATGGATGACATCGATTTGGATATTGATGATATCATTACTAGTACGCCTACACCAGGCATCGAATCTAATCCAAGTTCTCCCTTGATATTGCCTCAAAATCCTCTCATTCAGGCTGAGGGTCTTGAGGCAAATGTAGACCCTACTAATATTGGAGGTTCTGGGGGTCAATCTACTGAATTAGGCGTACTAGTGGACAACCACCACTACCTAGGTCCCAGAGTAATAGATCCAAAGCATGGGATCACTTCACAAAGGATCCCACTTCAATTCCTAATGAACCTTTGTGCTTGTGTAATTATTGTGGTGTGTCTCTTAGTGTCACTCAAAAACCCAAGGCACGTTATCATTGTTGAATCACTTAAAGAGATGTGGGAAATACAACCGGTTGAAAACTAAGTGCGAGAATGGTAAATCTTTTTTGAGTTTTGAGGCTTCAAAGTCAACAGATGACACTAAAAAGAATATGAGATTAGCCAAGTATAATGAGAAGAAGATTCGGTAAGCCATTGCTAGGATGATTGTTATTGATGAATTATCATTTCTTATGGTGGAGGGGCAAGGTTTTAGGGACTTTGTGAGGGTAATTGAGCCTAGGTTCCCTATACCTTCTCGTTATACCATGATGAGGATTGTGTAAGGGTGTATCAGGAGGAGAGGGAGAAGTTGATGGATTTGTTTGTCATAGAGGATCTAAGGATTTTTTTCACCACCGACACATGGACTTCTATTCAAAATTTGAACTATACGTGTATCAGTGCTCATTTTATTGATTGTGGTTGGACCTTGCATAAAAGAATCGTCTCTTCTGTAAAGTTCAAAAATATCAAGGAGAGACAATGGGAGGAAATTAGAAGAATGCATGTTGGAGTGGGGAATCGATAGGTATCTTACCATCACAGTTGATAATGTCACATCTAATGATACTATTATTGCTTGGTTGAAGAAAAATACATTGTCTAGTGAGGGAACCGTTAGTGGACACGCAGACATTCACGTGAGGTGTTGTTCTCATATCTTGAATCTTATTGTGAATGAGGGATTGAAGGATGTAGATGATTCAATTGTTAGGGTTGGCAATATTGTAAGGTATGTGAGGTCCTTTCCAGCAAGGCTTTTAAAGATTTAGGCTGTGTACAGAGAAGAAAAAAGTTTTATGCAAAGGTTTATTGAAACTTGATATTTCCACTAGATGGAACTCGACATACCTCTTGCTTGAAACCGCAGATAAATTTCAGCGAGCTTTTGATTTTCTGCAAGAAGATGATGGACTTCTGTGTCGCTCAGTAATGGAGAATGTGTTGGGTAAGAGGGGTTTGAGACCTCCCACTAATGATGATTGAGACACAATTCGAGCTTTCGCCAAGTTTTTAAAACTATTTTATGAAGTGACTGTGATGAGGATGTCTGGTACCAAGTATGTCATATCAAGTTTGTATTTTAAAGAGCTATCTAACATTCTTGATCATTTGACAGAATATGCTAATAATGATGATCTTGTGTTGAGTACTATGGCTGGAGGATGATGATTGAGTATAAGAAATATTGGGAAGATATAAAGAAGATCAATAGATTGTTGTTTATAACTACAGTCTTTGACCCACATTATAAATTGGATACACTTGACTTTTGGTTCAGAGACGAAATGAGGGATGTGCAAGAAGAAGCGTTTGTTGAAACCCTGAAGAAAGACATTGAACACTTGTTTAGGCAATATGCCAAGAAGACCCATATTGATGGTGATTCTTCTAGTTCATGCACGGATTACTCATGTGGGAGTGAAGCTGAGAGCCAATCATGTACTACCTCAGTAGGGCTGAGTCAAAACAAATTTGCATTGAATAAGTATCATCGATTCCGAGGTTCTTAAAATCTAAAGAAAAATATAAGCTAATTAGGACATTACTATTTAGAGGATGTGGAGACTCCAAGTGCTGAGTTTGATCTCTTGACTTTGTGGAATGTCAATTATAGCAAAATTTCCTATTTTGGCTCGAGTAGCTCGAGACGTATTAGTCATCCTCATCACTACCGTCACTTTTGAGTCGGCATTTAGTACCGGTGGTCGGGTGTTGGATTCTTATCGAAGTTCATTAGCTCCATCAACAGTTAATGCTCTTGTATATGCCCAAAATTGGTTGAAGTTCAAACCTATCTTTCATCAAGCGGAAGAGTTGGATGATATTGAGAACTACAAGCTTGATGCAAGTAACTTTCTCATTCATATTAATTGTTAAATTCAATTGTCTCAGTTTCAATAATTCAATGTTTATGTTAAATTAAATTGTTTCGTCCTTATTGTTTTGAAGAATTAAAGGATGATCCATTGACGATTATTCTTGAAGAATGATTATGAATGTGGAACATGGTCACAAGAATAGTAATTTGAGGCTTTAAGCAACAAAGAACAATGTAATGTGTTTGTTAGATTATTTTTATATTGTTTCTATTATTTTATTTGCTTTTTATTTTCTATTGAATTTTTGTTGTGATTTGTAAATTGTTGTGCAGAGTAGAAGAGGATTGACTGACTCCAACTGTTCAAGAATATGTTATGAACTTTCATTGAAATTCGTAACAACGAATTATTGTAATAGCTTAAGGAATTATTGTACTTTCATTGTAATAGTTGGTAGAGATAATTTCTGTTTGACTTTTTTTTTCTAATTTATTGCTCAGTAGTTAGCAGATATAATTTTTGTTGAACTTGTATTTGGAAATTGGTAGAAAGAAGTTAGAACCAGAAATTATATTGCTTAGTAGTTACTAGTTAGTATAGAAAGGAATTATATTGCTTAGTATTTGTTGTAAACATAAATTATATTGCTTATAATTTGGTATAAACAGAAATTATTTTGTCTAAATTGGCAGATACACTTAACACGCTGAGGGCGTGCATGAAAACAAACTCTATAGAGCCTTGGATTGACTAGAGCGTCCTTGACATTAAAAACATGCTTATTGGGTTGCCCAGTGCGTCATGGGCATGAAAACAAATTAACCCAGAACGTATGAGCTTCAAATAATATGGGGTTGGGCGTCCTGAGCTTAAAAAAATAGCCCAGGGTGACCTGACCTTGAAAAGTAATGATCCAGGACGTCGTGGGCTGAAAAAATATGACCCGGAGAGTCTTGAGCCCCAAAAAAGGTAGCCCATAACGTTTTTGGGCCTGAAAACCCAAATGGTTTTGGGCCACATCCTTTAGGCCCATAAACCTGAACCCGGGCTAGGAGTCTGAGTCCGAATTCCGTCACTTTGGGGTCAAAAAAATTGATCCCGAACCTGGTTTGCTCAGCCCTAATAAAAATAGATTATTTGATGAAATTTTTTTAATGTTAAAGTATTGAAGTTTGTAAAAATAAATTTAAAATTTGTTTATGTTTGATAAGCATAATAATCACACAAAAAAAGAAGAAGATAATTTCTAACAGTCTTGAATAAAAGAATATACTGCTTAGAAAAAAAAGAATAAAAGAGTATACTAATTAGTGTTTTTTATCTGCTCCTATATACAATTTTACAAAGTAACTTCATCGGGTCATATACTCATCCAAATAAGTTTCCTTATGGTTTTTCAGAAAAAAGAGATTCAGACCGTCCAGCTAGTCGACGCGTCCCATTTCTAGCGACGGTTAACGGGAAATGTTACGTGGCCCCAAACACCACCAACTCCCTCCGAAAGTAAAAACCCCTGCCTAGTGCCTATCGCAAAACCTTTTCGAGGCGGTTTGTCATTCTTCATATTTTCTGTCAAAAACACTCACACCCAAAAAGCATCACAGTGCGCCGAAAATGTCGAAGAAGCTGGATATGTCTCTCGACGATGTCATCATGAATAGTCGGAGATCCGGAAAGTACAGTGGCACCTACGGGGGCAGAGGCCGGGCCTCCGGTCCCGGGCCAGACCGTCGATTCGCCACCCGCGCGATGCCCAGAATGGCGCCGTACTACCCGCCACAGGTTAGTAGTCTGTCAGTACTCTCTCTCTCTCTCTTTGTTCGTTTTTTTAATGTTTGGTTGCCGAGAAAATGACGGAAAAGAATATGGAGTTTCATCTCGGGGCGTTATTTTCATTTTCTGAAAAGGAAGAAATTTCGTGAAAAGTAGCTAGGGTTGTGTATGTTGTTTTGCTTTTTTATTCTTGTCGTCATCTCTTGGGGTTTCGGTTACATGTTTTGAAGTAAATAGAGACTGTATTGAACGCAAGAGTGAGTGTTTAAACAAATTGTGAATGTAATGCAGGCAATGCCAATGATTGATCCAAATTTTCAGCAACAAATGATGCTGGGTGGGGGACATAACACGGAGGAGGGCACCAAACTGTACATATCAAACTTAGATTATGGTGTTTCTAATGACGATATTCAGGTAGGAATTTTCTTTATTCTATTCCGTAAATGCTTATATATTCACCAATCTGAATCACTTTGCAGCTTTGTTATTTTTTTGTTCTCGATATTATAATTCCTCTTTTTTTCGGTTGAGCGTGTGTGCTATTTTATTTGTTTTTCTTGTTTAAGGTTTGGAGATGTTCGTTATTTGATTGAACTAGAAGATGGAACTTATACCGGTTGTTTCGGGGAATTTTTTTATTCATCTCAGATCGCTGAAGTTGTAGAATCTTAGGGTGTGGATATTCCATCATGTAAAAGAAGTAGATGAGGTTGGATATTTGCATCATGTGGTGGTTTGATCGAGATGATACGTGAACAGTGGTGAAATTTTATTCGGAGTGAGATGGTTTAGCTTTGTTGTCCAGGAGTCAATGAGGGGAGTAGGAAAATTCTGGCCTCTTGTTACCCGAGACCCTGCTTTAGAAGAATAAGCTTTGCCAATGTACTCATTAGAGGACAGATGTTATGGTAAAAGGCTCACTTGTGTAATCTAGATCGATATTTCCTCTTTTGGTCTTTTTGATAATGTAGGTGTCCAACTGGTTTTCAGAAATTTTAGTTTGTATATTTTTATTTGTTTGCTGGTTTCAATAGTTGGAACTCACTTTTGCTAATTTCAAGGGTGTGTGGTGTGCCTGTGTGGGTAAGTGTTCGTTTATACACGCTAGCAGCCATTCATTTCTGCATTTGTTTTGCACATACTTGGTTGCAATGACTGAACTTTTACAGTTTGTGGATTTAAACGAGAATACTGCTCAACGACAATTCTTTTTGTTCCTTCTTTGCTCAATTAAATTTTAATTGCTTCCCTTTAACCAGCTTCTTGTGTATGAACTAATTTATCTCTTATGCTCAATTAGTATGTTTTTATCATGTCTACGTAAATAGATTTACCTCCCCTAGATCATGTAATATTGGCCTCTTAAGTGAAAGATGCTGCATATTTGCAGGTCCTATTCTCTGAGGTTGGTGAATTGAAGAGATACTCAATCCATTATGATAGGAGTAGAAGATCAAAGGTAGCTCAGAGCGTTAAGTTGGATAAGTTCTTATGTTCAGATTTTTTTCTTTCCAGTGACTGTGTGGGATTCTTTTTGTTTAGGGAACAGCAGAGGTTGTCTTTTTCCGCCAGTTGGATGCTGTAGCAGCTGTCAAGAGATACAATAACGTTCAACTTGATGGGAAGCCAATGAAAATTGAACTTGTTGGAGTCAATTTGGTTACTCCAGCTGTTGTGCCCCCTAGTACAAGTAGCATATTAGGGAAACCAATTGGCATCTTCAGAAGGTATGGAGTTTTGTGTTCCATGTAGTGCAATATGACATCTCTCATTGACTGATGGAAAAGAGAGAACATTAGACAGCTATATAATTATGACCTTGTGTAGAGTAGCTTATGGGTCCGCAAGTCATCATTTTATTGTCTTCAACATTGCATCTTATTATACATCTCCTCCCGTGCACCAGAACATGATTTTGGTTGTCTTTGGCAGTGGAGAAGGAAGGGCTGGTCTTAGGGACTGGGTTCATGGTGGGGGCATTGGCCGTGGACTGGCAAGGGGCCGTGCACAAGGGAAAGGTCGTGTTGAGAAGTTAACTGCAGAAGATCTTGATGCTGACTTGGAAAAATACCGTCTTGAAGCTATGCAAATAAACTGAAGTCAATTTCTGGTTGATATTTTTTTTAGCTTGCTTCCACGCATTTTTCTTTTTGGATGTGAAATTTTGGAAACCAGGAATATTTGTATGCGACATTACTGGAGTTTGCGGTGGATGCAACCTCATACCAGGCTACTTGTGTGCATGACCCCTCCGCCAGTCTTTGATATTACGGAACACTGTTCATATTTGTATTGGAGAGATGAGCACAAGTAATGTCTTTTTTCTCCTCCATGTATTTGGCTCTTTTGGATGCTGCTTGTCAACGACATTCATTGCTGTCACCATTCAGGGTTTACAGTGTCAATTAGATAGGCGTTCCTTACAGGAAGTGCCGCCTAATTCATCATTGTGCTGGAGAACTGAAACCCATCAGGGATCCAGTATCTACAGGGCCGGGCCAGAGGGACCGTACTCGTTAGAAGAAAAAAAGACATTGATCAGGCACAGACAACGCACGGCTAGAGAAAGAATGTTCGCATACAGTCGTCTCGTGACATGGGATTCAGCGAACCAATGCCTTAAGGTTACCCGGAACATACGACTAATTACGTCATTCTTTTCGTGCGAGTATGTTAATAGTTCCTATCGAGCAAAAGCCTCACAGAACGTAGGTAGTTGCTCCAGAGAAAAGGTGTTGCAATAGGTGAGTTATATTATGGCTGTTTGAGAAGTAAAATTTTAGGGTTGCTAAAATTTTAAGTATTGGGGTTGATGAAAAAGTGAAGAGGTAATTTTTTATATTTTTTGTAGTGAAAAATAATGATTTGATGGAGAAAAATACATTATATTGTAATTTTTTATTGTGTTAAAATTTTAGGATGAGTAAAATTTTAGTGTGCAAACGAAGCATGTACCATGTAGAGCTGGAAGTCAGAGCAAGCTGGCCCACGGCCTGGTTTTGTTAGCATAACTTTGTGGAATGACCCAAGTTTTTAGTCCAATGTGCTGGAGCGGGTCCTTTAAGCTAGGCATAGTTTCCCAGCCCGTCCCATTCAGAATATGCGCATACATTTTCCCTCGGAGTCCAGATAGAAATTTCCCTGCCATCGTTTATGGCCACTTTTAACAGATACGATGACCATGGGCTTGGACCTTATTTTGTGGATTATCACTAGAGCCATCGAATGGATAAGGCTTCGTGTTTCCAGAATCCCCAAACTTGCAGCGACAGGTTGGAGCCTGTAATTTAGGGCTCTGGCCTGATATTCTCATGCCAGTTTTTTTTTTTGTCAAAATGCCAGAGTTCAAAAAGCTTTAACGTGCATAGCACAATCAGAGAGAGAGAGAGAGAGAGAGAGAGAACGTGTCCATGGTCGAACACAATTGACTCGGAAAAGGAAGTTTAAAGGGATGAGAAAAACCACTAGTTCTCAGTAAACGAATACCTATGATATACACATGATATAGCAAAATTTTTAACAGCCAATGAATCCTCAAAACTCAAATAAATTTTTTTCCTCACCAGCCATTTTACAACCTGTCCCTTGGGAGGTAAAACAGAAATAGCCATGTGAATGTCAGGCACACTTGAGAGATGCCCCTTAAAAACAGACACTCCATGATGCCGATGAGCTCCAATAGCCATGAGATCTACTCTTACCACTGAAATAACAAGTTGTGGAGTCTTTCCAGTTTTCTCATTGCCGTGAAGGTGACGAACCTACTCAAAAAACTTGAGTTTGCAACTCAAGGATGCCCAACAAAAAAGACGGTGTAAAGGTCGCCTTCAAGAATGACAAAAATAAAAGGCTCTGCGGATGTCTGATTCTGTACAAGTAGTCCTCCAAACTGATCCATACCAATACGGAACCTATTCAGAGTAAACAAATGAAACTCAATGACAAAATTCTCAATGCTTACCATAAAAACTGCAAAGAATTTTTATAATAAGTTAATTCATAGAAGAACCCTAGATTAATCTTGAACAAATGATCAAATATGATAATGCGTTTTTCAGTGTAATGATTTGACAAAATCTTCCAATCTGGGAAGATAAATTGTTCAACAGTTTTACTGAGTCAAGTTCCTGATATATGTAGAGAGGTTGAGCCAAAAAAGTACAGAGAGAGGATGTCGAGCATATTTACCACCACTCAGTATAGGGAAGTCATCGAGAAGTCCAGTGGATCCATAGATATTTACAGTTGAGGATAGATGGCAGTACCCGAAGATGCATCCAAGCTCTTGATGCACTATCTATTGCTCGAATGATAAGTTGATACTTCAATGAATCAAGCACTACCAAAAATCTCCTTGACAACTGCTCTGGCTAACATTAATGTTTCCCTCTATTCCTATACTTCACCTGACCATCAAGCTTAATACATTTTACAAAAATCAGGAAGCCTCTGAACAATTCTTGACATCAATGTATTGCAGATGGGGATATGAAAAATGGAACCCAACATGGCTCTCCATTTTCCAGTAATCTCTGCACAAAAATCAGTGCTTTAATGGCTTGTTCTTGGAGTATGAAAGAGACTCCAGAAAGAATTCTCTAGGATCAACTAGCTCACCTCATAATGTATGCCCCTTTATCTGTTTTCTATCGGAATCTCACACTCCAATCTTGAATTCAACATTTGGTCAGCTAGAGGAATTGGGTTTTTCACGCTTACGAAATCAAACATATCCCAGTTACCGAACTAATACCAGACACTGTAAGCTCACGGGAATTACTGATGGTGACAGGAAATCACCCAGAAATGTCTCCAAGCCAAGAAAAATGAAGTTCCAGGAAACCAAGATGATTATAACCCAGTTCCAAGATCATTCGCCAGTTGAAGTATGCCACGCATCTGAAGATATGGATTCTCCAACAGCTTTTCATTGTTGCTCTAACCAGCAGGAGCAGAAAGGATATGTAAATGACATGTAACTCAGATTATCCAATGAATAGCATAAAAGGATTATGACAATAATGGGAATAGACCTAATGAAAAGCAGCAATTCGGGAATAGAAAGAAATTTTAACATCTTCTAGGTATGAGTTTCCATAAATGCTATCTTACCAGTTAAAACTACCCATCTAAAATAAGATTCATTACTCGTATGAAATATGCATCCGTAGGATAAATTGGCATAATTTTGCAACCACAGATTCCGGTAACTTCTAAGAATTACTATACCTGAAATTCTCCAGCAACATCAGATTGTTTCTGATAGACCTAATTAGACTAAAGTTCTCCCTGAACACTAAAGACGATAGAGACTTATACGCAGCTATAAGTACAAAACATGGAAAGGCAATTCAAAAGAAGATAGATCCCAAGGATTTGAGAGAAAGCCTGTTGAGTGCACAAGAAGACTTTGTGGTCCATTCAGATCACTAAACGTGCATGGCAATGTTCATAATAGATAACCCCACCATTTGGAGACAATAATAGTCAGTATAATCAAATTTCATGGCGACATATGATCTCATTTTCTACTTTCTCATATCATCGTGTTGTAGACACTCTATCCTCAACTTCTATGTTTGCTTTTCACATACAAATTCAAGTTATGAGCCTTTATTATAACTTATTATTTGCTGACAATACACTCATCATGTGTGGGGCTGTGGAGAGCCAAGTCCGTAACCTTAGATGCTTGTTGCTTTGCTTTGAGGCGGTGTCGGGCTTGAAGATCAACCTTTCCAAATCTGTTGTTATTCCTATTGGTATTGTGGACAACGTTCAACGGCTGGCTGACATAATGGAATGTAAAGTTTCTTCCCTTCCAATAACTTACCTTGGGCTCCCCTTGGAGCGAGATATAATAGTCAACGCATTTGGGATGATATTATTGAGCGGGTTGAGAGGCGATTGGCTAGTTAGAAGCGTATACCTTTCGAAGGGGGGAAGAATCACTCTTATCAAGTCCACGCTTTCAAGCCTTCCTACTTATTTCATGTCTCTCTTTCATATTCCCATGGTGGTGGCTAACATATTGAAAAAGCTCCAAAGAGACTTTTTGTGGGGTAATGGGGGGGGAGGGACATAAGTTTCATCTTGTCAGGTGGGATAAGGTGTGTTGTCCTCTTAGCGCTGGTGGGTTGGGTCTAAGGTGTTTGCCTTTGTTCAATAAGACCTTACTTGGGAAGTGGTTGTAGTGGTTTGCTACGGAAACCAATAGTTTATGGAGGAATATCATTTTGGAGGACTCCAGTGGTGAATGGTTCTTATCGGGTGAGCTTGTGGAAGCATAGTATTAGCGGGTGGGCATTCTTCTATGAAAGGATCTTTTTTGTGGTGGGTTGCGGGCTTAGAGTTCGTTTTTGGTATGATCTTTGGTGTGGAGAGAGAATTATAAGGTTAGCTTTCTCCCTCTTATTCTCTTTGGCTCAGAGTCAAGATGCGTTGGTGGCGGATTATTTGGAGGATAGGTCGGGAACTACGGTTTGAAATGTTCAGTTTTCTAGAACCGCCAATGATTGGGAGTTGGATGACTTTGTGGCCTTTTACTTTTTGTTGTATGGGCAGGTAGTTAGGAGAGGGGAGGTTGATAAGATGAGGTGACGGGATTCCAAAATCGGTACTTTTTCGGTCACATCTATGTATAGACTTCTTTCGAGGGATACTGAGTTGGGTTTCCCTTGGCGTCAATGCTGGAAGACTTTGGCTCACTCTAGAGTTTCTTTTTTTGGCCCGGGAGGCTGCTCATGGGAGAGTGTTGACTATCGACAACTTAAGGAGGATGGGCTTTTACTTGACTGATTGGTGTTTCTTGTGTAAATGCGAGGGGGAGTCTGTGGATCATCTTTTCTTGCATTGCTCGGTGGCTAGAAGGTTGTGGGCGTATTTGTTTTGCATTATGAACCTTTCTTGGGTTATGCCAAGGAGGGTGATTGAGGTGTTGAGGGGCTGGAAAAAGAAGTTCGACAACCCCATTGCTTTGGCAGTGTGGAGGATGATTCCTCTTGCTGTTTGGTGGATCTTGTGGAGAGAGAGGAACAACAGATGCTTCGAAAATTCTGAGCGGTCTTTGGATAGTTTAAGGGGTCTTCTTTTGTAGGTGCTTTTTCTTTGGGTCAATGTGATGTTGGGTTCTCCTTTTTCGGGTTTTCCGGACTTTCTTAGCTTTCTTGCTTGCTTTTGTTAGGGGTTACTATAGTCTTTTGTAATGTTGACTCTGTTGCTTTGTTTCTTTCTTTTTCCTTTTTAATAAGATTGACTTACTTATCAAAAGAAAAAAATTATAAGTACACTGATTTTACATCTACAAAACTAATGAAAAAAGAAAACCATATTATGCCCTCCATCCAACATAAATAGTTTCAATTGTATTTGCCTTTATACGTTAGAAAAAATGAAAAAAAAATTGTATTTGCCTTTATCTACCCCAAATATCCATTTCTCTTCACATATCTTAAGAGGCAAACCGTCTGTTTTACTTTTGAGTATAAGACTAATGGTAATTGGAAGTCTAATTATAAGTGCACATAAAGCATTTAATTTTAGTTCATTAATATTAGTCTTTCCAAAAGGAGACGATGTATTTTGGGTAGAGGAAGTATAACTTTTCAAACTTTCAGGGTTCATAATTACACAATCTGTAACTTCACTGGATAAAGTCATACCTGCTGAGCTCTGGCAACAAGACTCTGGAGGATGTGTTGATAGTCTTCAGGTTTTTCAGTCATCATTCGCTGCAATCTCACACTCAAATGAGTTAGAAAAGAATTGAAATTTAATTGCAAAATGTATGTATGGTTTTCAGTGGCAAACGAAAAGAGCATGGGTGGGGAGCTCTCTTGCCTTTAGAAGAAAAGCTGAAGAGTAATATGCCACCCTCGAATCTGTATCATCTAAAAGTTCCCTGCCAAAATCCAAAAGTGCATTGACATCTGAATCTTCAATGCATAAAGAAAAGGGAAATGCTTATAAGAAGCAGAGAAATAAAAATCACCTGAAAAATCGTTCCCCACCTACTTCTTGAAAGGCAGCAGGATCTGCAGTGCATTTACCAATTAGAAGCAACAAAAGGGAAGCCCGAATATCTGATGTGGAACCGGGAAGGTTTCCTCTTCCTTTGCTCCCTACAGCAACACCTAAGGCTATGTTGTCTGTTGCTGCACCAGCAAGCTGAATCAGTGGCCAATAGAATAATGCAGCAGGGACACGTGCCACTAACTGCATAGGAACAATCGCCTGTCCACGAAGAAGAAGTGCTGCCATGGAAGCTGTCTCATGGTCTACAGGATTTCTGGATCTGCTATCAGCTTCTTTCATTGTACCATCCTCGTGCACATGATCTCCATATGGCATATCAGTTGCAGGGGGAACTCTCAGGCACAATTGAGAGAATAGTATATCACACATCTGACAAGAAAAAAAAAATCATATTACAAAAACTACAAGATGGTCATAAAAACCAAAACGACACAAAATAGTTTCACTAGAGGTATGCATGTAGAAGGTGTGCAAGAGGCTTCCTGTTATGAATATATGCACCGGAGGAGGGTAGAAGAGGCCTGTTATAAAAATAACTTAGGTAGGTCACATTAATCCTGCTTCTATACGAGTCTATAATCTGGGGATCAGCCATGATGCGATGCATGTTTTCCGAGCAATTACCTTCAAGATATTGATGCGGTCGGTTTCATTTATCTGGAACACCAAGGACAAAGTACTACTCATTATGTCTATAACTGCATTAGCTTTCTCTAGACGACCATCTTTGTCTACATGCCCAAGCTCACTGCTACTTGGGTGCTGCATTTCATTCTCATCTAACAAAAATTTGCATCGCATGAGAAGCCTCTCCAGTACATATAGGAAGCCCCATCTTATGAAGTTGTGCTTTGACTTCAAAAGTCCACACAGAAGCCAAATGGCCAAAGGAACATCTGAAGCAGCAGAAGAATCATGAAGACCACCGAGGGCAATTTGCTGCTGCAATTTTTTAATGTTAGACCAGATATTTGCATCGCTTTTCTCACTTATTTCTTCAATAAGCAGATCACCTAACCAGATGTAACCATTCCGTCGGTATGCAATTCTTTCCGAATGAAGAAGGGAATGTAAACTGGCCCATGAGAGCTTCACTTTCATGCCAACACCATTTCTAGGAACTGTGTCTTCAATGCTTTCCAAAAACTTGTATGATTTGGTTATTTGTTTCATATGAGAGAACTCTTTGTCTAAATGAGTGAATGAACATATTATTGTATCAATTTTCTCTGCCGCAATCTCCAAGAGCTGCATTGAACAGCATGAACTTCAGACAGCAGCAACTTTAAATGCAAGAATGGCAATTAGGAATAGATTTCAACATAGAAACTAAATCTGAATTATGCGTTCAAAAGAAGCTGCAGAGATGATATATCAGCAAGCCCATAATTACTAATGAAAAAGTACATAAGACAAAACCAACAAGTAGGTAGAAAAGCAATACAGACGACAAAGCCAGAAAAGAGTGAAACATACTAGTGTAAGAAGCTCCTCTCTCTCTCTCTCTCTCTCTCTCTCTCTCACATTTCGATGTCACGTCTGACAGATGGATATGACTATTATGACATCTGAAAGATATAGGAGCAAATCAAAATTCCCTAGGCCTTGGCCCAGGTAGCAAGTATTTGGAATCTGGATGAGGATAGGGCCTTAGGTTCAAACCTATCTAATCAAAGAATTATGAACAAACAGAAAGGTCAACTTAACAGTGCGATAAATAACATGCGTGATCAAAGCTCACCAAGTCTTACATGGAGGCTCTCATGGGGTGGATACCCTAATCCAGTCAAGTTTTGATCTCATTATACACTGAGTGGACTAGAAAAAAAAAATTGCAACATGCCCGCAATTAGATTGAGGTAAACTTAGTCCACCCGATGCCCATATTCCAGTTGTATCTAGTACATAAAAAAACGATCACAGTATAGAATCACTTTATAAACTGGCAGTGATAGATGTGGGTACCATTTTCAAATCAATCAACATAAGTGATACTACTCAAACCATTTAAAATCTTGAAAAACTGATCTTTCACTAATTCCAATAAGAACCCCATCACACAGCCAGATAAAGACCAACTCACTTCACACACTATTGAGACACTACCGTATTTAATCGTTGACTGTTAGGAAATTTAGCCAGCATAGAAGAAATTGATCTTCTCAAAATCTCCCCAATGCCCTCCACCCCTAGCTTAACAGACATATAGAATGCTTCAGGTGCATTGGCAAGAGTGAGCAGGACAGCAAGAGGTTGTATCTCATCATGGTTGTATTCGCTGACAACTCCCGTAGCTCCGCATGTATCATTTATTTGGTCCAAAGCATAGTCAAAGAGCACTAAATACAGATTACGCCTTTCTTCCCTTGAGTTTGCGAGGGAATACTGCATTGAGAATGATTATAGGTAAATAAACTGATGAATTTATATTAGTGTTAGCAGTAAAAGAGAAAAATAAATGTTGATAAACTCTCACAAAGTGGAAGAAAATATGGAAAATTATCACAAATTGAAGCATTATACACTTCATTCTTTAATCCTTTAAGAAAAAGGACACTGGAAGTAAATCATGTGCAATAACTAAGACACATTGAATTGACACAAGGAAACATTCAGATGTTTACTAAATCAGTGTCCTAAATCAAATTTAAGAAACAATCAACTAATTATTAGTCAATTGTGGGTGTTTGGTAGGAAGAAAACTTCTGCGTATGCACATATCCTTCTAGCTATCATTTAGGACTCTTCCATTTATTGCAGTGTTTATTCTTCTGTAAGAATTATTGAAACAGACAGTGATAATTCATCAAACCAGACCTACTTTGAACATAAGGGAAACACAAGTTGGCACATATTCTTCCAAGCTTGGAATACATACTGGGTATCACCTAAATAGCAAAAATACACCACTATCAAAACTAAACAAATGCTGATGGGACCAGTTCATTTCTATCTCTATCTGCCTATCAGGAAGCGTATCTTACTAATGATTCCAAATCCATAAAAGATTATTTGCATACCTCAAGAAAAATAAACTCAATTCCTCCAATCAGATCAACCTGGTCTATCAGAAAAGCTCGAGAGCTTGGATCCGCCTCAGTAGGTTCATTGGGAATAGAGTAAAACATGTTTGTTAAAATGGAAATGAGCTTGCAATGTACTAATTCTGCCCAAGAATTCTTCCTGCTAGTTTCTAGAAGTACTTTAATTACCTGAAAACAGAGAGAAATGCTCAATCAAACCTTAGACTCAAAAGATATTCAATAAGGCATATTGTGATGGCTAATAGAGCAGACAACTTAAAAAAGCTACATGGAGACTATGGTTTCGAACTGCAGAAACAGGACATAAACTCAACGGACACAGCAGCTTCATACCTTCTAAAATAATAAGAAAGTTCGATTAAAGCCTAAAGGGGGAGATCAACTGCAGAAATTGTGGTTAGAATACAGAGTGGAAAGCAAAATAGTACCCGTAAGCTTTACAAGTTCGTCGATAGAAAACACTTTGGCAGATTAATTGTCCAGCAAATCGCTCAGCTTTCTTAAGCGCAGCTAGCATAACAGGCCCATTTTTCAATACACGAATTTGGCAAGCTGAACTTAAGTAAAGTTTGTACAGGTTTAGACTGTTAATCTTTGTTGATTCATGGTAATAAGTTGATGGTTGATACACCACCTTATGCTTAAGAATGAACAGTGGTTGCAACATAATAAAGAGAAGATAGAGGTTATCTTGTATTATCCCTACAGAGAACAAACAGTATGAAAATAATCTCACAGTTAGAGCAATGCAAACGGTAAATTCCATCTCCACAAAGTTACTATATAAGCAACTAGGGAGGAAACAAACTCACCCTTATGTCAAGGCCATTTAGTCGGCTTTTCAAGATTTTCCCTCTATCACAGACGAAATACAGTAAACAGCTCAGGGCAGATGCCCAGACAGACTCTTCATTCTCTTCTGTCTTTGAAACAGTATCAAGCGTACAAGTCAGTGGAAAATTGTAAGAACAAGATAAATGCCAGCTTTAGCAAAGAACAGATAAGGACAACATCACAGCTTAACTTAAATATCTTTTAATATTTACTTAAATGGTTACAATCTCTTCTCTTTTACTGTATTCACCTAAGTCAAATTATTCTCTAAACTTTTCCCATATATTCGTGTGATCAGAATTGTCTCAAAGCACAAGTGCTAGAGTCAAACAAGTTTTAAAAGCACGAAGATCTCCATTCACAAAACTAATATAACTACAAAATCAAGTAACATAGCTTGTAATTTGATTTCTTGATACAAATTGCGCTGCAGTATTGAAGAAAAAAATAGATGATCACATGCGGCAATGAATTCATCTGCACGTCTAATTGTTAGGTCTAAAGAAAGATCAATTCATTCTAAAGATAAAAATATTGAAACTAAGCATAATCCCTACCACAAAAGTAGGTAGGATGATGTTATATTAAAAAAAAAAAACTTATGTCTACCCTTGCAGTGTGCATGTTTGTGATGCCAGAAGAATTATACCTGAATAAGAAGAAGTAGGATCTCAAATAAAATGTTTAAAATCCAAGACTCAAAATTATCAATAGCTGAGAAAGTGCCCATCTTCTTAACAGAAACTGCTTTCCTCATTCCAGGGATAGTAGGGGGAGATTCATCAACAAAATAAGACTCTTGAGAATATTCTTCTTCTATTGTGGAAGCACTGTCAGTTATAATTGGCTCTAATAAATGAGCATGAACACCAAGGTTCAGAATTAAATCAAAAGCACGAGCCCGGCAAGCTGCTTTGGGAGAACTAAGCATTTCCTGTTCCAAAAGTTACATATTAATAATCATGCAAACAACAAGAAGAAATCATCCTCATCAAGATTATGTTGATGCATCACCTCAACCATAGACAGAGTTAGAGGAGCAGCTGTCCCAGAATCTAAAACATACCTACAAAAAAAAAATTTGTCAACAACCTTTTACAGTGATCAACCTACAAAACTGTATGACAGCAAGAACAAAACAAAACTCATGAACCAATGGACAACATCAATAGGCAGATGGTGGAAAAGTTCACTCAACCTTCAAAGATCTTGAAAAGTATGGTAATTGCTTCTATTTCTTCAAAAGTTCTTGACTCAGTAAATATAATGTTTGAGTACTTAGTCACCTAGATCATACTACAGCCATACACAGACAAGAAATTTGGTGGCATAAAATTTTGACTAGAGATAATTACAGGGCAATTGCATTACTATTAAAGACAATTTTGCATGAATCATCAGATCCAGCTAGTTTCTACGTCAGGAATCAGTCAAGGATGAAAACATAAAAATAACACGTCCAATGTACCAAAGTCATCCATGCACAAAGATATAGGCAAAGAAGTACTCAGAAGTGGATATTCCTGCTTAAACAAAAAAAAAAGACAAAAAGAATCGTTGGCAAAATAAGATGTCTGCAGACCTAAAAGCACCAAGTTTGACACTCAAAGGCATCCCAACAGTGGAGTGCATAAAATCATATCAATATAAGCATTGAGAGAACGGGTGTCCAATAATCTGACAATGTCAAGAAATAAGCTTCACAAAATCAGGTCTCTCTCTCCATATTGTGCATACAGATGAGGATTGGCCAGCCTTTGTACATATACACAGAGTAATCACGTGCGTATACATAGGAAGGTGGATCCAGTTTAACTAGTGAGGGCTCGAATACACAAGCGCACGCATAGAAAGAGAGGTTACACATAAAAAAACGAAGTGAATAACAGCAGCCAATAAATGCATAATAACATACATGTCAATAACAAGTTTGACAAGGACGCTCACAGCCACATCCATCGACGGCTTTCCACCATGAGTACTTAATTTGGATGATACTGTCATGAGATTAGCATCTGTTGAAGATGTCTCCGAGCAAACTGCCGCAATCATATCGCATACCTCAGCAGGGTTCAATCGCAAAGGTTGTTGTTCACTGATCCACATCAAAAGATTATAAGAGAGGAGTAATATCACAAAGTAAAAGTTCATTAAGACTGATGATCTAAAATTCCTGTTCAGCTACACATAAGAAGCAAACAGTTTTCATTAAAAATTCAGTCAACGAGACAAAAACTATGCCAAGTCATCCATCAACTGTAATTTCAAATTTTATGTGCAAAAGATTGAAGTGGAAGTAAGGAATATAAGCAGTACAGCATTGGCCAGAGCTTCATACTCAACAAGCACATAAATTAAAAATAAGAGGATTATTCTGGAAGCACCAATAATAACGAATATGAGTAAAATTATTGGAAGAAATAGAGCTACTCAGAGAAACAAAAAACAAAACAGCTGCTAGCAAAGCCAAGTAGTTATGCTGATAACCACAACTGAGGAATCTCATTTTGTACCTATAATGGCGATACTGGAAAAGTGGTCGAGCCTTCGGCCGGAATGTGCACACAAAAGAATCCTCCCTGAAAAATTGTGAAGTGGGATAACTCAGAATATATGTCAGATAATCAGACCTTCTAATTAACCTTCCACAAAACAGCTTCACTTCCTCAAATTATAGGTTTAACATAGAAACAAGCAATTATAAATGTAATGTCTTCATATTATATCTGTAGGTACATTATTTTGCTCACAAACACAGCTTCAATACCATATACACAACAAAAATTCTCAACAATGTACGACAATGAGAACCAAGGTAAAAGGCATGAGCACTGATAGAAAAACACAACATTTAGGGGTAATGTCATAGTACGCCCTCTAATTATAGGCCAAAAACAATCTCGCCCTTCTTTTTTTTTTTTTTTTTTGATAAATAAGAAAGTTTTATTAATGCAAGCGGGAACAGTACAAGAGACTATACCGAAAGCGCTCAAGACAAACAAGCGACAAAACTGAGGAAATCCTCAAAGTCAATAAAAAAACCCCCTAACACCGCATTAGCCCAACAAAACAGGGTAAACAACATAAACCCTTGCAAATACACTAGGGACAACGAGACATCTTCAAAACATCGATTGTTGCGCTCCCTCTAAAGGCACCACCAAAGACAGGATGGAATCATTCTCCAAATAACCTTAGCAACGGGATTAGAAAGCCTCCTATGCCAACCCCAAAGTACCTCCACCACCCTCTCCGGCATCACCTAGTGAAAATTCGTGATGCTAAGAACATGACTCCACAGCCCGCGTGCTAAGGAACAATGCAGAAGCACATGGTGAACCGACTCCCCATCGCCATGGCATAGAAAACACCAATCAGCCATATAGACTCCTTTTCTCCGGAGATTGTCAATCGTAAGAATTCTTCCATGCATGGCCTCCCAAACGAAAAAGGAAACCCTCGAAGGGCACCGAGACCTCCACACTCCTTTCCACGGAACAGCGACGAGATTCCTTCGGGCAAAGCAATGATACATGGACTTTACCGAGAAAACACCATTCGCAGAACCAGGCCAAGACAACTGATCGTCCTCCCCCCGCCGGATCTTCACACGGTACAAGAGTGCATAGAAGGCAGAAAACTCCTGAACCTCCCAATCGTTCGCAGCTCTCATAAAGGGAAGATTCCACACAACACTTCCCTCCCGTACTTCTAAACATTCCGTCACCAAAGCCTCCTTGCACCTGGCTAGCGAAAACACAACCGGGAAGGCCACAGACAAAGGACGGTCACCACACCACCAGTCATGCCAAAAGCGAATCCTCAAGCCACTGCCCACAGAGTACCTGATATGCGAGTGAAAATCAACCCAGCCCTTGGAGATGAACCGCCATAAACTGACACCATAGGACCCCCTGCATGGGCTAGTACTCCATTGGCCGACAGTGCACCCATATTTAGCCGCGATAACAACCCTCCAAAGCCGATCTCGCTCGTGAGCAAAGCGCCATAACCATTTGCACAGAAGAGCCCTATTGAACAACTTAAGGCTACGGAGCCCCAACCCCCCTCGAGAGAATGGGGAACAAACCACCTCCCACTTCACCAGATGATATTTGGAAGGCCCCCAAAGGAAGTCCCGCTGAAGTTTCTCCAACCTATTAGCGACCGCTACCCTCCCCTTATGTTTTGAATATGATCAATTCTCGCCTTTCGTTTGACTTGTGCAGACGGAAAAACATGCCAAAATGACTGAAATGCCCCCCAAGACAATTTTTTTAAAAAATAAAAATAAAATTCAAGAAATAAAGTAAAAATATATAGATTACTGAAATAGAGTTTCAATATTTTTATTTAAAAAACATACCTTTATATATATCCTTTTTTTAATGAATTTTTAAAAAAAATTTAATAATTTTGCATTGGAGGGGCATTTCAGTCATTTTGCATGTGGTTTAACGGTCATTTCAAACATAGGGCGAAAATTGATCATGTTCCAAACATAAGGGACGTGAATTACTGTTTTGAAACTTTGGAGAGCAAGATTGATTTTGGCCTATAATTAGGAAGCGTGCTATGACATTACCTCCAACATTTATATACACAACACATATATATGCCTGATATACATAATATCAATTAGCATGTGCTCGATCCCTTTGTTAGGGAATAAAGGGTGAAATTCAAAATCGAAGACTTCTCTCTCTCTCTCCCTCTCTTTCTCTCTGTGTATGTGTGTTTTTGTCTGTCTTAGATGTTTTTCATTCAAGATTATAGCCTAGGTGAGGTTTAAACACCCCCTTCTTCCCCTGGGAGTCTCGTTGAGTAACCTCATGTCTAAAAAGGGTTTGAGTGCACCCACAATTAAAATTTACAAACTTATGAGCATGCACCACTCGTGTTTAAGTGGTGCCCAGCACATCATGGTCACTATGCCAAACTAGTAGGAAACCCTATTTCTAAGGAGTCCACACTTCAAAGGAACCGAGCTGCACGACGATTTTCTTTGATTCTCTTGGTGCCAAAAATCTTAACACCTGACCTGGGTCAGATTTGGATGCCATAATCCAAAAACCATAACTAGATACAACTAGAGTTTCCCTTTGCTTCTTGCAAGGCAGGTGTCACACCTAATCAAAATTTAGGAGCTAAAGTTAAAAGTAAAAAATGCTGGCCAGTCAGACTTTAAACCCCTAGACAACACTCTCAAGTCTCAACTTGGTCAAGTAAAGTAGCACATATTAACTTTATAGATACTAATATACAATGTTCAATGGATCTATATCCAAAAAGATGTGAAAAAATAACAATAATTGGGAACACTAAACATGTCAAAGCAATCTTTTGAGAGAGAAGAACATGCCAAATTTGACGAGGGCCTGGCTTAGTGCGTTTAGATGCTGTTATTGCTCTCAAGTGGGGCCGGGTGTGGACAGAATTGGAAATTGTAGCTACTGGTGAAGGCTGCAATAGTTGATCAAGATAAGGCAAATCCGCGGTTCCAAAAAACTTCCATGGTTGGCCCTTCATTTTAGCTTCCATGTCTCCGACAAGTAAAGCTGCTGCCCCAACTTCTAGGAAATTATGTGCACTCATATAATGAGGGTTCACAGAACGATCACTGTATGAAAGAACATGTCGAGTTCTCAAGTCACTTATTGGTGAAATAGAAGAAAGAAGATAAATAGCTAAATTAAACTTAGCACATATGTAAACATCCATTACCTTTCAGCAGGCAAAGATGATGAACGATGGTCCCCAAGCCAACGCCACTTTAGAACATCATCGGCAATGCACTCATGATCTACCAATTCATCAACTTTTTCGCTGATTGATAAGTTTGAAACAGATTTAGAAGCGGCGTCTTTCTTCTCTGAAGATTCTCCAACAGTTGCAGGGCTTAATTGCGAATTGAAGGATCTACTCAACAAAGATGACAGTGTTGGAAGTGACTGTCTTGATGTAGGGGGTGCTCCAGCAAAGGCAGCTGGATGGAAAGACCGTTTTGGGATATATTGAGACACTAGGGAACGCACATAATTCAACGACTTCACAAGTGCCCCCAAAGCAAAACTAGATACAGGCAAAGGAGATATATTTGTGGATGCAGTCGATGCACCTGCTTGCTGATCTAAAGATCGCGAACATTGTGACAATCTTCGGTTTGGACTAGTATCACACTCAGCAATTGTGTTCAAGCAAAACCGATCTATTTGCAGTAATGTCTCCTCACTTGGTTTGTATCTGTATAAAATAGAAGGAACTTTAAACTCCAAAAATGAAAAGAGCGACCTAAGAAAATGGCTTTTTTTCAACAGGTATTCCGGTGGCAGATAATCTTCACACATACGGATCTTAGCATAGAGCAGTAAGCACCACTAACACAAAAATATCAGGTAGTCCCCCAAAGGAGGTTTCTTAAAATCCATATCAAGTTGAATCAACTGAAAAATAATTCAACAAGTGAATCCACCTACTTTTTCTTTTTCTTCAGAAAGAGACAAAACTGAAAGGGCAAATTGACAATTTGGCCAAAGAACTAGCAATTTAGAAAATGAACATTGCTAGAACATCAACGATGGTTCACACATCAACTATTAGGTATAAATTGAAAACCAGATGTTCCAAAGAAAATACCGTAGAAGATGGCGTTTCAAAAGTGCCACACACCTTGCAACTACAGCCGGGCTGGTGGAGAAAAATAAGAAACACGTGTAAGTTGAAGGAGAATGCAGTAACAGACATTAACCAACATATCATGCTTAAACCAAAAGCAATGAAATTTCAAGCATTGAATACATTATAGAACCAAACAAGATATATAAACTTAATTTTTTTGGTGAGCATTGCATGCATACAGTTATTTATACTCATCCCCTCAAAAAGGAGGTCTTACTCTTTTCTTCTATCCCAAAATGAGTGTCCGATTTCTTTAGCTCAAAAGATTAAACTGTTAAATTTTCAGTCTCCCCTTACCCCCATAATATAGATCTCTTGACTTGGGCCGTCGTGTGGAGAAGGCGTTGGTTCTAGCCCAGGAACCTATCGAGCATCACCCCGGGCTGTCGGTCATACTGGGCTTACAGGCCTTGCCTGGTGGTGTGGAGAAGGCGTTGGTTCCGGCCTAGGAACCTGTCGTGCATCACCCCGGGCTGTCGGTCATACCAGGCTTACAGGCCTTGCCTACTGGTGTCGAGAAGTCGATCATCCCAAGCATTCAGGGCAAGATTGGGCTTACTGGGCACGCCGGGCATACCGGTCTTGATCTTTCTCTCACCTCTCAAGGCTTACCGGGCACCCTTCCTGCGAGTCCAGGCCGGGCCAGCCAGTCATTCTGGACTAGGAACCTGAGGGGTTTCACCCCGATCTGTCGGTCGTACCGGGCATACCGGTCTTGCCTGCTGCTGTGGAGAAGTTGTTGGTTCCAGACCGGGAACCCCTAGGGGAACCTGTGTCATTCATCCTAGGCATACAGGGCAATACTGTGCATACTGGGCTGACCGGGCATACCGGTCTTGACTGGGCTTGCCTTGGGGCTAACCGGTCACCCAACCTGCAAGACTAGGCAGTGCCAGTCGAGGGACTAGTGTCAAGCAGCTGGGCTTACAGGTCATTCTTCTGGAGTTGCGGCTCTCCAGTTTTCCGAACCTACCGCATCGCCTGGAGGCATGGCTGGTGATGCCCACCACCAGCTGTCGGTGGTACCTTCCTCGTCGGTGACGTTTGTGGCTGGTGGTGACTGCCAGGAGGGAGCTCCGAAGCCAGACCTTTCGGGGGTGCGGGGCGACTTCCCGGTGGCTTTTTCGGGGACGATCATGTCGCCAACCATCGGAGCATTGTCTGCAGATAAGGTTTTTTCTTCTTCAGAGGGGTCTGTTGGCTCCCAGGTTATCGATTTGGATGCGGATCCAGACATTAGGCCTATGGAGGTGTCGGCTACGGTAGCTGGAGCGATCGAATCCTTCTCGGCTACGGTAGCTCTTGATGACAATGAGGGTCCAATGAGGGAGGAGATGAAGTTGGTTCCTTCAGGCCCTCATTCAGAGAGGCTGGAGCTACCTGAGGTGACCGGGTTGTCAGATGGGCCAGTGGCTTTGGCGGATACGAGCTTGATTTGTGTCGAGAGTTCATTTGGACATTTAGCGGGGAAATCTCCGGAGTGGGTCTTAGATATGGTTTCCTCTGTTGGCCATTTGGTTGGCCATTTGGTTGGGGTGTCGTGTGACAGTCACGAGCAGGAGCTGAGGAATCTCTTTGCTGCGTTGAAGAGCGATAGGGTGCAGCTTAGTTCAAAAAAGTCTAGAAAGTCAAGGGGCAAGATGTTTAGGGAGCTGCAGGGTTTGAATTCTTCGGTTAACTATGAAGGGTCTTCCTCGATCGCTCGGAAGACTAAGGACAAAGGGAGAGCATTTTCGTAGAGTGGGCAATCTTTGGAGGGGTGAGGTCGGGGGCACTGTAACTGTGGTTTATATTTGGTGCTTGTGGTTCTATGAGCTTTTGGTTCATATCGGGTGCATTGGACAAATTAAGGAGGTGGTTGCCCAGTTGTTAGGCGACGGTTGGAAGCGGTCGGGTGCAATGAGTCTGTGGATCATATCTTCCTGCGTTGCTTGGTGGCTCTGGACATCTTATGAAGGAGGGGTTGTGGGCGGTGTTGTCTTTGGGCCTTTGTGTTGTTGGGTTCCCTTTTCTAGTTTCTCCTTTTTCTTAGTTTTCTAATTTGTTTGTGATAGGGTTTTCAGTATATTCTCTTGTACTGTTAATCTTGTTGTTGTGTGTTCCTTATTTTTCTTCTCTTTAATAAGATTGGCTTACTTATCAAAAAAAAAAAAATGAGGTGTCATGTTGAAGGCATGTTTTCTTTCCTTCTCTTTTAAGCCTGCTTTTCTTCTTCTTCTCTGCTTCCCTTGAAAAGTTCTCTGCATTTACTAATGAGTTCATAAACTAAACTCACAAAACATTCCATCTTCCCTAAGCCAAACCCCTCCCCCACATCTTTTACTCCCCTATTTGTTATCATTATCATGCTACTAAGGCTTCAACTATATATGTACCAAAACATGTCATATTGATGTATGTCGATAACCTTGGGTACAAAATAGTGGAAGCAAGAAACTGAGGTTTCAAACCTTCCCCCCCCCCCCGGAGGCGCAGGCAATGCTAAAAATAGTTAGGAAGATTCAGTTCGGGGCAGATTCTTAATCTGAAAGACTGTAATGGATAGATGATTCATTTCAACAGATGTGAGTTACATATTTGGGGTCATACCAAATACTATCATGTAATGAATTTTATCAAAACATGTATCTGTTGGTACATTTGAGAATCTCATACTGCAAGATATCTACCTGACAATGATTTTCTATTGCTATCCCAATTATACTAGTTTGACTAAGGTCCTAATGTCCTACAAACATCAGAATTGTATATGACACCATCATATCACGCCATTCATGTTGAATAGCGTGAACCATTTGATAAAAGATATTAGTTTTCACCATAACAATAAGCTATATAACAAGAAACGGGATGGCAGAACTTGTTTCTTTCACATAAGCTACTTTACAATATCATTGTTTAGTTAAGTTCCATTCATCATTGGTGCATGTTGCCTTCTATCGCAAAGACACATCTTAATCTATATAAGTGAGGCACCAATGTATACTGACCAAAATAAGGACTTCCACTACAGGAGTACAGGTGACAGTAGGGCTGTCCAAGATCCGGTCCGGGCCAGTTCGGTCCGGTTTGGCCGGCCAAACCGGAAATTTTATAGAGCATATAGACCGGACCGGACCGGTCCCCGGTTTAACCGGTCCGGTCTGGGCCGGTTTTGGGTTGGGTCATGCCATTTTGGGCCGGTTTTGGGGTTGGGCCTTGCCATTTTGGGCCAATTTCCGGTTTGGACCGGTTTGGAGAGGTATACTCCGGTCCGGTCCCGGGTTTTCATGAGGGTAACCCGGAACCGGACCGGAAGACACCGGTTTACCGGTCCGGTCAACCCGGTTTCAAAAAAGTCAACCGGTTTTGGTCAAAACTGGTCCGGCCGGTTTTTTGGACAGCCCTAGGTGACAGTAAGGGAGCTGATGCAGACACATCAGCAATTGATGAATAGATAAATGAGTATTGCAAAATCCCCAAAAATTAAAGCTACTAAAGTTACCTGCGCTCCCTCTCTGCAATTGTATGTTCTAGAATTACACTATAAGCCATGTCAGTTGTTGAAGGAGCTGCCAGATAGTCCTGTCATTATTACATTCAACCTTTGAGCATTTAAAAATAATATCCATGAAAATCCATTCAATATGAAGATGTCATGATACACAAATGAATTCTAAAACCAAATGGGTCCTGGGGTCAATGAGCTACACCACCCACAGTTGTCAACACATTGACCCCTGCTTCAGGCCGAGACATATGTACTAACTCAAGCTGTGAAACTCTAATCAATTCACTTCAATCACCAGAAACGTGATTACTGTTTTCAATTAGAGTATACATTTGCTTTACAACCAGACCCGAGTTAATTCAACCATCCATGGTAGTCAAGTGCCACTGCCACCGACGACAACATTTTCAAAACAGGGTAGCAGACTTCTGTCCTAACTGACCCCAATGAAAGACAATATCATGCGCTTAGGGAAAAGAAAAAAGAAGAAGAAAAACAATGTCATACGAGACTCGATCAATGTCACAAAATTACAGCAGCTGATAATCCCAGAAAGAGACTCGATCAAGCGTAATTAAGAAGCAACTACACAGGCATTCAAATTTCGAAAACTACGTGAAATACATCCACCAAATTTCGAGCACAGTTTCAGCACTAATTTTCTGCTTGGTAGTATTAGCATAGAAAATGTATGGAGCTAACTTAGCTAAATTAGGTGTTACTCTTTTAGTGCATTCGGGGAGCCAACGCTAATTTAGCTCATCTTAGCTGAGCTGTCCACAGCTTCAAAACAAAACATATACGCAACAAGAGACGCAAACATTTTCTCGCCTTTCCTTTTCTCAGCAACCAGCCAGCACACAGTTAAGCCCACTAGCCAACCAATTAAGAATCAAATTCCCACAGAAAAGCACATCAAGACCCAGATTCCAATGCCAAAACCAAACATTACAAAATCCCATGCAACCCCCGCACCCAAATCAAAGAAGAAGAAAAAAAACGAACCCGGAGAGCCCTCGAAGCTTCGGAGACGACCACGGCCGAGGGGCCCCAATGGTGCGGGGTAGCAGCCGTGGAGGCGGAACACGCTGACGACGAAGACGAGGACAGGCAATCGGAGACAGCTCGGTGCAGCGGCTCCGGCGGCTTCTTGAGCAACGAGGATCTCAGGCGCGAGACACCACCAACACCGCCAGTCTGTAGCAGAGAGCTCCCCGGGCTCCGCGAGGGGCTGAAGCTCGAAGACATGGATTCGTATGAGTGCATCGGAATCTAGTGAATCCGGCGGTGAACTTATAATTGCTACCAATAACAGCAAAGCTGTTCTCGTCTCCTGCGTGTTTTGCACTACATTTGAAGCAAAATTATTGTGAAAGTGAACTGTTCGTCGTGTGAAACTGAAAGAAATTCTGAGAGAGAGAGTTTATTAGCTGTACGTATAGGCGTAGTTTTATGAGGTTTATTAGCTGGCATGCGCTATATATATAGTTTCTCACTTTTTAAGTTTTGAGAGCACTCGGAGCAGGCATGAGAAGGATTAAGGGGGTCCACATCTAGGGCTGAGTAGGAGTGGGACTGACGTGGGATTAACTTACACTTGCCTTTTCAAACAGGTCCAAATGACGAAGTTGCCGTTTAGATGGGTGGTCCTTCTACAAGTGTCCCCCAGGGGTGAGTAACGGTGGTCGGTGGCAACGCCAAAACCAATACTGCCACTGCCACTGCCACTGCCACTGCCACTGCTAAGGCGGGTGTCAAAATATAAACACTGACACATGCAGGCAGCAATAACGGGCTTTGTCTGTGCCTGTTGAAAGTGTAACCGTTACTGTGTAACCGTTTTAATCATCGAGTAATCGTTTAGAGAGGAAGACGTCAATAGCAACGACGCGGGGAGAGAGAGAGCGCGTTGGAGAGAGTACAGTAGGGAGAGGGAGAGACAATCGGGACTTCATTTGAAATCCCTATTTTGTGAATAAGGCGTTGTTCTCTTTAAAGCCATTTGATTGTTTTTTAAACAATAATCGTTTCTTTTTAAAAAAAATTAAAAAATAGTGTGATTAACCGACGGCACCGCTGAGGTATTTGAGGAAATGCTCAATCGACTCTAGCATCGAGAATCAGTAAGGGAGCGATTCCCGGTGCTAATGTCGGTAATGATTAAACCGCCAACGGCGGTGAAACTGCTCACCCCTAGTGTTGCTGCATTTTTATCATTGTTATTACATGTACTTCTATATGTGTGTTTAACAATATGTATGATATTAGATTTGTATAGTTTTTATATATATTTGTAATTATTCATTTATTTTAGAAGAACTTTGCCATTTTTTAGCCCAAACAATACGAGGAAAGACAAATCTAAAGTCATAATATAGTAGCAGAATCTTCACTACTAGCCTCGAACTAATACTTAAATAATATTTTTAATTGGACTAAATTTAGTTCTCAAACTACCAAAATACATTAATATTCATCATCCGATAAAATAAGAGAATAAGTTACGATAACCCTTCCCCCTCTTACTAAGACTACATAATGCTCTTGTAAATTATGGTAAATACCAAGTATATAAGCAGTGATTTCAAATCCAGAGGTTAAACGTACTCTGTTTGGTTTTTTGAGAGTGATAGTGGAAAAGCTTGCACATAAGTCACATTTATTGTCACCATACAGAACCGTATATGAGGTTTTCACCTAATACAACTCCTCGTTCAATTCTTTTGAAAGTCGTTGGATCATGGTCACATTTTCATTTATTTGGAGTCTGAGATCTTCTTCATTTTTATTTACTTATTTTTGTATTATTTTCCCTCTATTTTTTTTATTCCCTTCCATTTTATACAATATCTTGGATCTAGCTATCATTGGTGATCTAGCTATCATTGGTGAATTTTTACAATTTGATGATTCGACATTACAAATTTTAGTTAAAGGCTTAAAATGATATTTGATCTATTATTCATGGAAAAATGGTGTTTTATAATATATTATTACAAAATATCATAATAGTTGAAAAAAGCAATCGAAAATGGTATATGTTTCATCCACAAAAACTTCGGTTCAAATTCAAAGAAACACACGCTTGCACAATGCTTAATTGCTTCTTATTCACTTCCTATATTTACAGGGCGTGTTAAAATTTTACTTTTACTTATATCACTCATTCACTAATTTTAATACCACATCTTTTTTTAATAATAACACAAAATTTTAATAAATTTTTGATAAATTTATTAAAACAAATTTAGATGTGTTTGCATATTAAAACTTTAGTTTATCGAGAGTTTGTGAAATAAGTAAAAAGAGAGATGATTTGAATAAATTTTTTATATTTATTGTAATGAAAGGAGATGATATAATGATGTGAAATATATTATTTTTATAGCTACTTAGTAAGTAAAAATTTTGGGATAAAAATATTTTTAAAAACACCAAAAAAAACCACCGAGTCAAATAGCATAACAAATTATACTCCCAATGCTTTAGTTGTTTGTTGTAATAGATAACATATGCTTTACAAAGTAATGACTGATTAATACCAGTACGAGGCATTACAGAACGACAAGACGTTTTACTACCGTTTGAGCAAATTTGGGGTCTACATTCGCGATTGGGTGCTACTCGCACCGATCTTATCCAAGACCACAGCCAACAATTTCATGCGAATCTGAGCGTACACGTGGCCATCCCATTCTTTAACGACGAACTGATCCCCTCGGCTTAGAGCAACCATAAGAACATTCCTAGCAGACTCTCTATTCTAACATTTTGGTTAGAATAGAGAGCTAATTTAACCAAAAATTTAAAAAACACTCCTCAACAGCCTCTTTATTTTAACAAAAAATTCAAAGAAGTAAACACTGACTCTCTATTTTTATAGAGTCACTATTCACCTCACTATCTTAAAATATTAATATGTATATTTTTTCTTTTTTCTTTTTTTTTTTTTTTTTTTTTTATTTTTAAAAAATTATTGTTCATTTCACTGTCTTAAAATTTAAAAAATTCCAACAGTTTGTAAAATAAATACCTATTGATGCACTGTTCACCTCACTACCTTATTTTCATTTCACTAATGGGTCAATACCTACGTAGGCCACGGTTAAAAACTCGACCGGAGGGGCATTCATAAGCTTGGTGGCTCCTTCCACCACAATTGATGCAGACGATGATAGAAACACAGTCACGGCTGATATGGCCACGTTGGCCACAATTACGGCAAATAATATGACGGAAAGGACCTCCTGTCTCGGACGCCAGACTTGATTTGGGGCACTGGCGGGCCATGTGACCTGAGATTTTGCAGATGTTACAAACCAGTTCACTCGGGCAGTCACGGGCAAGGTGACCAGTTTTACGGCAATTGTGGCAGGCCTTCTCGTTCCTGCAATCAACAGCAAGTGTCCTGGCTTGAGGCAGTTGTTGCAGAGCCTTGCATCATGAGTTGGAAGACTGGGGCTTATGCAATCGCGAGCCAAGTGCCCCATCTTACCACACATATGGCAAACTGGATAATTGGGGCATTGACTTGCAAAATGTCCCGGCTCCTTACAGTTCCAACACATAGTTCTTGAGTTGCATTCGACAGCAATGTGGCTTAAATAAGATTTCAGAATTACAAAGCAATCGGCATGTTTCTACTGACATCAGGTTAATTGGTAAACTAGCAAATCAGGGCTCAGCCATTTAAGGAGACAATTTCTCTTAATGCAACAAGAGGTCCTCACCCTGGAAGTCCGCAGTTGTTGCATACAGTCACATTTGGACAGCCTCTGGCAAAATGCCCAGGTCTTTTACACTTGTAGCACATGTAATCTTGCCTGGAAAGTATCAGCACAATCAGATATGATATACACCAAGAATTGACAGTGGCAACAACAAGGTCACAGTTTTAAGATTATGGGGGCCAAGCACCAAAATATCACATATTGGAAGTTTCACTTCTTGATAGGTGTTTCAGAGTAAATACTGGTACCAATAAACATTTACTCTGCATTAATAAAGGAAATAACTTAAACGAATAATTGAAGCAAAAGTATCATGGGCAAGACACCTGAACAATGCTTCAGGTCTTTACATACACACTACATATTTAAGAAGCCCCAAGGCTTGATAACAATATCGCTGTTTAATTCAAGCTTCTCATCTCTTCTTTCTCTTCCATACTCTTTTGCAAAATGATTTTAATTCAGTACCAGAAGTATCATATCAAGATTGGTTCTAATCACTTCTATAGTTCTATTCACCTCCAGCAAGGGCCCCTAATGTATACTATGCTATTCAACCAGCCTTGTCCCGTTACTAAAACTAAATTTTTGAAGCTAAGGAGAGGTAATACTGTTTATTATAATTTGTATAGAACTAAACTAATCAGTGTGGGAACAAAACAGCCTGACCTACAACAGCTCAGCAGGACTACAAGGAGTATAGCATATTGACCACAATGTACACGCACACACTTAAGGAGACACCAACTTAAGGTAGTTTTATCTCAATCCACGGTTATTAAAAATTGTGTGATTGTGGAACTCTGCGTGCATAAGCCTGTAACATCAAAATGGTTATGAAACGAGTACATTCCATAGTGGAAAAAAAAACACCCTACAAGAAAAAGAATGGGAGGCCTAATTAGCTTGCAACAACAAAGTAGAATGAGCAGTAAGAAATAAATATATATGGTTAGAGCATATATTAAATCCCACGAAAAATAAATTTTATTTAAAAACAAATTTTTATTGATCAACGTGAAAGGACATTGCCCTAGACACTAGCAATACGCACGCAAAAATGTTAACTCATGAAAACGCACGAAAGGAATTCATCAAAACATAGTCCTACCGGTAAGTGCGGCAGTCCCTTGGGCAAGGAGCATCATGGAGAGATGCACGATCACTGTTTCGAAACCTGTTGGCTCGTGGTGGGCTTCGTCTCTGTTCCCGACTCATCTGAAAAACCTGCTAGTAGTTCTCTGAGATATCCACAATAGACAAAGATCCAAGACCACCACCGACTCTAAAGGTAATGAAGCCCAAGCCAAACCAGCAAAGGAGTTTCTGCATCCAAACTGTGACCTGCGAGAGAAAGACAGAAAACCAAAACACGAGAATGTTACAAATTCTGTATCCCCTCTCTCCAGTTTGACACACAAGCACAGAGGAAGTATAGACCAACACATTCTCATTTCAAACTGGTCTAAGGGAACAGCCAAACATCAGTCGAAAGAGGGTAGAGTGAGAATACAAAGAGGGAAAGAAACAGAGAGATTTAAAGGAATTTTAGGATATCGTGGATCAATATCAGCTGCTTCAACATCAAGCGGAGAAATGCAATGACTGATGTCAATACCTAATGTAGGTAGGAGAGGGGAATAAATTTTGCTTTTTCTTTCCTGGGAACTCAAACAAGAACCCATCCCGCCACTCCTAGAACACTACCAGACGAAGTTCAATAGCACTTCTGCGGGAAATAAATACCTTAGAGGAAACAGAACTGGAAAATCGGAGAGAAGGCCTAGCCTGCGGACAAGGGGCGTCGAACCCCGGAAGTACCCTCCCCTAAGGGGAGGAGGTAACCACTGAGCTAAGGCTCAGGGTTAAATCGGAGGGCTACTTGCAAGTACAGAATCAACGATAAAAATATTGCACCTTCGTTATTAACCAAAAATTACACTAACATATCGATGAATTCCAATTCTTTGATTTAATTCTTATGACTTGGTCCTGGAGATTGTCGCACATCTGCACGCATGCATCAATTCCTCAGTTTTCTGTACATGCATGATGCAACCAGCACAAGTTCATATCTAGCCCAACCTGTACATGCAACAGCAGCAACAATGACCCACTCAGTTTGTATTCCTCAGTTCAGTTTTCTGTACATGCAACAGCAGCAACAATGACCAAACAATGTACCTCCATCGCTGGCCAACAAGAAATAAAATCTAACTCACTAAACTAAGAGATCTTTGAGCCTCCATTTCAACGTTGATTCACAATGGACCTTACAAATCAAACGTGTTAAGAACTCAAATCTGCATATCTAACGAAAATCTTAATTATCAACACGAACAACGCCCCACCGCTGATGAATATATTCGCAGCTCGCATAACCAATTGAGCTCTTTCTTTTATTGGGAACCAAATCCAATAGAAAAAAATTTCAGTTTCGCTAATTCTGAGTTCTCTCACCAACCAAACAGAACGTGAAGGAGAGAAGTATATTGGCAATAGATCTTGCAACTTCTTCATCACCAGACAAGCAAACCGTGAAAGATAGCAATCACATATAATTATATCAGTAAAGCATATTTGAATCAAGAAAGAACATACCTTACTAACACCAGAACAACCGTGAGATGCTATTGAAACAGAAGCTGAGGAAGACCTACGGTAGCCGGTAGGAGTTGGGGATCTGAGAGCGCAGAGGTTTTAAATCATGTTCTTAAATCGTAGGAAGATGAGCATGGTGTCATAGGCGCCACCGTAACGGTAGTGATCGAGTTGGCCGTTGGATTGGGCGGTTGCCACCTTTTGAAGGATACGTTTTGATTGGATTCAGTAATACATAATCCCATTTAGTTCGTTTATTTTAGAAAAGATCAATAATTTGGAAAAACGTCTGTTCCTTCCCCGTTTTTGTTTCTTTTGCAGGCATATAATAATTTCGGTCAAAAAATATTTGAGAAAATATTAAAAAGATAAAAAGGACGCGAAATGGTCCATAAATAATTTGAGAAGACGTCAGGGAATAGGAAAATATACAGTTACAACTGGAATTATCCGAATAACGACTTATCTAAGGAGTGATGAGTTAACACTCAACTGGCATTGTTAAATAGACGAAGAAATGGATTAAGCGTTGCGTATCCTATCTACAAAAAAAAAAAAGCGTTGCGTACCGTTTTGGTTTGCTAACTGCACACCTTGGTCTAGATGACAGCCACTTGGTTGATGTATTTTGAAATATATGAGAAATGCAGAAACCATTGAGCATAAAATCACCTCAAAAAAATTTAAATAAAACCTACCGTGTGAGCCCAGCCCACTGGTTTGCCAAACAAGCTCACAAGAAGGCAAAAGGTCGAATTGTGTTATTTCAACAAGCGTTTGCCAAACTAATTTACAAGGTACCCAGAACTTGTGGTGATTGGTATGGAACCCATGTAAACATCCGTAGGTGAAGAGCTGAATATATGCATCAGATACAAAATAATCAACCTAGAGAAACAAAAACATCAGATGTTTTACAGATTACACGGGTGAGCCTGCGACAAACATTTATGGATGTGCTGTCTCCAAATAGCGCTTAACTGCAGAACTAACAACTTTTTCCATGGAACAGCCAAATGCAGTAGTAGTGCAGAGAGTAATTGGATTGAGAAAATGCAGTAATGCATACCATTCTGATGGCAAAACTGCATTCCTCACAGAAAAAGTCGCAAATGAAGCAGCTCACCAGCCCATCAATGCTTTTCTAACTGTGTCCACAATCCGATTTCTAGCTCGACTGATTGCCAAGTGGAATTCACGTGTTTCATCCAAGAGAAATCTGTAGACTTCCAATTGGCGGTCCGACGTTGAATGCCTTACAATTTCAGCCTAAACCATCAATGAAGAGATTTCAATCATGTGTGTGTGTGAGAGAGAGAGAGAGATCCCCATGTAATGAAACTACAAATCAAAATTCATGAGAATTTCTCTGGTCAATTTATTACCGAGAAAATGCAGATTCCTAACATTTTTAGTGCAGACGTGACATCATAGAATACACGGGGCCTTCCCTTTCCACAAAACTCAACTGGATTAGCAACCAAGAGTTCTGTATCAGGGCCTCGGTTGGTAATAATCACCCGCAGCGGATGAAGCATCTCCTCTTTTAAGCGAGCACACAATGCAAGCTGCCTCTCAGAGTCCATGATCTTCTTCCCATCAGACTGTTGGATAAATAGCTCTATATTCCTGAAGCCTTTAATGATTGAAGAAAGTCTACCATAGACAACCTAAAAGAGCAAAAATAAGACAAGCTTACAGTGTTAAACTCCATATAGCAAGCATAAGTCAAAATATCACCAACGTAGGGTTATCAACCAAAAGTCCTGGATGGTTTGTTTGGAATACGGTCTTATCCTTCTGCATTGTTTTGCATTAAGTGGCTGCTCTCAAGACTGGGGCCTACTAAAAAGACTATGACTGCATATGAAAATGTTTCTACTTTAGGGTCAAGCTACGATTCATTAACAGAATTAGAAGGCCACGTCCATCCAAGAAATCTCTATCTCATAAAAAGTAGAAGCAGGTGACAGGAACCTAGAGTTAAAAGGGGACAACTACATGTACTGGATAAGGGAAAAGATTATTAAGGTTCCAATTAAGAGAACCCAGTAACAACGAGTGGAAGATCTGGCACTCTGTACTGTAATCTAAAGAGAGCTGGGAATCAGGCCTCAGCATGTTCAATGAAACAGTCATAACCAGCCAGGGTTGAACAGTAAGAAAGGAACTCATGACTAAGTACCTGAATATCAGTCCTTGGAGGTCCTCATGATGTCATAAACCAGGCCCTTTTGATCAAAACATTGCACTTGAAGCAAAGTATGGGTTGGGCTCAACAAATTGTCTAATGCGACACTTGCCTTCTTTCCTGCTGACATATCTGGGCTGAGAGCTTGCAAGACACGGATGTCCTTGTCTGTCGGCTCACAATTGAATAATTCTTCAGCAACAGCTGGTGGAAGAGAGGAATATGTTGAGTGAAGTGAACCAAAAAACTTTAAAGAAAAACTTTTTATAACAAGTGAAAATAAGCTTTTACACATAAGACAGAAGCACACTTACTTTTCTCCAAAATATTTGTCTCACGTCACTCCACTTCTCACAAAATCACTTATCTCATTTTTCTCAATCTCTCCTTCCTACTGCACGGCACACACAACTTGACTTTTCACCTCTTTTCTACTTTTTCTACACTACACATCACACACACATTTTCTACTCATACTAGGACACACAACTTTTCGGCTTCACCAACTCTACACTTCACTTCTCCTATTTATAGGCATTGTAAGTCGGTGGGCTAAGGCTTGCCGTTCGTTCATTAAGTCGGCAAGTAAGTTGGTCTAGCTTCATCTAAAAAGTTCTTTCTTTGCCTACACTACCACATTCCAGATCTCTCCATTAGCTGAATTCTCTTGATTGTCCTAGAATCTTCCAGAGAAAAATATGTACTGAATTTAACACTCCCCCTCAGCATTTATTTTTCCTCGATCCAACAATTCATGTAAGTATGCATTCTTTACATTCATTTGCCAAAGCTTCCATAATTTTTCAGTATCCAATATCAGTAGCATATCATCTGCTGTCTTGATATTTGCCGATTCTCCAAATGTTTTGCTATTATCCGATTCTTCAGCCGCTAATGGTGTTTTGACTTCATCGGGATTTCTTGACGCCAAATCCCAAATTTTATTCTTCACTAATGCAACAATCTTCTCTTCAATTGCTTTTCTTCGCGCTTTTTCTTCAGGCTCTTCATCTGTTGTTTTATACTCACCAGTCTGTCGCGGTCTTTCTCTTTCTTGTTCACCCGACATATCTGACTCTCCTTCCTTTCCACTGATTAGAGATATGAGTTCCTCCACTACCTGACCATCTTCCTGTTGGTCATCCTCTGGCTCAACAATAACACATATGGCTATCTCATCAAAGTCTATCTCTTCTTCTGAGTAGACTTTATCTTCAAGGCTTACCAGAGTGGAAGGTACTTCAAAATCTCACTCATCTTCACTCTCATATATATTGTTATCTATAGTGGCAAAATAAGCATGAAAGTCCCACTCATCATCACTATCATACGTACTTTGATGAATGTCGGATGTTACCCAATTGCCTTCAACATGCTCTTTCTTGAATCTGCAATCTCGAGCATAGTGTCCTCTGCGACCGCAATTATAACATTCATCATTTCACTGTTTGCAATGCTGATTGTCTGTCCATTGAGCTCCCCCTGACTGTGAGCTTCTCTTCTGAGGATTCAACGACTCTTCGTCTCTCTCCTCCTCTTCTTCATCATCGTCTTTGCCTTTCTTCTTAAAGTCGGAGCCCCTCCGAAACTTGTGTCGACCTCTCCTGCTGCTGTACAGTGCCTCCTCTTCATTCTTTATTGAGACCCCGGCTAATTGCCTTGCTAAGGTTTCTTGATTGGCCAGTAAATTTTCCAGCTCCTCCAAGGAAGGTTGGGTTGGCCAACCTTGGACCGTAGTAATAAATCCGTGGTATTCGGGTCTTAACCCATGGATAATAATTCTCCTTATACGTTGCTCATTAATTTTTGCAGAAGAGTCTAACTCAGAAATTTCTCGGCAAAGAGACTTTACCTTAGTAAAGAATTGATGAATCGTGAGCTCCCACTGCGTAGTTGACATGAGCTCATTTTCCAATAATTGAAGCCTCATATCATTTTTTCTTGAGAAACGGGCTGCCAATGTGTCCCATGCATCCTTCGGTGTGGTGACATGTTGGATGTGCTCCAACACTTCTTTCTGGACAGTTATCTTGATCGCGAACAATGCTTTCTCAGCCTTAATTCGCCACTTTCAGAGTGCATCGGCATTCTCCGCAGATGGTGGCGTGGAGTCACTTCCTCCAACGATCTCCCAGAGATCTTGACCCTGCAAGTATGACTCCATGCACGTCTGCCAGGTGGAATAATTATGGTCATCAAGCTTTTCAACTGTGCCAGCAAATTGGAGATCCGCCATCGTGACTTAGTGTCGTCTCACGTCCTCCCAAGTAAGCTTAGTCTCAGACTATCGAGCTTCACAATCCCAGATTGTGCACGAACAATGATCTCTCGAGCAGCACCTTAACACGGTCCCTAACCGCCTTGACTCTCTACCAACAACTTTTTCCCTGCACAACTCCGAAATGACTGCAACCGTCCCACTCTGACACCGGTCCTTGACCGACTAGCTCTGATACCAAATTGTTGAGTGAAGTGAACCAAAAAACTTTAAAGAAAAACTTTTTATAACAAGTGAAAATAAGCTTTTACACATAAGACAGAAGCACACTTACTTTTCTCCAAAATATTTGCCTCACGTCACTCCACTTCTCACAAAATCACTTATCTCATTTTTCTCAATCTCTCCTTCCTACTGCACGGCACACACAACTTGACTTTTCACCTCTTTTCTACTTTTTCTACACTACACATCACACACACCTTTTCTACTCATACTAGGACACACAACTTTTCGGCTTCACCAACTCTACACTTCACTTCTCCTATTTATAGGCATGGTAAGTCGGTGGGCTAAGGCTTGCCGTTCGTTCATTAAGTCGGCAAGTAAGTTGGTCTAGCTTCATCTAGAAAGTTCTTTCTTTGCCTACACTACCACATTCCAGATCTCTCCATTAGCTGAATTCTCTTGATTGTCCTAGAATCTTCCAGAGAAAAATATGTGCTGAATTTAACAGAATACCCCTGCAACCGGTCGTACTCTGGTCCTGCCAACTGAAGTTCACAGGTAATAAAACTCTTTCTAAGAGCAGCCATCAGATGTTCACACACATCATCTCGCCTTTTTTGCGTGCCCAATAGTTCCCTGTGACAATACAATACATAATCATGGTTCAAGAACTAAAACATCAATAAAATGCAACCCACCACTCTATCAAAATAGGTGGAAAATGTCATAAAATTAACTCAGGCTAGGATAAAAAAATGAAGAAGAAAAAGATTCAGCTCAATTCAAATATGCGTTGAAGCACACATGAACCATCGTAGAATTACTCACATGACATCAGTGATGAAGAACAAATCCAGAACCCTGCGATCCGGGGTTGGCATCACGTTTACTCTTTGAATTGTAAGTTCAAGCTCACAGAGTACCTTGGTAATATCTGTATACATGAGGAACAATATATATATCAGCTTATTTTGTGGAAAAGAATATCAACGAGAATGGATTTTCTTTGTACGTACCATGCAATGATCCCCTTTGATCAAGGCACCAAACCTTTAAAAGGTATAGTGGAGATGGGGAGGGATCACTCGGTTGCTGATATAAGTAGTATGAAAACAACCAAGAAGGGCATACAGATAGAAGCCTGCTTTTCAAGCTTTCCCAATCAACTTTCAGTAAGCTATTATGTGGAACAACCCACAGTACTACATAACACCATCTTCCATCCTTCGAAAAATCTGCAAGAGATAATTCTCTATTGTTGATATATCATATAAGGATGGATGAAAGAAGGAAATACAATTTTTGCTCTAGGGCAAAAATGAACCAAAATTCCGAAGAATCACTTCAACTTACATAAATAAAAGATTATCATTTCCTTGGTTATAAATAAGTTGAAGGAATACTAACTCTGAGGCTACCCAAACACGTCTGAGCTACATAATTTTCAAACGAACAATCAAAACGAGCAAAGGTAAGATAGTGTGAAAATAGAATCCGGAATCCGAATGGGAATCGGAATCCGCCACATTCAACGACTTGAACCGGCATCGGCGACCCATAATTGTACAGCAAACAAATTTTTCAACAAAGAAAAACAGATTTCCAAGGAACTCGCTACTGATGATTGAACGACATGTTTTAAGCGATTTAAATAAATCGAAACTTATTGAAAGAAATAACAAAAATACCTGCTCTGGTAATGCAGAGACCGAACTCGAGGACTATTCTAGAAAGATCACACCCGAGCCCGGCTTTGTCCGGGCAATTCACCGTGATGACGGAGGGCTCACCGGGCAGCTTGCACTGTTGGATCAAGACGACGTCGGCGTCGCCGCAGGGAATGCCCGTATCTGAGGCCGTTAAATGACAAGTATAACAACCCCCCCCCCCCTTTCAGATTCGAGTCGGCGAGCAGAACCTATCCGGAGCTAAGCAAGTTGCGGCGAGTTTGCGAAAGTGTGGCAGCAAAAATTCTGCGTGGTTCTGTCCTACAGCGGTGAGATTATACATTTTGCGGTTTCAAGCGAAAGATGTCGGTATAGGTGGGTTCCACTGTATGGTAACATCCACATCAACCGGCCGTGGCAACCAATTACGCACGTTTTCAAAGTGCCTCTTGAGAAGCAATCCCCTGAATTTGTGGTCATAGCCTCTTGCGGACATCCAGTCAGATTAATTTCTCACGCGGTATATTTGATGATCCACGAAGTCATCCCATGCAGAAACATAGGCTATTGCAGGTTTGACTGAACAAATTCCTATGCTTTCGTAATAAACTGGAATTTTCATTTCACACGAAACTAAAACATTTAAAAATAAAACCAACAAGAAGATTACAATCCTCCACAGTCCAGAGCCGAACTGGTATGAGGTCCTTCCTTGCCCCCTGAGGGTTGAGAATTAACCGCCGAAACCATACAAGGTCCTTCCCTGCCTCTTCAGCGCATAGACCACGTCCATGGCAGTCACGGTCTTCCTCCTCGCGTGCTCAGTGTACGTCACCGCATCCCGAATCACGTTCTCCAAGAAAATCTTAAGTACTCCTCTGGTCTCCTCGTAGATAAGCCCGCTGATCCTCTTCACCCCTCCTCTCCTGGCCAATCTCCTGATGGCTGGTTTTGTGATTCCCTGGATGTTGTCCCGAAGAACCTTCCGGTGCCGCTTCGCTCCGCCCTTGCCCAAACCCTTTCCTCCCTTTCCACGGCCGGACATTTTTTCTAAGCTCTTTGGGGAGATTTTGGGAAATTGGTGTAAGGGATTCTGGTGATAAATGTTAGGGGCGGAGTGCGGTATTTATAAAGAGGGGTTTGGGGGGAACTGAATTGAGCACAGCTTTTTCCATTTGAGCGGGGAAGTTAGGAATTATTGAATTTTGAGGTTGAAATCGATGGATGGGGAGCTCGATCCGTGTGTTTCGCTTTGGGTAATTGTGGGGCGTCGATAAGGTTAGAATCGACGGTAGATATTGTTCTGAGGACCTCAAGCACGGATCGTGAGTTTCATTTTCGGCTTTTCCAATGCGCGTGTGGAGGCCTCAGCCTGGGCGGCATATTTGAACTTTGGGATGGGGCCGGACTTTGGACAGTTGAAGTGGGCTCAGCGTGGTGCCACCCGTCCAGGGAAACGGGCCTGGCACTTAAGCCCGACTTCATAAAATGATGGTAACTGAACTAAACGTAAGCCTAATCTAAACATTTTAACAATATTTTATTATTTTATGTAAGATAAATGTACGGTACCTAGAGGAACTATCGTCCTCATAGTAACCTATAGTGTCGAGTGTCGACACTGGGAGTAAACGACCTTATGGCTTATGCTAATTGGTAAAGCAAAAAAAAAAAAATGGTAAAGCAAAACGACGATGGATCCTTGTCTCAACTTCGATTACGTGAATATCTGATTCATTATCAGCGCCTTCAGTCGGTGAGTCGGTTACCGGCACATATAGAAGGGAATTTGACGATACTGATCTGCGTTTCGTTGGAAAGAACTTTGGTCAAAGAAGAAGAAAGAAAGAAGAAACCAGAGAACATGAGGAAGTTTGATCCGTGGCCCATGTTCTTCAGGCGCGAATGGAACCGAAACAGGCGGTTCCTGGTTGGCTTCGCCACCACCTTCACTATTATAACCTTAGAGAAATGTTGGGCGTCCCGCCCGCATCCCGCCCGAGTCCCGCTGGGCTGACGTGGCGCGGGGCGCCCAGCACATTCAAACCGGCTTAAAATGTACACTCAAACATAAGTCTTAAAATGTTTAGACCGGACCGGCTGTGGGGGTTAATTTTCCTTTTCCCGCATACCCAGCTTCACTCTTCGTTTCAAAATCGAAATCCCTAACCCCCTTTGTGCACTCGAACCCGCATACCCAGCTCTTTGCCTTTCCGTCCATACCCATCCACCAGTTTAGCTTTCTCTCTTCCTTTTATATCCGAGCTTGCTCTTCTTCTTCCCTTTTCTTGCTCAGACGTTCTTAGCCACCATGTCTTTAAGATGGCTCAGTCGGGTATCTCTCTTTTTCTCTCTGTGTTTTGGTTTTATTGCAGCTAGTTACTTTGAACCATAGGAATACAACCGGCAATTCATATGCGAACTAACCATATCTGTTTTTTGTATCCGCCCGCGTCTCCAGATCTCGCTCCAAGCTGTATCCCCTCATTTGAAGCAAGCAACGAAATCCCTACCCAACGAATTCCGGCCGCGTCTGAGTGTCTTCTCCCTCTAATTTTCGGTAAGTCATCCGCCCTAAATGGTTCAATCTAGAAACTAGCATGACTTATGTTTCTTGTATAATAGTCAGAATATGGGCAATATAAATTGTATTGTATAGATTAGTAAAATCGTAGTGATGAAAGTTAGTTGTTAAGGGCTGTATGCACCAATATGCAGGGTAATGTTTTTTAGGACTACTTTATGTCATCATTTCGAAGGTATTTGGAATTAATTCTGTTTGCAGAGATGATAAATTAGCAAGTAATGATGTCTTTATTCATCTTAGACTCCTTATAAATATGAAGGCAGCTGAAAAACTGGGTCATTGAGGAGATCCTAGAAAGCCAATATCCCTGAAAACTACTGTTCATGTTTCACGGCATGCTAATGTCATTATCTTGGTTATCTTTGTTTCCGAGCCCAGCTATTGCTACTATGGAATTCATCATGTGAACCATGGTAAATTGCTACTTGGTTATCTTTTTTTGGATGAGTTTGTAGTTTCTTGGTCTTCCAAACTTCTGGTCTTATGATATTTGGATCTTTCGTGTCTGTTCTCTACCTACCGTGCACTAGCACTATCCCCCCATTGTACTTGTTAATCAGTTTATTACTTTATCAAAAAGAATGTATATGTGATGTCAACATATCTATTCAAGCTGGTTTATGCATTACAGTGTCATTTGCAGATTTCAGTAGATTTTTCTTGCATGGTTTGTTGGGCCTGTAGCTCTCAACTTTTGTGTAAATATGTTTAATTGGAGATTGTATACTGGTATTGGGTTAAAACTTTCAGAGTTGATTGTATTAGACAAGGTCGATTAGGATAAGTGTCTCATGTGTGTCAAATTCCTGTTTCTCAAAGTCTGTTTGAATGTTCTCAGAGATTATTGTTGCCCATGTTCTCAGAGATTATTGTTATCCTTTGCGTTGAGATAAGTTCTGCCTGTGTTTATGAAAGCATGAACTGAATTTTGCAGGTTTTACCCTTTTTTTAGGGGTCTCTAGTCCAACCATTATGCTGCTTTAAAGTTTGTTTTTCTGAAGAGAGATATTTCCCTTCTTAAAGTAATGATTATTGTTTATTGCATCAGCTTCCCTTTCGCAGTTGTTTCCCATTTGGGATAACTGTTTCCCTTAGGGATTCAAGATGTTGCTGCTGTATTTTTTGTTAGTGAGTTTAGTGTTCCCACGGTGAATTAACATTGTTTATTAATATGTCTTTGTGTAATGAATTTATTGGTTTTTGTTGCAGGAGACTCGAGAGGAAGATGTCCAACACTCTCAAGATGTCCAAGACCTCGAAGATCTGGGTGCTGGAGGGCCAGAGTGAATCTGGATGCAGATATATTGTAAAATGAGAGTTAAACTAGTTAAAAATGAGAGTTAACAATGTTGATGGCAGCATTTTTTAGTCATTTTGGCCAAGACATTCAATATAGTGTGATCTGGAACTAGTTATAATAGTGCTGCTGTAAATGAAGTAGAATTTGCTGGATATATGGTATAATTTGGATTTGATATCGCAACAGAAATTTGGTTTTCAATATGTTGTCATTTGGTTGTTGCAACAGAAATTCTATGGTTTACATATGCTATCAATTGCAGCATTAATTCTATGGTTCTATTTATATGCATATGTGATTTTTGTTGCAGCAGAATGCTGTCGCAGCAGAATTTATATTGCTGTTAATTGCAGCAGAAAGTTGTTGATTTTTGGCAAATGGTTAATTGTAGCAGAATGCTGTCAATTTGCAGCAGAATTTATTATGTATTTTTAATTACAGCAGAAGTTGCATAATAGTTAGAAAACTTGAATGCAGAATGTATTTTGGAGATTTCGCATGTTAGTTGCAGAACCAAAAACCATTTGCCAATTTGCCAATCTTGGTGCTGTCAAAACAAAACCTCACTTGGTGCTGTTAATTAGCACCAATTCAGGTGATGTTAATTTGCACCAAGTTTTAGTACTATTAATTACACCTGTCATTTTAGATAAATTACAGCACAAACTCAATAAATAAAATAACATTTATACAAACTGCCTAATCTGGAAAATACAAAGTGTATAATCTGCCAAATACGAATTACAAGATCTTTCAGAAGAAAGCTTAAAATACAGCACCCATGTTGCAGATTACAAAGTCTCTATTCTGCCCCCATTACACTGCAATCTCATCCCATTACACAACCAAGACATCCCAAAAGATCAATGTCATCTTTACAGAAGATTGGTTTAAAGAAAAAATCAAATTGCAAGTCAAGTTTAACCTCTCCCTTTGGCCGACTATAATCAACTAGGCTTCTCCTAGAAATTATCTCCATGATCAGATTTTGGTTCTGTAAACATCACTCTTCTCGTTCAGCATTCCAGTGAAAGCAAATGGCAGGGGACGTTGAGATCTGCAGCCAAATAATTCTCAATTATGCATGCATTCTGTAGTAAGAGTACAGAATATTGAGATCTCTGTACTACAAAGATGAAATTGATCTGTTCCATAGGGTTATTCTTCAGATAAACAAAAGCAAACAATACGGAAAAGGATTTGGAGTATGACAACAAACTCAAAATCCAAGAAAGAGGATCACATGAAATACATTATCAATATATAACCCATGACAGCAAATTAAGACACCACTGGAAAAAAGGCTGTAGAAAGATCTCAATAAACCACAGGGAAATATGAGCATCCTCCAAATAAGAAAGCTTAAAAGCCTAAAAGCCATTAAAACATCTGATAGTAAGCAATCAGTGATGAGTTTGCAAAATAAATCTACATTGAAAATTTAATGCCCACAAGGCTAATTTCCTAGCTGCCTACCTAAAATATTTTTGAACCCAGTTGAAAATTAACACAAGAACATACCCACAAAAAATATAAGCACATTAAATGAGATAAAAGGTCTAAATGTACCTTATATATTGCTGGGGTACATGAAAACCCTAACTCTAGCTCCCTGCAAAATGACCAAAACAGATTAACTCAGAAGCCTCTTCAAAAAAACCCCACTTATAAACATCAAAATGATATAATCTTGACAATACCTAGAACTTATTGGCCAAGCCTACAAAATTTAGCCAAGAATGCAAACTAAATTTCACAAATCAAACTGAACACTCATTAAACTACAACCCCCAATCTACCAAATATGCTCATCCCCTACAATATTAGAGCAGAACCAACACCTATTTGCGCAAGTTTTTCTCTCAACAATCATGCAAAAGTCCATTGAACCCATCCAAAGGTTTTTACCTTCTATACCAAAATTATGTCCAAATATGATTGATTACCCATCCAAGTCTGTGTTGCTCCATAAGACGGACATGAAAAGTAGAAAAGTCAAATAAAACTTTAACTAGCTATCTGGGAGTCAAATAAATCTACACCCAAGGAATTTGAAAATCAAAATCAATAACATATTAGGGAAAGCAACCTCAAATTTGACTCTCATCACAGAAAATAAACAGTAGCAGCAAACAAAATTCAAAAAAAATTTGCTCATGGGGGATTTACGTTTAAATCTACCAGCGAGCCATCGTTTTAGAAAAATAGCAAGCCGAATCGCAGGAAGAGAGAAATGGAGTCTAAGCCCCTTAATGACTGAAACTCGGTGCTAACCCCCATTGAGAACCACCAAAAATGAGATGTGCAGCCAAAAAATAAAACAATTTTGCTACCAACCCAAGTGTGAGGGAGAGAAGGGGAACGTAACAAAAAATCATTGCAATATTGAAAACAGAGATCAGAAAATAGAGTACTTGCCCGAAATGGATGAGATTGGTGGAGTCTTCGACATAGCAGAACCACTATGGGCGGAGCTATTAGGACACCGAAAACTCGGCTTTGGTCTGGCGACGAGGATGACACAGTCTCTTTGTTGAAAAGAGAAGTGAATCGGCTGGTGAATAGAGCAGACAGAGAAATGAGTTTTTCTACCTCAGTACTACGGTGAAATCGACAAAATGGTCTTTCGTGGGAGAGAGCTTCGGTCTGACGACGGTGAAATCGACTGGGAGAGAGCTTCGCTTGGCGGGGAGAGACAGATTTCAAATGAGGAGTTGCTTCGCAGAAGGGTTAATTTATTTTTGACCCGGTCTAAAATAAATTGGACCGGCCGGTAGAGACGTGCACAAGAGAAATGCTGGGCCCCGCTCCACGTCAGCCCAGCGGGACGCGGGGGGGACGCGGGGGGGACGCCCAGCATTTCTCATAACCTTATTATACTCTCTTCGCCTCACTGGTGCTCGCTCTCTTCTCTAGACCTTGCTCTCAAGTCTCAAGCTAGTGTTTTTAGTTTGTCTTGATTTAATCGATTTTGCGTCGAAAATGGTTTGCAGAAGAGGACGCAAATAAATCTCCCTTCGTGCAGAGGGACAAGAGGTTCAAGAAATTCCAGAAGTACGTATCAAATCCTACTTTTGTAACCACCAAAATGCTCATGTATCTCACTATCAAGCAATTGTCCTCTTGTTTTCGCCATATTTGGAATTATAAAACCTCCATATATCTATCAGCATACATGGATTTTGATGATTAGTTATGTATATTAGATGTTAATTATAATAAGATCTTAATGTGTCGTCGAATTTCGTATTAATTGGACGAGCATCTTATATTTCAGCAAAGTTATCTCCTGCCGGCTGCGAGGCGTGGAGACTAGGGATATTGGATATATGCCGTAGTAATTAATTTGCTCGAGGTCGATTTATTATATATGCTTCTCAAGGAGCACACTTTGTTGATAACTTTACATGACTCGGGTGATTGGCGATCGTTCGATGGCTGTGCTAGATCAACGCCTCTTGGACCAGAGAAGGAAGTGCTGCTTGTAAAGATGTGTTTTTACTTCTCTCTTCTGTTCTCCTGAACTTTCCCCTCAGTGTGCCGACAGTGGCTGAAGGAATAACGCGGGGGCAGTTTCCTGGTGGACGTAATCATGTTGAAAACTTTCTTGGTTCATTTGCTATGTTTAATGTATGCAGACCTTTTACACAGGCTGAAATGCTGCTTGCTAATGCTAATAGGCTGGAACTGGAAGACGATTGGGTAGGTTTCATTGGGCATTTGGTAACACTGGAATAACGGTCACGGGCAGACAAGAGATGGTTCGATGAAACTGATATTGTCGGATCCAAGAAAACTCCATATCCAAGCAAATAAGCAATAAGCATGAGAAGACAATAATAACTATTTGTTCGGAAAAGAAAAAGGAAAATGTATTTTCTTATAACGAAAATTTTGAAAAACAGAATTTCTACTGTAATCACATTTTCGATGAAATAATTCAACTTTTCTTAGCTATGCGCGTTTGAGCTTTTCTTTATTCTTGGCAATTTTGGAAGTATTAGTGCGTGATACGGTCTTATCGGCTATGTTTGATTTGGTTTTGAAAATATTTTTTTTGTTTATTTTTTGATGATAGTGTAAATTTATTTGGAATCAATGAAAAGTTTGTTAAAATTTGTTAGAATTTTAAAAGAAAATGTTAAAAGTTATTTGAAAGTGTAAAAAGTTATTGAAGCTTATAAAAAATATTAAAATTGATGAAAAAATGATTGTGAAAACTTTTTGAAAATTTTTTGAGAGCAAACCAAACATCGTCCTCTAGTCTCAAGCATTAATATATATATATATATTACTTCCAAAATTGCCAAGAACAAAGAAAAATCCAAGCGCGCAGAACATAATTTTTAACTATAAAAAATTACCTCTCTTCACTTTTTCACTAGACTCAATACCATCACTAAATCCAATACTAAAAATTTTACAACACAAACATAGCCTAAGTAAAGTTGAATTACTTTCATCGAAAATGAGATTATAGTAGAAAAAAAATTCGAACAAAAAATCGAGCTCGATTATCTTCTTACCTTCGTAACTTCGGTTGCATTTGTGTACCAAAATTTTACCCCCTCTAAAATTTTAACACAATTAAATATTACAATATAATCTCTCTCTCCCCGTCAAATCATTACTATTTACTACAAAAAAAATATAAAAAATTATCTCTCTCTTCACCTTTTCACTAAATCCAATACCTAAAATTTTAACAACACTACAATTTTACAATACAAACACAACCTTCGTTTTTAATATAATTTTGTGAGGGCAAAATAAAATAAAATAGAAAGAGACAGAGAAAGATTATCCGGTGATCAGATTCTTGCCTAGATTTGCTTCACCACTCACGCTCCAGACGTCTCATCCTATGGATGCGCCCCCTCCACTGACTGGTTTCTGAAGAATAGATAGGCACTTCAATAGGGAAATTTTTCTGTTTGAACTTTTGAGAAAAGAGAATGGCAGCGCGAATAAACCACTCGATTCAGAACACTCTCTGGCTCTTAAACCCTTTACATAATCCTCTCAGTTCCAAAGTCAAGCCTCGTCTTCATTTTCGCCGAAACCCCTTCTTCTTATCTTCGTCTTCTACTTCGTCAAAGAGAGCTTTACTCTGCACCTGCGCAAGCGGAAACACCCACAAGATTTTCCAAGATGGTGGTGAGCCCTTTGTCATAACAACCCCGCTTTATTACGTGAATGCCCTCCCCACATGGGCAGCGCTTACACCACCATCGCCGCGGACGCCATTGCCCGCTTTCAGGTTACCTTTTCTCTTCACATTCGCTATCTTTGATTTAGTGTTCAAGTTGCCAATTGTCCAAATTTTCTTTTCGGATGCTATGTTTGTATAATTAATTTTGTCTGGCTCCTAAAAAAAGAAATTGTCTGGTTGCAGTAGGTACGGAACTAAGAGATACAACAAAGTTCAGGGTTTTACTTTTTTTTCTTCTTTTTTTTCCTGATAATGTAATGGCTTTGAATTTGCTGTAGCTTATTCTCTCCAGATGTCAAAGCAAATAAAGATAAAAACTTTAGCTTCTTTCACTTTTCGATGCTTCCGCGGATGCTGCTATTTGTGTTATTTTGTTGCAAGTGAATGCTTCTCATTGTTGCCGACATGATATCAGATATTTATTTTCATCACGAAGAGTATATTCAAAGACTCATTTCATTTTATTTGAAAATCCTATACGTCGGATTTAATAGGTTATGGGAACTTGTTTTTTCTTCGAGGAGAAAATTACATAAATTGTTTTATTGTAATTTGATGCTGTGACCAATTCTAGGATGTAGAAGGTAATTCTAATGTCTCGTGTCTTGTGGCAGAGGCTGTTGGGAAAGAAAGTTGTATTCATTACCGGCACGGATGAGCATGGGGAGAAAATTGCTACTGCTGCGGCTGCCCAGGGTTCCAATCCAAGTGAACATTGCGATGTCATTTCACAAGCGTACAAGAGTCTATGGAAGGATGTAATATTAACCAACCAATTGCTATTTACGCTCCGTTTACTGCAACTGAATGGTTGACTGTTCAAATTTTTGTGCATAAGTGATTTTATTTTTAAACCTTTACTTGCTGGCTGCAGTTAAACATAGCTTATGATAAGTTCATTCGCACAACTGATCCCAAGCATGAAGAAATTGTGAAGGAATTTTACTCTAGGGTTCTTGCCAACGGTGATATTTATCGGGCTGACTATGAAGGACTGTATTGTGTCAACTGTGAGGAGTACAAGGTACTATTGGCAATTGAAGTTGTAACTGGACGTAGCAAACCATTTGTTAATTTAATTGCCGTTACCTGCGTAATAACATCTATATCATTCAGAAGTTAACTGGACCGCTTAAAGTTTATCGTTTGATAGAAGTTAATTGTGCTTTTTTCATGGTAATCCTAGTTTAGTGGTAATGAGTACGTGTTTACGTATTCATTCCAGGGGACCCAGCATTTTGTTCAAGAGTACCTTTGTGCTTGTGTCCTTAAAGTGTCATATCGTTACCATTGTGAATTTGCAGGATGAGAAAGAGTTGCTCGATAACAACTGTTGCCCCATGCACCTGAAGCCATGTGTTCTCCGGAAAGAGGACAATTACTTCTTTGCACTATCAAAATATCAAAATTTATTGGAAGAAACTATTGTGGAAAACCCAAATTTTGTGCAGCCTTCATTCCGTCTAAACGAGGTGAGGTAATGGGGACTTAACTGATGTTGCTTCTGTTTTCAGAAGTTGATCATGCTATCAGAATGGGGGGAGGAGGGGATATTCTAAGAAATTTCACAAAAACTCTCTCTCTCTCTCTCTCTCTGTGTTCCAATTTCTAATTGAAAACCTATGGATATCCCTTTTGTATTTTGCTTTGTGGACTTTCTGTTGATGTCACTTCCAAGCCTAATCAATTTATTTGTAAACTATCTTCAAGGTGCAAAGCTGGATCAAAAGTGGCTTAAGAGACTTTTCCATTTCCCGAGCATCGGTGGATTGGGGTATCCCGGTTCCTAATGACAATAAGCAACTATATATGTGTGGTTTGATGCTTTATTAGGGTAAAGTTCTTTTCCTCCGTACTCGGAATCCTATTATCTACCTAGCTTCTAGATATTCCTAATATGTACGAAAAATATGTTTCTTTTTTGTGTTTATTGCTACAAAATTTTGCTGACATCAGTTAATACCAACTCATGAAACAGCTATTTGTAAAATGAAAACGTAATAAAAAGTAAGCGAGGCTTCTGCTTTATAAATTGTCAGATAGTCCATGCATTCAAGTGGTAATGTTCTTCTGGAGATATTTATACTTCTATTGGGTCCATTCTTATGTCGAGCAGTTATGTATCAGCACTATCAGAGGGCAAGGAGAAATTTAGTTTAGAAAGTGCTGTTTCTTCAGGTTGGCCTGCCTCACTGCACTTGATTGGGAAGGTACAAGCACATTACTCTTTTATGAAAGATTTTGTAGATTTCATTGGCATGCAATTACCAATTGCCACCAGATGTAATCTTGTTTCCCATCTTAATAATTTCAATTGATGTCTTACCAGTCTCCTCTTCTCTGTCTCTGGAATCTGGATTATTGTTCCTACATTAACTTTCAATTCTAATGAGTGGTTTTCATTCTCCTTCTTCACTTCTATAAAGAATTGAACACTACTATGCTTCTCTAATGCTTTTTATATTCTCCTGTAGGATATTTTGCGTTTCCATGCCGTATACTGGCCAGCTATGCTAATGTCTGCAGGATTAAGCCTTCCAAAGATGGTGTTTGGCCATGGATTTTTGACAAAGGTACTTGAACCCAGAGTGTGTTTCGTTTTTCCCACTATGGATATATGTCAAAGTTCTCTGAATGCTGCATCTTCCAAAGGAGCACTTGGTTTTGAAATCCTAGCACATATTAAACTGTTTTTTGATAAATCAATAGAACTTCAGGGCCCACATCTTGCCTTAGGAGTTGTGTGTTTCTGCCTGGTTGGCTACTTTCTTTGGTTTTAAATTTTGGTTTTCTCAGGAAAGTCCACGTTTAAATTTGGTTTTATAGGCACAGTGGGTTTTTCTGGTTACTACTTGGGAATATGGACGCCAAGAACTACATTGCAAGCGAAAATTAGTCTTTTTTTTTTGCAAGAGAAAAATAGTCACTCGTGCTAGAATCTCAATATTTGGGCAGGAGCGCCGGTGTTGACATATGGCTATTCTGCATGGTTTGGATTAGAAAAAAGGAATTAATTTTGCAGGAAGCACTGTGCCTAAAGGATGAAGATACTACATATACCATAGATGCTAGAAATATATTCAGATTTGAACTATGCAACTTCATCCATGCACAGAGCCTATAAGAATCTGTAGCTAAAGGTGCAATCAAATGAATTGTTGTAGTAGTATGATATGGTAAATCTTTCATGTGTGTGTATATATATATATATATATATATATATATATATATATATAGAGAGAGAGAGAGAGAGAGAGAGAGAGAGTTATATTTAGCAAATGAATTCTAGCTTGTGTCATTTCTTCCCCATAAGAATGGTGTGAAGAGTGAAGTCATGACATGTTGCTGTTGTCACTTATAATTCATATATCTTGAAGTAGCTGTGTGGAAGGGGGTCTGTGGAACATGAAATTTTATATACTTGTTTGTCACCTATCAAAAAAAAAATATACTTGTTTGTCGTAAATAGTCAATGGTCATATGAGTGAGCTAGAAGTTTAAATTGTCTCATACACCTAATTTTACTTCATGCAGCAATGCTTTTTATGTTTAAAATTCTAGGATGGCATGAAGATGGGGAAGTCACTAGGAAATACGCTTGAACCAAATGATCCGGTTCATAAGTTCGGAGCTGATGCGGTCAGGTACTTTTTCCTCAGGGAGGTTGAATTCGGTAACGATGGGGACTATTCAGAAGATCGCTTTGTTAATATTGTCAATGCACATCTTGCCAACACAATTGGTATATCTATTCTGGCTTCTTAGCAGTCTATATGGATCACAGGGGTGCTTTATACTGATTTGATTTTGAATATAAGATGGGCATATGTGACCTTAATTACTCTTTGCAGGAAATCTTCTTAACTGTACTCTTGGACTTCTGAAAAAGAATTGCAAATCTACTTTGGTGGTTGATTCAACTATTGCAGCCGAAGGAAATGTATTCCAGGGCACTGGGGAAGTTGGTGAGATACTCACGAAATTTCAAATAGAATTTCTTCTTCGACTATGCCATTTGTTAGTGGAATGACTTGATCACACTTTTCCAATGAATAGTTTTTAACTTTTTTGGTACTGCTGCATTTCTTGACCTGCTGGGTCCCCTTGACGTAGCTGCTACTCAGCATCCTGAAAAACTGTTCTGAATTTTGACATAGGAAGTTAATTCCATTGATGCCATCTCTTGTTGTGTTTCAACATTTCTCTTGGTGGCCCACCAGTTGTATTGATAATTTTCTTGAGCTTCTTCTGTTGGTTGCAAACGTCCTGGTCCCATGTAGCTTTTTCGCCCTTAGTAGGAGAGGAGATAAGAAAACCACAACCTTGCATGCCAGAGAGTAATGAGTGAAAATATTAGGAGAGCTCAATTTTATTTATTGATACTGGTTCCCACCCATGCACCGAGACGCAATGAAGTTTTAATTTTGGGCTTTACTATCCACCCTTTTAATCAGTGGTAGAAAACTAAAACCTTAGCCACAAGAACCAGAATGATGGTGATGAATATGGAATATAGTTTCTGTAATGCAATATTGGGGTCAGATGATGATATTCATGTCTATATGTGTCTTCACTAAACTATCTCGCATATTTCTTTTCATAAATCCCCGAAGGATCTCATTGAAAGGTGTTATCCTATATGTATCGATGAGATCAAATATAGACTTCTGTTTACTCGCCTTAAATATCTGTGTTCTTTTTTTCTTCCTTGCAATCTTGGGGACGCATGCCCAGGGGATCCCTTTTATTCCAGGCCTTCTGACTTCCTCACTCTTTGAATTTACAGGTACAAAAAGCTCGGGTTCATTATGAAAAACTCTCGCTATCATCAGCCTGTGAGGCTATTCTAGAGATTGGTAATGCTGGAAATTCTTACATGGATGAACATGCACCATGGTCTCGCTTTAAGCAAGGGGGTGCTGCTTCTGAAGCTGCTGCAAAGGTTTTCCATGTGTGCTGAATACAAAGTTGTTCGCTTAATTTGCTTGAGCCAGTAACTAAGGACAATAGTGTAACGGTTAAGCATTTGAGTCTCACATATCCTTTGTCCCATCTGGAATCCATCTAAAGGATGGTGAATCCATTGTTGCTTCACCAGTGCATAGGTCAATAACTATCAGTAATAATATGTCACCAAATTTTGAACTTGATTTGTGTTGGATATCATGCATAAGGAGTTTAACCATTCAAAATTTTCTATTTCCCGTGATTGCTGGTGCTTTATTGTCTAAAGGATTCATTCTTCGTAATGTTGGAGCAGGACCTTGTGATTATACTGGAAGCATTGAGGATTATTGCAATTGCATTATCCCCAGTTACACCAAGCTTATGTAGGAGAATATATGAACAGCTGGGCTTCTCGAAGAACCAGTTTGTCTCTGCTACATGGGTATCTCTCTCTCTCTCTCGCTCTCTCTGTCTGACGCACGCGCGCACAGTCTGATTCCTTGTCTAGTAATCTAAGCCCGAAGGTCTCTTTTTTGGTAGGCCGAGACCCAGTGGGGCGGGCTGAAGGGTGGTCAGGTCATGGCCCAACCAAAGCCAATCTTTGGGAGGATTGAAAACCGAATGGAAGAGGAAGATGGAGGCGAAGCAGCTAAGAAGGTAGTGAAAAACGAGGGCAGGATGCCTCAGGCGCAAGGGGTTGCAGAAGCTTAGAGAAGAGTACATAATTGCCTTCTCCCAACCACAATTTCTTTATTTTTTTTCTTTAATTCAATTATCAATTTCCTGAGTTATATTATCTTTTTTTTTTTGCAATAATTTTGAGATAGATTGTTTGACAATTCAATAAAGTGCCTCAATATCTTTATATTATAATCTTTCTTCCAGGTCTTCAAACCCCCCCCCCCCAAAAAAAAAAAGAAAAAAAAAGAAAAGAGTATAGTTCATATTAAGTGGCACTAATCGTACAAATTATGGTACTATTTGGAGCGGACTTCTTTGGACGTGATCTGCTAGTCCAAATAATGAGAGAGCCAAAAGCAGCAGCCCCCGTAATCTGTAATCTAACCAGGATTATTCAAGTAATAGCAAAAAAAAAGAGAGCAAAATGTAAGAGTGAGATCTCGAACTAGAAAGCTTCTTCCTGAATCACCAAATCAAACATCGTCCAAGTCCAAAATAAAGGTTCTTAAAAAGAATCCTACATTATGAGACGAGACAAATACTGTTTTATTCCACGTTACGTATATAGGAATAGAGAACAGAGGGTATATTGTTGAGAGAGAGCCTAATCGACTGTCAAGAAGTTCTCAAATAGTTAAATACGCTTGCTCATATTACTGGGTATTTCGATGGGCTTGCATTCTGTAGTTTTATGCTGTATAATGGAGCTTCACTTCTTCAGTGGGACTCCAAGCCTGGTCCGGAAATCCTCCTCCATGAGGGGAAGGCCATCACGCAGCTTGATCTTTGGTTCCCATCCTAGAAGCTCCATTGCCTTAGTGATATTTGGCTTTCTTTGGCGAGGATCGTCTGGTGTGTTCTCCACCATTGAGATTTCCACTTCAGGATTGATAAGCTGCAGGTGACATAATAAAGCATTTCAGTTTCCATGGTTATAAGTACCAACTTCTCTCCGTCTAAATTTATATTCTAGTTTTTGTCTCAAGCGTGATGTTTGCACACAAAAAGCCTGTAATATAAACAGACACCATTGTAAAGCAAAAGAGAGAGAGATATGCTGGAGCAAAAATGAACGTGATAACAAGGCTCTTTCCTCCATGGGATCTATATTGATTCCCGAAAGGGGAAGCAAGAAAGAATTTGGAAAAGGAAAAAAACTGACCTCCTTAACAGTTTCTGCAAGTTCAAGCATTGTGAATTCACCTAAAGCACAGAAAACCCAAGTTAACACTGGCAATAAATGAATTTCATCGTTGAAACGGCACCTAACAACAGGTCGTGTATAAGTAACCTGGATTCCCTATATTGATGGGCCCAGTGTTCTCTCCCTCCATGAGTCGAATGAGGCCATCAACCTTCAAAATTGCAAATTACAAGTTGGTCAATAATCCAACCAAAGCCCAATTTGTACTCAAATTAAATCAACTGCAGAACAATTCAAAGCAAGCTATTTGTATACCATGTCAGAGACATAACAGAAACTTCGTGTCTGGGTTCCAGGCGCTTGAACAGTCAAGGGCTCACCACTGGACAACAATAACGACACAGTCAAAATGTTGCATAAATATCACTGAGGTAGTTCCAACGTAAGGAAAATTGATGGAAAAATCTCATGGAAATAATGGAAATGCAAAAGGGCCTGGGAGAATTGGCAGAGAGAGGGGGAAGAAGGCCCAAGTAAAAAAGAAAACTCTAAAAAATTGGTTTTAAGGTTTACAACACAGTTAATACTCAGAAAAAATTACCGGATTGCTTGGGCAATGAAATTGCTGACAACACGGCCATCGTCGATATTCATGCGGGGTCCATATGTGTTAAAGATCCTAGCAATCCGGATCTCTGTCATTGGATCATCACCAGATAAAAAATTTATATTATGATAATGCAAACCTAACATAACCATCAAAGATCTAGTTATCTTAAACTTGCATAGATAGCAGAAAGAACGAAAAGAAAAGAAAAGACGGGAAGTAGTGTTTTACCAATCCCATGTTGCCTGTGATAATCAAACATCAAAGTTTCAGCAACTCGCTTTCCCTCATCATAGCAACTCCTGACTCCTGTACATGTGTGGAAAGCATAAAATAAGATTATTTGATTATGCTATAAATAGGCATCATTGTACGTATTGAATATACCAAGAAATATATATTAGCGTTAACTTCCTAAGGAGTTCTTTCACAAATTAGACAGATGACGTTCATATTAAAAAGCCATTAGATAAAGCCAGAATAAAAAATGCAGCTCGACTCAGGTGGCATTTAAACAGAAGGGTTTATATCGCTATGGTTGGTTGGATGGATAAAGTGAGTTCCCCAGAATACATACAATAGGGAAGCACCAAAAATTGCCATGGAAAGTCAAGATACACCATGATTAATAACTCAGTTATCAGAATGGTTAACACACCAATTGGGTTAACATTTCCCCAGTAACTTTCCTCCTGGGGATGCACAAGGGGATCTCCATACACCTCTGAGGTTGATGTTAGCAAAATCCTGCATGTCCATTGTTGTAACTTGAGCAAGACATGACTACATTTGAAAAAAGCCATAATAATGAGAGGAGATAGTAGAGTCTCTGACCTTGCTCCCACTCGCTTGGCAAGTCCAAGCATATTCAATGTACCAATCACATTTGTTTTTATTGTCTGTCAGTTATAACATGCTCACAAGTCAGATGACACTATGCCAAATATCAGTAACATTCACAGTAAATCAGTACTCTATGGAAAACAGAGAACAAGATCTAGAGAAACGGAAAGAAAGGGAAAAAAATCCCAAAAATATATATATACGCACCTTCACAGGATTGTATTTGTAGAAGATTGGAGACGCAGGGCAAGCAAGATGATATATTTGATCGACCTCTACTAGCAATGACTCAGTGACGTCTGCCAAAAAGTATAGCCAGAAGATTCAGAATATGGACAACGTCTAGATAGAAAGTTTGAAATTAGAGGGAGGCCAGAAAAGGAAAAATGAAGGATGGTCCAAATACAAACCATAGCTTGTAAGAACAGACAAGAAACTAACTTCAAATACCTTGACTAACAATGGTAGTACTGAAATACTAAGATAATATGCAAAAGCTGAAAAGAGAAAAGAGAGAGGAACTCTCAGAAAACAATGCTACAAGAATTGACTGCATCAAGCTACTTCTCAATTACTCCAAATTTAGCTTGTATTTCTCTTCTCTTTCCCCTACTAAATTACTGGTTAGCACTTTCATTCGCATCTGGTCGACTGGATGTAGGAAAATGCGATGATACAGTATTGATGTCTAAGTCTTTCACTTTAACCATCATGCAAATTTCTACTCGATCCTCTCCAATTCTGCCTATTTTCAATTTTAACTTGGAACTTTTAGAAATTCTAATACGTAAAAACACCTCATAGAGAGAGAAGAATGCATATTACAATCATGGATTTTCACGATACCACTTAACATAGGAAAAAAATAAGAAACAACATACCATGACGAATAAGCTCAAATCTTGGATGACCAATCCATTTCCTTAGGTTGTCCTTTGAGCCAGTGAAATAGTTATCCGCGACAATCACCTTGAGTATATTTGAGAAATAGAGAAAGTAAGACACAAAAGAAAGGACAAAAATGACTACAATTCATAAGGTGGTGGGCAGAGCGTCAGGTGGTAAAGGGATGGAGATGTGGGTGTGGTAAGTGTTACATATAATATTAACAATAAGTGTTACATCCAATATTAACAATAATAAAACTTCTAACGGCTAGAAATGCTTACCTCATTCTTTTCATTTTCCATCAACTTGTCCACAAGGTGAGAACCAATGAATCCAGCTCCTCCAGTGACCAAAATTCTCATATTGGACTGCCATAGAAAAAGAAAACATTTCGAGATCATGTAACATATGAGCTACCGCTATGACTTCGAAAAAGATTTTGGTTTCAGATCCTGGCAACAGATAAATGAATACCACAAAGTTCGGAAACAATAAACCATTATTACCTGAAAAAATTTGGAATTTCTTAGAGGGGATGGGCTTGGAGGTGGTTTTGAGGCTGCATGGTTGTCTCCATTTGAAGCTTCCTTGGCCATTACTGTCAGCTTCTTCTTGAATTCCTGAACCCCAAAACAGTCAACATTTTCTCAATTCGCTGTCAAATTCACATACACCCCCAAATACAACACTCATTTACTCTCGTAAAAATCCATCCACAGATCAATATTCCATAACAACCTATAGCATTATGCCAACATCTTTGAAAGAACAAAACAGACTCAAGAAACAAATAAAAGAGAGAAAGAAAGTGAGATCACCTGACCGTATAGTGCGCAAAATTTCTCAAGAGAAAGTAACTTATTGATAGGTGCAACTGAAAGATAAGGACTCTATATAAAGAATGGAAGAGCACTAAAAAGAGTCTTAATCAAATTAAGAAAAGCAGTAATGTGCTACCAACTTGACAAATTGTATCCACTGAAGAGCGAGAGAAAACGAAGAATTGTTCAAAGACACGAAAATTAGAGATAAAGGAAAGCTTCGTACCGACGAAACCAGAGCCCGCACCTAACTATTTTCAGATCTGAATCTTGCTCTCGAAATGCCAAAACAAACAAACAAAAACCCCAACCAAAAAGAGAAAAAAAAAAAAGAAGGGAGGGGGGGGGGGAACAAGTGGTGATTATAGCTAAATGCTGATTACGAGTCAAATTACCTAGGATAGATCGAAATCTGGGGCTTTTCTTCTACAAATTGCACAGAGTGATCTTATTGTATATATAGCTACATTGACTGAGCTGGTGTTTCGGTTGCAAACGAAGATCGCGGTGTCCATCGACGGTTGGATTGGATTTGACGGAGTATGCTCGGAAGGCTTTCAATCCGGTTCGTACTGTTATCAATCGGTGTGTGCCACGTAGGCTGTCATAGTACAACTATTGGCCCTAATGTTGCTTTTAGTAAAGTAAAGAAATGAAAATATCTGATCTAGAAAAAAAAAAAAAAGATGAAAATATCTGAGGGAATGAGTTGTAATCATCTGGTTGGATGAGATTATTCTTTCTGCATGGGCTGATGCACTGTAAGATAGTTACTGCTACGGTGAGGGGAATTATCCGCCACCTCAGACACAGCTCACGATTTGGAAAAGGGCTTGGGTGTGTGAGTGGTACGTTCATAATCACAATGTCACGACTATCAGCCTCGTTGGATCCGACTCATCTCGTGTTTGACCTGCCTGATCAAAACGGCGACCGTTTAGTCTATTAGAGGCCTGAAACTCCCTTGGGATGAGCGTCCTTGCCAAAATAACGTGACAATTCTAATTAAAGAATCCCAAAATATTGTCATTAACTAACTTAAATATGACAAGATATAGAAGGTTTATTCGCGGCATTCTTGGTAAGGTGAAAAAGTGTTCTAATATAGTGCTGTTTCCTAATTATGGCAGGCCCAATAAATAGAGTTAATGAACCACGAAAAAAAGTAACACACTGACACCGGGTACAAACCTCTTACTCAAAAGACTGTGGAAGGGAAACAATATGAAATAGTTATTAATTAAATCTGGGGTTGAACGAAGCAAAATGTGGCTGTAGTTTAGTGGTAAGAATTCCACGTTGTGGCCGTGGAGACCTGGGCTCGAATCCCAGCAGCCACATCCTTCTTCGTATTTTTAATCTTTTCAGCTCCAGAGTTGTAACTGTCAGCTATCTAGTTCCTGCATTATCAAATTTGTAGTTGAGCATATTACTTTCAACTCTTTCCATCTTTTCAAACAAAGAGTACAGGGCATGAATCTTTGCAAGAGATTTGGTATATATATATATATATATACCACGGGTTGCTTATGAAAATTGAAAATTGAATTTTTTCTATGATAATATTTTATACAAATTAGAAAAATCAGAGATACCGTTTTTTTTTATAAAAAAAATGATCGTAGCTGTGGGTCAAAATTTGGATGACTTCCAAGTCACCCCACCAAAAAGGCCTGACATGGGCCACAAGCCATGGGCCTACTAGTTGGGTCAGAAGTTCAAACAAAAGCGCTTCGCTTGCTCGTGCCGCGTGGGAAATGTTCGCCATTTCTACGAAGACCAACTTTGTTTTTTCGTCCCCGGAGATCTGGTTGTTGCTCTTGGAGTGTTTTCGCGGCTGATCTACCAAAAGGTACGATCTGTCTCTTAGTAGATTCTGGGGATCTTTGGAAAATGCGTGTGTTTGTGTCCTGAATCTGGATCATTTTTTTTCTTAAGAACTGCATCGTTAATCTGTGACGATGATGTGTTTTTGCGATCGATGATTTATGATTTTTTTTTTTCTGTTCCCGTGAGGCGTGAATGATGTTCTGTTTTCTTTGTCACCGACGCAAGAATTCTAACAGTTTTGTCCGGGTCTTCGTTCCCCGCTTCGGGTCGTCTAGATCTTCGATACAATAACAATCGCATTGAGAACTAAATGATACCCGATCGCATAGCGGAGTGGATATCGCGTTAGACTCCGAATCTAAAGGTCGTGGGTTCGATTCCCACTGCGATCGTTGCCGTTCTCCTTTTTTTACTTTATCTAGCTCATTTTCTCTTGTAGTAGCTGCATTAGCCTGGCAGATGTGAAATGGAGTAAATTTTTTTGACGTTATGACATGCCTTTCTGCCTGTGTTCCATTACCCAGTATACCTCTATGATACTTGAATGCGTGTGTGAATAGAGTATTGAAGATTTCAAGCGCACCCCAAAGGTCTTTTCCTTTTGTAGTATGAGAAATGATTTTGAGCTTTTGGAGACTCCTTTCGAGCGAAAGTCAATGGAGACTCTTCTAAGTGATATAGCAAGCATAATTAAGATTCATTACTAATCAATTGAATTGGTTGTATCACGTGGAGTGGTTAGAATAGAAATGATTTTGTCCTTTGAGCCGAGAGAAATTGGTTTTGCTTTTATTTATGCTAAAATAGACATGAAGCCTGAAGAGTTGTATCACGTGGAGTGGTTAAAGGTTTTCTTTCGATTCTATAGAATATGATCACAGGAGAGGATTGGACATGCCTATCCTTCATGCATTGTTCTCTACTAATAGTGCCCGTCACGAAATTCAAATATAAGTAATGGGTTTGTAGACAAACGCTAAGATATATCCTAAACTTGAAGTCCTTGCTACTATTGATATCCTGTGGGATTTAGGCAGTGTGATAGAACTTGCACTCTATGTATTGAAATCAAGTGATTGGAATTTGATCTTATGGTACTATTTTGTGTGGAAAAACCAGCGTGTAATTACTGCATTCGATCGAGGACTAGATTTTCTTCCACAGTGGAATTGTTTTGGAGTCTAATGCTGAAGTTCCTTGTTTCTGGTTGTGTTCCTGCAGATGGTTGACGATCAAGACCTTGGATTTCTTGCTAATTCTCTCGGCATTTTTGTGTATGCTCTTGTGATTGCTTACCACTTCGTGATGGCTGACCCAAAATATGAAGGCAGCTGAAAAACTTGGTCATTGAGGAGATACTAGAAAGCAATGTCCCTGAAAAACTAGTGTTCATGTATCATGGCATGCTAATCTCATTATCTTTGTTATCTTTGTTTGCGAGCCCAGCTATTGCTACTTTTGAATTTATGTGAACCATGCCAGATTGTATGATCTCAATGAAGGTTGATTAGGTTCATAGTCTTTGTCCATTTTTTCAGCTCTTATTTTCCCATACTCTGCTCCCAATGATGATGGCAATTAGGATGGTGAAGAAATACTGCAATAAGCAGCATCTTCATAATGCCTTCAATGAAATAAAATGGAATAAATTATTTGTTAATTTGACACCACATTTTTTTTTATAACCCAGGAGCTCCCAAGGTCGGGCCACTTCGTATACCCAACCCGACAAACCAATATGGGGCATGTGTTAGGACCTCACCCGATACACTCTAGATAAGTCAGGGGTGATAAGAACGGTGTTGGAGCTCGAACTTGGAACATGTGAGAACTAAGCCGTTTACCACCCGACCAAACCCTTGGGGTGTTAATTTGACACCACTAAAGTCTCCGATACGTAAAAGGGTCCCCAATTCCGGTAGACTGCAGCACTTGGACAAAGTGTTTAAGATCATAGATTGATTGCGTTGTGGTTTTAAAAAGTAGTAGAAATCTGTCCACTTTAGTTGGTAGAGCATAGCAGTAATTAGTCCACGGATTTGACCTAAGCCGGGTATTTGGAATAAAGAGTGTCTAGAGGCACCCTCGTTTGTTCGCATTCGTCAAGCAATATGGTTTGCAAAATTAAATATGGAGAGTTCCATATTAGTCCAGTACTGCAGCGATCTGTTTCAAGTAAATCTAATGAAATCTTGAACTATTTTTTTTTACTCAAAAGATAAGGAATCACATAATATATTTGTCATATTTAAATTATATAAATGCTATTTGTAAGAATAAAAGGAATGGACAAACTGAACCTAAAAAGAAACACAAAAGAAAAGAGAAAAACTGAAACACACACAATCTGAGTTAACATTACGTGAATGCACCTCTATTGTACGTGAAGTGCGGGGCTCAAAAGCACAGAGATTCCACTCCTGGACACCTCGAGGACGACGAGGAGCATATCAATCGCATAGTACAGTGCACAGCTAGAAAGCTACAACCGGACACACCCGAATATTCCCCTGTCATATCTCTCTCTCCGGTCACAGATGAAAACGAGAGCCGTTGATTATGAAACTGACGACACGAAAACCTGACAGCAGAGACGAAAACCCTAGGAACAGAAATGCGGCGAATCCCAGGGCTATTGAGATGTCCGACTGGACGCAGAAGGCATTTGTGGCCGCACACGTGTCCTTATGTCTCAGCGCTTTCGTCATCGCTGTTCCCGCAGAGTCCGCTGACACTAGCAGGTAGGCGAACACCTACAGAAGCCCAGGCACGGGGGTTCATCGCTCGAAGTAACATTCAAAAGGGGAAAATCATAGAGAGGTAGAGTGAGAGCGAGCGAGGGAGGGGAGTTTGGACCTGGTCGTGGCCGAAGTCGAACCACACCTGCAGGAATTCGGGGAAAAGTGTGGCGCCTCTAGAGATTTCCCAAACAGAGGCTACCATTTCCACGAGAGAGTACACAGCCACGATTGCATTCGCTGCGAACACAAATCTGCAGGAGTACCGAGATCATAAGTTGCATTTCTTGGGGCAATAAGAAAATCTGAGATATCCGTTAGGCTGCTGAGAAACGGGAAGAAACTAGAAAGTTGAAAAAAGAAAGTGCATATTTTTAATTTTCTTTTTGTTAACTGACATCAAGTAAAGAACTTATGCTGTCTCCGTGGACTGAAGGTTATTGTTTTGAGAGCGAAATTGTATTTGCTCACGGTTGTGAAACAGTCCCCGTATCTTAAAACAGAAATTGTTTCCAAACTACAGAGAAAGTTTCTAATTGCTGACTGTAAAGAATCAAATTTTCATTTCCAGCATTTTCTTTTAACCAGAGAAAAGGGAGCTCCAAAGGAGAGAACAGTGGGGGTACCTGAAGGCGTCGAAATCGTACCAATGCGGGGAAGCGGAGCCACGGGAGTTGGTGAGCATGAAAACAGAGGAGCCCAGCGAGAAGCAAAAGGCTGCGAGGCGAAATACGAGGATGAGAGAGTTGAAGCGCCGGAGTTTCTGTTCGGACACGGTGGAGTGGAAGTGATGAGTGGTAGGGGTGGACAGGCGGCGGTGAGGGGAAGGGGTCTCGCCGTTACGGAGGGCCTGAGGGGATCGCATGGTGGAAGTGTACAAGGTAGGAGATCATTAGGATGAGGGAGAGTGAAAGGTAGAGAAATGGAGTTGAGGTAAGGTGGTGGGAAATTTTTTGAAATTTTTTTGGTTGGAGTGTTTTTGGGGGGATTCACTTTTCATGGTGGCGAGGTTCAGGTGGAGGTGGAGTCACGGGAGAGGGCGAGACTTCCATGAGAGAGAGAGAGAGAAAAGAGAGAAGGAAAATGAGAGGGAAGTTTGGAGAAGAAAGTAAGCAAAGAAGAGGTGGAAGAGAAAGATGGGATTTCTAGATGGATAGAAAGTGACATCTCTCTTTTTAGTCTCTTTCTTCATTTTCCAGATGGGTAGAAATTTTCTCATCTTTTTTCAACCATCAAAAAGGGTTTGCTGTGGGTTCGTTGGCTAAAAGCAATAGAAGTAGTGCATTCTCATTCCTCGGTGTTTTACCTCTAGAAGTAATATTTTATCGAGTAAACTAGATAGCACTTGCAGTATTACTTTTAGGCTTTTCCCATGTTTGGTCTCTTCCTTCCCCGTTCTAGATTGTTCGAATTTGTGATCTTACACTTTCGGACCCTTTTCTTATTTGTTTTCCCAATTCTGTCCGTTCTTTTGCAACTGAGTATAGAAAGCACATGAGGGGTTGGACTTCTTTTTCAGCTTCTTTTCCTGAGACAGACGTAGTTAGTTTTCCCATCTGTGTATTCTCTGGGCAAGAAGAAGGGCGTGAAAAGCCCGTGTTAAGCACACATCTTTTGCTTGGAATTTGATACACCCGCCAACAAAGCCAACTTTTTGGAGTTCACACCTGCTGAAAGCTCCATCTATGGTATTCCCTTTCCATGGGGAATACGATGGATGTGAAAAAGCAAATTGGCCAAAGTCTGCCTCGTCTGGGTTCAGTAAGACTGTCAAATATATGACCTTTCGGAACCATTAGTTTTTGCTGTGATCCTTGAGTATTCCATGATAACTCTTTACTCTCCATAATTTCAGTTGAGCTTCAAGGCAATAATGGCTATGCATATTAGTTGGATATATCGATCCTGAATCCATATGATTGTACCATCGTTCAGAATTATTCAAGATCTCAGATTGCTTGGTAGCTGATATCAGGAGCTGAGACCAGTGAGAATCCCGTGACAATTATTATTAGAGCCCAGAGACGGTTTTCCCGAAATATTTGCTTTACCAGGACACCTTGTGCAGCAGCATCTGCCACCGTACTTTTCAACATCCTTCTCTGGTGGAGAAACCTGATCTAATCCCCCACGACAACAAATGGGGGAGCCAGTATTTACGCCAAGCTTCTGCAAATGATTTACACCCCTAACGAGTGGTGCTATTCTTGTTGGACTTGGAGTCCCGCAAGATAAAAAGAGCTTCTCTCTGCTCCATTCATTTTAGGGAACTCTTTTATGTCTTTGCAGTATATTTTTTCTCTTCATTCCGAATAAGATGCATGAGAAATATACGGTTTTGTTATGGCAGGAATGGTCACTAGCGTGAGTGGATTCCTTTTTCGAATTGGCAAATCGGACCCATCCTAATTGATTTGATATGCTGCCTCGCTTATTTCGAGTCATGATCGGATCAGATGATATGCTGAAAAGCTTGTCCAATGGCCCAAGATCTTCTTGCTCAATTTATACTTAGAAAATCTCTAGCTCCACCCCGACATCTTCTTTCTCGAGTCCCATTGGCTTGGCTAAAATTAGGAAGAATCATCGCACCCAATTCTTCTCCTCTTCCTCCCTATTATAATCGTCACTTGTTAAAGGTCATAAAAGAGATAAAAAAGTATGATCAAGACATTGGCTCAAGCCTCAACATGAGAAGGTTGTTTTTCTCATATGGTATCCTGGGAAGCAGATTCCATTTGCAAGGGTGGTATCAAATCTCAAACTATATAGCGAAAAGTAACAAAAAAATAAAAAGAAAATATCTAAACAAGGTAGGTTCATGAATTCCTATATGAGGAATGAGGATCCTCTTTCATCTGCGTCCATACCTGACACCCTTCTGCTGCAAGGCAGGGTCTGTTATTTGTCATGCCAACATAAATTTTGTACGTCGCACATGTGACAAAGGGCGTCAATAAACGCGTGAATAACAAGTATTAGATAGTAGATACTGATACTTTTGCACTATTTTTTTTTTTGAAAAAAAGGTGAAAGGGTATTAAAAGAGTAGCTTACTTCTCCGGTACCTTATCTTTTCCGGTTACGAGAGTATAGAAACTTCCACCCATAGTAAATTTTCGGATTGAACTTTAACTACCTAAGAGAAGGCAAGATTGTTAACACGGTTCAACAAGAGTGCTGCTGCTCCGCACCCACTTTTGGGTGTCTCTATTTTCAGACCCCTCAAACTGATTGTGCTACGACTCTCGTGGTAATGTTGTAGCAGTTAATACGATTATAAACCCACTTAGAAACGTCATTATAATGAGTGATAAGACGAACGCTGATGGCTCTATAGACACCTTCTTCCTTTCCATTTCTCTTTATGGGTGAGAGAATGTTTAACAGGACAAAAAAGCACTGATATAATGAATGATGTTTCCGCTGCTTTTATAGGTGAACGAATTAATGTCCAACAGAAGAAAAAGTCATTTGATGAAAGTTGTTAATTGATACGGTCACCGGTCTCTGTCATCTATAACAAAGCTTTCATATTGCTTTTAGGAAAAAAAGAAGCGAAAAGAAAAGAATATTAAAAAAGCAACAGCAGCATAGTATCATTTCCATGTGAATTTCTGTTCACGTACAATTGTTCTGAGTTATCAGGGCCCAGTCAAAAATTACGTCGAGCTGATGCTATGTGCAATACCTTTTCTGACCAACGGACGACAATTGTCAATTTGATCCGCCTATTGCAATGTACGACGAAGCAGAAGAAGCAGGAGTATCGATTTCGCAGATGCAGATAGAGACGGCTAAGACAGGATTTCCAGCTCTAACCTTGGCTTTCAGCTGATTAATCTTGTGCCTGAGCTGAAACAACAGCTTGGTTTCTACTTTCCAGTAACAATTGCCTCCAAGGAGGTGCTGGAGCCAGGCATCGGTTAGGCTGAAACCAACACCTGACAGGAAAGGAGCTTGTAAATGCCTGCTGCAGGATGTATATAGATTCTATAGTGGACGGGGAAAAAATTGAAGCAACTGCCGCTGGACTCAGTTCAGTAACAAATATACTCATAAGTCATAACCGACACAAAATAATGACATAACCAAGTCAAACCTGTGTAAGTTGAAGAGCCATCCAATATAAAAGAGAGCAGACGAAAGCGTATGCATACAGAGAAGTTCAAAGGCGTATATATCTTACATATATGAAAATGTATAAAATGACAACATGAAGATGTGCAGAGAGAGAGAGAGAGAGTCAATTGGAGGAATGAAAATGTACTACAATAGAATTGGTGACATGAAAACTAGAAGACATCAATAGCAGCGATTTAGAGGGTTTATAGCATTTCTTGCGATTTTCTGACACAGCGACTAACTTTTCTTCTGAAGTCCTCCCTCTTGTCTCTCCATTGCTTCTGCAATTACACAATTAACAAGGTGCCAATGTACATCAGCAAATCAACCAGGTACTCCAAAATAACAAATTCAATCTGCTATGTTAATCACTTTGATAACAATCTCAATTATAAATGAGTGAGATCGGAACTAGAAATTGGAGGTTGCAAGTTTATGAATAAGTATAGAAACCTACTGCAGCATCCACATTTGCAGGAGATTCATCATTAGGGCTTGAAAGCATCGATATAATACTCAAAACTATGCTTTCCACCTGGAATTCAAGTCAAATCGGTCAGTAAAGTCATTGAGAAGGGTACCATGAAAAAAGGAATGAGATATGGAAGACTGTAGGTAAGAAAAACGAAAATGAGGGAATGACTTCGTCAAAGCAGAAATCACCTAGTGTAAGGTTGTGTTTGCACCCAAAAATTTTACAAAATTTTTCACCCCTCACAATAAAATATTACAATATAATCTTTCTCTCTTCCATCAAATCATAACTTTTCACTACAAAAATATAAAAAATTACCTCTCTTCACTTTTTCACTAAACCCAATACCAAAAATTTTCCAACACAAACCCACCCTAAGATGAAGATATAAAACCATGGGCGAAATAAAACAATAAATAGAAAAAAACGGAAAAGAACCTAGGGAAGTCTTGTTAGCCACAATAAACAGCATATAACCTTTTGAAATCAAGACCTCCCGTTGCATAGAGGTTGGAAATGACAAAGGGGGCTAAGACAACCCTGTGAACAGATCTTTCAAGTTCAACACGTCTTTTTTTTTTTAAAGGCTAAGGTAATTGAGCTATATATATATTGACAATCTTCATCCTGCAACAGTTGACATAACATAATTCTATAGGCAAAACTTATTGTTCCCTTATTTGGTTTTCTCCTTGGAAATAAACTGGTGAAGCAGTAGTGTGATTTCTGGTGCCAGTCTTCCTTTTCATGCCTTCTTTTTCCTGTTTCTTCTACCAGATTTGAAGTAGTTTGCCGATTTTATATTTATCTATGTACTGAAAGAACTCCTCTTGCATAAATCGCAATAGGCGGAACTATTAGTCCTGGCTACATATGTAAATCAAGTGAAAACAAAAAAGACATGGCAAATAAATACGATTTTAGTTCATAAGTAAATTGTGTTGTGGATTAAAAATATCAACGTTTAAACAAGAAAAACAACATTAGACATTTAAATACACACTGTATGGGCTTAGAAAAGTTACATACTGTATGGACTGGCGTCCAGCGTTCACTTGCATGCTCATAACCATTTGGATCTTCACCAGGGGGATGAAGAATTGAAATGCAAACTCTTCCATCTAGGTAAACTGTAGGTTAGACAGATCCAAAAGATTAGCCAAACTAAACACACACAGAGAGAGAGAGAGAGTATCACCATTTGGATGCCATAACTCTGAAGTAAACCTCACTGTTGGAGGGCTGACGGGGTAATTAGAGGGAAAGCTCATGATGGCAGTAAAGAAGCCCCCATCACTGCAGCAAGGGAATGCGAATCAAGCCCCTGTTAATGTCAAGGCAACCAATTCTCTAATTCTAGAAACTAACTCCTAGACGCATTTGTGATAAGAACCAACACAGAAGACTGACAAAAGTGGTACAATATAGAAGGCCTCAAATTAGACAATAAACTACCGTGTAACGTTCAGTCAACAAGCAAAAAGAGTGCAATATAAGGATCCAATGCTAAAGCCACACTGAGTAGCTGAGTAGAGCAACAGTCTGCAGAACACATCATAATCTGTAAAGTGAGATTGAGACCTAAAACTTTTATCGGTCCCAAAATATAAATCATCATATACCAATATTGAACCACAATTCCCAAATTAGGAACCACCAAAGAAAGCTTCATAACCATAAAATGGAAATCCACCATATACAAATCTAAGATTTAGTTAATCTCATGAATAAACAGAACCCAATATCCCAATTCTTCATATATTTTCTATAAGAGTCTCCATTAATTGGAATGAAGATGTAGCCGGTGTTAAGGTTAAGCCAAGTGTTATTGACTGATCACAAATTCTATGGGATGCAACCATAATCGTATACTACATGTTCAACAAGATTTAGCAAATCAAAACCGTTATCAATTTATAGAAGATATTCTACAATGATATGAAGTAAAAATGATCGCAAACCAGCTGTCATACCATATCACTCGCAAATTAATAATCCACTAAATAGTGGCAATAATCGCATACCAAACAGAAAAGAAACACCAGCAAACAAATAAAACACAGGATTGGCAAAAACAAATCAAACACAGACCCAAAACCACCCATCTCTATGTATTCAAATCAAAAGAAAACACCAACGACATAGAATCCCCAAAAGATTACACACGTGCACCAAAACCAAAGCATAACGCCTCTTGACACAGCATAGAAAATAAGCCTTTAAACGGAATTGAAACAATCATCAAGGAAAACTTGAAACAATATAACACACGTGCACCAAAACTAAGGTTCAGACAAAAGATTAAAAATTTAAAACTCGAAGCGACTAACAATTGAACCACTCACTAGAGCGTATCGGGCGGCCCAATAATCGTGAGGCTCCACTCGAACAAATTGCTCTCATCGACCAGACCAGCCGAGAAGCCGTCCAACGGGTTCCTACTGAGATCTGAGAGTTGAAAAAACAATTAGTTAGTCCATCGGGAAAAATAAAACACGTTACTACTAGACAATCCCAAAATAGAAAGAAAGGAAATAAAAATCAAGGGAGTGATCGAATTCGAGATGACCTCGCAGCTGCTTTTGAAGGAGGAGGCTCGCTTGAGATGCCGACATAGGGAACCAAAAAACGAGGGAGGTAAAGCAAAACGACTAAAAGAGAATGACAACCACGGAGAATAGAGAATTCTCCTGGTATTAATCTATTGATGCTGCCGGCGCTCAGAACTGGCCTCTATAGGCAACGGGAGGTGAAACATTGGTTCATCATCAATAATGGAAAAGCAGGTAAGAAAAAAAAAAATCAATAATGGAAAGCAAGTGGAAAGGCGGTTTATGCAGGACACGTCGGATTTCTTTTCCTTCTGGGAAAAGTCGTCGGGAAACGTTGTTCTTATTATAATTCAATGTAAAAGGTCATCGTCCGCGAAATTAATTCAAAGGATGTTCGTTAGCGTTTATTTTGAGAATTTTTTTTGTGTTTTGAGAATTTTTGGGTGAGTTGAATTTTATTGATACGTGTTGTAATTGTTTTTAGGTGATGTTAAAAAATATGTTCGATTTGTGTATTCTTAAGATTCAAAAAATTCTGAGAATGCAAATAAACCCAACAAGCGCTTAATATTTTTTAAAATTCTTCTCTGAGAAATTAAGAAGAAGAAAATGAAGGCATCAAAGTCGATATTTGGCTATAGACACAGTCGTCTTTCAAAAAAAAAAAATTGCTCCCCTACGTTAATTCCAGACACTAAAAAGATAGAAGATTTTGCATGCGCGTATGATCGTTATCTTTTCCTTTCATTCCTTACTCGGAAGCCATATTGGGGCTTTGCTACTTGCCGACTTCGCTCAATGCAAGTGGACGGCACGGCACTACAAAGGGCATTCTTGGACCCAAGGCTCCCCGCACGAAAAGAATACCACCATATATATTATTAAGTCATGGTAGTTGGGCTCAGGATGGGATGGACTTGGGCCGTCGCCTCTGTTAAGGTCAAGACCAAAGAGGTTGAATGGAGTTGCCCAGCTGCTGAGAAGGTCCACGACTCACGAATTATGAGGGATCGGCCTGACCCAGAAAGAAATCCGACAGATATACGGTGGGGCATTCCGAGAATTGAACTCGGGACCTTTCGCACCCTAAGCGAGAATCATACCACTAGACCAAATGCCTTTCTTACACTGGGGTTGTAATTTGACTAACTAGAAATTAGTAATACTAGACTAAAGTTGTGGTTTACAGGTCATGGCGAAAGAGGTTTAATTTCTTTGTTATTTATTTATTTATTTAGAATAATGGAATCCCCAAAAGGGTTCTTATTGTTTGCCTCGACGACTAATTTCCGTCAAAATTTAGAGAGGACAAGTTTCAACCACAAGCGTAACAGGAGTCCAAAACAGCCAACTAACTTTTACTAGAAAAGCCTAGTAAAGACAGTAGACCAGAAAAGTCTGCTTAACAGTAGTAAAGACACCATTATGAGCTGTCTCGTTCAGGGTCGCTCTTCTCTGTTATAAGTGGTGTCCTCACTCTTGGCAACTACTTCTCATGGACATTAGAGTTACTGGCACCGGAGAATATGGCTTCAGTTGACCACTTTTTAAGATTTAGAAATAATCGTTTGATAAGCACTGTTAAATTTCCAGTGTTCTAGAGACGTAGGAGGTAGATCTAGGCTTGCCGCCTGCCGGCTAGTCGAGGCATTTTCACTCATGATCAGTCACAGAATAGGACAAATCTATGAACTTCGTGATTGCAAATCCTAACATTTCACGAACGAAAAGCTGTAGTGACTAGTCAGAATCTCTGTGTTGGGCGCTTGGAGGACAAGAGCGTTGATGACTCTATTATATGCTGATAGCCGAAGAGAGGTAAACGGATAATGGCAGGAGATTAACGTTTCTAGCTAGCCTTATCATTTTGGATCTAATATAGCATTGGATTCCCAGACAACTTTAGCATGCTATTCCATACTTTCAAACAAGCAATGATTAAAAGAATTACAATGATCATCCTATATTCCTATAAATACTTCTCGTGTATATATATAACCCCCACACCTTCATATCCCATTTAACTAGTCCCGCCATGCAGAAGCTCATGCCGAGGATGAAGAGAAAACAGATTCAGATATGTCTCTTCTTAGCCTTCATCTTTATTGCGTCACAATGTTATTACTCGACAGCGATGAGGATTCACACTGCAGAATCAGGCAAGCCCCCTCGACTAGCCTTTCTAACATTATGATGCCGAGTTGAAACAAGTAGATACTTATTCTCTTTGATGCATCCCTAGTTGTTTTCAAGCTCGAACAGGCACAAGCAAGCGAAAGCTCGGCTGCTGGATACATGTCAGCCACTAGGGTGAGTACGTAGTACTTCTTCTCCCCGTAATCCGTATATATATGCCAACTAGTTTTTACATTATCCTTTCACTTCAAAGGATGGAAATGCCTTATACAGGTCAAAGAGAATCTTCGAAAGGTTCCTTCAGCACCCAATCCCAATGGTAATCGGCACCCACCATCTAGGCATTATTGAGAAAGGGCGGACGATCATCAGGATGATCAGCCAGCAAAAAGCAAGGTCCAGATGTAGAATTTCTTTTCACTTTGTCGTACTTACATGAGATGTTTTTTGCGTGCTCCGCCTCCAAGGACATCGAGACTGTTATTCTATTCTACTGAATCTTTATTTGGGCCACGAAGTACACCCATCAGTTTGCAAGAAAATATGGAATAGCTGCAGAAGCAACTTAATTCGTGCCTGCTCTGCTGCTCTAGTCTCATCTCATATTGTAGCAAGCATTTGTACATATCTAGATGGACCAGGGCAACCAACTACCCCTAACTAAAGACAACTTCCAAGAATTTCCTCAACTACAACCTTTCTGACATAAGGACCGCCATCTGACAAATGGAACCTAGTAGTAAAGATTGTCCTCATAGATTTCTTTCCTAGTGTCCGAAGTGTCCCCGTTGGAAACCAAAAAGGGAAAGGGCCGGGAGTTTGGCAAAACTCCGTATTTGAAAGAAGGGTCAATTCATTCAGCTTTCTCATGCCCAAGCGAACACGTACGTCGCAGAGCAGGTCCCCCAAAGACCCAAAGTTCCTAGAAACATAGAAAAAGTGGAAACGGACACACACCGCGAATGCATGGGTCATGTTAGGATGTTCCTCTAATGTAAATCCTCAGAAGCAAATCCGTTACATCACTAGAAAACTTATCAATCTTGTCACGCCCAATCGTGTACCCGGGGGGAGTAATCCTTAAAACCACGTTCATCATTTACCAATCTTTTCCAATCTCAAAATTCACTGCTTCGTAAACTTGAAAAAGAGTTTAAAAGACTGAACAATTGGTCGCCAGGACCACGAAGACTAAACAATTTCTGAGAGGTAGCCATAGCCTATAGTAGACTCATATAAGATTATAAGTAGGGCGGAACTTTACACAGTATTACTTCAGGAATATACCAACAGTACTGGCGCCAAAATATACGGATAAAAACTAAAACCCCAGAGCCAAGCATAATATTGGACTCTATATTCAAACTCAACACTGTCAAATAAAAAAAAGCCATATGCTTAGAACAACCACAGGGACATTTCGTGCATGTCAAAGCCAACGAGGAGAAAATATGGTCAGTAAAGTCTAACATGGTTAACAAATTAACATACAGCCACCTGTCCAAAGACCAATTAAAATCTGCTTTAAGTGTTTAGACAACAGGAAGAACAAGAGTCGTGAAAAAAAAAAATGAGGATCCAACTTTACAGAAGTCCTTTAGGGAATAAACAACATTGAAGCACCAAACTCTGTAAGCATCCTGGCATCCCTCATGCTAATGCCTCTTTCAGATCAACAAATGCTCGCTCACTCCAAGGAGAGGGTCGAAGGCATACACGGACCTCATGTTCTTCTGATCCTACACAATGCTTGGGTACAATTATTTCAAGAATTGTGCCTGTCTCGTCACAATAAGCTTCTAGTTTAGCATCTTCAGGAATGCAGGTTGGAAGGGGAATTTCCCTAATCAATTCCCCCGGAGGGCAGTGCTCTGGTGTTGGATCGGTTAGCTTAAATGTCCTATCATGTCGCTTAATGAATGGCATGCAAGCCTTGCTCATACAAGATATCTTAATGACCCCATGTAAGTTAGTGTTCTTCCAGGTAACTTTTACTCTCTGGAGATCTGCGAAAGGCAGGCTAACAATGACCAAGAAACCTTTGTCATCCTCATATATAGTTTTTGCAACTGTAACAGGCCCATATGCATTCTTCATTACCCCGCTGAACTCATTTAACCAGGGTGGCTCGACTGGATAAGGTTTCATATCCAAAACTCTGTCCAAATGCTTATCGTTCTGTAAATAACAGTCGTCATCCTTCCCATGAGGAAACAAATCCTTCTTCCGTTTATTGCATACTGTTGAAAGATCATCGATGCTGTCGCCATTGCCACGGTCCAGTGGCTGGGTTGATAAATTCAAGCCAGCACCATCAAGTAATCTCCTTTGGTGGGCAATTATACGAGTCTTTAATGCAGGAGGAGGTCGCTCAAGATCAAATTCAGAATTTTGTACGTTTCTCCATGAACCAAAATTACTTGCTTCAAGTGGGAGAGAGAAGTTCATATCTCGGCCTGTAAGCTCTATCCACCTCTTTCTCTCCTCTTCATTAACACCCAAGAGGTTAGGGGATCGAACGACTTCAATCCCATGAACACACTGAGGATTAGAGAGACCCCTATAGTTCTTCCTCTGCATACGGTGTGATCGAACAAACCCCTTGTCCACACAAAATGGAAATGGACGCTCCCCTTGGCGAGAATGACCATTCATGTAACTCCTCAGCTGCATCTTACCTAGTGCGTTTTCAGGCTTTTCCTTGAAAACCCACATATACATGTTCTCCATGTCATGCTGAACCAAAAACACATCTAGCTGCAGATCTGACTTCTCGTACCCTGACATTCCATTAGAATCTCGAACAATCTTACACTTTGATTTCTCGTTCAAAACCAGCTTGAAGTAAAAACTAAAGAAAAACCAGGCCCCCCAAATGCTGTCAAGACGCTTGATGAATTTCCGAGCAACTTTTGGGACATTGATTGTTGTCACAGCCTTGTAAATTTGAGACCCCAAGCCTACATCTAAGATGTCAGATTGATCATTCCATGCTGGGGGATGTGGGCTGGGATCAGATGAAAGCGGGAGATTGATGTCGGGTGGTTGTGAAAAGAAGACAGTCCGATTCATCTCTCTCTCCAGGTCATCTCTGTCCAGTTCTTCATGTGACAAAGAACCCATATCCATCGACAGAAGGCTAGAGAGGTGATGATTCTCCATTGAGAGGGTAGTGAGAAGAGCTTCCCCCATATTTTCCCCTCTTATTTCAGCAGTCTTCAGCTTGTCTTGCTTTTGGGTGTAACCCACCCGCAACAAATCACCTCACAGCCATCTGAATAGATTAATGCAAACCCACAAATAATTCCGAGTCAGTACTCAATCCGCATAGTAACAGAACCACCTGCTACTATCTTCATGATTCAAACCCACTAATTAGCCTTCGCTATGATCCACTACGATACCATGGTCAGAACCATATTGACCTGAAAACATGAAACCAGAAGATCCCAAGACGATCAAAACTATTGATTTGTCAGCTATACACCAAGTATTCAAAGCTTGCTCTTAGTCAATGAACTCCAGGGAAACTTGACCCTTACTTGGTTGCGGACAAATCAGGGGAAATTGAACCTTAAACATCTATTTCTTTAATTTGATTTTCATCTAAAGTGGTTTAATTTCGAAAAGAATGAACAACGTCACCGTAGAAGGCCAACTTGTCGCACCGATCTCACCTGAGATAAAACTTTGTTTTTGTTTATTCCTTCACTCAGATAAGAAAGCTAAGGCTATATTAGCTTACCAAAATTCTCTTTTTTTTTTGGTCTTGAAGATCCTCTTTTACTTTTTTCTTTTTCCTACACGTCCTCGGCAACCAAGCAAAGCAAGAACATGAACAGCCTGAGATTTTAATAACCTTTTCATATCAAAAACCCGTACGAACGTAGATCAGAAATCTTACAGATTCAAAGCGAGAAAATCAACGACGAAGCCCTAACCTCAAAAGGCCGAAACAAAGAGATATGGGGAAAGATTAAAAAATCAAACAGATATTTGAAGGTTACCTGTAAAGCGAGACTTCCAGTCCACAGGAACTGAGAATTTCGCACTGGATTCCCATATTGAGAGAGAGAGAGAGAGAGAGGAAAAAGAAAAATGGCTAACGGAGTCTGTATAAAAAGACGGGGTAGTTGGGAACGAGGACGACAGAACCGCACCATCTTTTAGACTGCCGTTTGATGACAGTGGCTGTTAGTTAACGATGACGGAGTTTACATTTACAATTTTGTTTTTGTTTTAAGGCGCGCGCAATAGATAAAATTATGTGCGTGCCGATAAATAAGACGAGAAAAGAAAGTAGATAGTTACCGAGAGAGCACTGACGTTACACCGCATACTATGTTGGACCTTCGCACCAAGCCATAGTAGTCTCTTGGTCGTAGCCATATTTATGAATGAGGGCTTAATGATTACATATATTCTGTTTTGGGTATATTTATGAATGAGGGCTTAATGATTACATATATTCTGTTGTACCCAAAAGAGAAAATAAAAAGTCACCTGATTCTCAGAGGAGAAAGAAAAAGGTACCCTGCTGCAACAATTACAGAGTCAACTTTTTTCTTATTCAATTTGATCTCCTCAAAAAAAAAATTTAAAACTAAAGAGAGATATAGGTTACAGCTAGTTTAGGATAGGTTCGTTTTCACACCTTTTTCAGGATTCTAAGTATATTCACAAATTTACCAGCGAACATATTCATAATTCAAACATAAACACCAATACATTTTACACAATTTCCAATAATTTTTTAATTTTTTATTCAACATAAATTTTCCCTCTCTATACTTTTTCACATATCTCCAATACTTTTTTATTAAATAATTATATCAAATCACTTATCTCTCTACTTTAAAAAACACCAATAAAACACTATTCAACATAAAAATTCACAACTTCTCTAAAATCCTACATTTTTATTCAAAACGAACATAACCTAGGTTTATGATGCATTAATGATGTTAGAAAAATATAATTTAAATAATAAAATATTTATATCTTCATATAAATTTAAATTTTTTAGACAAATAATAAATTAGTATGATATTATAGTCTACAAACTCTATACTTCATTCACCCTAATTAAAACTAGCATATATCATAAGAGGATTATTACAAAAACAAAAAAGTCTAAATAGTTGCAGTTTGTACTAGTGATTTAAACTCCATATAATCAATAAATTCTCTCGGAGTTTTTCTTACACTGTACATGGTCCAATCCAGTCTGTAGAGGCCAAATGGAAAATGATGGCTTGATTTTTTTTAGTTTTAATATGATATAACAAATTTCAGCTAAGAACACATGAAAAAGGCTGTCAGGAAGAGAAAACTCAGACGGGCACCACAGGCAGGACCTGTGTATGAATTTTTTTGAAGATTTTTGTAGACGATTAGATCAAAATGGAATGGATTCCAGGCATAGAATTAATATTATAAACGTGATTATCGTCTTCCTTACTACAATGTTTGTCTTTATTCAATGAGTCAATGGTAAACGTTTATATTAGCTAGCGGTAAACGTGTTCTCTATTTGCACCTTCAAAAGCACGCAATAAAGCCATGTTCACAATAATGTATGTCGTGTGGGCAGTACAAGTTGCTTAAATGGTTCTTGATTGGTTTATCGGCATTTGTGTGGGGAGTTGGCAGCTCCTCAAGAGCCTTAAACGTGGCGATTAGCGATAAAGATGTCGTCGAAAAGCGCGTTCAAAAGTGCCATATATTATACAGCGCTATTTTAGATCGAAAAGAAAACAAAGATATTAAAATTGCCCAGCAGAGTTATACGAGGCCCACTTGATAAATAATTTCCCTTTCTTAAATGATTGTTCTCCAAAGACCCAAAGCTATTCTTAAGCTAGAGCTTAGGATTTATCAATGGCTCTGCAAAGGTCCAGCTACATAAATTGGGTTGGACCATTGTCTTCTGACCCAACAGAGAAGTAAGAACTTGCGTTGTACCACGTTGGTGTTAACGAGGCCCACCAAGTCCCTCATTTGTGAACCCGTATTAATAATTGTTGTTAAGCCCCGGAATCATCTGTTGAAGAACATAACCTACGCGATAATACAAATTCTAAGCTTGCACTCATCGTCCCGGTCACACTGTTCGATAAGCCTCTTGTTGGTACTCTAACCAGTGCTGAGATAAGCTCTGTACCATGGTGGTGGACGATCTTCATGATGGCTACACCCCGTACACCAAATTCTGAATCCCCCTTCTTCTAAAAGCCGTAGGCTCGACGGCTATTCTGAATGTAATTTACCACTTCATAAAACTATAACGGTGCAACCGGCACGCCGCCAGCCACAACCCACTACAACTGGCATGTCGTTTTGTATCTGAGACAGGAGGAGATCAAGCTGCACTAACGCATCCATGGCCCAATCTATTCCTGCCTATAAACAAGGAAAGGATGTGGGTTTGGTAGGCGAAGATGGCACTTGTGCGGTGTGCTTGTGCGAATTCGAATAGGGTACTGAGGAATTGCAAACCTTGCCAGCGTGCAGGCACTCCTTTTTACGTCCTATGCATTGATGTGTGGCTCTACTCCCACTCAAGTGGCCCGATTTGCCGCTCCGATGCTAGGACTTCGTCACCCAATGTTCATCGTGCTACCGATTTATGTTCTGGCGAGTCGGAGGCGTATTCAGGAACGTCACGGAATATGTTTGTACAATCCACGACCACGACGGTGTGATTGTGAAAGACTATCTCTCTGTGTTCACTTCCCTTAAAGTTTATACCAAACAAAAAGATCACCTACCTTTTGTTTTCAAGGTACACTTCGTTTAGGTTGATTGTCAACTTACATTTATTTGGTTTTTCGAAGTGTTAACCACATAATTTGTTCCTTCGTAATATATGACTAATGAGAGTAAAAGCTTATCTTATATGTTAATCAACTCTAACTTATCTTATATTACATGTGTTAGCTTATAGTTGAATATTGTCTTGATTTCGAATAAGAGGATAAATCAAATTAAGTCTTTAAGAGTCGAATTCTAATAAGATTGCTGAATAAGAATACAGGTGTTTCAAAAGTTTGAAAAGCCTGTTCAAATTTTTTTCACTATTTTTAAAGAAAAAACTGCCTAATCATCCCCAACTAATTTTCTGGACAGGCTTGGGCAAACAACTTAAAGTCCATGAGAATCTTGTCCTTTGTGGGCGCTATTTTCCTGGGAAACTGGAAATTTGGTTACAACTGTGACCCAAGGCCTATAACTTTTTGGGTTCTTTTGAGGGCCACTGGGCCTGGAAGACAGGAATATTTTGTTACGTTTGAGGAGACTTCGCAGATGTCATTCTTTGCAGCAGAAGATATATCAATCTATTTGGTTGGACATGTCTTTATCAACACGGGAAAGACCAACATTTGTTGGGTTTTGTGTGGGTAAATGGCTGTTGGATGAAATTTTGTGTTACGTCGCAGACAGTATGATGAAGAACCTAAATAATCCCTGACCAAGATAGATTATAAATTAAAGAACGCCCAGTAGGTTTCCCACTCAAGAAAATATCACTGGTGTCTTGCGTTGCAAACAGATATGATGCGCCTAAAGACGATACAAGTCGCGAAGTCCATAATCCAATGATGATCGAGTTCTTGGTACGCCAAGACTGCAGAGTATTTTGTGCGTCCGGGTTCAGGAATATTGGGTTTTGTGTTGAAGCTGGCATTTTACATGAACATATACCTTTCATAACAACCATAATTGATTCTTTGAATAGAGGACAAAAATGTTTCTTGGTACATCGTCTCTCTCGAGTCAAACAACGAATGATACAAATTTTGCTGAAACTTATTCGCCAACAAACGCCTAGGTTAATAAAGTATTGATAAAAGCTAAAGGTGCTGTTTTGTTTTTTCCTTTTGAGCGTCCTAAATTGTTATTGACCAACACAGAAATGCCAACGGCCAACCCACTGATTTATGGGGCAAAATCTTTTCCTATGGGCATTTCAGTACATTAACACGATGGGCTTATTCATTTCTGGCTAAACGACAAGTCTGTCTACAGCTTGGTGGTTTATCATTCACAGGTTCAAAAGTATAAAGGGTTTTACAATTACAATCATGCTTCATGATTCAAAAGTGTGATTTTCGTGATAGAAACAGAGCTTTTTGTTGTGTTTTGGGTGTTTTTGGGTTTGTCGCTTACAAATAGAGTCGGGGGAATTTGTCGAAGCTTTTTACTAAAGAGAAGCTGTGAGTTTGATACCTCTTTTACGTTCTAGTCAAAGTTCACGATCTGGGTTCTTGGGCTTGTTCAGTGTTTCCGATGAGATTGAGACTATTCAAGTCCCTAGTAAGCTTTTCCTTCTCCTGTTCTTCTTGCAGCGGAATCAGAGGGATTTGCAATTAATCCAGAGTTTAGTTCTACAGTTTCGGTTATTGCAGAAGTTGAGCTTCTCATTTATGGGATTTGAGGTAAGAGCGATCAGAAGTTCTGTAATGTGATTGAAGGCAAAGATGAAATCTTTGAGTAGTGTAGGACTTGCTCTGAGTGTACTTTTTGGTTGCCTTTTCTTGGCTCTTGTTGCTGAGCTTTACTACTTATTATGGTGGAAGAAGAGGTTAACCAACAGAGAGACGGAAAATGACTACAGCAGCCCGGCCAGAGAGCTTTTCTACATGTTTTGCTGGAAAAAGTCTACCTCTTTGAGGCCCGCGGCTTTGGATCCCCAAGAACTCCGTTCTTCTGTGGGAATCGCTGGCACTCTTGTCCAAGAATCAGAAAACCAGCTTCACATGCAGTCAAACAAGGATTTTTTTCTTAGATCCTTCGAGGACGGCGTGGAGACAGAGTTTATGAGGCTGCAAAACCTCGCAGGCCCTCCAAGATTCCTCTTCACAATCATAGAGGAAACGAAAGAGGATTTAGAATCTGAAGATGGTATGTCTAGGTGTGACAAGAGTGGAAAGAGGTCAAGAAGTAGAAGCTTGAGTGATTTGCTTCTATCCGCGGAGACTCCGTATTTGACCCCTCTTGCTTCACCATCTTTTTTCACCCCCCCTCGTACATCTATGGACTCCCGCAACCCACATGGATTCAACGCTCTCTTGGAATCAACGACAGACGCAGAGTTCAAGAAGATAAAATCCTCACCACCGCCAAAATTCAAGTTCTTGCAGGATGCCGAGGATAAACTTAAGAGAAAATTAACGGAGGATGCTAAAGAAGAGATCCATAAGAGTGATGCGTTTGTTCAAGAAAACAGAAATAATGCTCCCCTGTCGAGTTTTCACAAAGATGAGGAAGATGGGTCTTCTTTCGTCACAATCATTGTCGGTAAGCAGAAAGAAAGAGAGTTCAATCACCATCCACAACAGTACCATTCAAGCACTTCACAGGTACTTCCTCTAGCATCTTCACCTTCAACATTCAGATCGCCGATTAAAAACAAGCCCAGCGTACAATAAAGCTCCATGCTTACAATAAAACAACATTCTTTTCTTCCTGTGTTTTATTAGAATTTTTTTCTTTTTTCTTTTTCCGTTTTGCCAGGCCCTTGGAGTTTACCTCACTTCTTTCGGCCTTTGGGGGTGTTTGGGGATGCGGTTATAGATTAAACATGCTTAACACTTGTGCAATGTATTTCGAATTAGTGAGGTGGGACAACATCCTCTGCAACATGATGTTGAGAGGTGGGTCTGATGCAAGTGGAGCACCTGTGGGGTTATTTGTTTTATTCAATCACCACGTCTCCTGAGTTGTCGAATACGTGCAATCATTCTTGTCAGTGATGGTCCAACTGATGTTATTGTCGGAACGAGCACTGTAAAATTCTTTTGAGCTAACCCTTTTCTCCCCCTAATTTCAAGCCCATATTCACGATCTCTGGCTTAGAAAGGGGGAATTTTGGGTGAAGCCAAGAGGCAATCAAGTATTAAGGAACCTATGACAGCATAATCCCAGGCATCTGGCGAAGCAAGGTCGGGATGCCAAAGCAAATTTTTTCGATCCCAGATATCAAAGCAAGCTGAAACAGGGGTTTTGGTGGGCCAGCAGATAGGTTAGGGTTTCCAATCTAAATGAAATGCACGAAGGACCATTCAACAAAGTGACGAAGTTGGAAAAAGGGACTTGAGAGATGCCCCTTTGGCTTTTCCTAAACAACAAAGGAGGCAAGTTCCCGTGATAACGTCTCCTGGTAACAGGCCGAAAGTTGCACATCTTGAAGAATCATCATCCACATTACCTTTATTACTGTCCTTTAGGGTATTTAGCATGATGTTATTATTTCTATATGACTGGCGCTGACACACGACAGGTTGCCTTCTTTCCTGTTCCAACATGACACCTCACTATTATGTAAATTAGGTCAATTAGGAAAGATTAGGGGTCCAGACCTCCGAGAGGCATGAGTCATGACTGACAGGTCACTGGTGCCCCCATGGGAGAGTGGTGCACGTCAAGAGTTATAAGCCAAGAAAAGGAGAGAGCATACGGCTAACCTCAAAATGTCTTTTTTATTTGCTCCCCGAGTTGTAATCTCGCCATTGTTGTATAAGTGGAGCAAGAGTTCGCTAGTAAATACTAAATGGGTATTCTATTGGTTATTAGTTGCTGGCTTCATTCGGATATGGCATTCGAATAGGGTATGAGAACTTTCTGGGAAACCATGACTAGCATCACTGTTGGAAGCAACTTTTTTCTAATAAACAAGATAAGAAACAGAAAATGACCAAAACTCGACAATGGCAGCAACATCTGAAAAATCGATAATTAGTGGCAGCAAACACATTATTCCAGAACATACGACCCAGACGAAGTCAATTACAAACCAAGTCCATCCAATGCCTCTTCAATCATGGTAAAAAGTATTTTAGAACATAAGGGTGTAAGGTGAGCAGAATTCATGGCAAATCTACATTAAATAAATAGCAATTACATAATTTGACTTCAACAGCCAACCCAATCACTGCTTGCTCAATTTGGCATGGCAGTGAAACCAAGTCCAGATGACTCATACGAAGCCCATTCAATGGATGACAATATCAAGTCAAAGCCCTGTGGCAGCCAGATTTGCTAGCCCCAACTCAGCACAGAGTGAGCTCATACTCGATTCTCCCAAGAAACTGAATGCAGTAAATCCGTAGTAGGAGTGGTACAAATCTGGCACTTGCCCTGGGAAGTGGGAATTTACTGAAGCCACCATACTGGTGCCGGAACAAATTTAAGCAACGAAATCAGAATTTCAACGGAGATCTATTAGCTTCTTGAATACTCAATGACAGATACAATCAAGCAAGTGCAAAATATAATACATCAGGAGTAAGAGTTTAATATCGCTAGTATTAGAGATTTACTTCCATTCTATATTTGCCATTGGTTTTACCGTTTTAGATGAACAATTCTTACTGCAATCTTTTACCATTCCACTGTCGGATGTCCCTTCCAATTCCGTAGGATGTACGGTTATTAACAGGCCATATAATAAGCAATTTACCCAGTAGCTGGGGACCGGGCTCCTCTGCAATACCTAGGGTATTGCAGGGGGAGCAATTCGACAAACACCAGCCGTTGGACTCAAATGGAAGGTTATAATTGTGACACATCATTAGTTGAGTGAAAATTTGAAACCAAAGTGAAAAAGTGCACTGACGGGGAGAACGGAGCTTAACGCCAACTTTCCAACTTTTATTGTTTTTATTTTTTTTTGTTTTCAGATCCTCTGTGTCCCACATTTGGCTTGTTCTTCAAGCCTTTTCATACTTTGGCGCCATAACTATGGAACCATCTCTCGGTCACTCTGCTTGAGTAAAAAAGTCGGTGAAACTCAAAATCTGAATGTTGTGAAGAAAGAGAATGTCAAAGCCAACCCATGTTGCAAAAGTGGTGCCTAACATCTATCCTTGACGAGTATCAGCGGTTTGCTACTGGTAAAGTTAGACTTTCTGACCAGATATTTATGGAGTTATTTGATATTTCTAGCTTGAAGCAGGTGTCAATGTCTTTTTCACGAATAGGTAAACGATAGTGCTATTGAATGTATTTTCCTTTCGCCAATGAGCTATGGTTCAAATGGCATTTCCTCCTTTATGGATGGTCCTGAACTGGGGTTCAAAACCCCCCACCCCCACCCCCAGGCACAAGCTTGATTTACCTAGGAAAAAAAAAAGAATGTATTTTCCTTTCCATTTAATCTTATTTGAGATTTATGGACTTTCAAACGATAGCTTCTAACTTGAAGCAGGTGCCACAAACTATTTATTTGAATGGGGAAAGGTGATGAATTCCTGGAATGCATATCAGCCACAATGAAATTCTTCTTCTTTTTATCTTGATGAGAATAAAAATAGCTTATTTACCATGTTTTGTCTGGAATCGCACAAAACCCTCTGTTCCCCCGCCCATTCCTTTGTGTATTTTTCTTTTCTATTCTTTGTGTTGGTTGCTGAACAATCTCTCTATGGTGTTTTCGGGTCTACCTGTGACAACTATTGCTACAGATATGTGCGGGGCCCATCTCGGCATTCATAGTTAGCTTTGTTTAAAGGTTTATGAGTATGCTGTGAAGAATGTTGTCTTGTGAAGGTACGACACGATTTGTAGAATGAAATGGAGGAGCAGGAATGGTAGTAGACATCATCAAGTGTGGAGCATTTTGTGTATCGACGATGTCGGGATTTTTTATATTTTGGCTAATGGATAACCATGAATCTTTTTTGAGAAGAAATATCAAGTACAAACCTCCATTTTTGTGAACTGTATAAAGCATAAACATTTCGGTGGTACTGCGCGAGCGGCCTTGCACGCAGGACTCGGGCGACGCCCTTTGCCAGCGTCGTGCGCGCAGGACGCGCGCGACGCCCTTGCGCAAGGCCCTTGCCTGCTTTGCGAATTACAATTGCTTCAATAATGGACAAAATGGACACAGGGACTGCACAAATGCAACAACTGCCAACTCATTTCCACTGAGCACTTCAATATCATAGTTATCATAATTGTCCTGCATTTTAGCAACATGTTAAAAACAGGTAAGAAGCATAGCCCAAGAAAAAGAATATACAAAAAGAAAGCAAAAATGGGATGTCGCGCGCGCATCCTTGCTCCCAGGGCGTGCGCGACATCTTTTTCTCTGAAGTGAATCCGACCAATCTAAACCAAATAAATCGGAAGATTTTTTTTATATAGTTTTGACTATCAAAACTTAAATACCCACGGATTAGACCAAGAGCGAGTAGGAAAGAATTTAAAATGAAAAATAAATGCGTTGTAGAAAGGGCAGGTGAAGTGCATTATTTCAAAATTAACCCAAAAAAGACAATGCGTAATTCAGTAAATGATTTCTCCTCTACTACACACAGAATCTCATAAATTATGCGGCTTATTACAAAAATTGGAGGTTTGTACTTGGACATTTCAAAGTTTCACTAAGTTGACTACTAAAGATGACATTGGACATTTCAAAGAGAAGAAAATTAAAATTAAGCTCAACTTCAATAGCAGGTACTGGCACGCATGTGGGACGAATGATGCGGAAGTCTACCGAAAAAGGAAAGAAGGGGAAGAAGAAGATAAGTTGGAGACAGCAAACAACGACATTAAACAGGCGTTAGAGGACTTTTTAAATTTTAAACTGGAGTTTTACGCGGATTAATGAGATGTCATTTTTATTTCACGCGAATTGATTGGATAACATTTTGTAGATCTTTAATATTAAATACACTGCTGGTGTTTGTCGAATTGCTCACCTGCAGTACCATAGGTTATTGCAGAGGAGCCCAGTCCGCAGGCTGGTGAAAGCTATCTCACATGGAAAGGTAAGCCATGGTATCTGGCTTTCAGTCACCATCAATGGCAGTTTATTTCCGTTTTCGATGTACCATGCATGGGACCATCAACTGCCCATAATATTCCCATGCCTTGGGCAAAGGGGCATACATGATACAGCTAAGAGAAAATACAGGGCCAGTAGATAAGAATCCTTAAAACACCTAGCGGTGAAACCTATAACTATCAGGTAAGAAGAGAAGCATCATTACCTCAGACTGACAAGTCAGCAAGAATCCACGTAAAGCGTTCTCATCAATAAATTTGTGGCCCCCTAATATTCGTAGAACCGCTCCAATCCTATACAAAGCACATCCCTATTGTCAAGGTACCAAAGCTCCGTATTACCCATGTAACTTCAAAATGGTTTCGTTCGACATACCAAAATGCATAGCAGGTACCACTATCTTTGTTGGGTCGACCTTGAAAACCATCCTAAGTAGTATAGTCAACGATAGTGTAGGTGATGGTTTGACAAAAATCGTCACCGCAATTGATGGAATCACATACTTGACACCGTCACCGCACCACTAAGGCACAATAACCGCTCTTATTGGTGATGATATTAACGGTAACGGTTAGACGATAACCGCTTAAACCGTGTAAGCGTTAGGCCAAAAAAATAGTTTTTTTTTACATTTCATTTGTTCACTATTTTGGACTCTTTTTCTTGGACTTTTTTGAACCATTAAGACCATTTGATGTCCATATATAAGCAATAAATATAATTATTCAAATATTATAACTTATTTAAATTTTACAACATAATATCATAATTAATAATTATATTAAATAGACAAATATCATAACTTATTCAAACATAATATCATAATCATTAATACTCATTACAAATATAATATGTTGTCCAAAAGTCCAACATAATATCATATTCAAACATAAAGACTAAAGTCTAATAACAGTGTCCAACAATGTGACATAAACCAACTAACATATTTCAACAAAAGTCCAATAAAAGTATGTCACATAATCAATAATCATCTAAAGTCTAAACTAAGGGTTGTTAACGGTAATGTAGGGTGACGGTTTGGCGAAAACCGTCACCGCAAATTGACAGAATCACATATTTGACACCGCCACCTTACGCTAAGGTACAATAACCGCTCTTACCGATTACAATACCGGTAACGGTGACGGTTTACCGTCACCGCCGGTGAAAATGAACACCCCTAACCATCAGTTGCCTGGTCTCTGCGTCAGAGAGAAGAGAAGCGGTCAAGTGGGTGAAAATAGTAATACAGACTTACAGAGAAAAATAATAAGTTAAGAACTAAACGCTGATACACACAGCGACAATTTTTTTTCGAGCAAGTATTTAATTTAGTTCTCAGGGATACTTCTATAACTTCCAGATTTCTAGGTCTATGCTGAAGTTTCGGTGGATCTTCTTTGGTGTTTTGTTGTGTTATTGGTCTATTACTTGGGTTTTACGAGATACTTATTTTTGCTTAGGATCTTCTTAACTCAAACCCTCAGATAGAAACTATTATTAGCTTCTGAACCCACAGAGCTAAATTGGCTCAGTTCCTAAGTTACCACTCAGAGTCGCGTATAAGATCTGAATTTTTTTTTCATTCTCTTTGGAGATATGATGCTCACCCACCACATGGCTCCGCAAATCAACCGTTACAACCATTACACAACCTATTCTCCATCTCTTTCACCAAACCTCTAACCTAAGCAACCCCATTTTCCCTCAAACAACTTCTGCCAGGCAGCCAAAAAGAAAAAAGATAAAAAAAAACTGCAAGGAATTAACCGATACTCTTAAGCCTACCACTGGTTGTCCTACATCAAAATCTATGGAAGCAATATTTTGTACGCATTTTTACTCATTCCGCAAATTTTTTTAAGTCATAATGACCTTTATGTTGGTCCGTTTATTCAGTTGTTCAAAGTTACAGGCGAACACCTTCATGGATTTCCATGATTAGATGAGGAGAATAAACCTGCAAGATCCAATTCAGCAGCAATGGTACATTTATGATAGACGACGTCGAACTATTAGACAGAAGATCAGCTCCAATGAAACCCATTAATCGGAGAGATGCAACAGCACAGTATGTTGCAGCACCTGTGGCACTAAAATGAACCTGCTGGTAAATACCATCAGAGATACTCCAGACCAAAGACCTGGTTTATGCATAGGCAACCTTGTTTCAAGCGCACCCCCCTGGCAACCACCCACACCCACCCCAAAAAAATAAAATAAAAACAGAACACAGAAAGAAGCATCTTAAATAATGTTGAAGCATCATAGGATATGAACCCAGCTAAGGCTGCACTCTTTTCTTTTCCTTTTCTTCTTTTTCTTGATGAGAGATCTGCCCCTAGCTTGGAAGAGTTCTAAAAATCAGGTCTGATGTTTACGAAGCTGCAAAATATAAGTAGGAACCCCAAGATGGACAAGTTTGAGACAACATAAACCAAAAATTATAAAGGATTTCTTTACACTCACCATGAGATTCTGAACCAGGTATCAATCCAAAGCCACCGTTATATGACTGAATGAACAGCATAATTGGTATGTAAGTACATTTGCACTCATAACCATAGCTTGAAAGAATTAAGAATGAGTGCAAGATCGAACCACGGAAAAAGTGCATTTCGATACAAACCTGACAGTTTATTATGTACTCCTTAGCTTTCTCCTTATCCATGCCCCTCCAATCCTCCAACATAAAACAGATGGCAGCTGATACAACAAGTAGTCATTTTGATATTTCATCAACGAGCACACTGATTTGAATGGCTATAAAAAAACTTCCCTAATATCCCTATTTCCTTACCAGCACAATACACAAACCGAAGATCAGTCTCTGCCCCAATGTGGATGGGAATGAAACTGCCAAAACATGAAGACTACAAATTAATCCATGGCAGGGGTATGATCCAAATCTTATGGTGAAAAATGGTTTTTATTTTGAAAAGGGGGTGTTGGAAAACCAAAGTAAGTTTAGATTAAATAAATTTCATTCCCAAAATAACCACATTCTTGATGGTGGAGCCTTACTGAATGACTATAAGTAGTACCTATGCAGTCAGCAGCCATGCAAAAAAATAACCTTTTTTGTTTGATCTTCAAGTTTCATAAGAGAAAATTTACACTTGGATTCCATACAAATAATTGTTTTCACATTTTATATTTGAAAGAAACTTTAGAAACCAAATATTGATATTTGTGGAGAACTTACACTTCTTTGGTTTCTCCGAAGAACAAAAAGAATGGTAAGAGATCCAAGAACAAGAAGTGAAGCTTACCTCCCATCAGGCAATTGAAGGTTTCTCATTGATGTCAATATTGTCTCAGAATCAATATTTGAGAAGTCATAGCCAACAATCTTTAGAATGGCTAGGGCACAGTATGTGCTTGCCAAATGACTGCCATTGTGATTCGAAACCTTAGAAAAGCAGAGAAGGTTATTCCCAAATAGAGTAAGAAACATATGTCACTAAGCTTTCTGCTTAAACAAAGACAAAAGAAATCATAACAAAGAACAAGTGCATGATCTGTGTGGTATACCCCACTACTGCGTGGAGGAAATTGTGAACTTCTGGAACCATGGAAACCATAAAATTGACCTGAAGAACACCAACAGCTATACCACGTTTTCTGTCCTGATAGTTGAATGAACATAGAACAAGCTTGAAAGGAAAGTGCTCCCCGTAAATATAGAAAACATATCCACTCTGGAAATCCAGCATTAAGGCATCATTGATCTTTAAAATCCGAACCCAATTAAGTTAGATCCGTTTTCTTAGCAACCAAGCCCGTACCATCATTCAGTTCAGGCTTATTTCTTGGGTGAGCCTGCAAGGATAAAACCCAACTGGCAACTGCGACCGTGTCAACCTAAAATGCGTATACAACAAACATGAAATTAAATTTGCATTTGTCCAGATAAGTTGTTCATGAGTGGTTGTGGACATAATCAAACAGCAGGACCTCTCTAATACTCTGTTGAGTCATTGCAAAACAAATAATAGAAAAGGGAAAACTAGGAAGAAGAGTTTTATGATTCCCAAAAATTTAAAGCAGATTCTCCACTTTCTGTCCGAAATAATTAAAATTCACAATCTCGGATCAAACCCGGACATTCAAAACCATGGTTCAAAACAACCAAATATCTCAAAAATTCTTAAGCAGCTACAAGAACCCAACTTTCCAAAATTAAAAGGTTCAATTAAATATCAAAGTCCTTGTCAAATTATAATCTCTAAACGCTAGCTTAGAAGAAAAAGAATCTAAACGCTAATGAGTGCAGAAACCACACTAAACCCTCTCCAATTCACCCCAGAAGCACAATGGAAGAATGAGAGAGAGAGAAGTACGCAATCGAGGGCGCAGAGAAGGTGGAGGCCGGAGATGACGAAGAAGGTGAGGGTGAGGCGGTTGATATCCTGGTTCTAGTATGGCGACGGCAACAGCTGGTACATCATCTTCAAGTAACTCACATGGCGATCCCTTTCGAAGACCGACGAAAAACAAGGCGGGGAAGGTGGCTCATCTAATGGGTCCCACTCCGACCCCATGCTTGCGTTACAGTTCTCGAGTCTGCGTGTGAACTGCTATGTTGTTCATTGGACACTCGTTTTTTTCTTTTTCAGTTTTAAGTCTTCTTCTTAGGCTTGACAGTGTCGCCACGTCACACACTTGGGTTTTTTTTTTTAAAGGCGTTTTTTTTTCTACGCAAAAGGCGTTTTTGTTTTGACGGCGAAGGGACTCGTACGCCTCGGGCGACAGCCGTTGTCGCACAGTTTCAATAAACGTCAAACCGTTTAACTGGCAACATCACGAAGCGACTTTTCGTATGTACTGTAAAAGATCTCTGCTTCTTCCGCCGCAACTGCCCTAAACCCCTACTGACTCCACTTCACCCCATTTAGCCCTAAACCCTCTCTCTTTCTTGCACGCGCACACACACGGAAAATCTTATCGAGCACTTGGGGTCCCGAGTTTCGGAAATCCACGGAGTCATGAGGGGCAAGAAGGTAACGGTACTAACATTTGCTGAGAAATGCAAGGTCCTCTCTCTCTCTCTCTCTGACTCTCTGGGCATTCAGAGTTGATGTAATTGTATAATTCGTAGCACTACTTTAGCTTGTTGTTCCAGCACGATGATATCTTCAACTTCTGCTGGCCATAGACTGTTTGATATTGACCGCGAAAAGTATTGCAGAACATCTTGGCTTCGAATTGGCAAGGCCACCTCAATACCGTTAAAGCTGACGCTAAAGGAAGGTACCTCTATGTCGACTTTAGCTTAGAATCTGTTTGCTTATTGATTAAATACGGAAAAAAAGTGCAGTAAAGAATCATCTTGGTTCCTGACTAGTTCTAATAAGCTACACGTGTTTTTGGGGCAGAGGATTTTGCAAACCAAATACCCTATAAAATAAGACTTAGCATTGTAGTTTCTTTCTTCCCCCTCTAATTTGATTATATGAGTAGGATTTATTTCGTAAGAGAGGAAGAAAAAAAAGGCTTCTTTTTGTTATTTGGTTATTGAAGATTTTGGTTAATTGCTTTTTTTCTTTGTCTTAGCAAAGAGGATATCTACACATCAAAGGTCAAGTATATAGTCAGAAGAGGAAAGCCGTACCTTTGGGTTCCTGAAAAGGATTTGCATAATGTCGTAAGTCTTCTCTGTACTCCGCTTTAGTATTATGTGGCCCACAATAGCCAGATATCCCTAATCAGTTTATTGTTCCGATATCCTTAGTCTTCATTTTCTTGTGCAGAACACAATCATTGATGAACGCGGTTCATTTGCTGTATCCAGTCCATTCCCAGGACCACTGGCAAGCATACTTAGATCAATGAAAAAGGTTGGTGACAATTCTGAGTTGTATCACTTCTTCGTCTTGTTTATCTAACCTAGCCCGATCACTTTTTTTGTGCCCCCAACACATGTCCTTTGCCCTAGAGGGCTTCTGTCCACAGAATGTATCAAATAGGCATGTAGTCTCTATGGTGTATCTATTAAGAAATTATTTGAGATAGCAAGCAACGTTGTTGATTTATGACCTCCTGCAGCTGCCAGCTCGTTTTGCTCTCACTGGGGACATAGAACCTCTTAAAGATGGAAAGGTAATTCTAAATCCACTCTTAATGATGATGGAATATCCTAGCTCAAACGTACCGGTGTTGATCCGGTTTTACTTTTTTGTCAGATTATCGAATCGATTAATTCTGCTGTCATGGTCTTCATCTGTACTCATTTAATGTTTATCTTTATTTTGTTCTTGGCTTTGGTTGTTGATGTGTAAATTAGCTCCAATACCTGCTTCGAAATTGAAGTGCAATATATCCTGAAACATGTAGCTAGACCTTGTCAGGATTCTTTGGACCTTGATTTGCAGTATACTTATCCAATACTAGTTTGAGCCGAGTTTGTTCAAGTAGTGTGATTTTAAACATTTTCATCTTTGACTATTTATTTCCTTGTTCTCGTTATAGGCTCAGTCTGCAGCAGAAAGCCTCAGAGAAATCATATTGTCTGAACAGAAAGCAATTAGCGAGTTCAGTTATACAGTTTCTGGTGTGTTAATTTCGTCTAATCTTAGTCATACGTCTCAAGGTGAAAGCCTTGAGGAGCTACTGGAAGGGAATGGAAAATATGTGGTTTATAAGTTTAATTTCAGGTAGACTGCTTCCACACTGGGTTGTTTTTGTGTTGGAAAGTTTGGTTTGAGCTTCTTCAGCGACTGAATGTCATGCTTGTTGTGATCATTGTTTATAATTTCAATGTTTTGTATAAGCTTTTTCCTGAGGCCCTGGACAATCTGATCACAAATCCTGAAAGATGTTCGAACTGTTCAATTGCACTCAATGATAAATGTCTTTTTTGGACTTACCGTACCGATTTATCCTTTTGCTGTTCTGTTCCCCTGCCCTCACCAACTTAGAAATAATCAAAAGCAAACTGCCTCTCAGTATTTCGTTCATACCTTGCCTACAGAGTCTGTAACTCGTCCCGTTGTTACAATAAACAAAACTATATAGATTCTTGACTACATGTCAAATATCTACGTGGCTTTCACTGCATAGAAATGTATTCAGACTATACGGAATTTACACAATTGTGCAATTTTTATTATGCATGCTTTATACAATTTGGAGGAATTCTTCAAATTATATGCTACATTTGCTGCTTTCATTTGCCAACTACATCTGACTCAAGATATTTGATGTCCAGATCTTGCTTGTTTGTAGATTGTAATGGGGGCACTTTTGAAGTAGATTTGGAAGACATAAAGGCATGTAAAGCAGATCCGCTAGGTCAGATCATCATCACAAGTTCATTGAAACGATGATTACTATCTTCAGTAGAATGTTGCGTGAGAAAAATATCTCTTTTGTTCATACGTACTGTTCTGATTACATGCTAATTTTCTCTTATGTAGCACCTTTTTCTGCAAAGCTAATTGATGGGATTAATCAAAATAGAGCAAGCGTAGAGCTTTGATGCTCTTTTGTTTCATATACTTGAAAGCAAATGCAAGGGTAAAATGCTGCTCTCTTGAACATTTAGCATATTACGAATTACCAATGCTTGAAATGCTGTTGATTCATGTTATAAAGCAGCACCAGATTGTTATCATTGCCAATTGCATCTCCTTTGGGTGTCCGGTGTTTGCTTGTATCTGTTTCTTAATAATCTCCAAATCTACCATGAAACCTTGCCTGAGCAGCAGTCTAGGACAGGATAAATCTACAGTTGAGAAGTTGACACATTAACTGGCTCACTGTTTTACTTCTGTTACTCGATAAACTTCACTGCTTTTTGTTTTGCTTTTCCAAAACCCATGGAAAACGGGCTTAAGGCAATTAATATCGTGGTTGGCATTACATTGTTCATAATCTTGAGCCCAATAACCAACCGATCTATATTGTCTTGTCAAGGATGCATTCATGCTCTCCGTTGATCGCAAGGGATTTGATGTGCTGGGAAAGGTCCCTAGCCCACTAGTGAAGGATGGGTTTAGCCAATACCAGTGGAAGGAGTTCAGGCTCCCGTTGAAAGAAGAGGCAAATGATGTTGAAACTTTCTGCCGTCAACTTGTGGAAATGGAGGAGGAGGCTGTCAAAAAAGTTTCAATCTACAGCGGTCTATAATAGCATATCTGATATAACATATATAGGCCTTATAAAAAATAACATATCTAGGCAATGTTCTCAGCACGTCTGTATCCATATGTTACTTTGTTTCGGTTCTTAGAGGAAACAGTGCGAGGGAATATTAGGACAACATTTTTGTTGAACTTCGATGGTGAGATCTTGTTTCGGTTCTTCCACGTCAACCTTGATTTTTTTTTTCTCTATTCCATAGTACTCCACTGCAACCATATGCTAGTTATGGTTTTCCCCTTAGCGTAGATAGGAGGAAAAAGCCAGAACATGATATTTCCCACTTCGATCCAACTTTTACCAGGATCCTTAAATTGAAGAAGCTTGCCTATGGTCGACCACGACTACTTTCTGATTGCAGCACCAAAGCCTCCATCGTCCGAAACAGAGTGGAAGGAGAAAAGTACACTGATTGCTCAAGCTGTGGATTGCATTGCTTCAAAAGCTGAAAGATCTCCAGTGCAAAGGCCGATTCGTAGCATATGAAAAATACACTTAGCTTAGCAGTTCAGTGTCACCATTCAACTCTTCCAAGTAAATCTGAAAGAATGACTACCAAAAGATACTGGCAAGCGGTACTAACTCCGGATGTATACGAACAAAAAATGATCAGGCTACGAGATTATAGATAAAACAATGCAATACGCTATACCATACGAATCCCATAAAACAAAATTCCCCGGCTACCTTATATACCCGTATAACACAAGACCAGGTTTTCAATGACTGAAGAACAATATAAAACCCGCCGAAAAAAAAGGGCTTAAGCTAATATATTAAAATAATCTCAGTGGACCCAACCTAAACGGTACCAAGTGCCGCCACCTCAAAATCTTAAGCTAATATATTAAAACCAAGAGCAGATCAAGGCTCTTAGTCAACCTCCTCAATCTTAGGACCAGCACCCCTGCTACCAGAGGGATGAGAGGCATCCGCGCCCACATCCTCGTCCACGGCACCACCCATGTCTGGCTCAGCACCCTGATACATCTTGGCTATGATGGGGTTGCAGATGCTTTCGAGCTCCTTCATCTTGTCCTCGAACTCATCTGCCTCTGCAAGCTGGTTGCCATCGAGCCATTGGGTTGCTTCTTCAATTGCATCCTCAATCTTCTTCTTGTCTGCTGGGGCTAACTTGGAACTGATCTTGTCGTCCTTAATGGTGTTCTTCATGTTGTATGCAGTGGCGGAACCAGAATTGAAATCTATGAGTGTCGAACTTTCAAGGCGAAATAATAAGAAAAAAAATTCTTTCGTAATACAAAAAATTGTCTTAGAGTTACAATGTCGAAAATGAAGGACTAAAAACATTAAAAATATTAGAATACATGTATCGTACTATATACTGGAACTGAAAGATGACAATTGTATCCTACGACTTTGCATCTTCTGAAAATGTTGCAAAATGACTTCGTTCTCAATAGTTTTAAAAACTTCTTGCTCAATGTACACTATCATGCAATCATTCATCCAATCGTCTCTCATCCTATTACGCAAATCACTTTTAATGATCTTCATTGCAGAAAATACTATTTCAACGGATGCAGTCGTAACTGGTAAGACCAATGTCAACTCAATAAGTCGATAAACTAATAGAAATAGAGTATTCTTTTTTGCCTCAATCATCTTCACAGCAAGATCTCCAATACCTTGAAGTCTAGAAAATGCATCATTTCTTCTAACATCTCTAATATAGGTATTAAGCTGACTTTTAAGTATCAAACGATCATTTACTGTGAAATCTTCTGGATAAAGCTCAACAAGACGACATAACTTATCATGATCAAACGCTGAGAATGGGCTTTTTGGATCAAGACATACTATGCAAAGAAGTAATTCCGTACTTGACCCTGTGAATCGATTATCCATCCCCTGGGTGATCAAATCAATAACATGACAAAACACTTCCACACGAAAATGATGGAAATAAGTAATAGGTTGCCCTCCACGCCTTGAACGACTACGAATTGGTATAATGTCTTCCATATTCGACACACTAATAGAGTTATCAACACAAAAAGTTTTAACTTCTTCCAAAAAAACATCTCATTCTATCTCTCTCAATTCTTGCAACTGTTCCTTCACAACTTCAACCAAACCAATAGCATTAACAATATCTTGATCTTTTCGTTGTAAGGCTTGTGACAATTCGTTTGTAATTCCCATTATATTCTTCAACAGATGCATAGTGAATACAAACTCAAAACTTTCCATCTTATCCATCAACCCCATAGCCAATGATCTTTGTTTTGATAGAGTACCATCCTCTTTTATGTGTTCAAGCACTTTCAATACTGATGACCACATAGTGAAGATGCGGATTATTGTAAGGTGGTATAAACCCCAACGAGTGTCATCTACAATATTATAGGAATTACAAAACTATAAACAAACTAAAAAAAAACTAAATGGTCTATTAGTATTGTAATGAAATATAATAATCACCTGGTTGTGCGAAACTGGTTTCTTGATTTTTGCCCATTCCACTAGAAATCTCTCCATTGTCTAACCGCTCCACTATCTTCTCATGACAACTTTGCTGAAGAGCATCTTCCCTTTTACATGAAGCTCCGACCATATTCACAATCTTGGAAGTATAATAAAAAAACTCACCAACTTGCAAGTTATTCTTTGCAATAGCCACAATAACCAATTAAAGTTGGTGAGCAAAACAATGGATATACGTAGCAGAAGGATTGTCCCTCAAAATGAGCGACTTCAACCCATTGAACTCGCCTCGCATGTTGGATGCTCCATCATACTCTTGACCTCTCAATCTGGATATTGACAATCCATGTCTTGAAAACAATTTATCTATAGTTTTTTTTTCAAAGATTCAGAGCAAGTATCAGGAACATGTTCTACACCAAGAAACCTTTCAATCACGTGTCCACGTATGTTTACATATCTCAAAACCACTGTCATTTATTCCTTCACTGAATTATCTCGAGACTCATCAACCATAAGAGAATAAAATTTATCCCCAATTTCTTTAATAATTGCAAGTGTGGTTTGAGCTGCACAAGCACTCACAATTTCTTTCTGCACTTTTGAAGAAGTCATTTGGTTGTTTACAGGAGCATTAGTGTTAAGTGTCTTAGCAATTTTTTCATCACGTTGGCAAAACACGTTCAAAAGCTCGAGAAAATTGTCATTCCTTATTGAACTCTCGGACTCATAATGACTACGAAAAGTTAGTCCTTGCCCCAAAAGATAACGAATGACATCTAAAACTGCTGTTAAACGAATGTGATATGCATAGTTCTCCAAAGCATTCTTGGCCTCAATCTTCTTCTTGAGCTCCTCGTCCTCGGCCTTGTACTTCTCAGCTTCCTGAACCATCTTCTCAATTTCTTCTTTAGACAATCTTCCCTTGTCATTGGTGATGGTGATCTTGTTCTTCTGGCCGGTGGTCTTGTCCTCGGCAGCGACATTCAAGATACCATCGACATCAATATCAAAGCAGACATTGATATGAGGAACCCTCCTGGGAGCTGGAGGGATACCAAAGAGCTCAAACTTGCCATTCAAATTGTTGTCCCTGGTTCTGGTTCTTTCCCCCCTCCAAAACCTGGATCAACACACCAGGTTGATTGTCTGCGTACGTGGAGAACACCTGCTCCTTCTTGGTCGGGATGGTGGTATTCCTAGGGATACCAGAGAGCTCAAACTTGCCCAGCAAATTGTTGTCCCTGGTTCTGGCTCTTTCCCCCTCGTAAACCTGGATCAACACACCACGTTGATTGTCTGCGTACGTGGAGAACGCCTGCTCCTTCTTGGTCGGGATGATGGTATTCCTAGGTATCAACACCGTCATCACACCTCCAGCCGTCTCCAACCCAAGGGACAGAGGGGTGACATCCAAAAGCAACAGATCCTGAACCTTCTCGTTACCCTCACCAGTCAAGATAGCAGCTTGAACAACAGCACCATAAGCGACAACTTCATCTGGGTTAATGCTCTTGCAAAGCTCCTTCCCATTAAAGAAGTCCTGCAACAGCTGCTGCACCTTAGGTATCCTGGTAGAACCCCCAACAAGGACAATCTCATGGACAATGCTCTTATCCATCTTTGCATCCCTCAGACACTTCTCCACAAGCTCCATACACTTCCTAAAGAGGTCCATATTGAGCTCCTCAAACCTGGCACGAGTGATGGTTGAATAGAAGTCAACACCCTCGCACAATGAGTCAATCTCAATGGTGGTCTGAGCAGTGGATGAGAGTGTCCTCTTTGCCCTCTCACATGCAGTCCTCAACCTTGTAAGTGCCCGGGGGTTCCCACTAATATCCTTCTTGTTTTTCCTCTTAAACTCCTGAACAAAGTGGTTCACCATTCTGTTATCAAAGTCCTCCCCTCCAAGATGAGTGTCACCAGCTGTTGCCTTCACTTCAAAGATACCCTCTTCAATGGTAAGCAGTGAGACATCAAAATTACCACCACCGAGGTCAAAGATAAGAACATTCTTCTCACCAACACTGATAGCTTTCTTGTCAAGACCATAAGCAATGGCTGCAGCAGTTGGCTCATTAATAATACGCATCACATTGAGGCCAGCAATGACACCAGCATCCTTTGTAGCCTGACGCTGAGAGTCATTGAAGTAAGCTGGAACAGTCACAACTGCATTCTTCACCGTTAAACCAAGGTAGGCCTCAGCAACCTCACGCATCTTTATAAGGACCATGGACGAGATTTCCTCAGCAGAGAACTGTTTCTCCTCGCCCTTTTGGTCGACCACAATCATGGGCTTGTCACCAGCACCAGCAACGACCTTGAATGGCCAAAGCTTGATGTCACTCGGAACAGAGGATCAGTGTATCTCCTACCAATCAGACGCTTAGCATCTGTGGACAGCCAGCCAATATAATGTAAGCATCCAACAACAAACAGATATGTCTCTTGAATTATACAAATAAACACATACATTAAACCATCAGGTACTTCTTCCTCTGGCAAGCTAAACGATGTCTAGAAAATGAAATCTCCAAAACTTAAATGTAACACCCAATGACGCATCGCCATAGCTCTCATTCCAATGGCAGGGCCATCTCCTTTTCCGACCATTGCTGCTGCTGCCTAAAATGGGAGGCTCAAGAAGCTTTGAAAAGACAGTTTTAGGTGGGCTAGCGCCTGAATTGCTAAAGTTTGGTTTCTGTGGGAAAGAAAGGTGGCTACGGATGGTGTATATACAGCTTCTTGGCTTCTTGACACTCAGATGGTCTAGAATGTTCGATAGGAGTGTTAGAAATAAAAAAAAATTTACTTTAGATAAATGAGACACTCAATTGTGAAAATCTCAATTGAATTTATTACATCTCATTTATGAAAATAAAAGGTTACAAAGGGCTTATATTTATAAGCCAATATTTTAGCAATGTGGGACTCTCACTTTCAACACTCCCCCGCAAACTCAAGGTGGACAAACCGACAAACCTTGAGTTTGGAGTTACAAAAATAATTACAGAAAAATAATGATTACAGAAAAATAATTACAAAGATTGCCGGTACTAAGCCAGGAAGTCGTCGGTACTGCACCGGGAGGATACCGGTACTGAGCCAAATGGTTGCCCCGATACTGAGCCGGGAGGTTGCCAGTACTGAGCCGAAAAAGTTGCCGGTACTAAGCCGGGAAGAAGCCGGTACTGAGCCGGGAAGTCGCCGGTACTGAGCCGGGAAGTCGCCGGTACTATGCCGGGAGAAGCCGGTATTGAGCCGGATGGTCGCCGGTACTAAGCCGGGAGAAAGCCGGTACTAAGCCGGGAAATTTGCCGGTACTAAGCCGGGAGAAAACCGGTACTAAGCCGGATGGTCGCCAGGGGTAACCGGACTAAAGCCGAAAACCTCGCTCTGATACCATGTTAGAAATAAAAAAAATTTTACTTTAGATAAATGAGACACTCAATTGTGAAAATCTCAATTGAATTTATTACATCTCATTTATGAAAATAAAAGGTTACAAAGGGCTTATATTTATAAGCCAATATTTTAGCAATGTGGGACTCTCACTTTCAACAAGGAGCTGACGGTTCTTAGCCGTAGATCAGGGTGTGCACGTACGTAGGGGATTGATTCCCGAAATATCTCACTAGTTTCTAGTGGCTATGGTTTCTCGTAATAGTCAGATACCGTTTAGGATGGTTCATGCGACTTTTACGAGGTTTCTAAGTTTTTTAATACAATACAATTTTTACAAGGCTTCGATTTGTTTAGTTTTTCAGTTCCGCTTTGGTCGTTTGGCATTTTTGACCACGACACAGGCAATACGGACAATTAAATAAATAATTAAGAGAGAATTATGATATTCGGCATATGAATTATATTACGAAATGATATTTCGTTGAGCACTTTCCAATGGCCTAGACCATGCTCATTGGGATTAGCCCTCTGTCCCTTGCCTCCTATAGATTGAACTTTAAATTGGGACGAAAATATCCAAAAGGAAAACTTCTTCCCTCTCTGACAGAAGCGAAGAGGCCCTTATGGAAGGAAGTAGGTTCAGCCTAGGCATCGGGAAAATTAAGCCAAGGTTTTACCGGCCCATTTATCTACGGGCTTAGAAGATGGGCCTGATTTTTTTCAAGAGAAGGAGGGTGTTTTCACTCTCGCCCACACCCAGAGGGGCCTTATTGAAGAACTAAGTTCAGCCTAGGCTTTCGGGCAAATTAAGCGCAAGTTTTACGGACCCATTTATCAACATGGGCTACGAAGGTGGTCTTGACAATTTTGGAGCCAAGACGAAACGTTTGGGTCGAGAGACGTTAGGGGAAAGTGATTTAACGCGAAAGACCCTTATGTTTTTGTTTTATGTCGATTTTTTTTTGTCGGACCCAATGAGCTCCATTTAAGCTGGACAAGCAGTGAGCGGCCAGTTTCTGAGGGGCCGATTTGAAGCTCGCTGACAACTTGGTAACCAGCACTGTGGCCCAGCGACCTGATAGCGGGACCCTGCCTTTTCTCCGTGTGAAAAGCACGTGAAGCACCAAGCGCCATGAATTAGCGATGCAGAGGGGAAGGGACCACGGCCACCATCTTTGTTGCCCAAAAGCTTAATGATAAATAAAATTAAGCAATATATCTAAACGCGGCACGCGTTTCGATCAATCTTTAAACAAATAATTTGGAATCTCCCATAAGAATCTGCATGAGATCAGCACGTGAGCACGATTGGGAGTGAGATCTGTCTGCTTATTACTCGATCACACGTGACTAAAGCTATAGCCACCAGTATGAAAGAAGAGAGAGTCTGTGATTGATCAAAATGATAATACAAATTGAAGCATAATAGTTATAGTGCACCACTGTTTGACGTTGTGGACGGATTGGTTCCCAGACTCACTGATCCTTTTTGGTTCTTTATGTTATCGCTTCTGTATGGAAGTGGGGAAAGGCCAGGGAGCTCACAGCAAGCGAACAAAATAATGGAGCAAAAGCTGCAAGCCAGACGTTCCTTTCCAACTATGTATGCATACAGGAAGCGTTGCTTTTTGCATGGAAATGGGTTAAAGATATATTCTGTCAAAGATTGACTAGACAAGGGAATTAGATTCCAATCCCACAAACCTTTAATTGTTTGTGATTTTCTCATATGTACAGATAGATCCAAGTTGGTCAGATCTTGATTCAGTAGTTGCATGCACGATCCCCTCCAAAAAATGCAACAGCATTTTCATTTTAAACTAAAATAAAACACAATCATTCGTAGCAGGGTGTCCTCGAATTGCCTCATCTTCTTTGAACTTCACAAAGAACAGTTACCCAGAATCTGTAGCATTTTGTCAATTGTCGAAGCAGTACAAATTCCAGAGATGTCATAGATAGAATAGAGTCGCTGTATACTTTGCGTAGATCTCCAAATTTCAATGTCCTATAATAGAAGCTCAACGAAGGCAATCCCCTCTCGAAGCTCAACAGGCAACGGACTGTGAACCAAAGGGGGTCGTTGGCGACAACGTCAGTTAGTCGTCCGTTTCAAGAGTAGTCGTCAAAAGGTCGTTTCTTACAATGCGATTTCTTCTAGAAAGGTTACGACGTCTTACTTTATTTGTCTGTTCTTTGAGTAAGTTATGATCTTGCGTCATAAGAATTGTGTGCAAAAGAAATATTAAGCTCTAATGAGGAAGCGTGAATTAACTAGAAAGGTACCTTGCAAGGCTTTCTTAGGCTCTGTCGTTCTTAATTAGTTGGTAAATATCAATTTAACATGCAGGAATCAAATGGGATTCTGACTACTAAGCGGAATCTCTAGTGTTCTGTGGCAATCAAAGTGGACAATCAGATGGGTAAATTAGTGGGCCAATATATACAGACTGACGTACGACAGCAGATAAACCTAGGGAGTCGGGATAAAATGTGCAAACTCAATTAATGCGCACACTTAAACACAAAAGCATGATTAATTACCACCATTCCGACCAAAAGTGGTAATCATTCTCTTGAGAGTAAGAAACATCTGATATTAAGACAGAAATTACGAGTGTCTTTGAAATAGAAGTAATTAATTAAGGTGACCATGGCTTTGAAAATACGAGTGTCTTCAAGATGCAGGGAAAAGTTTATCATACGAGTGATCTGCTCCTCCTTCATAATGGGGTAATTGATCATCAAGATGCGGAAGGTTTCGTATAATTGTTCAATTTCTTCCCAAATTAAAGCATCACCAGCGTATGCATGGATCGATCCTTTCCTGGTCAAGCTATAACGTTTACGTCCACAAATTTGCGCAACCAAAATCAAAATTAATATCAATAAGAAAGAGTGATAGAATTGTTACTCGATCGGTCTCAATACACAGTATACTAATTATAACTTAGAAGTGAGCTTACCCTTGTGATGAATATCTATTTTAGAAGGAATATTTAATTAATTAATGGCTTGACCACATGGAAAGTGATAAAAAAGAAGAAGCTAGGAAGGACATTATCCAATGCCCTAACTTTTCAGAGCACGTGATTAATGTAGAAAAAAGCTGGCAGCCATGAAGAACATGAGATCTTGGCCCTACTGATTGCATTGGGGGAAATTCAGATTAATTATGTAGAAACAATTATTGCGCAAACATTCTAAATATCTAAGGTCGTGTGAGTAGTGAACTGCATCAAATGAATGCCTTCAGCCAACACGCGGTCTGTATGCGCGCGGATGCATGTAACTTAGGGAACGGGATTGCCTTCGGAGACAATAAACGGCTCACTTAATTTCAGCGCTGTTGTTAGATGATAGGGCTCATTAATTAGTTGTAAGACAGGCCTGCATGTCTGTGATGCGCGCTACAGTGACTCAGCATCTGTATATAATGATACAAAACCTTTGTTTTCTCCCCAGAGCTTAAAGTAATAGAACTAAATTTTGAACGAAAATCAAGAAGCTGACCCAGAGCTAAAGGAGGCGAGACTCATGTATTGTTGTCGGCTTTGGACCACAGCTTCTTTGCAAGTGGAAGATTGGGACAGCAGCCTGGGAGGCTGGGACATGTTTCTCCTTTTCAGCCTTATCAGTAACAACTGCCAAAAAAACAGCCATAAGTAAGCATTGCAAGAATTACGTTCATCCAACAAGAAATAAAGTTGTACGTTGTCTCTCCATTTGCCCAACTGCACGCCCAAGCTATAACGTCCAAGAAGCTTATAAAACGGCGTGCACATGTGTGTTTTTGTGCGTGCATAGTAAGCAAGACACATACTGTACTTTGTTTTAAGTACCACGAATGTTGCACCGTGCATGCTCAGATTTCCTCTGATTAACTTTCGTAATCATTGCCAATAGACTGCGACATAACTTTACCATGTTTTACCCTCCTACAATTACGTACGTGGTTCATATCATTATAACACATCTGTAAATAAATCATGTGGAATTGTCAATTTGTAACAAAATCAAACAAATCATGTGACTTCTGCCGTGTGATTTTTCTGAATGCATACATGGCTACTAATTATATATTAAGTATAAGCTCCTCCAAACTGGGCTAATTAATTAATCTTATTGGGGAAACCGGGAAAATTTGTGTCACTTCGATACAAGATAAGGTGATGAATAGTACTTAGTTTGATGTTAATACTAATTTGACTAAAACGCCTGTTGGCAAGGGTCCCATTTCTGGTCTAATTCCATTAATGAATTGTAACACGTACGTAACCAAAGCCTGTCTTTAAAAGTTTCTTGGATATTACCTCTGACATACATTGCACGTGTCTCTCCTGATCACTATCAATCACCATTGAGATTTGATTTAGGTGACATTTTATTTCCTGTTACTGCACGCCTCTTCTTTTCTCTGCGTTGAAATTGGGTTTGGCTTAATCCATACTAGTATACAACCTCTCCCCCTGTCTCTCTCGCTCTCTTCCTCCATTGGATTCATGTCACTTCTGACTATTACTTGGATTTTCCGCAGCATGCATGCGCATGCTTCTATTACACCTACACCTTTCTTCTTGGGCGCCTCGAAATCCTTAGCTGCGGCACAAGCATCACCCACCCATATTTAGGAATATGCACACATAAAAAAGATAGTACGTACGTAGTGATTACATTCATAATACGAATCTTCGATCTGTTTGCAACGCTCTTTACAGGCCATTGTACACATGGCCCAAACATTATTTGAAACTGAAGGCATATATATATAGTACGATATGCGAGGAAAAAGCAAATGCGACCCCTCAAATTCATCCACATATATATAATAGTGGAACCAACGATGGCCTTATACTTATCTTACTTTAAGCAAAAATGATTGCCCTGTAATCTTTACAAAAAGAAACATCATACGAAAACCTGTAGTCATACAAATTATCTTCACGCGGAGATGATAACATGCATCTGAACTTTAATTATGTCGATGCTCAGCCACGATTTCATTAAATCATCTAACTTTACGTACCATACAGCAATCAATCCGATGCATCCTGTACGTACGTTAATAAAATGCCATATCTGCCAACATATATATCCAGCTTCCAGTTTAGAGCCGATCGGATGGTCACCACCTCCTCATCAAAACTTTTTTCTGCACAGTGCTTTATAGACCCTGGTAAGTCCACGAAAACTTGCAACCAAATCCCTGCCTCATCTTTCATGTGGGGACCTGGAAAGGCTATGCATGGTAAGACTTTGCTTTTTCACCGACCGAGAGAGAGAGATTCTGGCTTGGAAATTGACAAGAAGGTGAAGTGGGACCGATTAGCATCTGACGTGGCGCGTGGGAAATTAAAGTAAGGATAGCCCAACCATATTGAGCATCTGATGACGATCACCGATTCACCACACCATCGATCCGTACCCCACATCCGGCGGCCATAGTGAAGTTAATTTACCGACCCATATATGCATGGAATTTCTGGTCCGAGTTAGCGGTTAATGATTGTTACATTACGTAACCTAGCTATGAAGGAGGATGATTCCTATGTATCTTCTCCAGATCATAGTACACATGCAACATCTGCGTACGTATTTATATGTGATAAACACGTACGTAGTGTACACTGCCTTTTAAATTGCATAATTAGCTTAGGGTATTAATTAATTAGCTTTTAACTGTGCCAACCAATCGCCTCGAGATACTAATTGGTGACCAGGTATATGCTTTATATATTCTCCTTTTGGTCGGAATGTTCCTAATTAAGTATATTTAGGGCATTTTCTCTTGAGAAAAATCTCTTGATAATTTTCGGAATCATCAAAAGGATTTTGCCTGGATTGACTTCGGTAAATGATGATATCAATACTAAATCAAATCCAATCCAAATCAATTCGAGCTGGATAGACATGATCACATTCGCACCAAAGTCCAACAACAATTAGGCCATGTCGCATTAAGCCCAAAAGAAGAAGGAACCGTGACACGTGTCATGAACGATTATAAAACAACTTATAACGTGTGGAGACTCCACAATCCTGACGTTCTCGCAATCGAAGCAAGTGATCATTAATGAGAAGTGTGAGTAGCATATCTCGGGACACAGCGCTACATGGATCAGATTTCTACCAAAAAGAAAATATGAGGACGTGAAAAAAATCATAAATGGAAAATGTAAGTGATTCTAGAGCAATAAAATAGTAAAATTCACAAAAGATAAAATAGTGACTCAGACATCGGAGGTGCCATACTCTGGTGTCCGGGGTCGTCTTTGTTGTTTTACAGATGGAGTTATGCGAAAAAAATATGCATTTACTCTGACGTATTAACCATAAATCAACTGATTTATCGTAAACATATTTTATACATACCTTTCGCAGAAGAATAAATCAACTTTAGTTTTTGATGTACAGAAGGGCCGCGGCTTCTTCTGTTAACTTCGTTTTCAAGAATCTAGCGTCCATCTAGGCTTGAATCGCGCGCTATGCCCACTACTGAGAACCTGTAGCTCATCATGAGTACTGTGTAGTGATACTTTCCGTTGAATCGAAACTATTTTTCATGTATATAAGCAGAGAACTTTGGTTTTTTTGGAGAACCTTAACATGTTGAAAGAGAATGCTAGCTGCGTGCGGTTTTGGGTTGTAGAAGAAGGCCAATCGAAAACCGTGTAATACAAACATAGAGGGGGACGAGGATGCATGCATATATAAACTCTGAAGCGGACAAATTCACGATGCACCTTAAACTCAATAAATTACATTTGGTGTCATGTTGAGTGAAGTCGAATAATGTGTAGGAGGAGCACAGGCCGCCTTCACTACTGTTCCTTTGGAGGGTTCTGGGTTTTCCGTACTTAATTCTTGTACGTACCCCTGGATTTATCACTAGACTTCCACTTTTACTTTGAAAACATTTTAGGGGATAAATTAAAAGGGACAACATTTTGTTGAGTACTGAAAAATATTCCATACGACTCGTAGCAGTAAAATATTCCACCACTTTAATTAGGACGCTTTTGTCAATATACGTACACTTAGCAGATGGGATATATGAGCTTTAAGATCCTATTTTGTCGTAGAATGTGGCAGGTAAGAAGAATTTAGCATAATCCCAAGTGCTGAAGGCCAGGTGAGTGTATATATAAGATAGGCATATACATATCTTAATTTACAGTCGAATAACCTACGTAGGGGCTTAGAAAAAGAAGAAGAATAACCTAGGTAAAGGTGCAAGTAAATAGAGGGAAAAGCATAAATATTGTAAATCTCCATACAAATATAATAACTCTACGGCCGGGGAACAGACCGGAGAAACAAAGGTGAATTTGATCGTGACACTTCCACTTCAGACCAATCCACTAAGTCTAACCTTCTTCTTTTGCATTCGACATCAGTATTAATTCATTTATCTCAAAATTTACACAAACTTTTCACTAGCTAGGGTTTCTAGATCTCTCTCATATGCATGGCCGCTAATCTTTTTCTTTTTTGGGAGAGCACTCTGTAAAACAGCAACAACAAAAAGCTTATAGATTAAGAAACTTGTTCTCTTCCTCTTTCAACTCCTGAAATTTTTAATAAAACAAAAAGAGGCAGTGGGGATGAGAGAACAAAGAGCAAATAAAAAACAGCCCTTCCTTTATCTTTCCGTCTCCTTCTGATCTCTTTCTGTTTCTCTGCAACTTCCTCGTTGATGTGATTCTCCACCAACACCTCCAAAAGAAACCGATCAACCTTTACAAAAGAGAAATCCCTAAGAGCCATGGTTTTCTCATCCGTTCCGGTCTACCTCGATCCCCCCAACTGGCAGCAACAGGTAGGGGTCTCCTTCCCATTTTAATTTTCCTTGCTTCTACAACAAAATTAATAGATAAAAGTAAAAGAGAAATATTCCTACCCTTTTTTGATCTCTTCTTGAATATACCAAATATTTGATTTTTTTTTTTTCTGGTTTTTGATCTCGCGAAGCAATCAAATTATCAGCAATCAGCAGGAGGTGGAGGCGAGAATCTCCAACTCCCACCTTCAGCGCCACCTCCAACTGTTGGTGGGGGCGGCGGGAGCCCAGGCTCGATTAGGCCGGGTTCCATGGCTGATCGAGCCCGGCTAGCAAAAATTCGGCAGCCTGAGGCCACCCTTAAATGCCCCAGATGCGAATCCACAAACACTAAGTTTTGCTACTTCAACAACTATAGCCTCTCCCAACCTCGTCACTTTTGCAAGACCTGTCGGCGGTATTGGACAAGAGGAGGTGCACTAAGGAACGTGCCTGTTGGAGGTGGTTGTAGAAGAAACAAAAGAAGCAAAAGCAGTAGATCGAAATCTCCTGTCACCGGAACCGAGCGCCAAGCTGGGTCTAGTTCTGCTAATACTGTTTCTTCCGATTGCTGTTCCGCTGATATGCCAAGTCATTTGCTGGATCCACCATCATCACAATTACCTTTCTTGCCTCCTTTACATCATATTAGTGACTATACTTCCAGGGACGTTGGGCTAAATTACGGGGGATTTCAGCCCCCTGTGCTAGCAACAGGTGGTATTGGTGGCAGAGAAACTGTTGAATTTCACATTGGTACAAGCTCGAGTGGGGCTGGGTCTGTTTTATCGACTGGCCTTGCTGAGCAGTGGAGACTGCAGCAAGTGCCACAACTACAGCAGTATCCTTTCTTGTCTAATTTCGAACCACCAGTTGGATTATTCCAATTTGAGGGTGAAAATGTTGAGCCACCGAGCTATGTAGGGGCAGCTGGCCAGTTCCGGTCTAAGCCATTGGATTCTGGTGTTACTAGGGCTATTGAGCGACCTCCAGTGAAAATGGAAGAGAATCGAGGGTTCAATTCATCAAGAAATCTTTTGGGTACGGGAGGAAATGATCAGTACTGGGGTGCTGGCAATGCATGGAGTACGGATCTTTCTGGTTTCACTTCTTCTACCACCACCCATATGTTGTGATTTTTATCTCTTTTCATCTCGAACCCCGATGCAATCTTCTCCCTTTTCTCTTTCTGTTTTTTGTTTTTGTTGTTTTTTCCCCTTGTCGGTTGATTAGTTACTTCAGGTATTTCCACCAGAGAGAAATTAATGATCGATCGTCTCATTGGACAATCATAACTTTGCCAGTTCCAACGTAAAGAATATAAGGAGGTGAAATGGGAAGGCTAGCTCGAACGACACTTCCTTTGTAATCTGCTCAAACAACTTAGAAATTATGGTAGGCATCTTGTCTGAAATTTCTTTGCTGAGTGTTTCCTCTTTTGTATTCTAGATATGTGTGTGTACGTTTACAGAAGTAGGAGGAAGTGTGTTCGTAATTGAGTCTGGTTATCTGACATGGAAAGCAAAAATGCGATTACTTGATGATATGCACTGTATACTAGACAAGTAATTTTCTTATGATATGATCATATTATGTGAAAATGAGTATCCTCTTGCTTGTTGTCTCCACATCAGCATTAGTGCTATTGAGTTGAAGAAGAAGAATGAGCCGAATAACCTCCCATTATGTGGAACCTTGATGTCACCAATTAGTTATTAGCAATTTAGCACTAAGCTAATTGTAATTTCGGGTTCTGTTGTTGAAGAGAGGACTAGAACTTGAGAAGTCATGGTTCATATTGAAGGTTCTCTCCTTCCTTGATCTTGATCACCAGCTAGCATTTATGTTAGACATGCACGCGATTTCACTCTCAATCGATAATTAGTAAGGTCCAACAGAAGTCATCTTCAAAATTAAAGTGGTAAAGAAGTGCTCGAACTCCACGCTAGCTTTAGCAGTCATGAAATGTAAGAGTACGTACCTCTCCGACCCATCCCCCTCTTTTTCTCTTCCCCCACACAGTCACGTACAGTAACAGAAACTACCCAGTTAACCAGCTCCAGGAAAGATTTGAACAACTCACATGCAATTAATGGCTTCACTATTCTATTTTAGCCAGTACAGTACGTAAGTTTCCTTTTCCAGTGGGCTCTCAATTGTTAGATGTTTTTCACTTGTTCTTTCGGCACATGAAAGTTATTATAGATGACTTGCTTCACCACGATCAATATATAGAACCATCAGTTTCTTTATTCATCTCTGTGGCAATTACGAAATTCCTATTTACATCCTTGCTCTCATTATTTTAGGAATTTTTCCTGGTTTACTTTTGTTTTCTTGTTTCCTAACCCTTTCAGGAAAAGAAGTTAGAAAAACCTGTAAGTTCATTCTCTATGCTTTTGGACTTACTGTAAAGGAGATAGGGGTTTGTCCTTGTAATCATGTGACGTCGTACTCGTGCGCTGTTCTGTGTGGAGACAGAATGATCACAGAATTATGAAAATTTTGACCAAATTGGATCGTACTAGTTATATGAACTGACCAGTGTCGTAAAGACGGAAGTAACGCCAAAATCCCACTCAAAACCATGCAAAGACTCAAGTGGGATCCTCCTCACTGTCTAGGAAACAAGCCGAAGACCAAACCACATACGAGTCAAGAACATAATAACGACAACAATTTCATGCTCTTAAACCTTATTTGGTTCTGTTTCCTTTCCTTTACTTTCCAGCAAAAAGAAAACCAAAACTATGGCCAATTTGACGCCATTTTGTATTATGATGTCACCAATGTCATTCGCCAATGGGATTATTATATTTTAAGAGTATGGAATCTAGACTCTGGATTTGCTTTTGCAATGACCAAGGGCGCGCTGCTGTTTTCTAAATACTAACATCGAATAAAGCAAGCTCAAGATAGTCGAAAAAGCAAATCTCTTTCTCTCTCCACGGTGAAGGTGGTTTTGTTTGTCGGTTGGTCGCTGAGTACGTTCTGATAGGATAGAAATCCCGAAATTGCCGATGGGGAATGGGGGTAAAAAGAAGAGAGGAAAAAAAAGAGAAATAGGAGGAGGAGAAGAAAGTCTCAGCTGCTCGGAATTCCAAGTTTATGTGTATTTTGGATGCCCACATGTATAGGCGTGAAGATGTTCTCTCTGTTTCCCTGGCAGCTTTCACTTTTGTAACGTCCTTGTTATCTCTCTTTGCGCTCTGCGATTCCTATCGATGCGCTTCACGTTTCTCTGGCCTAACGTTCCTCCACGTGTGCGCAATCATATACAGTGTATTCTTCGTCATTTCTAGAATCCTGATTAGGAAAGTATAAATTGCATGCACGAGAAGTTGAAAAAAAAAAAAAAGATAAACTCATAGTTAGTCTCATATTTTTGGGACAAAATCAAGTTGCTACCCTTATTTTTCAAACCAACAATTTGATACTCCTATGTTTCAAAATGACTCAATCATCGCACTCGTTTAAATTTACCGTTAAATGAGACGATTTTTTTGTGAAATGCCCAGAATGCCTTTCATAAGATACTATTTTACCTTCACGTGATTCTGAGCTTGCAATCCCGACAGCTGCTCCTTTGCTCGGATGTCGATCGTCTGTCATTCCTAGGTCATTGCACCGGGTACAATTCTCTAAATCCTAACCATTCATTCGAAATAAAAGGTGCAGATGAGAGCATATCATTGATCCACGTCAAAAACTTAAAAAATAATGTTTAAAAGTGGATGTTCACGGACCAAAACTACGTTTGAGAACTGTTCTTTCGTCTTCTTCACTCTCAGCTTCTTCTCTTCCTCCCTCTTTCACGCCCTCCTCTGTTATTTCGTTGGTACACTCCTGCCCTCTCTCTCGTTTGTTTTATTTTCTCTCATTTGTGGGTATCATCTTCTTCACACCATGGGTAACGCCGATAGGATCACGACGAGCCTGCCCATCATCATATAAGCGTATCTCAGGGCAACGAATAAATCAGAGAGCAAAATACAACTATCGTTTTTTTTCCTCGTCACTCGGTCTCCAACTTTGAAAGAATGAGAGGGAAAGGCAGAAAAATAAAAAGGAAAGCAAGAAGTTTTGTTGAAGAAGAACTACTTTACAGGAAAAAAAATATGGAGAATAGAGAAATGAGAGCAATGTGTTCAGAAAAACGAAAGAGGAAGGAAAAAAACTCAAAAAAGGGTAAATGATAAGAAAATAAATGTAGAAGTTAGGAGGAGGAAGGAGAAGAGGTGGTGATGCCGCTCAGCAAAATGAAAGAGAGAAGAAAATGAAAAAAAGAAAAGAAAGAAAGAGATTGAGAGAGCAAGAACGACGTTGAGCCCGTGAGTTGCTTCCTTAACCGTTAAAATTAAATGAACAGACTAGATGAAGATAATTGTATCCCCTGCTTGCTCACTCTCCCATATTTTGTCACGTACTGCTTGCCCACTCTTACATATTTTTGGCTCTTACATATTTTTTCACGTATTGCTTGTCCACTCTCGCATGCTTCTTCCCTATTCGCCGTTTAAAGCCTAACACTGCAGGCCGCAGCTAATGAGGCATCAAAACATGGGAAAACACTTTACTAGCTTTTGAAGAGAGATAGAGAGAGAGGGTTAGAGGGTTCTTCACTTTCCATCGACGTGTCTCCAATAATGCTGAGGAGAAGGCAGCCTTCTGAACAATGCTTGTTTGCACCTTAGTTGCGTCTTCACTTTCCTCTCTTTTGTTGTCACTTTGCACCTTAGTTGCTTCTTCTAGGCCTTTGCTTACTCGTACTTCATCTTCTCTCAACTTATCACTACTGCATGCTGCACTCGCTCTTCTGTCATTCAAGTTCAAAGCCGACGTAAGTTCTGTTTTCTGTAGCATGTGGTCCTCTGAAATCTCTTACGCTCGAAGAATGCATTTCCAGAATAAGGCCTCGTCCCCATGTGTCTCCGGAGCTGCAAGTGTCGCTGTACCTGGTTTACGTGGAGTTTTCGCTTTGGACATGTTGACCCTCCTTGACCAGCTCCGAGTCCTGAGTTTGCAAAACAACGCGCTCAAGGGCATAACTCGTCAACCTCAAGACCCTTTCTTGACCATAACTCGTTCACAGGTTCTTTTCCACCCTCAGTCATTGCTCTTGTTCTTTTCCCTCTCGAGATCACACGTAGGATCAATCTCCCTGCCCTCCCACGGGACGCCAACTCCCAGAAATCAGTCTTTCCGTTTGGCAAGCTTTTATTGGTCAGATGGGCCCCACTCTTCCTACCACCTCATATGCCACCAAATTCTATTAACAATCGAATACATTTCATGACCAGGGCAGTCTGGTCATACACCAATCATTTATCAAGGGCATTACGGTTATTTTACGAAAAATCGTCTCATTTGACGGTGAAATTAAACGGGAGGGCGATGATTGAGTGATTTTAAAATATAGGGGTCTCAAATTGTTGGTTTGAAAAATAAGGGTCGTAACTTGATTCTTCCCCAAAGATATGGGCTAACTATGAGTTTACTCAAAAAAAAAAAAAAAAAAAGCGCTATTCACTTTTCCGATTCCAAAATTATTTCCCCTGCATCTCCTCTTTCGTGGCGTGAGATATAGCATCTGCAAATTAAAGAAACAATTTCGAGGATGCACAAAAAAAAGGCGCCATTTCAGTTCCCCAATTCCAAAATGGCCGGTTTTCCTAGATCTGCACCTCTTTCTTCAACTGAGAATACTTCGTAACTCAACCTGTATAGCATATAGGTATAGCAAAAGAAAATGTTTAACTAAAGAATCTTATGAGAAATAACTGAGTAATTTTCTCGTTTAGATACCTGCAGATTCAAACATGCATCTTCTAAATTTGAAGTGTTTCAATGCAGTGGCGAAGGAAGATCGGGAGACCAGGCCGGGGAAGCACAAGTAAGATGTATTTCCAAATTCCAATGCCTCGAACTTAGGCATTTTGAAATGATATGGAGTTCATTAATTTCGAAATTACATTATCCTGCAAAATAAGGGGAAAAGATTAATACAAAGATTTTTCCTTTTATTTTCAGGAAATATCATTAGGGATTATGTTTTCTTATACTAAAAAAATATCTTTGATGGGCTTTGCATGCAGACTAATTTGGCTCTTCTCTAAAGATGGGCAAGGCTGCATCGGGAGGTTGATTTACTCCTTTCTCCATCATTACCATCAAATAATGAACCATAGCATAAATGGAAGCTTGCGTAATGAAGCACTAATTTCGTTCAAAGACAAAAGGCATATCTTTTTTTCTGGGTCATATCACGTCTTCCAATATATATAGCCACATCCATGGACCATGATCCATACCTTCGCATGGGGAGAGAGATGTTTGATCACTCCCGATAACGTCTAAGAAACATAGCCTTTGTAAAAGTGAGAGAGGACCAATCCATTGCAAAGAAACATGATATATATAGCTTTAACAAAAGTAAGGGATATATCTATATATATAATTTCGCATATATTTGACTGGAATATTAATCCATTGTTGGGAGACCCCATTGATGATGTCTTAGCGCTGAGGTTGCCGAAGATATTGCTCGATCGGATGTTTTCACTTTATATTAATTCATGTACGTAAAGGGTCTCATTTGGGATTAATGCTGATTTGAAGCATATAAAATGGAACACAAAAATCAACAAAATTTCACTCCCAAAGAGAATGTATATATATACTAATTCATCTTCCTACTCTCTCTATTGATAGGTAAACATGGATGTTATTTCTTATAGCAAATATATTCGGTAGGAATTAAAATTTATTTTCTGATCCATTAGAAATCAAGCTCACTGGCCTAGAACTATATAATTAGTACAAGAGCAGGCTCTCTCCTTTCCCTAAATCTCTCCTGTGGACTGTGGATATATATGCATGTTAATGTAGTATATACTACTTTGTCTCTTTGTGGAAGCTTTTGTGGTAAATTCTGTGTGTACCCAGCAGTTGAAAATGGTTCCGTCGACCTAAGAACTTACTCAGCTTCTTGGACGCCACTAAGCGAACAATTTCATTAGAATATTTATTAACTTTGCCCACAACATTTGACTGAGATATAGACGGCCACTAGAATGCAAATTATTATGTGCATGTAGTTCTTCTCACGTCATTTAAGAGTTTGAATTAATAAGAACACGTATATATAACTAATTAATTACAGGCTTTGATTTCTTGTTGTGGATATATATAGTAAGATCTGAGAGTCCCATTTCCCACAAAAAAAAAAAGTTTTACCGGAACTAATAATAATCAGCACAGTACTACGTACATATCCAACAAACATCCAGCTGGGCCCTACCTAATTATTCGCTTTTTTGTAATTGAGTCATGTCTCGCTTTAGTCTTAAAGTTGATTAGCCTTTGATTTCTGCTTAGATTGCAGGCATCAAATTGTCTCATCATAATTCCATCCTGGCTCCTGCAATCGATAAATAACCATGACAATCTATTTCTCTCTACTTTCGGGTCAGAATCAAGTAAACAACCCGAAAAGAATACGCCCGTTGTTTCAGCATTAGCAGCGTGGGCTCTCAGGTTAGAGCCCACGCTGTAATAAACAGGGCAGTGCCTAAGGATTTTTCTCTGTTTCTCGGGGTTTCGGCTGGATAATGTTTTGATCCAAAAAGGCAAAAACTTTGGGTCCTTATAAGTGCTACCTTTATTAGAAATTTGCTTAACCAAGGGCCTGGTTAGGGCTCAATTGACCCTTCAAGGCCGGGATTGAGTCCCGCAAGAGAGCAAATGGAGACTGGGTCGGAATAGTAACAGGTGAGTTCCCACTGTTTGATTGAAATAAGTTTTCTTAATTATTATTATTTTTTCAAATATGAAAAAGAGATAAATACACTTTACCAATAATAAGAGTCTCGAAACTTTTCACCTCTATATATTATTTTTGTAACGTTGCACTTGTTACCTATTGATATAAGACATTTTGCATACTCGATTAAAATTTTTCCATCAAGTTGGACGAATATTAATTTTTAACATCTAAAATTATGATTTTACCCTCATAAAGTGGCCACTTAAAAAAATTATAGAGATAAAATTATTATTTCACGCACCAAAAAAATATTTTCTATTTTAAATTGTGAAAAAAAATTTAACAACCAATGTAAAATGTTTAAAATCAATAGTTAGTAAATGCAATGTGATAAAAATAATAGAGTGAGGACCAAAGTATATTTAACCTATAGTGAAATTAGTTTTTAAAATTAGAGAAATTGATAATTTAGTCACTAGGTTTATAGCACGCTGACAATTTAGTAACCAAGTTTCATTTTTTGATAATATGATCACTTAGAATATATAGTTGTGACGATTTGATCATTGCATCAAACTGCCGTTGAATTTTTAACGGAATAACACGACACGTCATCTTTTTGCCCAATCAGCGCCCACTAACTTGATTCAGCAGCCAAGTCACATTTAATAAGCAAAACTCACCGTTTCACTCAAACATAAGATTTTCATAAACACGTAAACGACACACAGTATGAGAGGGAAGGTGAGTAAAGGGTGTATTCTTCTTTTTTTTTCCTAAGCGAATAAAGAGTGTAGTGTATTCAGTGATTTCGAATGTTCGAAATCTTGTAAGTGTTCTCATTACCCCCTATCCTTTTCTAAAACTGCTAAGTGTTACTGTCTGCCCAAGAATATTCGAAGTGTAAAAAAAGATTCGGTAATTTCAAAGTGTTGAAGCAGATTCGGTGATTTCGTCGAAACCCCAGCAACTACTTGGGGGCATTTCGATTTCGGAGTGCACTGGAGTTGGATCTTCGAAGCACACACTCATAAGGTAACCCATTTCTTAATTTTCCTTTCTCACCCATTGGAAGCTTACCCGTTGCCTTTATTTGCCTCTGCAGTACGATCCATTTGGTCCAAGTCTTCCCATCGCGTAGCCTCCCCCCCCCCCCCCCCCCCCTATTTTCTTTTTTCAATAATTTCACTTGGAAGCTTTACGCACATACTATATACTGTAGTATTTGATTTCTGCCATTGTCATCGGATGCGCATACTCGTTAGTGCAACTTGTATTTTTACTTTTTCACGCTCTTACGGGAAATCATTTAATCGGAGGGGAAGGCGGACCTCTCTTTGATTTCTACGGTGATTCGGTGAGTAATATATATATATATATATGGGCTTACTGTTTGCGTTTTCGTACGTACAATCCGAGATTAGATTGGGCCATATATAAGTAATTGATTTTGTATAGGTTGCATCGTACCTGCAAGCCACAGGATTTGGAGTAACCACAGATATGAAGGTAGCCTTCGAGATAGCTGGCATAGATTTGGGTGACAAATTTTACGACAAGGCATACGCATCATCAAGCCTCCTCCTCCTCGCCTTCGTGTGCACTGCTATATTGTCGGTTCTCTCTGGATATGCCCTTCCAAAGAAAGTTTGATTTATTACGGGAATTAGGAAAATCTATCCCAGGTGGTTGTTGGATTATATATGCATGTGTCCCTACTTTGTATCCCTGTTGGTCAAGTTTCATTTCATTTGATTTGCTTTTAAATAGAAGAGCATGTGTAAATGTGGATGACGGGTACATCCTTCTCTAGTGAGGAACTTCCACTCACGGCTAATTCCAATGCACTGTTCAATCACTGTTCTTCGAAGTGAAATCAAAATTATTCTATGTTTTGTTTTCAGACTCCTATATTAATTAGATTCCATTTCCCTTTTTGTTTCTCTAATCGATGGTATCTGCCCGGCATTTGTCCCACTCCCATTAGTCATTTCACCACTGTAATTCTAAGAAAAACATCGAAAATTAAATTCCAGAACCGGAAAAAACAGGTATATGCAGTGAATATACACACACATTTCCATGAATGTTTGGCACATCAACTCGTTCCATCAAATTCAGACGTCGCTCTAAGTATTTACCCATTTACGAGAAAAAAAGACAGGGTACGAGAATATAATATCATATATAAAGTTTTTCAATCTCAAAGTAGCTAGATATTTAATTACCACATAAGAGTCTTCGTCCATCTATGCACAAATAATCAATTGAATTGACTTCAACCTAATGATTTAATAGGAGCTACAAAACTCCCGGTTGGAACAATCAATCATTGAGCTCGAAAAACTAATTCGACTCTCTTTCGATATGTGCTAATCTTCTTTTCGAAATCATTAAGAATACTTTTTATAATTAATTAATCATTTAGAGGTATTTTCTTAATTTTGTGACATGCTTAGTTCCATCACGCTCGTAATATTAAGTGATCAATGATTTATTTTATGATGATAAAATTGGAATCAACCCTTTACGGTAATTATCTAGTTAATCTGCCCTTTCAATCACTAAGCTGTATTCTTGAGAGGCATCAGCTTCTTTTGATTTCTAACTTGAATCCATTTTGAATCTCTAATAGGCCATATTTTCACCATAAGAGGTATAGAATAGAGTGTGGGTGGGGGGGGGGGGGGGGGGGTTAACCGTATTAATGCCATTTAACTGTGATTTAATTTAGAAAAAAAGAGTCAAAATTAATGGAGCGAGTGAGCCACCACACACGTTCAAGCGCGGCCAACAAAAGGTGAACGAAAGAACGGATGGCATCCAATGATGTCGAAATTTGGACGCATGGTCCCCACGCACCACACGGATAAGTGTTTTTCATCACCCTGACTCCTGAGACCTTCAACGACACTTGTCGGCAGAAAGCGACCACTTTTTGTAAAACCCGGATGCTTTGGCCTTAATTTTCGATACGGACAGCGTCGTCAGAGAGAAGCGAGAACCTATAGCTATAACTGGTACTTTCTTCATTTAGCAAAAAAAAAGGTACTTTCTTCAGCCGCGACGTACAAAAATAAGGAGAGCTGAGTGAGGAAGGTTTATAAAATCAGTGAGCAAGGAGAATCTGTTAACCTCTTGCTGAGCTCGAGGCGGTGTTTGGAAGGATGAATAAGAAATTTGGAGGGGGGAGACAACCAATGGGGACTCCGTCGCTGGTGTGGTCGTGTGTCGTTGTCGTAGTCTCGCTCCTCGCTGGTGCATCCGTTGTCCACAACACATATAAGCCCGATCTTGTAATCCTCTCACCCTCCGTCTCTAGTCACCTGCTTAATTCAATCTCTGCGTGTCTATGAATTTTGCTGGAATCCATCTGGGCCACGACGTGTTTGATACTTTGATGAAATGACACATGCACAGCGTGACTAATTTGAGCGTTCTTTTATCTTGTGATCTGTTACTATGCCGTTTTTCATAGAATGCTATTTACAACATAATTAAGTTGGTTGTAAGTTCTTAACGTGCCCTTATTTTCCACACCACTGCATGCAGACATTGCCTCCGGTGGAGAGTGTTAATGGGGCTAAGCTGAAACAACCTGAGAAGGAATGAAATTTGGTGTTTGGGGCATTATGTTGGAACGGCTATTGATTTCAGGACAGACAGATCAACATAGGCAACGCGACTTCAATTGAAGCAAATGCAAGTTCAAAATTTTTGCTTGAGATACATTTAATTCTTTGATTTTTAAACTCCTTCATAGTACTATTGGAATATTATAAAGTAAGACTTTTTTTTTATGATAATAAAGAGTGGTTGTTCTCTTTAATTAGGATTATCTCTCCAAGTCAATCAGGCCGTAACCAGGCGACTCTCTATATTCTCTTTACGACGTCCTCCTTGTTTGCTCATACGCCAACAACTGTATTTGAACATTTTTACTTTCTTTTATCCTCTCCGTGGTAGAGACGTGCCTGCACTTTCTCGGAGGTTACGCTGCAATAACAAAGCAACTGGGGCCAATGTTGGGCTTGTTTACCTGAGCAACTTGCTTATGCAGTCAACGGTGGCTAAGCCTCCAACTTGGTTGTATAAATCGAGAGCGAATGTACCAGTCGGCCGCAAAGAGAATTTAGGATTTATTCTGGTCTAGGATGGCGATGTCCACAGGTTCCCGGGCTGCCATTGTCATCCTCAGAGCACTGAGTTTTATTCTCCTACTCATGTCGCTCATAGTCCATACAACCAATACAAAAACATTATACCTCGCTTTCGAGATGGTCAAAATACACTTCAACGATATTTATGCCTACAGGTAAAAATCCTTGTACATTACACCTCAATCATCTCTCCGTTCTTGATTGATAGAATTGGTGTCATTCGCTACGTGCGACCTCTTTCAAGGAATTTGATGTGAAGGTATAATATTTACATAATTATGCAGGTATATGATCTCTGCGATTGTCATTGGGTTTGTATATAGCGTCATTCAACTTGTACTCTCAGTTTGTCACGCTCTCAAAGGACACGGACACCGAGGAGATGGTGGCCTTCGATTCGATTTCTACGGCGATACGGTAAATATTACCACATATATATGTATTCTTTCTTTTGGTTGTATATATGTGTTGGTTTCCACGGGTTTATCTCCGATATTAATTACGAAAATTACCAGAGTCTGAACCGTGGTTCCTTTTATATAGGTTATAGCGTACTATTTAGCTACGGGTGCCGCTGCGGGATTTGGAGTAACGAAAGATTTGAAGACAGCCTATGAATTAGCTGGCATAGACTTGGGTAGCAAGTTCTATGACCAGGCAACCGCATCAGCTAGCGTCCTCCTTCTTGCCTTGTTCTGCACTGCTATATTATCCTTCATCGCTGCTAATGGACTTCCAAAATATGTTTGATTGTTGCCGAGATTAGCTCGCCGTTTGATCAGTCTCTCTCTCTCTCTCGGAGTATTCTCTTAGTAGGCCAAATTCCCGTTCGTAATCAATAAATTAGCTCTCTTTTTTATATGCTAATAATTTAGCTCCTTGATTTGTAACATGTATTTCACTTGATAGAGAAATTTGTAATATTAATCTCTTGATTAACTATGTCTCTGAGTAACCAGAATTTGTAATATATGGAGTCCCAAACTGACTCCTTTTTATAGTGGCGGTAAATATGAACTTGACTTGTAGTTGAGAGTCGGTGACAACAATGTTTCGGATCTAAGGATGTATATGATCCAAGAAAGTTTCGGCTTGGATTTCGTTGCTTAATTTGTACTAGATAAAAAAAGCTGAGCAGATTAACCGTCATCTCTTGTCTGAGAGGGGCTACTGAATTGCTTATTGTTGTTTTGACATACAGGCCATAATCGGATTGCAGATTAACTTAAGCCATATAAGTTTTTCCTCTAAATCATCTGCCTCCACAAGCTGAATGCCATCTAACCACCGAATCACCAGCTCAACAGCAGCTCCAATCTCTTTATTTCTTTCAGGGGCAAGCTTGGCACCCACCTTCTTGTCATTGATGGCGTTCCTCATTTTGTAGGCATAGTTCTCTAAAACTGCCTTCGCCTTCGCCTTCTTCCTCTGCTCATAATCTTAAGCCTTATATTTCTCTGCATCCGTGACCATTCTATCAATCTCTTTCTTGGATAGTCTCATCTTGTCACTGTTGATAGTGATCTTGCAGCTCACCCCAGTGGTCTTCTCCTTGGCAGAAACATTCAATATACCATTGACGTCCACATCAAAGCGTACTTTGACCTTTGCAACACCCCTGGGTGCTGCAGGAACGCCGAAAAGGGTGAATTCTCCCAACAAGTGGTTATTCACGGTTCTTGATCTCTCGCCCTCATAAACTGAAAACAAAATAGAAGTTTGGTTGTCATGGCTGGTGGTGTAAACCCGTTCCATCTTAGTCGGGATGGCGGTATTCCTTGGAATCACAATTGACATCTCACCTTCATCGACGAGCACCCCAAGGGACAGAGGGGTGACATCCAGGAGCACAATGTGCTGCACTTTCACATTACCCACGCCAGTCAAGTTTGCAGCTTGAACAGCGGCTCCATAAGCCACAGCTTCGTCGGGGTTAATGCTCTTGTTAAGCTCCTTCCCATCAAAGAAGTCCTGCAAAAGCTGCTGCACCTTCGGAATTCTGGATGAACCTCCCGTAAGAACGATGTCATGGACTCCACTCTTGTCTATCTTAGCATCAGCCAAACACTTCTCCACAAGCTTGATAGATTTCCTGAAAAAATCTATATTGAGTTCTGCAAATCTGGCTTGGGTAATAGTTGAGCAGAAATCAATACCATTATACAAGGAATCAACTTCAATGTTAGTCTCAATTGCAGAAGAAAGAACCCTCTTTCCTCTCTCACAAGCAGTTCTTAAACGCCGCAGAGATTTAGCGTTTCCACTAATATCTTCTTTATGCTTTCTTTTAAACATCTCAACGAAGTGATTTACCATTCTGTTGTCGAAGTCCTCACCTCCAAGGTGGGTATCTCCAGCAACGGCCCTCACTTTAAAAATGCCCCCCTCGATAGTAAGTACGGAGATATCAGTAGTACCACCACCCAGATCGAAGATCAACACATTTCTCTTATCAGGACTGCCAACCATATCAAGACCATAAGCAATGGCCGCTGCTGTTGGTTCATTAATTATGCGTATGATGTTGAGGCCTGCATTACCTCCCGCATCCCTTGTGGCCTTACGCTGTGAGTCGTTGAAGTAAGCGGGGACGGTAATTACTGCATTCTTCACGGTCATGCCTAAGTAGGCCTCTGATATCTCGCCCATCTTTTTGAGTAGCATAGACGAGATTTCCTCAGCTCCAAAATGTTTCTCTTTACCCTTATAAGTGACCTCAATCATAGGCTTGTCGCTCTTGCCTTCTACGACCTTGAATGGCCAGAGTTTGATATCACTCTGGACTAAGGGGTCACAGAATCTCCTCCCAATCAATCGCTTTGCATCTGCAAAGTAGGTTGAACAAAATTGACTTGACAATGCTAAAGCGGAAGCAGCAGCAACATTAACAATTTGACATAAACCGTCAGCAAGTGTTAAAATTGGTATAGCACTTAACTGGTAAATTTTGCAGGTGGCATATTTGGCATAATTCTACTATTATCGACTAAAGTTTTTTCCAACGCTTATGGTGAAATTGAAACAAACAGCATGTTGCATAAATTTTATAAAACACTTTTAATTTGTAAGCAATTTTTATAAAAATTCAGTGGATATGAAAAAAACAAAACAAGCACATACGTGGTTCCTTAGTTAGGAGTTTAATATCCATCATATATGACTTCTTGTTACCTTTGAGAACCACTAAAGAATTGGGCAACGATTTTCTTACATCATTTCAGCAACTTTTTCTCCTGGAAGAAGAAGAAGCTATCTTTGGGCCCCGAAGAATATTGTTCAGTTCAAATCGAAGAGCAGAGGAAAATCATATTTTGTTGTTGTTATTTTAAGGAGAGAATATGGAAAAAGAGCACAGATATCGGGAGACTACCGAAGACGGAGTTGGTGGCGTTTCTAGCGGCCTGGTTCTTGGCAGCATCACCAACCAGGCGCTCTTTGTCCGTGAAGGCGACATAAGACGGCGTCACCCTGTTTCCCTGATCGTTCACTATTATCTCCACTCGATCGTGCTGCCACACTCCCACGCATGAGTACGTCGTCCCCAGGTCGATCCCTATCGCCGGACCCTCTCCTTTGCAAGCCATTTTTGCCCGGAATGATAACAAAATAGAATTGGGTGGATGAAGACTCTGAAAGGCTTTGGCAAGCACAGAAAGGTGGAAAATGGCCCTGTACTAAAAAGAGGGTTTCTGTTTTCTCCGCTACATGTGTACTGTCCGCGATAAAACCTTTTCCTGGAAGAAGAGCTTGGCTATGGCAAGTCAACATTGTGCCTCCCTCCGTTGTGACCGGGTTGAACTGCGCGCGTGTATATATCCCATCGCATGCTATTAAATTCTTTGCAGATTTCAAATTGGTGAGATCTCAGTTCGTTCTATCAGGTGATTGTGTTCGGCCTCTGTTATTTTTCTTATCTTCCTCTGTTCTATCGTGCAGAAAAACAAAAACCTACTCTGTTCATCGTCTTAGCAGAGGATGAAAAAGACCGCTGAAAATCATACAGATTGAATCCAATCTGTTAGCTGTAGATGAACCCGCAAGTGCGAGTCCAGTAAACTACCAAGCGCGATTAACTTATTACTAATGTTGGTTAAGAACTTAGGCTGTAATAAAATAGTAATTAGTTTGTCTTTCAAAGGTTTTACCTTAACTCGAACCCTGCCAATTTGGAAGTAACGTACAGAATTCAACCTTTTTTTCTTTTCTTTTTTGGAGCATAACCAGTCTCTTTTTTATTTTTTATGTGTGATAAATACAAAATCAGTCCATGTGCTATATGTAAAAATTGATTTAGTCTCCATGATATGAAAAACATAAATTTAATTACTGTGATTCTATTTTCGTTTATTATTGGTCCTCCATCAATGACTGATTTAATTACTTTCTGAAATTACATGGACTAAATTTATGTTTTTAATATCACAAGGACTAAATCAATTTTTACGTATAGTACATGGACGACTGATTTTGTATTTATCCATTTTTATTTTTTCCGAATCAAGATTATTTTATTAAAAGTGAGAAAGATTACATCAGATTTTGTTTCAAGATCACTAACAAGTCTAAGCGGTCGTTCTCTATACTAGAAGACAAAAAAAATCCTCAATAGGTGAACATGAGCGCTCGCGGAAAGCGAACAAGCTCGTAAACTTAAAGAGTGCGTCCCAAAGATCACAGAAAGCTTGCAAAGCCCGCAATTAAAGGTCCATTGTTTACTTAAAAATAAGAAAGAAACTACAAGCATGGAATAGATGGGGGGGGGGGGGGGGATGCACAGAAAATTTTATATACTTTGGAGCAGAATAAAAATAAATAAAAATGCACGCGACTTGTATATTTCTTTTTTTTTGTTGCCCATATTCTTTTACTCTTGCGAGAAGACTGCATCAAACGATTATTATTTCCGTGTTGCGTGCCCATTTACTGCGCATGACAGAGTTTGTATAATATCAAGACTTTTGAGACTTGTTTATTATTTTTTATTTTTTTCTCAACATATTACTTATTTATTTATAGTTTTTCCTGTGAGCACCTTAATCAATAATCATGGATACCCATACTCTTTAATGTATATAGTATATACATCAACACACTCTTTATTTATTTTCAAAGAATAATCTTTTTTCTTTCATTTATCAGGAAGTCATCGTCTCTGCTCTTTGGAAACTAAATAATTGATCATAATTATTTAGAGTTAATATTAAAAAATTTATCAAAAAATTTGTTATTATTATAATATTTATTAAAAATTTATCTCTTTATTTTTTATTAATTTTTAAAAAATATATTAATTTTTTACAAATAATAATATTTCACAAACGCTGATAAACAAAATTTCCACACTCAAACGGGGAAGAGTGACCTTCTCGAACATGCCACATCACCCAACCGAAAACTGCTACGTCACCGCTATGACGTGCTGCCGCTTCCGTAGGCAATTAACAAATATGACGTGCCCACGGCTTTTCACTTTTGGATGCTATATTTTTTTTTTTCCAGATACTTTTGGATGCTATTGAAAGCTACAGAATGTATCCTATTGGACATCGATAAGAGCTCTGAAGGTCCATTTTAAACAAACATGGGAACCAGAAATCATGAATTTAAATTCCACCCCAATATTTGTTTTTTTTTAAACCATGTTGTTGTGTCCATCACTATAGACTATACAATATATTTAACTCCAATTTCATCTATTTTCTTTTTAATTTTTCCTTTCAATAACACCTTAGCAATTCGATTGCAAATGCACATCCGATAGCTGTAAACTTAAATAACAAGGTAATGTGATATCGATAATTTCTTTAATTTTTTGTTTTTAAGCGAATTTTGTGGATTTTTTTTGTGGTAAATTTTGGTGAAGGCTGACCAATTGTAAAAGCTTACGCATTTTAATTTTTTGTTTTTTAAGATTAACTTTTGCATTAGCTTTTACGAATTTTATGAAAATGCGTAAGTAGGAATCATTTTATTTAAAAAATTTAAATAAATAATCAACTGCCGGGCAATGGAAAACTCCTAAATAAACCTACAATGATTCTCATTACAGAGGAAAACAAACAACAATAATGAAAAAAATAAGAAATTAAGGGTGCGTTTGCGTACCAAAATTTTACCCCCTCTAAAATTTTAACACAATTAAATATTACAATATAATCTCCTCTCCCCATCAAATCATTACTATTTACTACAAAAAATATAAAAAATTACCTCTCTCTTCACTTTTTCACTAAACCCAATACCTAAAATTTTACGACACAAACACAACCTAAATATCTCTCAACTAAATAAACCTACAATTTGAATATCTCTCAACTAGTACTCACAAAAAAAATGGCACGATTACAAGTTTGGAAAACTAAGGTGAGAATACATCATTGGAATTTTTGATAGAAAACATGACAAACTGCATTATGTTACAGCGACCCGAAATATCTCATACAACGGCTGAGCTTCTGCTTTTAACCAACCGAAACGTAACAAAATTACAAACCACTACTCAAATGTTCCAACCGGTACCCAACAAAAAGCGAAATTAGAACACGCTAACAAGAAAAGCACTAGAATCACACTTCCGCTAGACAGACGCAGAAAGACAGAGTCACGGTAGCATCGTTAGAACTTCAGCTAGTTACTTACAGCAGACTTTAGTATCCAAAACCAAAAGTCACCTCTTTTCCCGAGAAGGGATGCTAAATTGCTTATTGCTTTTAAGACACTTTTGCAATGATGGGATTGCAGATCAACTCAACCCCTATAAGCTTTTCCTCAAACTCATCTGCCTCCGCTAGCTGGATTCCTTCTAACCACTTAATCACCTGGTCAACAGCACCTTCAATCTTCTTCTTGCCCGCAGGGCAAAGCCTGGCACCAATCTTCTCATCATTGACAGTGTTCCTCATGTCGTAGACATAGTTCTCCAAAGCTGCTTTAGCCTCAGCCCTTTTCTTGTGCTCATCATCTTCAACATTGTGTTAGAAAATTTCCTTAAGGTGACCTAATTGACATATGTAAATAATCTTTTAAAGTTTTAAAGATTATGGTGTTAGTTAAAATAAGATTATGAAATCTGTAGCAGATTCAAATTTAGAACTAATTGGATAAAGATTGCAATTTGATTTTGAATTTGAATTGGAATTCAAATTGTAACCAATTAGATAAAGTTTGCTATTTGATTTTGAATTTGAATTTGCTATTTGATTTTGAATTTGAATTACCTTGATGGAAGGAACAAATTCAAATCTACAACAGATTGAGGGTCCCTGACCTAGCCTATAAATAAGAGGCCTGTGTATACCATCTAATGCATTCTCTGTAAGGCATAGGCATAGGTTGGAAGAGCCTCACTAAAATACTTCATATTCATAAAGTTACTCTGCAGAGATTCTGTTCGAGTTCTGAGCAAGATGGCTGGAGGTAAAGATCCTGCTTTATTATTCCGCTGCATTCACAATCAAATTGATTGATTGTGATTTTACTCTTACATGTGGTATCAGAGCCATCCTTCAAGCTTCTTGTTCAGTGAAGCGATCTACTGATTAAATTCAGATTGTCGCTTGAATCAAGAGCTAAAGGTTCTCTGTATCAGTGTTTTAAAAGAAATTTTTTTTCTTTCTTTGACCGGATCTCTATTATGTTCGGTATAAGTTTTTTTTTTGTATTTTTGGTGACAATGCAATTTTGCTAATGCCTGAAACCTTACACGGTGTGCTTTCAGTTACTGTTATATTGCATAACTTTGTTTATGAATTGGAAAAGGCACTACGTTGTTGTTGGTGCAAACAAAAGCATATTTTAAAAAAAAACCTTATGATGGGTTTTGATTTTGCAAAATGTTCATAAAACATCTTCATGAAAACCAAGTTTTTTGATTCATTGGAATGGTAAAATACTGTGTTTTGATTCTTGAACAAAGAAGATGAAGAGTCACCAGAGGAGGTGACCCTCCCTGCGGCAGCAGGTGGCCAGAGAGGAGCCTCCTCTCCCAGCCACGGGTTAGAAACCCGTGGCCTTCAAAGGCTGCCGGCGATGAGAGGCTCTCGGCCTTCTCGTCGCCGGCGAAGGCTGGTGCAGGCGGCGGCGTCCATTGGGACGCCAGGCAGTGCAGCGGCGTCCCCTAGGACGCCAGGCCGCTGCATGAGTTGTGGCGGCAGTTGCCGCCGCAAGTCTGCTACAAACACAGACCTTCGGGTCTGTGTTTAAGATGACCGGGTCATTGACCCGGTAACCCGGGTAGGGTTACCTACCCGGATAAGTCAGGAGGCCAGCCCAAGGGCCTTGAGGCCCAAAATGCTTCTGACCAGATGGGCTGGACTGACCATTGGGTCAGCCCAAGGCCCTTGAAGCCCAAAGCCCTGACCCGAATGGATCGGGTCAGGCGACCCGCGTGGGCGGGTTGCGGTATGGACCGCCGGTCCGGTCGGACCGGACCGGACCGGCAGATTATATTATTATTATTTTTAAATTTTTAATTTTAATTTTAATTTTAATTTTAATTTTTAAAAAAAAAAAAAAAAAAACTTTTATGCTTTTATGCTTGCATTAATTTCTAGAATTATTTGTATGTTCAATGTTTCATTGATTAAATTCTAGAAATATTAGTTTATGCTTGCATTAATTTCTAGAATTATTATGATGTTCAATGTTTAATTGATTAAATTCTAGAAATGTCAATTTACTTTTATGCTTGCATTAATTTCTAGAATTATTATGATGTTCAATGTTTAATTGATTCCATTCTAGAAATATTAAATTTATGCTTGATTTATTATGTGAAAAATCTAATTATATAGATAGGTTGATCATGCATAAAATGTATGATGCCTAGACCAAGCATGATTAAATGAACCTACTAAGGTTAGTGGGAATATGGGGTATGATCGAAGAATACAGGTCAGGGACAGTTCTGGCTAAGGCAAGTCTTGGTATTTAAAGGTCCTCAGACCTACCTCACTTACCTGGGAGCTCCCCTGCTTGTGTTTTAGAAAATACTATTGTCTCACTTTAAAGATTGGTTCATTTTTTTATTCTTGGATTAAGATTAGGCATCTATAAAGTTGACGGATATTGATGAAGTCGTAATTATCATAATGATTTTCGGAGAGCCACAGCATCCCAATTTTATATTGATGATTACATCAAGATTAATATATGAACTTCATAAAGTGAAATTAATCTCCGTGTGGTAACTAAATTATAAAATTGATTACTTTCCCCGCAGGGAATTTTTTAATTTTGTGACTTAGTTAGATTAAAATAATAAATTTTGTATTAAAAATAAAATTTTCTTAGGCTCACAGGTACGGAGAATTTTATTCTTAATATTTAAAATTGTTAGATTTAATAATAAAGAGTAAATTTCATGCATATGCAACCTTTGCCCATAGGTAGGTTGAAATTTACTATTAAATTGACATTGGTTGATTTAAATATGGTTACTTCATAGCAATTCAGTAGTTTTATGTTTCTTTGGTTATATTGCAGTTATTCCTTCTTCCCTAATTGATAGTTCGTTGCGTGTTCCAATGCTAAGTGGTGATAATTTTGCTGACTGGAAGCAAAGTTTGCTTTTCACTCTGGGGTGTATGGAATTAGATGAAGCCTCCGTGTAGTGGAACCCACTATCACGGAATCAAGTACGCCACAGGAGATTTATTCTTATGAACGATGGGAGCGATCAAATCGTCTCAGTTTGATGTTCATTAAATCTCACATCATCAAGAGCATTAGGGGTTCTATCCCTGAAAGCATTAAAGCTAAGGATTTTTTAAAGTCCGTTGAAGAACAATTTGTTACTTCTGAAAAGGCATTAGCCAGCACCCTGATGAGAAAGCTGTCAAGCAAATCAATAAAGAGTTCAACTAGTGTGCGTGAGCACATAATGGAGATGAGAGACATTGCATCTCAATTAAAAACTCTGGAAGTTGAAATTTCTGACTCATTCTTGGTTCATCTAATTTTGAACTCTCTACCAAATGAGTATGGTCCCTTTAAAATATCATACAACACACATAAGGAAAAATGGTCAGTGAATGATTTACTGACTATGTGTGTTCAAGAGGAAGAGAGGCTGAAACTCGAGAAACCTGAGAAACCTGAGAGTTCTCACTTTGTTTCTCGTGCTAAGGGGAAGACCAAGAAAGGCAAGGTTGTCCACAACTTCAAGAAGGAGAACAAGGTGCCAATTAAGATTAATGACACTAAGGATACTTGTTTCTTCTGTAAGAAGAAAGGACACATGAAGAAGGATTGCCAAAAGTACCTAAAGTGGCTCGAGAAGAAAGGTATATTCCTCTCTCTTGTTTGTCATGAATCTTTAGTTGTTGAAGCTCCTTGCAATACTTGGTGGATTGATTCTGGTTCTACAATCCACATTGTGAATACATTGCAGGGTTTTCTCACAACAAGGAAGCCGAAAAGAAGTGAACAACGAGTTTACTCTGGAAATAAATTGTTCTCAAGTGTGGAAGCGGTTGGGACTTACAGAATAATTTTGAAGACTGGATTTATTTTAGATCTTGAAGATGTATTTTTTATTCCAAACTTTTCAAGGAATTTAATTTCAATTTCAAAACTTGATGTATTGGGTTATGGTTTTTATTTTATAAATTCAGTTTTCAGTTTATTTCGAAATAATCAAGTTATTGGTGGTGGAATAAAAATTGATGGTCTTTACAAAATTGAATTAGATCCCAACTTTGAGAATAATTGTTTGTCAATACATACTATTGGCATAAAGAGAAGGCTTATAAATGAGAATTCCGGTTTGTTATGGCATAAGAGATTGGGACATATCTCCATTGAGCGAATCAAAAGGTTGGCAAATGACGGAGTCTTACAAACTCTTGATTTTACTGACCTTGGTACTTGTATAGACTGCATAAAGGGAAAGCAGACTAACAAGTCCACTAAAGGTGCCAGAAGGAGTTCAAAGATTCTAGAGATCATACACACTGATCTCTGTGGACTTTTTCCTACTCCATGTTTCAATGGTCAGAGATATTTTATCTCATTCATTGATGACCATTCACGTTTCATGTATCTCTACCTTATTGATGAAAAGTCTGAGGCGTTGATTGCCTTTAAGACTTATAAGGCAGAAGTAGAGAATCAAAAGGAAACGAAAATCAAGATCGTAAGATCTGATAGAGGTGGAGAATATTATGGAAGGTACACAGAAAAAGGACAAATGAGTGGTCCATTTGCGAAATTCCTTGAAGAGGAAGGCATTGTTGCTCAATACACAATGCCTGGTACACCACAACAAAATGGTGTAGCAGAAAGAAGGAATCGCACACTTATGGACATGGTAAGGAGTATGCTTAGTAATTCTAGTCTCCCTCAGTATCTATGGAGTGAAGCTTTAAAAACTGCTGTGTATATCTTAAATAGGGTTTCATCCAAGGCTGTCCCAAAGACACCTTTTGAGTTATGGAATGGGTGGAAACCTAGTTTAAATCACTTACACATATGGGGTTGTCCTGCTGAAGTGAGGATTTATGATCCGAATATAAAGAAATTAGATCCAAAGACAACCAGTGGATTTTTTATCGGCTATCCAGTAAACTCTAAAGGATTTAGATTTTATTGTCCTACACATAATACTAGGATTGTTGAATCAGGAAATGCTAAGTTTTTAGAGGATATTGAACCTAGTGCAAATTCCCAAAAGGTTGAATTTAAAGAAGCACAAGAGTTGTCTGAATCTTCTCCTTCTGGAGAAAGAATGTTTGTGTTTAGGAAAGATCAAATTGATTATCCTGAACCACAACCAGTTCAAGAAGAGCCAACTCATACAGAACAGGTTCAGACTGAGTCTACCCAACCTCTGCAAGATGTTGAGGAAGTAGAATTAAGACGGTCCTCTAGAATAAGGAAATCAACAATCCCTAGTGATTATGTTGTATACCTTCAAGAGTCTGACTTTGATGTTGGACCTAAAAGGGATCCAAATACGTTTTCACAGGCCATGAATGGAGATAACTCCATGTTGTGGTTTAATGCCATGAAGGAAGAGATGGAATCTATGGCAAAGAATCAAGTCTGGGATCTTGTTGACTTACCAAAGGGAGCTGTAGCCATAGGCTGCAAATGGGTTTACAAAACCAAAAGGGAAGCTTCCGGTAAAGTTGAACGATATAAAGCCAGACTTGTAGCCAAGGGTTTCACTCAAAAAGAAGGCATAGATTATCATGAAACCTTCTCTCCAGTATCAAAGAAGGATTCGTTTAGGATAATCATGGCATTAGTAGCTCATTTTGACTTAGAGCTACAACAGATGGACGTGAAAACAGCCTTTCTAAATGGGGATCTTGAGGAGGAGGTGTATATGAGACAACCTGAGGGGTTTGGTGATAACAGTCAGAAGGCATGTAAATTAAAGAAATCTATATATGGACTAAAACAAGCCTCCCGTCAGTGGTATATTAAATTTCACAAAGTTATTACTTCATTCGGATTTTTGGAGAATCTTGTGGATCAATGTATATACCTTAAGGTCAGTGGGAGTAAAGTAATCTTTCTGGTCTTTTATGTAGACGATATTTTACTTGCAACAAATGATTTGGGTTTGCTATATGAAACTAAAAAGTTTCTGTCTAAACACTTTGAAATGAAGGATTTGGGTGAAGCCTCTTATGTCATTGGCATAGAGATTCATAGAGATAGAAAACAGAAAATATTACAACTGTCTCAGAAGGCCTACATTGAAAAAGTTTTAGAGAGATATGATATGAGCAAATGTGCTCCTAGTGTAGCACCCATCATTAAAGGGGATAAATTCTGTTTGGATCAATGTCCCAAAAGTGAATTGGAACAAGAACAAATGAAAGGTTTACCATATGCATCTGCAATCGGCAGTTTGATGTATGCTCAGGTCTGTACTAGACCTGATATTGCATTAGCAGTTGGTATACTGGGAAGATACCAAAGTAATCCTGGATTGGAGCATTGGAGAGCTGCAAAGAAGGTCATGCGGTACTTACAAGGAACCAAGAATTACAGTTTGACCTACAGACATGTTGACCATTTAGAAGTGTCTGGGTATACAGATTCAGATTTTGCTGGATGTATAGATAGCAGAAAGTCTACGTCAGGGTACATTTTTCTCTTTGCTGGAGGAGCTGTATCCTGGAAAAGTTGCAAACAGACTATAGTTGCTACCTCTACAATGGAAGCAGAGTTTATTGCGTGCTATGAAGCCACTACACAGGCATTGTGGTTAAGAAATTTTGTTAGTGGTCTCAAAATTATTGAGTCTGTTGAGAGACCAATTAAGATCTTATGTGACAATTCTGCGGCAGTATTCTTTTCAAAGAATCATAAAAGTGGAAGCAGGAGTAAGCACATAGATATCAAGTATCTTAGTGTGAGAGAAAACATCAAGAGACATGTTGTTTCTATAGAGCATATAAGTACTAAGTTGATGCTTGCTGATCCAATGACTAAAGGTTTACCGGTAAAACAGTTTAAAGGTCATGTGGACCATATGGGGCTTGCAAATTCATTTTGTACTTAGTTTCTCTCAAATTATGAATTACAGACATGAAGTTATTGTAATAAAGATTTATTGCGCAAATTCTTTATTATTTATTGTTATCTATGGAGATAAATAAAATAGGACCTGAATGACTTATAGGAAGTTCATTAATAAAGTTTTGATTCCCATAAAGTACTCATATAATGAGTATTGTGCTGGTAATACATGGAAGGGACGACCGATTATGTTACGGTTTTACCGCTATGATTCGTGTGTAGCATTCATTATGTGGGTGGGAGGATTCCATAAACAGTTGGCCATACTAAAGAACTCCAGACACCATTAAGACATATGTCGTCAAGGTCAAGTGGGAGAATGTTAGAAAATTTCCTTAAGGTGACCTAATTGACATATGTAAATAATCTTTTAAAGTTTTAAAGATTATGGTGTTAGTTAAAATAAGATTATGGAATCTGTAGCAGATTCAAATTTAGAACTAATTGGATAAAGATTGCAATTTGATTTTGAATTTGAATTGGAATTCAAATTGTAACCAATTAGATAAAGTTTGCTATTTGATTTTGAATTTGAATTTGCTATTTGATTTTGAATTTGAATTACCTTGATGGAAGGAACAAATTCAAATCTACAACAGATTGAGGGTCCCTGACCTAGCCTATAAATAAGAGGCCTGTGTATACCATCTAATGCATTCTCTGTAAGGCATAGGCATAGGTTGGAAGAGCCTCACTAAAATACTTCATATTCATAAAGTTACTCTGCAGAGATTCTGTTCGAGTTCTGAGCAAGATGGCTGGAGGTAAAGATCCTGCTTTATTATTCCGCTGCATTCACAATCAAATTGATTGATTGTGATTTTACTCTTACACCTTGTATATCTCGGCATCCCTAACAATCCTATGAACCTCTTCACCGGACAGTCTCGCTTTGTCATTGGTGATAGTGGTTTTGCAACTCGCGCCAGTTGTCTTCTCCACAGCAGAAACATTTAAGATACCATTGGCATCAATATCAAAGCACACTTTGACGCTAGCAACATTCCTGGGTGCAGCCGGAATGCCAGAAAGCCTAAATTCTCCCAACCAGTTGTTATCCTTAGCTCTTGCTCTCTCACCCTCGTAAACTTCAAACAATATTCTAGTCTGGTAGTCATGACAGGTAGTGTAATCGCTTTCCATCTTCGTGGGAACGGGGGTATTCCTTGGAATCACAACCGACATGTTGCCCACCACATCTTCCAACACCCCAAGGGATAGAGGCGTGACATCCATGAGCACAACACTTCGCACTTTCTTATTACCCATCCCAGACAAGTTTGCAGCTTGGACAGCAGCTCCAGAAGCCACAGCTTCATCTGGGTTAATGCTCTTGTTAAGCTCCTTCCCGTCAAAGAAGTCCTGCAACAGCTGCTGCACCTTGGGAATTCTGGAACAACCACCCGTGAGAACAACATCATCGATTCTTGTCTTGTCAATCTTTGCGTCAATCAAACAATTGTCCACAAGCTTAATAGAATTCCTAAACAAATCAATATTGAGTTCCGCAAATTTTGCACGAGTAATAGTTGACCAAAAATCGATACCATTATACAACGAATCAACTTCAATGGTAGTCTCAATTGCAGAAGAAAGAATCTTCTTTGCTCTCTCACAAGCAGTTCTTAGCCTCCTTAGAGCTCTGGCATTTCCACTAATATCCTCCTTGTGTTGCCTTTTAAATAATTCAACAAAGTGATTTACCATTCTGTTGTCAAAATCCTCTCCTCCAAGGTGAGTGTCTCCTGCAACGGCTTTTACTTCAAAAGTACCTTCTTCAATGGTAAGTAGCGAGACGTCTGCAGTACCACCACCCAAATCATAGATCAAAACATTTCTCTCACCAATGCTGCCGATCCTATCAAGGCCATAAGCAATGGCTGCAGCCGTTGGTTCATTGATGATCCGCATTACATTGAGGCCTGCAATGCCTCCAGCATCCTTTGTGGCCTTCCGCTGTGCATCATTGAAGTAGGCGGGAACAGTAACAACTGCGTTCTTGACGGTCTTGCCAAGGTAAGCCTCAGCAATTTCACGCATCTTTTTAAGAACCATGGATGAGATTTCCTCAGCAGAGAAATGCTTCTCTTCGCCCTTATAAGTGACCACAATCATGGGCTTGTCACTGGCACCTTCAGTGACCTTAAATGGCCAAAGGTTGATATCACTTTGGACTAAGGGATCGGAGTATCTCCTGCCAATCAACCGCTTTGCATCTGACAAAACAATAGAAGATGAGAAATAAAAAAACAAAAAACAAAAAAAGCTTTGACAAAATCTATAGGAGAAGATGTATCAAATCTACATAGTGAAGTTCACAATTGGCATGCTTAATACTCGTATTTGTGGCATAAGCTAACACTTGCGGCTTGGAAAAATAGATTTTTAATTTGTAGTTCCGCTAAGCCCCTAAAAAATAATAGGAAAATAACTTACATAATTGATTAAGTTTCGCATCTAACATTTATGAAAAACTAATGCAGATAATATCAGTTTAAAGTCTTAAATCCCTTTCCTAACGTGATACGTTACAAGTTTTTTTCTATCTCACTTTTCTAATTGTTTAAGAACCACATATATAGTTCCAAGTTTTCTTTTTAAAATTGACGATCTTCAGAGAGCATGTCGAACATTGGTTGAATACAAATATTAGAATTTCTTATAGATGACGTAGATAATTAAAGACATTTTTTCTCATTAAAATAATTGTAAAAGATATTGAATAACAGAGTATTGATTACAAGAGTTCATCGACATTTTGTAGCACCGTGAACACAGGCGAGTTTACAGCAAGTGAAAGAGAACACAGATTTAGAGAAAGAAGATAACTTTCCTTCTTCTTCTTTTTAAAGAGTTGACCTGTTTTTCGAAGTAAATGGCTTGATCTAAATGTGCTGTATTTCTTTCTTTTTCTTTTGTTTGGGAAAATGTATATAATATAATTCCTTATAAAAAAGAGAGTGGAAAATGGAAAATATATAGGGAAGATTACCAAAGACGGAGTTGGAGGGGTTCCTGGCAACTTGGTTCTTGGCGGCATCACCGACTAAGCGCTCTTGATCAGTGAAGGCGACATAGGATGGCGTTGTTCTGTTTCCTTGATCATTCACTATTATCTCAACTCGGTCATTCTGCCACACTCCCACGCACGAGTAGGTGGTCCCCAGATCGATCCCTACCGCTGGGCTCTCTCCTTCGTCGGCCATTTTCGAAGTCCAGGACGCTAACTGAAAATAAATAGATGAGAGTTTGAAGACAAACCACACTTGTTCGTCCGCTGACGAAGACGAGAAAAACACCAACTAGAAATAAAACTCATCGACCAATGTTATGAGCTTCCTTGTCGAGGAAGTAGACCGAGACAGCTATTTTTTAAAGTTGCTTTTCTTCTTCTGTTTTTAGCGAAAAGAAAGGTCATTTGTAAAAAGGTAAAGGGAGCTATATTTAATATTATTTATTATGTACGGCCATTCAATTTTTTTTTTTTTCTCTACAAACCTTACAACCAGAAAGAAAACTAGCCAACAGAAAACGAAGCCTGACTACAAAAATAGTAGGCCCATTTGAGTAGTCAATCCAACTTTCGCTTGGAACAACAAACCTGTTGAAAAGATTCAATATATGGGGGCAAGCCTTCAGTGGAGCCAGTACAACTGTACAAAGCCAGCTCACTGTCTAATTTGTACAATATTTCGTTGCCCAATACAGGTCGCGCTTTCAACATAAGAGGCTTTCAAACGGGCCCTTTTCATCACAGCTCTCGTCTGTAGCCCTCTGTCGGGTTTTAAAAGATATGGGCCTAGGCAGTTGGGCAATCAACTGTAAGAAAAAATTCCAAATTTTGTAGCAACATTTTTGCTTGCCATGCATTTAATTTTTACAGATCAGTTTTTTTTTTTGTTCGATATTCACCATATGCCTCAAATCCAATTTATTTGAATCGTAACTTGGTTGAAAATTATGTGAGGAAGACATTTATATATATTATTTGCCGAGATTTGCGAAAAAATAAGGTTTAAACGATCTGATTCTTGGGACAAGTTAATTTTCATCATTACGAGCGCATACCAAGCAACCTAGAAGAATAAGAGCAGCTACGTTAGGGGTGGGCATTTTACTAGCGGGTACCGGAATTCCAATTCCGGTATCGGTTTTGACATCTAGCCATCGCCTACCATCAGGAACCGAAACCAAAAGCGGTAGGCGATATTGCTTATGTGGCGAAACCAGATGCGATACCAGTAATTCCGTCAAAACTGTGCGGAATTTCAGTACCATTTATTTTAAAAATAATAATTTTGAATTTTGAGTTTAACCAAAACTCACAGTTTTGGAACCAAAAGTGTGTTTTGGTCTAGGGTTTTGTTTAACCCCCTCCCCCGACTCACTCATCATTCTCTCCTCTGTAATCTATCACCTCTCTCGACTCTCTGTGCCTCCTATGCTCTCCTCTCCGTCTCCATCTCAGACGACTCTCAACCTCTCTCTCACTCAGCTCTCGCCTCTCTTTTTGTCTCTCAGCTCTCACTCTCTCTTCATTTACGTTAAAGCAGAAATTGATAGAGAGAAAAAAAAATCAATTGGGAATTTTCAGAATGAGGAGTGTGGCGCAAGGGGATTTAGGGTAGGGGACGTGGCTTTGTTATAAGGTGACGTGACATTTGTTTTAAAATGATGATGTTAGGTAGGGTTTAACGGAGCATAGTGAAGGGAGAGATTGCCACGTTAGAATTTTCCGTCCTGGAGTGGACGGAAAAACCTGAACAAGAAGCATAGGTTATTCAAGGACTTTTTTAGGACAAAAATTTGCATAAACACTAGTAAGAGAATGAGCCATAGCACAGGGACACACGAGAATATTAAGTCTAATTTTTAAGTTATTTAATTGCTTCTATAAGTTGTAAAAATAGTCGATCACAATCCTTCATTCAATTTGGTCATTTAATAGAGAAAGAGATGCATATTGAACAAAATACCTCTTTTTTTTAAAAAAAAACCTATATTTTTATTTAAAAATATTAAATTTATTTTATATATAATTTTTAATTTAAATAATATTTATAATATTTTTTAATAAAAACATTTCAATTATTTTTCATGTAGTTTTACAATCAGAGCCTAGGGGATGATTGATGTATTTTAAAATCTATGCAATCCAAATTAGATTTTTATTATATTAGGGGTAACAAATGTTTTTTTTTTCTTATTTGAGGCGATCGTATCCTATTGCACCTCAATAAGATGTTTCTTTCAAAAAGGCCTATGGCACCACAATCAGATGCTTAATTCTTTCACAAAGGCGAAGAAATAGAAGAGAAGCAAATTAAATAAAGATACTTGCAGCTGAGAAGTAGACACAAATTTCGTCTTTATATTTTAATTAATTGCACCCAACAGTTAAGGGTGAGTACCGGAACGGATGAACCCATTCCGGTTCCAGTTCCAGTTCCGATACTCACCGAAATAAGAATTTCTATTCCGAAAATGAAATCCGGAAATTCCGGTTCCATAACTGGGCCAAAAGGCCAGTTTTACTTTGACCCAACATGCTTTTTTAAGCATTTTGGGCCGAAATTGGGTTTTTTTTTAAAAAAAAATTCCTGTGTTGCATCAATTTCATAATATGGTTTTTAAACATATTATGATCATCAAGATATCAAAGGAAAAAAAATGCATCACTACATTTTGTCTTAAATTAACTAAACTATACTAAAAATTTATTATTAATTTTAAAAAATCTCGGAATCTCCGCAGGAATTTTCGGTTCCGGAATTTTTTCAAAATGGGTTCCGGTTTCCACAGAATAAATTTCTCACCCTTACCAACAGTATGGATAACGAAGTTTGGAAAACTAAGGTGAGAATACACCGTTGGAATAGGACGCACTGCATGTTACAACTATAAAACAGGACGAACTGCATGTTATTGCTACCCGAAACATTTCAACGATCAAACCCTAATACATTAGTTAAAGTTCTACTTTTAACCTCATCCTCATTAGCGGATAAACTCTCTGTAGTCAGTATCAAGTGAAAAAACTTCGAATTCGATTTTTATCTATAAATATGAGGCGTACCTCATATTTCTTCTTTTTTTTTTAGAAAAATACATTTTTCACTCACGAGTTGTCATATTTTTTGCACTTTGCACTCTAAACTATCATTTTAACGTATTGCACCCTTTAACTACCAATTTAACGCATTGCACCCTTTAACATCGGTTAAAGTTCTACTTTTAACCTCATCCTCATTAGCGGATAAACTCTCTGTAGTCAGTATCAAGTGAAAAAACTTCGAATTCAATTTTTATCTATAAATATGAGGCGTACCTCATATTTCTTCCTTTATTTTTTTTAGAAAAATACATTTTTCACTCATGAATTGTCATAATTTTTGCACTTTGCACTCTAAACTATCAGTTTAACGCATTGCACCATTTAACTACCAATTTTTGATACTTTGTACCTTTTATCAAATTTTTAGACTAAAATAACAGTAATGTCTTTGACCCATTTTGTATATATTGAAGATATTATTGTCTGTTAGTTAATTTTTTAAGGGTATTATTGTCAAATTGAGGGTGCAAAGTGTTTAATATTAGTAGTTAGAGGTAAGGCTGTAAAACCGGAAATCCGGTCGGACCAGATTTCCACTTGTACATAAATGGCAAGACCGGACCGGACCACTCATAAATGCTCCGGTCTAATGCGGCCTGGTCCGGACCACATAAGTAGTCCTGGCCGATTTCATTTTTTTTCTTTTTTTTTTTTTTAAAATTAGGTTAATTTCGAAGTGGAAGAACATATCAAAATGCAAAGTTTTAGTTTAGGTTAAAACTAAACTTTTTAAGCTTGTAATTTGTATTAAAAAATATAAAAATATTTTTTTATTTATACTAATAAATACGGTCCGGTTAGGTCCAGGCTAGTTTTCAAAAGGTATGGACTAGACCGGACCGCAAATCCGGTCTGATTTTAGAGTCCGGTTTGTTCCACCCTAGTTAGAGGGTGTAATGTGTCAAAGTGGGTAATTTAGGGTGCAAAATGTGTTGTTTAAGGGTACAATATCTTAAATATGATAGTTTGAGATATAATATGTCACTATCCAGTAGTTATGGGTGGAAAATGTATTTTTTTTCCTTTTTTTTTAGTAGATTGTATCCTATTACACCTCAGCAAGATGTTTCTTTTCTTTCACAAAGGCCTATTGCACCTCAATCAGACGTTTCTTTCGCAAAGGCGTAAAAATATAAGAGAAGCAAATTAAATGAAGATACTAGTAGCTGAGAAGTAGACACAAATTTCGTCTTTATATATTAATTGCGCCCAACAGTATGGAGAACCTTATGTCCTGCTAAAGTAGTTCTTTAAGACACAACAAACACGACAGAAATACATCATGCGCAGCTGGAAGTTGATCGAACCAACACGTACGTACGTACACACTTCCATTTATTGCAGCTAAGTTCCCGGCGACGTCCATATATATCTTCGTTAGCCACCCGAAATGTCTGTCGGTAGACATTTTATCCGAAAAGTGCGGTTGGATAGAACTCTCCTTTAACAATAGCTTTAATGACCATATAAATGACTTTCGCTATCCGCCAGAACATTTTACCTTTTCGGCTGCGGCCTCTTCTTGCCAAGGCATCATGTTGCCCGAACCTCTCATATTAATTAAATTTGACGCTAGTTTCATGGCTTTGTTATGTGTCGTTAACACCTAACAAATTGTATATCGTACTAGATCTCCCACGTCAGTGGTTATATTGTCGAGGCCCGGATTAAAACACCAATTCAACTAATTATTAGAATTATTATTTCTAATGGCTACACTCTGACCACAAAATCAGAAATTTCAGAATTCAATCGTATATTCATACATTCATTAAGAGATGCGAACAAAATGGAAACATCTACAAAAGGAAATAACCAGATGTCTTGAAATCTAAAATTTTAAAGCACGAGTGTCGATTCCAAAATCATCTTAACCAGCTATGCAGTTTACTCGTCTTCCTCTGTTCTATCGTGCAGGAAAACAAAAACGTACTCTGTTCTATCGTCTGAGCAGAGGATGTAAAAGACCTCTGAAAAATCATACAGGTTAAAGTAATTAGTTTTCTCATTCAAAGCTATCTTTGGAAAGAGTTTTAATAATTAGGCAACACATCAATATCGAAGACAGTTCCAACAAAAGTTTTACCATCATACATGCATGTTGCACCCAACCTTATGGATAGCCACCTTATGTCTAGCTAGACCCAATTCTCTGAGAAATTCAACAAAAATAATTACGGAAGTACATACTCGTAGCAGTTGTCAAGCACACACTCTTTTACTTATTGCAGGTAGTTTATAGACGGGGAACGAATTGGCTAACAAGGAAACATGTTATCTCATATCTGGCAACCTAATTATCAAACAGAAGATCAATAAGTTGGGTTGGATGGCCTAAAACAACAGCACCAATAATCTTGAAAGCTGCCTTAATTAATATCCTCCCGTACTCGACACCTCTCCCCCTGCTTGTATTCAATCTGCACTGTTCCAAATTCTCGTATCCAGCGAAGTTCTCTATTCCGCCCTGCTCCGAATTCTTCAAACTGAAACATAATTCTTGATTATCATCTTTCCATCCATGAACCACCATCTCCATCGCGCAACGGACAGGGAAATGATACTGCTCGCACTCAGACACATACGACCACCCTTTACACGGACTATCTTCCATTGTCGTCATCTTGCACCATATGCAACTTGGCAACACAGTCCCACGAAGACGAAATATCACACCATCATTGTTTACCTCAGTCTCGAGTTGCGACAACACGGATGCAAATCCGCGTTTTTCTCTTGATTCTCTTCGTAGCGGTAAACGAAACCTAGAACGCGTTTTCCACATGCGTCACAGTAAGTGTTGCCAGTAGGTGGTCGGTCTGAGAATTTGAAAGTAGATTTCGGGAGTGGGAAGTGGTGGGCAAGGCGAACATGCAATCTTCGTGAATATCACGAAAGGAACATAACAAGTTTCGACTCTCGACTAGTGCCTTCTCTCTACTCTCTCTCTAGCCTTATTCTCTTTGTTCCTTAAAAATCGCCGCTGGTCCGGAGGAGGGGGAGACTCCTTCACCCCCTCCACCTTTTCCCTTCCATTTCCCCTTTCTTCTTATTCCTTATGCATTCTCCTCATCTCTGGTTTGCCTCGGTGGCTCTGTTGGTTGGCTTTTTTTGTCTGTTTATTTTTCTTTTCAGTTGGTTTTCTCTCGTCGCTCAGTGGCTTCAGCCCCGTTCCCCCCACACGCGCCACATGGTTGGACTCGACCTGCCGGGATCTACGCCTCCATTCTCCGTCGTTGCTCTAGAGACGGCGCGTGTTGACTCACGCATGCCACGTGGCGCGTGTGGATCTCACGCGTCGTTTCCTTTAGAGCGCGTACGGCCTCCTCCGCCCCTCGCCCCTTGCTTCGCTTCCTAGGTCTGGATTGTGTGGCTTCTGGCCTCTCTTCCTGCCATAGATCTGCCCAGACCATTCCTACACACCGACGCTCTGGCCAGAGTCTTCTCGGTCTTTCCTGGGGCTTATGTTACGCTTTAGCCCGTTTGGGTCAGCCTTTATGTTTAGGGCTTGCTTAGTTTTAATTCTGTGTTTTATGCTTGTCTCTCTGTTTAAGGCTTGTGTTGACTTTTCTGTTGTTGTTTTCATGTTTTTAGGCCTAATAGCTATCTGTCATTTGTGGCTTTTCTGCAGTCTGAGACTGATTGTGGGCCTTTATAGGACCTTCTGGTCCATCTGCTCGTTGGCCCGTCGGCTCTTCGAAGTGTCTGGTACGCCCTTTAGAGCTTCCTGAGGTTTTTAAACCTCCTTGATACTACTCTCAATATATATGCTATTATGCTTTAAAAAAAATCTTCGTGAAGATCAAATTCGCACTTGTCACATCTATATCTTTCTCCGATTCCTTGCTCCATGCAATGTTAAGTTTCATCCCAAAATCAATTGGCTATGAGAAGAGGTGACCCAACAGATATATAAAGCATAATATTAAATGATCTCTAATCAATGTGAGACTCTAATAGATTCTAACACTTCCCCTCACGTGCAGACCGAATGAACATGGTCTATGTATGTGGACAACAAATGAGGAATACAAACAAGTGGACCAAACCCATAAATAGTTGGCTTTGATATCATGTTAAGTTTTATCCCAAAACCTATTGGCTATGGGAAGAGGTGGTCCAACAGGTATGAAGTATAAGATTAAATGGTCTCTAATCAATGTGCGACTCTAATAGATTCTAACAGTCGTCGCATTCGTGAATGTCCTTCAGCTCAAGCTCATGCTGATTGCTGCGGGTGACTACTGTGAGTACCTCTTCCGTTAACGGTTAGAGCTTCCTGAGGTTTTTAAACCTCCTTGATACTACTCTCAATATATATGCTATTATGCTTTAAAAAAAATCTTCGTGAAGATCAAATTCGCACTTGTCGCATCTATATCTTTCTCCGATTCCTTGCTCCTTGCAATGTTAAGTTTCATCCCAAAATTAATTGGCTATGAGAAGAGGTGACCCAACAGATATATAAAGCATAATATTAAATGATCTCTAATCAATGTGAGACTCTAATAGATTCTAACACTTCCCCTCACGTGCAGACCGAATGAACATGGTCTATGTATGTGGACAACAAATGAGGAATACAAACAAGTGGACCAAACCCATAAATAGTTGGCTTTGATATCATGTTAAGTTTTATCCCAAAACCTATTGGCTATGGGAAGAGGTGGTCCAACAGGTATGAAGTATAAGATTAAATGGTCTCTAATCAATGTGCGACTCTAATAGATTCTAACAGTCGTCGCATTCGTGAATGTCCTTCAGCTCAAGCTCATGCTGATTGCTGCGGGTGACTTCTGTGAGTACCTCTTCCGTTAACGGTTACTTGCTTTTAAAACAGAAACCCATGGCGGGGAATCAATAATTTGGGGCTTTTCTGAGAGTGAGCTCTTTCGGACAATTGTTTTGATTGGGGGTAAAAACGAGTCTGAACTGAGAGTGAGCTCTTTCGGACAATTGTTTTGATTGGGGGTAAAAACGAGTCTGAAAAACTGACTCATAAACGAAATGAGCAAAAACTTTATAGAAATAAATCATAGAAGAATGGTTTAATTTTAAACATCGTACAATCTCTAAATTAACATCATAGATGTTATTTGGAAATCAATTTATTTATAGGTTTCTCCTTTGTGTAGCGACTAGAGTCTAGAGTACTCTAGTATATTATCCAAAGCACTAAATCATATCTTTTCTCCTTTACATATCAACTCAAGTCCTTTACGCTTTTCCTCATACTCAGCTACCTCCGCAAGTTGGATGCCATCTAACCACTGAGTCACCTCGTCAATAGCAGTTTCAATATTCTTCTTACTTGCAACGGCGAGCTTGACACCAATCTCATTACCATTGAGAGTGTTTCTCAAGTCATAGGCATACTGCTCCAAAGTTGCCTTCGCCTTAACCTTCTTCCTGTACTCATCATCTTGGATCTTATATTTCTCAGCATCGTCGACCATCCTATCAATCTCTTCCTTGGACAGTCTTGACTTGTCATTGGTGATAGTGATCTTGCAACTTACGCCAGTGGTCTCCTCCTCGGCAGAAACATTTAAGATACCATTAGCGTCGATGTCAAAGCATACATTGGTAGTAGCCTTACCCTTAGCTAATGCAGGAATTCCATTAAGAGTGAATTGCCCCAAGAAGTTGTTATCCCTAGCTCTTGCTCTCTCACCCTCGTAAACAAGGAAGCGCATGTTACCTTGGTTGTCACGTGCGTTAGCGAACTTCCGTTCCATTTTGGTGGGAATGGCGTTGTTCCTTGGAATAACAACAGACATTTCACCGAAAGAGTCCTCCACCCCAAGGGACAAAGGGGTGACATCCATGAGCACAACGCGTTGTACTTTCTTATTACCCATACCAGTCAAGTTTGCGGCTTGAATAGCGGCTCCATAAGCCACTGCTTCATCTGGGTGAATGCTCTTGTTAAGCTCCTTCCCATCAAAGAAGTCTTGCAACAACTGTTGCACCTTAGGAATTCTAGAAGAACCACCCGTAAGAACGACATCATGCACATTGCACTTGTCCATCTTCGCATCAGTCAAACACTTCTCCACAAGCTCAATAGAAGTTTTGAATAAATCGATATTAAGTTCTGCAAATTTGGCTTGGGTGATAACAGCGCTGAAATCGATACCTTTGTACAACGAATCAATTTCAATGGCCGTCTCTGGTGCAAAAGAGAGAGTCCTCTTTGCTCTCTCACAGGCAGTTCTCAATCTCCTCACAGCTCTAGCATTTCCACTGATATCCTCCTCGTGCTGCCTTTTAAATACTTCAACAAAATGTTTTACCATTCTGTTGTCAAAGTCTTCACCTCCAAGGTGAGTGTCTCCAGCAACAGCCTGTACTTCAAAAACACCCTTCTCAATGGTAACAAGTGAGACATCCGTGGTACCACCGCCCAAATCAAAGATCAACACATTTCTCTTGCCATCGCTATGAATTTTATCGAGGCCATACGCCACTGCTGCAGCCGTTGGTTCATTGATTATTCTTATAACATTAAGGCCTGCAATTCCTCCAGCATCCTTTGTGGCCTTACGCTGTGCATCATTGAAGTAGGCAGGAACAGTAACAACTGCATCCCTTACAGTCTTGCCGAGATAGGCATCGGCAATCTCACGCATCTTGGTGAGGATCATAGATGAGATTTCCTCGGCAACAAATTTCTTCTCCTTACCCATATAAGTGACCTCAATCATAGGCTTGTCCTCAGAACCTTCAATGACCTTGAATGGCCAGAGTTTAGTATCGCTCTGAACTTCGGGATCGCTATATCTCCTTCCAATCAACCGCTTTGCATCTGCCAAAAAAGAAAAAAGAAAAAAAGAGTACAAAGAGAAGAAAAATTATATGATTTTAGAATGCTAAAGCTAAAGTAGCTCAAAAAAAAAACATCCATACGTTATGAAATTTGAAAATGAGTATCTTTCATAAGTAGAGAGATATGAGATGGGTTTTTTTTCCCTCTCTCTCCTGTTCTTAATTATTGAAAGGAAACAAAAAAAATAAAGTAAAAATATATAGTTGGGAGCTTATTTCTTCCCTTTTTAAATATTGAAAGGAAACAATAAAAGAAAATAAAAATATTTATCATGGCAAGTGAACTCACCGAAGATAGTGTTGGTGGAGTTCCTAGCGGCCTGGTTGGTAGCGGCTTCACCGACAAGACGTGCTTTGTCAGTGAAGGCGACACAAGACGGCGTCGTCTTATTTCCCTGATCATTCACTATTATCTTCACTCGATCATTCTGCGCATCCCAAACCCCCACGCACGAGTATGTCGTGCCCAAATCGATCCCTATAGCCGGGGCCTCTCCCCTGCCCTCCATTCTCTTTCAAAAATGATTAACAAGAGTTTAAGGTGGATGAAGGATCAGGATTCGAAGATACTTTTTGGCACGCCCAGAACTTTGAGAGAAATAAATAGATGAGAGGATGAAGACACACCACAGTACTTGTTCGTTCCGGGAAAAACACCCACTAGAAATAATACTCATCGACCAATATTTTGAGCTTCCTTGCTGAGGAAACAGACCATGACAACCTTTTTTAAAGTTGCTTTTTTTTTTTGTGAGCGGAAAAGAAGGTAATTGTAAAACGGGTAATGCTCAATGGAGCAATAATTAATTTTGTAAGGCCATTCGATCATTAGAGTAAGAAAGAAAAGGAATCATTAGAGTAAGAAAGAAAAGGAAAGTATCGAGCTCCTATGCAATACTTAGGTATAGTACGGGGAGCAATTCTTACCCTACACTCAAAATTTAAAGGTGAGGATTTCGTCATATCAGCAATTCAACTCCAAAATTTAAAATAATAGTTGAGACGCTTAACGATGTTTGAAGAGAACGTTTGAGGAACGGAATTAAAGCCTATTTTTCGTTTTACTTCCCTCCCCTCTACTTCTGGTCCCTCTCCCTCTCCCTCTCATCTGAACGAACTCTCCATTCATTTTCACTGTCGTCTTGCCAAGCCGCTCCTCCCAAAGTACTTTTCTAATCTTTAGAAAATGTTTTTTTTGTAAGATGTTTTTTTGGTGCAAGTTTCACTCTCGTCTGAAAAATCATTCATGTTCGACAAAAATGGCTGTATCATTGTTGGGTATTCAGCAAACATGACCTGTTCCAACTAGTCTAAGAGCTTTTTTGTACTCCTTGAGACGAATCAAAATGATGCAATTTAGCCTTGATCAATTAGTTGAACAGAAAACTCTAAGTTAAAAAGGAAGTTAATCTGATAAATTGCTGCATAATGCTCAGCAGATCTGCTCTAACACATTAGGCCTTTAACGCCCATTTCCACGCCTCTTCACCAGAAAAATTTAAACGACTCCAGATAAATTTTCAGAATATCACACAAAAGGAAAAAGCACATTTAGAATGAAACACCATATTGTTAATAAATTACCCAGATGGTCAAAGATTAATTGGTTGCCGAAGAGTCCTGTAGATGTGGCTTCTTGACAAGATAAACTAGAGGAGGATTAGAGAAAAAGAGAAGAGGGAAGACGAAGAAGAGAAATTAATCTTCTTTTTTTTAACGCCGTTAGGCGTTTGTGTGGTTTTATTTTATTTTTTGAGGACTATTTTAAGTTTTAAAACTAGATTGCTGATGTGGCGAAATCATCACCTTTAATTTTGAATAGAAGGTCAGGATTTAAAGAATTGCTCTCTTGTATAATACCTTGGTATTGCAGGAGATTTCCATCTATTTCTTTGATGCTGGCGCCGACATTATCATTATGAAGTAGTCTTTCATCTTTGAGAGCCCCACAGGCAACTTATTGAATTCATTTCATTACCTAATTAGCTAGGTCAACAGTGGAACTCGCCCATGCGTTTTACTTTTACATGAGACGCTCCTAAATGGGCCGAGACGCTCTGTGTTTGCAAAACTCAACATTTCCAACATTTTATCTCTCTCCTAATAAAATACTCCAATATAATCTCTCTCTCTCCCATAAAAAAATATAAAAAATTACAAAAACTATAAAAAATTACCTCACTCTTCACCTTTTTACTAAACTCAATACCAACACATATTTTCATACCCAACATTTTACAACACAAACACAACCTTAAAAGGGGGACGTTCCTCACCCCGAGTGCCTACCCTTAACAAAAGAGAGCACTGCTCCCGGCCGCGCGAGGAAGGTTTAAAAAATAGGAAAAAGACTTTAAAAGGACAGATGGACCAAACGTAAGAAATGCGGCCTACATTGAATCTAAATTCAGACCAACATTTTCCCCTTGTATACATTTAATTGTCTCTTTGGGCTGAAATTGTGTTACGGGGTACTAGCAGAACCGGCTCTAGGGCTGTTCAGTGCCACCGGAAAATTCCGGTGGCACCGGAACCGGCACCGGCACCGGCACCGGGAACCCGGGGGACCGGGAAACCGGTGTAGGTGCCGGTGCCTCCTTTTGGGGGAAACCCGGGGGTATTCCCGGTTCCCGGGTTCCCCGGCACCGGGAACCCGGGGGACCGGGAACCGGGTTTCCCCTTATTCATTCTTCTTTTCATTTCGTCCTCACCTCCTATGCAACTCGCCGATTCGGACTAGATTGTCCTTAAATCCTCTGAAAACCTTGAAAAGCCTGAAACTTCAAAATCGACAAAGTCCTCTTTGATTGACGATGGCAACAACAGTAATGTCGACGATGAGGCTGTACTTGACGTGTCCAGGAAAAGCTTGGAGTTTTCGACATTGGAGAGCACCAATGAAGCTGTGGAGGGGCTGTATTTGTACAAGAATGTATTTAATTTGATACCCAAATCTCTGGGCCGTCTCGGGGGGCTGAGGAGGTTGAAATGAAGCTGTGGAGGGGCTGTATTTCCCGTCGGTTTTGCTCGACAATGACATAGGTTGGGAAGATGATGAGCTTGTGTCCCTAATTTCCAAAGAAGGAGAAGCCCATGTGTGTCCTACCAGTCTGATCTCAGACGGGCCTCTAATGGTGGCTCGGAAAGAGGCTGTGGATTGGATTTTGAGGGTTAAGGCGCACTATGGGTTCTCTGCTTTGACCGCTGTTCTTGCTGTGAATTACTTTGATAGGTTTGCTTCAAGCCTGACGATCCAGAGGGACAAGCCCTGGATGAGTCAACTCGCTGCGGTGGCTTGTTTATCTCTGGCTGCCAAGGTGGAGGAGACTCATGTGCCACTTCTTTTAGACCTGCAAGTATGTGATATTTATTTGTGCAATCTGGATGCTTGTTAAAATGCCATGATTTGTGTTTCTTGAACTTGTCAGATTGTTAAAATGTGGGGTTCTTTTTGGTTTTAGGTGGAGGAATCAAAGTATGTGTTTGAGGCAAAGACTATTCAGAGAATGGAGCTTCTGGTACTGTCCACTCATCACTGGAGGATGAACCCGGTGACCCCAATTTCCTTCTTTGATCACATTATCAGGAGGCTTGGTTTAAAGAACCACTTGCATTGGGAGTTTCTTTGGAGGGCTGAGGAACTTGTCTGGTAAGATTCTTTTCTGTGTTCAAGTGTACCTGATAAGATAATTGCATCCATGGCTGTTTTTTATTGCATATGCATTGAACAGGTGTCATGCTTCAAAGTTCTCAAAGATAGTGGTTTAACTAAGCTGTAGTGCAAAGATGTGGATAACCAAATACCCACTGGTTGTCATCAGCTAGTTAATTTCAAATCGATGTGCTGAGGTTGAGATGTTAATAATGCTTTTACGTTTTCTCTTGTTCCTGACATCATTCAATTTTCTGATTCCAATTTGTCAATTTCCCAAAAGAGCTAGTTTTAGCTCTTAAGATAGAGAGGACATAATCTGGGTTAGGAGTCCTGGTTGGGAGCCTCTGTTGTAATGCCACTTTCTGTTTGTCCTCAAAGTATATGAATGCTCTTATTAATTCTATTTGCTCGCCACTAGAGGATTTCTGCTGCTATCTTTAAAGAATACTCACACAGACAAGTACGATGATTTTCAAACATTATTCTCTTTTCTGTTATTCTTTTTGTTTAAGTTGCCCTTAATTTATATTAATCAGACAATACGTTCCCAGGATGTGTTTATCTCTTCATTGCCTTATGTTGGACTTCATCTCTGTTTTACCACGGTGACCAATCCTTTTTCTTTTTTTTTTTGTCTAATTCAAGTAGAAAATGATTGAGCTCCTGACTGAAATCCCTGGGTTGAAAAGCCTCTAGTTTTTGCCTAATAGGAAGGTGGTTTTTCAGTGTTGTTGTTGCCATGACTCTTCTTCGATTCTGGAAAAGCTGTAGGATTATGTATGTTGTAATGGGTGAGGAGAGATGCTATTAGCATTGAATGCTAACTCATTCATGTCCTTTCAGGACTGCATGAGAGGTTCTTTGGCCAAAGCCCATGTTCTTTATGCTCTTGTGGAAGAAATTGGCAGTGAGGACAGACTGTTACGTGCGTGTCGTATCCAAATTTTTATCTATACTACCAAAGAGAAAGAATGACATATACTCTTTTAGTAGGTTTAAGTTGTTTATTCTATTAAGTTATTTTGAATTTCTTGACCTATTTTTAGAAGTTATTATTGATGCATATGTCAAAGCTGGACTAGTTTTAGAGAAAGATGCTAATCAAAAGTTAAAGGTATGGTGTATAACTTTCTTATGTTCTTTTCTTCGTTTTGTATTCCATTTTGCTGATTATTTTTGTATTCTAATTTGCGGTGTTTTAGTCACCAAGTAATTTGAAATCTGAAGGTGAGAAGCATGTGTTAACCTTTGCGACTCTATTAATGTAATTTTTCAAATTAGCAATAGCTGTGATTATCTCAAGTGAGAAAGAATCTGTAACTTTATCATGTAAACCCACTAAAAAAAATACATTAGGCGAAGTGCATAAAATGCTAAAAAATGACCTAATATGAATGTAGGATAACCGCCACCGCCACCACTAAAACCGCCACCGTTAAGGGCCGGTTTTTGCCCTTAACGGTGTAGGTGTAGGTGGCCCATATTTGAAAACCGGCCTACCCGGTGTAGGTGCCGGTTTTGGCCAAAACCGGCACCTACACCGGGGTTGTACAGCCCTAACCGGCTCAATAAAAAAGTGAGGCCTAAGGCCATACTAAAAGTTAGGCTTTTTATATTAATTTTTTAAAAAATATTTAAAATTATATTTAAAAATAAATTTTCAGATATAAAATTACTAATCAAGTGGGCCTAAATCTCATTTTTTTTAATTTATTAGTTCATGTATTTAAGGGTTTTTTAAAATTTTTATTTTTATTTTTTTTATTTTTTTATTTTTTTAAATTATGGGCCTCTTGCTCAAAGTGGGGCCTTAGGCAACTGCCTAAGTTGTCTAGTGGTTGAGCCGGCCCTGGGTACTAATTATTTTAGAGTTTGATTGGGCAATTTTTTTTTAATAAAGCACTGAAAAATCTAGTCAGATCGCAGGAGCATGAATGATAATGAATCACTAGACATCCAAGTTATAGTGAGGGTCAATTGTTAAACTCAGATTGTTTTTAATGAAGCACCGGACGTCTTTTCCAACCTCAAATACTGCACCAGTGTCAATATGAAGAGTGAACAAACGAGGAATATATTATTGGATAAGTAGTACACAAAAGCACTCCGTCATTAACACCCAACAACCCAATCGTAGGAATTTATAACCTTATGCCTTGCTAAAAGCAGTTATCTAAGAAAAACAACAATAATAACACAAATACATGTATGAGACGACCAATTTGGAAGTAATTTATATAATAATTAGTTATTCGACTGTTTCCAGTGGAGTTGAGTCGACCATAATTATTAATTTCTATGAAATTGTATGAGACGCACAAATGATTCATTCGGTATAAGATGATTGCCTTATAATTAGTCTAAGCTCGAGTTTGCTGCAGAATTTAATGCGAATCTTGAGACTACCATGCATGTCACAGTACTAGCATTTTGCCTGCATATACCGGTTATAATATATTAGAATCCTCTGTAATTTTATATCTAAATTGTACTCTAATATTCAATTTAGAAATAAATAGATAAAACATGAAGATTTTATTGTATTACTTTTACATGGATATTATTAGATAAGAATTATAATAAATTTACATGTTGTGTTTATCTCTCCGAATTGTATGATATAACTCTGATAAAAAAATTACAAGAAATTCCCTCCCTTATAATTAAGGCAAGGTACCTAGTTGAGTAGCTCAAGTCAAAACCTGTCTGAGGCTCCCTTATTAATGATGTCTTGCAACTTCTTTTTTGGTCTTAGGCAAATATGGTCATTAGGAAGTTACTTCAATTATTATCATCATTCCACCCCTCTGTTTTACTTATTGTAACTAAAGTAACTTGTTCAACATGTTCTATAGCTCCAATAATGCACATTCTCGTTAACTTCAAATAAGAAAATTATTTGGACTTGCATTGAAAAGTTCATTTAACAAACAATTAAACTCAGAGTGACCGTAAAAGTTGTGAATCAGGGTAAATAAATTGAAAAGTAGAAAAATGAATGAGACAAACTTCCAATTCTCATGTACAAAAAAAATGAAGAAACTCAAAAAAGAACAACATCACAAGCATTCAATTAAAGATTGCCCCGACGAAAATTTATGACTAAAATTACGTAACTAAACAAAAAAAAAAGATAAATAGATAAAATCCTATTCAGTGTACGACCACTGGTTAATCAAAATCTCAAACAATCGGAAATCTAAACAGAATAAAAATATTCACTCTCGTAGCTATTTAATATATTTTATCGTCAACCAAGGTTGCATAATAACATTTTCAACGGATTCATGACGTGATTAAACTCCTTAACATAAGATTGTTTAAAAGAGAATTATGACTACTAGATAAGAGCTTACGATAATAACCGGACTCTGAAAACTACTAGGTAGTCGGGGGAGAGACCTCGAACCTGCCACATCACCCATCCGAAAACGGGCGAGGGTCTGCTGCAGTTCGGGTGACCGAACTGCAGCAGCAGTTTGCTGCAGTTGTGAGGGGGCGGGCGTGGGCCCCGCCCCTGTACTGTTCATGCCCGAACAGTACAACACTGTTCGGGCATGAACAGTACAGACGTGGGTCCCGGGCGGGACCCACACCTGCCCCTCACAACTGCAGCAAAGCCTCGCCCTCCGAAAACTGCTACATCACTACTCTGACGTGCTACCGCTTTCGTAGGTAATTGAAAAGAGAGAAAAATATATATACGCATAGAAAAAAGAAAAGAAAAGAGAGAATACGTATGACGCGCCCAGGGCTTTTGGACGCGATTCAAAGGCAACGCTACAGAGTCAGAATGTATCCTGATGGACCTCAATATGAGCTGTGGAGGCCCATTTTAAACAAAAATGGGAAGTGGAAATCATGTATTTAAATTTCACCACGGTATTTTGTTTTTTTTTTCAAACCATGTTGTGGTGTCCATCACTCTATAATATATTTAACCCCAATTTCATCTGTTTTCTTTTTAATTTTTTTTCTTTCAATAGCACATTAGCAATTCGATTTCAATTGCACAGCTGGTAGCTGTAAACTTAAAAAACAAGGTAATGTGATAGCGGTAATTTCTTTAATTTTTGGCTTTTAAGAGAATTTTTTGGAATATTTTTTTGTACAGACAGATGAATAATTTTTTGGGTAAAAATTTGAAATTAATTTTTGTATTAGTTTTTATGAATTTTATGAAAGTAGGTAAGCAGGAGTAATTTTATTTTAAATTTTTAAAAAATCCAAGTCCGGGCTACGGTGTCATCCTAATTGCAGTCTCAATCTACAGGGTGAAAACTCCTAAATAAAATTAAAAGTAATTATCATTACCACACACAAAAAAAACAACAATAAGGAAAAAAAATTATCCAGAAATTACAGGCTCTAATTTGAATATATCTCAACCAGTACCCAACAAAGCAAAATTAAAACACGCCAGCAAGAAAAATGGCACGATTAGAAGGTTGGAAAACTAAGGTCATGAGAATATACATATAGCCATGGTAACATCGTTTCAACTATTGCTACTTAACACTTAACAGGGCAAATATGAAATATCCCCTTCCCCTTAACTCAACCTAATTAGGTCTCCCTTTAGTATTAAGGGACAGAGATCAAGTCGTTCGCTCTCCCAATGATTAGAAGTTACTGTTGGAGAGCCCCGAAATACACTACATGTTACAGCTACCCGAAACATCCAATACATCGGCTGAGCTGCTGCTTTGAACATCATCCTCATTAGTGGACATACTATGTAGCCAGTATCGGGTGAAAAAACTACGAATAAACTTGAAGTCCTTTTCAGTAGCAGTACAACATTGGTAACAGAACAAAATTACAGACCACAATTTCAAATGTTCGCGTACCCAACAAAAAGCGAAATGAGAACGCACAACAAGAAAAGCACTAGAATTGAACGTTCGGAAAACTGAAGAGAGAAAGGCAGTCATGGTAACGTCGTTACAACTCTAACTAGTTCCTTACAGCAGACTTTAGTATCCAACAGTCACCTCTTTTGCTGAGAGGGGGCGGGCTGCAAAGTTGCTTATTGCTTTTAAGACACTTTTGCAATGGTGGGATTGCATATCAACTCAAGCCCTATAAGCTTTTCCTCAAACTCATCTGCTTCCGCAAGCTGTATTCCTTCTAACCACTTAATCACCTGGTCAATAGCACCTTCAATCTTCTTCTTGCCCGCAGGGGCAAGCCTGGCACCAATCTTCTCATCATTGACAGTGTTCCTCAAGTCGTACACATAGTTCTCCAAAGGTCTGGAAATTCAGACCATTGGATTGCCTCCAAAAGCAATCCCGACCTTGCCTCCAAAAGCAATCCCGACCTTGCCTTTGGGCCTTTGGACAGGATTGCCTTTGGAGGCAATCCTTTCTCTCCCTAACCATCCTATTAACCTCTTCCCTGGACAGTCTCGCCTTGTCATTGGTGATGGTGATTTTGGAACTCGCACCAGTTGTCTTCTCCACAGCAGAAACATTCAAGATACCATTGGCATCAAGATCAAACCATACTTCCAATTTAGCAACACCCTTGGGTGCTGGCGGAATGCCAGAAAGCCTAAACTCTCCCAACCAGTTGTCTTCTCCACAGCAGAAACATTCAAGATACCATTGGCATCAAGATCAAACCATACTTCCAATTTAGCAACACCCTTGGGTGCTGGCAGAATGCCAGAAAGCCTAAACTCTCCCAACCAGTTGTTATCCTCAGCTCTTGCTCTCTCACCCCTAAGGGGCACCGTTAACGTTTCTTTTACAAGTACGGGCGAATGCACTTCCTTTTTCCATTTTACTACATGGACTTATTAATGAGGACAGCTGCAACTCCGATCTCACTGGCTACTTTGCAAAGCATTTCTAGCTCGGCCCATAGTTGAAATGGGCCATGATTCCAACATAAGAGAGGCTTCATATGGGCCGTTTTCTTTTTTTCTCTTTTTTTTTCTAATCACTTTTTTTTTCCTCTCAGCTCTTGTACTTGGTCACTTTTTCTTGGCCCAGAATTGTAGTTTGAGAGTTCAGAGAGTAGGGTCTCAGCAGTCAGCCACACTGTACAACACAAGAGAACACTTTAGGGAGAGAGCAGTTCCGGGTGAGAGAAAATTTCAACAATCATTGGAGCCAGCAGGGGTGGGCAAAAAACCCGTGACCCGAATATCCGACCCGCGCAGGGCGGGTTTAGTCGGTTTCGATTTCGGGTTCGAGTTTAAAAAGTAACAAAAATCGGGTTCGGGTTCGGATATAGTAGTATACCCGACCTAATACCCGAACCTTACAAAAAAAAAACTTAATACCCTCAGCGAAACGGTGCATTTCGTTGAGGGTATTTTCTGCCCTTAGGTCATTCGTGACCCCCCGGGTGTCTCTTCACGCCCGCTTACCCCCTCTGCGAAAATTTCTCCTCCAGTCGCACCTCTTCACGCCCAACCTCACTCTCTCCCTCCGGCCAACGTGCTCCCCCTCCAGCCGCCGTCTCTCTGCTCTGTGCTCTCCTCTGTGTTGGCCTCTCTCTCCTCTCGGCGTCTTCCTCAAGTTTAGTTGACAGCCTGTAGGTGAGCTAATCTTTATCCCCTTATGACCTACGTATACAGAGTCACAGTTTTACAATTTTAATTGTTTGATATTTATCCCTTTCTGATTGTATGTTAGATGTAATCATGTACGTATATATTGTTCCTTGAACTCGGGTCTCTGTAACACTTTTAGAGCAGAAGAAGCTAACTTTGTGCTCTTTGTTCCCCGTGCGTGTTTTAATTGGAGTATGTGAGAATTATGCTTTGGTAGGGTTGGGTTGGGACATGAGTGCCCTCTCTTTTTTGCCTAAATTGAAATCAAACTTCCACACGAGTTACTAATGTGCACTATGTGATTGGCAGCATGAATCTTGTATGACTCTTGTATGACAGCATGAATATTGTAAGCTTCGAGCCAGTGCAGAGTAAGCTCTTTGTCTAATTTGTACAACATTTCAATTCCCAATTTAATTGGGCCGCCCTTTCAACATAATAGGCTTTTCAAAGGGGCCCTTTTCATCTCAGTTCTTGTACTCTGCAACTCTTTAAAGAGGTATTTACTCGGCCACAACGTACAACAGAAGCTCACATTTTCGGGCGAGGAAAGTTCCAAAACTAGTGAACAAAAAAAGAAGATGTATTTCGAATTGCACCTGCCACAAAGAGCCATGTCAAATAGTTCTATGACCTTCTTATATTTACTCAAATGTAAATGCGTTTAGCATACACCCACATGATTTTCTATTAGTTATCCGAACAGTCTATGAAGGAAATATGGTATCGGCGACCGAATCGACGATAAGATCTAGAAATATGGTTGGATCGCCTAGAAGAATAGCAGCAATAATCTTGAAAGATATCTTCATTATCCTCCCGTACTTATCTCCTTTCCCACTGTTACTATCCAGTTCGCTTTGTTCCGAATCCCAGTTCCTATTCAAGTCTCCTGTTTCGCGCTGCTCCAAATTCTTGAAACCTAAACATTCGCTGCCACCATCGTTCCATCCATCAGTCAGCATCTCCATTATGCAAGAGACATGAAAATGATACTTCCCGCACTCTGAAACGTACGACCACCCCTTAATGCCCGATGGATCATCTTCGCTCCCTCTCCTCTGGCACCAGAAGCACTCTGCCAAAACAGACTCACAAAGACGAAATTTCACTCCGACACCGTCAATGTTTAGGTAATTCTTTAGGCTGCGACAACAGGGATGCAAATCCCAGTCGTTTTCTTTGCAATGGTAAACGAAGCCTCGGACTCGTTTTCCGCATGCATCACAGTATCTTACGGAATGCTTCCCGTCTCTGGATTTCGGGGGTTGATCGAAGAATTCGAAGGTGAACTTATGGAAGAACTCGTGCGAAGCGGCTGGCGCGGCGAACATGCAATCTTCGTGAAGATCGAAGTTGCACTTGTTGCATCTGTATCTCTTTCCGATGCCTTGCTCCTTGCAGCCGTCACATTTGTAAGATTTCGTATTGCTCTTTGGCTCGAGCTCATGCTCCGGGTGGCTGGCATGAGTTCTTCCTCTAGTTGTCTTCTTTCGGTCTTGATCTTCAGGGGATCGTTCCCGGTCCATTGTTTCCTGTTTTAGCTACAGCTAATTAGTTTTATGTGAGAAAAAAATACTTTGGGAATCTGAGTGATTAAACTTCTTCATCGACCGTTTTTTTTTATTCAATGGAAAACAGAACAAAAGAATTTGATGAAAAACAGAACAAAAGAACAAGCCGACGTGAAAAAGAGTCTATTGATAAAGGTTTCACGAAAAGGCCGAGACATGAAAATCGACCCACAAGATTCATCGGAAAAGAGAAATTTGGTGTAAAAATGAAACCATATAAAACGAAATCTTTACCTGTTTGGATATAATGGAAACACAGAATGAAAAGTGAAAAATGTCATTGGCAATTACACTGTACCTTTTTCTTCTTGTAACAAGTTTTTCTTTCATGGCTTGTCTTGAAGAATTTTCTTACCATATAAGCAGAGAAAAGCATGAATTGGCGAGGAGACTGTTCATATGAGCTAAAAAGCTAATCAAGAACAAATACTGGGTTTCCACCTTTTTTTTCATTTCATTTTTTCCTTCAATGGAATATCATTCAGATCAAACGAGCAAAAACTTCATGAAACCGCACTCTCAGAGAATTGGATTTTCAAACAACAAATAATCTCTACAAAAGATTTTATTCAGGCTATAAAACATCCAAACTAAGTTTCTCATAGACTATTTTCTTCTCTTTGGGAGTCTACCATATTGTAAGTGAAAGCACTAACATTAATGCCATACCTTTTCTCCTTTTCTAAGTGACTCGAGCCGGATAAACTTTTCCTCGTACTCATGAACCTCCGCAAGTTGGACGCTAGCTAACCACTGAATCACCTCTTCGGTAGCAGCTTCAATCTTCTTCCTCCTTGGGAAAGGCTTCACACCAATCTCCTTATCAGCAGTGCTCCTCAGGGCGTAGGCCAAGTTCTCCAAAGCTGCTCTAGCCTTGGCCTTCTTCCTGTATTCATCATCTTCAAGCTTGAATTCCTTTGCATCCATAATCATTCTATTAATCTCTTCGTGAGACAACCTCCTCTTGTCATTCGTGATAGTAATCTTGAAACTCATGCCGGTAATCTTCTCCTCAGCAGAGACATTCAAGATACCACTAGTGTCGATATCAAAGCTTACTTTGAGATTCGCAACACCCCTAGGTGCTGCAGGAATGCCAAAAAGCGTATATTGTCCCAACCAATTGTTATCCTTAGCTTTTGCTCTCTCACCCTCATACACCGAGAACAAAATAGAAGTTTGATTGTCATAAGCGTTGGTGTAATTCTTTTCAATCTTCACGGGAATAACAGTATTCCTTGGAATCACAACCGACATTCCACCTCCAAAAACTTCCACCCCAAGGGACAGAGGGGTGACATCGCAGAGCACGATGTTTTGAACTTTCTCATTACCCATACCAGTCAACTTTGCCGCTTGAATAGCCGCTCCATGAGCAACGCCTTCATCTGGATTAATACTCTTGTTAAGCACCTTCCCATCAAAGAAGTCTTCCAACAGTTGTTGCACCTTAGGAATCCTTGAAGAACCACCCGTAAGAACGACATCATGGATTCTTCCCTTGTCCATTTTAGCGTCAGTCAAACACATATCCACAAGCGCAATGGACTTCCAAAACAAATCCAAGTTGAGTTCTGCAAATCTGGCACGGGTAATAGTTGAGTAGAAATCAATACCATTACACAGAGAATCAACTTCAATAGTGGTCTCAATAGCGGAAGAAAGAATCCTCTTTGCTTTCTCACAAGCAGTTCTCAACTTCCTCAGAGCTTTAGCGTTTCTACTAATGTCCACATTGTGCTTCATTTTAAATATTTCAACAAAATGCTTTACCATTCTGTCGTCAAAGTCCTCACCTCCGAGATGAGTGTTTCCAGCAACGGCCTTCACTTCAAAATTACCCTTCTCTATGCTAAGTAGTGACACATCTGTGGTACCGCCACCCAAATCAAATATCAATACATTTCTCTTTTCATTACTGCCCACCCTATCGAGACCATAAGCAATGGCTCCGGCCGTGGGTTCATTGATTATTTGCATGACATTGAGGCCCGCAATTTCTCCTGCATCCTTTGTCGCCTTACGCTGTGCATCATTGAAAGTGGCAGGGACAGTGATAACTGCATTTTTCACAGGTCGACCTAGGTAAGCCTCAGCACTCTCACGCATCTTTTTCAAGACCATAGACGAGATTCGCTCCGCAGAAAATGTCTTCGATTGACCCTTTTGAGTGACCTCTATTAGAGGCCGCTTGTTGGTAAAATCTTCAATCACCTTAAATGGCCAGAGCTGGATATCGTTTTGAACCGAAGGATCGCTGTATCTCCTACCAATCAACCTCTTTGCATCTGCAATGCAACGTAAAGGTTAAAAAAAGAAGAAGAAGATATTTTAGCGCCAAAACAGAGAAGAAACGAAACTAACATCTTTTTTAGGATAACACACGAAAAATAATGACTTTAATATTTTTTTCAAGGCAAAATATAATGTTCACCTATCAAAGAGTTTTATGGATTTCATTTTAAACTACTAATTTATTAATTACACCATTAATTCAACTATCAATCTTAAACACTTTGAACTCTATCAAATTTTTAAACCAATACGCTGACTATCCTTTGACCCCATGACATATTGAGGAGGTTGTTACCAATTCATTAAGTTCTAGGGAGTATTATTGTTAGGTGGAGGGTACAAAATGTCTAATATTAATAGTTAGAAGGTACAAAATGTCTAATTTTAGTAATTGAATGGTATAATGTCTCAAAATTTGTAATTTATGGTGCAATATTTCAAACACTCTATAATTGATCGGTGAAAAATGTACTTATTAAAAAAAAATTATGTTTAACTAGTAAATTTCTCCAGAAAATAAAAGATCGATCAAACCAGAGCTGTTGTAGGGTTAAAATCTTAATTAATTCAGAAAAAATTAAACTATAATAATGAGTACATGTTTTAAACTAAAATAGATTGTTTTCAATGTCTACTGCGAAATTGCATGGGAATTCAGCGTTTACCAAAATTTTGGTCAAAGTTTCTCTTTCTAAAATTTTGGTTTCAAACATAAATAGAACTGACATAAAATTTAATTAAAAATAAATAATAAAATAATGTTAAAATAATATCTTGATGTTAAATCAAATTATTTATTTTTATTATAATAAATATATAAAATATTTACTCAAATTATGTTTTAATTTTGTTACCAATTTTTATAAAATTATATTTTTTTATTATCCTTTCAAAATTCAATAAAACTCTGTTGTAAATCAATTTTATAAATTTTTATAATATTTCTAAAATTTTGATTTGCAAACACAATTTCTCTTCTTTCCCTCGCTCCCTCTCCCCGAGCAAAACGGTGACAACAGACACTCAAAACTTGATATGTCAGCCGGCAAGAGCATGGATCAGTATAATAAAATATTTTGTTCAAGGAAATAAGGGAAAGACAAAGACAATAGATGTCGGGAAAATCACCGAATACGGAGTTGGTCGGGTTCCTAGCGGCCTGGTTCATGGCAGACTCGCCGACCAAACTCTCTTTGTCTGTGAAAGCAACCCAGGACGGCGTCGTCCTATTGCCTTGATCATTCGGTATTATCTCAACTCGACCATGCTGCCACACTCCCACGCACGAGTAAGTCGTCCCCAGATCGATCCCTATCGCCAGGTTTCCCTCTCCTTCCCCTGCCATTCCCGTCCTGGTGAACAAAATTGAGGTGGTGACTGTCGGAGGACTCTGAAATACTTTGGCACGCACAGAAAGGTTAAAGACAGAACTATATATCTATACTCAGAGGGGTTTCTTTTTTGATCCCTGCATTTTGCAAGTTTTACAAAAAAAAAAAACCTCTAGTTGGCAGAACTTCGTCAACTACGTCAGGTCAACTGTGTTCTTTCGTGGCTCGTACTGGGTGGGGCATTTACTCCAATATGGCATGGTTCTAAACGCGTTTCCAAAATGGTTACATGCAATTCGACTTTAGATAATTTACTTCCTTAAATTATCATTGTTCACACGACCTCGTCCAAGGATCGATATTGTCTCCTGACGGAGATGAATGGCCTCCAAAGGTAAGTCCATCCGGATGTTGGTCGGGAGTCCGGACAGCCCGGGCAAGTGTGGGTCCCGGTCGCTGCCCGGGCTCCCGACTATTGGATGACCGAAACCGTCTCCAAACTCCAAATTTCTAAAGCTATGAAACTTCGTGGGGTATATACTTTTAGAAAATTCCAATAGTTTTGTTGCTTGATTTGTGTTATGGGAACTCAAATCTTTGATTAGAGTAACATATATATTATGAAACAGGTAAATATAAAGAGTTGTATATGTTAAATTACCTCTCTCACGCTAACCCTGGCCGGCACCATTGTCCATACTCCATCTAACCTCAGCATAATTGCCTAACATATTATTATTATGGGAAACCAACTATATATCTTATTGTCTTTTAAAACTTTTACGGAAAAATATACACGTGACGAAACAGATAACTATCCGAAGAGTCCATATACCTAATCTTTGATAATTGTTACTTGTTACCTGCTCGCACCTAATCTTAATTAAAACTTTACGTGTCAACCTACGATCTCCACTTCATAAACACGAAATGATTCTTTGTTTTTTGTTTTGTTTTATTTTTTCTTTGTTTCACGAGACATATAAATGATCTCCCATTCATTTCAAGAAAGTAGGAATGGTGACATAAGTACAGATTATATTACGAACTCTGCTCGTTTTGATCATGGAGACACAGATCATTATCAGGACTATATTTAATTTGCGCTTTGATTTTCTAGGAAGTTGCAGCGATATATAATATACAACTATTATACGAACTTAGCCGGTGGTTTCTTGATGACGTCGATCGAACCCTTATCACGTATCATGACCTAAGCTTCTGTTTTTTTAATTCATGGAACCAGCAAACCGTTAATAAGATTTAACGGATATATGCATGGCATGATTAATGTAGCCATTAGCAATTAATTAATTAAGCACTTACAGAAGATGAATTAGATGAATACTTTCTCAAATTTAGTGAAATAAATTGATAACTTTCTAAGCTGTGGCGGACGCAATTAATTAATTAATTAAGCACTTACAAAAGACGAATTATACAGCTCGCAAACAGATTGAAATAGCCGATTAATCACAATCATCGATCGCCCGAGCGATTGCATATATGCCGAATGAAAACTCCGAACCAACTTAAAATTCCACTTCCAAAAAGGCTATGAAATACCTATAGCACTTTCAAAAAGTCAAATCAACGCTGATAATGTCAAGAATCACCACAAATTTGGAGCCGGTCAATCCTGTAAGAATCACTAAGGGATCAGAATCAAGTATTTTGTGCTTAGAGAATAGAATTAAACATGTCAATCAAAGGAGAGTATGTACCTTGCTTTTTATAGGCCAAGAAGAACCCAAATCCCTTAGAATTATAATCCCTCTCACCAGATGAAGGCTTCTGATCGTATAGGTCTTTATCGGATCACGATCATATAGGTCTTGGTAGGATCCCGATCTTATAGGTCCATATTACGTGTTCAGTTAGGAGTCTAAACCCTTGAGGACTCTTCTTGGGAGACAACATGGTCAGGTGATAATTTTCGTGGCAGGCCAAACTAGAGGTGGTCAGGTTTGATATGAGCATGGTAATTCATGGCCCATCAAACGCCAACAATGAAAAACCAGAAATTACAGAGCATTGCCCAAATCTAGGTAGCCAAACAAAGACAGATCAAAATAAATAAACAGGGAAAAATACGAGAATTAAAGGTATGGACAAATAAAGTAGAACTACTTCAATGATAACATGCTTAATTTGCATCCTTATTCCTTTATACGTCTGCTAGGTGCATGCTACCGCAGACACGAGTCTTCACAACTGTAATTTTGTTGAGAGGGGCGGCTCGATTGCTTATTTTGCCTGGATAAATTGGCAACGATGGGAAAGCAGATTAGCTCGAGCTCTATAAGCTTTTCCTCCAGCTCATATACCTCAACAGGTTGGATTCTGTCTAACCAACGAATCACAGCTGTTGATTCTGTCTAACCAACGAACTTTGCAGCTTGAACAGCAGCCCCATAAGCGACAGCTTCATCCTGATTAATGGTTTTGTTAAGCACCTTCCCATCAAAGAAGTCCTCCAACAGCTGTTGCACCGACGAGATTCTGGAAGAACCACCTGTAAGAACAACATCATGGACTCGTTTCTTGTCCATCTTAGCGTCGGTCGAACCTTTCTCCACAAGCAGAATCGAATTCCTAAATAAATCCATATTGAGTTCTGCAAATCTGGATCGCGTGATAGTGGAGGATAAATCAATACCATTATACAAAGAATCAACTTCAATGGTCGTTGCAGTCGCAGAAGAAAGCATCTTTTTTGCTTTCTCGCAAGCAGTTCTCAACTTCTCATAGATCTAGAGTTTTTACAAATGTCTTGCTCGTGTTTCCTTTTGAATATTTCGACAAAGTGTGTTACCATTCTGTTGTCAAAGTCCTCGCCTCCAATATGAGTGTCTCCAGCAACAGCCTTCGCTTCAAAGGTACACTTGTCAATGGTAAGCAGTGAAACATCTGTAGTAGTGTAGAACCACCACCCAAATCAAAGATCAATACATTCCTCTTACTAATGCTACAGGGAACGGGTTATGGTAATGGCCTTTAAGATGCTGGCCGGTGCTGGTGCACGACTGAGATCAAATTTTAAAGATCCAAGGGTGCTAGTAGTTTCACGTCAATTAATGAGGGTTGAGCCGTTTTCCTGTCTACCCGCGAATGAGATTCGGTCGACCGCTTCGACAGCTACATGAACAGGTCGACCGCTACATTAACAAGTCGACCTGTTCATGTAGCGGTCCACCGCTATATGAAGAGGTCGACCGCTATATGAAGAGGTCGACCGCTACATGAAGCGGTCGACCGAATCTCATTCGCTGGTAGACAGGAAAACGGGTCAACCCTCATTAATTGACGTGACACTACTAGCACCCTTGGATCTTTAAAATTTGATCCCAGTCGTGCACCAGCACCAGCCAACATCTTAAAGCGCTCTTTGTCAGTGAAGGCTACATAGGACGACTTTGTCCTGTTGCCCTGATCATTCGCAATATCTCTACCCGATTATATTGTCACGCCCCCACGCACGAGTATGTCGTCCCTAGATCGATGCCTATCGCTGGAAACTCTCCGTCGCCGGCCATTCCGGGAGTCCAAAATGTTCACAAAATTGAAGTAGACGAGAGGATGTGCTGATGGTCTTTGTATATTATTTGTTTCCCTTGCACACGAAATAGACAGGGTTGATAGAAGTCAAATACGTCTTCTCAGCACAGATTAAACAAATACGTGTTCTCAATGCTCAGAAAAACCAAATACATCTTCTCCTCACATTCCCGGGCTTCTAGAGTGCCGATAAGAAAGATCAAAAAGAAAGAAAAAGAATAGAGTTAGCGACTGCTCAGAGAATACAATCCAGAAAAGTTGAATGATATCAAATCTAAATTACATACCAGTTCATAAATAATCAGAAGTGCCATCTCAACTGAATAATTACTAAACTTGCAGTTGCTATCTCAGATGAATATTCCAACGTCCTTCTGTGTAGAGGAATTGGTTGATATCACGAGAGCTTAAATCTGAAAGCAGGCGGAAAGACTATGAGCGAAGGTCAATGGAACTAAAGGAATACATTGAATAACATATTAAACAGATCGGATAAAGTTAGCTCAATGAGAGGCTTAAATTATAATTTAAAGTGGGAAGAAATAGAGAAGTGCAAACCTTTCAATTAGCTAAAAGCATCCTGTTGAATTGAAAATAGCAAATGAGGACCTCAAGAAAAATATACTGAAATTTCCCAATAGCATAAAGTAGAAAAAAATAATTTAATAAATAGGCTCACGGTTTTTTATATGGACTGTAACATTAACATACTTGGTATGTACTATGTAATGCATATGTGCGACTCTTTTTTTTTTGTCGTTTTTGGGTCAAGATCGAGGGTTTGTTGGTTTTATCTGGGCCAGAGCTCCCAAAGTCCAATGTATTTGCATACAGAATTGGGCCCAATGATGTGCTCACTTCCCTTTCTGTTTATTTTCTTTCATTGGTTCTTTCCCTGTAATGTGATTGGAGCTCAATCCGGATTGGGGTTGGTCCGGCTTTCGAAAGAAACCTCCAGTCTCTGGAAATCACCCTCCTTTCGAGAATTCACTCAATCCACTCTAGAACTTCTGTTGGGGAATTCTGAATAATGGGGAAGAACGAGTTTCTGACGCCGAAGGCAATCGCGAATAGGATCAAAGCGAAGGGGCTCCAGAAGCTCCGATGGTACTGCCAGATGTGCCAGAAGCAGTGCCGAGACGAGAACGGGTTCAAGTGCCACTGCATGAGCGAGAGCCACCAGCGCCAGATGCAGATCTTCGGGCAGAACCCGAACCGTATCGTCGAGGGCTACTCGGAGGAGTTCGAGCACTCCTTCCTCGAGCACATGAAGCGGAGTCACCGATTCAGCCGCGTAGCCGCCACCGTCGTCTACAACGAGTACATAAACGACCGCCACCACGTCCACATGAACTCCACCGAGTGGGCCACCCTCACCGAGTTCGTCAAGTACCTCGGCCGTACCGGCAAGTGTAAGGTCGAAGAGACCCCGAAAGGCTGGTTCATTACCTATATTGACCGAGACTCTGAAACGCTCTTCAAGGAGAGAATGAAGAATAAGCGGGTGAAGGCCGATCTGGTGGAAGAAGAGAAGCAAGAGAGGGAGATTCAGAAGCAGATCGAGCGGGCCGCCGAGCAGTTAGTGCCGCTCGCAAACGAGCCTCAGAAGCCGTCAGAGGCGGGTTCCGAGCCAGTAACGGAATTGAAACCGGAGGCTGATGTTAAAATAGGTTTCGCCCTTGGCTCTTCGTCAAAGCCGAAAACAAAAGATAGAGGCGAGAGTTCGATATCTGTGTTTCATGAGGACGAAAACGATAAGAACGACAAGAGAAATCAAACGGCGAGGAATAAATCGACTTTGGGTGAATTGATGCGGGAGGAGGAGCTGAAGAAGGAGAGGATCAACCGAAAGGACTATTGGTTGACCGAGGGGATCGTTGTGAAGGTCATGAGCAAAGCCTTGGCGGAGAAAGGGTACTGCAAGCAAAAAGGGGTAGTGAGGAAGGTGATTGACAAGTATGTTGGAGAGATTGAAATGCTCGAGAGCAAGCACGTGCTGAGGGTCGATCAGGCGGAGCTCGAGACCGTTATTCCCCAAATTGGGGGCCTCGTGAGAATAGTGAATGGGGCGTATCGGGGAGTGACTGCCAAGCTACTGGGTGTGGATACGGATAAGTTTTGCGCGAAGGTGCAGATAGAGAAGGGTGTCTATGTTGGTAGAGTGCTTAAAGCCGTTGAATACGAGGACATTTGTAAAGTTGCCCAGTGAGGTTTGATAGAAATCTAACTTCTACTTAATTAAGATGATCATGGCATATGTTGATTATGCTCACTTGTTCCTTGAAAATTTTCATTCTGGTGTCTTGAATGCATGATTCTTCTTCTATCATCATCTATGTTTTTCTTTTATTGAGGATTTAGAACAATCTTTCTTAGCTTAAATGTAGAGGATCTCTAAGGGATACGCAACCTATTCAAGCACATTTTCCATAGTGAGGTTTATGAACTTTAGAAGACTACTGAATAAAAGACCATAAAGAAGCTTAGGCGTATTGATGTTGTAGGTGTTATTTGTGGGTTGATTAAAGCATAATGATTCCGTGCAAGTAGTGCTGTATATTGTATAGGAAAGAAGAGAACAAATAAACCTTGGGGTTCACAGCTACGCTTAAAATTTAATGTGAGAGCATTAAGAGAGAAAAACTTGAGTCATTGAAGAAGCCTAAAACCAACTTCTGTATCTTGCTTCCTAGACCAGAAAACAAATCTCCCAACAAAGAAGATACAAGGTCTTCAGTGCTTAATCAAATCAAAGATGTCCTAACTCCTAATCAGCAAAAAATAACTCCAACAGGAAACAAATACTTTCTAGTCTCTTCAGCACTTGAGTCCCCTGAGGATCACTTGGGCACCAGTTCGAGGAAGAGGGAAACCAAAGTTATGGTGGGATCCCCTAACAGAATTGACAGAATGCTCCCAAGTAACATCTTCACAATCCGCAAAAATGTGCTACTTTTTCCATTTCTTCCTAACGAACTAGCTTGAAGTGGTAGCTCCAAGGTCTCCAGTGCCAAACAGTTATTATCATTAGGCCCATTTGTCCAGCTCTCAAGCACCATTTGTGTAATGCAGTGCACATGAAAATGGTGATTGTCACTCTTGGACACATAAGACCAACCAGGGATGCCAGTGACACCATTCGGAAGCTTTCTCTTCATGCACCACATACACTTCTGTGACACCTTATCACGAAGCAGGAATTCCTCACAATCAATGGAAATTTTTTTCTTGAGCTTTTGACAGCATGGATGCAAATCCCAGCCTTTTTCTTCACAGTGGTAAACAAATCCCTTTACAGCCTGTCCGCATGCATCACAGTACCTTTGGCACTTGCTACAGTTTCTCTTAGAGCATTTTCTTGGTGGTTGATTGAAGAATGTGAAGGTGTCTTCTTGGAAGAACTCGCGAGAAGTTGTTGGGGAGGTGAGCAGACACTCCTCATGGAGATCAAAGTCGCAAAGGTCACATCTATATCTTGGTCCATAACCATGCTCCTTGCACCCATCACACCTGTATGGCTTTTGATAATTTTTCAGCTCAAGTTCATGCTTTGGGTGGCTACTGTGAGTTCTTTTTTTCATTGTTGGGTTAATGACTTCCCCAGGCATCGTGAGAATATTGTTACCTACATGTAAGAAGAATATTGCTGGGTTAGAGTTTCTTGTTTGCGCAACTGTTCCTCAGGGAACAAGGAGTGTTGCTCTTGCTAGAGCTATGTTAGTTGCATCTGGAACTATTTTGCACATAAGCACGCAGGCATGTGATTGTTTTGGATGCATTGAAGAGTTATCTAGCAATAACATCTAGGGCTGTCCATTGGCCGGTCCGGTCCGGCCGGCCAAACCGGTCGTTTTGTGAAGGATGTATACCAGACCAGACCGGAGCGGTCATTCTATCGGTCCGGTCCGGTTTGGGCCGGTTTTGGGTTGGGTCATGCCATTTTGGGCCGATTTTGGGTTTGAGACATGCCATTTTGGGCCGATTACCGGTTTGGAGAGGTATACTCCGGTCCAATTCCGGTTTTCCACATGGGTAACTAGGAACCGGACCGGAGTATACCGATCTCGGTCCGGTTTGTCCAAAACCGGTCCGGTTCTGGCCGGATTTGGCCAAAACCGATTTGGTTTCGGTCCGGGTTGGCCGGTCCGGCCGGTTTGGTGGACAGCCCTAATAACATCTTTCGATACGATGATGAGCAGTAATATATGCAGCTTTGATAAATGAACTGCAAATGTAATTGACAGCATGTAAAGGAAAACTGTCAAAGATACAAAGCATGAAAAAGGGCGTAATATCTAATGATACATACTCGAACTGTCGTGTTACCTGATTGGTGGCTGTTGATGGCGATAATTGATGAAGATGTGGCGTACTCGCTTGAACGCAGGAGGCAGAAAAATGGTAGGAATGACAGAAAAGGAATCAAGAAGCAATCTGAGGATACCCGTGTGTTCCGGCTGCGTTTTATAAACTTGGAAACCCCGTCCTAGGAAAAGGTTTCTTCCCTGCCCTTTTTCTGGGTCGTTTCTTATCTTCGTTTTTCTGGGCCTACACGGATCAAACTCGGGCTTTACTTGAGGTTCCTGCCCTGTTTCAGGGCGTCTTCGTTTGTGTTCCCGCTTTTTTTTTTTTTTTTCTAATCAACATGAAATCCATTTCATTGATACCCCAACAACCGATACAATGCTGATACAGACGACCCTACGAGGCCGGATACAAAGCACTTGGACATACAGCCCATTACAAAGAACGCCCGACGGGCGAGATAACCAATGGCCATAAAGGCCGCATAAGAACGGACCCGAAGGCCCGTGGAGACAAAGCGGGTCCAAAGACCCGAACTAAAAGCCGCCGAGGGTGGCGGTCGCCGGAGGAGAGGGTAGTCGCGCACCGCACTCCCACTTCCTCGAGAGAGCGTCCACACCAGCACCGAAGGACACCGAGGTCCACTGCCAAAAACCAACGAAATGGACAACAACACAACCGAAAACAACAACACAACATAAAACAACAACACAACAGAAAAGAAAGACCAACACAACAGCAAACCCAACACCACAGAAAACAAAAGCGGATCGGAATCCGGCCAGAAAACATGGCCCCAAGACTCCACCCCAAACCACTGCATCAGAACCAAAAAAGGGGCGACCGCGTGGCGGCCACGCGCCCGTGCGTGGCCGCGTGTGAGGGAACACGCTCCGGCCGATGGTGACCGGAGCACACTGGAGATGAGCGCCCGAAGCAGCTGATGCTGTCCCTGCCAAGCGTGGCCGCCGAAGACCCACCGGGAAGCCGGATCTGGAGGTGAAAGCGAATCCGGAGGGAGGCCAAAAAGAGGGGGGGTTCGAAGGGGAGCCGGCCAAAAGAGGGAGGGGAACGGAAGGGGGACGGTGGGAGGAGCTCCTGCTCCTCCCACCGCCGGTGACTGGGAAGAAGGAGGGGGGAGGGCAGACGGAGGGAGGGGAAACGTCTAGAGAGAGGGGAGAGCCTCTCTCTCTAGACTCGGGGATGCAAAATGTTTAGTTTTCTATGATTTCCTTCCACGTTTGCGTTCCCGCTAAGAGAGTGCATTTACTTGCGGTCAGCCGTAACCGGGTCGGTACTTGTTCAGAACATGCAGACTACTGGAAGGATTTCTGTAGACTACTGCATTCCACGTCCCGCTGGAGTCCGTGTGGCGGTGAGGGTGCTCAAGTACTTTCGGCGTTAAAATTTAGAATCTTGACAAAGGATGGCGTTCCATACTACTTTGGCATTGACAGTTAGGATTTAGGAAACAATTACAAGATTCCTCTGGAAGTTCTATGGCATCTCGTATAGTTTCTTGTTTGAACGTCTCGCTTGGTGTCTGCAGCGTTTAAGGACAGGAAGCTTCTGACACGCAACACGGTTCTTAGTCGATGCAATTTGTGGGCTCTTTCCACGTCCCGCTGGAGTCCGTGTGGCGGTGAGGGTGCTCAAGTACTTTCGGCGGTAAAATTTAGAATCTTGACAAAGGATGGCGTTCCATACTACTTTGGCAGTGACAGTTAGGATTTAGGAAACAATTACAAGATTCCTCTGGAAGTTCTATGGCATCTCGTATAGTTTCTTGTTTGAACGTCTCGCTTGGTGTCTGCAGCGTTTAAGGACAGGAAGCTTCTGACACGCAACACGGTTCTTAGTCGATGCAATTTGTGGGCTCTTTCCTTGCGCTTCAAGATGGGGAACTTACAGGGAGAGGGAGGGAGATCGTAGCCCAGGGGCCCACCATTCACGAACAACAAGAAGGGCAAATGGGGGAAGTTAAGAACAAAAACAGTGAAAAATCGTCCCCAAAGAAAGAAGAAACAACTTGTGCGCCATACCTGATTCTCTAACGCTCATCACTACAATGATATAAGGGCCCATTAAAAAAATATAAGGCCCATTCAGAAAAGAAGAGTTGGCCACTTATTTCTTCGACGGAAAGTTCGGGTGAAGCACAGGTGCCCCAGAATGGAGAGGAAACGAGAATGTAATTAAATTCCTTTGTTGGGTTCAGAAGGAAAACACCGAGTTGGCTGCGGTAATCAAGTGGTCATACGACAAGTCCGCCATAGGCGGCCCATAGCATCATTAGCTGGCCAGGCCTTATATCGTTTCTAACGAAGTAGTGAACGTGAAAGGAGGACTAATTTAAGGTGTTTAGGTTAAGAGTGTCGTTTTAACATGTCAGATACCAGAATTGGTTTCTTCCCCACTACAAATGTTAATCAAAAGAGATAACACGATTCGTGGGTCACTTGTCGTGCGGCCCATGTTGAGAGAGAGATAGGTGATTAGCGGGTAGTATGTGGGGAAATGTATGGAGATAGGTGATTAGCATTTAGTACGTTACTTCTTTGTAGATTGTAAATAACGCCCCAAGTGACATGTCTTATAGTTTTTTTTTAAAGCCAAATTGTTGTCTTTAATTAGATAACGATAACGACAGATACTTATATAGTTGTCGTCCTGTCAGAATGAAGAATTTAAGTCCGAAACTTGCCAACCATATAAGCATAGTCAGACAAATGTCATTGGGCCAGTCGATATTAACAAGGAGAAACGAAAACATTCACAAGTTACGAAAATTGAATATTCACAAGTTTTTAGCATTTTTTAGATGTCCTGTGCTATGTCGAATACAATAGTGCCTTGTAATCTTAAAGTTATTGCATATTTATTTATTTTTATTTTATGACCTGATTTTCCTCTCTTTTTTTAGTTTTTAGTTTTTTTTTCCTGAGCCTCTATTTTCTTCTTAGAAATAAAACCAAACGGGAAAAGAACTGTCCGAAAAATTAGGCCCCGTTAGCCACCTCTGACGAGGGATTAAGGCCAGTGTGATTCATCAGCCTAGACAGTTAGCTCTCCTACCCCAACCACACGCAATTAATATTTATCTCCCCAACCCACACCCTACTCTGCAATATTTACTGACATTTTCCTGATCCTGCCCATATCTGGGGTCTCATGCGACTTTCCGACATCTTGCTTTGGTTCTTAGTTCCGGGATCTCTGAGCTAAATCATTTGCCAATCAAAAGATCTCGTCGCTTCGGCCATTTCGCGAAGTGGGTCTTCTTTCTTTTGTTCTCAAAGATGAAGGTATCCGTCGTTTCACGGAGTGGTAAAGAAGTTGTTAAGGGTGGCTTGGAGCTCAGCGATAGCGTACGTTCTTCTGTTTCTCTTACTATATTTTTTCTTCTTGTTTTTGTAATTCCTAACTAATGGTAGTAATGTTAAACTCTGTTTGACTCCCTAGAAGCCAAAAGAAACTGGTCATTTGATGAATTTTCTGTTCTGGGTTCCAAGAAATCAAAGACACTGAATTTCACCCGGGTTGGAAAGAGTTGCAGGGTCCAATCTAAGGGGAAGGGTGAATTTGTTTTTTTAATTTTACGAGCGAGAAATTGCTTCTTTTAATTGTGGGGTTTATGTGTTGTATGTTATCTTTTGAATGTATTCCAATGGAGCCCAAGGGATGCGTTTTGCGATTTTATTTGTGTTTTTTTTTTTTGCAGGCTACGGTAGCAGATCTGCAGGAGGCGATTCATCAGCGAAGTAAGTGCTGGATGTGGTTCCCTCCTTTTCCCGCTTTTCTATGCAAACTTTTAGCTTGTACAACTATCGCTCTGTTGGGCAGTTAATCATCCTGTAACAAATTACTAACAAAGTGTTAGAGGCTATTGTCAAAAAAGTATAACTTTCCACTGGTGGGTCTTAGTACTGGTTATAGTGTGTATTTGAGGGCGAACGGTATTTTTCTATTTCTAAAGGTGTTCCTTTCTTGCCCAAAAAAATAATTGTTCATTTCTTATGAGAATTGCAAGAAATTAATGAAATAGTTTTCAATTGGATATTTCGTTACTTCGGCTTCTCCTTGGTTGACCCTATTTTCAGAAAAATGTCAAGGTTCCTTTCTTGAAATAATCTTGAGTTAGAGATATGGTTGCTTCTGCTTAAAGCTAAAATTGGTGCCTTTGTAATCTAGATCGTGCAACCTTTCACGAGTTAGAAGTTTGAGAAAGTATATGATCATGTTTATCTGTTAAGCACCTGGTCTTGTTGGAGGTGGGTTTCACCGAGTTTTTTTGAGATACCACACGAGCCATTATTTGTGTATGGTGTAAATTCATGCATGCTGAAAAGAAAATCCCAATATTTTTCATTCAAATTTGTGTCCATTTTATAATTTTTTTATTTGTTCGATATAATCTTTGTATGTTCTGCATAGAACTTTTAAGGTGATTGGATCACTTATATATCTGCACAATCTGCCGTTGACTATATGCTTCATTCATCTTTTCTGGACTCCTGGTGACTAGGATTGTGGCGTGGCCTGTTCCTAGTCATCGTGTAGGCTTGTCCACCATTGCACTTGAATTTATTACTGCGAATGGTGGGATTGTAGTTTTATTCTTTGTTTCATTTTAAAAGAAGGAAGTGAGCGCATGTCTATGAGTGTTTGACAGTTTTATATGTCATACAATTTCATTAATCCTGTTGGCTTGTCTTTAATCAACAGCCAGAAAGTTCTACCCCTCGAGACAGCGGTTAACCCTCCCTCTCCAACAAGGATCAAAGGAGAAGCCTGTTGTTCTTAACAACAAGAAAAGCCTCAACGACTATTGCGATGGAAACTTGGACCACTTGACTGTAGTGCTCAAGGACTTGGGCCCCCAGGTTTCCTATCGTACACTTTTCTTCTGCGAATACCTGGGTCCTTTGGTCATTTATCCGATCTTTTACTACTTCCCTGTCTACAAGTACTTTGGCTACAAAGGGGAGCGCAGCATCCACCCAGTTCAGACATATGCTTTGTACTACTGGTGTTTCCACTACTTCAAACGAATCATGGAAACATTTTTTGTGCATCGGTTCAGCCATGCAACCTCACCACTCTCCAATGTGTTCCGTAATTGTGCGTATTATTGGTCCTTTGGAGCTTATATTGCTTATTATGTGAACCACCCGCTTTATACTCCTGTTAATGACCTCCAAATGAAGGTCGGGTTTGCAATTGGATTGCTTTGTCAAATCTCAAACTTCTATTGCCATATCTTGCTGAGGAATCTTCGCAGGCCTGATGGGAATGGGGGGTATCAAATTCCAAGTGGTTTTCTGTTCAATATTGTAACATGTGCAAATTACACTACAGAGATTTATCAGTGGTTGGGTTTCAATGTTGCGACCCAGACAGTCGCAGGTTATAGCTTTCTTGTGGTTGCTGCTCTTATCATGACCAATTGGGCCCTTGCAAAGCACCGGCGTTTGAAGAAGGTAACTTTTCTCACTTTTTGTTGAAGAATCAACGTTGAACTTCTTTTCTCCATGTAGCTGTATGGATTGCCCATTAAAAAAGTTGAGCCCCCTTTGCTGATAATACCTCCAGTTCACTCCTGTCTAGATTGGGTTTGAGTTCAATTAGGTAAGGTACCCTGGAGTTTCATCTGTGAGCGGTAAAGGAGAGAGTAGAGAGGAGGTATCAGATGGGTTTTGATTTTGGTGTTTGTTTGGATTGTGTAATTAAATTCCTGTGTTTGTACATATAGGTGCATATTTACTTGCGTGTGGGTGTGTTTTTAGGGAGGGAGGGGGGGGGGGAGAGAGAGAGAGAGATGGGGTGGGGGTTTGGGGTGGGGGACGATGCGTAATTGATTTGGATGCCTCTGAAGACTATAATGCGGACTGGATTTCACTTGAATTCTTTTATTATATGAAATTGTTAACTTCATTGTAATTTTTAGTCCTTTTTCGCTGTTGCTATTTTTCACTTTGATTTAGTATCTAAGTACGATGTTCATGATAATCATGAATCATCCTTATATGCATACGAAAGGCAAGCCCAGGCACTGCCACATCCTAGCACTTCTCAGTATCTTGATCGTTATTCTCTCTACGTAATTTGCAAAATAATTTCAAGTTGGTGAAATAAGGGACTTCAATTAAAATTCCCTGCATGCTTTCGGTTTGATCAAAATTGATTCTTACTTAACACACATTATCATCTGCAGCTATTTGATGGCAAGGAAGGAAGACCCAAGTATCCACGCAGATGGGTAATACTACCTCCTTTCCTGTAGAAGTGATTGGTGCTCTTGCCTCTTGTTGCCGACTTTTGTGCCAAGATTCAGATTCAGCAACATGATTTCAAGATTTTAGGAGGATCACAACTATCCAGACCCCTCTCTTCCTTTTGAACAACCTGAGGTCCTGAGGATAATCCTGTTTTTCATTTTCATTTTCATTTTCTCTTGGGTTTCTCTCAGTTTGTCATATTATTTAATATTTGCGACCTTGCTGGCTTAATTTTTAGCGGATTGGGTTTTGACTTTTTTTATATTCCAGCGGTTTTTTTAAAATCGTGGCTCTTACACAGAGCAATGCCTTGAGATCTGGAGGATGAAAAATGCATACGAGATTTCGCTTAAAAATGAACATTTGCATTTATAGCTTAAAGGTTGAGTGGCGCTAGGAACTCGAATTAGTTTCACACTGTTCCACCATCCTCTGTTAGAATAGGTCATGGGGCAATGGGAGACAAACACTTCCACCTCAAAATACAATCTCTATGGTGCATATCTCAACGCCTATCCCAATTGCCAGATGAGATGGTTATGACTTAATTGCTTCTGAAAACTGAGGGGCAAGAGACCAAATGGGTGGTTCTTTGAAACTTTGGGACCGTAAACCAGTAGTGCAAACTGTGTACAGAAGATTGCTATCTTCTCACAAAGTGACCAACCGACCTCTGAACGGACCAAAGCATTTGTGGTAGTAATCTAACGCAATAGAAGGATGGATGCTAAGCGGGCCATGGTAGCGTTAACCCCTTTAGATAATTTTCCCTCCCAACATACGTGCTAGCCGTGAACAAAATGTGCTACTTCTTTATACTGAGAAAGGGTCTGGGCCATTCTGCAATTCTAATGTTTTTTCCATTTTATAAGGACTTGGAAGTTGGAAGTTGGAATCAGATCCATTTACACAAAAGAGAGTGGGCGCCCATACACTACACGCGTTAATATTGAATCCCTTTTTTTAAAAAAAAATATCTGAGCTGTCAAAATAAGCTCAGAGTTTGGTTAACGTTGAACATTAAAAATGAAAATGTAATAAAAACTAAATAAATAAATAAAAACTAAATAAATTGGCATTACTACCCAAAAAAAGAAAGAAAAAAACAAGAAATTCGGAAGCAAAGAGTAGGCGCCAACCATAAGATCAAGATCGAAATCATAATTAGTGAGCCAGCCAGCCAGCCCAGCCCCATGGACGCGCTCTCTCTCTCTCTCTCTCTCTCTCTCTTACCTCCGGTGCAGTTTAAATCCGGGACTGTTCTCAACCCCGAAATCCAACGGTCCACATTGCATCTCATGCCTCTTAGTCTTATATTGCCCATTTCTCTCATCCTCCCCACTCTCTCAGAAAGAGTCTGTCTCTCTCCTGTCTCTCTCTCTCACAAATATACCTCGCTGTTCGGGTCGTTCTCTCTATCTCACTAGCTCGCCTTCCTTCTCTGTCACATTTCAACAGGTAAATTTTACCTATCTCTTTCTCATCGATCTTTTCAGTTATTGCTTAGATCTGTGCGTTCTGAATTGCTCGAATTCATCTCTCTCGCTCTTTCTATTTTTGTCCTGTGATTTGCCTCTATTTCTTTTAGCTTTTTTTAGCATCGTGATCTGTTGCATAAATGTGGATATGGATAATTTATTTGTATGCGATATATTTGGTTTTTGCGCCTGATGTTCGTCTTTAATATGTTAGAACAAAATATCCGTGATCTAAATCCAAGAACGTAATTTAATGGGTCTTTGTGTTCTTGAGAAAAAGCTCAAGTACGTGGGAAAGTGTATTAAAATGAAAATTAAAGAAAGAAAAGGAATGTACCAATGCTATTGATCACTTACGAGGTGCTATCTGTTTCTGTTTTTGAGAAATGTTAAAACGGAATGCAAGAAGAACAGGTGCATGGGTGCATTCATGTTTGTCTAGGAGGAAATTCTCATTGCCTTGATAGTTTTATCTTCGAGTTATATTTCTCGAGTGATGGATGCTTTTGACAACCTTGTCCGTCTTTTTGATTTTGATAGCCAGCAAAAAATTCTTCATGTAGTGTAGTTGTTTGTTTTGTTCCTTCTTCATTTGATACTATCATGTCCAACTCAGGGTAACACATTGGTATAACATTACTACTATTTCACTCTGTCTTCCATTGCCGTCAATGCATTGTCTGGGGTTCTGAATCTTTTTTTTTTTAACTGAATGATGATATTTTTTTTTGCTTCTAACAAATTAGCTGAACAGAGTTTTGTACTTCAATTATGATCTATATAATAATGAACATTGTGCATATGCATGCATGCATGTTGCGCTTTGTCTCAATCGGGTGTGTTTAGTCCATATGATATTCTTGCTTACAGATGCAAGAAAAAGAGGGAAAAAATTAAGGAAAATTCCATCCTACCTCTCTTTTTCTGATTAATCAATTTTGAGCACCTTTTCTGACTGATTTCAGCTATCGAGCAGGTAGTAGGAGATGGCAGATGCAGAGGATATTCAACCACTTGTGTGTGACAATGGGACAGGAATGGTTAAGGTATGAATTGATTGCTCTTTGTATCCTGAGTTTTGGTTTAGTTTTCAATATGCAAAGCTATAATTCACTGCTTATTGATGTATTTCTCAATTTTCCCCTTCTTTCTTTTGATCTGTGGAATCTAAATTACTGACTGTAACATACGTATTAGGCTGGATTTGCCGGAGATGATGCTCCACGAGCTGTGTTTCCTAGCATTGTTGGTCGTCCTCGTCATACTGGTGTGATGGTTGGCATGGGCCAGAAAGATGCATATGTTGGTGACGAAGCTCAATCTAAGCGTGGTATTTTGACTCTTAAATACCCAATTGAGCATGGTATTGTGAGCAACTGGGATGACATGGAGAAGATTTGGCATCACACCTTCTACAATGAGCTTCGTGTTGCCCCAGAAGAGCATCCAGTTCTCCTAACTGAGGCTCCTCTCAACCCTAAAGCTAATCGCGAGAAGATGACCCAAATCATGTTTGAGACTTTTAACGCTCCTGCTATGTATGTCGCTATTCAAGCTGTTCTCTCCTTGTATGCAAGTGGTCGTACAACTGGTAAGCAGTCTAATTGGAATACCTCAGTGAGAATAACACCGCATCTTTAAAATAGATATATTGCAGATGTTCTGTACATCTTATTACATCTGAGCATAGAAAAATGTCAAAGCCAGTTGGCATTGTTCCGGGGTTGTATAGATCAGTCATTATGTATACAACCTAAATCACAAGGCTGTTGTCTTCCCAAGGGAGGGACTTACTGGTGTTACTTGGGCTTTTGAGTATTCTGTTCTGGAACATGTAATTAGTTTGTCTCTTTCCCCTAGAGGCAGTTCCAAGACTCAGAACATTATTATGATGCATCTCTCTTCCTCTCTTGATGGTTTATGGCCTTTGCCTTGCAGGTATTGTACTGGATTCTGGTGATGGTGTCAGCCATACAGTCCCCATATACGAGGGCTATGCCCTTCCACATGCCATTCTTCGTCTTGACCTGGCTGGCCGTGACCTTACAGATCATCTAATGAAAATTCTCACCGAGCGTGGGTATTCTTTCACCACCACAGCTGAGCGTGAAATTGTGAGGGACATGAAGGAAAAGCTTGCTTACATCGCACTTGATTACGAGCAGGAGATAGAGGCTTCCAGGACTAGTTCTTCTGTTGAGAAGAGCTATGAATTGCCAGATGGGCAGGTCATCACTATTGGTGCTGAGCGATTCCGATGCCCTGAGGTTCTGTTCCAACCATCCATGATTGGAATGGAAGCAGCAGGCATTCATGAGACCACATATAACTCCATCATGAAATGTGATGTTGATATCAGGAAAGACCTGTACGGTAACATTGTCCTCTCAGGTGGTTCAACCATGTTCCCAGGCATTGCTGATAGAATGAGCAAAGAAATCTCTGCACTAGCTCCGAGCAGTATGAAGATCAAGGTGGTGGCTCCACCAGAGAGGAAGTACAGTGTCTGGATTGGAGGATCCATTTTGGCATCACTTAGCACCTTCCAGCAGGTATACTTTCATACATGCATTTAAACATGATCAGTTGCTTATTTTGTTGGCAATGATTATTGATGGGAGGATTTTGGTTGTCTGTTGAGTGCAGATGTGGATCGCAAAGGCAGAGTATGATGAGTCCGGGCCATCAATTGTGCATAGGAAATGCTTCTAAATATCCGAGAATAGGATCTTTGAAGCAACGGCGTTACTATTCTGATCTCTCGGAAAGAAGTGGAGCTTGCAAACCTTTGGTTCTAGTTTTGCTATTCTTTCCTTAATTTGCCATGTTGGAATGGTGATTTTTTTAAGAAGGCGAGCAGATGATTCCAAACATTGTTCCATTTCATTGGTCAGTATATGTTTTCATAAGTTTTTGGCTATTCCATTCCGGCTCTTATTTGTCTATGGGCAAGTCGGTATTTTCGGAATAACAACAGCTATTCAGTTTCCTCTATGCAATATATACGTAATTGTCGTGAAATTTACGGCTGCAATTGGATTGTAGAATCAATTATACTTCTTTTTTCTCCCCAAAAAAGTAACCGACATTCTTGACCAGATGATTTAGCTTAGAAGCCCAATATCTTGAGCACGTTTTGGGGAACATCTGTTGTTCGAACTTGTACATAATCTCAAATGACACTACCCTCTCTCATTAGATTGGGATGAAGGGTATAGGGGGAATAAACAGCTTTTAGGTTTACATAGTTTCACCAATAATAAAAAAGACGAACACTGTCTTCTAAAAAAGCCGTTGACTAAAACGGCGGCTCCTCAACTGGCTGACCTCGTACGCCTCCTACAAAAGCTATTATATCACTGTCAAGTTACTGCTCCGACAATCTAGACAGGAAAAAAGGTGTTTTTCCGACGATTCTGAAAAGTTACTGCTCCCACAGGCACAAACTCTAATGCCGGCATTCATCCCAACTCTCATTCATCGTTACTCGTTAGATAGCAGCGGTACTATAGTTTGACTTCCACTGTAACTAAGTGGATGATCTTCTATGGCATGTCCATATCGATTTTCTGGCTCTTTCGGGTCTTCCTCGAAAGAGAAAATTTTGTGGCGTCGATGATCACTGTACTGAGAATTACATCTCTCATATGCTTTAACAGAGGAGTCTCTTTTGGTTGCATCTATCGAAGAGGAACAGTAAGCGAAGCTTCCGAACCTTTCAATCCTATGCGTAAGGTTGTGAGCTCTATCCCTCTCTGTCTCCCTCAACGTCTCACTTTCTAGAAGCTTCAATACCCTCTCAAGACAAATTCTGAAGGCTCAAGCCCCAGTTGAATCTGCATATTTTTAGAAAAGAGCAAAAAAAAAAATCCTTACTGAAACAGAGTATTGGACAGTGATAATGGTGGTTCAAGAATAAGGAGATCTGCGTATGCCAACCCTCTCTCGTCGACGTACTGAAACTTCCAATCTCCTTAATAGCATCTTTGTCGCACTGAAACTCCTTGGCATTACTCAGAGGTCCATGGGTTAGAAGGTACTCCAGTAGAATTAGAGCCTTATACGAAACTCGCCAGCTCTTCCTATCAAATTTCAGAAACCTGAATTTGCAACAAAAAACAGAAGAAAAAGTTGTTCCTAGCTGTGGAGTTCAGGCAAACAAAAGAGGAACAATCAAATCGAAAAATAAGAAGATTGGAGACCTTTTTGTGTAGAATCTCCATAATTCTCCAAAAGTCGTCGACTTCAAAAGCTGCCAGAGATATTGCTCTCATGGTACGTGTGTCCGGTGGCCATGCATTTCCATTTGTTGCTTCTTCTGTCATTCTATTTATAAAAACCGCAACAAGAACAAATCTGATATCTCGTGTAAAGATATGAACTGCTTCAAAAGAAAAAAGCAGTGTATCAAAAAATGATCAGGTAGAAAACCAAAAGAAACATACAGTTCTGCAGGTGTAACATCAGTCAACGCCAACCGGGCAGTTTTCATCTTCTCTGTGAAGAATAAGGAAGCTTGCCTCTTGAATTCATTGCAAAAATCAATACCCATGATGCTGTTGTTCGGTGGGAAAATTGAAGAAGCTCTGGTATTTTTTAGTCTGATAACATTCAAAGAAAAGCTTCTGAGCTAAGGAAATTGTGTATATCGTGATAAAAAGGCTCATGGCAGTTCCTTTTGGAAGCCTTATCAACCCACGTAAGAAGTGCAACCACTCCATTGTGCTGTTTACCACAACAAAAAGCCAACTGTTCTCTAAAAACTGGATGGGAAGAAAGGCCAGAATATTTATTTAAAGCATGGGAAGGAAAGAAAAGATTGGGATTCACTATGAATTGGAATTAAAGGGAAAGATGGTGCTCAGTGACATGGGAATTCCCAATTGAAGTTTGGTTAGTCCTCTTTCCAAATAGATTTTTCCCTTTCATGGAGGAGTGGCTTTAAAACTAGTTGCGATCAGATTTGTTAAATGGAATTCTGACCAAAAAGGTAGAACAACGCAATCCTCTGTCTAGAAAGAACAGGGTAGGAAAGGTCGTTATCAGTGGCGGAGCCAGAAACCCAAATAAAGGGGGGGCAAACTTTTAAGGAAAAATGACAAAAAAAAATTTTTACTACTTAATGCAAAAAAATGTCTTAAGAGTATAAATAAAAAAATTAAGGACTAAAAACACTAAAAATATTGAAATACACGTACCGTACTATTTGCTGATACTGAGAGGTGACATTAAAGATTAAATTCTTGTTGTTCAAGACACCAATAGAGCATCAACTAATCACACAAACAAAAGTATTTATATATATATATATATTCTTTGTAAAACAAAACACATAAATGAAATAAAGTATTTTCAGCAATATAACTTTTTACTTCCATGAATGAAGTACTTATTTTTGTTGCCAGAAAGGATGTGCCCTATGCTCAATAAGTCCTGCTGAATTTGTTGTGATCTGTAAAAAGAAAACATAACATATAAATGAGAAAAATAAACAATTACTGTATTTCTATTATTCTTGAAAGAAACAATAGCAAATCGAAGCATATTGGAAAAATAAGCCAAATTATCTAAAGTTCAAAAAGAATCCAGGTTCCAATGGCATAAAAATACTTCTCACCCTTGCTATAGTTTTTTTAGTGTGACAGTACTATTGAACACGGACTTCTCAAGAGTGGAATCTCTATCAACAATAAAATAACCCGAAATTGCAAGGAGAAAATACATACTTGGTAAATGATAATAGAAAAAAAATTTGGACAAAAAGTTCAATCTTAACATCCAAATAACTATTATACTCCCATTACAAAATGAGAAAACAGAAAAATCGTAGTTCAAAGTGCCCATTACCTGGCTAAATTAATGACTAAAATTTTGAAGAAATAGATTTATAACTTGATCCAAACGTCACAAATTACAATGGAAAAGAAGTTCCACCTTTAGAGAAAGACAATTAAAAACAAGTTAATCTCATGGGCTATGAAAAAGCAGACCTAAACAAACAAAAGATAGATGAAAATGAGTCTTACTTCAACTTTGGATTTTCATAAATTGTGGAGAAGTCAGACATATAAAATTAGATGATGATAGTGACAATAAAATGATATAACCAATGATTTTCTAGTAAGTAAAGATGGACACAACACACTTGAATAATTGAATTATCACTTATCCAATAAGAGCACACCACCCCCTTTCTCAGTATTTGCGATATCCAAATTCTCAACCAAGTCCAACATAAAAGACAAAAGAACAAAAAAAAGCAGTACTAAAATAGTGAAAACATTTATTTCAATTATTACAACACACAACGATTATCATGAATCAGAAGAAGTATATGAAATATTCGTCGCAAAATTCACGACAACGTCGACAAGTTAATATAGGATTTCAAATTTTGACATAAATAAATATCTCTCTGCTTATTCTTTTAATTTGATTTTGAGGTATTGGGCTGCTTGGGTTTTAAGGGGGCAGACTGATTCATCTAGGCAGGCAAGGGGGGCAAACATAATTTTTATTTGACCAAGGGGGGCAAACCTAATAAAAAAAAAAAAAAATACATGTAAAACAAATTTTTGGGGGGAGCCAACCGGGGCAATGGCCCCGGTTCGCCCCCCCTCCCTCCGCCGATGGTCGTTATCCACCACCTTTTCCTCCACCATTTGCACAATTTTCTTAACGAAGTGGTCATGAAATCTGTATAAAACAGACTAAATTTATTTGCAGATTTGGATTCGTGCGTATATGTTTCTCAAAATTCTGAAGCGAAGTAAATTTAATTTATCATGGATAAAGAAAACATCTCTTGACAATACTACGATGCATTCTCAACGGGACCGAATTGCATTAATTGGTTGAAAGCTCTAAAAAGGATGCTTTTTCAAGGGGATGCTACCCGTAACCCATTAGTCATCTTTACTTTTTTTCGACGCTGGCTCGAAGAGGAAAAAACAAAAAGCAAAATAACAATTCTCAAGGCTGCCTGCCTCCTGGATTGGGTCCTTGGGAAGGTAGCCTAGATGGTCTTAGTACCTAAGGCAAGGTAATATCTCACGCTTAATCATTTTTTCAGTTGCCTAGAAATATATATATCTATATATACTCGAGCTTAATAATTTTGTTTGCTTTGGCTGGTTTTTATGTTTCAGGAAGTCGTGGGGTTCATTGGCCAAACAAAAGTACTCCATAATCCCGTCACAGAGAGTTATGCCGTATAGCTCAATTCAACTCGTGCTCCAATTATCTGTAAACGTACTACTTAATCCAAGCACTTATTTCTAGCAATGGGCATGTCAAAATCTGAATTTCGTCAGAAAAAAAGTATGAATAATACTAAGGGGCAGAAACCACCCCCACCTCCTTCCCACGAGTACAGAGAGAGTACGCCTAAAAGAATAAACTTCACATACTATAATCATTCCTCGCATAAACAAGATTGAAAAGTCATTAAAAAAAATCCAACGCAGAGTTAGTAAAAGAAAATATGTGTATACCCTAATCCTAATCAGGTGTGTCACTTTTCTTTCTCCAGCATCGCACTAGATCGAGAGCGGCATGGAAGACCACAAGAGTTATTGCAGATGACGTTTAACAAGTGGCCTCTAAGTGCAGATTGTCCACATACGGCTTCGATATCCGACAAAAATGAGTGCAAGCTCCCAAAGCATATTTGGTATGCTCAATGGATTCACCTTGGATCCTGCAATTTCGGACCATTTCACGGATATCTCAATCATTGGGATGCCAAACCACTTGCATAGAAACACTAACTCAACATCAAAACACCACCTGTGTAAAATCAATGTTGAAGGTCAGCTCCGTATAAAAGTTCTAACTACTCAAAAAGAGGGGGGAAAAGTGCCAGAACAAGTGGTTGTCCAAGGGAGAGGGAAAGGGAGAGGGAGAGGGGGAAAACTATAGGACTGTCTAACACTACAATACAAACGATAACTCTATCTTGAGCCCCTTTAACACCTACAGATTAGAAACCAGAAGAATAAAGTAGAAAAGATAAATGCATCATATGTCCTATTTGATGAGCAACAAGAATAACATAATCTCAATGTCAAATGCAATTTTACCTCTTCAAACGGATGTTTTTGAAAAGCTTCCTTGCAGCAGCCCTAGTAAACATCTTGAACCCACACTGTGATACAGTGACAAGGCAACATCAGGATAAAGATTTAAGTGCAGTAACCCAAAGAGCACACAAGCGTCAATGAACAGAAAAGTATGAAAAATGCAGCAGATCTACCTGTGTGTCACAAATTCCAGGACCTGCAGTCAAGAGAACCACAAGATCGAAACCCTTCATCAAAAAGTTGCGGTACCATTTCCTCTGTGATGTATAAGCGAATAGTCAATAACCGCAACTTATAAAACAAACTTCTGCAAAAGAAAAAAAAATCCTAAAACATATAAAGCAGCAAGAAGTATTAGCAAGACCGAACTGACGCCAGAGCCTTCTCCTCAAGATGAGCACGAGAGCCAAATGCAGCAAGTGGGATGTCGGCTATCCTAAAACTTGAATTGCTAGATGCTGAATCTCCATAATGGCACTCTTTTCTGGCTAAAGTTTGGATCTGATAGGCATAACATCAGATTATCTGCAGCAGTTTGTTAACATCTCCATAGAACGCGAACTCAACATTTGATAATGATACAAACCTGATTTTCAAGTTTTTCCAGGTCATTAACCATGGTTGCTCCATCAGCATCCAGCATTAGAAGCAGTTCCCCACGTGAATGAAGCATTCCCTGTTTTGCAATGCTTTCACAGAGGCAAAAAGCTTCAATCAATTGTCGTCATGCAGAGGGAGAAAACATGGAACCTTCAGTATCAGAAGATGTTCAATTGTTCGTAAGTGCAGTGTTTGCAATGGACTCACTTTTCTAATAGCTTCTCCCTTGCCATGCTTTCTACCAAGAAGGATAACCCTCACATTGTCCACAGTGTATTTCCTTACAAAGTCAAAAGCCACTCTTTTTGTGCCATGTACACTTCCGTCATCAATAATCAATACCTGCTTAAGACCCATTCAAATGAATGTAAAGGAGCAGCACATAGTAATAGTGAAACATCTAACAAAATTTTCTCAAGGATGGTGAAGAAATCATAGAACTGAAAAAGGTAGATTCAGTACAAGATGTGCCTAAGATGATTCAGGGTTGTAGTATTTGTGAGGATCAAGGGCATTCAACTAATGATTGCCCAACTATCCCAGCTTTTAAGGAAGTTCTTTTGGACCAATCTCATGCGGTTAACATGTTTTCTAAACCTTTTGCAGGTCCTTACTCAAATACCTACAATCAAGGGTGGAGGAATCACCCTAATTTCAGTTGGAGGAGTGAACAAACGGCGCCAAAAACTTGATGCGAATTTGGAAATGCTTCCAAGTGTAGAAGTGTCAAGTTGTAACAAGGATAAGTCCAAGATCGTATTCCACAGGGACAAAAAAGTATCAAAGTATTTGTAATCTATTATTGCTAAAGGAAAAATGCTAAACAAAAGTGTTTTTTGGGTTTTCTGTTTATGTGAAAATCAGTTTAATGATGAAATTTTGAAATGTAAATACCAAAATACTGGTGAGAAACGAAAATGGTAAACCAAATCAAAGGCAAAGAGCAAATGACTTAACAGAGTAATTTTAACAAACACTTGGGGTACGGGTTAATTAACCTTTTCTTCTCCATGTTCTACCTTAATTTTCACTACTCAAACACATACCAAACTTCCAGAAAAATTACAAGAAAAGTTATCCCACCCACTCTTTTTATGAAAAACAACTTCTGTAAATTAAGAGGCTGGACTATAGAGCTGGAACAGATTTCTCCTCCTAAGGCAAGATCCAAACGAGAAAACAGAAGGTCGAACTAGTAGCTAATAACAACGCAAAAAAAAATGACTTCAATGCCATTTTTGCAATTTTGAGGGGTTTTAATTGAAAAAATTTAGATATTCAAGATAGCAGAGCACTAAACCATTCTCGCTACTTACAGGGCAGGAAGAGAAGGGGGTAAATCCAATGCCTTGTCACCAGGAGCTCTCTAAATTATGAATAAATAAAACTCACTAAACCTTACAGTCAATCACAAGATCTCATCTTTTTGGAAATATTGCTGTGCTCCAAATGGGAAAACTGCTTGTATAATGGAGGTCTCCATTATGCTTAAGGTAAGAGCTAGGAACAAAAACATCCCAATTTTTTTTTCATTGATAAATGGTATAAAAAAATCTTAAGGATGTAATAAAAAAACAACTGTCTGTCACAGCCATGATAACTAATTGAGATGATCCAGCAAATGGAAGGAATAAACAATACCTCGTAAGAAAACGACTTATCCTTTGCCGCACGTTGTTGAAGATAACTACAAAGTAAAAAATATGCAGCATATAAATCAAAATAACGATTTTAGAAGTAGCTATCAAGAGAAATTGCTTAATTAGTTAAAGAATGGTTCAGGTAACTAGACATGCCATTCTACAATGCCCCACCTTAATTGCATATAATTACAGAACAATAATTATATTTTAAAAATAAAATATTGAACTGTCCTTTGTGACGTAATAATGAGATTGTATCTAGGCATAGTTCCAGATCCAGATATCTTTTAGGTGGCTACATCGAGTCACAATTAGGCTCTCAAATCTCAAACCCTCACAACCCCCCCCCCCCCCCTCTTCCCCTTCCCCGGGAAAAAAAGGACAAGAACAAAGAAGTAACATAGATCATTAAGAAAAGATGCTGTGGTGGCAGTAGGTATTTTTTTGTGCTTATCATGCTTAATTATGCACTAAAAACAAAAACACAAGTAACTTCGTCAAAGAAAAGGATAGCTCCATTAAATACTCTCATACTTACTTCATAGTTTCCTCAAGAGCTCCAGGAAGTCTACGCTCTTCATTGTAAGCAGGGATTATCAAAGACAAGTATTTCTCTGCTGGATCAGAAATGTGAGGGCATGGAACCTAGAACAAAGTCCTTCCAGAAAAGTCAGAAACCCCTAAGACCATTAAAGATATCAACTAACTCTCCTAAAAATGCTATCAACATAACATTGTGACGTGAATTAACCCATTGAAAGTAACTTAATTGGGAAAAAGCAGCAAGAGAAATTTTATAATTGTTTGGGGATACTAATGAGACTATTTTGTTCTGGCAATCATTCACCATGTCAACTTGATTTGAGAAGTGTGTGCTTCTGCAAGACTTTTATAAAGTTGGGAAAACACAATCCTATCGTGAGCAGATTGGGCTAGGATTTTATAATCTGCGGGATTGCTTCCCATTACAAAAAGACTAAAGCCCTCAAAAGCAAAGAAATACTATACAGTGACTATACAGAAAAAGCATAAGCATAGGCTTGTATTTACTAATACACTTAAACAGAGACAAAGGCCCTTTGATAGAAGCAGACTAACCTAGCTATTCAACGAGACATTTACATTTCACTTTGCTTGAAAAGCTACACACTTGTATATTAACTACGCCTTTGAATGTGCTACATTTATGTTTCTACAATCTCAATAACTCATGCATCATAATGCCTGCTAAGAGTGAATGATTCTGCTTGTATTTACTAATACTCTTAAACACATTTCACTTTGCTTGAAAAGCTACACACTTGTATATTAACTACGCCTTTGAATGTGCTACATTTATGTTTCCACAATCTCAATAACTCATGCATCATAATGCCTGCTAAGAGTGAATGATTCTGCAGTCGCTCCCATGACCGTCACATACAATTCCATCAAAGTCCCCGCTCAGATTACAGTTTATTGCTTCAGGTAATCTCTTCTCAATCGCACGACACGATCTTATTTCGAGACTACGAAATAACAGGAAACGCAATCCAGGACTTTCAAGTTCGTTTCTTTCATAAACAAAATGGAATGTCACAGATCTCTTATGCTCTTAGACACCCAAATCGAAGCTAAAGCGCAAATATCGACATATACACAAACGCATACAGAAAAATGGACGTCTTTGCAATGACCTTTTACCTGTTTTAACGAATTAGGGTCTTCGAAGAGTGCGGGAGCTTCGACGTGCCTAGAATATAATAGAATCAAATATTAAGAAAAATATGGATGCGCCGATGCGGGAGAAAACAATAATAATAAAGTCATGTAGGGATCCGATAGGGGTGGGGAATGGTTGTTTCTTCTTCGATAAGCTTCGAAAAATATCGCAGAAACTAAGCCAAAGACTGCGATCAGAATGACGGCGACCGAGAACCAGCATCCATAGGAACGCCATTTTCGATTGCAGCTCCGTCTGCGTGTTGGTCGGCTGCCAGTCCTCCTGATGAGAACACAAGGGCCGTGAACTCGTGCTTTATGTTTATGACAATTTTGACAAGCTACATGACATGTAAGCCCGTCTAGCTCAGTTGGTAGAGCGCAAGGCTCTTAACCTTGTGGTCGTGGGTTCGAGCCCCACGGTGGGCGATTTAAAATACGTTAAATCGTTTTTGGCACAAGCCTTATCCCTTTGAGATGTTCCGTCAAGAACAAGTTGGGTTCTCTTATGGGCTCTTCTTGTTAGAATTATAATGATTATTTGAACTACTTTTTTTTTTTCTAAGTAGATTATTTGAACTACTTGTTAAATAGTTTTTGGCACAAGCCTTATCATCCTTTTGAGATGTTCCGTCAAGAACAAGTTGGGCTTTCTTATGGGCTCTTATTGTTAGAATTGTAATGGTTATTTGAACTACTTGCAAACCTGTCAACAAGGGATTCATATATCACCTTCTATATTAAAATTTGGGCTTTGATGATTTGCTAAGATCTCAAGTTCAAAAATTTATATGTACCTTTTTGAGGCTACCTCAAAAGCTTTTGGTCTGATTGTCCGGTTTGTGTGGGACTATATATAGGTCCCATCTTATTCTAATTGAGCTTGCTTCAATCTTTAAACTCTTGAAACATGATGTATTAATAATATCAAGCTTGGTAACTCCAAGGGGGTTTAGTCTAGTGATTAAAGCTTTTGGGTTTTGGTGGTTTGCTCCATCTAAGGTATCAAATTTACATACTCATAGGTGCCCTTTGAGGCCACTTCCAAAGCTTTTGGCTTGTTAATTGTCCGATTTTGTGTGGAACGGTTGACTTTATGGGTCCTGAGATTAGTCGAGGGAGGTGCGTATAAACTTGTCCGAACACCCAATTAGAAAAAAATAAAATAAAATAATACCGACTGTAATTTACACATTACTTTCAAGTCCAGCGTTTAGGTCTTACTAAACTCTCACCGAAAGAAGCTGCATTACATAATTTACATGTTAACTTACTTAGCCAACTTATTATTTAGGGAATTTAACAATTTAGTCCTTGAGTTTTGACCATTTTAACAGTTTAGTCCTTAAATTTCAAATTTCAAATTTAAAGCCCTTAGGTTTCATACTTTTGACAATGAGGCCCTTCCGTCAGTCTACCGTTCATATGCTTAACGGAGCTTTCTGACACGTCAGCAATTTGAAGCGGTCGACCGCTACATGAAGAGGTCGACCTCTTCATGTAGCGGTCGACCGCTTCATGTAGAGGTCGACCACTCATATTTTATACATATACCCGGTCGACCGCTATATGTTCCGTTAAGCATATGGACGGCAGACTGACGGAAGGGCATCATTGTCAAAAGTATGAAACCTAAGGGCTTTAAATTTGAAATTTGAAATTTGAAATTCAAGGACTAAAATGTTAAAATGATCAAAACTCAAGAACTAAATTGCCAATTTCCCAATTATTTAATATTAGTTACACTGAAAGAGACGTTGTGACAGTTTGAAGGGTAAACTGTAAATGAGATTATAATTTAAGGTAGTAAAAGGTAAATTTTCGTGCTCTGCAGCCTCTGCTCAATACTATTCTCTATACAACGCGATTCCTACAGTGCTTGCCCATTCCCATTATCATATATTCATAGAACTTCACAGTGAAAGCTCATTTATTCAAGGTGCCTCCGAATGACAGAGATGTGTACAAAATTCCTGTGGTCCTGTGGAAATATGTGGTTGGCATGGGGCCTTCTGATGGCATGATTAAGACCACGGAGGTAGAAATAAGAAAAGGAACTGTTTTCCTTTTCCTTTACTTTTTTAGACCAGAGGTCCTCGGAGTGGAGAAGGTGGCCCTTCACCTTGCCCATTTTCTACTTTTTCCACCACGCCAAACAGCCTTTTTCTCTCTCCATTCTCACTATCACCATCATTATCATCGCATCCATCCATGCACCCCGCATCATGGCATCTTCGATCCATAATAGAGCTTTAAGTAATTCCCGTTAAATTTTCATGTTTTTTAGGGAGGAATTGTCTTAACCCTTTCGAGAAATTTGGCTTTTGTTACCAGGGAACGTGTTTTAAACCAATTGCCGGGATGCATGTGTAGCTTCGAGGTTTGAGTTCACGGGTGTTGTATCTCAGCGCAATTCACTAGAAAACCGTGACAGAAGCGAGGGAGAGGTGGATGGGCCTGAAATTCGGATACCGATATTGGAGGCAGCTTGTCTTCATGGCTTCATGTATTCGTATGCAATTAGACTTCAACTAAAAACTCGTCAATGCGTGTTTTTTTTTTCTACACAAAAAGGAGAGAGTGCAGCTAGAGTAGCAATCATTCCTAGGCATGATCATAGGAACAAATTCGCTGTAAAATGCCCGATTTTAACCACAGCTATTGTTTATTGGACAAACCCGTCAACGAGTGTTGATATATATAATATGCAGTTATACTCTCTCACGCTTACGAAACAACAATGGTAGTGATACAAACAATGAACTACCACTTTTGAGGCAAGTGGGAATCATGTTCGCCAAAGGCGTCATAAACTTGTGAGAGGTGTTTGGTACTTATTATGGGCTAATTGGTTTTCCTGTGAGATGGATGAGCTTCAGATTTTGATCAGCTTTATGAGCTTGTGCGATCAATGCAGCAAAACTTAAGAGGGATAGACTAACGAAATTAATGCCTTTTTTTTTACAAAGAAATGGGCGAGAGGACTAATTATTCAAGAAAAGAGTGTGTTTTAGACCACTCTGTAATCTGTCACTTACCTTCCCATGACCTCAAAAGAGCTCAGCAACATGTGCCACACTGCAGATGAACATAGTGCCATAGACATCAGTATACGGAGGCTCTAATTCACTGTAATAGAGATAGAGGTACAATTTATTCAGATTAAAATACAGTTTCTTTATCAAATAGGAGAAGAAAAGTGGAAATTAACAAATACGAGATAGATCTCCACCAAATAAACCAATCCCCCATCATAATCCTAATAAGAAAAATGCCACAAAAGTCAAGTACATTAGAAAAACGAAGGCTAAATTAAGATACAGCACATGATGAAGGTGTTGATGTTTAAGATGTGAATTGAAGAAGAAGAAGAAGAATACGACGATGATGATTCTGCCGAATTAGAAGTTTTGCCTAGTGAGCCATGGCCACCGGAGGCGCATAGCTAATGCTTCTTTGGTTGGGCATGGCAAGCATGGCAGTGTGATCTAAGAAATCATTGAGAGCAACCACGGATTGTAATATCGTCCTTAGATCGTCAGAGCATGAGAACCCGAAGCTACCCACATGTCGAACCGCATACACATAAAAGGTTATGCATCCTTTCCTGAATTTAAACCGAGCCATCTCGCACGCAGTCAAGCCCCTGATAAGTCTCTTGTTCACTTCTCCGAGCGGTATCTCAGATGGCCAAACACGGTCTGTAGCCGCCTTCATGGTCTCCGTCTCGAAAACGAAGAGAAGTACTTTTGATTTTTTCGTGCCAAGGCCTAGTGTGAGGGTGTGCCAGGCATGGTGTGCCAAGATCGTGAAGTTTGTGGGTAAGAAGGCGGTGGTTGAAGGGAAAGGAGGCTTATTGCTGCTGTTGGTTTTGGTATTAGATGGTGGGAAAGAAAGGAGCTGTATAAGTTCAAGAGGCCTAGCGCGTCTGATCGTAAACGATTTTACAATGAATTGGCCGCCGAACCGGAGCCCCTTTACGTCGGAGCTCGGCTTGAAAGAGAAATCTGAAGTTGGTTTGGTGGTTTGGTCATTCGGATGTTGGTGCTTTTGCTTCTTCTTCTTCTTCTCTCTTTGTTCCATGATCTATCAGTTGGGGGGTGGGGGGGGGGGGGGGTTGTTTGTGGAATACAATAGACCAATCTAAAAAAGCCTAAGATGGGGTACAATATCGGCCTTTTTCTTTTACTGGCGTCTTTTGTGGAGAGATTGCAGTCAAAAAGAGGCGTAATGGACAACCACCTCCATATAAGTTTGATTATATTTCTTATTGAAGGAAAAAAGAAAAGCTTATCTTTGGTTAGCATTGTCAAATTTTATATGGTTCTTATGAGTATCATTATATTTTAAAAAGCCTACGTTGAAGTTCTTTATTTTATTTTTTAATATTATCAAATTCCTGATTATTTTCTCAGTTAATCTACCATCTTCCCCATTTCTGTGCACCTTAACTCCTCCAAAAAAGAGGGCAGACAAAAGCCGGTACACAATTCACCGTACATGTGTCAAGTGTGATACTTTATCACTGTGTTTTTGTTCAGATCAGGATCCCAACATTCGTAGGTTTGATTGGATGACAGAGATTTCCACCAGATGCCAAATGCAATTTTGTTTAGCTGCACCTGATTCATTTCCAGACCCCAATGGCAGAAACTAGTTTAGCATAAGTAAGAAAAGCATTACATGTGAAGTCCATATGATTTGGGGCTCATAAAATGATACGATTACCCTCTTAATATGGTATGATGCTCACTAACCAAAGGTTGGGACCACATTATGAAAATCCCGTATAGGAAATTGCTCTAATCGAAGAAGCCGACCCGTTTCCCGCAGTCATAATTAGGGCCATTTCTTTAAGTCCTTGCATCGGATAGCTAACGTGCATTTTTAACCACCAAGGCAATAGTTGAGGCTACCCAGATCGAACCATTGAAGCAGCAATATGAAAATATATCTGTTTTGGACAACCCCATTGTACTCCTAAAGGGTTTGGTGGAAGTTGTTCAGAATAAGATACAAAATACTTAAAAATAAAAATGGAACTTAACAAAATAGATGAACAACCAGCGAGAAGAAGTGGTTGCCTTTGGTTCTTATGCATAAAGTGCGAGAGATAAGGTTGGCTTACCTCAATTCGACAACGCGAAATTCTCCTCATTACAGTTGTTTCCTTCCAAAGGCACCATTGCCATTAATCATTCAGTGGGCAAGAAGTTTCAGAGGTCCTGAGGACCAACCAAAACCAATCAGTCTACCCGAAGTGGCCACCCTGGGCCTACCGAACCATAATTTCTGGCCAGTTTTCACGTCCCTTGAGAGGGTTTGCTTTTATTTATCATCCTTTTGTAAAGATTCAGAGAATTCAACCGTGTTGAACAAAGCAGAGACATAGTCGCAAAGTGAATTCTGAGATTCTCATAATTGATGTGCTTGTCCACTATAATGACTACAAGTGAACATTTACAGTACCTTGCAAAAGGCTATTTTTAAACTCTTACTGTTCATGCTTTCAAAAAGCAGTGAGATTGTATAGACTATAGACCCAAGTTCTAAAGCTGTCGGTTCTATTAATTTCAGGCACCAGGACCGATAGGTAAGTTTGGTTACTGAGGTTTCAATGTCAACTAATTCGGGTTCATTGATTGAGAGGCTCATCAGTAAGCTCGTGACTAACTCTGCTTAACTAACACCCGACTTACCAACAACAATCTTTCATGGCGTAACAAATCGATTTTCTTGCAGAAATATACGCCCCAGTAGTAGTCTGCATGTCAGAGTTGAACAGTTAATAACAAAGGACAAATGCAGCAAAGCTCTGATTTTTTTTTTTCCCACAGCATAAATGACCAAACTTGTCTGCGTTTGCAAAAGAGGCCTATGAAACTTCTTAATGGAGGATACTTAATTAGCTCTCCGCATTGATTTTGGACGTGGTCTGCATCAAGAAGCCATAATGGTTTGGGCAAAAAGAAAAAAATTGGGTGCAAAAGGCTGTAGATGGAGAAAGCAGAGGAGGTTTGCTGTTGTTCTCCGGGCACGTTAGGTCTTCTGGATTATCATGTTAGCTGTACTTTTTCGCAAAATGAGTTATTACTTGATTTCTAATTTTCCTTTAACAATTACACGCTTTAGTTAGAACACTGCACCTTGTGACATAACTATCTGTCACTTGAGAGTTGAGTATATCCACTGCACCTTGCGACATTACTATCTGTCGGTGCATTATAATATAAAGACAAAAAGACTTCGACTAAATGCGATGTTAATCCCGCATTAAAAATAACTAAACTAATTGACAACTACAGTTTTTGATGACATTTTAAACGGGCCAATAAGCCTACAGATCAGTTTGGGAAATTGCTTCCTTCTCCCACTAATCGATAAATAATCACAAAGAGTGTTAGCTTAATGTGTTGAGTTAAGGTTAGGATCCAGGGTGATACTCCTAATTGTACCCGCGCCATGTAGATGTGTTCTCGAGTTTCAATAGGGGGCTTCAACCTAACTCAATGATAATACATCTTTGAAGGGTCTTTTTTGCTTAGAAAAAAAAAAAACTAACCTATAGATAATTTGAAATGGAAAAGAAAAAAGAAACTAAGGAAGAAAATATTAATCACAACAAAGAATTTCATACAATGTTGTTGTGGGAATGCAAATCACTCGATCGGTTAATTTAAAAGCACCACTAGCCTTTTCAGTTTATGGAGGAATACCCAAAACCAAAAGACCGTCTCTCTTGTGGGATGAGATAGCTTAAAGTGTAGAAGTCTCTCTGAACAGAATCACCACTAAAGAGTCAAACGTCAATATCCCACGACATTAAAGATCAATTGATCCGCAGGTTTCTGGGAGGTCAAGAGACTCGAGACAGAGCAGAGCCTGCCACCAATATCTCCTGCTAACACCCAACTAGCAATCAAGCGTGTATATATTTACTACTCAAAGCATTACAATTAAATATCGAAGACAGAAACTAAAATGCTCCCGTCATTGAATATTTCTCCAAGTATGGCTAGAGCCAAGAGGCGACAATCCTGGGCAGCCTTGTACCCTCCATCTCCGTTTCAATCTTATGCAACAAATCTACATGTACCGTGACCTGGACAAGAGGCACACACACAAAACAAAACAAAAAAGGATTATTATTAATTGCATAAAGCTTCAGAGCCCCTAATTAGATTTATAGTTATTTCTACTTACTTGGGTCAGTAGAGGTTAGAACTCCAGTGTGAGAGAAATCGCAGTTGTAATCGTGGCGACCAGAGTTCTGAAAGTAAGCATTCATCACGTACGATGCGTGGGACCTAATGTCATTGGGCTCGAAGCAGGCTCCGCCAGCTTGAATGGGCTTGCAATCGACGCCGGAGCTGCACACATAGTCTATATTTGACTGTAAGGCTGCGTTGCTAGCGTCCGCTTTTGGTACACATCACTTCTTGCCTGGTACCGGTACTGGGCCTGGTACATTACCACCCGACTGCCGTAATGCAAAAATAATTTAATAAATGAGTTCAAAACAGAGACATATATTAATATAAATATATATAAAACTCCTCTTCAACAATTATAATAATGTCTCCTTTCTGTCATGTTCAGCTTATTCTTACCAACCAGGAGGTCACATAAAAAAAAACAATCGCCTTAACAATTGACATGACTATTAACTATTTTATGTCCACACACACACACAAAACAACAGATCTAGAGGACATCTTTTCAAACCAATTAGCATGTGCGAAGCAGCTCGATGCTAATACGTCAAGTCCGACAGAAAAATTTAATAATCCGACAAGATCTGCTCGGCTACAAAAGCTGAGAACTAAAAAAAGGGCCAAGATCCGATCGAATTCAAATGTGAAAAAGGAACATGCCGGGAAATTGAACTAGTAAAACTACTGCCTGACAGCTCAAAAGAAATATGCATTTTTCATATTTTGGAGTAAAAGCTTGGTGGAAGAATATTAATAGCAAAATGAACAAGAAACTCAACCTCCCAATTTTATTTTTTAATTTTTAATTTCATGCCCCAAATTGCACACAACTTCCTTCTCTCAAGTCTCAACAATCCAAATTCCAATTCCCTTTTGTGGGAATTCGTCTTTTATTCTTTTCTTTCCTTCGTTACGAGACAAGTAACATTAACCATTCCTAATGCCCAAGAAAGAATTATTAATGAAGTAAAATGAAAGAGGAAATTACTCACAAAAAAGTAAAAATGAAAGAGGAAACAATTGGAGTGGATACTGGATAGTTATCGTACCTGCCCATTGCGCATAATTCCAATGTTGTAAATCGGAGTGAAATCCGGTCTGAACAATCCCCAGTTCCTCTCAGCGGTCGGACCCGGTTTAAGGTTCTCGTCGAACAGCGAGAACAGGTACGTCTCAAACCTGCGGTGAGGCATCAACGGCGTCCCCTTAAGCGAGTTAACATGGCTAACCAGGTGCCCATTGAACGCCGCTGCATTCTCCACGCTGCAGGCCTCGTAGCCGTCGCAGTTGGTGGGCCAACCGGTCTCTCCCACGACCAAGCCTACGTCGCCGTAACCGACGGCCTTCATGGCAGAGTGGAGGGCGTCCATCATGCCGTCGAACAGGTTTGTGTACGTTATGTTGGTGTTCTTGTCATGGATGCCGCGGTTGGGCTTGAAGAGGGCGTAGTTCGCCATCTTTGGAGAGTAGGCTGTCAAAACAGAGTATGCGGAAGAGTAACTGAATTGTATTTCATATCTCGTGCAATTACAAGTGTACAGACTCTTCTTATATAGACAAAATAAAGGCTCAAGAAGAGAGTTAGTTTATTCTAACTTACATTACAATCTGTAACTAAGTATGTAAGAATAACTAACTAATCTTATAACTAACTTGCTGCTGAGCTGGAATTCTAAAGCTGCAACACTCCCCCTCAAGATGGAGTGTAAATATCAATTACACCCATCTTGGATAACAAATGAAGAAACTGATGAGATCCAAGGGCTTTAGTGAAAAGATCAGCCAGCTGAAGAGAAGATCGCACATGCAATGGACGAAGTAAACCAGCCTGCAACTTCTCTCGGACAATATGGCAGTCAATATCAAGATGTTTTGTCCTCTCATGAAAAACAGGATTGTTGGCAATATGTAAAGCCGCTTGGTTGTCACAGAAAAGCAAAGAGGGTTGAGGATGAGGAATCTGTAAATCTTGGAGTAAAATGCGAAGCCAGGTGAGCTCACAAGTGGCAGTAGCCATTGCTCGATATTCAGCCTCAGCAGTAGACCGAGACACTGTGTGTTGCTTCTTGGATTTCCATGAGATGAGAGAATCTCCAAGGAAAACACAGTAGCCAGTTACTGATCGCCGAGTGTCAGGGCAAGATGCCCAATCAGCATCACAAAAAGCTTTCAAATGAAGCTTGGAAGCAGCTGAAAAGAAAAGACCTTGGCCTGGAGAATTCTTAAGATACCTTAGAATTCTAGTAGCTGCATCTAAGTGAAATTGAGTCGGTTTATCAAGAAACTGACTTAAAACTTGGACAGCATAGGAGATATCAGGCCTGGTAAGGGTCAAATACAACAATCGACCAATTAATCTTCGATAACTAGAGGAATCTGTTAAAAGAGAAGAATCAGTACAAGTAAACTTGGAATTTTGTTCCATTGGTGTCTTAACAGATCGACCACCAAGAAGACCAGCATCTTGTAATAATTCCAAAGTATATTTTCGTTGACATAAATTGATTCCTGAAGTAGACCGAGCAACCTCAAGGCCTAAGAAGAATTTAACAGTCCCCAAATCCTTAATCCGAAACTGATCATCAAGGAATTTCTTAACAGCTTCGACTGAACTCAAATCATTACTAGCTATAATAATATCATCCACATACACAAGAAGTGCAGTGAATGAATGAGCTGTAACCCGAGTGAACAAAGAAGGATCAGAGTGAGAAGCTGTATAACCAAAAGAAAGTAAAGCAGATGATAGTTTGGAAAACCACTGCCGGGAAGCTTGACGTAATCCATACAAAGACTTCTGTAGGCGACACACCTGATGCTCCCCCTTACCATTGAAACCCGGAGGAAGGTCCATATATACTTCTTCAGCTAAATCCCCATGAAGAAAGGCATTATTTACATCCAACTGATGTAAATGCCAATTCTTGATGGCTGCAACAGCTAACAAGGTTCTAACAGTAACTAATTTTGCTACTGGAGAAAATGTTTCTTGAAAATCCAATCCTTCAATCTGAGTGTAACCCTTTGCAACCAGCCGGGCCTTATACCTCTCAAGACTACCATCAGCTCGATATTTTACTTTGTAAACCCATTTACACCCTACAGGTTTTTTATCAGGAGGTAAAGGAGTAATAACCCAAGTATTATTCAACTCAAGTGCTTTGATTTCAGCAGCCATAGCATCTCTCCATTCTGGTAGTTGGACAGCTTGAGCAAATGTTTTGGGTTCAACAATAGAAGATATAGACAATGCAAAGGTACGATATGAAGAAGAAAGATGATGATAAGATAAAGTGGAAGATAAAGGATGAGCTGTACCTGAGCTGGAAGATGGAGAAGAACTGTCTGACATAGAGGCAGATGGGATGGTAAAAGAATTAGCAAGAGAACAATGATAATTTTGTAGATATGAAGGAGGTTTGCATGTACGAAGAGACTTTCTGACAGGAAGAGAAATGTCAACAGAATCTGATGGAGAAGAGACTGTGGAAACTGGAACTGAAAGAGGTGGAGTATTTGTAACAGGAGCAGATGAAACAGGTGGAGAAATGGAAGAAGAAGAAAAATCAAAGGAAGAAGAATCAGGAATAGCACATGGAAAAACAGAAAAAGGAGAAGAAGATGAGGAGAAAGAAGTTTCAGTTTGATAAGGAAACAAGTGCTCATGAAAGATGACATTGCGAGAGATAAAAGTGGAATGATTATCTAAATCATAGAGTTTGAATCCTTTGACAGCATAAGGGTAACCAAGGAAAATACATCTACGAGCCCTAGAAGCAAACTTATGATGAGGAGAAGGAATGGAGGCATAACAAAGACACCCGAAAACCTTTAGATGGGTATATGAAGGTGTTTTGTTAAAGAGAACCTCAAAAGGACTTTTGTTGGATAAAAGAGGAGTTGGGGTTCTGTTAATGAGGTAGGTGGCAGTGAGAACACAGTCACCCCAAAATTTAAGGGGCAAAGATGCTTGGAATCTAAGAGATCTAGCAACATTTAAGATATGTTGATGTTTACGCTCCACAACACCATTTTGTTGTGGAGTGTAAACACAACTTCTTTGATGAATAACACCATGAGTGGAATAAAAGGAAGGCATTTGGAACTCAAGACCATTGTCAGTCCTAATGGTCTTGATTTTCGAATGAAACTGAGTCTCAATTAAAGAAAAGAATGACTGTAAATAAACTTGAGTTTGAGACTTATGATTCATTAAGAAAAGCCAAGTACATTTGGAGTAATCATCTACAATAGTGAGAAAGTATCGAGAACCATCAAGTGCTGGGACAGAAAATGGTCTCCAAATGTCACTATGTATGAGTTCAAAACAACATGAAGAATTGGAAGTGCTGACAGGAAAAGAAAGCTTGTGTTGTTTAGCTAGGTGACAAACATTACAAGGACTCTGTTGAGAAGACTTAACAGCAGGCACTACTTTATTTATCAAGGATAATCTGGTGAAAGATGGGTGTCCTAGTCTATAGTGCCATAGATCCAAAGATTTAGTAGAAGCTAAAGCAACATGAGAAGTAATAGAAGCAACCGAAGGAGGAAACATAAGATGAAACAGCCCTGCCTTTTCTTCACCCATCCCAATCGTTCTCCATGATGACAGGTCCTGGATAAAGCAACGATTAGCAAGAAAAATGAGACAACAAGGTAATTGTTGAATGAGTTTAGAAGCTGAAATGAGGTTAAAGTTGAATGATGGTACACACAGAACATTGTGTAAAATGAGAGAATCAGACAAATGGACACTGCCAATATGAGTAACAGCAGCAACTTGTGAGTTAGGTAATCTAACAGATGCTGAAATTTCAGAAGTAATGTGAGAAAAGTATGAAGGAGAATTGATCATATGATCAGTTGCTCCTGTGTCAATAATCCAAGGAGCATGAGTGAAAGAAGATGATGAAGAAAGAGTAGTCAAGCACCAAGAACTACCTGACAGATTGCTAAAAGAAGATGTTAGGCAATTAGAACCAATTTGGTTTGCAGAAATCGGAGGTGATGAAGATGAAGGGAAATGCTGAGCTGGAGACTTCAAGAGAGCAAGTAACTGCTGACATTGTTCTTGAGTAATCGAAAGAGGTGGAGTTGCTGAAGTCAATTCCGAAGTAGCTTGATGAGCAGAGATGTGAGTGGCTGCAGGAAAATGAGAAGCTTTGTTCTTGTTATTGCGAAACCCTGGTGGAAAACCATGTAATTTGTAGCACTTATCAGCAATGTGTCCAGGAATGCCACAATGGCTGCAAATTGGTCTGTCTCTGCGAGGATAAGAATTAGATCTAGAATTGTAACTGGTCTTTGATGCTAACAAAGCTGCTGAATCAAGATTTGGGTGCTGAGTAGAAGAGATTTCCCTCTGTCTTTCCTCTTGCAATACCAGAGAAAACACCTTATTGATAGGTGGTAGAGGATCTGATAACAGAATCTGTCCTCTAATATGTGAATAATTCTCATTCAGGCCCATGAGAAATTGCATCACATAGTCAGATTCTTGAAAATTAATGAAAGCCTTGAAAGCATCACAAGCAGTACCACAAGGACACTGAGGTATTGGTCGAAAATTACCTAGTTCATCCCAATAGGTTTTCAGTTTTGTGAAATATGTACTTACAGAAGACTGATTCTGAGATAAGAAAGAGATATCTTTCTTTAATTGAAAAATTCTAGGAGCATTTCCTTGAGAAAACCGAGCCTCTAAGTCTGTCCATACATCATGAGCAGAATTGATAAAGATAACGCTAGATGCAATTTCCGCAGAGAGAGAATTCAAAAGCCATGACAAAATCATATCATTACAGCGTATCCATGATTCGAAATGCTTATCTGTAGAACTCAAAGGCTTTGTCAAGGATCCATTGATAAATCCGATCTTATTCTTGGCTCTGAGTGCCATTGTAATGGATCGACGCCAAGTATGATAATTGTCTCCATTCAATCGTTGGGTGACCAATTGAATTCCTGGATTGTCTCCATGATGGAGAAAGTACGGGCTGGATGAATCTTCAGTAGGATTAATAGAAGCCATTACAGACGTAGCAGGAGGCAGATCAACAGAACTCATCTATTTGATGAAAGAAAATCAAGTGGTAATTGAAAACAAGAAGTCCTCTGATACCATGTCAAAACAGAGTATGCGGAAGAGTAACTGAATTGTATTTCATATCTCGTGCAATTACAAGTGTACAGACTCTTCTTATATAGACAAAATAAAGGCTCAAGAAGAGAGTTAGTTTATTCTAACTTACATTACAATCTGTAACTAAGTATGTAAGAATAACTAACTAATCTTATAACTAACTTGCTGCTGAGCTGGAATTCTAAAGCTGCAACATAGGCGAAATAGGGATAGGGGTTAACCATGAAGGGCGCCTTGGTTTCGCTTAAGAACTTGAGCATGGGCGCGAATATGACCCGGTCGTAGCCTCGCCTGAACCCGCCGGCACTCGGCGGCTCGGAGATTGAGAGTATTCCAAGAGAATGAGGGGATGTGACCTGGAAGTCAAATGGACAGGAGAAGGACAATGTTACGTTTTTATTTACGATTTGGGTGAAAGGAAGGATTTTAGTATGGATGGGACTTTAGTTTGCTCATGTATCTCAACAAAATCAAATAAAACAAATAACAGATTAGATTGTAGATTTGAAAGATATGGGATAAATTTTTAACAGTTTAACATATGAATCACATCACATCACATCGTATCAAATCAGACTTTGTTTAACTGCTCAATCGTATGCACCAAAAAAACAAAAACAAAAAAACAGCGTATATAAGAATATTCTCCAACCTTAATGTCCTTGATTCCGGCAAGAAGAAGAGCCTGGTGGAGAGTCCTCATCGCGGGGACAAGGTGGCTAATGAGGTTCTTGTCGCCGGTGGCCATTATTTCATTGCCCATAGCTATGTAGTTGATCCGTGTCTGCGGGTGGAACGGAGCGACGTGGGTGGCGACCCATTGGCGTGCGTTGGCAAGGTTGTCGAGGCCCGGGATGTCGCCGTTGCCAACAGTGACGGTGACGGCGATGCCAGTGTCGGCAAAGGCCCGGAGGATGTCAGGGTTGGAGTCAAAGATTTTAACGCGGTCGATGGTGGTCTGGGTCTTGAGGAAGTTGGCCACTTGGGCTGGTGGCGGAAGGTTGTTGGCGAGGGTGCCATAGTTCACTCCGATGGAGTAAGCGGCGGTGGAGAGTTGAAGGAGGAGAAGGATAGAGAGGAAGGTGGTGTTGGGGATGGCCATGGTTAGTAGGCGTTTGCGTGTTATTGCAGCCTGGGAGCTAAGCGATAAGACGGGAGGGTATCTGTGGCGTATTTATAGTGGGGGAGGAGAGAGAGAAGGGCGACTGGGTAGTTTCTTTTACAGAAGAGTTTTATCCCTTCAAAAATTATGTCCCAGCCAATATTTGTTAGAAAGTGGAAAGTTTGTGTAAAGTAAAAATATGTAATTAGATTTGATAAAATAATGAAGAGAATTTTTTTTTAATAAATTTTTATTATTAAATCTAAATTTTTAGACACAAATTATTAAGGTTCAAATAAGAACATTATTTCCTTAAATCAGAGAACTTTTTTTTTGGATACCAATTTATATATACTTTTTTTTTCTTGGCACCAATTTATATATACATTAATAGAGGACAAGGGTCATTGATTCTTTCACCATATGTCTCTATTGACATTAATGCCATTATGCTTATAGACTTTCACAAGCAGTCAGAAAAAACTTATTAATAAAACTAGTGGTATCATTTACGACTTTACGTGTCGAAGTTGTCTTCGTACGAGGCGGCTGGCGGTCGGATAAAGTTTTTGCGGTCAAATGTACAATAATTGTTCGCAAGAGTTGTAATTTGTAAGCTTTGCAACAAAGAGTTGCCCGTCCTCCTGGCAATACACGCACTCCCTACGCCAATGGCCTTTTTCAAATTTCAGGTGTGAAGCCGACTACCTTTTTTAGACGTTGTTCTAGGTTGTGCGCAGATGGCGCAACGCGCTTTTCTTTTAAGGGGAAATAGAACGCGACCGGTGTTGTAGCGAGTTACGCGGAAAACAGAGGGATGGCTCAGTGCCACATAGACTGTCCTGCCGACTCCTGCATGTATGCTGTCTGGACTGAAGCTCCCTCTATTCTTTTGTCTGATCAGTTGGGTTATGTTTCTCGCGTGTGGATCCAAGTCGAACACAACATGAAAGTCGAGCCCAAGCTTTGTTACTTTTATTGATCAGGCTCAGGTTTATGGGCATTGGCAGCATGGGTTTCCAATTGGTTGTCCTAATTTTGCCTCCAACAGTTAATAATGCAGTTATCGTAAGGCTTAGTGAGTCGATGCACTTTTTGGGTTGGGCCCGTTAATGAGTACACATGCAATGGGCTTGACTAAAATAGTTATAATTTTACAGCCGTTGGATCACTGACAAGGCTCAGGAGGCCTCCCCGTGTAGATGAAACTCGGGTGGGGGCTTACGTGTTGATGAACCTGCAACGCATGTAAAAGCAACTCATCTTTTTCACTCACAACACAAAAAGGAAGGAAAAGACAAAAGAGCTCGTCAGTTAAGATATATGTAGCAGCTTTTGACTTTTGATTCTTCTTATGGTTCTTGAAGGGGAGAGAGCCCACAAAAACCTTGAATGCGTCCAAAGGCCCAAAACCGTTTCTGTGAGAAGTACAAGTGAATGACATGCAGGCCCAACTTCAGTTATTACGCTTGTTGATATCATTATCATAAAAACAGTTAAAAGAGTTGTATTTGCTACGTGTATGGTCTAGACTCTTTTGGGTTTGGTAATTTTTGTCTGGACATATAAGATAATGCATTAACAAAAGATTAGCCCATAAGATCGTAAGGATTATCTCTCGCCACTTAAGAGAGCTGGGAATAAGTAGAAATACTTCAGAATCAGAGGGTCAAAGTGAAAATAAAAGGATGCTTGTTATCTACGTGGCTCGCAAAATGCTAGTTAGTGCACCATGCAGTAACTTCCAAACGAATCCAATGAGTTGCTTGGAGAATCGGTGGACCCAAAATAAGTCCAAAGACCCTTAACCGTCGCTGCAGCAAAATCCAATGTGGCCGATATGCAAGATTAGAATGGTAAAATGCGGGTTAAATTTGTGTTCTCTCTTGAGTCTCAAATTCTATAAAAAAAAAAATAATCTTGCATTTACTAAATAGGATCATTAATTTTTATTGAAATTAATGCTTTTGGATACGTCCAAAAAGGGTAGATATATAATTAAGGCGACATCTATGGTAGAGTTGAACGAGTTGTATTTCCCCTTCAATGAAAATCTTGAGAACTTTTTTTGTTTTGGGTAAGTACAATCTTGAGAACTTGTCTGTAATTGGAATTGCAGTTAATTTGATATTATCCTCTTCAGCAGTGTGATAATCACGTGCCTCCTCAATATCGAACCGAGCATGTGTGTGTCCATATATATATATATATAATAAGCCCGATCGGTTCAATGATCAGTTTGTCCTCTACGATGTACCATCGACCGCCTATATGGGAAAAGGCTCATGAATTTTCCCGATAATTATACGACAAGAAGTTAATAAAGAGGGAAAAAGAGTAAAGGTTCAGTTAAATTAACTTAAATGATGAAGTAAATAATCGAAACATGAAGCAGTTTTACCTATACTTAACCTTCTCTGGGTAACCACCTATTTTTTAATCCCACTTGCGACCAATTTTTCTCAAAATAAAATTTGAGGGCTGAGTAAATAAATCGATAGTTTTAAGGCTGAAGTTGCAAAAGAGAGTGATGATTTGAGGGAATACGTGTTAGGTGTTTTAATTCCGTCTCATCGTCTGTCAAGTCTAACGTCTATACAACAAGGTAGCTGGCACACTCGCGGTAGATGAATTTGTCAGAAGTTAATCTACATGGTGTTTGTCTAAACTACAGTTTTAACAAAATTTTACCAAAATTTTAACATTCATATTTTTTCATTCTCTCTCCTTACTTTTTCTCTAACTTTTTTTCACTTTTTCACTTACTTTTTCATTCTCTCTCTTACTTTTTCTCTAACTTTTTCACTTTTTCAATTCTCTTTCTTCAACCTTTTTACCAACTCCTAAAATTTTACTAAAAATACCTGGTATTCATTGCTTATATCGAACCGTGTCTCTCAAAATTCTTTCTCCTTCCTCTCACTCTAATCTTTTGATTCAAGTGCTAAAATGTTGCGACAAAATGGTCCTATTTATTCTAATCATCTGCTAATTTCAGATTCAGATACAGAGTCTGATGACAATCGAAGCAAGCACACTGATTCTCTGAGGCTAAAGCGACATGCAAAGGGAAAGGGCATTGCGAAGGAATGTCCTGTAAGGAAGAAAAATAAAAGAGAACAACGCGACGAAGGAAGTAATGAGAAAGTAAAAGTGTTGAAGAAAGTCAATCCAGGTTTAAAGACACCAAATCTTTAAAATTTGATCTTGTCATTTGTTCTTCTTTTCCTGCAAATGTTATATATTGTCTAAATGTCGAGTTTTCTACTCTTAGCTTTTTATTTTGTGTCTAATTATCATTTAATTTATATTATGAATTGGGTCTGATGCATAAATTTGAACACTAAATAGAACGTCTTATAAGTTTGTTTCAGTGCACACAGGTTTAAGATTAACACTATATTTTGTTTGAGATAATATAATTATGGTAAAGCATTCATCCCAAAAATGATGATTAGCTTTGACTAGTGGTATGTCTTTCTCCATGTTCAAAGTCTAACAATCTAGACCCATAGTTTTGTAAAAATTATAATTATGTGCAATTGTTACAATATTATTAAATGATAAAGATACTATCAGATGTTAATTAGGGGTGTATAATATGGATGTCAAATATTATGTTATATATCATGATGGGGATTTTTTTTTTAAGTGTAATAATATGAAGGTCTAAATCCAAAATCAGGTCATGTGAATTAATAGTTCAAGTATTATAGTGTTAGAACCATAATATTGAATCGCGTATGAAAAATGCAGAATCAACGGTCCAGGAAGCGAAAAGGTATCAAGAATACATGGAACAAGTCCCAATCCCTGAAAGTCGTGGGGCAGATATTCCCTTCGTTACATGGGTAGGATTGGCCAAATCCATGCAGGAGTTGTACAAGCAGCAATTGCATTACTCAACGTCCCACCTTCTTCTAACGCTGTGGGATCAGTCGATGGTCGCTCGACGGTGGCCGCGAGGAGCAAAACAAGACAGTGGGCAGCATTATGGATCCTAAGAAGGCTGAGGCTACCGTCTGAGAGCTAAAGTTACATGCACTAAAATTATCGTTCATAATGCATGGTTAGTTCATGGTCGTATACTTTTATTGCTAGCTACCTGTTTGGTTTTGTGCTTCTTAACTAAAAGATGCCTAGAATTTGCTTTTCTTAAATGCCTTTCGAGATGGGTATGACATTTGACGTTGCTTTTTTATGTTATTTTATTGACTTGGCTTTGTATGGTTCTGGTTAATTTATTCCAATTTGTTTAATCTTTCTTGTTCCCTTGAAGTTTCTTACAAAGTAGTGTTTAACGTACGTGGTCCTCGTGCATTCAATTTGTTTAACGTTCTGGTCCTCGTGCATTCAATAAAACAACATTTTTGGGGTAAAACAAATCTGGCTTGTTCAAGATAGCTAGATTTGCAGCATTAATTTGTTGATAGGAAAACAGTACCCAAGTTTGTCTTGCCAAAATAGATTTTGGCACATTTGAGTACATTTGAGAACACCCCAATGGAGTATGTTTGGAAAAATATATCCTCCCAAGCATATCGGACACTAAACAAAGGAAACTTTTATTATCAGTCAGTTCACTCAACAGAGACCGGATACATGCCACATTGAATGACTCACTCCGAATCCGGCAGAGTTGACGACTGCATCTTCCGATTAAGTTGGATTTTTGGTGTACATGTGTATCGCTGTGCTTATCTCTAATTCTGGCAGAGTAATTAAATCTCAAGAATATGAGTTTTGATAGAGAAGTACTCTGACTTTTGTTTATTTGCAATTTACCCCATATTCTTCCCCTAAATATTAATCTTATTACTGGACAAGATGCAAATTATATTTAAGAACCTGTCTTGGGTCCTTAATGTCTGAGTAGTAACGATGTATCCTAATTATATTGAAATGAAACAGGTGTAGAGAATGTATAACTTGGGTATTCAGCAAATTTAAGCACGCGCGTTCACTTCATCTACAAGCAAAATTGAATGCTACATTAAAAAATCAACGCATCAAAGAAAATGAAAATGTCAAAAAAGAATTGGTATATTATTGGGTATATAGAAACGATGATAAAAAGGAAATTTAGGAAAAGTGAAGCTAGTTAATTAAGCAAGTAACTTTTCGAGACATATATTTATATATAGCCATACTAGCTATAATGACCCAAAATCTCCAGTACTGACATAAGAAGCCCCCACTACCCAAAATCTCTTTGAAGGCATTTTGGCAATGGAGCAGGGTGGGCACATCGGTCAACAATTAACCAAACGAGACGTCACAACGCGGAAGGTATCAAATGTCAGTATCAACCATGACACTTGCTACGATATCCAGGGTGACTCAAAACCGAAGGCGGGCGGCGCGCCCACGAACGAGGTGCTTCTTGCATGACAGCACCTCACCCGGCTATGGGTGGCTCCTGCCGGGTTGGATTGGCGAGGAGCGCCGAATGCTGTCTGGCAGGGTCTATAGGCTAATATATATGTACCTATATACGCCCTTTTCTGCTTCCTTTTCATTTCATTCTTTTTCTCGTTTGAGCATGCATGCGAGTGTACCGTTCGTGAGTTTTTGTAAATCAGAATTCACTATTTCTTGAATTGTGGAACGCGTATCATCTAAGAACTGCGGGGCCTCAAGGATCTCTCGTGTTTAGTCCAAAATCACCACCGACCCAATCTCGAGAGCGTTGGGCCCAAACTTGGCTCAATTGATCTCAACCAAGCTTTTGGGTCCTTAATGTCGGAAATCATGTTTTCGCACATCGTTGCTGCAGTAGAGCAGGAAAGGAAGAAGATTTTTAATTGTTTCAACCAGGCTTTGTTTCTTGGTTTTATACGAATTTTCAAATTGGTCACAAAGGAGTTTATTGCATTGAAATTCATGGAATACTATTATTATTATTATTGAAATTCATGCAGGGAGAGAGTCGTGGATCGGATGCTGCGGCGTGGGATGAATTAGCTGACCTTGAAAGAAAAGAAAAACTTTACAACTTCGTAGCCTTTACTTGAAGCTGTTGTCTTTCTGTTAATTAGATCTTTAGTAGAAACCTTGGAATAAATCCACTGTGAACCGTGTATGAACATCTTAGCCGTATATCAATATTAAGTAATTATGGTGTTTGTTCGTCTTGATTTCTGACTTCTAGAAGAGAAAAAAAAAATTAGAGAAATTTTGTCTACGGATGCGAGGAGCCGAGGACGCAGCCACGTGATAAAAATGTCCCTCATCAAGGACGGAAGACCAGATAGAAAATGCGAGACCAAATAAATCACGAAGTCGGCTATCAATATTAAGTGTCTAAAAAATTTCAGGCAATCGTTTGACCGTGGAAAAGAAATACAACTCAATATTTAATGATAAAAAGATGAGATATAGATTAAAAAAAAAAAGATAACATAACAAAATTCCTAAGCCCACAAAAATAAAAGGCAAGGAATATAAAAAAAGGAAACAAACAAATGCAAATATATAGGATTGGGCACCATGGTCGACCGAGATACCCACTAATCCGACTGCTGCTGGTTCGTGGTGACGTTATAGAGAACCAGAAGGCAGCAACCCAACCGTTCCGAACGTCCTATACCGTTGGCTTCTGCACCATGATGGGAAAAAATGAATGTCTCTAACAGGATACGTTTTGTTACTATAACCGTGGATGACTGTGAAACCTGCCCTTTGCTTAGTTTCACCACTTATTTAGTATTAGGGAGAAAATAAATGTAAATAGAATGCCGCAGTACACACTCTCTCTTGAGAGTAACTCTCATCTCAAAGGACCAAAACCTTTTATATCTCAACCTGTCCAGAACAAAGAGTGCCTGCGCCTCTCAGGCTTCAGCCTCCTGTTGTTATCGCTGTTTATGGTCTGCAACAGTCGCTCTGCTTCCATTTCAGATTGAAGCAAAGAGTGCAGCCTCTTCAAATGTCCACTGCACTGCTTATGGTCAAAATTATTCCTCCTCGTATCCTGTTCATCTGGGCTAAACTGTCTCTGGTAGGGTGAGTGCCACTTAGCCTGCAGATATGCTAGGGATCTCCATGGAGGAAGTGGCATTGAATTCTGCTTAAGAGAGCATCTAGCAGCTTCAACCATAATCTTCAGGAACTGTTCCAGCCTGGTCAAGGAGCCCACATAAACGACTGGAAGTGAATTCAAAACCCTACCATATGAGTCAACAGCTCTGGCTATTTCAAAGTGACTTCTGAAATCAATATCAATGATCAAACGTTCGGATGTTGCAGTGCTGTTGTAGCTGACCACATCAATGTATTCATGATCCCCTGCATAACAAGGGATTAATACAGAAAAAAAAAATCAATAATGGTCAAAGCTAATATGCCATTCACATGGGACATCGGTACTCCATACGTGATTAAATGGATTGGAAGAAAGAATGCATAATATAGGGAAACCGATAAGAAATGCATAATATAGGGAAACCGATAAGACCATCCATTTTAAACCAAAGGCCGTGTCTCTATAAGCATATGACTCCACTTTCATCCATTACTCATACTAAATTGCATGTAAAGAAGGATTGCATTAGGAGGCTGTGGTCCACGCATAGAAGCGGTTTTTTATTTCAGAGGGTGGATTCCAACAACCATGAACATACAACTTTGGCAAAAGATGTGAGACATTACTACAAACTCTCTCCCGTAAAATCCTCATTACATGCATTTAAACCATCTACAATGTCTGTTGAGTTACAAGATTCGTAGTTTCAGTAGTATACCTCCAGGGACCTTGCCACTACCCTGCCATTTGGTTGTACAGACAGCAGCATCATAACCTGACCGTCTCAGAAGCTTTACCAGAGAAAACCTGATGCAGCTGGCATTACATGCACCTGACTTGACCGAGTGAAGGTCTCTCTCATGGATAGATAACAGAAGAGAATTAACCACGGCCAGCAAGTCACTCTCATATTGGTCCGCTGAGATCTTACAAAACTGTGGCATGACCATGACAAAGAATCAACAAAAAACTCACAGTTTCAAACTGCTGAACTATGGCGAAATTCTTTTGTTTTAAAGGGAAAAAAGTCAACAGAAGTCCGTTGAACTTTATATAGAATACAATGGAATTAACTATTAACAAGAAGAAAGATTTAAGCAAAAAACAGTACCATAACAGGTCCTTAATAGGCCACATAAATATCAAAAGAACCACAGATTGCCTGGGCCTTGGGTATGAACAGTCAATAGGTTGCAACAAAATGCTTTGCCTCTTTGAATTGTGGCATTGACATACCATCCCTAGAGTTGCTACCTACCTTTATGGCGTAAAAAAGTTTTGTTACTGAATCCCAACATCTGATGAAGCAAAAACTTCTTGTACCAACTTTGTGACTTTATCCAACCACAATAGTATATAGCTAACACATGGAAACTTGTCACTAACTGCAATCCTTGCGTTAATGTACAAAGAATATATTTTAGGCAAGATGATCATACTTGCACAACCAGCTACCCCTAATACCTTTCCGACAACCTCAAATCCTATGTCAGAAAGCTTATAAGTTCATAACTACGTTCATATCACTGAATCGAGATGGAAGAGGAAGTGATGAAAGTGAAAAACGCAAATGTATAGCACATATTTTTCCACGAGCTGATGTAGTGTTCTTATACATTCCTTAGTTCCTTGAGGCATATAATCTACAAAGCTAATGAAAACAACCAAAAAACGGGAACATTTCAGCACTTTTCTCCCTTTCTTCCAGTAGTTCCCGAAAATGAAACAGAGCCTCGGGGTCCCAAATGGTGATTACTGAATGATGAGAGCTAAAATATATAACAAATTAACTATAGATGTCACTCACTCCGAATGGTAACTTATTGTGTTACTTTCTATTTTATTTTTATAAGCAAGGAATCATGACACCAACCGCCTTCCCATCCAACAAATTAACGAAAGGAAGTGAAAAGAAAGGACCACAAAGACCCGAGACAGAGACATAGCCTAGCATGATAAATGCATAGTTAGGGAATTCTGTAAAATTCAAGCTGAATTTCAACAGAAGGAAGTGCAGCAAATAATTCAGGTGAACTTTTGTGGTTGCGTAAACAGAATTCTATTGAGAGAATTACCGGAATCTTCTCGGCGAGGTGGGCGATATCGGAGAGAGCTGAATCGCTGTCGCTGCTACACCAAGACTCGGCCCCGACACTCCCGTTCTCCAAGAAATCGCTAACCATTAGAGCCAAATCGTGATCGCTCTCGTGGCTGAACCCTCCTCCGATCTGACTCACACCTCCTCCACCGCCCCTCACCAGCCAATCCTCAGCCGCCACGCACACCCGGCAGTTCATCTCACCTCCGTCGATTCGGCCACAGCTCCCCGCCTCCCCCTCTTCCTCCTCCACGCCCGATCACAAACACCAAGACACCTCTTCCGCCTCGCGATAATTGACAGCCATCATAACCGAACGCGATACACCGAATAATTTCTCAAAACACCAGGTTGTATAAGCTCTAAAATGTCAGGACTGAATAGAAACGAGAGACCAACCAAATTCGTATTCTGTGTCTGAAATCCTTATAAGAATTGGACTCTCTTTTTTTTTCCTTTCGAAAAGAATACAGAAGAATGGTTCTATCTTTGCTTTCTAAAAAAACGTTTTCAGTGTTCTTTGTCGTGTTCGTTCGGTACTTTGATAATCCAAAGGCGGGGGGAGGTGGGGGCCGAGAGAAGGAAATTAAAGAGAGGAGAGAAACGTGTCTGCTGCAAAAACCCAAAGAACGGAAGGCCAAAGCAACGGGAAATGGAATTCATGTAAAAAGTGGGAAATGATACGAAATGTCTCCATTGCCCTCGTTTGTTATCTTATGGACCACGTATGTCCTTCTGTCTCCCCGAAGATTTCGACCGAGTGGATAAGGGGAGAGAAAATTTTGAACTTCTTTTTTTCTAAATGAGAAAATTTTGAACTTAAAGGGAAAGAGAGGGATATTCGTTGGTACCTGAATTTAGGACATGTTCGATTAAAAAAATTCTCAGGATTCTTTGAATCCTCGTAATTCTTCAACCAAACATAATTTTTAACACCACATAAAAATAACTACAACACGCATATCAATAAAGTTAACATCACATAAAAATTCTCAAAACACAAAAAAATCCTCATGAAATTCTTTAACCGAACATCTCCTAAGTTTAATCTTCTCCCAAAAAAGCACTTCTCTCTCTTTTTAAGATTCTATCATTTTATTTACTACTAATAGAATACTTTGTGTTACATTTCCAACTTGTTTTCTGTCATCTGTTGAATTTAAATCGCTCGTTTTTAGGATAAAAAAAAATAAAGATGTGTTCGGTTTGAGTAAAAATGTAGGATTTTAGAAAAGTCGTGAATATTTATGTTGAATAGTATTTTATTGGTGTTTCCGTAAAGTTGAGAGAGAAACGATGTGATGTAATTGTTTAATAAAAAAATATTAGAGTTATATGAAAAAATATAGAGAGAAAAAATTTATGTTGAAAAAATTTATTGGTGTTTGTGTTCTGTTCGGTGGTAGTTTTGTGAATGTATTTGAATCCTGAAAAAATTGTAGAAAACGAACCTAACCCTGGTAGTTCAAGAAACAAAGATAACAGTTAAAAAGAAAGGAAAAAAAAAATATAGGATGGCTATCAGTAATGCAGCTGCGTAAATCTGTCCTTTTTTAAAAAAAAATCTTTTTCAAAAAGATGTAAAATCTTGATAATATTTCATAAGGGTATATCCTAAGAGAAATTCTATAAATAGAATCAGCAACATTGAGTAGAAAGGCATCGAATTTTCAGCCTTAATCCCTTGCCAACTAACTAATTGATCATGCACCGAACTTGCCGAAGGTTTGGTAAAACGATTAATTGGTTGTTAAGGATCCTAAACAGGCAATTGGGTGAATGACACCGATGGCATGGGCATAATGTTAATTTCAAAGGCCTCAACGTGTTGTTGAGTTGTCTTTGGGGCCCAAGCCATCGTAGCTGGACAGGAACACAGGAAAAGAATGGAATATTAACGGTCCATTGCCTGAATGGAAGATGACGTGAGCAACTTGGAGACCACCTCTTGGCTCTTGCGTCAGCCATTTGCGCTCCGAGTGGCCAGTATTGGACTAGCGGCTTCGATCAGGCTTCGTCTGAGTTCAAAGTTCAAACTCCTTTGGCTCCATACAAAAAAGTACTATGATAGTTTGCGGCACGCCACTAAAATAAATTTATACTTTTATTTTTTTTATTCGGTCTAGGAATTTAGAATATTTTTTTTATGCCTCTTTCACTGTCGCCACCGGTAACCTATATATACTAGACATATATGTTATTTATTGAGTTATATATAAGTTTCCACAAATACACATACACCATATTGTTCCATATGGTAGCATTATAAAAATTCGCTCCTTGTTTCCTAACATAAAATTCAAGTGTCTTAGCGTAATGAATCACATAATTCAATGATTAGAGCTATATTGGGATGTTCAACTCGTCAATGAACAACAAAACCCAGGATCTAAAACTATTAATCAATTCTCCTTTCATTCCAAGATATATGAATTTTAAATCTTACTTATTAATCAATCAGAAAATTATAGTAACCTTTCTTTCTAAAATA